>WQNJ02000048.1:4905000-6131250 GCA_016584745.2 Phylloscopus trochilus trochilus | reverse complement strand
TCCTGTCCATGGCACTGCTGGAGGAGAGTCTGCTCATTCCCAGCCTGCCAGCCTGCCCTGCCCAGAGCTCCCCGGGCAGAGGGAGCTGGGACACCCCACTGCTGTGCTCAGCCTGAGCAGGAGGAGCCCAAGGGCTGGGCCTGAGCCTGCAGCTGGAAGTGCCATTCCCAGAGAGCCCCTCAGCAATGGCAGCAGCAGCTGGGCAAGGCAAGGAGAGAGAGAGCCGGGCCCTGAGGAAAAGCCTTTCCCTGCCCAGCCCTGCCCAGCCCCTGCAGTGCAGGCAGCAGCAGTGCAGGACAGTGGCCCTCAGGCCCTGGGCAGCAGGCAATGGGCACATGGCAGCAGAGATGCCCTTCATCTCTGGAGCTGCTCTGCCGGCCCAGGAGGGCACTGAGGGCCCCCAGCCCCCGGGCTGAGGGCTGTGCTGGCTGCCAGGGCACACAGCAGCTGTGCTGCTCAGGCCAGGGTCTGCCCTGCAGGGCAGGGCTGGCAGCTGCCACATCTCCCCTGCAGCAGCAGCAGCAGCAGCAGCAGCAGCAGCAGCAGGGCTGCCCTCAGCACTGCCTCCCTCCCTCCCTGCCCACGCCTCTGCTGCTGCAGCTGTCCCAGCCCGAGCTGTTCCTGTGGGCCCGGGCTCCTTCCCTGCCACAGCTGCCAGAGCTCAGCCCAGCCCCTGGGCCAGCTCTGCCCTGCAGCTGCTCCCGGCTGCAGGCATTAAAGAACAGCTCCCCCAGGCCTGGGCACCATGGAAAGCTGATGCTGCATGGATCTGGAGCCTGGGGAGCTGCAGGCACTTGCTGAGGTTCCCAGGAATGCTCAGTGTGATGCTTTAACAGCCTCAGATCCTGCTCTGCCCTGCACCGCTGAGTTTGCATTGCCACCAAGCTGAGCCAGGGAAAAGTGGGAGCACAGATTCAGGAAAGCAGAGACTCAAGCAGGAAACTCCTTCCATGAATGAGCTCATGAAAAATCCCCTCAGAAATGACCTGGGCATGAGCTGGAGCTCTGAGCAGCCCTGGCACACACAGCACCCTCTCCACAGCAGCAGCAGCAGGACCTGCCCTGGCAGGAGTCACTCCTTGCACCCACAGCTCCCCTGCACCATCCATGGGAGCTCCCAGGCAGGCTGAGAGCTGCCCCTGGCAGGTGGCAGATGCCCTGGGCTGGCCAAGAGCCCTGAGGGCTGCAGGAGCTGCTCTGCAGGACAGCCCTGGGCAGCCCTGGCTGCAGCCCCAGCTTCAGCCCCTGCAGCCGTCCCTGGCAGCAGGAGCCGTCCTGCCCTGTCCCTCTGACGGTGCCCAGGGCAGCCCCGCTCTGGAGCACATCCTCCCCCAAAGCAGAAAGGGCAGCAGAGCCATCCTTACAGTCACATCAGTCCTGTCCTGGGTCAGCTTTAGGAGATCCCTGCAGCCACAGACTGACTGTGTCAGAAGTGGAGAAGATTTCTCCACAAAGAAGCTCAGAATTCTCAAAATCTTCTCTGTGAATAATTTTAGAATAATCCTTCCTGTCTCTTTAAGCCTCTGTCTGCTTTACTCCTCTCAGGTGCCTGCAGGCAGTGTCCTCAGCCCTGCTGGGCTGTGAAAAGGAGCTGCTCCTCAGGAGAAATGTCCTTTTGAAGCTCTTCTTGGTTGCCAGGATCATCCTCTCTTCCATGAGCTCAGCCCAGCTCATCAGCACAGACACAGCACAAGGACTTTAATTAACCTCTTGGGACTTTGGTGCTGTTTACATCAGAGTCAGTCCCTCAGAGTGTGCTCAAGAAACTTCTCAACAACTTAAAGTTAGATTAAAACTCCAAACCTTCTTGAACTTTTAATGGGGCCCACAGAGGAACATGACTGAGAAAGTGTCCCCAGGTTCTTGTTAGAGCAGAACACTGCAGGCAGTCAGCACAGGTGGGGACAAAGAAGGCCAAGGTGTCTCTGATGCTGAGCAAACCTGGATGTGTTTCAGGAATGCCAAGGGCCAAGGCCTGAGCCCCAGCCCCTGCCAAGGCAGATCCTGTCTTTACCTCCTTGCTCAGGGCTCTTCCCAGGCCACTGGGATGTGGGGATGAGCAATGCCAAGGGCAGCACCATGGTGCAAGGAGGCCATGAGGCCCCAGGCCTGCAAGGGTCACTTGTCCCCTCCTCCTGGCTCAGGCCCAGGGCCAGCAGCCATGGCCCAAGTGCTGCAGGAGTTGGCTGTGTCAGGGCCTTGCAGCTGCTGCCCATCCCTGTGCCCTGTGCAGCCCAGGCTGTCCTACGGTGTCCATGCCCTGTGCCTCTGTCCCTGCAGGCTGTCGGCATCCCCCGGCTGCCCCACCTGGCTGGGCCCTTCCTTTGCTGACAGCTCTGCCTCCTGCCTGCCTCTGCCTGGGCACACACAGCCTTGGGCTGGATACCAAAGGGGTTCATTCCATTTTTACCCTGCCTGTGAACTTCTGGCACAGGAACAAGGCATGCAGGGCCTCCTTTTTTAGCAAGGATGGTTGGAGGAGAAGAAGACATCTGGCTGAAGGGTGCAGTGATAGAAAGAACAAAGAGGGAATGGGGAAACATGGGGTGGGTTTTATGGTTATGGCTAAATTGTAATACACATGTAGTGACTGTATATAGGTAACACTCTTTAAGAATCACATGTCCATGTAAGGTTAGGAGTTACCACAGGTTAGACCTCAAGCCTGAATAAGTGATGCCCTCTTAAACACCAAGTTAGTTTAGGGATTTTTATTCTGATATTTCAGGGATTTGGTGACAGTGGGACCTCACAGAATCAAGGAGTCTGCTGTGATTCCTTAGACCCTCATGGAAAATTAAGTCCTTTGTGACACAGCAGGGCCACATGGAAGCAATGGTCCATTGTGATACTGCAGATCCAAGGAGACCATTGGGACATGATGGAACCTCATGGAATCCAAAGTACATTTTGACAGAGAAAGGCTTCATGGAACCAAGAGTCCATGGTGACACTGCAAGGCTTTGTTTGAGCAAGGGAACCATTGCTGATAGTCCAGAAACTCATGGAACCAAGGGGCCACTGTGACACACAGGGGCTGCAGGGATTAAAAGGTCCATCATGACAATGCAGATTCAATGAGACCGTGGTACCACTGTGGGGCATCATGGAACCAAAGGTCCATTGTGACCCAGCAGGGCCTCATGAAACCCTTGAGGCCATTTGTACAGCTTGAGGCCCTGGAAAACCAAAGGGCCACTGTGGCACTTCAGAGCCCTGGGGAGCCAAAGGGTCCGTAGTGACTCTGTGGGGCTTAATGGAACCAAGGGACAATTGTGGCACTGTGTGGCTCCATTGAACCAAGGGACAATTGTGGCACTGTGTGGCTCCATTGAACCAAGGGGATACTACAGGGCCCCATGGAACTAAGGATTCATGGAACAGCACAGGACCCCGTGGAACCAAAGGTCCATTGTGACATTGCATGGCCTTGTAGAATCCTGCAGACCATGATGAAACTTTGAGGCCTCGTTAAACAAGGGGCTCTGTAGGACCTTGTAGAGTCAAGGAGACCATTTTGACACTGCAGGGACTCATTGAACCAAGGCTCCATCGTGATACTGTGGTACCAAGGAGACCACTGTGACACTGAAGGCCTCAGGGAAGCAAGGGGGGACAATTGTGATGCTACAGGGCCCAATGGAAGCAAGGGGCCAGTGTGACACAGCTGGGCCTCATGCAGCCAAGGGGCCATTGTGAGGATCCTAATAAGAACCAAGGGACCACACCCCTTGGTTCCATGAGGCCCTGCAGTGTCACCATGGCCTCTGTGATTCCATGGGGCCTTGCAATGCCACAATACTCTCCATGGATCCACGGTGCCCTGCAGGATCACAATGGCCTTTTGGTTCCATGAGGCCCTGTAATGCAACATTGGCCTCTTGGTTCCACAAAGCCCTGCTGCTTCAAACTGGCCCCTTGGGACCAGGCAGCCCAACCGTGCCACAGGGATCCCTTTGGTTCCATGAATTCCCACAGTGTCACAATGGTCCCTGGGATCCATGGTACCCTGCAATGTCACAATGGCCCCTGGGATCCATGGTACCCTGCAGGGTGACAATGGCCCCTTGGTTCCATGGGGCCCCACAGTGTCACCATGGTCTCCACAGGAAGGAAAGCACAGAGCCCCAGTGTTTCAGGGGCTGATGAACGGCAGCCACCAGAGGCCAAGGTGAGCCAGAGCTGTCTGTCCTGGCAGCTTCCATCTGGGAGCAATTGAATAAACATCTTGGATTCTGCATCTCGGATATATGGAATTTTGGGGACAGAATCCCAATTTCAGCTGTGGGCACCTGCATAAAGAAGGCCAGTTCTTTCCCATAGGAAGGAAAGCACAGAGCCCCAGGATTTCCAGGGCAGATCAGAGGTGATCACCAGAGGCCAAGGTGAGCCAGGCCTGTGTGTCCTGGCAGCTTTAGTCTGAGAGAAACCCTTGCATACAATGAATTTTGGAGAAATACCAATTTTGGCCATGGGTGCCTGGGCAGGGGGGATGGTTCTTTTCCAGAGGAAGGAAAACCCAGGGCCCCAGGGTTTCAGGGGCACATGAGAAAAGACCCTCAACATGCAGATTTCAATTGAATCAGTCAGGCCAACCAGCCAGACCTTGGATCCACGGGGCCCCACAGCGTCACAATGGTGGTGTCACATTGGATCTTTGGTTCCACAGGGCCCCACTGTGTCACCATGGTCCCTTGCTTCCATGAGGCCTTGCAGTGCCAAAAAGGTTTCCTTGGTTCCATGGAGCTGCACAATGACACAGTGGCCCCCTTGGTTCCATGGGGCTGCAGAGTGTCACAATGGTCTCCATGGTTCCAGACACTCCTGCAGTGTCACAGAGGTCCCTTGGTTCTCTTGGGCTCCTCAGGATCACAATGGCCCCTTGGCTGCATGAGGCCCAGCTGTGTCACACTGGCCCCTTGCTTCCATTGGGCCCTGTAGCATCACAATTGTCCCCCCTTGCTTCCATGAGGCCTCCAGTGTCACAGTGGTCTCCTTGGTAGCACAGTATCACAACTGACCCTTGGTTCAATGAGGCCCTGCATTGTCACAGTGGTCTCCAGGATTCTATGAGGCCCCACAATGTCACAATGGACCTCTGGTTCCATGAGTCCCACATTGTTCCATGAATCTTCACTTCCCTGGTGTCCTGCAGTGTCATATTTGTCTCCTTGGTTCAATAGTGCCACACAGTGCCACAATTGCCATTTGGCTCAATGGGGCCTCATAGTTTCACAGTGGACTCCTTGCTTCCATGAGGCCTTTCAGTGTCACAATGGACTCCTTGGTTCCATGGGGATGCAAAGCGCCACGATGGCCCTTTGGTTTCACAACACCTCCAAGTGTCAAAATGGCCTCTATGGTTTCATGTACCATGCTGTGTCACAATGGACCTGTAGTTCCATGAGGCCCCATGGTGTCACAAGGACCTCCTTGCTTCTACGATGCCCTGCAGTGTAACAAAGCTCTCCTTGGTTTCATGGTGTCAGTGTGGCCCCTTTGTCCCATGGAGCCCCACAGTGTCACTGCAGTCCCCTTTGATCCATGAGGCCCTGCAGTGTCACAATGGCCCCTTTGTTCCAGTGGGTTCCCAAGGGTCACAGTGGTCTCCAGTGTTCCCTGAGGCCCCACAATATCCCAATGGACTCTTGGTTCCAAGGGGGCCTGCAGTGTCACAAGGCTGCCTTGGTTTGACCAGGCCCTGCAGTGTGGTAGGGGCCTCTTGGTTCCATGAGGCAAAGCAGAATCAGAGTGGCCTCTTCGTTCCATGGACTTCCACAGTGTCACTGTGGTCCCCTTGGTTCCACAGGGCCCCACAGTGTCACAATGGACCTTTGGTTCCATCAGGTTCCTCAGTGTCTCAGTGGCCCCTTGGCTCCACGTGGTCCTGCTGTGTCACAGTGGCAGGTGGTTCCATGAGGCCCCACAGTGTCCAAATGGTCTCCTTGGTTCTGTGAAGCCCTACAGAGCCACAGTGCACCCTTGGTTTCCATGAGGCCCTGCTCTGATACAGTGAACCTTTGGCTCCATGGACTTCCACTGTATCACAATGGATCCTTTGTTCCATGAGGGTCCAAGGTGTCACAGCTGACTCCTTGGTTCTGTGAGCCTCTGCTGTCACCAAATATCCAAAAGATCCGAATAAGACTCCATAACACAAATTTGGTGTTTAAGAGGGCATCACTTATTCAGGTCTGAGGTTATCCATGGGATAACTCCTGACCCTACATGGACACGTAATTGTACCAGTGTATTGCTTATATAGAGTTGCTGAATGCGTATTACAATTCACCCATTTCCATAAAACCCACCTAAACCTCCCAGATTCACTCCTTGTTTTATCTATCACTGCACCCTTGAGCCAGATGTCTTCTTCTCTTCCAACCATCCTTGCTGGGAAAGCAGGTCCTGCATGCCTTGTTCCTGTGCCAGAAGTTCACAGGCAGGGTAAAAATGGAATGAACCCTTTTGGTCTCAAGGCCAAGGCTGTGTGTGCCCAGGCAGAGGCAGGCAGGAGGCAGAGCTGTCAGCAAAGGAAGGGCCCAGCCAGGTGGGGCAGCCGGGGGATGCCGACAGCCTGCAGGGACAGAGGCACAGGGCATGGACACCGTAGGACAGCCTGGGCTGCACAGGGCACAGGGATGGGCAGCAGCTGCAAGGCCCTGACACAGCCAACTCCTGCAGCACTTGGGCCGTGGCTGCTGGCCCTGGGCCTGAGCCAGGAGGAGGGGACAAGTGACCCTTGCAGGCCTGGGGCCTCATGGCCTCCTTGTCCCTGCTCAGCAGCCTGGCAGGGGCTGCCCCATGGTGCTGCCCTTGGCATTGCACATCCCCACATCCCCACATGCCTCTCCTGAGCATTCCAGACACAGAATCACCGTCCTTGACCTCCAGTGCCTCCAGTTCTTGCTGCAGGCCCAGCCTTTCTCCCTTGCCCTGCTGGGCTGCGGCACAGGTATGGAGAGGCTGGACTGGGCAGTGCCAGGGAGAGGAAAATAATGGAACCTTGGTTACATGAGTCCCCACGGAATGGTCTCCATGGTCTCATGAGACCCTGCAGTGTCACAGTGGCCTCAAGGTTCCAGGGATCCAGCAGGGTCAAAATGATCTCCTTGGTTCTGCAGGGTCACAATGGCCCCGTGGTTCCCCCCCAAAGTGTCACAGTGCACTCCTTGGTTCCATGGAGCCCCACAGTGTCACTGAGGTCCCCTGGTTCCCCACAGTGTCACAGTGCACTCCTTGGTTCCATGGAGCCCCACAGTGTCACTGAGGTCCCCTGGTTCCCCACAGTGTCACAGTGCACTCCTTGGTTCCATGGAGCCCCACAGTGTCACTGAGGTCCCCTGGTTCCACCAGACCCTGCAGTGTCACAAGGCACCTTTGGTTCTGTGGGGCCCACAGTGTCTGTTGTGCCCATGGGCAGGGTCAGCACCAAAGACACAGACACCACCTGAAGGAATTATTAGAATGCAAAAGTGCAAAGAATCACAAAAGGAGAAGTGCCTACAGTGAGTAAGGAAGATCCAGCACCAGTGACCCTCAGACTTTCCCATCACCCACACCCTCACCTCAGCTGGGGGAAGCTGTCACAGCCAAGGACTGCAGAGCCACTCCTGGACACTGGGAATTCCTGCAGGTGCCTCCAGGCACAGGTGAGGCTCCAGCCCTGCTGGGAGAGGGCCCGGCTTTGATAGTGCTAGATAAACAAACTGACAGCACTTCTAGAGAAGGAATATCAGGATTCATCCTCCTCCTGGGTTCCTCCCAAAGCTTGGCCAGGCCCCAAACAAGGCCAGATGTCAGACTTCATGGCCTTGTCCAAATTCTAAACATAGAAAGGTCAATTCATGTTTCACTGTCTTGGGTTATGGAACCAAAAATGTGTATTCTATTTCATTTGTTGAAAGCAGTTGGGGAGATGTTTTACTTTCTGTCTTGTTATTCTGGGGGGAGGGGTGTGGGTGCCTTCTGATAATGGGCCAGCTGTTAAAACCAGGTGGGGCATTGTTTCTTATCTCTTTCACCACCCGTCCTCCCTCCAGGGGGATATTTTCTGCTAACGGGCCATGAAGGCTCACCAAGGACATGAAACATTCCATCATCCCATTGTGAGATGCTCTACCCAGTGAGGGGGGAGCCAACCATTCTTGCCTAGATAAAAACTGAGACGCAGGAACACGAGGTATCTGGTTCCACCGTATTCCCAGAGGAAGACTGGACCCTTCTTGCCATTGCTGGACCCTTTTCTCTCAGGATCATCTCTGCTCCAACAACACCACATCTGCCACTCCAGGAGGACTCACTTTTGGACTGCTTCCAACACCCTGACCAACAGGGTGTCCGGTTGTAGCTCTGACTCTGTCAGGGTTTCTAGGATTGTTGTTTGTTTGTTTGCTTGCTTGTTTTTGTTTTTTGTTTGTACTACTACATTTGTATTGGTAATATTCTTAATAAAGAACTGTTATTCCTATTCCTAAATCTTTGCCTGAAAGCCCTTAATTGCAAAATTATAATTTGGAGGAGGGGAGGGATTTACATTTTCCATTCTGAAGGAAACTCCAGCTTTCCCTGGCAGACACCTGTCTTTCCAAACCTAGACAGTTTATTAGAAGCTGTTTGAAAAGTTTCTCCAAAACTCTAGGAAAAAATATTCCTAATGAACTGCACCAGACCAGAGGGAAATCAAGGCACAGCCATGGTTTGTCAGGACTTGCTTGATCCTAATGAGCCCCTTGCTGCATTTGGGGCTGAGCCATGGAACCTCAAGGCCTGAGGGGAGATTGCACAAACCATTCCAGGAGTCAAAGTCAGAAGAAAACTCCAGGCATTAATGGGTCTCACTAAGGTCCATCCCCAACACGGGCTCCTCATGAACTCCTTGGAGGTGAGAATTGGATCGCACAAAATCCTCCCAGAAACTCAGTGTGGGCAGGAAATTCCAAAGTACCATAAAAACCTTGAGTATCTCAAAGTATTAGAGAGCCCCACTGAGTGTCAGTGTAAAGTTCTCAAGGGACTCATTAAAGCAGATAATTGGAGGCCAGGATGGTACAAAAACTTTTCAGAGACTCAGTGCCAAAAAAAAGTTATTTAAGAAACTTTGAGTACCTTAAAGTATTAATGAGCCCCACTGAGTTTTTTTAGTGACTAAGAATCCCAAGGGACTTGTTAAAGTAGATAATTGGGGCCAGAATTGCACAATCATTCTCACAAAATCAGATTTAAAAGGGAAATACCAGGTACCTTAAAGTAACTGAAGTACCTTGAAGTATTAATGAGCCCCACTGAGTGTTGTTACTGACAAAGCCTCTCAAGGGACTAATTATAATAGATAATTGGAGGCCATGATTGCACAAACTTCTCAGACTCAGTGTCCAAAAAAAGTTCTTCAATAAACTTGAAGTACCTTAAAGTATTAATGAGCTCCACTGAGTGTTTTTACTGACTGAGAATCCCAGGGGACTTAAAGCAGATAATTGGGGCCAGGATTGCACAAACTTCTCAGAAACTCCTAGGCAAAAGTCAAACCCAAAGTCCTTTGGAAAACCTGCAGTGCCAGGGAGTATTCAGGAGCCCCCCCCAGGGCCATTTCTGACCAAAGCTCCCCAGGGACTCCTTCCAGCACATCCTTGAGGCCACTGGGCTGTCAGGGGGATGCTGAGGGCAGGACAAGGGGCTGACAGTGCCCAGCCTTGCTGGGGCTGTGCCAGGAGGCCCCAGGGCCTCAGGACAAGGTGTCTCCTCCCAGCCCTTGGTGGCACAGACCCTGCTGTGCCCCAGGGCACCAAGACTTGGCTTCTCTTTGTCCCCTCCTGGCATCACTGCCTGCAGTTCTCTGCTCTGCCTGGAGCATGGGGACACTTTCTCTGTTGTGTGCCTCAGTGGGACCCATTAAAACTTCCAGAAACTTTGGAGTTGGATTCTGACTTGTAGTTCTTGAGAGGTTTCATCAGCTCCCTCTCAGGGACCGATGTTCAGGGCCTCAGCACCAGCCCCAAGAGGGTCATTAAAGTCCTTGTTCTGTGTCTGTGCTAATGAGCTGGGCTGGGCTCCTGGCACGGAGGCAGCTCCTGGCAACCAAGAAGAGCTTCAAAAGACATTTCTCCTGATGAGCAACTCTTTTCCCAGCCCAGCAGAGCTCACGCAGGGCTCACTGGAGGAGAAATCATCACAGCATTTGGAACAGTCACTCTCTGGCTGGGGGAAGATAAGCTGCAGTTGCTGCAGGGATCTCCTGAAGCTGCCACATCCCACAGCTCTGAGGCCCTTCCAGGAGCACTCTCCGAGCTGCTGCAGGGCAGGGATGTGGCCCTGGGGCAGGGCTGGGTTTCCCTGCTGCAGCAGCCCAGGCACAGCACAGGGCAGCTCCCTGTGCCAGGCTCTGCTGCAGGGCTGAGCAGCCGGGGCTGCAGCCAGGGCTGCCCAGGGCTGTCCTGCAGAGCAGGCTCCTGCAGCCCAGGGCTCTGTGCTGGCCCAGGGACTCTGCTGCCTGCCAGGGACAGCTCTCAGCCGGCCCGGGGAGCTGCTCCCAGCGCTGGGGAGAAGCTGTGGGGGGAAGGAGCCACCCTGAGCAGGGCAGGTGCTGCTGCTGAGAGGTGCTGTGTGGGGCAGGGCTGCTCCCAGCTCCACACCAGCCTGGGCACAGCTCTGGAGGACACTTCCCAAAAGAAGGTGAGCCTGGGATTGCTGGAAAGATCAGGAGCTTTCCTGAGAGTGTTTTCCATTTCCTGCTTGGAGCAGTGTGGAGGACTTGGGGTGATGACAAATGGATTTTTGCTTTTTATACATTTTTCATATATTCATAGCTCTGTTAAGTACTAATATGTAATTATAGAACTATAATTTTTAATTTGCTCCCTTCAACTGCTATTGAATATATTTATTATAGTATACATATATACTCTAGTATATATATATACATGTACATATACTTATAGTAAATATATGTACATATACTATAGTATATATTGTATAGTATTGTATAGTATACATATATATACTTATATACCTATAGTATACATATACTTATTGAAGTATAATTCTAAGTAATTCTAGCATGTTTTCTACGCTTTCTTTTAAGTTTTAGAACAATAAGCTGACCTTCTAATTACATTCCTGAACTACTGTATAGTCTTATTATCAGGAAGAAGACCTACAAGAAGAACATTTTGGTTTTGACCCAGAGTGTTAGCAGTCATAAAAAAAAGTGGGGCAAAGAAACCCTTGGAGCAATGGATTGACCCAGGGGTGTGTCACTGGTGCAACTGAATCTCCTATTGGATTTTCCTGCCAAATATCCTAATTAATCAACCTTAATAAATTGTTGAAATCAGGGGCTGGGTGTGCCCCATCCCCACTGGGACACCTGGGAGTTTCCAATAAAGATTTGGTTTTTACTTCACTGTTCTAACACTGTTAAAAGGGTTATTTTTTTTTCTCTCTTTTGATTATAGGCAACAGGAGGATGAGAGAAGCAGAACAGGAATTGCAATCACACAATCACCGAACATTCTGAGTTGAAAGGAACACTCAGGATCATCAAAGGAATGTTTGAACATTTACAGAGACTCCAGCACTGTAACTTTGGGTGGTCAGTCTCTCTGCTGGGAGGCTCCTCAAGGGCCTTCAGCCCCTCCTCAGCCCTGGACAGCAGCAGCAGCAGCATCACCTTAGCAGGGCCCAGCAGGGCTCTCCTGAGCTGCCCTTGCCCAGCTGCAGACAGAGCCTGCCCCAGCCAGGGCCCTGCAGACAGGCAGGTTTCTGTAGGGCAGGGCCCAGGGCACAGAGGCTGGGATGGGCTCTGTCAGCGCTGGCAGGGACAAGGCTCCTCTCAGCAGGGAAATGTCCAGGCCCAGGGAGATGCTGAGGGAAGGAGAGGGGGCTGAAGAGAGCAGTGCTGGGGGCAGGAGGGCACTGTGGGTGTGTGGGAGGTGCCGTGCACAGCTGGGCACGGGAACACTGTCCTGAGTGCCCGGCTGTCTCTGCCCTGCCCTCCCAGGCACAGCCCCACCACATCTTCTCCTGGTTCTGCACTGCCCTGAGATTGTCCCTGTCATCTGGTGCTCTCAGGGAGGCTCTGGCATTGGCAGCAGCTGAGTCAGGCACTGCCCTTGGCCTTGCTGCCAGGCAGCTGTGGCCATGGCCATGGGGTGTCCAAGCTTCCCTGGGACCTGTGGGGCTGTGGGCAGAGCAGTCCATGGGAAAGGGGAATGGGCTGAGCCCCCTCCCTGAGATCCCATCGTGGGCACACCCAGGGATCTCCTTGCTGTGTCCCTGCAAGCTCTGAGCTGCCCTCCTGGCTGCAAATCTGTGCCACAGCCCCTTGGAGTTCCCTGAATGTGCCCCGGGGAAGTGCAGAGATGCCAGAGCTGAGGAAATGCTGCTGGGTTTGCCAAGGGAGCCGTGAGTGTCCTTGGCAGAAGGGGGTGCTGAGACCTTGCCCAGAGCCCTTTGGAGAGGGGGAGACATTCAGGGATCCCTCTGCTCTGGGCAGGGTCTGGTTTATCCCAGGGTGACCCACGAGTGTGACTGTGCTCTGACTGCAGCCAAAGCTGCAAACCCAGGGCAGTTGGGAACAAGCCCATCCAGCCCCTGACCTTGTCCAAGGCACAGGGAATCCTTTGCCTCTCATATCTCTCCATTGCAAACTCTGAATGCAGCAGAAATGCTGGGGATTTCTGACCTCAGAGCACCAGGAATGATGTGTGGGCAGGAAAATAATTGCCAAAATTCCTTCCTTCTCTCCATGCCTTTTAGAAGTGGGAATGCAGATGGCAACAAGCCTTCCTGCACTGGGAGTGATTGATTCCCCTTACAAATCCTGAATATCCTGAGCCTTGTCCCTCTGCCACATGGCCAGAAACCCAGGGCAGCATGGCAGGGATGGCTCCTGGCGAGCCCCCATGCACAGGCCTGGCTGCTCCTGGCACACTCAGACAGCACAACTGGAGCTCAGGCAGGGACCTGGGTGAAGGTTTTCCCCGAGAAGGAACAAGGGTGGGGAAGTCACAGCAGGACAGTTGACAGGGAATGGCCCAGGTTTGGCTCTAAGCAGCCTCTGCTGACTTGTCCCTGTCCTTTCTCCATGAACAGGTGCCCATGGGTAGCCAGAGCAAATGTCCAACAGCAGCTCCATCAGCCACTTCCTCCTGCTGGCATTGGCAGACCGGCGGCAGCTGCAGCTCCTGCACTTCTGCCTCTTCCTGGGCATCTCCCTGGCTGCCCTCCTGGGCAACGGCCTCATCATCAGCGCCGTAGCCTGCAGCCACCACCTGCACAGCCCCATGTTCTTCTTCCTGCTCAACCTGGCCCTCACCGACCTGGGCTGCATCTGCACCACTGTCCCCAAAGCCATGCACAATTCCCTCTGGGGCACCAGGAACATCTCCTATAAAGGATGTTCTGCCCAACTATTTTTTTTTGTCTTTTTCATCTCAGCAGAGCTTTCCCATCTGACCGTCATGTGCTACGACCGCTACGTGTCCATCTGCAAACCCCTGCACTACGGGACCCTCCTGGGCAGCAGAGCTTGTGCCCACATGGCAGCAGCTGCCTGGGCCAGTGCCTTGCTCAGTGCTCTCCTGCACACAGCCAATACATTTTCCCTGCCCCTGTGCCATGGCAATGCTCTGGGCCAGTTCTTCTGTGAAATCCCACACATCCTCAAGCTCTCCTGCTCACACTCCTACCTCCGGGAACTTGGGCTCGTTGCTCTTAGTGTCTGTATATCTTTTGGATGTTTTGTGTTCATAGTTTTCTCCTATGTGCAGATCTTCAGGGCTGTGCTGAGGATCCCCTCTGAGCAGGGACGGCACAAAGCCTTTTCCACCTGCCTCCCTCACCTGGCCGTGGTTTCCCTGTTCCTCAGCAGTGGCTTTTTTGCCAACCTGAAGCCCCCCTCCATGTCTTCCCCATCCCTGGAACTGGCCCTGTCAGTTCTGTACTCGGTGGTGCCTCCAGCCCTGAACCCCCTCATCTACAGCCTGAGGAACCAGGAGCTCAAGGCTGCAGTGTGGTCACTGATCACTGGAAGATTTCAGAAACATTAAACTGCTGGCCAGTTTCTGCAAATCATTTGTAATAAAAGCCATCTTTGATATCTCGTGTTGGTTTGGTTGTGGGGGATTTTATCCTGTCTTTTAGTTTATACATATTGTTGAAAAAGAAAGGCCATTGTTTGTGCCATTTCTCATTTTGATTCTCTCCACCTTCACTTTGGCCCCACGCTGTGTCAATGGGGAGCTGTGCCCTCTGTGGCTTTAAATAAAAAGAACTCCCAGCAAAATTTTCACTGGAGATCCCCGTTTTGTTCCCTTCTCTGGAGCTGCAGCAGCAATATCTGTATGCAGAGCTGGGGGCAGGGCAGGTCTGGCACAGCAGCTCTGCTCCTGCTGGCCACACCATTCCTGATCCAGGCCAGGAGCCATTTGCCTTCTTGGCCCCCTGGGCACACTGCTGCCTCATGTCCAGCCTGCTGTCCAGCACTGCCCCAGCTCCCTTTCTGCCTGGCCACTGTCCAGCCACTCTGTCTCCAGCCTGGAGCACTGCAGGGCTTGTTGTGGCCAAAGTGCAGGAGCCGGCCCTTGGTCTTGTTCAAGCTGCCATGGTTGGATTTGGGCCCTGGATGCAGCCTGTCCAGGGCCCTGTGCAGAGCCCTCCTGCCCTCCAGCAGATCCACACTCCCAGCTGCAGGAGAGATGGCCAAGGGCTGGGCAGGGCTGGCAGGGCCACAGGCACCCAGGCCTTTGTCCCCTGGGCTCTGCCAGCGCCTCTGCAGGCCCCACAGAAGGAACTTTCCTTGCAGGAAAGCCTGCACTTGGCTTCTGCCTGGCCCCTCCCTCAGCAGGCTGGCAGGCCTTGCAGCTTTCGGACATTTGTCCTTGCTGCCCCTGCCATCCCCCTGCCCCACCAACAGCCCCCAGCCAGCCGCGAGGGACAGGCCCTGCTGTGCCAGGCCTGGGCTCAGGCCTTGGCCTTTCTGCTCCCTCCAGCCAGCCCAGGCCTTGCTCAGCATTGCAGTCCCTGCTCACAGCCTTGGGCTCCCTGCAATCCTGGCCTCAAGGAGCTGCTCTCCCCAGTGCCTGGGCAGCCTTTGGCACTCCCTGCCCTCCCTTGGGCCCAGGAATGCTCCAAGAAACTTGGGGTTTTGCAGCAGAACCTTGTCCCCTGAGCTCTGCAGCTGCCTGTCCCAGCCCATTGCACCATGTCCCACCTGCTCTCCTCAGGCCTCAGCCTGCACACAGGCCCAGGAGGAGTTTTCCTGTTGGTGAGGAAAGAATGGAAAAGCCTGAGAAGGTTTCCTAAACAACAAAGCCCGCTCAGGAACCACATGCCCAGGACAGGCTGCCTGGAATGATGTCACCTTTCTACAAGGGACAGTGTCACCAGAAATGAGCTCTGGAAGCAGAATTCTCTTAGCCTTTCAGCTGAATTCTCTGTCCCTGTCCTGGATCTCTGTTGCAGATGGAAGCTGCTGGTGCCACCCTCAGCTTGAACCCTTCTCTGGAATGCAGACAGAGGCTCCCAGGTGTGTAAAGTAAGCGTTGTTCAATGTTGGTGCAAAGCTTTTGTGTTCCTCCTGGAACCAAGGAGACTCCTGAGACACTGCAAGGCCTTGTTTCACCAAGGGTCCATTGTGACACAGCAGGGGGCTCATGGAATCAAGGAGACAATTGTGACAGTACAGACCCTCCTAGAAAGAAGTCTCTGTTGTGGCAGTCATGGAATCAAAGAAACATTTGTGACACAGCCAGGCCGTGTGGAACCAATGGTCCATTGTTACCCTGCAGAGTCAAGAAGAATATGGTGACACCACAGAACCTGATGGAACCAAGGGTCCTTTGTGGCCCAGCAGGGCCTCCTTGGAACCCAGGGGACCATTGTGACAAGGCAGGGCCTAATGGAACCATGGAGACCATTGTGACACTCAGGAAACTCATGGAACCACGGTGACCATTGGGATGCTATGGAACCTCACAGAACCAAGGGTCCATTGTGACATTGTGGTGCCTCCTGGAATCCAACATTGTGAAACTTGGAGGCCTAATGGAACAAGGGTTTCTATTGTGACACTGCAGAACCTCATGGAATCAAGGTGACCATGTTACACTACAGAAGCCCATGGAACCAGCGGGGCCATTGTGACACTGTGGAACCAAGGAAATTGTTGTTGACAGTACAAAAACTCATGGAATGAAAAGTCCAGTGTGACATGAGGGAACCCCATGGACCCAAGGGTCCATTGCGACTCGGTAGGGCCTCATGGATTGTGACACAGCAGGGCCTCGTGGAACCAAGGGTGTATTGAGGCACCGCTGGGCCTTGCTGGAACCAAAGAAACCCCTGCTCAAAGCAGGGTAACTCCTAGAACCAAGGAGTCCATTGGTACAGCATAAAACCTATGGAACCAAGGGGTCATTGGGACAAAGCAGGGCCTCATGGAACTAAGGGGACATTCTGACCCATTGGGACTGCATGGAAGGAATTGTCCATGATGACAATGGGGATCCAAGGAGACCATGGAGACACTATGGAACCTCATGGATCCAAGGGGCCATTGTGACACCAAAGAACTTCATGGAACCCAGGGTCCATTGTGACATAGCAAGGCCTCATTGGAACAAAGGAACCATTGTTGACAGTACAGAACCTCATGGAAGCAAGGGGCTGTGGTGACACAGCAGGGACACATGGAAGCAAGGAGACCAGTGACATTTAGGAACCTCATGGAACCAAGGGTTCATTAAGACACTGCAGAAACAAGGAGACCATTGCTGACACTATGGAAGCTCAGGGAACTGAGCAGCCATTGTTACACTCCAAAGTGTCGTTGAACCAAAGAGACCATTGTCCAACTACAGAACCTCATGGCACTGAGGCTTCCCTGTGACACAGCAGGGTTCCATGAAACCAATTGTCCATTGTGACAATGCAGATCCAAGGAGACCATGGTGACACTAGGGAAGCTCATGGAACCAAGGGTCCATTGTGACACAGCATGGCCTTGTGGAACCAAGGAGAGCATTGTGACATCATGGAATCTCATGGAACCAAGGGTCCATTGTTACAGTCCAGGACCAAGGAGACCATTTTGACACTACAGAACCTCATGGAATCAAGGGTTACTTGTGAAACAGTTGGGCTTCATGGAACCAAGAAGCCATTGTGACACAGCAGGGCCTCATGGAACCAATGGTTCATAGTGATACTGTGGATCCAAGGAGGCCATGCTGATACCATGGAACTTCATGGAACAAAGGGTCCATTGTGACATAGTTGGGCCCATGGAACCAATTGTCCATTGTGACAGTCATGATCCAAGGAGATCATGGTGACACTACAGAACCTCATGGATCCAAGGAACCATTGTCACACTGTGGGGCCTCCTTGGAACAAAAGGCATTGTTGATAGTCTGGAAGATGCTCATGGAAACTATGGGACATTGCGGCACTGCAGAGCCTCATGGAAAAAAGGAGACCACTGTGACACAGAGGAATTTTATGGAACCAAGCAGCCATTTGTACACAGCAGAACCAAGGAGACCATTGTTGGCCGTACAAAACCTCATGGAACTGAGGGGCCATTGTTATACAGCGAGGCCTGGTGGAACCAAGGGGCCAGTGTGACACTGTGGGGCCCCATGGAATCAAATATTCCTTGTGACACAGTGGGGCTGCTTGTCACCAATTGCCCATTGTGATACTGCAGATCCCAGAGACTGTGGTGACACTATGGCAGTTCATGGAACCAAGGGGCTGTTGGGTCCCACCAAGACCTTGTGGAACCAAGGAGAGCATTGTGGCAGTGCAGAACCAAGGAGGCCATTTTGACAGGATGGACCCTAATTGAATCAAGGGTTTAGAGGAATTCAAAGGTTAAGAGTTTAGCTGAAGGGATAGAAGCAAGAAGCAATGGATAGTAATGAAGAGTTTAGAGCAGAAGCAATGTAGGATAGTTGATCATTGCCAGATGAAGCTAGTTTGAGAAGACAAGATATCATTTGCCTGACTCTGCTGTTTTTTGTAGATGTTATGAGGGGAGGATGGACTATTTTAAAGATGAAGAAACTGTAGCTGCCCCTGGGCCCCAAAACCTGTCAGAAGCAGGCAGGAGAGCTTGAACTATGCCCAAGGGGTCAGAGAGCCTGCCAACAAGACCAAGGGGAAAAGTTTACCTTGAGGAAGATGTTCCTGACTTCATCCTAAGGCACCACTGACCCATTTCAAATCCCACCGACCCAATTTGAGTGAAGGACTTTGCAAGCATGAAAGGACTGTGAACTCATTTTATGATGAAGAGAGAAGGCAGGGTTAAGTATTAAGTATGTATAGGCATGTTAAATGATTACATGTAAGATTTTGTAGAGAAATAAAGAGCTGGAGCTCTGTGATTTTTGCACACAGCTTTGGGAGGTTACTCCCCATGTTGCCTGGCACTGAATTAAACATAACACTTTCTAACTTTAATTAGTTGGAGCGTCTTTGCCCTTGCTTTATTTACTTGATAACAGAACCAAGGGTCCATTGTTCTATAGCAGGGCCTGATGGAACCAAGGGGCCACTGTGACACTGTGGGGCATAATGGAGTCAAGGGCACCATTGATACTGAAATCCACTGGAGAGAAACTTTTGAACACACTTTTGAGTATTTGAGAGCAGGTATTCTTTATTACAGTGTGCTGGTCACTTGGGCAATCCTTCCTCCATTTGAGTGCACTGAGCATGAAATGAACAGAGTTTTGATCACACACACACTGATTATGCATTCATTAGCTATCCCCACTTCCTTTGAATTTACTTGACATAGTTGCACCCCTTCTCACAACCTCTTATCTGGTTCTTTGGAGTCTGTCTTCAACATCCAGTGTCCTTTTTAGGTGGCTGTTCCTCAACCCCCACTTTTGAGTATGCGCAATATTATTGTTTTGCAAACCTTCTGTTTTGTCAGCCTTGTCGAGCTGAGCTGACATTTTTCTTGCATTTTGAATGACTTCTGTTTGCCAGAGTTACATCCTTGATCCATTTCTCCAAGGCTGTGCTGTGCTGTTCTACAGTCCTTGATAAGATTAAATGTTGTTCTGTTCTCCTGTCCTTGTCACAGCGCTCGCTCCGCCTGAGCCGTGTCTGCAACCGCCCAACCTATGGGCTTGGGGTGGGCAAGTGTTCCTGAGGGAACAGGGATGGGACAGCTGGGCTGGACTGACCCAAGGGATGTTCCATTGCATGTCACACCATGATCAGCAAACAAACTGCAGGAAGAAGGGGGGGCAAGGGGTGTAGGGGATTAATTTCTTTTTAGAAAGAGTGTGGCTGAGGTCACACTCTGTGGGCTGGGGCAGAGCCCAGCAAGAAATCAGCCTCTGAGACTTTTTTCTTTCAAAACATCACCAACACATAAAGAATCCTCTCCTGCCACAAGATGGTTAAACATTTTCCGCTGATAGGAGATTTACTGGGGATTTGCTTTCCGGCTGTTTTTGGCCTTTGGTTTTTGTTGGTTTGTTTGTGGGGTTTTTGTGTAGTGTTGGGTGGGTCTTGCTTTGGGCTTTTTTCTTGGGTTTGGGTTTTTCCCTTTTGATCTTCGTCTTGCCATCAGGTGCCTTTCTTCTGATGCATAAGACTTTTCTCCCTTTTCTTGTAGCTTGGTTGGCCCCTGATGGCAAGACAAATTGACTCAACTCAGTCATCTTGCCCACAGGAAAGAAAAGCACAATTATGCCCAATTATGTTTTTCAGTCACCATCAACTGGATGAGTTTGGTCACAGACACCCTACAATTTGCCAGTATCCACAAAAGAATTGAAAGTGCATTTCATGCCATTGTAGAGATAATAGAAATGTTCCTCAGTGGTGGTCAAGGGCTGGTCACTGAGGGATGTCACCAGGCAGTGGCTACCAAGAGGACTCTGTACCATGGGTGACATTTGACCCTCATTGTTCAGCCAAATTCCCACCCAGCCCATGTTCCATTTCTTCAGCCCAGCTCTCTCCAGTCTGCCTCTGAGCAGACCACAGCAGACCGTGTCACAGGCCTGGCTGAAGTCTGGGCACACAACATCCCCTTCTTTTCCCTCCCACCTGGGTTCTGCAATCCCTGCCTTGTCCTGCCAGAGCCTGGAATGGCTGCAGGAGGATTTGCCACATTCCCTTCCCTGCTGAGCCTGACCAGGCTGAGGCTCTCCCAGATCCCCTCCCTGCCCTGTTTGCAGACTGGCCCCATGTCTGCCTTTCCCAGGTTCCTAGGACCCTCTGGAATGGCTCTGCCCTGTCCAAGGGGTTTGAGAGAGCTCTCCCAGTGACACTGCCCAGCCTTGTCAACAGCCCTGACACCAAAGGCCCTTTCCACATCCCTCAGTTCCAGGTCAGTGCCCAGAACACAGCACAGCCCTGTCCAGGTCCTGGGGGTGGTTCAAAAGGGAGGCAGCTGAGATTTCTCCCCACACACCCATAGCCCAATGGTCTCTCTGGGCAGTCCTTGGCTGTGCTGAGCAGTTTCCCTGGAGCCTCCCTGCCCTGGATGTTTCTCTCTGCAGCCCTAAGTACAGCCCAGTAAAGAATTCAGGTGGTTTCCCAGAGGATTTCACTCTCAGAGTGAAGTGGCCTCAAGGCCCTGTTTGTGCCTCTGGGATTGTGCCAGCCCCGAGTGCTGCTGATGGTGTTTGTGCTCACTCTGCTTCATCTCCCCACACACACACACAGGATGCACTGCTGAAATCTCCTCAGGACAGAGCAAACAGGCACTGCTGGCCTGGTCCCTTGGTGTCCCTCCATGCAGGGACAAACAACCTCCTGCAGGTGTGGGGACAGGCCTGTGCTGGCCATGGTAGTTGCAGGGGCTGGAGTGGGACAATTGCCCTGGGACACCTTCCCAGGCTGTCCCCAGAAGACAGACACAGCCCAGGCCCTGCTCTGCTGCTCCCTCAGGTCCATGCCAGGAGCTCTGGCTGTGCCAGGACACTGCTGGGTGCCCCCCTGCACACTCCCCCTCTGCCCCTGGGCACTGGGCTTTGCTTTGCCAGGGCATTCCTGGAGCACATTGCTGAGAGCAGCTGTGCAGGGAGAGCAAAGCCTTCGTGGGCTGCCCTCAGGAGATGATGATGCCCTTTGCTGCTGGAGCTGCTGTGCTAGAGCCCAGCTGTGTCCCAGCAGTGCCCATGGCCTGGCCCTGCCTGTGCTCACAGCACGCACACGCAGCAGGACAGTGACCAAGCTGCCACAGCCCTGCGGCCTGACAGCCACAGAAGGGCTGGGAAGGAGAGGCTGGAGCTGGGAAGAGCAGCTGTGGGAAGAGCCAGGGCCATTGTCCCTGGCTGTGCTGCTGGGCTGGGAGTCCCTGCCCTGCACCTCTGCTCACAGGCACTGGCCCTGCAGAGACAGAGAGGGGCTGAGGGAACATCTTGGGCACACAGGGCAGAGCAGGACACTTTATTTTACAGAAATGCACAGTGATCAGGGCTCCTTACTGTCTCTGCTTAAAACAGGCATGGTAAAAACTGAGGTAGCAATAGTATGACTAACGGTGTCTCTTCATGGAAATATTATCAAAAGTAAAAAAAAAAAAACAAAAAAAAAAAAAACAAAAAAAAAAAAACAAAAAAAAACCCACAAAAACAATCCAAACCAAACCAAACCAACAAACAAACAAACAAAAAACCACCAAAAAGCAAACAATCAAACAAAAACCCCTACAATACATCAAACAGAATAAGAAACAAGAAAATAAGAGACGTGGTCCAAAGCCGTGTGAGCCTGGAATGAGTTCCATTCTGAATGCTGTGCAGAAACAAAGAGGCACCTGATTGTTTCTGAAAAGCACAGAGTGGTCATATTCCTCAGGGCATCCTCCAGCTCCTGGTTGCTCAGGCTGTAGATGAGGGGGTTCAGTGTTGGAGGCAGCAGCGAGCACAGAAGTGACAGTGCCAGAGCCAGGGATGGGCACCAGGCTGGCACAGGTGACCTTGAGGCTCTGCAGGGCCCAGGCCCAGGGGCTGTGCCAGAGTCAGGGCTGAGCTGACACTCTGTGGGCTGGGGCAGAGCCCAGGCAGAAATCAGCCCCTGAGCCAGCAGCTCTGCAGTGGTGGCCACCAGGCCGGGTGGCCAAGGGAGGCTTCTGGCCATGCCCTGCAGGGAGCTGCTGCTGCTGCTGCTGCTGCTGCTGCTGCTGCTGCTGCTGCTGCCCAGGGGCCTTTGGTGTCCCAGGCTCTCCCTGGCACAGCTCCCAGCATCGCACTCTGCACTTGTGCCCGAGCCCTTCATTCTGCTGGGGCTGGCCTGGGGCTTTTCCTGCAGTGGGACCTGGCCTGGTCATGGCACAGGAAAGGCAGTTCCTGCTGGAGCAGGAGGCTCTGCCTGCAATGGGCTCAAACAGCTCCAACAAGGCCCCGTTTGCAAAGCCCCCAGTGGCAAATGAAGAAGGGGATCATGCTGCTTTGAGGGGGAAGAATGCTGAAAGCAGCCTGACTCCTCCATCCCAAAGTTCCACATGCTGAGAGGGAGCTGAAGCTGTGGCAGAGCTGCTAAAATCCCCAGAGAAAGCAGCAACCCAGTGACACCACTGAGAGCTTCTCAGACCTGCTGAGCTGGCCCAGCCTGGGCACATCTGACTGACAGGGCAGCACTTCAGACTAGAACAGCCCCATCCCAAATTTTAACTGCAGCATCTCCTGACATTTCCCTTCTTGGGAGGGTGTGGAGATTCCTCCCTGGAGTGGGGACACCCCTCAAGGTCACTGCCTGAAGCTGAGCTAAAGAGATTTGGCCACGGTCGTTGGTCTGGGGGAGTGAAACCCATCTCTGGTTAATAACTGCTTTTGCTTTAATACAATTGCTTCAAAATTGCTTCCTAGAGCACTATCTAAAAACATATGTTACATCTCCTATACTGTGAAGTAAATTATTCTGATTAAAACTTTTTCACTAATCATGATCATAATCAGTCACATCTATATGTACATAAATACTTCTGGTTTTTCATCCTTAGTGCTGTGGGACAAAGTTGTACAAAGGTTCAATTCCACCTGTATAATCCTTTAGGCATAAATCCTTGAGAAAGTCTGGGACTGGGATTGGATCCAGGCACTGCCAGGATCCTCTCTCAGAAGGAGTTTAGAAAGCCTGGGGACCCTGGTTTGGGCGAGCTTGGGGGTATAATGTGGTCATTGAGGGTTCTTTGTGAACCTCATGACCCAACAGGAGCTTCTCTAATAAACTTTGCCTGCAGGTGCCACTCTGTCCATGACAGGAACCCCTGTGAGTGTCTGTGACATCCCAGCTCTCTGGCAGCCTGGACACTCCTGGGATGTCCCCATGGAGCCCCTGTGAGTGTCTGTGACATCCCAGCTCTTTGGCAGCCTGGACACTCCTGGGATGTCCCCATGGAGCCCCTGTGAGTGTCTGTGACATCCCAGCTCTTTGGCAGCCTGGACACCCCTGGGATGTCCCCTGGAGCCCCTGTGAGTGTCGGTGACCTCGCTGTTCTTTAGGAGCACAGAGATGTCACTACTGGACTCCTGCCACTGCCTGGGACAAATTGGCTCCTTGGCAGGGCACAGACACCTCTGTTGTCACTCTGCAGCCCTGGGACTGTCACCTCATGACCCTTAGGAAGATTAAGGAGCCCTGGGATGTCACCACAGAGCCCCTGGGACTGAGTGTGACCAAAGAGATCTTCAGGAGCCCAGAGACCCCTCAGATGCCACCATGGAGCCCTTGTGCCTGCACGTGAGCTCACAGCTCTTAAGCAGCTGGAAACCCCTGGAATCTCTTCAATCTGCTCTGCTGAGGATGGAGCCTCAGCAACTTGGAGGTTTCCTGATGAATTTTCGCTGTCCAGAGGCTTGTTCAGTCTTCAGCTCTTCATTTCAGGAATTCAGTGCCAAAGGCTCATTAACATTCCAAAGCACTCTAACAAGAAAAGCCTCTGGGAATAATATCATTTCAAGTCTTCAATTCTTCTCTGGTTAACTGTACAGATTTCAGAAGTGGATTCAAAAGAATATACAATATATTTTTTAACTGCAGGGGGTGTTGTTTTTTTTGTCCTGTTTCGTTTTGTTTTCCTGTTTATAGATTGATCTCTGCAATCTCCAGTTGGTATTGATCCCCAGCACCTCCTAAGCTGCTCTGAATAGATATGAACATCCAGACCCTTCATGGCTGACAATCAATCACACTTTGTCCCTGTCCCCACCCCACCATTTCCCTCCTCCAGCCCCTGGCACTCAGAGCAGCCTTGTACAAATCTCAGCTTCCTCCACTCCAGGCTGCACCTGCAGCTTTCAGCTCCTTGGCACCAACTCCCACCTGCTTTCCTTGCAGAAGGAGCTGCCTGAGACACAGAGGGATGTTCATTTCTTGTCAGCCAACAAAGCCAAGGGAAGGCACAGCTCCATGAAAAACACAAGTCCAGCCAGTGACACAAAGAGTGGGCAAGATCAGGATTTCTTCTCCTGCCATTGTACAGTTCCAGGAAATTCCTGGTCTCTCCTGCTTGTGGGAAAACTTGGACATTTCTTAGAAGTGCTCCAATGACGCAGCTAATGAAGATGTGCTCATGCACCTGGAAAACTGCAGGTCTCCTACAGCCCTGCAGGGCTCCTGTCCCATCTGCTCTGCTCCAGTCTAAAACAGGGACCAGCACTGTCCCAGCATCATTAGAGAGCTGAACTGGAAAGGACCTCAGCAAGTCAGCAGCCCAAGCTGTCAGAAACTGGGTCAGACCAAGGGGTTCAAGGCTTGATTTGGTCTGGATTGGAAAATCCCAAAGGACAGGGATTAGGGGGCAGCATCTCAGCTCCTGGCTGAGCCCATGGGAACAAAGGTTTCCTCCTGTCCTGGCTGAGCCTCCCCTCTTTCACCCTCTGCTCATTGTCTTTTGTCTCCCAGCAGGCCCCCAGTGAAGAGCCTGGCTCTGTGTTCTCCAGCACCTCCTCGGGGGCACTGCCAGGCTGGGATGAGGAGCCCCTCAGCCTTCCCTGCTCAGGGCTGGACAAGCCCAGCTCCCTCAGCCTCTCCTGACAGCCCAAGGGCTGCAGCCCCACCTTGGAGCCCTTCCCTGACCCTGCTGCAGCTGCCAGACATCTTTCCTGCCCTGGGGAGCTCAACCCAGGCCACAGGGACCTGGAGAATCCCTGTCCTTGATGTCCTGGTCACACAGCCCAGCCCCTTGTCCCCGTGTCAGGCTCTGGGGTTGCTCCTGTGGAACATCCTTTGGTGGAGGCTGTGGCTCCAGGTGCACTGGGGGGTACCAGGGGACAGGGGCCCCTTCTGGGCATGAACAGCATTGGAGTTCTGGTGCTGTTGTACACCACAATGATACAGACTCTGACTTCAGAAGGGTAAAAGTGACTCCTTTGTTTTTGGGATGTGTTTCCCTTTTTAGACTATTCTACACAGAACAATTCGATTGGTGAAACAAAGAGAAACCTCTTCAATCACACTGGTCAGAGCAGAGGGACATCAAGAAAAAGTCCCTCCTAGGGAAAGGAATGTGAACAAAGTTACAGTTTGAAAAACATATCTCTTGTTTGCTGAAAATTCCCTGTGAAAAGAATTTCAAAAAACAAAAATTTCTCAGGCACAAACCAGGGCTACAGACTTCTTGAGGGAAAAGCTGTGCGGGGGAGCTGGGGGGGTGATCAACCCAGTGACCTCAGACAGCCCTCCTGGGATGTCACACAGCCCCTCATGATGTGACACAGCTGGTCTCTGATGTCACAACCCACTCTGTGAAATCACACAGCCACCCTGTAATGTCACAGACAACTCTGTGATTTCATAGCCTGCTCTGTGATGTCAGACCTTTGTCCTGTGATATCTCAGCCCAGGTGGCCAAGCAGGCCAATGGCTCCTGGCCTGGATCAGGAATGGTGTGGCCAGCAGGAGCAGGGAGGTCATTCTGCCCCTGTACCTGGCACTGGTGAGGCTGCACCTCGAGTGCTGTGTCCAGCTCTGGCCCCTCAGCTCAGGAAGGACAGTGAGTGCTGTGTCCAGCTCTGGCCCCTCAGCTCAGGAAGGACAGTGAGTGCTGTGTCCAGTTCTGGCCCCTCAGCTCAGGAAGGACAGTGAGTGCTGTGTCCAGCTCTGGCCCCTCAGTTCAGGATGGACAGTGAGTGCTGTGTCCAGCTCTGGCCCCTCAGCTCAGGATGGACAGTGAGTGCTGTGTCCAGCTCTGCCTCCAGCTCAGGAAGGACAGTGAGTGCTGTGTCCAGCTCTGGCCCCTCAGCTCAGGAAGGACAGTGAGCGCTGTGTCCAGCTCTGGCCCCTCAGTTCAGGATGGACAGTGAGTGCTGTGTCCAGCTCTGGCCCCTCAGCTCAGGAAGGACAGTGAGACGCTTGAGCGCGTCCAGAGGAGGCAACGAGGCTGGTGAGGGGCTTGGAACACAACTCCTGTGAGGAACGGCTGAGGGAGCTGGGGTTGTTCAGCCTGGAGAAAAGGAGACTCAGGGGTGACCTTATCACTCTCTGCAACTTCCTGGAGGTTGATTGCAGTCAGTTGGGGTTTGGTCTCTTTTCCAGGCAACAACAGACAGAATGAGAGGACACAGTCTTAAGCTGTGTCAAGGGAAATATAGGTTGGATATTAGGAAAAAGTTTTTCACAGAAAGAGGGATAAAGTATTGGAATGGCCTGCCCGGGGAGGTGGTGGAGTCACCATCCCTGGATGTGTTTAAAAAAAGACTGGATGTTGCACTTGGTGCCGTGGTCTAGTTAAGGTGTTAGAGCATGGGTTGGACTTGATGATCTTGAAGGTTTCTTCCAATCTAAAATTCTATGATTCTGTGATTCTGTGATTCTGTGATTCTGTGATTCTGTGAAGACTGGACCCTTCTCACCATGACTGAACTCTTTTCTACAAGATCATATCTGCTTCAACAGAACTACATCTGCCACTCCAGAAGGACTCACTTTTGGACTGCTTCCAACACTCTGACCAACCAAGAGACACCCTGACCAGGGTGTCAGGTTGCAGCTCTGACTCTGTCAGGGTTCTCCAAAATTGTTGTTTGTTTGTTTGCTGGTTTGGTTGGGTGGTTTTGTTTTCTACTACATTTGTATTGTTAATATCCTTAGTAAACAACTGTTATTCCTATTCCCAAATCTTTGCCTGAAAACCCTTAATTGCAAAATTATAATTTGGTGGGGGGTGAAGGGTTTACATTCCCCATTCCAAGGGAAACCCCACTTTTCCCTGGAAGACCCCTGTCTTTCCAAACCTAGACACCGCATCATTGCCAGCTCGGGGCTGCTCAGGGGGTCCCAGCAGCCCCCCAGGGCCCGTGGCACTGGTTTGCCACATCCCCCAGGAGCCGGGGAGGGGCCCCCTCCCTGCAGAAGGAGCGCTGGGCACGGGCCCTCAGCCGGGAGCGGCCAGCGAGGAGAGGCCCCAAGGAACGAGCCTCCCGCAGCCGGGGGAGCTCCCCCTCCTGTGCCAGGCGGGGCGGCAGCCCCACGTCCCCCCGAGCCCCCGGGGGCTCCCCAAACCCCCCCAGCTCCCCAGCACCCTCTTGTCCACCTTGGGGAGGCTGAGGAGCCGCTTCTCCACGGGGCCGCCCTCCCGGCTCTCCGCCTGCTCGGTGCTGATGTCGGCGATGTCGGGGATGTCACACAGGTGCTGGAGCTTCTGTGGGGACACCGCCGGGGTGACACCGCCGCCACCCTTGTCCTCAGGCCAAGGCACCCCTGCCACAGGCACCGGCAGCGCCGATGGGGCCAGAAAAAGCAGCCCAGGCTCCACAAGTTCTCTGTGTGGGAGCTGAACTTGTGACCCCTGGAACCCTCCCAAGGGCTGGGGCTGCACCTCCAGCTCCAGAGGAGATGGGACAGATGGGAGCAGAGGCAAAGAATTCCTGCTGCATTCTTTATTGTGTTTGGTTATCCAGGTGATGTGGATACATATTTTAGAGGAGGTGTTTT
This sequence comes from Phylloscopus trochilus trochilus, assembly GCA_016584745.2. Taxonomy (NCBI): domain Eukaryota; kingdom Metazoa; phylum Chordata; class Aves; order Passeriformes; family Phylloscopidae; genus Phylloscopus; species Phylloscopus trochilus. Next base: position 6,103,338 of record WQNJ02000048.1, on the reverse strand, counting down.
GTGTCAGATAACACTGGGAGAGTGATAAGAAGAATATTTTTCAGCTGAAAATAATATTTCATGCAGAATTCACAGTGAGAAAAAAAAGACACATATGATAAGAAGAGCATCTAAGTTTTTCAGAGGATGAGTGTCCCATTGATGTTCCAATAGTCAAACCTGTTCAAATATTTTCCTCATGGATTCCTTGAGATGAGAGGTGACCACCAGACACCAAGGCCAGCCTGAGCTCTCTGTCCTGGCAGCTTTTCTCTGGGAGAACCCTTGCATATACAGAGTTTTCCAGAGGGAGTATCAATTTTGGCAATGGGCATCTGGAAAGATGGATGGTTCTTTTCCATCGGAAGGAAAGCACAGAGCCCCTCAGTTGTACAGGGCCTGACGAGAGAGGCCTCAGCATTACAAGATCATCTGGACCACTTAGGTGGCCCCTGTGAGGCCAAACCAACCATACCTGTTCCATCTCCCCTTGGTTCCATGAGGCCCTGTAGTATTATTACCTTGCTCTCCATGATTCCACAAGGCCTTGCAATGCCACAATGCTCTCCATGGACCCACGGTGCCCTGCAGGATCACAATGGCCCTTTGGTTCCAGGAGGCCCTGTAATGCAACAATGGCCTCTTGGTTCCACAAAGCCCTGCTGCTTCACACTGGCCCCTTGGGACCATGCAGCCCAACAGTGCCACAGGGATCCCTTTGGTTCCATGAATTCCCACAGGGTCACAATGGTCCCTGGGATCCATGGTACCCTGCAGGGTCACAATGGCCCCTTAGTTCCATGGGGCCCCACAGTGTCACCATGGTCTCCACAGGAAGGAAAGCACAGAGCCCCAGTGTTTCAGGGGCTGATGAACGGCAGCCACCAGAGGCCAAGGCCAGCCAGAGCTGTCTGTCCTGGCAGCTTTCATCTGGGAGCAATGGAATAAATATCTTGGGTTCTGTATCTCAAATATATGGAATTTTGGGGGTCAGAGTCCCAGTTTCAGCCATGAACACCTGCATAGGAGGGCCAGTTCTTTCCCATAGGCACAACAGCACAGAGCCCCAGGATTTCCATGGCAGATCAGAGGTGACCACCAGAGGTCAAGGTGAGCCAGGCCTGTCTGTCCTGGCAGCTTTAGTCTGGGAGAAACCCTTGCATAGAGTGAATTTTGGAGAAGTACCAATTTTGGCCCTGGGTGCCTGGGCAGGAGGGATGGTTCTTTTCCATGGGAAGGAAAACCCAGAGCCCCAGGGTTTTCAGGGGCACATGAGAAGAGACCCCCCAACATGCCCATGTCTATTGAGCCAGTCAGGCCCAGCCAACCAGACCTGTTCCGTGTTCCCTTGGATCCACGGGGCCCCACAGTGTCACAATGGTGGTGTCACATTGGATCCTTGGTTCCACAGGGCCCCACTGTGTCACACTGTCCCCTTGTTTCCATGGGGCCCCACAGTGTCACCATGATCCCTTGCTTCCATGAGGCCTTGCAGTGCCAAAAAGGTTTCCTTGGTTCCATGGAGCTGCACAATGATGCAGTGGCCCCCTTGGTTCCATGGAGCCTCAGAGTGTCACAATGGTCTCCATGGTTCCAGACAGTCCTGCAGTGTCACAGTGGTCCCTTGGTTCTATTGGGCTCCTCAGGATCACAATGGCCCCTTGGCTGCAGGAGGCCCAGCTGTGTCACACTGGCCCCTTGCTTCCATTGGCCCCCGCAGCATCACAATTGTCCCCCCTTGCTTCCATGAGGCCTTCAGTGTCACAGTGGTCTCCTTGGTACCACAGGGTACCACAGTCACAACTGACCCTTGGTTCAATGTGGCCCTGCAGTCACAATGGTCTCCAGGATTCCATGAGGCCCCACAATTTCACAATGGACCTTTGGTTCCATGAGTCCCACATTGTTCCATCAATCTTCACTTCCCTGGGGCCCTGCAGTGTCATATTTGTCTCCTTGGTTCAATGGTGCCACACAATCCCACAACTGCCCTTTGACCCAACTGGGTCTCATAGTGTCACAATGGACTCCTTGGTTCCATGGAGATGCAAAGTGCCACAATGGCCCTTTGGTTTCACAGGGCCTCCAAGTGTAAAAATGGCCTCTATGGTTTCATGTGGCCATGCTGTGTCCCAATGGACCTGTGGTTCCATGATGCCCCATGGTGTCACATTGGTCTCCTTGGTTCTTCACTGTAAGAATCCCCCTTGGTCCCATGGAACCCCACAGTGTCACTACTGTGCCCTTGGTTCCATGAGGCCCTGCTGTGTCACAAGGGTCTCCTTGGTTCCATGATGCCCTGCCGTATTGTAAGAGACAGTCCCTAAATTTCTCATCTGTCTCACAATCATTGCCAAGGAAGGCCCCAAAAAGGACTGAGACTGGTGCCTGGGACCCCAGGACAGGAGTTCTGGCCTGGTTGAAGTGGGATGCCTGCCAACCCCTGCCTGCAGGTGCACTCACTGGACCTTTGCATTTCCATGGGAACCCGGTGGAAACAATGGGTTTTCACAGCAGGCTGGTTTTGGGCCGGTCTGTTCTGTGTTTGCCCTGTACCTGTACCTGTTCCCTGAAGTGGACATTTGCTCTAAGCACCAGAGCGCTGCATCCTGTTTCAGTGTATCTGCTGATGTTGAGCTCACCTTCTGGCCAACTGCCTGTCGCTTCGGAAAAGGACTGAGAGACACCTCAAGATTGCTGGAATTCTGAGATCTCCCTACGGAAGAAGACGATCTATTGGCAGATGACCACAAGGACCTCGTCTCTCCGTTGGTAGCTATAACCCCTTTTCTCTCTCTCTTTTTCTCTTTTACTTTATCTCTCTTTCTCTCTCTCTTCTCTTTCTATCGCATACAGTGCTGAGTGCACTTAATAAAGTGTACTGCTTTTTGAGTAAATTGTTGTTGTCCCCTGTCGTATCTTTTGCGCCTTGAGATCACTCAAACCATCATGAACCCGCCTGCATTGGCAGGTCGTGACACCTGGTGACCCACATTTCCTGTGATCCATGTTGGGAAGTGGCTGTTGGTCCATTTATTTTGCCTCTAATTATCTTTTGAGTCATCTTCATCCCTTTAAAACAAACAAAATTGGGGTAAAAATCATCAAAGTCATCAAAGACATCTAAAGCCTCAGTTTTGTGTTTTGGGGGAATCTGGGATTCAGGGAGATATTTGGGAGGACATGGGGCAGTTTGGGGGGTATTTGTTGAAGTTGTCTCCATTTCTTGGCACTCCAAAAGGTGAGAGGGATTGATCTATCAGCTCAAAATCCCTCAAGGCCACTGAAAACTACTCAATCTCACTCCAAAATTCCTTGATTCCACAGCCCCTGAGGGTGGAGTGGGGTTGGAAGGGGTTTGGGTGAAGTGTGCTGCAAATCAGGAGGGGTGAGATGGGCATGGGGTGAGGCAGGATGGCTGGGATGGGGATTGGGATGGGTGGGATGGAGGGAATAGGGCTTGGGGAGTGGGTCTTGATGTCCAGGAGAGGTGGGATGGGTTTGGGTGGGGATTGAGAGGGTGTGGTGGTCTGGAATGAGACAGCCAAACATGGGGAATGGTGAAAGGAGGGAGGGGGAGCCCATTCCTGAGTGAGTTTTTGGGTATTCCACATTCCTGAAGGGATTTTGGGGCATCCCATGTTCCTGAGGCAGTTTTGGGGCACTCCCCAACTCTTATGGGTTTTCCTGAGAGCAGCTCCATGCAGCCCCATTGCCAGGGGTGGTTGCCTTGGGCAGGAGCTCAGAGCTGCAGCCAGAGTCCATTGCCTCAGTGCTGGGGAGCAGAGAAATGATGAATGGCCCCAGACATCTCCAGGGTGTGTTTGGGGGGCAGGGCAAGTTCTGTGTGGGTGTGGCGGTCACTGCCCCACCCTCAGCCACTGCAGCCTCTGGTCCAGCCCCAAAGTGGCTGCCAAGCCCCTGACACCCGAAAACCCCACCTGTGAGAGGGACCAGAGCAGGTGAGGCTGTGACACAGGTGTGACACTGACATGTCCCACAGCCCCAGAGCTCACAGCAGCTGAGATGGTGCTGGATCCAAGGGTGACTGTGGATCTCTCTCCCTCTCCCTCTCTCTCTTCTCCTGACTTCCTCTTCCCAAAATCTGGATAAATTTAAGTTGGACAGGTTAGAGTTTGCTCAGTCAGTGTTTGAGAGATGATTTCTTGTAATCCCCTATTGCTTTAAGATTTCCCAAGTACCTCATTCTCTGAAGCTTGCAAGTTCAAAGTTTGTTCTCCACGCTCTAGAGCACAGGTGGCACGCGTCGAGGGCAGGGACAAGGAACAGGCAGAGGCCTTCTGTGTGATTTCCAAAGGTGTTTATTGCCCCGAGGGTCAGGGACAGAAAAAGGCACAGAACCTGGGCTTTTAGGGGCTTACAAGTGGGGGAGGACTTGGGAGAGGATACAATTTCCAACCAATAAGGGTGACATGGGGGAGGAACATAAGGCGGGGAGTACAATGCACAGAGCAATGAAAGAACGCAAGGGGAGGGAACAGTTTAAACCAACCACTGGGGCATCGAAGGTTGGGGGATTGACAGGGATGGGTCTGGAAGAAGGGGCAGGGTGAGGGAAGGATTGACAATTCTGTAGGAGGAGGGAAGGGCAGGTCTAGGGAAGACAGACAACCAGGGCAGAACCAACAACACAGGGGAAAGGAACAATCCATTAGGGATAAAATATAATACAGCAATACAAAATCTGGGTGGTGTATAAAACTGACCATTAAACTGAGCTGAAATTGGAAACACAGTAAAAATACACCACAACAACAGATAAACATCTCCCCAACTGCTTTGAACACATGAAACACAATACACATTTTTGGTTCAAGACCACGTTGCTTGGGTTTGGGGTTTCCAGGTTCCTCCTGCTCAGTCCGGGGGGGTCTCATCCCTTTTTTCCTTTAATTCCGGTACTTCCTGGCAGCTTTTTCCTGCAAAGAATCCATGAGTGTGAGGATTTTTGGGATGAAGTTTTGGGGAGGGACAGCTCTGGCTGCCTTTCCCCTCCCTCTTGTGGCCTCTCAGCTGCCCCCAACACCCTGGGGCTGCTGGGATTTCCCTCCTGGGGACAAGGACGTTCATTCCCTTCCAGGAGCCCAATGCCTGGCTGGGGCTCCAGGTCAGGGGCTCCTTGAGCAGCTGCCCCAGAACCTCCGCCAGGGTCTCCCAGCGCAGCCGGAGCCGCTCGGCCTGGGGTCCCCAAAGCCCTCAGCAAGCCCCAAGTCCCTCCCAGGAACCCTCAACTCCCTCACACCCAGCATCCCCCACAGCCCCTGCAAGTTCCCCCATGGCACCGGCCATGGCCCTGTCTCCACATGTCACTGGCCATGTCCCACCATGGCCTCACCCATGGCTGTCTCCCCACCAGGTTTCCATCCCTCTCATTGTCCCCCACATCTCCATCTGAGCCCGTGTCCCCCCCTCTGTCCCCATGAATGGCCACGTCCCGCTCCACGTCCATGTGTCCCCACGTCACTCTCCATGTCTATGTCCCCCCATGCCCTCATCCAGGTCTTAGTTCAATGTCCTCATTTTTACCCCAGTGTCGGATTTTTTAAAAGGGATGAAGAGAAATGAAAAGCAAATCAAGGCCAAAAGAAAAAGATTTCTGTGTTCGTGCCAGCTGAGAATCCATGTGCTTGGGTGGAAGGGAAGAACATTTTTTGGAGGGGTTTCCACCCTATTGTCTCCAAAACCTTAATCTTGGCCCCAGATCGTCACCATCTGGCTGTGGAAGACGCCCTCGGGCAATAGGAAATCAAAACTGTGGAATCCCTGAGGTAGGAAAAGACCTCCAAGAGCATCCAATATTCCTTGAGGACCCAGAAGATAGGATTGAACATCAAAGATTTTCTGGGGTTGGAAGTCAACAAATCCCCTCTCCCCAAGGAATTCCCAGTGTCTATGTCCTGAGGGATGTTCCTGCCCCTGCGTTCATCCAGGTGCCCACAGGGACACAGGAAGATGTGGAGCATCCCCAGCCTGGTGTCCTCTCTGCACAGATCACCAGGATCATAGATCACCAGGGCTCTGCCCAACGGGGGCCACTGGGGATCATCCAACACTGATCCTCCCACAGGGGATGGAGCTGGAGCAGCGCACGAAGCTCTTCCCGCTCTCAGGGCACTCCCAGGGCTTACCTTAGTGGTGCCTCCGCTGGTGATTGATCAAGGTCGAGCTCTGTGAGAAGCTCTTCTCACACTCTGGACACTCATAGGGCCTCTCCCCGCTGTGGATGCGCCGGTGCCTGATGAGGGTGGAGTTTTGCTTGAAGCCCTTGCCGCAGTCGGGGCAGCAGAAGGGCCTCTCCTCCGTGTGGATCCGCTGATGTAGGAGCAGATTGGAGCTGGTCTGAAAGCTCTTTCCACACTGGTGACATTCGTAGGGCCTCTCCCCAGTGTGGATGCGTTGGTGGCATTTCAGGTTGGAGCTCTGTCCAAAGCCCTTCCCACATTCCAGGCAGGTGCAGACCCCTTCCCCAGTGTGGGTCACCTGGTGCCGGATCAGGGCCCAGCTTACTCTGAAGCCCTTCCCACATTCCCCACACTTGTAGGGCTTTTCCCCTGTGTGGATCATTCGGTGTAGCCTCAGACTGCCCTTCTGGCTGAAGCTCATCCCACACTCCCCACACTCATAGGGCCGTTCCCCAGTGTGGATCCTCTGGTGCTGGAGTAGATGGCACCTCCAGCTGAAGCCCTTCCCACATTTCTCACACTTGTGGGGCTTCTCCCCTCCATCAGGCTTCTCCTCCAGCTCTGAGCTCTGGCTGGATCTCCGGCCGCCCTCCTGGCACAGGGTGGGTCTTTCCTCCTCGCAGCTCCCTGGGCTGGGTTTGCAGCCCCTGCATCCTGCGGGAACTGCGGGGCTTTTCCTCCTCCTCCATCCGGACACTCCTTGGGAATGAAAAATCCTGGTTTGGAGAAAAAACAAGAGGAGAGCACCTTAGGCTGGGGGTTCCTCCTTGCCCAAGTTCATCTCAGGAAATCATTGTGTCTGTAAGAATCTCCAAAATAGAATGATTCAGCGCAGAAGTCCTCCAAACGTCAAGACACAGATCAAAAACTCCCCAAATAGCAAGACTCAGACAAAACCTATTCTAAAACGTAAAGATTCAGCCCCTTGCAAAAGCCCAAAGCACCAACATTTAGCCCAATAAAGCTCAGAAACACCAAGATTCACTCCCATGAAAATCCTGGATCCCCCTCCCCGGTCACCTGCTGCATGTGGGGGGGCAACGCTCCCAGGGCTGGAGGAGGCTGCAGATCCAGGGAGGGGTGGAACCTTGTGCTGCCTCCTCTTCCTGCTCCTCCTCCTCCTCCTCCTGTGTCCCTACTCTTCCTCACACTCCTCTTCCTCCTTTTATTCCTCCCTCTCCTGCACAATCCCACCTTTTCCTCCCACGTGCATCCTTTGACCATTTTGTTCTTCATCCCTGCTTCTCCTTCCCTTTTCCTCCTGCCCCCAGGATTGACTGGGGACCCGAGAGTGTCCAGGAGACAGACGAGTGACAGATCAGGGGGGTCTGGGAAGAGTCAGCAGGGAGAGAGCACTGAAAATCTCATCAGGGAGGACACTGGGATCTTCAGGGAGTAACCAGGGCAGGGCACCCCTGCAGGATGGAAAAGGGAAAGCCAGGAAGGGGTCCCAGCAAAAGGGATGATGATCCCAAAATGTCTCTGAAGGGTCCCTTGGGAGCATGGTGAGGCAGTTTGCACATTCTCCCAGAGGGAATTAAGGACATGGACACCCAGGGGGGCAATTAGGGAAGTCAGGAAGGGATTCGGACAATCTGCTTGGAGATAGGGCCAGGCACTTGGACATAAGGAAGAGACAGAAGAAGCCCTCAGTTCCAGAAAATGTTGTTAACTGACAGCACAAACTGCTGCTCAGCCAAGGTCCTGCACAATTCATCAAATTCGAGAAGAACAATGACTGAGCAGGGCTGTGAATATCCCTACCTAGACAGAAGTGGGGGGCATATTAAGGGTGGTATGTGGTAGGTGCATTGGGAAGTCTGTACCTCTCAAGTACTTCAGCCAATGGGGAAAGGGAGAGGGAGATGCAGCCAGGAAAATTAGGATGAAAAGGAGGCTGCGTCCTCCAACAACTGGAGAGACCCCATGGGAAATGTCCCATGGCCTCTCCCTCTTTTTATGAATGAAATCACCTTTACAGGAGTCCCCTGCCTTCTCTGTGGACACAAACCTCTGGTGATGTGAAGTTTTCCACACACCTTGGGGCTCCTCTGGAATTCCTCCCACTGCCCGGGGCGGCGGGCAGGGAGTGGAGCTGAAGGTGCCTCACCCAGTTTGGGTGATCGGCTCCCTTGGGTGGCGGCGGCACCGGGGATTGATTGGGGACTCGAGAGTGTCCAGGACACAGACGAGTGACAGATCGGGGGGCTGGGAAGCCAGCAGAAAATGTGTTTAGGGATGGGTCTTCAAGGCCAGGAGAAGGGAAGAGAGTTACAAGACATGCTGTTATTTAGGAAAGGGACTCAGGCAAAGCACAGGTGACCACCCACATGGTCAGATCAACCAGCAGAGCTGTGTGTGCTTGTGAGAGCCTGGGACTGAAATGTCCTGAGCAGGAAGGCTTCAATATCTTCTGCTAACACCTTGTCACCTAGCAGGGTGGCCAAAAGCAACTCTGACTTCTTCAGTCATCACTGAATAACTTATCAAGGTATTTCTAAAACAATTCCAAGAGAAGGGGTTGTGGAAGCAATAGTCTCAGATGGGGAACTCATTTTACAGGAAAGATCCTTCAGGGGGTTATGGCAGCTTTAGGGACACAATGGGACCTCCACAACCCCTGGCCCCCCCAGAGCTCAGGTCAGGTAGAAAGAATGAGTAAGGAAACAAAGAAACGCCTTTGGAAGCTGGTGATAGAAGATGCCATGGGCATGGCTTTTGCCATTGGCTTTGCCAAGAACAAGAGCGAGATCCAGAGCAGATACTCAATTATCTCCCTTGGAACCAGTGTTGGGAATTCCTTACCCTGGTAATTCTCCACCACGTGCAGGGTGGAGATAAGGGATGGATATTTCAAGCAGTCTGTGGCCAGAATCCTGTCTCCTGTGAAATCTCTCCCACAGGAAGCTCGGCAGGCACAGACCCTGCCTTGGGACTTTGCTGCTCACAACATCCAACCAGGACATCAGGGTCCTGCCCAAGGAGTGGGAAGAAGCACCACTGATGGCCAAGTGGCATCGGGGCCCATCCCAAGTGTCCCTGAGCACAGAAGCAGCCCCAGCACAGCTGAACACGGGGGGACCCCTCACCCTGGGCTCAGGGTCTCTGAAGTCCCCGAGATTTGGACTTCCCGGCTGCAGGAGGAGGATGGGAGGCTGCGGCTGAGCCTGCACTGAAGGCAAGGGAGCAGCAGCCAGGGCTCCACAGCGGGGGAAGCCCCTGTGCCTGCCCACAGATCCTCTGCTGGAATGCTCTGCCTGGGCACCCTCCCTTGGCATCTCCAGGCACTGCGGGCCAATCCTTGCTGCCACTGCTGCAGCTTCAGGGCTTTCTGTGCCTGCACTGCCACAGGGGCTGGGGAGACACCGGGAGAATTCCACTCTGGGGCTCAGCCAGACTCACACACTGGGCTGGCTGGGACTAGATTAGAACATTAGAGTGGTTTCTCTTAATAAACCTACTTTTATCTTGTCAGTTAGGTTTGTGCTAGAGGTGTGAGAATCAATTTTTAGTCTTAGGAGAAGCAGCACCAAAATATCTTTATGGCTTGGGATGTTTTCTCTGTATGTATGTGTGTGGCTGTTAGTGATGAAGGAATTTTGGTGTGTTTTTCGATGTTCACCTTTTGGCTGCATTTTGCAAAACTAGAAGAGCTCTATGGGTTACCTTTTAAGTCCTAAACAGTTAAAAGATCATTAAAAAAAAATTAAAAGTCGCTTTCGGAGGGGGCACATTAGAGACACGGGATGACTGCCCTGGAAGAGAAGCTTACCATTTAATCAGAAATTTACCATTTAATCAGAGAAAAGCGGTCAATTGACGCACCCCATGCTGGAGGGAGCGCCTCAAAAATGAGGAAAGATGAAACAGCCACCAGAACAAATCCTACAACACCATGGACCAGCTCCTGGGAACCCCAACGAATGCATATCAGGTGCCAGAGAAGGCATTTATAATTTGAATTGCATCATTAGATTACAAGCTGTCCTCAAAAGAATAACCACTCAATCCACTCAAACAAGGAACGTGACATTTCACATTGATGCTGCTATCAGATTATCTCTTAGCCCAGGCACCCGCGGGAAGGAGACCGCGGGCAGCCACTCCCGCAGCGCCCTCAGGGCACGGGGAACACGGCGCGGACACGGCACAACCCAGCCACAGCCAGAGCCCCCTGCCGGCTTCTCCGCCCACAGCCAGCCCCGAGCCCCTGCACAACTCAGCGCGGCTCCCACCTGCACCGGGGTCACCTCCAAGCTCCGCCGCCGCCTCCCCGGGCTCCGGCCGCTGCCTCACCGGGCTCCGGCCGCTGCCTCACCGGGCTCCAGCCGCTGTTGTTGCTCCCGGGCGCACAGACGCTCCAAAATGGTGCCTCAGCTGCGTTGGGGGGGCGGGACGTGGGCTTCTTCCCGCTCTGCTCTGCCCAATCAGCGCGCAGCCAGAGCCAGGAGTGACGGCAGAACTAGCCAATCGCAGCGAGTGGTGGGCTCTGCACACGGCACGGTCTCTCAGGCCCCGTGCTCTCAGGCCCCGCCCCCGGGCTGTCTGAGGGCAAAGCCGCAGATGAGGAACAGCCCTGGGACGGGCCCGGGCCCGAGGCGGGATGGAGCTGAAAACACAAATAAAGTTCTCCAGGAGCTGGTCTGTGGTGTTGTAGGATTTGTTCTGGTGGCCGTTTCATCTTTTCCCCATTTTTGAGGCGCTCCTTCGGGCGTGGGGTGCCTTAATTGACCGCTTTTCTCTGATTAAATGGGAAATTTTGATTTCCAACTGATTTGGGTGAACTTGCGGTAGCTAAAAACACCCAGAGGTCTGATACCCCCTGTATAACATAGACAATGCCAGCACATGTTAGAGTGGGGAGAAGGATGATTCCCCTCCACAGACACTCTTTTCCATGAAGTTTTCATAACATTCTCCATTTGATGCTTTCCTTTGTAATTGAACCCATTTCAGTTGCAGAGTCAGAGATCCTCACTCTGGGCTCTGCCCTTGGCTGTGCAAATTCTGTCTTTGTAAGCAGGCAGAGCTTGGGCTGAGGGACAGAGGGAATCAGCCCAATTCCTGCCCCAGGCAAGAAGCCCCTGGTGCATTGTGCACACTTTTCCCCAGCAGTGTTAATTTGCATTTCTAAAGCTCCTATCCTGGCTGCCTGGAACTGGAGCTTCTCTTCCAGGGCAGCCACTGAATGACTCACATGTGGCCCTCACACAATCTGCATTTTTTATTTTCTTTTTTTTTTTTAATAATATTGTATTAACTGTTTATGAGTTAAAGTGTCACCTTTAAAGATCTTCTGGTTTTGCAAAATGCAGCCTAAAGATGAACTTTGAAAAACCCATATACCAAAATTTAGTGATCACTGAGAGCCACACGCAAACAGACACAAAAACATTCCAAAACAATCAAGGTTTTTCTGCTTCTCCTAAGACTACAAATTGATTCTCACACCCCTGGCCCAAACCTAACTGATAATTAAAAAGCAGGATTAATTCAAAAATATATTCTAATGGTTAAACAACAATATCAAACAAGTCCTTCAAGGACAATCTGGATCCTTGCAGGTGGGATCCCCATTTCCCAGCTGTTCCTTGCTGCTGGTCCTTGTGCTCCCCGTGCCCTCCCCAGCCCGTATCCCAGAGGCGGTGCCTGTCCTGCCGCAGTGTCCAAAGGCGGCTCCCCCTGCGGGCAGGGCCGGCAGCTCCACGGGGCCGGGCAGCGGCCGGGGCGACCCGCAGCCTCCTGGGGGCCGGGGGCCACTGCCGGCCCTGCCCGGGGGGTGCTGGGCTCAGGCAGCGCCCGGCGCTGAGCCCCGGCTGCCCCACAGCCCCGGCCCGGCCCCGCAGATCCCCACAGGCCCCCAGCCCGTGCTCCCGGTGCCGCAGCTCTGCGCCCGCTCCTGCCGCTGCCAGCACAGAGAAACCCCCTGCAATCCTGACCTCCTTGTTGTCCTCTCCTGGACACCGGGGGTACAAGGGATCTGGAGCAGCTGGCAAATTCTGAGCATCACACCCTGCTGAAGAACGCCCCAGTGCTCAGTATTTTTCTCTTCCTCCTCTTTTCCATCATCCTTTTCCTTACGACAGCAATTTCTGCTGCTGGTTCTTGCCTTCACCATATTCCTGCACACTGCCCTTCACCCTTTCCCTTCCCAGCACACCAACACCATCCATGCCCTGATGTCTAAATCCCTTCCTGACTTCCCTAATTGCCCCCCTGGGTGTCCATGTCCTTAATTCCCTCTGGGAGAATGTGCAAACTGCTTCGACATTCTCCTAAAGGACACTTTGTGGGACACAGACATGGAGAGTGACATGGGGACACATGGACATGGAGGCAGATGTGGCCATTCATGGGGACACAGGGGGACCTGGGCCGAGATGGAGATGTGGGGAGCAATGACAGGGATGGAAAAATGGTGGGGAGACAGCCATGGGTGAGATATTTTGGGATCATGATGCCTTCTGTCAGGACCCCTTCCTGGCTTTCCCCTTTCCACCCTGCATGGGTGCCCTGCCATGGTTATTCCCTGAAGATCCCAGTGATCCTGATGAGATTTTCAGTGCTCTCTCCCTGCTGACTCTTCCCAGACCCCCCTGATCTGTCACTCGTCTGTCTCCTGGACACTCTCGAGTCCCCAGTCAATCCTGGGGGCAGGAGGAGAAGGGAAGGAGAAGCAGGGATGAAGAATAAGATGGTTGAAGGATGCACGTGGGAGGAGAAGGTGGGATTGTGCAGGAGAAGGAGGAATAGTAGGAGGAGGAAGAGGAGTGTGAGGAAGAGTAGGGACACAGGAGGAGGAGGAGGAGCAGGAAGAGGAGGCAGCACAAGGTTCCATCCCTCCCTGGATGTGCAGCCTCCCCCAGCCCCGGGAACGTTGCCCCCCCACATGCAGCAGGTGACCAGGGAGGGGGATTCAGGATTTTCATGGGAGCAAATCTTGGTGTTTCTGAGCTTTATTGGGCTAAATGTTGGTGCTTTGGGTTTTTGCAAGGGGCTGAACCTTTATATTTTAGAACAGGTTTTTTCTGCGTTTTGATGTTTGGGGAGTTTAGTTCTGTGTCTTGATGTTTGGAGGACTTTTGGGCTGAATCTTGGTGTTTTGGAGGTTCTTACAGACACAAGGTGCCCAGTGATTCCCTGAGAGGAACTTGGGCAAGGAGGAACCCCCAGCCTAAGACGCTCTCTTCTTGTTTTCTCCCCAAACCAGGATTTTTCATTCCCAAGGAGTGTCCCGATGGAGGAAGAGGAAAAGCCCTGGAGCTCCCGCAGGAGGAGGGGCTGCAAACCCAGCCCAGGGAGCTGCAAGGAGGAAAGACCCCCCCTGTGCCAGGAGGGTGGCCGGAGATCCAGCCAGAGCTCAGAGCTGGAGGAGAAGCCTGATGGAAGGGAGAAGCCCCACAAGTGTGAGGAATGTGGGAAGGCCTTCAGCTACAGGTCTGAGCTGATGAGGCACCAGGTGATCCACACTGGGGAACGGCCCTATGAGTGTGGGGAGTGTGGGATGAGCTTCAAGCGGAAGGGCAGTCTCAGGCTACACGAGATGATCCACACAGGGGAAAAGCCCTACAAGTGTGGGGAATGCGGGAAGGGCTTCAGAGAAAGCTCGGAGCTGATTCGGCACCAGGTGACCCACACTGGGGAAGGGATCTGCACCTGCCTGGAATGTGGGAAGGGCTTTGGATGCAGCTCCCACCTGAGAAATCACCAGCGCATCCACACTGGGGAGAGGCCCTACGAGTGTCCCCAGTGTGGGAAGAGCTTTCAGACCAGCTCCTATCTGCTCCTACATCAGCGGATCCACATGGAGGAGAGGCCCTTCCGCTGCCCCGACTGCAGGATGGGTTTCAAGCACACCTTCCACCTCATCAGGCATCAGTGCATCCACACCAGGGAGAGGCCCTATGAGTGTCCTGAGTGTGGGAAGAGCTTTTCACAGAGCTCTAACTTGACCAGACACCAACGGAGCCACCACTGAGGTAAGCCCTGGGAGTGCCCTGAGAGCAGGAAGAGCTTCGTGTGCTGCTCCAGCTCCATCCCCTGTGGGAGGATCGGTGTTGGATGATCCCCAGTGACCTCTGTTGGGCAGAGCCCTGGTGATCCGTGCTCCTGGTGATCTGTGTAGGGAAGACACCAGGCTGGGGGGGCTCCACATCTTCCTGTCTCCCTGTGGGCACCTGGATGAAGGCAGGGGCAGGAACATCCATCGGGACACAGACACTGGGAATTCCTTGGGGAAAACAGAATTTGTTGACTTCCAACCCCAGAAAATCTTTCATGTTCAATCCTATCTTCTGGGGCCTCAAGGAATACTGGATGCTCTTGGAGGTCTTTTCCAACCTCAGGGATTCCACAGTTTTGATTTCCTGTTGCCCAAGGGCGTCTTCTGCAGCCAGATGGTGATGATCTGGGGCCTAGATCAAGGTTTTGGAGACAGTGGGGTGGAAACCCCTCCAAAAAATGTTCTTCCCTCCCACCCAAGCACGTAGATTCTCAGCTGGTATGGACACAGAAATCCTTTTCTTTTGGCCTTGATTTGCTTTTCATTTCCTATCATCCCTTTAAAACAATCCGACACTAGGGTAAAAATGAGGACATTGAACTAAGACCTGGATGAGGGCATGGGGGGACATAGACATGGAGAGTGACATGGGGACACATGGACATGGAGGGGGACATGGCCATTCCTGGGGACACAGGGGGACACAGGCTCAGATGGAGATGTGGGGGACAATGAGAGGGATGGAAACCTGGTGGGGAGACAACCATGGGTGAGGCCATGCTGGGACATGGCCAGTGACATGTGGAGACAGGGCCATGGCCGGTGCCATGGGAGGAACTTGCAGGGGCTGTGGGGGATGCTGGGTGTGAGGGAGTTGAGGGTTCCTGGGAGGGACTTGGGGCTTGCTGAGGGCTTTGGGGACCCCAGGCCGAGTGGCTCCGGCAGCGCTGGGAGACCCTGGCGGAGGTTCTGGGGCAGCTGCTCAAGGAGCCCCTGACCTGGAGCCCTAGCCAGGCATTGGGCTCCTGGAAGGGAATGAACGTCCTTGTCCTAAGGAGGGAAGTCCCAGCAGCCCCAGGGTGTTGGGGGCAGCTGAGAGGCCACAAGAGGGAGGGGAAAGGCAGCCAGAGCTGTCCCTCTCCAAAACTTCACCCCAAAAATCCTCAAACTCATGGATTCTTTGCAGGAAAAAGCTGCCAGGAGGTGCCTGAATTAAAGGAAAGGAGGGATGAGACCCCCTGGACTGAGCAGGAGGAGCCTGGAACCCCCAAACCCAAGCAATGTTGTCTTGGGTTACAGAACCAAAAATGTGTATTGTGTTTCATGTGTTCAAAGCAGTTGGGGAGATGTTTATCTGTTGTTGTGGTCTATTTTTATTGTGTTTCCAATTTCAGCTCAGTTTTAATGGTCTGTTTTATACACCACCCAGATTTTGTATTGCTGTATTATATTTTATCCCTAATGGATTGTTCCTTTCCCCTGTGTTGTTGGTTTTGCCCTGGTTGTCTGTCTTCTCTAGACTCGCCCTTCCCTCCTCCTACAGAATGGTCAATCCTTCCTCACCCTGCCCCTTCTTCCAGACCCTTCCCTGTCAATCCCCCACCCTTCGACGCCCCAGTGGGTGGTTTAAACTGTTCCCTCCCCTTGTGTTCTTTCATTGCTCTGTGCATTGTACTCCCCGCCTTATGTTCCTCCCCCATGTCACCCTCATTGGTTTGAAATTGTATCCTCTCCCAAGTCCTCCCCCACTTGTAAGCCCCTGCAAGCCCAGGTTCTGTGCCTTTTTCTGTCCCTGACCCTCGGGGCAATAAACACCTTTGGAAATCACACAGAAGGCCTCTCCCTGTTCCTTGTCCCTGCCCTCGATGCGTGCCACCTGTGCTCTAGAGCAGCTGTGCCCTGCAGCTGCACCCCGGATTTCCTGGCTCTCTGTGCCCCACAGCTGCACCCCGGATTGCCTGGCTCTCTGTGCCCTGCACCCTGGATTTCCTGGCTTTCTGGGGGCAGCCAGCTCCTGGCACCGGTGCCGGGAGCTGGCTGGGCTGAAGAACACTGGCATCGCGTCAAATGTGGACAGGGATGGGGACACATGAATGGAAATGGGGACACCGGGACTGGAATGGAGACACCAGGAGCAGGCTTGGGACATCAGGAGCAGGTTGGAGATTCCAGGAGAAGGTTGGGGATTTTCCAGCCACATCCAGCTCCTTCCCCCAGGATTCATTTCCAGCTCCATGTCCCATGTCCAAGGCGTCCCCAGGAGAGGTATGGCCATGTCAGGCTCCTGGAGGGGCAGTGGGATGGGGGGAGGGGTCAGGCCAGGCCTCATTGTCTCCCACGGTCCTTGAGTGTCCCAAAATCAGGGTTCGGGATCTCAGAGAGGTTCCCTGGCTATGACCATGGCCATGATATGAACCATGGCCGTGAGAAGAGTGTGACCATGAGTGGCACAACCCTGAGATGACCATGACTGTGACCATGACACAAACACAACCCTGACCCTGAGATGATTTGGACCAAGAGATAACTTTGGGTTGGCACAACCATGGCCTTGAGGTGACCCTGATGTGATTGTGGCCATGAGATGACCATGAGGTGACAATCTGGAGATGACCATTACAGGGAGATGACCATGAGCATAAGATGATGGTGATCAGGAAATGACTGTGACCATGAGATGGCCATGACCATGAGATGAGCATGGGATGATTGTGACAATGAGATGACCATGAGATGACTGTGACAATGATACCACCACGGCCATGAAATGATGAAGGCGTTGACATGACCATGACTGTGACCATGACACGATCTCAACCAAGAGGTGACCATGAGATGACCACAATGCACCACAGCTATGTGGTGATCAAGACCATGAGATAGATGATCATGAGACAACCATGGCTGTGAAGATGATTGTGACCATGAATTGACCACAAGATGATCATGAGATGACTATGCCCATGTGTTGCAGGTTAGGTTTCTTTCCTTTTGTTCCTTTTTACTTACACAACTTTTCCCCATAAGTTGCTAGGAAACACTAACAACTGGGTACTTGAGGAAACACAAAAAGTGATCAAGCCTAGGGGAGGAGGGCATCTGGTTGCACTTCTCTTATCTGGGAGTTTCTCTCCGAGGGGCTGAGATACTGTGAGAATTGGGCAGGTAAAAGATGGAGCTGGGGCAGCTGCTGGCTCTCTCTCTCAGCCTTGAGGGAAGGACAATGGGAGCTGCTGCTTGGGGAAGGGAATTCACTGCTGCTGGTGGAGCCCAGCTCAGTCCTGCTTTCTTCTGCTGTGGGGTGAGCCTTTGCCTGCAAGAGCAGCCACTTATCTGGGACTTATTAACAGCCACCTCACAGAAAGAGGGACCTATCCCCTTCTGCTCGAGTGCCTGGGATCTTGAGCTCAACCCTCTCTGCCCTGCCAGGAGCCGGGCTGCTGCTGTCCCACCCCTGCTGCTTCTTCAGCACTGCTCCAAGCTTTCTCTGCACTGTAGCCCCGCACTCC
This sequence comes from Phylloscopus trochilus trochilus, assembly GCA_016584745.2. Taxonomy (NCBI): domain Eukaryota; kingdom Metazoa; phylum Chordata; class Aves; order Passeriformes; family Phylloscopidae; genus Phylloscopus; species Phylloscopus trochilus. The sequence goes on along the minus strand of WQNJ02000048.1, from coordinate 6,085,645 downwards.
CTGCCTGCTGAGACACCTTGCTGGCCCAGCTTGCTGCTTCCCAGAGTCCTGCTGGGGCACTGGGATGGGCAGCCCCAGGGCTCTGTGCAGCAAAGCCTCTCCTCCATCCCTTCCCGTCCCGGACAAAGCCGCCATCACCGCGCGCTCCCCGAGCCCGCGCCACAGCGCCCCCTGCAGCCGCGGGGGGATCATCGCACCTGCCCTGCCCGCCGGGAGCCACCAGCGCCCCTGCCGGCTGTGCCCGGAACTGCACCCCAGGGGAAAGTGCCGCGCTCAGGGAAGCTGTTCCTGGGCTCCTGGTTCTGTTTGTTATCAATGCTGTGGTTGGTGGTGTTTGTTTGTTTGCCTGGTTATACACACCAGGAAAGAACTGTGATTCCTGTCCCCGTACCTGTGCCTGAGAGCCCCTGAATTTTAAAAATTATAATAATTAGGAGGGAGGGGGGTTGAATTCTCCATTCCCAGGGAGGCTATGGCTCTCCCTGGCACACACCTGTCTTTCAAACTAATAAAACACCATTCTCTGAGTTAGTTATAACATAAAAGTTAATTATAATAGTTACAATATAAAAGCTTTAGCATTGCATAGTCTCTATTTTAATATTTCACTAAGGCCTGTGATAAAAATTCAATTTATTACGCTGACATTTCTGTCAGCTATGCAGTGCACACATAAACTGAGCAAGGCAGTTCCCAGGTGAGTGAGGAGAGACAGGATGGGGTTGGGGAATGTGGATCAAGGTTCTCCACACTGGGTCAGACCTCAGGGCACAGCTTCTCTTACCGGGCCAGACCTCCTGAGGACAGTCCCTGGATCAATATCAATCACTGAATGCTGCAATCAGTTTTTTCTAAAGAGAAAAATAAACTCTTTAAAATAGGAATGTGAATTTAGTAGAAGTTCTTCGAAATATTTCTCCATAACTCCAGGAAAAAAGACTTCCTAATGAACTGCAGTAGGCAAGAGGGAAATCAAGGCACAGCCATGGTTTGTCAGGACTTGCTTTGATCCTAATGAGCCCCGTGGTGCATTTGGTGCTGAGCGCTGCAACCTCAGGGCCTTAGAGGAGATTACACAAACCTTTCCAGGAGTCCAAGTCAGAAGGAAGCACACAAAGTGTCTCAAAGCATTCATGGGTTGCACTGAGGTCCATCCCCAACACAGGCTCCTCATGGACTCCTTGGAGGAGAGAATTGGAGGCCAGGATTGCACAAAATCCTCTCAGAGACTCAGTGCGGGAAAGAAAATCCAAAGTATCTTAAAAACTTTGAGTATCTCAAAGTATTAATGAGCCCAACTGAGTGTCAGTGCAAAGCTCTCAAGGGACTCATTAAAGCAGATAATTGGAAGCCAAGATCGCACAAGAATTTCTCAGAAACTCAGTGACCAAAAAAAAGTTCTTTAAGAAGCTTTGAGTATCTAAAAGTATTAATGAGCCCCACTGAGTGTTTGTACTGACTGAGAATCCCAAGGGACTTGTTAAAGTAGATAATTGGGGCCAGGATTGCACAAACCGCTCACAGAGTCAGATTTAAAAAGGGAAATACCAAGTATCTTAAAATGACTGAAGTACCTTGAAGCATTAATGAGCCCCACTGAGTGTTGTTACTGACAAAGCCTCTCAAGGGACTAATTACAGCAGATAATTGGAGGCCATGATTGCACAAACCTCTCAGAAACTCCAAGGCAAAAGCCAAACTCAAAGTCCTTTGAAGAACCTGCAGTGCCTGGGAGCATTAAGGGGAGCCCCCAAGGGCCATTCCTGACCAAGGCTCCCCAGGGACTCCTTCCAGCAGATCCTTGAGGCCACAGGACTGTCAGGGGGATGCTGAGGGCAGGACAAAGGGCTGAGAGTGCCCAGCCTTGCTGGGGCTGTGCCAAGAGGCCCCAGGGCCTCAGGACAAGGTGTCTCCTCACAGCCCTTGGTGGCACAGACCCTGCTGTGCCCCAGGCCACCAAGACTTGGCTTCTCTTTGTCCCCTCCTGGCATCACTGCCTCCAGTTCTCTGCTCTGCCTAGAGCCTGGGGACACTTTCTCTGTTCTGTGCCTCAGTGGGACCCATTAAAACTTCCAGAAACTTTGGAGTTGGATTCTGACTTGGAGTTCTTGAGAGGTTTCATCAGCTCCCTGTCAGGGACTGATGTTCAGGGCCTCAGCACCAGCCCCAAGAGGGTCATTAAAGTCCTTGTGCTGTGTCTGTGCTAATGAGCTGGGCTGGGCTACTGGCACAGAGGCAGCAGCTCCTGGCAACCAAGAAGAGCTTCAAAAGACATTTCTCCTGATGAGCAACTCTTTTCCCAGCCCAGCAGAGCTCACTCAGGGCTCACTGGAGGAGAAATCCTCACAGCATTTGAAACAGTCGCTCTCTGCCTGGGGGAAGATAAGCTGCACTTCTGCAGGGATCTCCTGAAGCTGCCACATCCCACAGCTCTGAGGCCCTTCCAGGAGCACTCTCCGAGCTGCTGCAGGGCAGGGATGTGGCCCTGGGGCAGGGCTGGGTTTCCCTGCTGCAGCAGCCCAGGCACAGCACAGGGCAGCTCCCTGTGCCAGGCTCTGCTGCAGGGCTGAGCAGCCGGGGCTGCAGCCAGGGCTGCCCAGGGCTGTCCTGCAGAGCAGGCTCCTGCAGCCCAGGGCTCTGTGCTGGCCCAGGGACTCTGCTGCCTGCCAGGGACAGCTCTCAGCCGGCCCGGGGAGCTGCTCCCAGCGCTGGGGAGAAGCTGTGGGGGGAAGGAGCCACCCTGAGCAGGGCAGGTGCTGCTGCTGAGAGGTGCTGTGTGGGGCGGGGCTGCTCCCAGCTCCACACCAGCCTGGGCACAGCTCCAGAGGACACTTCCCAAAAGAAGGTGAGCCTGGGATTGCTGGAAAGATCAGGAGCTTTCCTGGGAGTGTTTTAATTTCCTGCTTGTAAAAGGATTGGAGAGTTGGAGTGATGACAAATAGATTTTTGCTTTTTATACATTTTTCATCTATTCATAGCTCTGTTAACTACTAATATGTAATTACAAAACTATAATTTTTAATTTACTCCATTCAACTACTATTGCATATACTTATTATAGTATACATATACTTATATACTCTAGTATATCTATATATATGTACATATACTATAGTATATATTGTATTGTATTGTATACATTTATATACCTATACAATTATATTATACATATACTTATGTTCTCTAGTATATATACATATATGTACATATTGTAAATATATGTACATATACTATAGTATATATTGTATAAGATTGTATACTTTACATTGATATACTAATATACTTATAGTATACATATACTTATTTAAGTAGAATTCTTAATTAATTCTAGCATGTTTTCTACCCTTTCTCTTAAGTTTTAGAACAATAAGCTGACCTTCTAATTACGTTCCTGATCTACTGTGTACTCTTATTATCAGGAAGAGGACCTACAAGAAGAACATTTTGACCCAGAGTGTTAGCAGTCATCAAAAAAAGTGGGAAAAAGAAACCCTTGGAGCAATGGATTTACCCAGGGGTGTTTAACTGGTGCAACTGAATGTCCTATTGGATGTTCCTGCCAAATATCCTAATTAATCAACCTCAATAAATTGTTGAAATCAGGGGCCGGGTGTGCCCCATCCCCACTGAGACACCTGGGAGCTTCCAATCAAGGTCTGGTTTTTACTTTACTGTTCTAACACTGCTACATAGGTGGTGTTTTTTGCTTTTTTTTTGTTTGTTTGTGTTTGTTTTTTTGTTGTTTTTTTTTTTCTCTTTTTATTGTAGGCAACAGTAGGATGAGAGCAGCAGAAAAGGAATTGCAATCACAGAATCACAGAACATTCTGAGTTGAAAGGGACACTCAGGATCATCAAAGGAATGTTTGAACATTTACAGAGACTCCAGAGCTGTAACTTTGGGTGGTCAGTCTCTCTGCTGGGAGGCTCCTCAAGGGCTTTCAGCCCCTCCTCAGCCCTGGACAGCAGCAGCAGCAGCAGCATCACCTTTGCAGGGCCCAGCAGGGCTCTCCTGAGCTGCCCTTGCCCAGCTGCAGACAGAGCCTGCCCCAGCCAGGGCCCTGCAGACAGGCAGGTTTCTGTAGGGCCGGGCCCAGGGCACAGAGGCTGGGATGGGCTCTGTCAGCGCTGGCAGGGACAAGGCTCCTCTCAGCAGGGAAATGTCCAGGCCCAGGGAGATGCTGAGGGAAGGAGAGGGGGCTGCAGAGAGCAGTGCTGGGGGCAGGAGGGCACTGTGGGTGTGTGGGAGGTGCCGTGCACAGCTGGGCACGGGAACACTGTCCTGAGTGCCCGGCTGTCTCTGCCCTGCCCTCCCAGGCACAGCCCCACCACATCTTCTCTGGGTTCTGCACTGCCCTGAGATTGTCCCTGTCATCTGGTGCTCTCAGGGAGGCTCTGGCATTGGCAGCAGCTGAGTCAGGCACTGCCCTTGGCATTGCTGCCAGGCAGCTGTGGCCATCGCCATGGGGTGTCCAAGCTTCCCTGGGACCTGTGGGGCTGTGGGCAGAGCAGTCCATGGCAAAGGGGAATGGGCTGAGCCCCCTCCCTGAGATCCCATCATGGGCACACCCAGGGATCTCCTTGCTGTGTCCTTGCAAGCTCTGAGCTGCCCTCCTGGCTGCAAATCTGTGCCAGAGCCCCTTGCAGTTCCCTGAATGTGCCCTGGGGAAGTGCAGAGATGCCAGAGCTGAGGAAATGCTGCTGGATTTGCCAAGGGAGCCGTGAGTGTCCTTGGCAGAAGGGGGTGCTGAGACCCTGCACAGAGCCCTTTGGAGAGGGGGAGACATTGAGGGATCCCTGTGCTCTGGGCAGGGTCTGGTTTATCCCAGGGTGACCCAGGAGTGTGACTGTGCTCTGACTGCAGCCAAAGCTGCAAACCCAGGGCAGCTGGGAACAAGCCCATCCAGCCCCTCACCTTGCCCAAGGCACAGGGAATCCTTTGCCTCTCACATCTCTCAGTGGGAACTTCTGAGTGCAGCAGAGGTGCTGGGGATTTCTGACCTCAGAGAATGAGGAATGATTGTGGGAAGGAAAAAATACTAAAACCAACTCCTACCTTTTTTTTTAAGACTAGGGTTTGCAGATGCTACTGAGACTTTCTGCATTCGGAGTGATTCCCCTGACAAATCCTGAATATCCAGCCTTGTCCCTCTGCCACATGGCCACAATCCCAGGGCAGCAGGGCAGGGATGGCTCCTGGAGAGCCCCCATGCACAGGCCTGGCTGCTGCTGGCACACTCAGACAGCACAACTGGAGCTCAGGCAGGGACCTGGGTGAAGGCTTTCCCAGAGCAGGAACAAGGGTGGGGGAGTCTAAGCGGGACAGTTGGCAGGGAATGGCCCAGGTTTGACCGAAAGCAGCCTGTGCTGACTTCACACCGAATTTTATCCATTAACAGGTCCCTATGTGCAGCTAGAGAAAATGTCCAACAGCAGCTCCATCAGCCACTTCCTCTTGCTGGCATTGGCAGACAGGCGGCAGCTGCAGCTCCTGCACTTCTGCCTCTTCCTGGGCATCTCCCTGGCTGCCCTCCTGGGCAACGGCCTCATCATCAGCGCCGTAGCCTGCGGCCACCACCTGCACAGCCCCATGTTCTTCTTCCTGCTCAACCTGGCCCTCACCGACCTGGGCTGCATCTGCACCACTGTCCCCAAAGCCATGCACAATTCCCTCTGGGACACCAGGAACATCTCCTATGAAGGATGTGTTGTGCAGCTCTTTATGTTTGCATTTTTCATGTCAGCAGAGGTTTTCCTCCTGACCGTCATGTGCTACGACCGCTACGTGTCCATCTGCAAACCCCTGCACTACGGGACCCTCCTGGGCAGCAGAGCTTGTGCCCACATGGCAGCAGCTGCCTGGGCCAGTGCCTTTCTCTACTCACTGCTGCACACAGGCAATCCATTTTCCCTGCCCCTGTGCCATGGCAATGCCCTGGGCCAGTTCTTCTGTGAAATCCCCCAGATCCTCAAGCTCTCCTGCCCTCACTCCAAACTCAGGGAAGTTGGGCTTCTTGCTGTTAGTATCTGTTTGTTATTTGGCTGTTTTGTATTTATTGTTTTCTCCTATGTGCAGATCTTGAGGGCTGTGCTGAGGATCCCCTCTGAGCAGGGACGGCACAAAGCCTTTTCCACCTGCCTCCCTCACCTGGTCGTGCTCTCCCTGTTCCTCAGCACTGGCACATTTGCCTACCTGAAGCCCCCCTCCATGTCCTCCCCATCCCTGGATCTGTCCCTGTCAGTTCTGTACTCGGTGGTGCCTCCAGCCCTGAACCCCCTCATCTACAGCCTGAGGAACCAGGAGCTCAAGGCTGCAGTGCGGACACTGATCACTGAAAGATTTCAGAAACATTAAATTGGTTTTGAATTTCTGCAAATCACTTGTAATAAAAGTCATCTTTGCTAGCACTTTTTGGTTTGCTTTACTTTTTTTTTCTTTGTTTTAGTTTTGAATGATGTTCACAAAGCAAGGCCATTGTTTGTGCTCTTTCTTGTTTGGCTTCTCTCCATGTTTTCTGTGGCCCTAGACTGTTCAGGATGAGCTGTGCTCTCAGTAGCTTTAAATGAACTAAAGGATCTCCCAGCAAAATTTTCTGCGGAGATCCCCCTTTTGTTCCCTTCTCTGGAGCTGCAGCAGCAATGTCTGTGTGCAGAGCTGGGGGCAGATCAGTGCTGGCACAGCAGCTGTGGCCAGCAGCAGCAGCAGCACTTGGTGCTGCCAGTGCTGCTGCCGTGGCCCTGCCCCGCTGCCCTCCTGGCCCTGCTGTTGCTGTAGGGCCTGAGTGCTCTCGGGGCCGGGCACAGGGCTGGGGATGGCAGTGCCGGGGCTGCAGCAGGGACAGGCCATGGGCACTGCTGGCACAGCAGCAGTGCTGAGGCCTCAGGCCAGGGCCTGGGGGCTGCAGGCTCCTTGCCCAGGCTCTCTCCAGAACACATTGCCCAGGCCAATGCTGAGCAGAGAAAAGCCCCGGCAGCAGCCCCAGGCTGGCCGTGGGCAGGCTGGGGGCAAACAGCACGGCTGGGGCTCTGCAAGGGCCCTGGGCAAGCACACGGCAAGGAGCAGCAGAGCAGGGCCTGATCCATCCCCACTGCGCTGGACACCCCAGGCCAGCGGCCCACAGCCTCCTCATGCACCTGCCAACAACATCCCCCCTCTGCAGCCCTGGCCTCTCCCCCAGCTCACACAGCTGCCGCAGCCTTGCAGGCACAGACACGGCAGCACTGCCTCAGGAGCCCCTGTTTGCCCTGCCCAGAGCAGGCCTGAGCACCCCCATGGGGTTGGTGTGGGGAGATGAAGCTGAGGGAGCACAAATGCCAGCAGCCCCTGGGGCCAGGAAGGGCTGGGCCACAGCAGGGAAACCCCTCAGGTTTGTGGTGGCCTCTGAAGTCAGCCAGAAAGTTTGTTCCCATCAGCTGTGAGTTTGCTGTGCCACTGCAGACATTGTTGCTCAGAGCCAGGGATGCCTGGCAGCCATCCCCAACTGCCCTGAGCATTTCCTTTGTTCACCTTTGCTTTCTTTCCTTTCTCCTGCTCCAAATTTCTTCCTCTGGCCCACCCCTGCATCCTCCCCTGCAAACAGCCCATCTCTGTTTTCCCTTTCCTCTCTGGCCCCACTCGCCATTTCAGTTCCTGACTGGGCACCGTGGGAAAGTCCCTTGGGGAGCAGGATCATTCTCCAAGTGCTTCAGGAATTGTCTGCAGGCTCCTGCAGTGCCTGGTGCTGCTCCCTTGCCAGAGGCACCCCAGGCCAGGGGACACAATTGGGCTGCTGTGTCTGGCTGTGGGGCTCCCTGGTGTGGGCAGTGAGGAGGAGCTGCAGAGGCTTTGCAGGACTGAGAGGATGGGCTTTGGGGCTGTGAGGAGAAGCTGAGGCACCTGGGCTGCTGCACCTCTGAAGAGGAGGCCCAGGGTTCATCCTGACTCTGTTGCAAGGGTGGTTTCAGAGAATCACAGCATCAGCAAGGTTGGAACAGACCTTGGACATTATCAGGTGCAACCTGTGCCCTGACACCACCTTGTCTCCCCTGTGCATCCTCTTCTCCAGAATAAACAACCCCAGCTCCCTCAGCCATTTCTCACAAGACTTTTGCTCCAGACCCTGCACCAGCCTTGTTGCCCTTCTCTGGACACGCTCCAGCCCCTCCATGTCCTTCCTAAATTGGGGGGCCCAGAGCTGGACACAGCACTCGAGGTGCTGCCCAAGCAGTGCTGAGCACAGGGCAAGAATCCCTGCCCTGCTCCTGCTGGCCACACCATTCCTGATCCAGGCCAGGAGCCATTGGCCATCTTGGCCCCCTGGGCACACTGCTGCCTCATGTCCAGCCTGCTGTCCAGCACTGCCCCAGGTCCCTTTCTGCCTGACCACGGTCCAGCCACTCTCTCCCCAGCCTGAAGCACTGCAGGGCTTGTTGTGGCCAAAGTGCAGGAGCCGGCCCTTGGTCTTGTTCAAGCTGCCATGGTTGGATTTGGGCCCTGGATCCAGCCTGTCCAGGGCCCTGTGCAGAGCCCTCCTGCCCTCCAGCAGATCCACACTCCCAGCTGCAGGAGAGATGGCCAAGGGCTGGGCAGGGCTGGCAGGGCCACAGGTACCCAGGCCTTTGTCCCCTGAGCTCTGCCAGCGCCTCTGCAGGCCCCACAGAAGGAACTTTCCTTGCAGGAAAGCCTGCACTTGGCTTCTGCCTGGCCCCTCCCTCAGCAGGCTGGCAGGCCTTGCAGCTTTAGGACATTTGTCCTTGCTGCCCCTGCCATCCCCCTGCCCCACCAACAGCCCCCAGCCAGCCGCGAGGGACAGGCCCTGCTGTGCCAGGCCTGGGCTCAGGCCTTGGCCTTTCTGCTCCCTCCAGCCAGCCCAGGCCTTGCTCAGCATTGCAGTCCCTGCTCACAACCTTGGGCTCCCTGCAATCCTGGCCTCAAGGAGCTGCTCTCCCCAGTGCCTGGGCAGACTTTGGCACTCCCTGCCCTCCCTGGGGCCCAGGGATGCTCCAAGGGACTAGGGGTTTTGCTTCTGACTCCTTCAGCAGCTTCTTCAACCTTCTCTCATTGCCTCGGGGTCCTGGACTCAGCCCCAAATCCAGTGTGGGGCTGATGAAAATACAGAAAGCCCTCAGGAGCTCTTTGTATTCCTTCAAAGTCTTTTAGTCTCCAAGGTTTGTGCAGCTGACTGGAGTAAGTTTGGAGTCCTGTTAAGGAGGGAGATTTCAAAGTGCATCTCATGATTTCTTTTTTTTTTTTCAATCAAGCATTTTTTATATTCCAGATCAGGAAAGAGTGGATAGAAACGTTCCCCAAGGGATCTCAATGCTGAATTTCTCCTTGGGTCTGGGCATGGAGAATAATGAGCCCTTTGCAGGCTGACCCTGTTGGGACAAGCTGCTCCTCACCCCAACCTCACCATGTCTGACATTGCCCACCTGGCACTGACATCCCTGTGCTCTGCAGCACAACCTTGTCCCCTGAGCTCTGCAGCTGCCTGTCCCAGCCCATTGCACCATGTCCCACCTGCTCTCCTCAGGCCTCGGCCTGCACATAGGCCCAGGAGAAGTTTTTCTGTTAGTGAGGAAAGAATGGAAAATCCTGAGCAGGTTTCCTAAACAACAAAGCCCACTCAGGAACCACATGCTCAGGACAGGCTGCCTGGAATGATGTCACCTTTCTACATGGGACAGTGTCACCAGAAATGAGCTCTGGAAGCAGAATTCTCTGAGTCTTTCAGCTGAATTCTCTGTCCCTGTCCTGGGTCTCTGTTGCAGACGGAAGCTGCTGGTGCCATCCTCAGGTTGAACCCTTCCTTTGAATGCAGACAGAGTTTCCCAGGTGTGTAAAATAAGCATTACTCAATGTTGGTGCAAAGCTTTTGTGTTCCTCCTGGAACCAAGGAGACTCTTGAGACACTGCAAGGTCTTGTTTAACCAAGGGTCCATTGTGACACAGCTCATGGAATCAATGAGACAATTGTGAGAGTAGGGAACCTCCTAGAAACAAGTCTCTGTTGTGGCAGTCATGGAATCAAAGAGACATTGGTGACACAGCCAGGCCGTGTGGAACCAATGGTCCATTGTTACCCTGCAGAGTAAAGAAGAACATGGTGACACCACAGAACCTGATGGAACCAAGGGTCCTCTGTGGTAGAGCAGGGCCTCCTTTGAACCCAGGGGACCATTGTGACAAGGCAGGGCCTACTGGAACCATGGAGACCATTGTGACACTAAGGAAACTCATGGAACCACGGTGACCATTGGGATGCTGTGGAACCTCACAGAACCACGGGTCCATTGTGACATTGAGGTGCCTCCTGAAATCCAACATTGTGAAACTTGGAGGCCTAATGGAACAAGGGTTTCTATTGTGACACTGCAGAACCTCATGGAATCAAGGTGACCATGTTACACTGCAGAAGCTCATGGAACCAAGGGGCCATTGTGACACTGCAGAATCAAGGAAACTGTTCTTGACAGTATGAAAACTCATGGAATGAAAAGTCCCCTGTGTCATGAGGGAACCTCATGGGCCCAAGGGTCCATTGCGACTCTGTAGGGTCCCATGGAATAGAGGGTCCATAGTAACACAGCAGGACCTCGTGGATCCAAAGGTGCATTGAAGCACAGCTAGGCCTTGCTGGAACCAAAGAAATCCCTGCTCAAAGCAGGGTAACTCATAGAACCAAGGAGTCCATTGGTACAGCATAAAACCTAAGGAACCAAGGGGCCATTGGGACAAAGCGGGGCCTCATGGAACTAAGGGGACATTCTGACCCATTGGGAATGCATGGAAGGAATTGTCCATGATGACAATGGGGATCCAAGGAGACCAGAGAGACACTACAGAACCTCATGGATCCAAGGGGCCATTGTGACACCAAAGAACTTCATGGAACCCAGGATCCATTGTGACATAGCAAGGCCTCATTGGAACAAAGGAACCATTGTTGACAGTACAGAACCTCATGGAACCAAGGGGCTGTGGTGACACAGCAGGGACACATGGAAGCAAGGAGACCAGTGACATTTAGGAACCTCATGGAACCAAGAGTTCATTCAGCACTGCAGAAACAAGGAGACCATTGCTGACACTATGGAAGCTCATGGAACCGAGCAGCCATTGTTACACTCCAAAGTGTTGTTGAACCAGAGAGACCATTGTCCAACTACAGAACCTCATGGCACTAAGGCTTCACTGTGACACAGCAGGGTTCCATGAAACCAATTGTCCACTGGGACAATGCAGATCCAAGAAGACCATGGTGACACTAGGGAAGCTCATGGAACCAAGCGGCCATTGTGACACAGCAAGGCCTTGTGGAACCAACCTTTGGTTCCATGAGGCCCTGTAATGCAACATTGGCCTCTTGGTTCCACAAAGCCCTGCTGCTTTACACTGGCCCCTTGGGACCATGCAGCCCAACAGTGCCACAGGGATCCCTTTGGTTCCATGAATTCCCACAGCGTCACAATGGTCCCTGGGATCCATGGTACCCTGCAGGGTCACAATGGCCCCTTGGTTCCATGGGGCCCCACAGTGTCACCATGGTCTCCACAGGAAGGAAAGCACAGAGCCCCAGTGTTTCAGGAGCTGAGGAACGGCAGCCACCAGAGGCCTAGGCCAGCCAGAGCTGTCTGTCCTGGCAGCTTCCATCTGGGAGCAATGGAATAAACATCCTGGATTCTGCATCTCGGATATATGGAATTTTGGGGGCAGAATCCCAATTTCAGCCGTGGGCACCTGCATAAAGAAGGCCAGTTCTTTCCCATAGGAAGGAAAGCACAGAGCCCCAGGATTTCCAGGGCAGATCAGAGGTGATCACCAGAGGCCAAGGTGAGCTAGACCTGTCTGTCCTGGCAGCTTTAGTCTGGGAGAAACCCTTGCATAGAGTGAATTTTGGAGAAGTACCAATTTTGGCCATGGGTACCTGGGCCGGATGGGATGGTTCTTTTCCATGTGAAGGAAAGCCCAGGGCCCCAGGGTTTAAGGGGCACATGAGAAAAGACCCTCAACATGCAGATTTCAATTGAATCGGTCAGGCCCAGCCAGCCAGACCTGTTCCCTGTTCCCTTTGATCCACGGGGCCCCACAGTGTCACCATGGTCCCTTGCTTCCATGAGGCCTTGCAGTGCCAAAAAGGTTTCCTTGGTTCCATGGAGCTGCACAATGACACAGTGGCCTTTGGTTCCATGGGGCTGCAGAGTGTCACAATGGTCTCCATAGTTCCACACAGTCCTGCAGTGTCACAGTGGTGCCTTGGTTCTTTCGAGCTCCTCAGGATCACAATGGCCCCTTGGCTGCATGAGGCCCAGCTGTGTCACACTGGCCCCTTGCTTCCATTGGGCCCTGTAGCATCACAATTGTCCCCTCTTGCTTCCATGAGGCCTTCAGTGTCACAGTGGTCTCCTTGGTACCACAGTGTCACAATGGACTCTTGATTCAATGAGGCCCTGCAGTGTCAAAATGGTCTCCTTGGCTCCACAAGGTCCTGCAGAGCCCATTGGTTCAACAAGGTTTCAAAGTTCCACCATGGTCTCCAGGATTCCTCAAGGCCCCGCAATGTCACAATGGACCTTTGGTTCCACGGGGTCCTGTGCTGTTCCATGAATCCTTAGTTCCATGGGGCCCTGTAGTGTCCCCTTGGTTCAATGGTTCCACACAGTGCCACAATTGTCCCTTGGTTCCATCAAGCCCCACAGTGTCACTATGGACCCCTTGGCTCCCCAGGGCTCTGAAGTGCCACAGGGGCCCTTTGGTTTCCCAGGGCCTCAAGGTGTACAAATGGCCTCCAGGGTTTCATGAGGCCCTGCTGTGTCACAATGAACCTTTGGTTCCATGATGCCCCACAGTGTCACAATGGTCTCCTTGGTTCTATGGTGTCAGAAGGGACCCTTCATCCTATGCAGACCCACAGTGTTCACTGCAGCCCCCTTGATTCCATGAGGCCCTGCTATGCTACAATGGCCCCTTGGTTCCCGTGTGTCCCAAAGTATCAGAATGGTCTCCATTGTTCCATGAGGCCCTGCAATGTCACTGTGGTCCCCTTGGTTCCACAGGGCCCCACAGTGTCACAATGGACTCTTGGTTCCATGAGGTTCCTCAGTCACAATGGCTCCTTGGCTTCATGTGGCCACACTGGGTCACAATGGCTCGTGGTTCCATGAGGCCCAACAGAGTTGCAATGGACCCTTGGTTCCATGAGACCTTGCTGTGTCACAATGGAGTTCTGGTTCCAGGAGCTTTCATACTGCCAACAACACTCTCCTTGGTTCTGCAGTGTCACCATGGACCCTTTGTCCCATGAGGTCCCACAGTATAACATGGTCACTTTGGTTCTGTGAGGTTCAGCAGTGTCACAATGGCCTCCTTGGTTCTACAAGGCCTTGCTGGGTCAGAATGGCGCCTTTGGTTCCACGAGGCCCCACAGGGTCACCATGGTCTCCTTGGATCGACATTGTCATGATGGACCTTTCATTCTCTGCAGCCCTGATGTGTCACAGTGGCCCCTTGGTTCCATGAGTTTCTGTACTATCAGCAATGGTTCCCTTGCTCAAACAAAGCCTTGCAGTGTCACAATGGACTCTTGGTTCCATGAAGCCTTTCTCTGTCACAATGTACTTTGGATTCCATGAGGTTCCAGAGTGTCCCAATGATCTCCTTGGATCTGCAGTATCACAGTGGACCATTGGTTCCATGTGGCCCTGCTGAGTCACAAAGGATTTTGGTTCCATGAGGTTCCAAGGTGTCACAGCAGACTTCTGGTCCTGTGAGGCCTCACTGTCACCAAATTGCTGAAATACCAGAATAAGACTCCCTAACACTAACCTAGTGTTTAAGAGGGAATCACTTATTCAGGATGGAGGCCTAATCTGTGGTACCTCGTAATCTTACATGGACATGTGATTCTAAAAGAGTGTTACTTATATACAGTCACTACATGTGCATTACAATTTAGCCACAACCATAAAACCCAGCCCAAATTCCCACATTCACTCTTTTCTATCACTGCACCCTTGAGCCAGATGTCTTCTCTTCCAACCATCCTCGGTGGGAAAGCAGGCCCTGCATGCCTTGTTCCTGTGCTACAAGTTCACAGGCAGAGTAAAAATGGAATGAACCCTTTTGGTATCCAGCCCAGGGCTCTGTGTGCCCAGGCAGAGGCAGGCAGGAGGCAGAGCTGTCAGCAAAGGAAGGGCCCAGCCAGGTGGGGCAGCCGGGGGATGCCGACAGCCTGCAGGGACAGAGGCACAGGGCATGGACACCGTAGGACAGCCTGGGCTGCACAGGGCACAGGGATGGGCAGCAGCTGCAAGGCCCTGACACAGCCAACTCCTGCAGCACTTGGGCCATGGCTGCTGGCCCTGGGCCTGAGCCAGGAGGAGGGGACAAGTGACCCTTGCAGGCCTGGGGCCTCATGGCCTCCTTGTCCCTGCTCAGCAGCCTGGCAGGGGCTGCCCCATGGTGCTGCCCTTGGCATTGCACATCCCCACATCCCAGTGGGCTGGGAAGAGCCCTGAGCAAGGAGGGAGGGACAGGATCTGCCTTGGCAGGGGCTGGGGCTCAGGCCTTGACCCTTTGCATTCCTGAAACATATCCAGGTTTGCTCAGCATCAGAGACACCTTTGCCTTCTTTGTCCCCACCTGTCCTCACTGCCTGCAGTGTTCTGCTCTAACTGGACCTGGGGACACTTTCTCAGTCATGTTTCTCTGTGGGCCCCATTAAAAGTTCAAGAAAGTTTGGAGTTTTAATCTTACTTTGAGTTGTTGAGAAGTTTCTTGAGCACACTGTGAGGGACTGACTCTGATGTAAACATCACCAAAGTCCCAAGAGGTTAATTAAAGTCCTTGTGCTGTGTCTGTGCTGATGAGCTGGGCTGAGCTCATGGAAGAGAGGATGATCCTGGCAACCAAGAAGAGCTTCAAAAGGACATTTCTCCTGAGGAGCAGCTCCTTTTCACAGCCCAGCAGGGCTGAGGGCACTGCCTGCAGGTATCTGAGAGCAGTGAAGCAGACAGAGGCTTAAAGAAACTGGAAGGAAAATCCTGAGAATATTAATGGAGAAATCTTCACAACTTCTGAAAATTCTGACCTTCTTCCTGGAGAAATTTTCACCACTTCTGATACAGTCAGTCTGTGGCTGCAGGGATCTCCTAAAGCTGACCCAGGACAGGACTGAGGTGACTGTAAGGATGGCTCTGCTGCCCTTTCTGCTCTGGGGGAGGATGTGCTCCAGAGCGGGGCTGCCCTGGGCACCGTCAGAGGGACAGGGCAGGACGGCTCCTGCTGCCAGGGACGGCTGCAGGGGCTGAAGCTGGGGCTGCAGCCAGGGCTGCCCAGGGCTGTCCTGCACAGCAGCTCCTGCAGCCCTCAGGGCTCTTGGCCAGCCCAGGGCATCTGCCACCTGCCGGGGGCAGCTCTCAGCCTGCCTGGGAGCTCCCATGGATGCTGGAGGGGAGCTGTGGGTGCAAGGAGTGACTCCTGCCAGGGCAGGTCCTGCTGCTGCTGCTGCTGCTGTGGAGAGGGTGCTATGTGTTCCAGGGCTGCTCAGAGTTCCAGCTCATGCCCAGCTCATTTCTGAGGGGACTTTTCATGAGCTTATTCAGGGCAGGAGTTTCCTGCTTGAGTCTGTGCTTTCCTGAATCTGTGCTCCCACTTTTCCCTGGCTCAGCTTGGTGGCAATGGAAACTCAGCTCTGCAGGGCAGAGCTGGGGCTCAGGCTGTTAAAGCATCACACTGAGGATTCCAGGGAACCTCAACAAGTGCCTGCAGCTGCCCAGGCTCCAGATCCATGCAGCATCAGCTTTCCATGGTGCCCAGGCCTGGGGGAGCTGTTCTTTAATGCCTGCAGCCAGGAGCAGCTGCAGGGCAGAGCTGGCCCAGGGGCTGGGCTGGGCTCTGGCAGCTGTGGCAGGGAAGGAGCCCAGGCCCACAGGAACAGCTCGGGCTGGGACAGCTGCAGCAGCAGAGGCGTGGGCAAGGAGGGAGGGAGGCAGTGCTGAGGGCAGCCCTGCTGCTGCTGCTGCTGCTGCTGCAGGGGAGATGTGGCAGCTGCCAGCCCTGCCCTGCAGGGCAGACACTGGCCTGAGCAGCACAGCTGCTGTGTCCCCTGGCAGCCAGCACAGCCCTCAGCCCGGGGGCTGGGGGCCCTCAGTCCCCTCCTGGGCCGGCAGAGCAGCTCCAGAGATGAAGGGCATCTCTGCTGCCATGTGCCCATTGCCTGCTGCCCAGGGCCTGAGGGCCACTGTCCTGCACTGCTGCTGCCTGCACTGCAGGGGCTGGGCAGGGCTGGGCAGGGAAAGGCTTTTCCTCAGGGCCTGGCTCTCTCTCTCCTTGCCTTGCCCAGCTGCTGCTGCCATTGCTGAGGGGCTCTCTGGGAATGGCACTTCCAGCTGCAGGCTCCGGCCCAGCCCTTGGGCTCCTCCTGCTCAGGCTGAGCACAGCAGTGGGGTGTCCCAGCTCCCTCTGCCTGGGGAGCTCTGGGCAGGGAAGGCTGGCAGGCTGGGAATGAGCTGACTCTCCTCAGGCAGTGCCATGGACAGGACCCTTGGTGTCTCCCGGGGATGCCATCCAAGCTGTGAGCTGCCTGCAGGGAACACTGGGGGACAGGAGTGTTCTTGGCCAGGAGTGGGGACAAGACTGTGAGAAAGGCTGAGCCAGTTTGCTCTGATGTGGCTCCCTCTGCTCTCAGCTGTGTCAGGCTGATTTTCAGGGGAGCACAGTGACTGCCCTGGATCTCAGAAAAGGCAGCTCAGGACAGATGGAGCGACAGAGCAGCTCTCCTCACCCTTCACTGAGTCACAGCCAATGCTCTTGCCTTGCACAGTTCTCTCTGATCTCCCTGGGCACAGCAGGAACCCTCTCAGAGTTTCTTTGACCATCACTGTTCCTTAGCCCTGGCACAGGAGATGCTGCCCAGCTCCTCTGCCTCAGCAGCAGTTCTGGCTACTGAAGTCCAGCCCCAGGACTGGCCCCTGTCCCCTTTCCCATGGTGCCACTGCTGCAGAGCAGAGCTGAGCCCTCGGTGTCCATGGACAGAGCTCCTGCTGATGAGAGCCACAGGGCCAGATCCCAGCAGAGCTCCAGTCACAGGGCTGAGAGAAGGGCTCTGAGAAATGGAAAATTGGATGGCACAGAGTGGCAGGAGCAAGGCTAGGAGAAAGGGCTTGGGCATTGCTCAGCAAAGTCTCCCCTGACTTGTCACTGTGTCCTCCATCAGGACTCCATGGGCAGAGTGAAGAAATGTTCTACACCAGCTGCATCAGCCACTTCCTCCTGCTGGCATTGGCAGACAGGCGACAGCTGCAGCTCCTGCACTTCTGCCTCTTCCTGGGCATCTCCCTGGCTGCCCTCCTGGGCAACGGCCTCATCATCAGCGCCGTAGCCTGCGGCCACCACCTGCACAGCCCCATGTTCTTCTTCCTGCTCAACCTGGCCCTCACCGACCTGGGCTGCATCTGCACCACTGTCCCCAAAGCCATGCACACTTCCCTCTGGGACACCAGGAACATCTCCTACAGAGGATGTGTTTTGCAGCTCTTTATGTTTGTATTTTTCATTTCAGTAGAGTATTTCCAGCTGACCGTCATGTGCTACGACCGCTACGTGTCCATCTGCAAACCCCTGTACTACGAGACCCTCCTGGGCAGCAGAGCTTGTGCCCACATGGCAGCAGCTGCCTGGGCCAGTGCCTTTCTCCATGCTCTGCTGCACACAGCCAATACATTTTCCCTGCCCCTGTGCCATGGCAATGCCCTGGGCCAGTTCTTCTGTGAAATCCCACACATCCTCAAGCTCTCCTGCTCTCACTCCTACCTCAAGGAACTTGGGCTTATTGCTGTTAGTGCCTGTGTAGCTTTTGGCTGTTTTGTGTTCATTGTTTTCTTCTATGTGCAGATCTTCAGGGCTGTGCTGAGGATCCCCTCTGAGCAGGGGCGGCACAAAGCCTTTTCCACCTGCCTCCCTCACCTGGCTGTGCTCTCCCTGTTTATCAGCACCTCATTTTTTGCAAACCTGAAGCCCCCTTCCATCTCCTCCCCATCCCTGGATCTGGCTGTGTCAGTTCTGTACTCGGTGGTGCCTCCAGCCCTGAACCCCCTCATCTACAGCCTGAGGAACCAGGAGCTCAAGGCTGCAATGTGGAGACTGATGACTGGATGGTGTCAGAAACATTAAACTGCTGGCCAATTTCTGCAAATCATTTGTAATAAAAGTCATCTTTGATGCCCCTGTTGGTTTGGTTGTGGTTTTTTTTTTCCCCTGTCTAAAAGTTTTTCAAAATTGTCAACAAATAAAGACCATTGTTTGTGCCATTTCCCATTTTGATTTTCTCCACCTTCACTGGCCCCACACTGTGACAATGAAGAGCTTTGCTCTCAGTGGCTCTATATTAACTAAATGCTCTCCCAGCAAAGTTTTGCCCAGAGATCCCCCTTTTGTTCCCTTCTCTGGAGCTGCAGCAGCAATGTCTGTGTGCAGAGCTGGGGGCAGGGCAGGGCTGGCACAGCAGCTCTGCTCCTGCTGGCCACACCATTCCTGATCCAGACCAGGAGCCGTTGGCCTTCTTGGCCCCCTGGGCACACCCCTGCCTCATGTCCAGCCTGCTGTCCAGCAGTGCCCCAGCTCCCTTTCTGCCTGGCCACTGTCCAGCCACTCTGTCCCCAGCCTGGAGCCCTGCAGGGCTTGTTGTGGCCAAAGTGCAGGAGCCGGCCCTTGGTCTTGTTCAAGCTGCCATGGTTGGATTTGGGCCCTGGATGCAGCCTGTCCAGGGCCCTGTGCAGAGCCCTCCTGCCCTCCAGCAGATCCACACTCCCAGCTGCAGGAGAGATGGCCAAGGGCTGGGCAGGGCTGGCAGGGCCACAGGCACCCAGGCCTTTGTCCCCTGGGCTCTGCCAGCGCCTCTGCAGGCCCCACAGAAGGAACTTTCCTTGCAGGAAAGCCTGCACTTGGCTTCTGCCTGGCCCCTCCCTCAGCAGGCTGGCAGGCCTTGCAGCTTGAGGACATTTGTCCTTGCTGCCCCTGCCATCCCCCTGCCCCACCAACAGCCCCCAGCCAGCCGCGAGGGACAGGCCCTGCTGTGCCAGGCCTGGGCTCAGGCCTTGGCCTTTCTGCTCCCTCCAGCCAGCCCAGGCCTTGCTCAGCATTGCAGTCCCTGCTCACAACCTTGGGCTCCCTGCAATCCTGGCCTCAAGGAGCTGCTCTCACCAGTGCCTGGGCAGCCTTTGGCACTCCCTGCCCTCCCTGGGGTCCAGGGGTGCTCCAAGGGACTTGGGGTTTTGCTTCTGACTCCTTCAGCAGCTTCTTCAACCTTCTCTCAGTGCCTGCGGGTCCTGGACTCAGCCCCAAATCCAGTGTGGGGCTGATGAAAATTCTGAAAGCCCTCAGGAGCTAGTTGTATTCCTTCAAAGTCTTTGAGTCTCCAAGGTTTGTGCAGCTGACTGGAGTTTGTTTGGAGTCCTGTTAAGGAGGGAGATTTCAAAGTGCATCTCATGATTTCTTTTTTTTTTTTCAATCAAGCATTTTTTATTTTCCAAATCAGTAAAGAGTGGATAGAAACATTACCCAAGGGATCTCAATGCTGAATTTCTCATTGGATCTGGGCATAGAGAATGAGCCCCTTGCAGGCTGACCCTGTTTGGACAAGCTGCTCCTCACCCCAACCTCACCATGTCTGACATTGCCCACCTGGCACTGACATCTCTGTGCCCTGCAGCACAACCTTGTCCCCTGAGCTCTGCAGCTGCCTGTCCCAGCCCATTGCACCATGTCCCAACTGCTCTCCTCAGGCCTCGGCCTGCACACAGGCCCAGGAGAAGTTTTCCTCTTGGTGAGGAGAGAATGGAAAAGCCTGAGCAGGTTTCCTAAACAACCAAGCCCACTCAGGAACCACATGCTCAGGACAGGCTGCCTGGAATGATGTCACCTTTCTACAAGGGACAGTGTCACCAGAAATGAGTTTTGGAAGAAGAATTCTCTGAGTCTTTCAGCTGAATTCTCTGTCCCTGTCCTGGATGCTCTGTGGAAGCTGCTGGTGCCATCCTCAGTTTGAACCCTTCTTTGGAATGCAGACAGAGGTTCTCAGGTGTTTGAAGTAAGCATTGCTCAATGCTGATGCAAAGCTTTTGTGTTCCTCACCGAACCAAGGAGACTCCTTAGCCACTGCAAGGCCTTGTTTCACCAAGGGTCCATTGTGACACAGCGGGAGCTCATGGAATCAAGGAGACAATTGTGACAGCACAGACCCTCACAGAAACAAGTCTCTGTTGTGGCAGTCATGGAATCAAAGAGACATTTGTGACACAACCAGGCCGTGTGGAACCAATGGTCCATTGTTACCCTGCAGAGTCAAGAAGAACATGGTGACACCACAGAACCTCATGGAACCAAGGGTCCTTTGTGGCACAGCAGGGCCTCCTTGGAACCCAGGGGACCATTGTGACAAGGCAGGGCCTAATGGAACCATGGAGACCATTGTGACACTAAGGAAACTCATGGAACGACGGTGACCATTGTGATTCTATGGAACCTCACAGAACCAAGGGTCCATTGTGACATTGTGGTGCCTCCTGGAATCCAACATTGTGAAACTTGGAGGCCTAATGGAGCAAGGGTTTCTATTGTGACACTGCAGAACCTCATGGAATCAAGGTGACCATGTTACACTGCAGAACCTCAGGGAACCAAGAGAGTCCATTGTGACACTGTGGAACCAAGAAAACTGTTGTTTACAGTACGTAAACTCATGGTGTGATGGTTTGAGGCCAATTTGGGAGGAGAATTCCGAGGGAAAACCCTTCCCCCACCCCCCTCCCCTCTCCCAGCCGGTTCGGGAGAAAACTCGTTGGAGAGAGAAAGTGGAAAGAAACCTGTTTATTAAACCAGCAAAACACTCCCCCAGCGCAATAGATCAAACAATACCAGATGATGACTTATGGAAAGCAAAGTCCCTTTTATAGATGGTTTCTCCTCTCGGTTCTTTTCCGCAGTGGTGGATGTTGCTGCGAAGGGTAGCTCCCAGTGGATCCAGGTGTCGGCTCCCCCGGCGGCCCCCCGCCGGGTCCTCGGTGTGGGGGAGGTTTGAACCGTTCCAAAAAACAGGTGGAAAAAGGGAAAAAAGAAAAGAAGGGGAAAAAAAGAAGGAAAAAAATTGCGAAGCTTTTCAGCCCTAACTAAGCTAAGCTAACTACAGCAAAAGCAAAGCGAAAAGAGAGAGCTGCAAGGGAAAAAAAAAACAAAAAAAAACTGCATCTCCGCGCCGGTGACTCATATTCTCAAGGCCAGTCTGTGCAATTCCTGAAAACAACTTTGCACTTTCTCCCCGTTACTCTCAGATCTGACATAAACCAAACAGACGATTGGGGATACAGTGTAGCATCAACCCAGGACACATGGAATGAAAAGACCAGTGTCACATGATGGAACCTCATGAACCCACGGGTCCATTGTGGCGCCTCTGTAGAGCCTCATTGAATAGAGGGTCCATTGTGACACAGCAGGGTCTCGTGGAACCAAGGGTGCTTTGAGGCACAGCAGGGCCTTGCTGGAACCAAAGAAACCCCTGCTCAAAGCAGGGTAACTCCTAGAACCAAGGAGTCCATTGGTACAGCATAAAACCTATGGAACCAAGGGGCCACTGGGACAAAGCAGGACCTCATGGAACTAAGGAGACATTCTGACCCATTGGGACTGCATGGAAGGAATTGTCCATGATGACAATGTGAATCCAAGGAGACCATGGAGACACTATGGAACCTCATGGATCCAAGGGGCCATTGTGACAGAGCAAGGCCTCATTGGAACAAAGGAACCATTGTTGTCAGTACAGAAACTCATGGAACCACGGGGCTGTGATGACACAGCAGGGACACATGGAAGCAAGGAGACCAGTGACATTTAGGAACCTCATGGAACCAAGGGTTCATTAGGACACTGCAGAAACAAGGAGACCATTGCTGACACTATGGAAGCTCATGGAAGTGAGCAGCCATTGTTACACTCCAAAGTATTGTTGAACCAAAGAGACCATTGTCCAACTACAGAACCTCATGGCACTAAGGCTTCACTGTGACACAGCAGGGTTCCATGAAACCAATTGTCCATTGTGACCATGCAGATCCAAGGAGACGATGGTGACACTAGGGAAGCACATGGAACCAAGCAGCCATTGTGACACGGCAAGGCCTCGTGGAACCAAGGAGAGCATTGTGACATCATGGAATCTCATGGAACCAAGGGTCCATTGTTACAGTCCAGAACCGAGGAGACCATTTTGACAGTACAGAACCTCCTGGAATCAAGAGTCTCTTGTGAAACAGTTGGGCTTCATGGAACCAAGAAGCCATTGTGACACAGCAGGGCCACATGGAACCAATGGTCCATAGTGATACTGTGGACCCTAGTAGGCCATGCCAATACTAGGGAATGTGATAAATTAATGATTTTGTGCTAAGTGAATTGTAACTACATCAATATTTTAGAAAAAGGCAAATGATATGTGATTAGTGTCACAAAACTGATGTTTGCAGATGTTTATGAAAAATAAGAAAAACAGGATACAGGACGTAATTTCAGATAAGTAATATCCCAAAACGGAATAGGCCTTGGGATAATTGGAAGATCGGCCTTGAGATGGACAATTGGGATGGTTCCAGGTACAGAATTTAGGTTGTGTTTTTATTTAAGGCTTATTTTTGGAATATGATGTATGGGGTGCCTCTGTAACCGGTTAGGTTGTCCGTAGGACAATGAGGAAGACTGTGAGCCTTCATCCAAAAGACCACCCAAAGAAGACAGAAGAGCCCCTAGAAACAAGTGAAGCATGCACCATGAAGTACAGTGACATAGATTTTTAGAATTGAAAATAGGAGGAAACTTAGGGGAAACATTGATGAATATGTATCAGCAGATAATATACAAGTGGAGTCTGAAATGCTCTGTTTTGTAGGTGAGGTCGGGTGAGAAGCCCTCCCCATACCCCACTCATTTTAACTTAGGCCTCATCAGAACCTTAACCAAACTTAACTAATAATTGTGAAATTTTTGTATATGTTTAATTTTATATTAAATTGCTATTAAAATCGCTGCTGATTTTAAAATTTGTTGGTTTTTTAATTTTTATTTTATTTTTTATATTTTTATTTTTATTTTTATTTTTATTTTTATTTTTATTTTTATTTTTATTTTTTTTATTTTTATTTTTATTTTTATTTTTTATCTTTATTTTTTATTTTTATTTTTATTTTTATTTTTTGTTTTTATTTTTTATTTTATTTTATTTTATTTTATTTTAATTTTTTTTTATTTATAGCGAGACTTGGCCTGGCCATGGCACAGGAAAGGCAGTTCCTGCTGGAGCAGGAGGCTCTGCCTGCAATGGGCTCAAACAGCTCCAGCAAGGCCCTGTTTGCAAAGCCCCCAGTGGGAAATGAAGAAGGGGATCATGCTGCTTTGGGGTGGGTGAAGAATGCTGAAAGCAGCCTGACTCCTCCATCCCAAAGTTCCACATGCTGAGAGGGAGCTGAAGCTGTGGCAGAGCTGCTAAAATCCCCAGAGAAAGCAACAACCCAGTGACACCACTGAGAGCTTCTCAGAGCTGCTGAGCTGGCACAGCCTGGGCACATCTGACTGACAGGGCAGCACTTCAGACTAGAACAGCCCCATCCCAAATTTTAGCTGCAGCATCTCCTGACATTTCCCTTCTTGGCAGGGTGTGGAGATTCCTCCCTGGAGTGGGGACACCCCTCAAGGTCCCTGCCTGAGGCTGAGCTAAAGAGATTTGCCCAGGGTCATTTGTCTGGGGGAGTGACATCCATCTCTGGTTAATAACTGGTTTTGCTTTAATACAATTGCTTCGAAATTGCTTCCTAGAACACTATCTTAAAATAGATGTTACAGCTCCTGTACTGTGGAGTAAATCATTTTGATTAAGACCTTTTTGTCTAATCATGATCATAATCAGTCATATCTATATGTACATAAATACTCCTGGTTTGCCCTCTTTAATGGTGAGGCACAAAGTTGTACAAAGCTTCAATTCCACTTGTATAATCCTTTAGGCATAAATCCTTGAGAAAGTCTGGGGCTGGGATTGGATCCAGGCATTGCCAGGATCCTCTCACTGAAGGAGTTTAGAAAGCTCCTGGTTTGGGGGAGCTTGGGGGTATAACGTGGTCATTGGGGGTTCTTTGTGAACCTCGTGACCCAACAGGAGCTTCTCTAGTAAACTTTGCCTGAAGCTGCCACTCTGCCCATGATAGGAACCCCTGTGAGTGTCTGTGACATCCCAGCTCTTTGGCAGCCTGGACACTCCTAGGATGTCCCCTGGAGCCCCTGTGAGTGTCTGTGACATCCCAGCTCTTTAGCAGTCTGGACACTCCTGGGATGTCCCCATGGAGCCCCTGTGAGTGTCTGTGACATCCCAGCTCTTTGGCGGCCTGGACACTCCTGGGATGTCCCCTGGAACCCCTGGGAGTGTTGGTGACCTCGTTGTTCTTTAGGAGCACAGGGATGTCATCACTGGACTCCTGCCACTGCCTGGGACCAATTGGCTCCTTGGCAGGGTACAGACACCTCTGTTGTCACTCTGCAGCCCTGGGACTGTCACCTCATGATCCTTAGGAAGATTAAGGAGCCCTGGGATGTCACCACAGAGCCCCTGTGACTGAGTGTGACCAAAGAGATCTTCAGGAGCCCAGAGACCCCTCAGATGCCACCATGGAGCCCCTGTGCCTGCACGTGAGCTCACAGCTCTTGAGCAGCTGGAAACCCCTGGAATCTCTTCAATCTGCTCTGCTGAGGATGGATCCTCAGCAACTTGTAGGTTCCCAAAAGAATTTTATCTCTCCAGAGGCTTGTTCAGTCTTCATCTCTTCAGTCCAGGAATTCAGTGCCAAAGGCTCATTAACATTCCAAAGCACTCTAACAAGAAAAGCCCTGGGAATAATTTAATTTTAAGTCTTCAATTCTTTTGGGGTTAATTGGACAGGTTTCAGACGTGTATTGAAAAAGAATATATTATATTTTTTTTTAATGCAGGAGGTTTTTTTGTCCTGTTTAATTTTGTTTTCCTGTTTATAGATTGATATCAGCAATCTCCAGTTGGTATTGATCCCCAGCACCTCCTAAGCTGCTCTGAATAGATATGAACATCAAGACCCTTTCTAGCTGACAATCAATCACACTTTGTCCCTGTCCCCACCCCACCATTTCCCTCCTCCAGCCCCTGGCACTCAGAGCAGCCCTGTGCAAATCTCAGCTTCCTCCACTCCAGGCTGCACCTGCAGCTTTCAGCTCCTTGGCACCAACTCTCACCTGCTTTCCTTGCAGAAGGAGCTGCCCCAGACACAGAGTTCCCCACCACCCTCTGGTCATGGCCATGCAGCCAGTTCTGAACCCAGCAGAGAGTGCTCCTGTCCAAGCCGTGGGCTGCCAGCTTTTCCAGGAGTCTGCTGTGGGAGACAGTGTCAAAGGCCCTACTGAATCCAAACAGACAACATCCATAGCCTTTCCTGCATCCACCAGGTGAGTGACCTGGTCATAAAAGGAGACCAGGTTGGTCAGACATGACCTACCCCTCCTAAACCGTGCTGGCTGGCTCTGATACCCTGGCCATCCTGGCTGTGTGATGACACTCAATAGAAAATGCTCCATGACCTCACCAGGTACTGAGGTACTGAGGTTCTTCACTCAGAGGATGCTTGGGCACTGGAACAGGCTCCCCAGGGAAGTGGTCAGAGCACCAGGTCTTTCTGAGCTCAAGAGGCTTTGGGGCAATGCTCTCAGGCACATGGTGTCATTCTTGGGGTGTCCTGTTCAGTGATGTTCCTGATGGGTCCCTCTAACTCAGCATAATTTATGGTTCTATTCTTCTAATCATGTTTGCTTCTTTAAGCAAGCTTTTTAAACATTTCATGCCCTGTTGAAGGGAATCCCTACCCCTAGGGACCAGTGGGGGTTACAATGATGTGTTGCATCACATGGGATTCTTCCATTATTCCTGAGATCAAGCACACCCAGAAAATGACAGCATTTCACAAGGGCAGGGTCAGACCCCTTCCAGCCCTGGGGAATGATGCTCATTTGTGCCCACCCTGGGTGATGCTGGGGGTGGGAAATGTCCTGGACAGCATCAGTGAAAGGACTACACAGTAACACCAGCTGTTGTGTATTCAACAGCTGATATAAAGCAGACTTGGAAAAAGAAGGACAAGAGCTTTCTGCTGGGAATTGTGGTGAGAGGGATTTGGGCAGTTCATGGATTTGTTTTTCCAGTTGTTGTAGAACCTTGAGCATAGTTCTTTCTGTGTGATCTAAGGTACTGACACAGAAGAAATCAGCAATGCAGAGTAGCTGTGCAGGGGAAAGGTATTTTGCACATAGGCAAAAAGAGCACAATAAGGTCAGAAAGACAGCAGTTGTGCAAAAAAACAACCCCCAGGTGAATGTTTTGTTTACTGGGGCTTTGGGAGAGGTACTTACTTACAGAATTTATTTATTCAGAGTCCTCTTTCTTTCCTGCTGCTTTGCTGGCCATGCCTGGGGGATGTTTCCATGGAACAGAGAGCAGTGTTTCACTTTGCACCAGCCTGCTCAGCAACAGTCCATACCTCCTTGCTTGATCTGTTCCCAGGAACCATTCTGTGATCATGTAATGAGCTCTTTCTTCTCTATCCTTCCATCATCTTGTTTCAGACAACACTGGTGTAGGTACATTCACTACCATAGGGTTTTTTATTATTTTTAGTGTCATGCATGTAACAACAACTATCTACAATTACTGGATAAAATTTAAAACTTTCTGCATTCAAGCATCAAATGGTTCCCCTTGAGCTGTGATTGGTACAAAACCCCTGATGGACAGCAGATTGGACATGAGCTAGCAGTGTGCCCAAGGGGACAAGCAGGCCAATGGCTCCTGGCCTGGATCAGGAATGGTGCGGCCAGCAGGAGCAGGGAGGTCATTCTGCCCCTGTACCTGGCACTGATGAGGCTGCACCTCAAGTGCTGTGTCCAACTCTGGCCCCTCAGCTCAGAAAGGACAGTGAGTGCTGTGTCCAGCTCTGGCCCCTCAGCTCAGGAAGGACAGTGAGTGCTGTGTCCAGTTCTGGCCCCTCAGCTCAGGAAGGACAGTGAGTGCTGTGTCCAGCTCTGGCCCCTCAGCTCAGGAAGGACAGTGAGTGCTGTGTCCAGCTCTGGCCCCTCAGCTCAGGAAGGACAGTGAGTGCTGTGTCCAGCTCTGGCCCCTCAGCTCAGGAAGGACAGTGAGTGCAGTGTCCAGCTCTGGCCCCTCAGCTCAGGAAGGACAGTGAGATGCTGGAGCACGTCCAGAGGAGGGCAACGAGGCTGGTGAGGGGCTTGGAACACAACTCCTGTGAGGAACGGCTGAGGGAGCTGGGGTTGTTCAGCCTGGAGAAAAGGAGACTCAGAGGTGACCTTATCACTCTCTGCAACTTCCTGGAGGGTGGCTGTAGTCAGGTGGGGGTTGGTCTCTTTCTCCAGGCAACAGCTGACAGAACAAGAGGACACAGTCTCAAGCTTCATCAAGGGAAATACAGGCTGGATATTAGGAAAAGGTTTTTCACAGAAAGGGTGATAAAGTTCTGGAATGGCCTGCCTGGGGAGGTGGTGGCATCACCATCCCTGGATGTGTTTAACAAAAGACTGGATGTGGCACTCGGTGCCATGGTTTAGTTGAGGTGTCAGGGCCTGGGTTGGACTCAATGAGCTTGGAGGTCTCTTCCAACCTGGTCATTCTGTGATTCTGTGATCTCCCAGCAGCCCTGCTCTGTCTGTGAACAGCAGCAGGCAGAGGTTTCCTTGGCAGTGGGAGTGTTACCAAAAGTTCAGCAAAATCAAAAACTCCTTCACCCCAGGAAGCCTTTCCTGTGCCATGGCCAGGCCAGGTCCCACTGCAGGAAAAGGGCCAGCCCCAGCAGAGTGAAGGGCTCGGGCACAAGTGCAGAGTGCCGTGCTGGGAGCTGTGCCAGGGAGAGCCTGGGACACCAAAGGCCCCTGGGCAGCAGCAGCAGCAGCAGCAGCAGCAGCAGCAGCAGCAGCAGCAGCAGCAGCAGCTCCCTGCAGGGCATGGCCAGAAGCCTCCCTTGGCCACCCGGCCTGGTGGCCACCACTGCAGAGCTGCTGGCTCAGGGGCTGATTTCTGCCTGGGCTCTGCCCCAGCCCACAGAGTGTCAGCTCAGCCCTGACTCTGGCACAGCCCCTGGGCCTGGGCCCTGCAGAGCCTCAAGGTCACCTGTGCCAGCCTGGTGCCCATCCCTGGCTCTGGCACTGTCACTTCTGTGCTCGCTGCTGCCTCCAACACTGAACCCCCTCATCTACAGCCTGAGCAACCAGGAGCTGGAGGATGCCCTGAGGAATGTGACCACTCTGTGCTTTTCAGGAACAATCAGGTGCCTCTTTGTTTGTGCACAGCAATCAGAATGGAACTCATTCCAGGCCCACTCTGCTTTGTGCCATGTGTGTCTTGTTTGTTATTCTATTTGGTGAATTCCATTTTTCCTCTTCTTTCCTTTATTTTTGATATACTTTCCCAAAAGGGATGCCATTAGTCCCAGTATTGCTACATCAGTATCTACCATGCCTGTGTTAAGCAGAGACAGTGAGCCCTGATCAGTGTGCATTTTTGTCAAATAAAGTGTCCTGCTCTGCCCTGTGTGCCCAAGATGTTTCCTCAGCCCCTCTCTGTCTCTGCAGGGGCAGTGCCTGTGAGCAGAGGTGCAGGGCAGAGACTCCCAGCACAGCAGCACAGCCAAGGACAATGGCCCTGGCTCTTCCCACAGCTGCTCTTCCCAGCTCCAGCCTCTCCTTCCCAGCCCTTCTGTGGCTGTCAGGCCGCAGGGCTGTGGCAGCTTGGTCACTGTCCTGCTGCGTGTGCGTGCTGTGAGCACAGGCAGGGCCAGGCCATGGGCACTGCTGGGACACAGCTGGGCTCCAGCACAGCAGCTCCAGCAGCAAAGGGCATCATCATCTCCTGAGGGCAGCCCAGGAAGGCTTTGCTCTCCCTGCAGAGTCCCTCTCAGGAACAGGCCCAAGGAACAGACTCTGAAGAGGCTCCTTGTGTTCCTTGTTCTCCCAGGGCTCCGTGGGATAAGATCAGGGTCCCAGTGTGGCCTTCAGGGGACTCAGGTCTGGGTCAGGTTCTGCTTGTTGGTGGCCAGGGCCCATCAGATGGCGAAGGGTCTGTGCTGAGCCTTCCTGGGGCTGTGCAGCTTGTGCCAGGGCTGATGGCAGGGGAATGTTTTTCTGGAGGGCCTTGGGAGCTGCCAGGAGAGCACAGGGCAGCTGCAGGGACAGTGTGTGCCAGGGAGCAGCAGGGAGTGGAGCTCCCTGGGCACAGGCCTGGCCAGGGTGGGGTCACCCTGAGATCAAGGACTGAATGTCTGCTGTGAGCCAGGAGAGCTCTGCAGCCCCAGGGGACACAGCAGGCACAGGGAAAGGAGTCTGGGCACTGAGTGCTCTGAGCCTCAGGGAACTTCCCCAGGAGGATGCAGGGCAGCCCCAAGGCCATGGGGCAGCCCTGGAACAAGGTAAGCACCTGTTAGAAATATAAATAAAATAAACAACAAATTTAAAATTTAGCAGCAATTTTAATAGCAATTTAATATAAAATTAAATATATACAAAATTTTGTCAATGATTAGTTAAATCTGGTTATGGTTCTGATGAGGCATAATCAAAATTGACTGGGGTACAGGGAGGGCTTCTCACCCCACCTCATGTACAAAACAGAGCAATTCAGATTATACTTATATACTATCTGCTAACGCATATTCATCAATGTTTCCCCGAAGTTTCCTCCTATTTTCAGTTCTAAAATCTACGTCACTGTCCTTCAAGGCACATGCTTCACTTGTTGCTAAGGGCTTTTCTGTCTTCTTTTGGTGGTCTTTTGGATGAAGGCTCACAGTCTTCCTCATTGTCCTCTGAATAACCCTACAGGTTGCACAGGCACCCCAAGCCTTGTGTTATGTTTGCCAACATCATATTCCAAATATAAGCCTTAAATAAAAACACAACTGAGATTCTGTACACAGAATCATCCCAATTGTCCATCTCAAGGCCGATCTTACAATTATCCCAAGGCTTATGCCGTTTTGGGCTATAAGTTATCTGAAATTATGTCCTGTAACCTTTTTTTTTTTTTAATAAACATCTGCAAACATCATTTTTGTGACACTAATCACATGTCATTTCCCTTTTTCTAAATTATAGTAACAATTTAGTTAGCACAAAATCATACTCATTTATCACATTCCCTAGTATTGGAATGGCCTCCTTGGATCCACAGTATCACTATGGACCATTAGTTCCATGTGGCCCTGCTGTGTCACAATGGCTTCTTGGTTCCATGAAGCCAAACTGTTTCACAAGTGACCCTTGATTCCATGAGGTTCTGTAGTGTCACAATGGTCTCCTTGGTTCTGGACTGTAACAATGGACCCTTGGTTACATGAGATTCCATGATGTCACAATGCTCTCCTTGGTTCCACAAGGCCTTGCTGTGTCACAATGGCCGCTTGGTTCCATCAGCTTCCCTAGTGTCACCATGGTCTCCTTGGATCTGCATGGTCACAATGGACAATTGGTTTCATGGAACCCTGCTGTGTCACAGTGAAGCCTCAGTGCCATGAGGTTCTGTAGTTGGACAATGGTCTATTTGGTTCAACAACACTTTGGAGTATAACAATGGCTGCTCGGTTCCATGAGCTTCCATAGTGTCAGCAATGGTCTCCTTGTTTCTGCAGTGTCCTAATGAACCCTTGGTTCCATGAGGTTCCTAAATGTCACTGGTCTCCTTTCTTCCATGTGTCCCTGCTGTGTCACCACAGTCCCCTGGTTCCATGAGGTTCTGTACTGTCAACAATGGTTCCTTTGTTCCAATGAGGCCTTGCTATGTCACAATGGACCCTGGGTTCCATGAAGTTCTTCGGTGTCACAATTGCCCCTTGGATCCATGAGGTTCCATAGTGTCTCCATGGTCTCCTTGGATCCCCATTGTCATCATGGACAATTCCTTCCATGCAGTCCCAATGGGTCAGAATGTCCCCTTAGTTCCATGAGGCCCCGCTTTGTCCCAATGGCCCCTTGGTTCCATAGGTTTTATGCTGTACCAATGGACTCCTTGGTTCTATGAGTTACCCTGCTTTGAGCAGGGGTTTCTTTGGTTCCAGCAAGGCCTGGCTGTGCCTCAATGCACCCTTGGTTCCACGAGGCCCTGCTGTGTCACAATGGACCCTCTAATCCATGAGGCCCTACAGAGTCACAATGCACCCTTGGGTCCATGAGGTTCCCTCATGTCACACTGGACTTTTCATTCCATGAGTTTTTGTACTGTCAATAACAGTTTCCTTGGTTCCACAGTGTCCCAATGGCCCCTTGGTTCCATGGGCTTCTGTAGTGGAACATGGTCACCTTGATTCCATGTGGTTCTGCAGTGTCACAATAGAAACCCTTGTTCCATTAGGCCTCCAAATTTCACAATGTTGGATTCCAGGAGGCACCACAATGTCACAATGGACCCTTGGTTCTGTGAGGTTCCACAGCATCCCAATGGTCACTGTGGTTCCATGAGTTTCCTTAGTGTCACAATGGTCTCCATGGTTCCAGTAGACCCTGCCTTGTCACAATGGTCCCCTGGATTCCAAGGAGGCCCTGCTGTGCCACAAAGGACCCTTGGTTCCATCAGGTTCTGTGGTGTCACCATGCTCTTCTTGAATCTGCAGGGTAACAATGGACCATTGGTTCCACATGGCCTGGCTGTGTCACAAATGTCTCTTTGATTCCATGACTGCCACAACAGAGACTTGTTTCTATGGGGGTCTGTACTGTAACAATTGTCTCCTTGATTCCATGAGCCCCCACTGTGTCACAATGGACCCTTGGTGATAAAAGGCCTTGCAGTGTCTCAGGAGTCACCTTGGTTCCAGGAGGAACGCAAAAACTTTGCATCAACATTGAGCAATGCTTACTTTACACACCTGGGAACCTAAGTCTATATTCCAAAGAAGGGTTCAAGCTGAGAATGGCACCAGCAGCTTCCATCTGCAACAGAGACCCAGGACAGGGACAGAGAATTCAGCTGAAAGACTCAGAGAATTCTGCTTCCAGAGCTCATTTCTGGTGACACTGTCCCTGGTAGAAAGGTGACATCATTCCAGGCAGCCTGTCCTGAGCATGTGGTTCCTGAGTGGGCTTTGTTGTTTAGGAAACCTGCTCAGGCTTTTCCGTTCTTTCCTCAGCAACAGGAAAACTTCTGCTGGGCCTGTGTGCAGGCAGAGGCCTGAGGAGAGCAGGTGGGACATGGTGCAATGGGCTGGGACAGGCAGCTGCAGAGCTCAGGGGACAAGGTTCTGCTGCAGGGCACAGGGATGTCAGTGCCAGGTGGGCAATGTCAGACATGGTGAGGTTGGGGTGAGGAGCAGCTTGTCCAAACAGGGTCAGCCTGCAAGGGGCTCATTCTTCTCCGTGCCCAGACATCCTAAGAACAAAGTCAGCGTCGAGATCGCTTAAGGAATGTTTCTATCAACTCTTCTCTGATCTGGAAAATAAAAAAATTCTTGATTAAAAAAGTCATAAGGTGCACTTTGAAATCTCCATCCTTCACAGGACTCCAAACTGACTCCAGCCAGCTGCACAAGCCCTGGAGACTTGAAGACAATTGAAGGAAGACAAAGAGCTTCTGAGGGCTTTCTATGTTTTCATCAGCCCCACACTGGATTTGGGGCTGAGTCCAGGACACCCAGGCACTGAGAGAAGGTTGAAGAAGCTGCTGAAGGAGTCAGAAGCAAAACCCCAAGTGCCTTGGAGCATCCCTGGGCCCCAGGGAGGGCAGGGAGTGCCAAAGGCTGCCCAGGCACTGGTGAGAGCAGCTCCTGGAGGCCAGGATTGCAGGGAGCCCAAGGCTGTGAGCAGGGACTGCAATGCTGAGCAAGGCCTGGGCTGGCTGGAGGGAGCAGAAAGGCCAAGGCCTGAGCCCAGGCCTGGCACAGCAGGGCCTGTCCCTCGCGGCTGGCTGGGGGCTGTTGGTGGGGCAGGGGGATGGCAGGGGCAGCAAGGACAAATGTCCTAAAGCTGCAAGGCCTGCCAGCCTGCTGAGGGAGGGGCCAGGAAGAAGCCAAGTGCAGGCTTTCCTGCAAGGAAAGTTCCTTCTGTGGGGCCTGCAGAGGCGCTGGCAGAGCCCAGGGGACAAAGGCCTGGGTGCCTGTGGCCCTGCCAGCCCTGCCCAGCCCTTGGCCATCTCTCCTGCAGCTGGGAGTGTGGATCTGCTGGAGGGCAGGTGGGCTCTGCACA
This sequence comes from Phylloscopus trochilus trochilus, assembly GCA_016584745.2. Classification (NCBI taxonomy): domain Eukaryota; kingdom Metazoa; phylum Chordata; class Aves; order Passeriformes; family Phylloscopidae; genus Phylloscopus; species Phylloscopus trochilus. The sequence goes on along the minus strand of WQNJ02000048.1, from coordinate 6,052,366 downwards.
GGGCCCTGGACAGGCTGCATCCAGGGCCCAAATCCAACCATGGCAGCTTGAACAAGACCAAGGGCCGGCTCCTGCACTTTGGCCACAACAAGCCCTGCAGTGCTCCAGGCTGGGGACAGAGTGGCTGGACAGTGGCCAGGCAGAAAGGGACCTGGGGCAGTGCTGGACAGCAGGCTGGACATGAGGCAGCAGTGTGCCCAGGGGGCCAAGAAGGCCAATGGCTCCTGGCCTGGATCAGGAATGGTGTGGCCAGCAGGAGTAGGGCAGGGATTCTTCCCCTGTGCTCAGCACTGCTTGGGCAGCAGCTCGAGTGTTGTGTCCAGTTCTGGGCCGCCAATTTAGGAAGGACATGGAGGGGCTGGAGTGTGTCCGAGAAGGGAAACAAGGCTTGTGAAGGGTTTGGAACACAAGTCCTGTGAGGAGTGGCTGAGGGAGCTGCAGGTGCCTGCAGAAAATTCCTGAAGGACTTGGAGGATGATCCTGATCTCCAAGGGACGTTCTCATGGCACCAACTCAGGAACTGAAATGGGGAGTGGGGCCAGAGAGGAAAGGGCAAACAGAGATGGGCTCTTTGCAGGGGAGAAAACAGGGATGGGTCATAGGAAGAAATTTGGAGAAGGAGAAGGGAAAGAAAGCCAAGGTGAAGCAAAGGAAATGCTCAGGGCAGTTGGGGGGGTGGCTGCCAGGCAGCCCTGGCTCTGACCAACAATGTCTGCCGTGGCACAGCAAACTCCCAGATCATGGGAACAAACTTTCTGGCTGACTTCAGAGGCCACCACAAACCTGAGGGGTTTCCCTGCTGTGGCCCAGCCCTTCCTTGCCAGAGGGGATGCTGGCATTTGTACTCCCTCAGGTTCATCTCCCCACACCAAGGCCATGGGGGTGCTCAGGCCTGCTCTGGGCAGGGCAAACAGGGGCTCCTGAGGCAGTGCTGCCGTGGCTGTGCCTGCAAGGCTGCGGCAGCTGTGTGAGCTGGGGGAGAGGCCAGGGCTGCAGAGGGGGGATGTTGTTGGCAGGTGCATGAGGAGGCTGTGGGCCACTGGCCTGGGGTGTCCAGCGCAGTGGGGATGGATCAGGCCCTGCTCTGCTGCTCCTTGCCGTGTGCTTGCCCAGGGCCCTTGCAGAGCCCCAGCCGTGCTGTTTGCCCCCAGCCTGCCCACGGCCAGCCTGGGGCTGCTGGCGGGGCTTTTCTCTGCTCAGCATTGGCCTGGGCAATGTGTTCTGGAGAGAGCCTGGGCAAGGAGCCTGCAGCCCCCAGGCCCTGGCCTGAGGCCATGGGCACTGCTGCCCTGAGAGCACTCAGGCCCTACAGCAACAGCAGGGCCAGGAGGGCAGCGGGGCAGGGCCACGGCAGCAGCACTGGCAGCACCAAGTGCTGCTGCTGCTGGGCACAGCTGCTGTGCCAGCACTGATCTGCCCCCAGCTCTGCACACAGACATTGCTGCTGCAGCTCCAGAGAAGGGAACAAAAGGGGGATCTCTGGATAAAACTCTGCTGGGAGATCCTTTATTTTGTTTAAAGCCACTGAGAGCACAGCTCCTCATTGACACAGTCAGTGGCTGTAGCATATGTAGAGAGACAAAAAATGAGAAATATGAAAACCAATGACATTTTATTTTGGACAATATTAAAAAAGTAAAACAAGGAAAAATAACCTCCATAATCAAACCAACAGGAATTATCAAAGATAAACTTTATTACAATTGACTTGCAGAAACTGGTGAGCAGTTTAATGTTTCTGAAATCATCCAGTGATCAGTCTCCACACTGCAGCCTTGAGCTCCTGGTTCCTCAGGCTGTAGATGAGGGGGTTCAGGGCTGGAGGCACCACTGAGTACAGAACTGACAGGGACAGATCCAGGGATGGGGAGGACATGGAGGGGGGCTTCAAGTAGGCAAACATGCCAGTGTTGATAAACAGGGAGAGCACGGCCAGGTGAGGGAGGCAGGTGGAAAAGGCTTTGTGCCGTCCCTGCTCAGAGGGGATTCTCAGCACAGCCCTGAAGATCTGCACATAGGAGAAAACAATGAAAATGAAACAGCCAAATGCCAAACAGACACCAACCACAATGACCCAAAGTTCCCTGAGTTTGGAGTGTGAACAGGAGAGCTTGAGGATGTGTGGGATTTCACAGAAGAATTGGCCCAGGGCATTGCCATGGCACAGGGGCAGGGAAAATGTATTGGCTGTGTGGAGCAGAGCACAGAGAAAGGCACTGGCCCAGGCAGCTGCTGCCATGTGGGCACAAGCTCTGCTGCCAAGGAGGGTCCCGTAGTGCAGGGGTTTGCAGATGGACACGTAGCGGTCGTAGCACATGATGGTCAGGATGGAAACCTCTGCTGAGATGAAGAACATAAGGAAAAAGAGCTGTGCAGCACACCCTGTGTAGGAGATGTTCCTGGTGTCCCAGAGGGAATTGTGCATGGCTTTGGGGACAGTGGTTAGGATGCAGCCCAGGTCAGTGAGGGCCAGGTTGAGCAGGAAGAAGAACATGGGGCTGTGCAGGTGGTGGCCGCAGGCTACGGCGCTGATGATGAGGCCGTTGCCCAGGAGGGCAGCCAGGGAGATGCCCAGGAAGAGGCAGAAGTGCAGGAGCTGCAGCTGCCGCCTGTCTGCCAATGCCAGCAGGAGGAAGTGGCTGATGGAGCTGCTGTTGGACATTTTCTGGGGCTGCACATGGATACCTGTTCATGGAGAAAGGACAGGGAAAAGTCAGCAGAGGCTGCTTTGAGCCAAACCTGGGCCATTCCCTGTAGGCTGTCCTGCTGTGACTCACCCACCCTTGTTCCTGCTCTGGGAAAACCTTCACCCAAGTCCCTGCCTGAGCTCCAGTTGTGCTCTCTGGGTGTGCCAGGAGCAACCAGGCCTGCCCTGCTGCCCTGGATATGTGGCCATGTGTCAGAGAGACAAAGCAGGATATTCAGGATTTGTCAGGGGAATCACTCCTAATGCAGAAAGGCTTCTAACCATCTGCACTCTCAGGTCAACAGGACATGGATAGCATGGAAGATATGTAGCAATTTTACTTTCTTCCTCTCACATCATTCCTAGTTCTCTGAGGTCAGAAAACCCGAGCATTTCTGCTGCACTCAGAGTTAGCCACTGAGAGATGTGAGAGGCAAAGGATTCCCTGTGCCTTGGGCAAGGTGAGGGGCTGGATGAGCTTTTTCCCAGCTGCCCTGGGTTTGCAGCTTTGGCTGCAGCCAGAGCACAGGCACACTCCTGGGTCACCCTGGGATAAACCAGACCCTGTCCAGAGCAGAGGGATCCCTGAATGTCTCCCCTGTCTCTCCAAAGGGCTCTGGGCAAGGTCTCAGCACCCCCTTCTGCCAAGGACACTCACGGCTCCCTTGGCAAACCCAGCAGCATTTCCTCAGCTCTGGCATCTCTGCACTTCCCCAGGGCACATTCAGGGAACTGCAAGGGGCTCTGGCACAGATTTGCAGCCAGGAGGGCAGCTCAGAGCTTGCAAGGACACAGCAAGGAGATCCCTGGGTGTGCCCATGATGGGATCTCAGGGAGGGGGCTCAGCCCATTCCCCTTTCCCATGGACTGCTCTGCCCACAGCCCCACAGGTCCCAGGGAAGCTTGGACACCCCATGGCCATGGCCACAGCTGCCTGGCAGCAATGCCAAGGGCAGTGCCTGACTCAGCTGCTGCAAATGCCAGAGCCTCCCTGAAAGCACCAGATGACAGGGACAATCTCAGGGCAGTGCAGAACCCGGAGAAGATGTGGTGGGGCTGTGCCTGGGAGGGCAGGGCAGAGACAGCTGGGCACTCAGGACAGTGTTCCCGTGCCCAGCTGTGCACGGCACCTCCCACACACCCACAGTGCCCTCCTGCCCCCAGCACTGCTCTCTTCAGCCCCCTCTCCTTCCCTCAGCATCTCCCTGGGCCTGGACATTTCCCTGCTGAGAGGAGCCTTGTCCCTGCCAGCGCTGACAGAGCCCATCCCAGCCTCTGTGCCCTGGGCCCGGCCCTACAGAAACCTGCCTGTCTGCAGGGCCCTGGCTGGGGCAGGCTCTGTCTGCAGCTGGGCAAGGGCAGCTCAGGAGAGCCCTGCTGGGCCCTGCTAAGGTGATGCTGCTGCTGCTGCTGCTGTCCAGGGCTGAGGAGGGGCTGGAGGCCCTTGAGGAGCCTCCCAGCAGAGAGACTGACCACCCAAAGTTACAGCTCTGGAGTCTCTGTAAATGTTCAAACATTCCTTTGATGATCCTGAGTGTCCCTTTCACCTCAGAAGGTTCTGTGATTCTGTGATTGCAATTCCTGTTCTGCTTCTCTCATCCTTCTGTTGCCTACAATCAAAAGAGAAAAAAAGCCCCTTGTAACAGTGTTAGAACAGTAAAGTAAAAACCAGACCTTTATTGGAAGCTCCCAGGTGTCCCAGTGCAGATGGGGTACACCCAGCCCCTGATTTCAACAATTTATTGAGGTTGATTAATTAGGATATTTGGTAGGAACACGCAATAGGAGATTCAGTGGCCTCAGTTACACACCCATGGGTCAATTCATTGGACTTGGTCCAAGGGTTTCTTTACCTCACTTTTTTTTGATGACTGCTAACACTCTGGATCAAAACCAAAATGTTCTTCTTGTAGGTCCTCTTCCTGATAATAAGACTCCACAGTAGTTCAGGAATATAATTAGAAGGTCAGCTTATTGTTCTAAAACTTAAGAGAAATGAAAGAAAACATGCTAGAATTAATGAAGAGTTGTAATTATATAAGAATATGTACACTATAAGTATATAAGTATATATATGTATACCATACAATACTATACAATATATACTATTGTATATGTACATATATTTAATATGTATATGTACATATATGTATATATACTAGAGTATATAAGTATATGTATACTATAATAAATATATGCAATAGTAGTTGAATGGAGTAACTTAAAAATTATAGTTTTATAACTACATATTAGTAGTTAACAGAGCTAAGAATATATGAAAAATGTATAAAATCAAAAATCCATTTTTCATCACCCCAACTCTCCCATCCTTCTACAAGCAGGAAATTAAAACAGTCTCAGGAAAGCTCCTCATTTTTACAGCAATCCCAGGCTCACCTTGTTTTGGGAAGTGTCCTCCAGAGCTGTGCCCAGGCTGGTGTGGAGCTGGGAGCAGCCCTGCCCCACACAGCACCTCTCAGCAGCAGCACCTGCCCTGCTCAGGGTGGCTCCTTCCCCCCACAGCTTCTCCCCAGCACTGGGAGCAGCTCCCCGGGCCGGCTGAGAGCTGTCCCTGGCAGGCAGCAGAGTCCCTGGGCCAGCACAGAGCCCTGGGCTGCAGGAGCCTGCTCTGCAGGACAGCCCTGGGCAGCCCTGGCTGCAGCCCCGGCTGCTCAGCCCTGCAGCAGAGCCTGGCACAGGGAGCTGCCCTGGGCTGTGCCTGGGCTGCTGCAGCAGGGAAACCCAGCCCTGCCCCAGGGCCACATCCCTGCCCTGCAGCAGCTCGGAGAGTGCTCCTGGAAGGGCCTCAGAGCTGTGGGATGTGGCAGCTTCAGGAGATCCCTGCAGAAGTGCAGCTTATCTTCCCCCAGCCAGAGAGTGACTGTTCCAAATGCTGTGAGGGTTTCTCCTCCAGTGAGCCCTGCGTGAGCTCTGCTGGGCTGGGAAAAGAGTTGCTCATCAGGAGAAATGTCTTTTGAAGCTCTTCTTGGTTGCCAGGCACTGCTGCCTCTGTGCCAGGAGCCCAGCCCAGCTCATCAGCACAGACACAGCACAAGGACTTTAATGACCCTCTTGGGGCTGGTGCTGAGGTCCTGAACATCAGTCCCTGACAGGGAGATGAAGAAACCTCTCAAGAACTCCAAGTCAGAATCCAACTCCAAAGTTTCCTGAAGTTTTAATGGGTCCCAGTGAGACACACAACAGAGAAAGTGTCCCCAGGCCCCCAGGCAGAGCAGAGAACTGCAGGCAGTGATGCCAGGAGGGGACAAAGAGAAGCCAAGTCTTGGTGCCCTGGGGCACAGCAGGGTCTGTGCCACCAAGGGCTGTGAGGAGACACCTTGTCCTGAGGCCCTGGGGCCTCCTGGCACAGTCCCAGCAAGGCTGGGCACTCTCAGCCCCTTGTCCTGCCCTCAGCATCCCCCTGACAGCCCAGTGGCCTCAAGGATGTGCTGGAAGGAGTCCCTGGGGAGCCTTGGTCAGGAATGGCCCTGGGGGGCTCCTTAATGCTCCCTGGCACTGCAGGTTCTTCAAAGGACTTTGGGTTTGGCTTTTGCCTTGGAGTTTCTGAGAGGTTTGTGCAATCCTGGCCCCAATTATCTGCTTTAAGTCCCCTGGGATTCTCAGTCAGTAAAAACACTCAGTGGAGCTCATTAATACTTTAAGGTACTCAAAGTTTATTGAAGAACTTTTTTTGGACACTGAGTCTGAGAAGTTTGTGCAATCATGGCCTCCAATTATTTGCTTTAATTAGTCCCTTGAGAGGCTTTGTCAGTAACAACACTCAGTGGGGCTCATTAATGCTTCAAGGTACTTCAGTTACTTTAAGGTACCTGGTATTTCCCTTTTAAATCTGATTTTGTGAGAAAGATTGTGCAATCCTGGCCCCAATTATCTACTTTAACAAGTCCCTTGGGATTTTTAGTCACTAAAAAAACTCAGTGGGCCTCATTAATACTTTAAGGTACTCAAAGTTTCTTAAAGAACTTTTTTTTTGGCACTGAGTCTCTGAAAAGTTTTTGTACCATCCTGGCCTCCAATTATCTGCTTTAATAAGTCCCTTGAGAACTTTACACTGACACTCAGTGGGGCTCATTAATACTTTGAGATACTCAAGGTTTTTAAGGTATTTTGGAATTTCCTGCCCACACTGAGTCTCTGAGAGGATTTTGTGCGATCCAATTCTCAACCTCCAAGGAGTCCATGAGGAGCCTGTGTTGGGGATGGACCTTAGTGGGACCCATTAATGCCTGGAAGTTCTTCTGACTTGGACTCCTGGAAAGGTTTCTGCAATCTCCTCTCAGGCCTTGAGGTTCGATGGCTCAGCCCCAAATGCAGCAAGAGGCTCATTAGGATCAAGCAAGTCCTGACAAACCATGGCTCTGCCTTGATTTCCCTCTGGTCTGCTGCAGTTCATTAGGAATCTTTTTTCCTAGAGTTTTGGAGAAACTTTTCAAAGAGCTTCTAATAAACTGTCTTTGTTTGGAAAGACAGGTATCTGCCAGGGAATGCTGGAGTTTCCTTCAGAATGGAAAATGTAAACCCCTCGCCCCTCCAAATTATAATTTTGCAATTAAGGGCTTTCAGGCAAAGATTTAGGAATAGGAATAACAGTTCTTTACTAAGAATATTAACAATACAAATGTAGTAGTACAAAAAAAAATCCAAACAAGCAAACAAACAAAAAACAATCCTAGAAACCCTGACAGAGTCAGAGCTAGAACCTGACACCCTGTTCATCAGGGTGTTGGAAGCAGTCCAAAAGTGAGTCCTCCTGGAGTGGCAGATGTGGTGTTGTTGGAGCAGAGATGATCCTGAGAGAAAAGGGTCCAGCAATGGCAAGAAGGGTCCAGTCTTCCTCTCGGAATCCGGTGGAACCAGATACCTCGTGTTCCTATGTCTCAGTTTTTATCTAGGTTAGAATGGTTGGCTCCCCTCCCCACTGGGTGGAGCATCTCACAATGGGATGATGGAATGTTTCATGTCCTTGGTAAGCCTTAATGGCCCGTTAGCAGAAAATATCCCCCTGGAGGGAAGACAGGTGGTGAAAGAGATAAGAAACAATGCCCCACCTGGTTTTAACAGCTGGCCCATTATCAGAAGGCACCCACACCCCTCCCCCCAGAATAACAAGAGATAAAGAAAAACATCTCTCTAACTGCTTTCAACAAATGAAATAGAATACACATTTTTGGTTCCATAACCAAAGACAGTGAAACATGGATTCACCTTTCTACTTTTAGAACTTGGACAAGGACAAGATATGAAGTCTGATATCTGGCCTTCTTTGGGGCCTGGCCAAGCTTTGGGAGGAACCCAAGAGGAGGATGAATCCTGATGTTCCTGCTCTAGAAGTGCTGTCAGTTTGTTTATCTAGCACTATCAAAGCTGGGCCCTCTCCCAGCGAGGCTGGAGCCTCACCTGTGGCTGGAGGCACCTGCAGGAATTCCCAGTGTCCGGGAGTGGCTCTGCAGTCCTTGGCTGTGACAGCTTCCCCCAGCTGAGGTGTGGGTGTGGATGATGGGAAAGTCTGAGGCTGACTGGTGCTGGATCTTCCTTACTCACTTACTTACTCACTTCTCCTTTTGTGATTCTTTGCACTTTTGCATTCTAATAATTCCTTCAGGTGGTGTCTGTGTCTTTGGTGCTGACCCTGCCCATTGGCACAACAGACACTGTGGGCCCCACAGAACCAAAGGTGCCTTGTGACACTGCAGGGCCTGGTGGAACCAGGGGACCTCAGTGACACTGTGGGGCTCCATGGAACCAAGGAGTGCACTGTGACACTGTGGGGAACCAGGGGACCTCAGTGACACTGTGGGGCTCCATGGAACCAAGGACTGCACTGTGACACTCTGGGGGGGAACCAAGGGGCCATAGTGACCCTGCAGAACCAAGGAGATCATTTTGACCCTACTGGATCCCTTGAGCCTTGGGGCCACTGTGAAACTGCAGGGCCTCATGAGACCACGGAGACCATTCCATGGGGACTCATGTAACCAAGGTTCCATTGTTTTCCTCTCCCTGGCACTGCCCAGTCCAGCCTCTCCATACCTGTGCCCCAGCCCAGCAGAGCAAGGGAGAAAGGCTGGGCCTGCAGCAGGAACTGGAGGCACTGGAGGTCAGGGACGGTGATTCTGTGTCTGGAATGCTCAGGAGAGGCATGTGGGGATGTGGGGATGTGCAATGCCAAGGGCAGCACCATGGGGCAGCCCCTGCCAGGCTGCTGAGCAGGGACATGGAGGCCATGAGGCCCTTGCAGGCCTGCAAGGGTCACTTGTCCCCTCCTCCTGGCTCAGGCCCAGGGCCAGCAGCCATGGCCCAAGTGCTGCAGGAGTTGGCTGTGTCAGGGCCTTGCAGCTGCTGCCCATGCCTGTGCCCTGTGCAGCCCAGGCTGTCCTACGGTGTCCATGCCCTGTGCCTCTGTCCCTGCAGGCTGTCGGCATCCCCCGGCTGCCCCACCTGGCTGGGCCCTTCCTTTGCTGACAGCTCTGCCTCCTGCCTGCCTCTGCCTGGGCACACAGAGCCCTGGGCTTGATACCAAACGGGTTCATTCCATTTTTACCCTGCCTGTGAACTTCTAGCACAGGAACAAGGCATGCAGGGCCTGCTTTCCCAGGAAGGATGGTTGGAAGAGAAGAAGACATCTGGCTCAAGGGTGCAGTGGTAGAGAAAACAAAGAGTGAATGTGGGAACTTGGGGTGGGTTTTATGGTAATGGCTAACTTGTAATACACATGTAGTGACTGTATATAAGTAACACTCTTTAAGAATCACATGTCCATGTAAAGTTAGGAGTTACCACAGGTTAGAGCTCAAGCCTGAATAAGTGATACCCTCTTGAACACCAAGTTACTTTTGGGAGTCTTATTCTGATATTTCAGGGATTTGGTGACAGTGGGACCTCACAGAATCAAGGATTCAGCTGTGACACCTTGGAACCTCATGGAACCAAAATCCTTTGTGACACAGCAGGGCCACATGGAAGCAATGGTCCATTGTGATACTGCAGATCCAAGGAGACCATTGGGACACTCTGGAACCTCATGGAATCCAAAGTACATTGTGACAGAGAAAGGCTTCATGGAACCAAGAGTCCATGGTGACACTGCAAGGCTTTGTTTGAGGAAGGGAACCATTGCTGATAGTCCAGAAACTCATGGAACCCAGGGGCTGCTGTGACACACCAGGGGCTGCAGGGAATGAAAGGTCGATTGTGACAATGCGGATCCCAGGAGACCATGGTGACACTGTAAAGCCTCGTGGAACCAAAGGGGCCATTCTGACCCAGCAAGGCCTTGTAGAACCAAGGAGGCCATTGTGACACTGCTGAACCTCACAGAACCAAAGTGACCATGTTGTACTGTGGGGCCTCATGGAACAAAGGGTCCATGGTGACACTGCAGAACCAAGGAGACTGTTGTTGGCAGTATGAAAGCTCCTGGAACCAGAACTCCATTGTGACACAGCAAGGTCTCATGGAACCAAGGGCCCATTGTGATTCTGTAGTACCAAGGAGACCCCTGTGACACTGCAGGGCCTCATGGAAGCAAAGGGCCAGTGTGACACATCTGGGCCTCATGGAACCAAGGATCCAATGTGACACCACCATTGTGACACTGCAGGGCCCCATGAATCCAAGGGAGCAGGTAACAAGTCTGGTTGGTTTGGCCTGACTGGTCCAACTGACCTTGGCATGTCAAGAGTCTCTTCTCATGTACCCCTGAAACACTGGGGTTCTGGGCTTTCCTTCAAATGGAAAAGAGCTGCCCTTCTCATTCAAACATCCATGGCCAAAATCAGATTCCCCATGCAAATTTCCCATTATCCAGGAATTGCTCCCAGACAAAAGCTGCCATTACCAGCAAGCGTGGCTGACCTTGTCTTCCTGAAAGCTGGATCTCACCTGCCTTCAAACACTGAGGCTCTGGGCTTTCCTTCCTATGGAAAAGAACTGTCCTCCATGCACCGGTACCCATGGCCAAAATTGGTACTTCTCCAAAATTCCTATGTGCAAGGGTTTCTCCCAGACAAAAGCTGCCATTACAGATAGCTCTGGCTGGCCTTGGCCTCCTGAGGACCAGCTCCCTCCTGCCTTCCAAACTCTGGGGCTCTGCCCTTTCCTTTCTATGGAAAAGTATTGGCCTTCTCCTCCAGGCAAAAAGGGGTGAAATTGGGATTCAGCATTCCAAATTTCCAATATGCAAGGGTTTCTCCCAGACCAACCTGCCAGGACAGACAGCTCTGGCTGGCCTTGGATTTGGGTGACTGCAGTTCATCAGCCCCTGAAACACTGGGGCTCTGTGGTTTCCTTCCTGTGGATTCCATTGGAACACAGTGGGGCCCCATGGAACCATGGAGACCATTGGAACCCTTGGAGGCCTTCTGACATGAAGGGGCTATTGTGACACTGTGGGAACCCCATGGAACCAAGGGGCCCTTGTGCCACTGCAGGGAACCATGGATCCCAGGGCCCAGTGTGACACTGTGGAGCCTCATGGAATCAAGGAGATCATTGTGGCTCTGTTGGGCTGCATGGTCCCAAGGGTCCAGTGTGAAGCAGCAGGGCTTTGTGGAACCAAGAGGCCATTGTTGCATTACAGGGCCTCGTGGAACCACAGGGCCATTGTGATCCTGTGGGGCATTGTGGATCCATGGAGAGCATTGTGGCATTGCCAGGCCCCATGGAATCATGGATACCATGGTGACACTGCAGGGCCCCACAGAACCAAAGGGCCATTTCAACACTTTGGGAGAGGAGTCTCTCTTAGTGTCCCTTGGATCCCACTGACAATGACCCCCAGAGACGACTGCACAGGCACAAAGGACGATAAGATAATCAGCATATGGATCAGGACAGGGGTGGAACCAGGGAATGAATATGTATGGGGCCATTGTGAAACCTAATGCACATGCAGCTTCTTAGAGGATAAAAGAGAATGTGAACAAATGGGTTGGCATGCAGGACTTTGATGGAGATATCCTCTTTGCCTCCAGCTGTGAATAAATACATACCTACCTTAAAACTCCTTTTACATTTGAGTTTTAGAGTCTTTCCACAAATCAGTCAAAGCTCCTGACCTTGAACACTTTTTGCGATGGGGCATTCACTTCTATGGACAACCTGTTTCCATTTGTCAACCTCATCATAAAATATTTCTTTCTTAGATCAAATCTGAATTTATCTTTGACCATTTCAAAGGCTACCCCCCTTCCTCTGCCACTACAGGCCTGTAAAAATATTTCAATTTTCCTTGGACTATGACCAAAATGTTTTAATCTGAAAAGACCTTGAAGGGACCCAAAAATGGCCCAAGATGGGATTTGGAGGCCTAAAGCACACGACCCATAGAGACTGGGTTCAGTGGTATGAAGACTGAAGACAGAATAGGAGAGGCCTGAGAGGGCTTGAAGGGTGGATTCAGAGATGGTGGAGCTTTCCTTCATTGTATGAAACTGCCTGAGAAAGAAATTATGCCACACAGATCAGCTGGGGAGGCCCAGACTGGACCAAAGGAGAAAGGAATTTCTCTCCAAGGGCAGGGCTCTGGTGCAACACATCCCCCAGAAGGAGCCTGGGGCAGCCCAAGGCTCTGTGTGCCCAGGCAGAGGCAGGCAGGACGCAGAGCTGTCAGCAAAGGAAGGGCCCAGCCAGGTGGGGCAGCCGGGGGATGCCGACAGCCTGCAGGGACAGAGGCACAGGGCATGGACACCGTAGGACAGCCTGGGCTGCACAGGGCACAGGCATGGGCAGCAGCTGCAAGGCCCTGACACAGCCAACTCCAGGTTCGCTCTGCATCAGAGACACCTTTGCCTTGTTTGTCCCCACCAGTGCTCACTGCCTGAAGTGTTCTGCTCTACCTGAAACCTGGGGACACTTTCTGAGTAGTGTTTCTCTGTGGGACCCATTAAAACTTCAAGAAACTTTAGTGTTTCAATCTCACTTTGAGTTCTTGAGAAGTTCTTTGAACTTCTAAATTCTGTCTAATAAACCACAGAAGAATTGAAAACTTATTTTTTTTTTCCCAAGGCCTTGTCTTGTTTGGGTGTTTTGAACAAATGTTTATGAACTTTTGCTACTGAATTCCTGAACTGAAGAGCTGCAGCTGCTGCTGTGCCCTGCAGAGGGGCTGAAGCCGTGGGGCCCCTGCCCAGAGCAGCCTGGCCTGAGCAGAGCTGTGGGGCCAGAGGCGGCTGGGCTGTGCTTGGTGCTGCAGAGAGCTCAGGGCAGCTGGCAGAGCTTGCAGGGAGCTGGGCTGGGCTGAGAGAGCCTGGCAGAGACACCATCAGTGTCCATCTCAGCCTGGGTGACCCTGCAGGGGCCAAGAAAAGCAGCCCAGGCTGCACAAGTTCTCTGTGTGGGAGTTGAGCTTGTGACCCCAGGAGCCCTCCCAAGTGCTAGGGCCGCACCTCCAGCTCCAGAGGAGATGGGAGAGATGGGAGCAGAGACAAAGAATTCCTGCTGCATCCTTCACTGCTGTTTGCTCACCCGGGTGACCTGGATCCATATGTACTGGACTGAACAGACATAGGATAATCATTTCCCTGAAATCATTAACACATTTCCCCTCCTCTTTTACATGCCATCTTCTGCCCTGGGGGTCTCTCTGGTGGTCCCTGGTGGTCACAGACTCCAATGTTCCAGCTGGCCTGGCTGAGCTGGCAGGACACTGAGGCTGCTGAACTTCCAGTTCCCCTTCTTACCCAATGGGCATTGTGTGGTTTCCATGGGCCATGGTTTTGGAGAAGAAGCATTGTGTTAGCTCACCAGGTGCAGACCATGGATCATCTGGAAAAATGAGGTGACAGAGTGGGCTATGACATCTCAGAGTGGGTTATGTGAGGTCATGGAGGAGTTATAGCACCATGGGCCATGTCTGTGACATCACAGAGGCAGCTGTGACATCACAGGGCAAAGTTCTGACATCATAGAGCAGGTTATGACATCACAGAGTTGGCTGTGACATCATGGGGGGCTGTGTGACATCACAGAGTGGGTTGTGACATCAGAGACCAGCTGTGTGACATCATGGGGGGCTGTGTGAGGTCACTGGGTTGGTCACTCTGCCCCAGCTCCCCCTCACAGTTTCCCCCAAGAACTCCAATGCTGTTCATGCCCAGAAGGGTATCCTGTCCCTGGTACTCCCCCAGTGCACCTGGAGCCACAGCCTCCACCAAAGGATGTTCCACAGGAGCCACCCCAGAGCCTGACATGGGGACAAGGGGCTGGGCTGTGTGACCAGGACATCAAGGACAGGGATTCTCCAGGTCCCTGTGACCTGGGTTGGGCTCCCCAGGGCAGGAAAGATGTCTGGCAGCTGCAGCAGGGTCAGGGAAGGGCTCCAAGGTGGGGCTGCAGCCCTTGGGCTGTCAGGAGAGGCTGAGGGAGCTGGGCTTGTCCAGCCCTGAGCAGGGAAGGCTGAGGGGCTCCTCATCCCAGCCTGGCAGTGCCCCCGAGGAGGTGCTGGAGAACACAGAGCCAGGGTCTGCACTGGGGGCCTGCTGGGAGACAAAAGACAATGAGCAGAGGGTGAAAGAGGGGAGGCTCAGCCAGGACAGGAGGAAACCTTTGTTCCCATGGGCTCAGCCAGGAGCTGAGATGCTGCCCCCTAATCCCTGTCCTATGGGATTTTCTAATCCAGACCAAATCCAGCCTGGAACCACTTGGTCTGGACGGAGCCTTATATCCCATATCTGGACTGTGTTGTTATGTCTAACAGCCAATGCTTTGCTGGCTGTGGCTTCTGCTGCTCTTGCTGCTTTTTGTCTTTGCTGCTGGCTGCTTGCTTCCTTGCTTGCTCCTGCTTGCTAACTTAGCCACTTTTGCTTTCTGCTGCTTGTTTTTGTGCTGTTTCTGTTTTTTTTCCTTTTCTCCCTATTCCCTTTCTCCCCCCCCCCACCCCCCCCGAAGATTTGGACCGGCTCCAAACCTGAGGACCTGACCTGAGGATCTCCGAGGATCTCCGAGCCTGCGGAAGAAGCTCTGTGCCCACCCCCCACAGTAACTTGAGCCTTTTCCTTTTCTCTTGTGGGGGGAAGAGTTCTTGTTAATAAATCGGTTTTTTCCACTTGTCTCCTCCAAAGAATTTCCTTCCCAAACCCAGGGCTGGGGGCGGGGAGGGGTGGTGGAGGTTTGTCTTAGGGGACTTCCTCGCGGAGGGTCTTCTAATTTCCCCAAACCAATACACCATGTTATACTATGGGACCTCATGGAACCAAGGGTCCATGGTGACACTGCAGAACCAAGGAGACTGTTGTTGTCAGGATGAAAGCTCCTGGAACCAGAACTCCATTGTGACACAGCAAGGTCTCAGGGAACCAAGGGTCCATTGCAGCTCTGTTGGGCCTCATGGAACCACGAGCCATTGTGACACAGTGTGGCCACGTGGAGCCAAGGGGCCATTGTGACTGAGGAACCTCATGGAACCAAGAGTCCATTGTTCCACTGTGGGGCCCTGTGGAACCAAGGGGACCACAGTGACACTGCAGGGCCTCATGGAACAATGGAGACCATTCTGATACTTTGGGACTCATGGGAACCAAGGGGCCGTTCTAGCATAGCAGGGCCTCATGGAATCAAGGGGGCTACAGTGAACAGTTTGGGTCTGCATAGGATGAAGGGTCCCTTCTGACACCATGGAACCAAGGAGACCATTGTGACACTATGGGGCATCATGGAACCAAAGGTTCATTGTGACACAGCAGGGCCTCATGAAACCCTGGAGGCCATTTGTACACCTTGAGGCCCTGGGAAACCAAAGGGCCATTGTGGCACTTCAGAGCCCTGGGGAGCCAAGGGGTCCATAGTGACACTGTGGGGCTTAATGGAACCAAGGGACAATTGTGGCCCTTTGTAGCACCATTGAACCAAGGGGACACTACAGGGCCCCATGGAACTAAGGATTCATGGAACAGCACAGGACCCCGTGGAACCAAAGGTCCATTGTGACATTGCGGGGCCTTGTGAAATCCTGGAGACCATGGTGGAACTTTGAAACCTTGTTGAACCAATGGGGTCTGCAGGACCTTGTGGAGCCAAGGAGACCATTTTGACACTGCAGGGCCTCATTGAATCAAGGGTCAGTTGTGATACTGTGGTACCAAGGAGACCACTGTGACACTGAAGGCCTCATGGAAGCAAGGGGAGACAATTGTGATGCTACAGGGCTCAATGGAAGCAAGGGGCCAGTGTGACACAGCTGGGCCTCATGCAGCCAAGGGGCCATTGTGATCCTGAGGAGCTCGAAAGAACCAAGGCACCATTGTGACACTGCAGGACTGTCTGGAACTATGAAGACAATTGTGACACTCTGCAGCCCCATGGAACCAAAGGCCACTGTGTCATTGTGCAGCTCCATGGAACCAAGGAAACCTTTTTGGCACTGCAAGGCCTCATGGAAGCAAGGGACCATGGTGACACTGTGGGGCCCCGTGGATCAAAGGGAACAGGGAACAGGTCTGGCTGGCTGGGCCTGACCGATTCAATTGAAATCTGCATGTTGAGGGTCTTTTCTCATGTGCCCCTTAAACCCTGGGGCTCTGGGCTTTCCTTCACATGGAAAAGAACCATCCCATCCGGCCCAGGCACCCATGGCCAAAATTGGTACTACTCCAAAATTCACTCTATGCAAGGGTTTCTCCCAGACTAAAGGTGCCAGGACACACAGGTCTGGCTCACCTTGGCCTCTGGTGATCACCTCTGATCTGCCCTGGAAATCCTGGGGCTCTGTGCTTTCCTTCCTATGGGAAAGAACTGGCCTTCTTTATGCAGGTGCCCACGGCTGAAATTGGGATTCTGCCCCCAAAATTCCATATATCCGAGATACTAATCCAAGATATTTATTCCATTGCTCCCAGATGAAAGTTGCCTGGACAGACAGCTCTGGCTGGCCTTGGCCTCTGGTGGCTGCCGTTCATCAGCCCCTGAAACACTGGGGCTCTGTGCTTTCCTTCCTGTGGAGACCATGGTGACACTGTGGGGCCCCATGGAACCAAGAGGCCATTGTGACCCTGCAGGGTACCATGGATCCCAGGGACCATTGTGACATTGTGGGAATTCATGGAACCAAAGGGATCCCTGTGGCACTGTTGGGCTGCATGGTCCCAAGGGGCCAGTGTGAAGCAGCAGGGCTTTGTGGAACCAAGAGGCCATTGTTGCATTACAGGGCCATTGTGATCCTGCAGGGCCTCATGGAACCACAGGGGCCCTTGTGACACCTCAGAAGCAAGAAGAGCATTGTGACACTACAGGGCCTCATGGAACCCAGGGGGCATGGAACAGATCTGGCTGGTTTGGCCTACCATGGGCCACCTGACGGGTTCATCTGTCCATGGAATGCTGAGGGCTGCCTCTCATCAGCCCCTGGAGCACTGGGGCTCAGTGCTTTCCTTCCTATGGAAAAGAACCATCCCTCTATCCAGGTGCCCATGGCCAAAATTGATACTTCCCTGAAAAAATCTGTATATTCAAGGGTTCCCCCAGGCAAAAGCTGCCAGGAGAGAGAGCTGTGACTGGCCTTGGCCTCTGGTGGTCACCTCTCATCTCAAAGAATCCCTGAGGAAAGAATATAAACAGGCTTGACCACTGGAACATCAATCAGTCTCTCATCCTCTGAAAAACTCAGATGCTCTTCTGATCGTATGTCTCCTTTTTTTCTCATTGTCTATTATGCAGGATATACTGTTTTAAGCAAAAAAAAAAAATTCTCCTAACTCTACCAGTGTTATCTGACACAAAAGACCTTCTCTACATACCTGTAGAAGCAAACACAATGAAGAATGCAGCAGGAATTCTTTTTCTCTGCTCCCATCTGTCCCATCTCCTCTGGGAGAGTATATTGAAATTAATGGAGTTGGGGTTGAAAGCCTATGGGTAAGAATCAGTGGGAAGGCCAACAAGGCTGACATCCTACTGGGAGTCTGTTATCATCCACCCAGCCAGGAAGAAGAGCTGGACAACTTATCTATAAGCAGCTGGAGAATGCTTCAGGATCACCAGCCCTTGTTCTTGGAGGTGACTTTAACCTCCCACACATCTGCTGGGAACTGAATACAGCAGAAAGGAGGCAGTCCAGGAAGGTTTTTGGAGTGTATGGAGGAAAACTTTTTGCCACAGCTGGTGAGTGAGCCCACCCAGGGAGGGACTATGTTGGACCAGCAGATCCAGGGATGGGGAGGAGATGGAGGGAGGCAGAGGAGAGTTGGCTCTCAGGTCACCAAAGGAACTGAGACTGTCCTGGCAACTTTTGTCTGGCAGCTATCCTTGGATGTCTGGAATTATGGAGGCAGATTCCCAGTTGTGGCCATGGACACCTGGATGTGAAAGATGATTTTTTTTCCATGGGAAGAGAAGCACGGCCACCCAGTGTTTTGAAGGCAGAGGAGAAGTGGCCCTCAAGAGGCCAAGGCCAGCCAGAGCTGTCTGTCCTGCCAGGTTTCCTATGGGAACAATCCTTGGATAGAATCAATTTTGGAGGTAGAATCCCAATTTTGGCCATGGGCACCTGGAGGAGCAGGACAATTCTTTCCCACAGGAAGGAAAGCAAGGAAATCCAGGGATTTAAGGACAGATCAGAAGCAGCCCTCAACATGCCAAGGTCAGCTGAACAAGTCAGACAGCCCTGAGGCCAAGCCAGCCAGACCTGTTCCATGTTCTTGGATCCTTGGGGCCCTGCAGCATCACAATTGGCCCTTGGTTCCATGAGGCCCCATAGTATCACAACAGATCTTTGTTTCCATGAGGCCCAGCAATATCACAGTGGTCTCCTTGCCTCCACAGTGTCACAATGGCCCCTTGCTTCCATGTGACCTGGCAGTGTCACAGTGGTGGCCTTGGTTCTGTGAGGCCCTGAGGTGTCACAATGGCCCCTTGGTTCCCTGGAGACTCAGAGTGCCAGAATGGTCTCATTGCTTCCATGAGGCCCTGCAGTGTCACAGGGGCACCTGGGTTCCATGAGGCCCTGAAGTCTGGAATGGCCCCTTGATTCCATTGGGTCCCTCACTGTTGCATGAGTTCTTAGTTCCATGGAGCCCCGTAGGGTCACAATGGTCTCCTTGGTTCCCTGGTGTCACACAGTGTCACATTGGCCCCTCAGTTCCACAGGGGCCCTTTGGTGTCACAAGGCCTGGAAATGTCATAGTAGCCTCAGTGGGTTCCCCTGCTGGTTCACAATGCCCTCCTCGGTTCCATGATGACCCCTTGTGTAACAGTGGTGTCCTTGGTTCCACACAGTCAGAATGTCCCTGTGGTCTCTTGGACCCCCACAGTGTTACCATGATCCCCTTGATTCCATGAGGCCCTGCCGTGCTGCAATGACCCCTTGGTTATACAAGGCCTTGCAGTGTCACAATGGCCCCTTGGTTCCAGTGGGTCCTGAAGTGTCATCATGGTCTCCATGGTTCCAGGAGCCCCCACAATGTCACAATGGACTTTTGGTTCCATGAGCTTTCCTACTGCCAACAACATTCTCCTTGGTTCTGCAGTGTCACAAGGGGCCCTTTGTTCCATGAGGTTCTGTGGTGTCACATGGACACCTTGATCCCAGGAGGTTCTGCTGTGTCACCATGGACTCCTTGGTTCAGTAGCCCTGCTGTGGAACAATGGACCTGTAGTTCCATGAGGTTCTGTAGTGTCATCTGGTCTCTTTGGTTCCACCAGGCCCTGCTGTGCCACCATGGCCCCTTGGTTCCATGAGGTTCTGTCCTGTACACAGATTCTCCTTGGTGTGGAAGGATGGATTGTAAAGAGAACAGAGACAGTGCTGAAGGCAATCTCAGCTCTGATAAATTGCAGCTGTACTAATTACTGAGAGTGGGAACAGCCTTGCCCTTCATGGATCACAGCTATATCCAAGGAGAATGAGTGTTTTAAAGCAGTGGGTTTGCTGGTTGAGTGTCAGTGTGAGTCTGCAGGCTGTGCTGTGAGGAGGAAGGGTCAAGCTGGCATGTGAGGGGTGGACATGGTGAGGAGGTCATGCAAGGGACAGGAAAGAGTTCGCCTGTCCTGCAGGAAAAAGAGAAAAGGAAGAGAGGAGTCAAAAGGCTGCATGGAGCTGCCTATGGGTAGGCAACAGAGGGAGAGGTGTGAGAGCTTTTAGATAATTCGGGACTGATGCCTGTGTCAGTCGTGATTCCACTGTCTATTGGTGTGTCCCCATGAGGATCAGGGGACAATAAATGGTGACCCCAAAGTGATCCCGGCAGACAGCAGTGAGCTGTCCTAAGAGCAGTGAGAGGGTGCAGCCCAGCCCAACTGAGCCAGGCAGACCAAGAGCCTGAGGAGCAGACAGACCTGAGAGCAAAACAGGCAGAACTGCGAGCTTAAAAATCCAGACACGTTACAGCCAGGAGGACCTGGGAGCCTGAAAGCAATGTAGGCAGAGCTGAGAGCCCAAGAGTCCGGGTGACTTCTGAGACACCGACCCCAAGGTCCGGCCGCAGGCTGCGGGATCCTGGGGCGGCACGTGCCAGTGTTGGTGGCAGCACGGCGTAGCTGGAAGCGGCGGCAGAGTCAGAGCTGCACAAAAGGAAGGTAAGAAAAGCTTGGAGTGACCAACTAAGGAAAAAAAAATCAAAAAAGGAGGTGACAGAACATGAAGAGTAGAAACAGTATGAAAACAACTTTAGAACTGCACAAGGGGAAGCGTTGAAAAGAACAAGACAAGAGGGAGACAAACAGCAAGCAGGGATGCTGCTTCAGCTGACAGAAGAGCTGAAATTCCAGAAGAAAAAAGCAGCAAAAACTGAAAAAAGGCAAGAGAATTGACTAAAGCAGCAGTGGGAGCTAGAGACAGATGAGTTCTATTGTTCAGCTCAAAGTGTTTGTTTGCTGGTGAAACGTAGATATTGTATTCAAAAGTTAATATTCCAATTGCATGGTTCCATAGTATTAGATATCAGTAGGTATAAATGCAAAAGCTAATATTCCATGTAAGGGAATGATGTTCTATACTGTTGAAAGCAAGATTAAACAAAAGCAAACAAAAAACTGAGGGTTAACAATGAATGAGAAGGGAACAGACAAGGTTGTTATGCAACTGTAAACTTGCATATTTCAATTAATACAGGTGCCTCATCTGAAGGAGGATTTCTCCTCAGTAGAAATACCATTTTGAAACTTTTCTTGGTTGCCAAGAGCTGCCTCTATGCCAGGAACCTGGCCAAGCTCAGCAGCACAGAAACAGCACAAGGACTTTGATGACCCTCCCATGGGCTTGGTGTTGTTGACATCAGACTCCGTCCTTGAGAGTGTGTTCAAACACCTTCTCAAGAACTCAAATTGAAACTGTAAAAAATTCTTGACGTTTAAATGGGTCCCACTGAGGAACAGGACTGAGAAAGTGTCCCCAGGTTTCAGTTAGAGCAGAACACTGCAGGCAGTGAGGACAGGTGGGGACAAAGAAGGCCAAGGTGTCTCTGATGCTGAGCAAACCTGGATGTGTTTCAGGAATGCAAAGGGCTAAGGCCTGAGCCCCAGCCCCTGCTAAGGCAGATCCTGTCCCTCCCTCCTTGCTCAGGGCTCTTCCCAGGCCACTGGGATGTGGGGATGTGCAATGCCAAGGGCAGCACCATGGGGCAGCCCCTGCCAGGCTGCTGAGCAGGGACAAGGAGGCCATGAGGCCCCAGGCCTGCAAGGGTCACTTGTCCCCTCCTCCTGGCTCAGGCCCAGGGCCAGCAGCCATGGCCCAAGTGCTGCAGGAGTTGGCTGTGTCAGGGCCTTGCAGCTGCTGCCCATCCCTGTGCCCTGTGCAGCCCAGGCTGTCCTACGGTGTCCATGCCCTGTGCCTCTGTTCCTGCAGGCTGTCGGCATCCCCCGGCTGCCCCACCTGGCTGGGCCCTTCCTTTGCTGACAGCTCTGCCTCCTGCCTGCCTCTGCCTGGGCACACACAGCCCTGGGCTTGATACCAAACGGGTTCATTCCATTTTTACCCTGCCTGTGAACTTCTGGCACAGGAACAAGGCATGCAGGGCCTGCTTTCCCAGCAAGGATGGCTGGAAGAGAAGAAGACATCTGGCTCAAGGGTGCAGTGATAGAGAAAACAAGGAGTGAATCTGGGATCTTGAGATGAATTTTATTTTATTTGTGGCTAAATTGTAATAGACATGTAGTGACTGTATATTAGTAACACTCTTTTAGAATCACATGTCCATGTAAGTTATGAGTTACCACAGGTTAGACCTCAACCCTGAATTAGTGATGCCCTCTTAAATACCAAATTGGTGTTAGGATGTCTTATTCTGATATTTAAGACAGTTGGTGACAGTGGGACCTCACACAACTAAGGAGTCAGCTGTGACTCCTTGGAACCTCATGGAACCAAAATCCTTTGTGACACAGCAGGACCACATGGAACCAATGGTCCATTGTGATACTGCAGATCCAAGGAGATCATTGGGACACTCTGGAACCTCATGGAATGAAAAGTACATTGTGACAGAGAAAGGCTTCATGGAACCCATAGTCCATGGTGACACAGCAAGGCCTTGTTTGAGCAAGGGAACCATTGCTGATAGTACAGAAACTCATGGAACCAAGGGGCCACTGTGAC
Organism: Phylloscopus trochilus trochilus; assembly: GCA_016584745.2. Classification (NCBI taxonomy): domain Eukaryota; kingdom Metazoa; phylum Chordata; class Aves; order Passeriformes; family Phylloscopidae; genus Phylloscopus; species Phylloscopus trochilus. The sequence goes on along the minus strand of WQNJ02000048.1, from coordinate 6,030,137 downwards.
ACACCAGGGGCTACAGGGAATGGAAGGTCCATCGTGACAATGGAGACCCAAGGAGCCCATGGTGACACTGTGGGGCCTCGTGGAACCAAAGGGGCCATTCTGACCCAGCAAGGCCTTGTAGAAACAAGGAAGCCATTGTGACACTTCTGAACCTCACAGAACCAAAGTGACCATGTGATACTGTGGGACCTCATGGAACAAAGGGTCCATGGTGACACTGCAGAACCAAGGAGACTGTTGTTGGCAGGATGAAAGCTCATGGAACCAGAACTCCATTGTGACACAGCAAGGTCTCATGGAACCAATGGTCCAATGCAGCTCTGTTGGGCCTCATGGAACCACGAGCCATTGAGACACAGCGTGGCCACATGGAGCCAAGGAGCCATTGTGACTGAGGAACCTCATGGAACCAAGAGTCCATTGTTTCACTGTGGGTCCCTGTGGAACCAAGGGGACCACAGTGACATTGCAGGGCCTCATGGAACAATAGAGACTATTCTGACACTTTGGGACCCACTGGAACCAAGGGGCCATTCTAGCACAGCAGGGCCTCATGGAATCAAGGGGGCTGCAGTGAACACTGTCAGTCTCCATGGGATGAAGGGTCCATTCTGACACTGTGGAACCAAGGAGACCATTGTGACGCTGTGTGGCATCATGGAACCAAAGGTCCATTGTGACACAACAGGGCCTCATGAAACCCTGGAGGCCATTTGTACCCCTTGAGGCCCTGGGAAACCAAAGGGCCTTTGTGGCACTTCAGAGCCCTGGGGAGCCAAGGGGTCCGTGGTGACACTGTGGGGCTTAATGGAACCGAGGGACAATTGTGGCCCTGTGTGGAACCATTGAACCAAGGGGTCCAGTGAGACATTGCGTGGAATCCTGGAGATCATGATAAAAATTTGAGGCCTTGTTGAACCAAGGGGCTCTGCAGGACCTTGTGGAACCAAGAAGACCATTTTGACACTACAGGGCCTCATTGAACCAAGGGTCCATTGTGACACTGTGGTACCAATGAGACCACTGTGACACTGAAGGTCTCATGGAAGCAAGGGGGGACAATTGTGATGCTGCAGGTCCCAATGGAAGCAAGGGGCCAGTGTGACACAGCTGGGCCTCATGCAGCCAAGGGGCCATTGTGATCCTGAGGAGCCCAATAGAACCAAGGCACCACTGTGACACTGCAGGACTATCTGGAACCATGGAGACCATTGTGACACTCTATGGCCCCATGGAACCAAGGGGCCACTGTGTCATTGTGCAGTTGTGCATTGTTCATTGTGCATTGTTCCATTCCATGGAACCAAGGAAACCATTTTGACACTGCAAGGTCTCGTGGAAGCAAGGAACCATTGTGACACTATGGGGACCCATGGAAGCTGTTGCAAGAAAGGAGCAGAGTATCAAATGGACACCAATATGATTAGGTTTGATCTCCTCATTTATTCTTTATTCCCTATATTTATGTGGTTACAGAGTAAAAGCAGGCACAGCTAAACAATTGTTAGTTGGTTAAAATCTCATGTTCAAGCACTCATTGCTCATTGGTTCATGTGTTTTGGCAGCAAATTCTTCTTTATTCTGTCTTATGATCAACATTTCTGTCTTCAGCATCTATGAGAAGGTACAACAAGTTGTTACATGTCTTCAGCTTGTGAGAGGAAGCATCCGTGAGAAGGACCAATGAGTTATTACATTTGCTACCTTTTTGCTAATTCAAGGCAATGTAGGAACAGCAGAGTACACAGCAGGCACAGTACACAGCAGACACAGTACAAGAACCACTACTGTTCCCTGATAGCATGGATTGTTCAAACCTCCTATCAATAGATTGTGGCCTCACTCTTCTAAAAACTCCCCTACAATGGGGGTTAACCCCAGAGGGCTTGGAAGCTGCCAAGAGGGCAGACAGACATCACACACATTCCTAGTTTCGGCTGCAAAATATATGTGCATGTGAGCATTGACACCTATTCAAACACAGTTTATGCCTCTGCCCACGCAGGAGAAATGGCTGCACATGCCAAGAAACGTCTTGTGCAAGCCTTTTCAGTACTGGGGATCCCTAAGAAAATCAAAACTGACAAGGGCCCAGTGTACAAAAGCAAGGAATTCCTAGGGTTTGTCCAGCAGTGGGGAATGGAACATATAACAGGCATCCCCCACTCCCCCACAGGCCAAGCTGTGGTCGAGCATGCCCACCAGATGCTCAAAAAGGTCCTGCTGGGCAAGACAGTTCCACAGCATGCATGTCACCAACACAAAAACTCTGCAAAGCCATGTTTACCATTAACTTTCTGAATTGTTCATTTGAAAACATGAGTCCTCCAGTGGTACGTCACATTAACAGCAGTAATCAGTTTAAGCTGTCACAGCACCCACCAGTTTTGATCAGGGACCCAGAAACCTGGGAGATCAAAGGTCCCTATGAGCTCGTGACCTGGGGATGTGGCTGTGTGTGCGTATCCACCCCCGCGGGCCCATGCTGGATACCCCAAAAGTGGGTGAAACCTTTTGTTCCCAAAACCCCAGCACCAACAGATGATGAGCAGCAAGCAGCTGTCGCTTCAAGAAGAAGACGCCACCGGAAAGATAAGACAGAGCCTTCTTAAAAATCGGGTTACTTCTGGCAGATCTCAGATTGTTAATGTGCTTTGTGTTTGTGTTTCCTTTTACAATCCTCTTGTTTTTTGTTGTCTTGTTTTTAATTGTGTTGGCATTCGGAATTCTTCGCTGCCTAGTTCTAAAGGCCCTCAATGGTTTAATCCCTACCACCTCAGAAGTCAGCCGTGCAGAGCTTGGAGGCCAAGAGCAGCCAAAACTGCCTGCAAATCAGAAGTGGTGGGCAAAAACTATTCTGCATCAGAATAGGCCTGAAGTGTGTCTTTCATCTTTATTGTAACAGAAAAGGGTGAGATGTTATATTGCACTAGGTAGTTAGTTCACCTTGTTATATTGCACTGGGTGTTTCTGTTATATGTGTTCACACAAAGCATTTGCTGTACCCTGCCCATGAGCCCCTGCACTGAACCCCCTCTCCCTGACACCACCTATGCCTCACCTCCCCCAGGTCAGCCCCCATCGTCTGGTGGGCCCCCTCCCCTCCCCATCCATGGCAGAGGGCATAAAACTGCCCTCTGGCAGGGAATCACCCTCTGAATTCCTCTCTTAACTCCCCCAAGCTGCAAGGAGTAGGTTCTGCATTAAACTGTGGGACTGTGTTCCTGAAGGATTAAGAGCACCTTTTGTCTTTTATCTTTGTCCTTGCCTCAGTTTCCCCCCGAGCATTCTGCTAGCCAGGGCTGAAGCTCAGGGGCGAGTGGGAACTGAGGCAAAGGAGCACAGAAGGAGAAACTCAGCAATGCACCCAACCATCACTACCAAAGATTGCCCGCAGTGAGTAAGAAAGATCCATCAGCAGTGACCCTCAGACTTTCCCATCACCCACACCCACACCTCAGCTGGGGGAAGCTGTCACAGCCAAGGACTGCAGAGCCACTCCTGGACACTGGGAATTCCTGCAGGTGCCTCCAGCCACAGCTGAGGCTCCAGCCTCGCTGGGAGAGGGCCCAGCTTTGATAGTGCTGAATGAACAAACTGACAGCACTTCTAGAGCGGGAACATCTGGGTTCATTCTCCTCTTGGGTCCCTCCCAAAGCCCGGCCAGGGCCCAAGGAGGAACCAAGGGAGGTGACTTTGACCATACAGCCCCAAACAAGGCCAGATGTTGGACTTCATGGCCTTGTCCAGCTTCTAAACACAAAAAAGTCAATCCATTTTTCACTAATGAGTGGATACATCTATCACAGTGCTAATGACTATGCATATTTCACTAATGAGCAGATACAAAGATAACCTTTGGTTGGAAGGTTCACCCAGAAGTCACCTTTGGCTCAGGGCCTGTTGTTCAGGCCTCACTCAGGCCTCTTGCCCAGGCCTGGGATGAGCAGGGACATCTTTCACCAGATCAGGTTGTTCAGAGCCCTGTCCCAGATGGACTGGAATGTTTCCAGGGATGGGGCATTGACCACCTGCAGCCCCCACATCCCCCTGGCCATGGAACCTGGCTGCAGAAATGGCTCCTTGGGGTGCTTTCCAAGGAAACTGGAACTGATGGGGGTTGCTGTGGCACCCAAACCCAGCAGTGGGGTCAGGGCAGTGTCCATGGCCACAGCCCCTGGCAATGGCCCAGGGCAGGTTGGGATGATGATCCACCCTCACTCCTGGCCCAGGGCAGGGCTGCAGTGGCCTTGGTGGCACCTTGGGCTGGCACACACCTGAGGAAGGCATCTGTTTTCAGTGGGGAAACTCAGGAGTTTTAGATTGCTTCAAAAATAAAATAAAAAAAATCCCTTTTTGGCTGAGTGCAGCCAGTTGTCCCAGCAAAGCAGGTCCCAGGGGAGTGAGGAGAGACAGGATGAGGTTGGGGAATGTGGAGCAAGGTTGTCCACACTGGGTCAGAGCTCAGGGCACAGCTTCTCTGACCAGGCCAGACCTCCTGAGGAGAAACCCTGAGTCAATATCACTCACTGGATGTAGAAATCACCTCTGCTCTAAACAGAGCAGTAATAAGAGACACCCTGAATAACAGGAATATGCATTTCTTAGAAATTCTTTGAAATCTTTCTCCACAACTGTAGCTGGAAACTTTCCTAATGAACTGCAGCAGACCAGAGGGAAATCAAGGCAGAGCCCTGGTTTGTCAGGACTTGCTTGATCCTAATGAGTCCCCTGGTGCCTTTGGTGCTGAACTCTGGAACCTCAGGACCTGAGAGAAGATTGTACAAACCTTTCCAGGAGTCCAAGTCAGAAGAAAAACCCAAAGTGTCTCAAAGCATTCATGGGTTGCACTGAGGTCCATCCCCAACACAGGCTCCTCATGGACTCCTTGGAGGAGAGAACTGGAGGCCAGGATTGCACAGAAACCTCTCAGAGACTCAATGCAAAAAAAAAGTTCTTTAAGAAACTTTGAGTACTTTAAAGTATTAATGAGCCCCACTGAGTGTTTGTACTGACTGAGAATCCCAAGGGACTTGTTAAAGTAGATAATTGGGGCCAAGATTGCACAATCTTTCTCACAGAGTCAGATTTAAAAGGGAAATACCAAGTACCTTAAAATAACTGAAGTACCTTGAAGCATTAATGAGCCCCACTGAGTGTTGTTACTGACAAAGCCTCTCAAGGGACTAATTACAGCAGATAATTGGAGGCCATGATTGCACAAACCTCTCAGAGACCCCAAGGCAAAAGCCAAACCCAAAGTCCTTTGAAGAACCTGCAGTGCCTGGGATCATTCAGGAGCCCCCCAGGGCCATTCCTGACCAAGGCTCCCCAGGGACTCCTTCCAGCACATCTTTGAGGCCACTGGGCTGTCAGGGGGATGCTGAGGGCAGGACAAGGGGCTGAGAGTGCCCAGCCTTGCTGGGGCTGTGCCAGGAGGCCCCAGGGCCTCAGGACAAGGTGTCTCCTCCCAGCCCTTGGTGGCACAGACCCTGCTGTGCCCCAGGCCACCAAGACTTGGCTTCTCTTTGTCCCCTCCTGGCATCACTGCCTGCAGTTCTCTGCTCTGCCTAAGCCTGGGGACACCTTCTCTGTTGTGTGCCTCAGTGGGACCCATTAAAACTTCAGGAAACTTTGGAGTTGGATTCTGCCTTGGAGTTCTTGAGAGGTTTCATCAGCTCCCTGTCAGGGACTGATGTTCAGGGCCTCAGCACAAGCCCCAAGAGGGTCATTAAAGTCCATGTGCTGTGTCTGTGCTAATGAGCTGGGCTGGGCTCCTGGCACAGAGGCAGCTCCTGGCAACCAAGAAGAGCTTCAAAAGACATTTCTCCTGATGAGCAACTCTTTTCCCAGCCCAGCAGAGCTCACTCAGGGCTCACTGGAGGAGAAACCCTCACAGCATTGGGAACAGTCACTCTCTGGCTGGGGGAAGATAAGCTGCAGTTGCTGCAGGGATCTCCTGAAGCTGCCACATCCCACAGCTCTGAGGCCCTTCCAGGAGCACTCTCCGAGCTGCTGCAGGGCAGGGATGTGGCCCTGGGGCAGGGCTGGGTTTCCCTGCTGCAGCAGCCCAGGCACAGCACAGGGCAGCTCCCTGTGCCAGGCTCTGCTGCAGGGCTGAGCAGCTGGGGCTGCAGCCAGGGCTGCCCAGGGCTGTCCTGCAGAGCAGGCTCCTGCAGCCCAGGGCTCTGTGCTGGCCCAGGGACTCTGCTGCCTGCCAGGGACAGCTCTCAGCCGGCCCGGGGAGCTGCTCCCAGTGCTGGGGAGAAGCTGTGGGGGGAAGGAGCCACCCTGAGCAGGGCAGGTGCTGCTGCTGAGAGGTGCTGTGTGGGGCAGGGCTGCTCCCAGCTCCACACCAGCCTGGGCACAGCTCCACAGGACACTTCCCAAAAGAAGGTGAGCCTGGGATTGCTGGAAAGATCAGGAGCGTTCCTGAGAGTGTTTTAATTTCCTGCTTGGAGCAATGTGGGAGAGTTGGGGTGATGACAAATAGATTTTTGCTTTTTATACATTTTTCATATATTCATAGCTCTGTTAACTGCTGTTATATGATTATAAAAGTATTAAATCTTTAATTTACTTTATTTAACTGCTATTGCATATACTTATTATAGTATACATATACTTATATCCTCTAGCATATATACATATATGTACATATACTTTTAGTTAATATATGTACATATACTATAGTATATATTGTATAGTATTGCATAGCATACATATATATACTAATATACTTCTAGTATGCATATACTTATTTAAGTATAATTCTTAATTAATTCTAGCATGTTTTCTACCCTTTCTTTCAAGTTTTAGAACAATAAGCTGACCTTCTAATTACATTCCTGAACTACTGTGTACTCTTATTATCAGGAAGAGGACCTACAAGAAGAACATTTTGTTTTTGACCTAGAGTGTTAGCACTCATAAAAAAAAAAAGTGGGGCAAAGAAACCCTTGAAGCAATGGATTGACCCAGGGGTGTGTAACTGGGGCCACTGAATCTCCTATTGGATGGTCCTGTTAAATATCCTAATTAATCAACCTCAATAAATTGTTGACATCAGGGGCCGGGTGTGCCCCATCTGCACTGGGACACCTGGGAGCTTCCAATAAAGGTCTGGTATTTACTTTACTGTTCTAACACTGTTAAAAGGGGTTTTTTCTCTTTTCATTTTAGGCAACAGGAGGATGAGAGCAGCAGAACAGGAATTGCAATCACAGAGTCACAGAACATTCTGAGTTGAAAGGGACACACAGGATCATCAAAGGAATGTTTGAACATTTACATAGACTCCAGAACTGTAACTTTGGGTGCTCAGTCTCTCTGCTGGGATGCTCCTCAAGGGCCTTCAGCCCGTCCTCAGCCCTGGACAGCAGCAGCAGCAGCAGCAGCATCACCTTTGCAGGGCCCAGCAGGGCTCTCCTGAGCTGCCCTTGCCCAGCTGCAGACAGAGCCTGCCCCAGCCAGGGCCCTGCAGACAGGCAGGTTTCTGTAGGGCCAGGCCCAGGGCACAGAGGCTGGGATGGGCTCTGTCAGCGCTGGCAGGGACAAGGCTCCTCTCAGCAGGGAAATGTCCAGGCCCAGGGAGATGCTGAGGGAAGGAGAGGGGGCTGAAGAGAGCAGTGCTGGGGGCAGGAGGGCACTGTGGGTGTGTGGGAGGTGCCGTGCACAGCTGGGCACGGGAACACTGTCCTGAGTGCCCGGCTGTCTCTGCCCTGCCCTCCCAGGCACAGCCCCACCACATCTTCTCTGGGTTCTGCACTGCCCTGAGATTGTCCCTGTCATCTGGTGCTCTCAGGGAGGCTCTGGCATTTGCAGCAGCTGAGTCAGGCACTGCCCTTGGCATTGCTGCCAGGCAGCTGTGGCCATGGCCATGGGCTGTCCAAGCTTCCCTGGGACCTGTGGGGCTGTGGGCAGAGCAGTCCATGGGAAAGGGGAATGGGCTGAGCCCCCTCCCTGAGATCCCATCATGGGCACACCCAGGGATCTCCTTGCTGTGTCCTTGCAAGCTCTGAGCTGCCCTCCTGGCTGCAAATCTGTGCCAGAGCCCCTTGGAGTTCCCTGAATGTGCCCCGGGGAAGTGCAGAGATGCCAGAGCTGAGGAAATGCTGCTGGGTTTGCCAAGGGAGCCGTGAGAGTCCTTGGCAGAAGGGGGTGCTGAGACCTTGCTCAGAGCCCTTTGGAGAGGGGGAGACATTGAGGGATCCCTCTGCTCTGGGCAGGGTCTGGTTTATCTCAGGGTGACCCAGGAGTGTGACTGTGCTCTGACTGCAGCCAAAGCTGCAAACCCAGGGCAGCTGGGAACAAGCCCATCCAGCCCCTCAACTTGCCCAAGGCACAGGGAATCCTTTGCCTCTCCCATCTCTCAGTGGCAACCTCTGAGTGCAGCAGAAATGCTGGGGATTTCTGACCTCAGAGAACCAGGAATGCTGTGTGGCGAGGAAAATAATGGCTAAAATTCCTTCCTTCTGTTCATGTCCTTTACAAGTGGGAGTGCAGAAGGAAGCAATCCTGTCTGCATTAGGAGTGAAGCCAGTGACATATCCTGAATATCCATCCTTGTCCCTCTGCCACATGGCCACAATCCCAGGACAGTAGGGCAGGAATGACTCCTTGAGAGCTCCACACACAGATCTGGCTGCTGCTGGCACACTCAGACAGCACAACTGGAGCTCAGGCAGGGACCTGGGTGAAGGTATTCCCTGAGCAGGAACAAAGGTGGGGGAGTCAGAGTGGAGTGGGACAGTTGACAGGGAATGGCCCAGGTTTGGCTCAAAGCAGCCTCTGCTGACTTGTCCCTGTCCTTTCTCCATGAACAGGTCCACATGTGCAGCCAGAGCAAATGTCCAACAGCAGCTCCATCAGCCACTTCCTCCTGCTGGCATTGGCAGACAGGCGGCAGCTGCAGCTCCTGCACTTCTGCCTCTTCCTGGGCATCTCCCTGGCTGCCCTCCTGGGCAACGGCCTCATCATCAGCGCCGTAGCCTGCGGCCACCACCTGCACAGCCCCATGTTCTTCTTCCTGCTCAACCTGGCCGTCACCGACCTGGGCTGCATCTGCACCACTGTCCCCAAAGCCATGCACAATTCCCTCTGGGACACCAGGAACATCTCCTACACAGGATGTGCTGTGCAGCTCTTTATGTTTGTATTTTTCATTTCAGCAGAGTTTTCCCTGCTGACCGTCATGTGCTACGACCGCTACGTGTCCATCTGCAAACCCCTGCACTACGGGACCCTCCTGGGCAGCAGAGCTTGTGCCCACATGGCAGCAGCTGCCTGGGCCAGTGCCTTTCTCACTGCTCTGCTGCACACAGCCAATACATTTTCCCTGCCCCTGTGCCATGGCAATGCATTGGGCCAGTTCTTCTGTGAAATCCCACAGATCCTCAAACTATCCTGCTCCAAGTCTTACATCAGGGAACTTTGGGTTTCCATTTTTATTTCCTCCTTAGCACTTGGCTGTTTTGTGTTCATTGTTTTCTCCTATGTGCAGATCTTCAGGGCTGTGCTAAGGATCCCCTCGGAGCAGGGACGGCATAAAGCCTTTTCCACCTGCCTCCCTCACCTGGCTGTGGTCTCCCTGTTTGTCAGCACCGGCACATTTGTCTACCTGAAGCCCCCCTCCATCTCCTCCCCATCCCTGGATCTGTCCCTGTCAGTTCTGTACTCGGTGGTGCCTCCAGCCCTGAACCCCCTCATCTACAGCCTGAGGAACCAGGAGCTCAAGGCTGCAGTGTGGACAATAGTGAGTGGATGGTGTCAGGAGCATTAAACTGCTGGCCAATCATTGCATATCACTTGTAGTAAAAGTCACCTTTGATAGTTACTGTTGGTTTGGTTGTGGGTTGTTCTTCTGTGTTTTACGTTTTTAATCTTGTCTGCAAAGAAAACTCATTCTCTGTGCCATTTCTCATTTTTAATCTTGCCACCTCCCCTGTGGCCACAGACTGTGTCAGTGAGGCGTTGCACTCTTGGTGACTTTAAATGAACTCAAGGATCTTCCAGCCAAGTTTTCCACAGCGATTCCCCTTTGGTTCCCTTCTCTGGAGCTGCAGCAGCAATGTCTGTGTGCAGAGCTGGGGGCAGATCAGTGCTGGCACAGCAGCTGTGCCCAGCAGCAGCAGCAGCACTTGGTGCTGCCAGTGCTGCTGCCATGGCCCTGCCCCGCTGCCCTCCTGGCCCTGCTGTTGCTGTAGGGCCTGAGTGCTCTCGGGGCCGGGCACAGGGCTGGGGGTGGCAGTGCCGGGGCTGCAGCAGGGACAGGCCATGGGCACTGCTGGCACACCAGCAGTGCTGAGGCCTCAGGCCAGGGCCTGGGGGCTGCAGGCTCCTTGCCCAGGCTCTCTCCACAACACATTGCCCAGGCCAATGCTGAGCAGAGAAAAGCCCCGGCAGCAGCCCCAGGCTGGCCGTGGGCAGGCTGGGGGCAAACAGCACGGCTGGGGCTCTGCAAGGGCCCTGGGCAAGCACACGGCAAGGAGCAGCAGAGCAGGGCCTGATCCATCCCCACTGCGCTGGACACCCCAGGCCAGCGGCCCACAGCCTCCTCATGCACCTGCCAACAACATCCCCCCTCTGCAGCCCTGGCCTCTCCCCCAGCTCACACAGCTGCCGCAGCCTTGCAGGCACAGCCACGGCAGCACTGCCTCAGGAGCCCCTGTTTGCCCTGCCCAGAGCAGGCCTGAGCACCCCCATGGGCTTGGTGTGGGGAGATGAAGCTGAGGGAGCACAAATGCCAGCAGGGCCTGGGGCCAGGAAGGGCTGGGCCACAGCAGGGAAACCCCTCAGGTTTGTGGTGGCCTTTGAAGTCAGAGCCAGAAAGTTTGTTCCCATGAGCTGTGAGTTTGCTGTGCCAATGCAGACATTGTTGCTCAGAGCCAAGGGAGCCTGGCAGCCACCCCCAAACTGCCTTGAGCATTTCCTTTGCTTCACCTTGGCTTTCTTTCTTTTCTCCTGCTCCAAATTTCTTCTTGTTGCCCACCCCTGTACCCTCCCCTGCAAACAGCCCATCTCTGTTTGCCCTTTCCTCTCTGGCTCCACTCCCCATTTCAGTTCCTGAGTTGGCACCATGGGAACGTCCCTTGGGGAGCAGGATCATCCTGCAAGTGCTTCAGGAATTTTCTGCAGGCATCTAAAGTTCACTCAGCCACTCCTCACAGGACTTGTGTTCCAGACCCCTCACCAGCCTTGTTGCCCTTCTCTGGACACGCTCCAGCCCCTCCATGACCTTCCTAAATTGGGGAGCTCACAACTGGACACAGAACTTGAGGTGCTGCCCAAGCAGTGCTGAGCACAGGGGAAGAATCCCTGCCCTGCTCCTGCTGGCCACACCATTCCTGATCCAGGCCAGGAGCCATTGGCCTTCTTGGCCCCCTGGGCACACCCCTGAATCATGTCCAGCCTGCTGTCCAGCAGTGCCCCAGGTCCCTTTCTGCCTGGCCACTCTCCAGCCACTCTGTCCCCAGCCTGGAGCACTGCAGGGCTTGTTGTGGCCAAAGTGCAGGAGCTGGCCCTTGGTCTTGTTCAAGCTGCCATGGTTGGATTTGGGCCCTGGATGCAGCCTGTCCAGGGCCCTGTGCAGAGCCCTCCTGCCCTCCAGCAGATCCCCACTCCCAGCTGCAGGAGAGATGGCCAAGGGCTGGGCAGGGCTGGCAGGGCCACAGGCACCCAGGCCTTTGTCCCCTGGGCTCTGCCAGCACCTCTGCAGGCCCCACAGAAGGAACTTTCCTTGCAGGAAAGCCTGCACTTGGCTTCTGCCTGGCCCCTCCCTGAGCAGGCTGGCAGGCCTTGCAGCTTTAGGACATTTGTCCTTGCTGCCCCTGCCATCCCCCTGCCCCACCAACAGCCCCCAGCCAGCCGCGAGGGACAGGCCCTGCTGTGCCAGGCCCGGGCTCAGGCCTTGGCCTTTCTGCTCCCTCCAGCCAGCCCAGGCCTTGCTCAGCATTGCAGTCCCTGCTCACAGCCTTGGGCTCCCTGCAATCCTGGCCTCCAGGAGCTGCTCTCACCAGTGCCTGGGCAGCCTTTGGCACTCCCTGCCCTCCCTGGGGCCCAGGGATGCTCCAAGGGACTTGGGGTTTTGCTTCTGACTCCTTCAGCAGCTTCTTCAACCTTCTCTCAGTGCCTGGGGGTCCTGGACTCAGCCCCAAATCCAGTGTGGGGCTGATGAAAATACAGAAAGCCCTCAGGAGCTCTTTGCTTTCTTTCAAACGTGTGTGAGTCTCTAAGGTTTGTGCAGCTGACTGAAGTCAGTTTGGAGTCCTATGAAGGAGGGAGATTTCAAAGTGTATCTCATAATTTCTTCTTTTTTTTTTCAATCAAGCATTTTTTATTTTCCAGATCAGTGAAGAGTGGATAGAAACATTCCCCCAGCGATCTCAATGCTGAATGTCTCCTTAGGAGGTCTGGGCACGGAGAAGAATGAGCCCCTTGCAGGCTGACCCTGTTTGGACAAGCTTCTCCTCACCCCAACCTCACCATGTCTGACATTGCCCACCTGGCACTGACATCCCTGTGCCCTGCAGCAGAACCTTGTCCCCTCAGCTCTGCAGCTGCCTTTCCCAGCCCATTGCACCGTGTCCCACCTGCTCTCTTCAGGCCTCTGCCTGCACACAGGCTCAGGAGAAGTTTTCCTCTTGGTGAGGAAAGAATGGAAAAGCCTGAGCAGATTTCCTAAACAACCACGCCCACTCAGGATCCACATGCTCAGGGCAGGCTGCCTGGAATGATGTCACCTTTCTACAAGGGACAGTGTCACCAGAAATGAGCTCTGTGAGCAGAATTCTCTGAGTCTCTCTGCTGAATTCTCTGTCCCTGTCCTGGGTCTCTCTTGCAGATGGAAGCTGCTGGTGCCATCCTCAGCTTGAACCCTTCTTTGGAATGCAGACAGAGGTTCCCAGGTGTGTAAAGTAAGCGTTGCTCAATGTTGGTGCAAAGCTTTTGTGTTCCTCCTGGAACCAAGGAGACTCCTGAGACACTGCAAGGCCTTGTTTCACCAAGGGTCCATTGTGACACAGCGGGGGCTCATGGAATCAAGGAGACAATTGTGACAGTACAGACCCTCCTAGAAACAAGTCTCTGTTGTGGCAGTCATGGAATCAAAGAGACATTTGTGACACAGCCAGGCCGTGTGGAACCAATGGTCCATTGTTACCCTGCAGAGTTAAGAAGAACATGGTGACACCACAGAACCTGATGGAACCAAGGGTCCTTTGTGGCACAGCAGGGCCTCCTTGGAACCCAGGGGACCATTGTGACAAGGCAGGGCCTAATGGAACCATGGAGACCATTGTGACACTAAGGAAACTCATGGAACGACAGTGACCATTGGGATGCTATGGAACCTCACAGAACCAAGGGTCCATTGTGACATTGTGGTGCCTCCTGGAATCAAACCTTGTGAAACTTGGAGGCCTAATGGAACAAGGGTTTCTATTGTGACACTGCAGAACCTCATGGAATCAAGGTGACCATTGTGACACTGTGAAACCAAGGAAACTGTTGTTGAACGTATGAAAACTCATGAAATGAAAAATCCAGTGTGACATGATGGAACCTCATGGACCCAATGGTCCATTGTGGCGACTCTGCAGGGCCTCATGGAATCGAAGGTCCATTGTGACACAGCAGGGCCTCGTGAAACCAAGGGTGCATTGAGGCACAGCTGGGCCTTGCTGTAACCAAAGAAACCCCTGCTCAAAGCAGAGTAACTCATAGAACCAAGGAGTCCATTGGTACAGCATTAAACCTACGGAACCAAGGGGCCATTGGGACAAAGCAAGGCCTCATAGAACTAAGGGGACATTTTGACCCATTGGGACTGCATGGAAGGAATTTTCCATGATGGCAATGTGGATACAAGGAGACCATGGAGACACTATGGAACCTCATGGATCCAAGGGGCCATTGTGACACCAAAGAACTTCATGGAACCCAGGGTCCATTGTGACACAGCAAGGCCTCATTGGAACAAAGGAACCATTGTTGACAGTACAGAAACTCATGGAACCAAGGGGCTGTGGTGACAGAGCAGGGACACGTGGAAGCAAGGAGACCAGTGACATTTAGGAACCTCATGGAACCAAGTGTTCATTAGGACACTGCAGAAACAAGGAGACCATTGCTGACACTATGGAAGCTCAGGGAACCAAGTGGCCATTGTTACACTCCAAAGTGCTGTTGAACCAAAGAGGCCATTGTCCAGCTCCAGAACCTCATGGCACTGAGGCTTCACTGTGACACAGCAGGGTTCCATGAAACCAATTGTCCATTGTGACCATGCAGGTCCAAGGAGAACATGGTGACACTAGGGAAGCTCATGGAACCAAGCGGCCATTGTGACACAGCAAGGTCTCGTGGAACCAAGGAGACCACTGTGACATCATGGAATCTCATGGAACCAAGGGTCCATTGTTATAGTCCAGAACCAAGGAGACCATTTGGACACTACAGAACCTGATGGAATCAAGGGTCACTTGCGAAACAGTTGGGCTTCATGGAACCAAGAAGCCATTGTGACACAGCAGGGCCACATGGAACCAATGGTCCATAGTGATACTGTGGATCCAAGGAGCCCATGCCAATACTAGGGAATGTGATAAATTAATGATTTCGTGCTAACTGAATTGTAACTATGTCAATATTTTAGAAAAAGGCAAATGATATGTGATTAGTGTCAAAAACCTGATGTTTGCAGATGTTTATGAACAATTTAAAAAAAAAGGCCACAGGAAGTAATTTCAGATAAGTAATATCCCAAGACAGAATAGGCCTTGGGATAATTGGAAGATCAGCCTTGAGATGGACAATTGGGATGGTTCCAGGTACATAATCTAAGCTGTGTTTTTATTTAAGGCTTATTTTTGGAATATGATGCTGGCTAACATAACACAAGGCTTGGGGCGCCTATGAAACCTGTAAGGTTATCCAGACGACAATGAGGAAGACTGTGAGCCTTCATCCAAAAGACCAGCAAAAGAAGACAGAAGACTCCCAACAATAAGTGAAGCATGTACCATGAAGTACAGTGACATAGATTTTTAGAATTGAAAATAGGAGGAAACTTTGGGGAAACATTGATGAATATGTATTAGTAGATAGTATATAAGTGTAGTCTGAATTGCTCTGTTTTGTATGTGAGGTGGGGTGAGAAGCCCTCCCCGGACCCCAGTCAGTTTTGCTTCTGCCTCATCATAACCTTAACCAAACTTAACAAATCAATGCAAAATTTTTGTATATGTTGAATTTTATATTAAATTGGTATTAAAATTGCTGCTAATTGTTAAATTTGTTGTTATTTATATTTGTCAGCATCTCCTGACATTTCCCTTCTTGGAAGGGTGTGGAGATTCTCCCCTAGAGGGGGGATACCCCTAGAGGTCACTGCCTGAGGCTGAGCTACTCCAGGTTTTAGCTAAACCAGCTAAGACCACGGTTGTTGGTCTGGGGGAGTGACACCCATCTCTGGTTAATAACTGCTTTTGCTTTAATACAATTGCTTCAAAGTTGCTTCCTAGAGCAATATCTTAAAATAGATGTTACAGCTCCTATACTGTGGAGTAAATCATTCTGATTACAACCTTTTTGCCTAATCATGTTCATAAGCAGTCACATCTGTATGTACATAAATACTTCTGGATTGCCATCCTTAGTGTTGTGGGACAAAGTTATACAAAGGTTCAATTCCAGCTGTATAATCCTTTAGGCATAAATCCTTGAGAAAGTCTGGGGCTGGGATTGGATCCAGGCACTCCCAGGATCGTGTCACAGAAGGAGTTTAGAAAGCCTGGGGGTCCTGATTTGGGGGAGCTTGGGGGTATAATGTGGTCATTGGGGGTTCTTTGTGAACCTCGTGACCCACCAGGAGCTTCTCTAATAAACTTTGCCTGAAGCTGCCACTCTGCCCATGACAGGAACCCCTGTGAGTGTCTGTGACATCCCAGCTCTTTGGCAGCCTGGACACTCCTGGGATGTCCCCATGGAGCCCCTGGGAGTGTCTGTGACATCCCAGCTCTTTGGCAGCCTGGACACTCCTGGGATGTCCCATGGAGCCCCTGTGAATGTCTGTGACATCCCAGCTCTTTGGCAGCCTGGACACTCCTGGGATGTCCCCTGGGGCCCCTGTGAGTGTCGGTGACCTCGCTGTTCTTTAGGAGCACAGGGATGTCACCACTGGACTCCTGCCACTGCCTGGGACAAATTGGCTCCTTGGCAGGGCACAGACACCTCTGTTGTCACTCTGCAGCCCTGGGACTGTCACCTCATGACCCTTAGGAAGATTAAGGAGCCCTGGGATGTCAGCACAGAGCCCCTGTGACTGAGTGTGACCAAAGAGATCTTCAGGAGCCCAGAGACCCCTCAGATGCCACCATGGAGCCCCAGTGCCTGCACGTGAGCTCACAGCTCTTGAGCAGCTGGAAACCCCTGGAATGTCATCAATCTGCTCTGCTGAGGATGGATCCTCAACAACTTGGAGGTTCCCTGATGGATTTCAGCTCTCCAGAGGCTTGTTCAGTCTTCATCTCTTCAGTTCAGGAATTCAGTGCCAAAGGCTCATTAACATTCCAAAGCACTCTAACAAGAAAAGCCCCTGGGTATAATTTAATTTCAAGTCTTCAGTTCTTCTGTGGTGAATTGTACAGATTTCAGGTGTGCATTTAAAGAGAATATACTATATTTTTAAAAAATGCAGGGGTGTTTCTTGCCCTATTTTGTTGGATTATACCCTTTTGTGACCCAGAGATGGACAACTGAGAGGCGTTTAAAATCTTGTATTCTGTTTTCAGTCTCCTGAAAGGATGAGACAGTACAGATTGTACAATTCATGCCATCTCAAACATAAGCCAACTATCTCCTAATTACAATACATTAAAAGTGTTTCCTGGCCTATCAGCTTTTGCCACACAATGCTGTTAATGCCCAAAAGCCAATCATGTAAAATCACCCCTCATATGTTCTACTACAATGCACCTTTCATAGTTCTACTTCTCCAAAGTATCTCGTCTTATTTGCAAGGCCATCCCTTGACACTTGTTTCTAGTCCCATTTCTCTCTCAACAATGCCCATCCTATTCATGGCATTTCTAAGTCAGCATCTCTTCTCTCAAGGTTTGCCTACAGATGCACAGTATGTGAGCCTTCTCTCAGGCTTTGAGAATTCTTTACAAATCCATTTCCCACATTTCTCCCTTTCTCTAGAACAGAAAAACTTCTTTGATGGCCTTGTTTGTCGTTTGCTGTGCACAATGAAGTACACAAGGCACTATCACGAGCATTGTCACTATAACAATCAATGCATATAAACCTGTTTTGCAAAACTCCTTTAGCCAAGGTGCAAAGCTCCATCATTCAAACAAGTCATCCAACCATGATCCATCCTCTGCTTTAATTTGATTTGCCAAATCTCTCAGTTTTTGAAGTTCAGCATTCTGAATCGTCAGACAAATTTAAAGATCACATTCATTGAGGACTCTGTCAACAATGCCCATCCTATTCCATGGTATTTCTAAGACAGCATTTCTTCTCTCAAGGTTTGCCTACAGATGCACATTATGTGAGCCTTCTGTCAGGCTTTGAGAATTCTCTACAATCCATTTCCCACAGTGGGGCCCTTTGGCTGTGGCCCAGCTCCATCCTCCTGCGGGGCTCAGGGCCTGTTCCCGGCCATGGCCAGCCCTGCGCGGCCTCTCTGCTGGCCCAGAGCCCGGCAGAGCCCGGGGCAGGGCTGTCTGTGCAGGCCCACAGGTGCCAGGGGCTGTGCAGGAGCTGGCAGAGGCTGCCCAGCAGGGAGCTTGGCCTGTTGAGGTGTTCTGAATGTTCATGAGCCCTGGGGCACTGAATTCCTGAACTGAAGAGCTGAAGGCTGAGCAAGGCTCTGCAGAAGTCAAATCCAGCAGCAGCCTCCAAGTGTCTGAGGATGTCAGCAGCCCCCACTGAGGCCACCCCTGCCCAGAGACTGTGATAGAGGGAAAGCTCAGTATTTCTTCTTCTACCATCATTAGTAGAATGCAGGAGAACCAGGAAATTCCTGGTGGGAAAACTTTGCCACTTCTGAAACTACTCAGATGACCCAGATAAGAAAAATGTCATTGTGTATTATGAAACTTACAAGTATTAAAACCTGTGCCCCATTCAAGGCAGACATCAGGTGTGTGCCCATGAACAGGCAGTGTCAGTTGTGCCCTGAGGTGCCCAGCTGGGATTGGCATCTGTAAGAGACGGTCCCTACATTTCTCATCTGCCTCATGATCATCGCCAAGGAAGACCCCAAACAGGACTGAGCCTGGGGCCTGGGACACCAGGACAGGAGTTCTGGCCTGGCTGAGGTGGGATGCCTGCCAACCCCTGCCTGCAGGTGCACTCACTGCACCTTTGCATTTCCGTGGGAATCCGGTGGAAACAATGGGTTTTCACAGCAGGCTGGTTTTGGGCCGGTCTGTTCTGTGTTTGCCCTGTGCCTGTACCTGTTCCCTGAAGTGGACATTTGCTCTAAGCGCCAGAGTGCTGCGTCCTGTTTCAGCGAATCTGCTGATGTTGAGCTCACCTTCTGGCCAACTGCCTGTCACTTTGGAAAAGGACTGAGAGACACCTTGAAACTGCCTGAGTTCTGAGATCTCCCCACGAAAGAAGACGGATCTATTGGCAGAACAGCCACGAGGACGTCGTCTCTCCATTGGTAGCTATAACTCCTTCTCTCTCTTTCTCTCTCTCTTTCTCTCTCTCTCTTACTTTATTTCTCTCTCTTTTTCTTCTTCTATTGCATAAGGTGTTGAGTGCACTTAATAAAGTGTACTGCTTTTGAGCAAATTATTGTTGTCCCTTGCCATATCTTTTGTGCCTTGAGATCACTCGAACCATCACAAACCCGCCAGCATTAGTGTTGTGACAACACCCCAGGCCCGTGTCCCACAGCCTCCTCATGCACCTGCCAACAACATCCCCCCTCTGCAGCCCTGGCCTCTCCCCCAGCTCACACAGCTGCCGCAGCCTTGCAGGCACAGCCACGGCAGCACTGCCTCAGGAGCCCCTGTTTGCCCTGCCCAGAGCAGGCCTGAGCACCCCCATGGGCTTGGTGTGGGGAGATGAAGCTGAGGGAGCACAAATGTCAGCAGGCCCTGGGGCCAGGAAGGGCTGGGCCACAGCAGGGAAACCCCTCAGGTTTGTGGTGGCCTCTGAAGTCAGAGCCAGAAAGTTTGTTCCCATCAGCTGGGAGTTTCTGTACCACTGCACATGTTTCTCAGGACCAGCTGTCATAGGTTCAAGCAACAGTGATCATCGTGTCCAGCGAGGTTACAGCCGCCGGCAGGGAAACAGGCAGGACAAATCTCTTTGTTAAGCTCAAGAATCCATTTTATTCCCCCCACCCCAGGCTGGGGAGGAGATGAGGACCAAGAGGAAGAGCAGGGGTGGGGCTGTGAGTTTTATTGGAAATTCAGGGAAGGAGTCTTAAGGTTTGGGTCAAGGGAGGAGATAACACAAGGACAGTAAGATCAGATTTCAGCCTCCTCAAAACGGGGGACTCCACAATTCCTTCATTTATAAATTGGTTATAACAAGGTGATTCTTGTGAATATGACTCCAATTGTCACTGAGGGATTGGCAGGAGGCATCCACCAGCCAAGGAATTCTGAATCACCTCAACACAAAATAGATTCCTATAAAATAACTGCAATGGAATTGATCACAGGCTTGTGTGTGACAACTGTGGGTACCTAAGCTTTGCAACATCAACAAGAAATGAGAACCATCCATTCCAAAAGGGATAAATAGAAGTAGGATGCTCCAACATAAAATTAAAAGCCAGTTCTACCTCTGGCTTTGGAGGGAGAGGGATGAGGCCATGATACTCCTGACACTTTAGAGCATGCTGAGAATATGTTTCCACAAGGGGAAGAATCAAGGAGCAAGAATCTGAAGAACTTAACAACAGAAGACTGCATCCAAAGAGAAAAGAGACAGGCAACTGACTGAAAATATCCAGACCATTCCTGAAGGGCAGAGCCTCCTCAGGAACCTCATTTCACTGCATTCTCTTCACATCCAAGCTGGGCACCAGAATCTCTGTGTGCCCAGGGCCCCAGGACTCCATGGCTCCAAGAATCCCTGTGTGGAATCCATGGCTCTGTGACCTCACGGCCGGACTCCAGGGCTGTCTCCTGGGCAGCCAGAGAACGTTGGTGCCAGTGGGAGGGCCGGCAGTGCAGGCACACTGACACTTGAGAGGCACCTGCTGCACCTGCTGCTGCTGCTGCTGGCACTGCTGGTGCTATGCTGGTGCTGCTGCTGCTGGCTCTGCAGGCTCTGCGGGCACTGCTGCTGCCCCTGCTGGCAGTGCCCTGGGGTGGCAGAGCAGCAGCACCTGCAGCCCTGCAGCCTGCGAGGCACTGGCAGCTCAGGGCAGAGCCCAATGACCCAGCTGGGATTGCACTTGAGGACGGACATGGAGAAGGGAATCTGTGCCCACACAGTGCTCAGAGCAGGTCTGGGGCAAGGAGGGAGGGAGGGAAGGAGGGTGGATGAATCCCCTTCCCACCACTACCAAGGGAAGGCCTTTGGAAGGGCAAGGGGGCCTTGCCCTGACACCCAGCCCTTCAGAGACCCAGCTGCCAGCTCCGGCTCAGCCCACACTGAGCGGGATTCCATCAGGCCTTGGCTCAAGGCAGTGGCAGGGGCAGAAGTGATGGCAGCAGCTGGAATGCAGGCCCATGCTTTCCTTCTCCCCAGCCCATTTGGCAACATCTGGGCAAGGTCTCCATTGTCTGTCTGCAGCCAGCTTGGGGGCCCTTCCTCTCCTCCTCCTGCTTGGGGGACTGAGCTTGGATTCTCTGTCATCCTCAGATGAACTTCTGTCTCCCCCAACCTGGCTGTTCAGGGTTTGTGTTTCCTGTGTCTCACACCTTCCTCCACTTCCTCCTTCCCACCTGCTCACGGGTCTCTGGGCAGCTGGCTCTGGAACTTGCAGCAGCAAAGTTTTTCCAAATTTCCCAAATTCCCCTCAAAAATTCTCCAAAATGAACCCCAAAATTCCCCTCAAATTCTCCAAAACCTCCCAAAATTTCCCCAATTTTCCTCAATTCCCCCCAAATTCCCCAAAATTCTCCCCAAATTCCCCAAATTTACCCAATTTCCATTAAAATCACCCAAAATGACCTCAAACGACCCAAAACTCCCCCAAATTTGCAAAAGTTTCTGAAATTTCCCCCAAAATTACCCTCAAAATCTCCAAAACCTCCCAAAATTCCCCAAATTTTCCCCTGAAATTCCCCAAAATTACCAAAAATTCCTCAAAGTTTTCCTCTGAATTCCCCAAATTTTCCTACATTCCCCAAAATGACCCAAAATTTCTCCAATTTTTCCCTTAAATCCCCCAAAATCTCCAAAAATTCCCCCAAATTTCCCTCTAAATCCCCCAAGTTTTCTGAAATTTCCTCCAAAATTCCCCTCAAATTCTCCAAAACCTCCCAAAATTCCCCAAAACTTCACCCAAATTCCCTCAGATCTCCCAAATCCCTCCAAATTTTCCTCAGAATTCGCCAAATTTTCCTAAATTCTCCCCCAATTTCCTCAAAATGACCCCCAAATGACCCAAAACTTCCATCAAATTCCCCGAATACAAAGGGAGGGGACAGAGTATCTCCCAATGGGAGACAAGGTGGGAGTGGAACAGGGTTGGAGGGACATGTAGGGGAGCAAATGAGGGTGCCTGGGGAGGGATCCCCTCTGTCCTTGCCCTATCACTCAGCTCTCCTCTCCCAACTTTCTCGAAGCTGGGAGGGGCAGCTGGGTGACAGACAAGGCCCAGAGGAGGGGGCTGGGGGGGGAACAGAAGGAGAATTGACAACTGGAACAGAACTGTCAGGGAAACAGAGGGGAGACAAGAGAACAGACCATCAAACAGAATATAACAGGGAGCAAAACCAACGACACTATACAACACTTCTTGAGGCAGTACAGGCTGAACCTTGGCTCTTTACTCCTTTCTCTCTCTTTCAGGGAAGAATCAGCCATGGGCGAAGGAATCCTGGTGCTGATGGCCGTGGTGGGCGTCAACTAGCCACTGTCTGGGTTTTTTGCCATTCTCCTCTGTCCCTTTAAGGAGTTTTCTAAAGTCTTATTTTTAGCCTTCTGTGTTTACCTTTTTCTAATGGAGTCAGACACATTTTTATATAAACAACTTTTTTGTTCCTGTAAAATCTAACCATGTTTACATTCTTTTCCCTGGACAGGCTGGATCCAGGGCCCAAATCCAACCATGGCAGCTTGAACAAGACCAAGGGCCGGCTCCTGCACTTTGGCCACAACAAGCCCTGCAGTGCTCCAGGCTGGGGACAGAGTGGCTGGAGAGTGGCCAGGCAGAAAGGGAGCTGAGGCAGTGCTGGACAGCAGGCTGGACAGCAGGCTGGACATGAGGCAGCAGTGTACCCAGGGGGCCAAGAAGGCCAATGGCTCCTGGCCTGGATCAGGAATGGTGTGGCCAGCAGGAGCAGAGCTGCTGTGCCAGCCCTGCCCTGCCCCCAGCTCTGCACACAGACATTGCTGCTGCAGCTCCAGAGAAGGGAACAAAAGGGGGACCTCTGGTGAAAACTTTGCTGGGAGATCTTTAGTTCATTTAGAGCCTCAGAGAACAGAGCTCCTCCTTGACAGAGTCTGTGGCCACAGCAAAGGTGGAGAGAATTAAAATGAGAAATGACACAAACAATGGCCTTTCTTTGTGGGCAATGTTGAAAAACTAAAAGACAGGGAAAAAAAACCCACAACCAAACCAACAAGAACTATCAAAGATGACTTTTATTGCAAGTGATTTGAAGAATCTGGCCAGCAGTTTAATGTTTTTTAAACCATCCAGTGATCAGTGTCCACACTGCAACCTTGAGCTCCTGGTTCCTCAGGCTGTAGATGAGGGGGTTCAGGGCTGGAGGCACCACCGAGTACAGAAGTGACAGGGACAGATCCAGGGATGGGGAGGACATGGAGGGGGGCTTCAGGTAGGCACATGTGCCAGTGCTGAGGAACAAAGAGACCACAGCCAGGTGAGGGAGGCAGGTGGAAAAGGCTTTGTGCCGTCCCTGCTCAGAGGGGATCCTCAGCACAGCCCTGAAGATCTGCACATAGGAGAAAGCAATGAACACAAAACAGCCAAAAAATAAAGAGATGGAAAACACAACGAGCCCAAGTTCCCTGAGTTTGGAGTATGAGCAGGAGAGCTTGAGGATCTGTGGGATTTCACAGAAGAACTGGCCCAGGGCATTGCCATGGCACAGGGGCAGGGAAAATGTATTGGCTGTGTGCAGCAGAGCATAGAGAAAGCCACTGGCCCAGGCAGCTCCTGCCATGTGGGCACAAGCTCTGCTGCCCAGGAGGGTCCCGTATTGCAGGGGTTTGCAGATGGACACGTAGCGGTCGTAGCACATGACGGTCAAGAGGAAATACTGTGCTGAAATGAAAAATGCAAACATAAAGAGCTGTGCAGCACATCCTTTGTAGGAGATGTTCCTGGTGTCCCAGAGGGAATTGTGCATGGCTTTGGGGAGAGTGGTTAGGATGCAGCCCAGGTCAGTGAGGGCCAGGTTGAGCAGGAAGAAGAACATGGGGCTGTGCAGGTGGTGGCCGCAGGCTACGGCGCTGATGATGAGGCCGTTGCCCAGGAGGGCAGCCAGGGAGATGCCCAGGAAGAGGCAGAAGTGCAGGAGCTGCAGCTGCCGCCTGTCTGCCAATGCCAGCAGGAGGAAGTGGCTGATGGAGCTGCTGTTGGACATTTGCTGCCTCTGGACATGGGGACCTGGTCAAGGAGGACACAGTGACAAGTCAGGGGAGACTTTCCTGAGTGATTCCCAAGCCCTTTCTCCCAGCCCTTCTCCTGCCACTCTGTGCCACCCAGTTTTCCTTTTTCAGAGCCCTTACCTCAGCCCTGTGCCTGGAGCTCTGCTGGGATCTGGCCCTGTGGCTCTGATGTTCAGGAGCTCTGCCCATGGACACCGAGGGCTCAGCTCTGCTCTGCAGCAGTGGGGCCATGGGAAAGGGGGCAGAGGCCAGTCCTGGGGTTTGACTTTGTCAGCTGAAACATCTCCAAAAACAGAGGACCTTGGCAGCATCTCCTGTCTCAGGGCTGAGGAACAGTGATGGCTAAAGTAACTTTGAGAGGGTTTCCTGCTGTGCCACGGAGATTAGAGAGAACTGTGCAATGCAAGAGCATTGGCTGTAACTCAGTGAAGGTAACTCAGTGAAGGTAACTCAGTGAAGGTAACTCAGTGAAGGGTGAGGGGAGCTGCTCTGTTGCTCCATCTGTCCCCAACTGCCCTTTCTGAGATCCAGGGCAGTCACTGTGCTCCCCTGGAAATCAGCCTGATGCAGCTGAGAGCACGGAGAGCCAGAGCAGGGCAAACTGGCTCAGCCTTTTTTAGTCTTGTCCCCACTCCTGGCCAAGGTCACTGCCCTGGAGGCAGCTCAAAGCTTGGATGGAATCCCCAGGACACACCAAGGGTCCTGTCCACGGCACTGCCTGAGAAGAGTCAGCTCATTCCCAGCCTGCCAGCCTGCCCTGCCCAGAGCTCCCCGGGCAGAGGGAGCTGGGACACCCCACTGCTGTGCTCAGCCTGAGCAGGAGGAGCCCAAGGGCTGGGCCTGAGCCTGCAGCTGGAAGTGCCATTCCCAGAGAGCCCCTCAGCAATGGCAGCAGCAGCTGGGCAAGGCAAGGAGAGAGAGAGCCGGGCCCTGAGGAAAAGCCTTTCCCTGCCCAGCCCTGCCCAGCCCCTGCAGTGCAGGCAGCAGCAGTGCAGGACAGTGGCCCTCAGGCCCTGGGCAGCAGGCAATGGGCACATGGCAGCAGAGATGCCCTTCATCTCTGGAGCTGCTCTGCCGGCCCAGGAGGGGACTGAGGGCCCCCAGCCCCCGGGCTGAGGGCTGTGCTGGCTGCCAGGGGACACAGCAGCTGTGCTGCTCAGGCCAGTGTCTGCCCTGCAGGGCAGGGCTGGCAGCTGCCACATCTCCCCTGCAGCAGCAGCAGCAGCAGCAGGGCTGCCCTCAGCACTGCCTCCCTCCCTCCCTGCCCACGCCTCTGCTGCTGCAGCTCTCCCAGCCCGAGCTGTTCCTGTGGGCCTGGGCTCCTTCCCTGCCACAGCTGCCAGAGCCCAGCCCAGCCCCTGGGCCAGCTCTGCCCTGCAGCTGCTCCCGGCTGCAGGCATTAAAGAACAGCTCCCCCAGGCCTGGGTACCATGGAAAGCTGATGCTGCATGGATCTGGAGCCTGGGGAGCAGCAGGCACTTGCTGAGGTTCCCAGGAATGCTCAGTGTGATGCTTTAACAGCCTCAGCCCCTGCTCTGCCCTGCACAGCTGAGTTTGCATTGCCACCAAGCTGAGCCAGGGAAAAGTGGGAGCACAGATTCAGAAAAGCAGACTCAAACAGGAAACTCCTGCCATGAATGAGCTCATGAAAAGTCCCCTCAGAAATGACCTGGGCATGAGCCGGAGCTCTGAGCAGCCCTGGCACACACAGCACCCTCTCCACAGCAGCAGCAGCAGGACCTGCCCTGGCAGGAGTCACTCCTTGCACCCACAGCTCCCCTGCACCATCCATGGGAGCTCCCAGGCAGGCTGAGAGCTGCCCCTGGCAGGGGGCAGATGCCCTGGGCTGGCCAAGAGCCCTGAGGGCTGCAGGAGCTGCTGTGCAGGACAGCCCTGGGCAGCCCTGGCTGCAGCCCCAGCTTCAGCCCCTGCAGCCGTCCCTGGCAGCAGGAGCCGTCCTGCCCTGTCCCTCTGACGGTGCCCAGGGCAGCCCCGCTCAGGAGCACATCCTCCCCCAAAGCAGAAAGGGCAGCAGAGCCATCCTTACAGTCACCTCAGTGCTGTCCTGGGTCAGCTTTAGGAGATCCCTGCAGCCACAGACTGACTGTGACAGAAGTGGTGAAGGTTTCTCCACAAAGAAGCTCAGAATTGTCAAAAGATGTGAAGATTTCTCTGTGAATAATTTTAGAATAATCCTTCCTGTCTCTTTAAGCCTCTGTCTGCTTCATTCCTCTCAGGTGCCTGCAGGCAGTGTCCTCAGCCCTGCTGGGCTGTGAAAAGGAGCTGCTCCTTGGGAGAAATGTCCTTTTGTAGCTCTTCTTGATTGCCAGGATACTGGTGTGACTCATCAGCACACACACAGCACAAGGACTTTAATTAACCTCTTGGGGCTTTGGTGCTGTTTACATCAGAGTCAGTCCCTCAGAGTGTGCTCAAAAAACTTCTCAAGAACTCCAAGTCAGATTCAACATCCAAAGTTTCTATAACTTTTAATGAGTCCCACAGAGAAATATGACAGAGAAAGTGTCCCCAGGCTCCAGTTAGAGCAGAACACTGCAGGCAGTGAGCACAGGTGGGGACAAACAAGGCAAAGGTGTCTCTGATGCTGAGCAAACCTGGATGTGTTTCAGGAATGCAAAGGGCCAAGGCCTGAGCCCCAGCCCCTGCCAAGGCAGATCCTGTCCCTCCCTCCCTCCTTGCTCAGGGCTCTTCCCAGGCCACTGGGATGTGGGGATGTGCAATGCCAAGGGCAGCACCATGGGGCAGCCCCTGCCAGGCTGCTGAGCAGGGACAAGGAGGCCATGAGGCCCCAGGCCTGCAAGGGTCACTTGTCCCCTCCTCCTGGCTCAGGCCCAGGGCCAGCAGCCATGGCCCAAGTGCTGCAGGAGTTGGCTGTGTCAGGGCCTTGCAGCTGCTGCCCATCCCTGTGCCCTGTGCAGCCCAGGCTGTCCTACGGTGTCCATGCCCTGTGCCTCTGTCCCTGCAGGCTGTCGGCATCCCCCGGCTGCCCCACCTGGCTGGGCCCTTCCTTTGCTGACAGCTCTGCCTCCTGCCTGCCTCTGCCTGGGCACACAGAGCCTTGGGCTGGATACCAAAAGGGTTCATTCCATTTTTACCCTGCCTGTGAACTTCTAGCACAGGAACAAGGCAGGCATGGTCTGCTTTCCCAGCAATGACAGTTGTAATATATAAAGAAGAGATCTGGCTCAAGGTTGCAGTGATGGAAAAAACAAAGAGGGAATGTGGGAACTTAAGATGAATTTTATGGTGATGGCTAAATTGTAATACACGTGTACTGACTGTATATAAGTAACACCCTTTTAGAATCACATGTCCATGTAAGGTTAGGAGTTACCACAGGTTAGACCTGAAGCCTGAATAAGTGATGCCCTCTTAAACACCAAATTGGTGTTAGGAAGTCTTATTCTGATATTTCAGGGATTTGGTGATAGTGGGACCTCACAGAACTAAGGAGTCAGCTGTGACACCTTGGAACCTCATGGAACCAAAATCCTTTTTGACACAGCAGGGCCACATGGAACCAATGGTCCATTGTGATACTGCAGATCCAAGGAGACCATTGGGACACTCTTGAACCTCATGGAATCCAAAGTACATTGTGACAGAGAAAGGCTTCATGGAACCAAGGTCCATAGTGACACTGCAAGGCTTTTTTTGAGCAAGGGAACCATTGCTGATAGTACAGAAACTCATGGAACCAAGGGACCACTGTGACACACAGGGGCTGCAGGGAATGAAAGGTCCATCGTGACACTGTGGATCCAAGGAGCCCATGGTGACAGTTCTGGGCCTCATGGAACCAAAGGGGCCATTGTGACCCAGCAAGGCCTTGTAGAACCAAGGAGGCCATTGTGACACTGCTGAACCTCACAGAACCTAAGTGACCATGTTGTACTGTGGGACCTCATGGAACAAAGGGTCCATGGTGACACTGCAGAACCAAGGAGACTGTTGTTGGCAGGATGAAAGCTCATGGAACCAGAACTCCATTGTGACACAGCAAGGTCTCATGGAACCAAGGGTCCATTGCAACTCTGTTGGGCCTCATGGAACCACGAGCCATTGTGACACAGTGTGGCCACATGGAGCCAAGGAGCAATTGTGACTGAGGAACCTCATGGAACCAAGAGTCCATTGTTCCACTGTGGGGCCCTGTGGAACCAAGGGGACCACAGTGACATTGCAGGGCCTCATGGAACAACGGAGACTATTCTGACACTTTGGGACCCACTGGAACCAAGGGGCCATTCTAGCATAGCAGGGCCTCATGGAATCAAGGGGGCTACAGTGAACACTGTGGGTCTGCATGGGATGAAGGGTCCATTCTGACACCGTGGAACCAAGGAGACCATTGTGACACTGTGGGGCATCATGGAACCAAAGGTCCATTGTGACACAGCAGGGCCTCATGAAACCCTGGAGGCCATTTGTACACCTTGAGGCCCTGGGAAACCAAAGGGCCACTGTGGCACTTCAGAGCCCTGGGGAGCCAAGGGGTCCATAGTGACACTGTGGGGCTGAATGGAACCAAGGGACAATTGTGGCACTGTGTGGAACCATTGAACCAAGGGGTCCATTGTGACACTGCAGGGCCCCATGGAAATAAGGATTCATGGAACAGCACAGGACCCCATGGAACCAAAGGTCCATTGTGACATTGCAGGGCCTTGTGGAATCCTGGAGACCATGATGAATCTCTGAGGCCTCATTGAACCAAGGGGCTCTGCAGACCATTGTGGAGCAAATGAGACCATTGTGATACTGCAGGGCCTCATTGAACCAAGGGTCCATTGTGACACTGTGGTACCAAGGAGATCCCTGTGACACTGAAGGCCTCATGGAAGCAAAGGGGGACAATTGTGATGCTACAGGGCCCAATGGAAGCAAGGGGCCAGTGTGACACAGCTGGGCCTCATGCAGCCAAGGGGCCATTGTGATCCTGAGGAGCCCAATAGAACCAAGGGACCACTGTGACACTGCAGGAGTGTCTGGAACCATGGAGACCATTGTGACACTCTGCAGCCCCATGGAACCAAGGGGGCCACAGTGTCATTGTGCAGCTCCATTGAACCAAGGAAACCCTTTTGGCACTGCAAGGCCTCATGGAAGCAAGGGACCATTATCACACTGTGGGCCTCGTGGATCCAAGGGAACCAGGAACAGGTCTGGCTGTCTTGGCCTGACTGGCTCAATTGCCATCTGCATGTTGGGGGTCTCTTCTCATGTGGCACTGAAACCCTGGGGCTCTGGGCTTTCCTTCCTATGGAAAAGAACCATCCCTCCTGCCGAGGCACCCAGGGTCAAAATTGGTACTTCTCCAAAATTCACTGTATGCAAGGGTTTCTCCCAGACTAAAGCTGCCAGGACAGACAGACCTGGCTCACCTTGGCCACTGGTGGTCACTTGTTTTATTCCCTGGTCATCCTGGGGCTCTGTGCTTTCCTTCCTATGGGAAAGAACTGGCCATCTCATGCAGGTACTCGTGGCTGAAATTGGGATTCTGCCCCCATAATTTCATATTCCGAGATACAGAACCCAAGATATTTATTCCATTGGTCCCAGATGAAAGCTGCCAGGACAGACAGCTCTGGCTGGCCTTGGCCTCTGGTGGCTGCCGTTCATCAGCCCCTGAAACACTGGGGCTCTGTGCTTTCCTTCCTGTGGAGACCATGGTGACACTGTGGGGCCCCATGGAACCAAGGGGCCATTGTGACCCTGCAGGGTGCCATGGATCCCAGGGACCATTGTGACACTGTGGGAATTCATGGAACCAAAGGGATCCCTGTGGCACGGTTGGGCTGCATGGTCCCAAGGGGCCAGTGTGAAGCAGCAGGGCTTTGTGGAACCAAGAGGCCATTGTTGCATTACAGGGCCTCCTGGAACCAAAGGGCCATTGTGATCCTGCAGGGCACCGTGGGTCCATGGAGAGCATTGTGGCATTGCATGGCCCCATGGAATCATGGAGAGCAAGGTAATAATACTACAGGGCCTTGTAGAACCAGGGGGAGATGGAACAGGTATGGTTAGTTTGGCCTCACAGGGGCCACCTAAGTGGTCCAGATGATCTTGTAATGCTGAGGCCTTTTTCTCATCAGGCCCTAGACAACTGAGGGACTCTGTGCTTTCCTTCCTATGGAAAAGAACCATCCATCTTTCCAGGTGCCCATGGCCAAAATTGATACTCCCTCTGGAAAACTCTGTATATGCAAGGGTTCTCCCAGAGAAAAGCTGCCAGAACAGAGAGCTCAGGCTGGCCTTGGTGTCTGGTGGTCACCTCTCATCTCAAAGAATCCATGAGGAAAATATTTGAACAGGTTTGACTATTGGATCAATGAGACTCTTATCCTCTGAAAAACTAAGATGCTCTTCTGATCATATGTGTCTTTTTTTTCTCTCTGTGTATTCTTCATGAAATATTATTTTCAGGTGAAAAATATTCTTCTTAGCACTCTCCCAGTGTTATCTGACACAAAACACCTCCTCTAAAATATGTATCCACATCACCTGGATAACCAAACACAATAAAGAATGCAGCAGGAATTCTCTGTCTCTGCTCCCACCTGTCCCATCTCCTCTGGAGCTGGAGGTGCAGCCCCAGCACTTGGGAGGGCTCCAGGGCTCACAAGCTCAGCTCCCACACAGAGAACTTGTGGAGCCTGGGCTGCTTTTCTTGGCCCCTTCGGTGCTGCTGGTGCCTGTGGCAGGGGTGCCTTGGCCTGAGGACAAGGATGGTGGCAGTGTCACCCCGGTGGTGTCCCCACAGAAGCTCCAGCACCTGTGTGACATCCCCGATATCGCCGACATCAGCACCGAGCAGGCGGAGAGCCGGGAGGGTGGCCCCGTGGAGAAGCGGCTCCTCAGCCTCCCCAAGGTGGACAAGCGGGTGCTGGGGAGCTGGGGGGGTTTGGGGAACCCCCGGGGGCTCGGGGGGACGTGGGGCTGCCGCCCCGCCTGGCGCAGGAGGGGGAGCTCCCCCGGCTGCGGGAGGCTCGTTCCTTGGGGCCTCTCCTCGCTGGCCGCTCCCGGCTGAGGGCCCGTGCCCAGCGCTCCTTCTGCAGGGAGGGGGCCCCTCCCCGGCTCCTGGGGTGTGGGAACCGGGGGGGGGGACGGTGATGAGAGATCTCTGGAGTCAAGGCTGGTCCTGGAGCGTGTGGTTTATTGCACAGGGCGTGGGTGAAAGGGCCCTGCTAAGAGCTGCCAGCTGCAGCTCAGAACAGAGCCAGGAGACAGAGAAGAGCAAGAGAGAGGCTGAAGAGCAGTAAGAGTAGTAAGAGCAGTGAAAGTAGTAAAAAGAGCAATGTTGCCGTTACAATCCATTAAATCTTCTTCTATACTGAATATTCTGACTTACACTAACCAATCTAATACAAGATACAAATCCTACAGCATTTACACGCAGCCTATAAGAATCATTACATGACCATGCTGTGTTATATGTTAAACCCTAAAAACTACTCTTTGGACCCCTCCTGAGATGCTGGTAGGGTCTGCTCTGATCCTTGGACTTTTGGTGAGGAGAAGGGCGTTGTTCAATCAAAAGAGGAATAATTAATTACCTTCAGCAGCCACACTGTTGTTCTTCACTTGTCCAGTAACTAAAGCTCTAAACATCGAAACTTGCTTTCAATTCTATTTCACCCATAGGTTTCATATTCTCAAAACCTAAGCACTCACATTTATAAAGTTTTCCTTTTTCATCTTCCCCAACACTGTGGGATGTGGCAAACCAGTGCCACGGGCCCTGGGGGGCTGCCGGGACCCCCTGAGCAGCCCCGAGCCGGCGGTGATGGGGGAAGGGAGGTGACAGAATCCCCCCGGGAGGGGCGGGTCCCCATCCCGCCCCCTGGGCACCCCATGCCCTGCCGGGGCTTGGGGACACCGTGGTAAGGGGTGGGCACAGGGGTGGGCACAGGGGGTCCCGGGGTGTCCCCGAGGGGGCGCACGGCCATCCCTGCCCTTGGCAGTGCCCAGTTGGCTGTCAGTGAGCTGGAGGCGGCCGGGGCTGCCCCCGGGGCTGTCCCTGCTGTGCCGCAGCCCCCAGGCCTTGCACAGTTCCCTGCTCAGTGTCTGTGTCCAGGTCAGACCCCCACGGCACCCCCGGGGGTTTGGGGGGGCTGGGACTGTATAGCAGTGAACCAATCACTGCTATTTTGTGGACTCTCTGTGGTTGCTGTGCTGGGAGAGCAGCCTCGTGGCTTGTCCCAAAAGGACAAACTCTCCTTGCACTTTAACACAGACACAGACCCCTCAGACAGGTCTGGGCTTGTTTCAGGCAGCGTAGGACCCAGGGTGCAGCTGTGAGATAAATGTAGCAAGGTGAATCCTGCGTGGCTCTCTCAGAGGTTGGACGAATCAGTGGGAGAAGGAAACGGATCTGCTTCAGGAGCCTTGTCCAGAGATTTAATTCCAGTTACAGCAGCAGTTCTGAACCGTGCGACTTCCCTGAGCAGAACCCCGACCATGTGCCTGTCCTGGGTTTTTACCTGGGAGAGGGGGAAGGGGGAGGGCATTGAGCCCACCTGTCAGAGAGGGACAGGGCGTGACCCGAGGGCTAAAGGGCAGCCTAAAGGTCAAATCACCTGTGAGGAGCGGTGGGCCCTCTCTTCCTGGGCCAATTCCTTCGATGGCCCAGCCCCTGCAAAAATCTCAGGTTGCTTGGTAACCCCTGTTATAAATGCATATTTTGGAATTCGCTTTTCGCATCTAGCGAGCTGATTGCTTTATGTATAATATGAGAAGGTTGTATTGCGTGTTCTTTTATTAAGAGAATTTGAAAAATGTGATAGATGAATATTCTTAGATTGTAACAAGGTAGAGATGGGATTGTTGTAACTCCTCAAATAGATAGAAGGCAGGAGGGGCGGCTGGAATTCCTGAAGATAAGGAACAATTGAGCCTTGTTGAAAAAGACAGATTTACCACCTCCATCCAGACTCTACGGAGCCCCATAAACAAACTGTGTACTTAAGGGGGGGGTCTTGAAACCAAAATGAATATTTGAATCGTGCATTAGCTCATTTAAATATGTAACACAGAAGTCCTTAAAACAAAGGATCTGAAAAGAGATGAGGTGCTGATCTCATTGGTATCAGCACCTCGGCCGAAAAGAGCTTTGGTTTTTTTTCTCCTTATTGTCTATTTTATTTTACTTTTATTGCACTTATAAATTTTACATAATAAGTGAATCGTGCTTTTTCACAGTATGAGCTGAGCTGGCCTCCCTGTGTGCCAGGGCTGGGCAGGTTCTGTAACAGAGGTGTTGCAGTGCGTGCTCAGCCCGGCCCGGCCTGCGTCCAGCCTGGGCACCCCGGCTGCTCTGGCACGCCACAACCAGTCACTTTGTGGGGGTTCGTGTCTCGCAACTGGGTAACGCTGTAAAGGCTGGATTGAAGAAAGAAGGGACTCTCTCTTGAATTTTCCAGGGAACAGAGGCTTGATTCGGGGGGGAAAGGGGGTCAGAGTGATCCCCTCAGCCACCAGGCTGGAGCCTCTGGAGAGAGACCCCGAGCCTGGGGTGGTGGGCGGTTTAATACTACAATTCTGGGGTGGGTTCTAAGTTACAGATACCAATAAAACAATCTAAATACATCATGCCAAATTAAGTCATTTAAGTTCTAACAAATCCAGCACCAGTTCTGGGATGGGCCGAGGGCAGTCTTGCGAGGTCACTGGCTAGCTTTACTGTGCTTCAAAGATAAGAATTATATGATGGACACGAAGGTAATTATGCGTGACAGAGGTGGTGAGGCAGGGGGAGCCAATAAAAAGGATTCTAAGCACGGGCTAAAGTTGTCCTAGAAACTCTTATCGAAACCCAAAAGAGAGTTACATTCTAATACAAGAGAAACAACCTAAAACAAAAGGACGTTCTAACATTATGCAAGCTGTTCTAAACTTAACAATAAAACCCTTCATGCTGTATTCACAGCCAAGGCCTGCACATATTATTTTTGCAGAGTCATACAGAGGTGCCCCAGAATCAGAACATAGGTGGGGCCTCTCCCACCCTCCTTCCTCCTTCACCTCCACCCACGGATGGAATCCCTGCTGTGTGGGTTCTGCTGTGCTGGGTGACCTCACCAACACCTCTGGCCCGAATGAATGTCTGCTGAGGGCCAGCCAGGCTGCTGCAGTGGCAGTGACCTCACAGCATCAGCACTGCAGCCCGGTCCCCCTGGGCCTGCCTCTCCCCTTTCCTCTGCCCCTGGAAATGCAGTCTCTGCTGGGATGAGCATTTTTGTGATTAATATCTTGTCCCTGAGGTGTTCGGGCCGATTGCTTCCCGGGCAGGCTCCTGGAGCAGAAGTGGCTGTACAATCAACATGTGAGCACTGAAAGACAAAGAGCAAATGGGCACTTGGAGCAGGATGTGGTTGGAAAGGGGCTGTGTGGACATGGGGCAGCACTTTCCTGGGGCCACTGTGGGGAACAATGGGTTGGATACCAGCAGATCTGCCCAGAGCAGGTCCGAAACAAGTTTGATCTGAGCATTTGCTGTGTTAGGGACAGAGCCCCTGGGCACAATGGTGTTTGGTCTGCTCATGTGGGTGTGGGAGCTCACCCTGTGCATATTCCCCTCTGTGCTCCTCTCAGGGACCTTTTTCAGAGCAGGGGAGAGGGATCAGGATTGCTTTGTTGCTGTACTGTGGGATATCAGTCTATGAGATGGTAACATCAAGGGCAGTGAGGGTCATTTGGGATGTGTCTTCAGTGCTGTTCTCCTGCCCTTGTTTTGGGTGCTACCTCTGGGAGTCCATTATTAATCGTAGCCAGCCTGTGGGGGAAGAACGATTTCCCCCAGCCTTTCACCCCCTTTTCCTCCTTGAGGCCTGTTACAACTTTTTGAGGAATTTGAATTCCCTTTGGGTGTTAAGGAAACTCTTTTCTTGCTGCTGAGTCCGCCAGCTCTCCCCCGGTGTGGTCCATACAACATTCAGTGAGGACAGAGATTTCTGGGAAGGTTGTTCAGAGGTCTGCCCTGATTGATTGATTGATTGATTGGTGGATTGAGTGATTGATTGATGGATTGGTTGATAGATGGATGGATGGATGGATGGATGGATGGATGGATGGATGGATGGATTGATGGAGTGATGGATTGATTGATGGACTGATGGATGGATGGATTGATGGATGGATGAACTGATTGATGGATTGATGGATTGGTGGCATGGAATGTGGTAGCACATGGGCCAGTAATTGGGGGACTGCTCTCCTCCAGTGGTTCAGAAGTTCACCCCTGAACAGCTACAGAACCCTGTTAAAGTGATAAAACATGTGAAGGAAAAAACACTGCAGCAGCTCCAGAGAGGTGCAAAGTGATGCAGCCCAGACACTGGACAGCAGCCTCAGGGAGAGGAGAAGGAAAAGCAGAGCAACAGGCACTGTGGGCACTCCTGAACCAGGGGAACAGCCCCTGCTGGGAGCAGCTGCTGCTCTGCAGAACAAATCCAAGACCAAATCAGCACCCATCCCTTAGCGAGGGAGGAAGAGGAAAGCAGGGCCCTCACAACAGGAGGAAGAGTCAAGGCCAGGGACAATCACCCGGTCCCTGCCCTCAGGTCAGCTGTGAGATGTGTGAGAAGATTTCAGCTGCCAGTTGGAAGAGCCCCTGGTGTCCCTGCTGCTCTGTGCTGGGATCCCGCAGCTCCGACGTGGAACTGGATGGCAGTGAAGCCAAACAACTGCAATCCCTGTCCCAGGGATTTGAGCACTGACCAGGTGAAAGGCCCTGACAATAAGAAAAATGCCTCAGAAATTGCTCTGTCGTTGTGTGTAGTCACTGCTTGTGATGTTTGGGTTTTCTGAAGTTCTTTCCCAGGGACTTAAACTGGTAAACAAGGTCACACTTTGTAAACTTATCTTGTTTTTCACATTTCTCTCCTAAGGAGGGACTTTGCTTGTTGACCCTTGGTGTGATCAATGATTCAAAGGATCCCACCTCTTAGATGGGCACATTGTAAAAAGGTATAAAAATAGCTTCTAAGAATAAACCAGCCCCCTTTTTGGAGCATCAGCCCTCTGAAATCACAAGTCCATGTCTTTCCTTCGTGTCCAACAGCAACAGTTGTGTCTGCTCATTGCAATGTTGTTGAACACCTGAGACTGTGTCCCCCAGGTCTCCCTTGTCCCCCATCCAACGTCCTCCAAGTCCCCTCTCCGTGTTCCCCGTTTCATCTCCCCCATCCCCCACATCCCCCATGTCCCTCGTATCCCCCGTGTTCCCCATTTCATGTCCCCATCCTGTTGCCCCCATCCCATGTCCCATCTCCCACATCCCTCTTGCCCCCCATCCTATGTCCTCCATCTCCCATTCCCCACATCCCCCTGTCCCCATTCCTTGTGCCCCATCCCATATCCCCCACATCCCCCATATCCCCCATCCCATCTCCTCAATCCCATCTCCCATCCCATTGGTCCCACACCCACTGTGTCCCCCCCACCACTCTGTGTTCCCTGTTCCATATTCCATCCCTCCTTCCTGCCCCAGTGTCCCTGCCACTGTCCCCACCGTGTCACCACAACGTCACAGAGGCACCACCAAAGCCACAGCACCACCAGCAGCATTGCTGAGCATCCTGGGGAGACACAGCAGGAGCTAGTCTGGTGGTAGGACATCCCAGACCCCACATCCTGATCCCACATCCTGCTCCCAAATCCCAAGGGAGTGCAGAATGAGCTCCCGCCCTCCCAGAGCCAGGAGGACCAAGGTCGAGCTCTGGGGGAGGACAGAGGTGGCTTCAGCCACCACCCCTGAAGGTACCAGCTCTCCCTGGACCTCCAAGAATGTCAGGACCTGTCGGGATCCTGACTCAGTTTTCCTCAATTGCCAGAGTGGAAGGAAATTTGGGATGCAGTGGCCAACTTCGTCCTGGAAGAGCTCCTGCTGCGGAACAAGGTCACCCCAATTCCCCTGCCATGTCCCATCCTGGGGGTCAAGGTCACCTTGGGTTCATTCCAAAATCCCAAAGTTCCTCTTCCTGGGAGGTTCGGATCCCAAAATCCTGAAACTCCTCTTGCAGGGGTTGCAGATCTCAAAATCCCACCTTCAGGGACACGTATCCCAAAATCCTGAAATTCCACTTGCGGAGGGGACCAGATCACAAAATCCCCAAAATTCTGCTTTCAGAGGGTGCAGATCCCCAAGGTCCCAATATTCCTAGTTCCATGGAGATGCAGATCCCAAAATCCCAAACTTCCACTTCAAAACCCTGAAATTCTACTTCTGGGGGGAAGCAGATTCCCAAATCCCTAAAATTCTGGTTGCAGGGGGTGCGGATCCCGACCCTCGGTGCCCTGGATGTGGTGCCCTGGTGGGTGAAGGTTGGGGACGTGGAGGTGACAACACGGAGGCCAATTTTTTGCCTGGCCAGGAATTTGGTCCAGAGACACCATTTGATGGATGATCGGAAATTCTGGCCCGGTAGGACCATGGGGAGTTGAAAGATGTGAGAAGAAACCAAAAAAAAAAAAAGTGAATATACCCTAAAAGTCCACAAGGAGATCCCAGAAACAACAAGGAGACACACAAAACATACAAGATCCCCAAAATCACAAGGAGAACTCCCCTAAAAAACCAAGAGGAAATCCCCCAAAAAAATCAGTGAGGAGGCCCCAAAACCTATGAGAACACCCTAAAAAGCCCCATGAGAACAACTCAAAAATCGTAAGAAGACCCCAAAAAACTGTGAGGAGACCCTAAAAAACTCTGAGGGGACCAAAAAATATATTACAAGACCTCGAAAAAGCCTG
The DNA here is from genome assembly GCA_016584745.2 of Phylloscopus trochilus trochilus. NCBI lineage: Eukaryota > Metazoa > Chordata > Aves > Passeriformes > Phylloscopidae > Phylloscopus > Phylloscopus trochilus. Next base: position 5,992,580 of record WQNJ02000048.1, on the reverse strand, counting down.
TGACAAGACCCAAAAAACCATGAGACCTGAAAAAACTTAGAAAAGAAGACCCCAAAACCACAAGGAGATCCCATAAAACAATGAGGAGACCTCCCAAAAGACAGGGATATGCCATAAAACCATGAGAAGGACTCATAAAAACATTCATAAAACCGTAAGATGCCCAAAAAACACAAAAAGACCCCAAAACCCACAAGAAGACCCCCAAAAAACCCATGAGAAGCATCCCTAAAACCCATGAGAAGACCCAAGAAAACCCACATGGAGATGACCAAATTCACAAGGAGAACCCAAAAAAACATGGGGACACCCCAAATCCCTCCATGGGAACACCTCAAAGAACGCCACAAGAAGTCCTCAAAAATCACAAGACCCCAAAACCCATGAGGAGACCCCAGAAATTTTGTGGAGACCCTAAACACCCCTATAAGACCCCAGAATTCACAAGGAGACCTCATAAAACCATGAGCAGACCCCCAAAATCATGAGGAGACCCCAAAAATGCACAGTAAGATCACAAAAAATTGAACAACTCCCCACCCCCCCAAAAAAAAAGCACAAGGAAACCCCCTAAAACCACAAGAAGACACAAAAAATCATGAGCAGACACAAAAGTACTATCAGGTGACTCTTACACCCATGAGGAGATCCCAAAAAACAGAAGAGGACCTAAAAAATCATGAGGACAACCCAAAAAAGCCCATTAATCAAGGATGACCCCATAAATCAATGAGGAGACCACTAAAAATACAGGGACACCCCATAAAACCATGAGAAGACCCCAAAACCTGTGAGAAGAAAAATGAAGAGAATACAAAATTAAGAGAATACCCCAAAAAACCTACGAGAAGACCCCATAGAAACATAAGAAAACCTCGAAAACCCATGAAAACTGCCCCCCAACATGAGAAGGCTCAAAAACCCCTCAGGAGATGCCCAAAAACCTCAAAACCTCATGTAGACTCCAAAAAAACCCCATGAGAATATCCCATAAAACCACAAGCATACCTCAAAAACCATAAGCAGACCAAAAACAACCCCACAAGACCCAAAATCACCCTGAGAAGACCCCAAAACATCCTAAGAAATTTTTAAAAAACCATGAGAGGACCCCAAAATCCATAAGGAGACCCCATAAAACCTTGAGAAACCCCCAAAACCCCCTCAGAAAACCCCAGTCCCCCAGAGGATATTGCAAATCTCCCCATCTTCCATGTGCTCCTAAAGAATCTGGATCCACTCCGGACATTTGCAGTGGCAGCAGTCCTGGGACTGCCCCGGTGCAGGGTGGAGGACGCTCTCCAGGCCACCACGTCCCTCCTGTCGCAGTGCTTGGGGACAGGTGAGGACGTGGCCCTGGTCCTGAGGGACATTGGAGTCCTGCTGGTGGAGCGGCGCGAGGTCCAGATGAGATTCTACCATGACTTCCTGGAGGCGGTGTCCAGGAAGGAGAACCTGGAAAAGGGTGTCTTCAAGGTGAGGGGGTTGAGGGTATGGGGGCAGTGGAGTAGGGTGATCCTTTAGAATGACTTCATCCATGGGGAGAAGGTTCCACCACCTTTGAGATTCTCAAGATCCTTGGCCATGATGAGGAGATCCCACCATTTTTGGGATCCCCCAACATTTCCTCATCCCCATGGAGAAGGTCTCAATGTCTTTGAGGTCCTCTTTGGGCTCCTCCAATGAATGCTGAGCTCCTCATCCATGAGGAGAAGATTCCACCATTTTTGGTCTCCTTCATTGTTGAGCTCCTCACCCACATTGAGGAGGTCCCACCATCTTTGGGATCCCTGAGTTCCTTGGTCATTTTGAGGAGATCCCACCATCTTCGGGCTCCTACAATGCTGGGTTCCTCATCTTTGGGGTCTTCCATCTGACATCCTCATCCATGATGGGAAGCTCCGGCCATCTTGGCGCTCCTCCAATGCTGATCTTCTCATCCATGAGAAGGTCCCACTGTCTTTGGGGTCTTCTCATGTTGAGTTCTTCACCCCCACGGAGAAAAATCCCATCCCAGTTCTCTTCTGCTGCAGATCCAGGAGCTCCTGGACATGGTGGTGCCTCAGGGAGTCCCCGTGGCTGCTCTGACCTCATTTGGCTCTGTCATCGTCTTCCCTGAGTGCGTCCAGGGGTGATCCTGGGGCTCTGGGATGGGACTGGAAAAGGGTCCAAGCCAACCCACCCCAGGATTTCTTGGATTTAGAATTTAGGATTTCTGGAATACTGCCCTGGGAGGGTCTGAGGGATGGTGGATTTTGGGAAAACTGTGATGGATTTTGGGAAAACTGTGGGCAATTACAGGGAAATGGGGGATTTGGGGAGAATTCGGTAGATTTGGAGGAAAGTAAGGAGGATTTGGAGAAAACCATGGTGGGTTTGGGAAAATGTGGTTAATTTGGGGGAAAAAAGATGGATTTGGGGAAAAAAAGACGGATTTGGGAAAGTCATGGTGGGTTTGGGAAAATGTGGTTAATTTGGGGGAAAAAAGATGGATTTTGGGGAAAAAAAGATTTGGGAAAGTCATGGTGAGTTTGGGAAAACGTGGTGGATTTTGGGGAAATGTGGGCAATTAGAGGGAAATATGGTGGATTTGGGTGGTGGAATTGGGAAAAACGTGATTTGGGAAAAAAAAACAGGCTATATTTAGGGAAAACAGGGTGGATTTAGGAAAAAAGACCAAATATATTTAAAAAGTTGTGTTGGATTTGGAGAAAAACAAGGTGGGTTTGGGAAAAATATGATGGATTTGGAAAAACTGGTAGATTTGGGGATAATGGGGGGGTCTGGGGAAAACCAAGGTGGATTTGGAAAAATAACGGATTTTGGGGAAAACTATGGTGGATTTCTGAAAAAAATGTGCTGGATTTGGATAAAAAAATAAAATAAAATAAATTTAAAAAAAATCTTTGTGGGAAAATGGTGGATTTGGGAAAAATAGTGGAGATTTGGGGAAACCTGTGGCGGATTTGTGAGAAATGCGGTGGACTTGGGGAAAAAAAATAAGGTGAATTTAGGAAAAACTCTGGTGAGAAAAAAGCATGGCAGATTAAGGAATATGTGGTGAATTGAGGGGGAAATGTAATGAATGGATTTGGGGGAAAATGTGGTGATTCCAGGGTGATCACGGTATTTCCCACCCGGGTTCAAGAGGGAAATGGTCCAGGCACCGCTTTCGAGGGCGCTGCTGCTCCAGAGCCTCCAGAACCTCCCCAAGGAGACCCCACATCCCAAGGGGGAACTGGAGCCACAGATCAGGAAAGAAGGGAAAGGCAAGAAAATTGGGAGAGACAGAAAAGGTAAAATAAAATAAAATAAAATAAAATAAAATAAAATAAAATAAAATAAAATAAAATAAAATAAAATAAAATAAAATAAAATAAAATAAAAGGGGGGGAATGCAAAGAAATGGGAAAAAAAAGACAAAAACAAGGTGGAATAGGAAAAAACTGGGAAAATGGGGATTAATTGGGATAATAAAGGAATGGGAGAAAGGAAAGAAATAGGGAAAAACCAAGGAAAGGGGGAAAACAGCAAAAAATGGGGGGAAATGGGAATTTTGGGGGATAATAAAGCAAAAAAAAAAAAGGAAAATCAAGGAAGAGGCAAATAGCAAAATATAGGGAAATGAAAATTAATTGGTATAATAAAGGAAAAAAAGTGGAGGGGAAAGAAAGAAACTGGAAAAAATCAAAGAAAAAAGGAAAAACAGCAAAAAATGGGGAAAAAAGGAATTTTGGGGGATAATAAATAAATGAGGGAAAGGAAAGAAATTGGGGGAATAAATCAAGGAAAATGGGTAAAAAAAAAGGGGAAATAGCCAAGGGGGAATGAGAGTGAAAAGGCAAAGAAATTAGGGAAAAGCAAAGAAATGGATAAAAAACGAGAAAGAAAAGGAGGGAAAGCAAAGGGATGGGGAAAGAAGAGAGAAACGTGAGGGGAAAGGGAAGAAATGAGACAAGTGATGTGACCTCTGACTTGACCTCTCTTTCTCAGTTCCAGAGGCAGCTTCTGGAATATCAGAAGCAGAGGAACAACCTGACAAAGAGATTCCAGAAAACCAGAAAGCTCAGGGGAGGAAGGAGAAGGAGAAGAAATCAGAAACAGAACTGGGGAAGAAGGAGAAAGAATCAAGAAAGTTGGAAACCAAACCAAGGAAAAAGGAGTCAGAAATTGAATTGGAGAGGAAGGAAAAATCAGGAAAGTTGGAAACAGAACTGGAGAGGAAGAAAAAATTGGGAAAGTCAGAAACTGAACTGGGGAAAAAGAAGTCAGCAACTGAATTGGGGAGGAAGGAGAAATCAGAAATCTCAGAAACTGATTTGGGGAAAAAGGAGAAGTTGGAAAAATCCAAATCGAAAGGGGTGAAGGAAAAGCCAGAAAAACCAGGAAAGTCGGAAAAGTCAGAAAAGTTGGAAAAGCCAGAAAAGTCAGAAAAGCTGGAAAAGTTGGAAAAGTTGGAAAAGTCAGGAAAGTTGGAAAAGTCAGAAAAGCCGGAAAAGCCAGAAAAGTCAGGAAAGTTGGAAAAGTCAGAAAAGCCGGAAAAGTCAGAAAAGTCAGAAAAGTCAGAAAAGCTGGAAAAGTCGGAAAAGCCGGAAAAGTCAGAAAAGCTGGAAAAGTTGGAAAAGCCGGAAAAGTTGGTAAAATCGGAAAAGTCACTAAAGTCGGAAAAGTCGGAAAAGTCAGAAAAGCTGGAAAAGCCAGAAAAGTCGGAAAAGCCGGAAAAGTCAGAAAAGTCGGAGAAGTCTGAAAAGTCAGAAAAGCTGGAAAAGTCGGAAAAGCCGGAAAAGTCAGAAAAGTCGGAAAAGCCAGAAAAGTTGGAAAAGTCAGAGAAGTTGGAAAAGTCAGAAAAGTCAGAAAAGTCAGGAAATTTGGAAAAGTTGGTCAAGTCGAAAAAGTCAGAAAAGCTGGAAAAGTCAGGAAAGTCGGTAAAGTCAGAAAAGTCAGAAAAGCCGGAAAAGTCGGAAAAGTCAGAAAACCTGGACAAGTCGGTAAAGTTGGAAAAGTCAGAAAAGCTGGAAAAGTTGGAAAAGCCAGAAAAGTCGGAAAAGTCAGGAAAGTTGGAAAAGTCAGAAAAGTCAGAAAAGCTGGAAAAGTCAGTAAAGTCGGAAAAGCCGGAAAAGTTGGTAAAGTCAGAAAAGTCAGAAAAGCTGGAAAAGTCAGAAAAGTCAGAAAAGTCAGAAAAGTTGGTAAAGTTGGAAAAGTCAGAAAAGCCGGAAAAGTCAGGAAAGTTGGAAAAGTCAGAAAAGTCGGAAAAGTCAGAAAAGCTGGAAAAGCCAGAAAAGTCAGAAAAGTTGGTAAAGTTGGAAAAGTCAGAAAAGCTGGAAAAGTCAGAAAAGTTGGAAACCGAGGGGAGGAAGAAGAAGTCAGAAAAGTCCCCAGACAGGTGAGGTTGAAGGCTTGGGGACAACCGAGTGTCCCCCAGCTCAGGATGACCTTTCTCATTGGATCCTTCCAGGGATCATCTCGAGATTCCAAAGGCCAGACAGCGCCGGGACCACTCCAGACGCCGGCGTTGGATGCACACAGCCAAAGCTTCACGCTCCAGAGGAGGAAGAGGAGAAGGAGACGGGGAAGAGGTGAAGAGAGAAAAATCCAAGCAGATCCATCTTCGGGATCCCTGGAACTTCCAAACGCCGGTGGTGGCGGTGCTGTCGGCATCCAGCTCTGGCTCCAGCATTCCTGAGGATCCCGATCCCGAGGAGCCCCTACCCAGCCCTTTGACAATGAAGACAATGAAGACAAGCAATGAGAGCTTCTGGCCAGTGCTGGACACATCTCTGGAGTAGCTGGAAATCTCTGAGAATCTCTGGGAATCTCCAAGAACCATCAATAAACACCTCTGGTTTGGAGTGGTTGAGGGATGACTGAGAAGAACTTCCTTTCTGCAAGGATCCATTGGGATCGTCCCAGTTTTCACCCAGAACACGCCCTTTTTGTCCCAAAACCCGTTGGATCCAAGCCCAAATCCCATCAGATCAACCACAAAATCCCATCAGATGCAACCCCCAAATCCCAACACAAAATCCCATCAGATCCAGCTCAAACCCCATTGGATCCAATCCACAATCCCAATAGATCCAATGCAAAATCCCATTGGAGCACAACCCTGCCTTGTTGATCAGGGTGTCCCCTGGCCATTTGTCTCAGGAGTTGTCACCGTTGTCACACCCAGAGCCCCTGCAGCTTGGGGGGGTTCAAGGGAGGTGTGAGCTCACCTGGGTCCCTGCGGGAGCGGAGCCAAGGCTGCCCCTTCCACTCAGGATCCAGGAGCGGCCACGTGGGTGATGGGAGTGTGAAAAATGACGTTTCGCCTTTTCATATTCATTTATAAGTTTAGTAAAAATAAAATAAAAATAGACAATTAGGAGACAGAAGAAGGTAGCTACTCAGCTGAGGGTGTAAACCAACACACACACACTATTCCAGATTTTTTTGGTATTTAAGAATCTTTGTGTTACATGTTTAAAAGAGACTAATGCATGATTCAAATATTCCTTTTGGTTTCAAGGTCCCCCTAAGTATACAGTTTATCTGTGGGACTCCATGTAGCCTGGATAGATGTCGTAAATCTATCTTCCGAAGATTCAAACCCCCAAAGGCTCAATTGTTCTTTATCAGAAATCTTCATTCAGGAATGCAAGAAGTTCTTTCTGCCTTCTGTCTAGTTAAGAAGTTACAAAAAAAAAAAAAAAAAGAACAACCCCCATCTCTACTTTGTTACAATCTAAGAATATTCATTTATCGCATTTCTCAAATTCTATTAATAAAAGAACACACGGTACAACCTTCTTACATTATATGTACAACATTCACCTCAATTTTTGTGAAAAAAAGCCCAACTCCAAAATGTGCATTTATAACATGGAGTGAGTAGGGCTGCTCAGGGCATTGCTGCCCTGGGGTTTTCAGCACTGCCACCTCTCTGCTCCTCCCTATATATTTATATATTTATATATTTATATATTTATATATTTATATATTTATATATTTATATATTTATATATTTATATATTTATATATTTATATACAAATATATTTATATATGTATGTATTTATATATTTACATATTTATATATTTGTAAATGTGTATATTTATATTTATTTATTAATTTATATAATTATATTTCTAGTTCTAGTTATATTTCTAGTTATAGTTATAGTTATATTTGCTAGTGAAGAACTGTTAATCCTTTTCCATATTTTTGCCTGGAACCCCCATAGTTTTGAAGTTATAATGATCTGGAGGGAGGAGGGTTTCTTTCCATTCCAGGAAGGTTCCCACCTTCCTTGGCAGACACCTGTCTTTTAAACCAAGACATCAATCTACCCAGTGATCTCACAGAGCCCTTCCTATGATGTCATGGGGCCCCCTTTATGATGTCAGCGTCTGCTCTGTAATTTCACAGCCCACTCTGTGATGTCACACAGGTGCCCGACATTGTCAAACTCTACTCTGTGACCTCACACTGCTGTCCTGTGATGTCATGGCCCACTCTGTGATGTCATAAACCCCCCCTGCAATGTCACCACCTGCTCTGTGAAGTCACACAGTCTCTCCATTATGTCATAGCTGCTCTGTGACCTCATGGCACCTTTTTCTGGGACAGTCCCTGGGTCACTTTTGGGGCAGGGTGGGCAGGCAGCCTCCAGGAGCATTTGGGCCCCTGTGCCTGCAGCCCCCAGTGCCCGGGGGTGCCCAGCAGCTCCCGCAGGCTGCAGGAGCTCTGTGCCAGGCCTGACAGCCACAAGGGTCCGTCCTCGTCCCAGGGGACCCGGCACCACTTGGAATCCCGGCCGGAGCGCGGCTGTGGAGCGACCGCCGGACTCAGCGGGGCGGGGACCCCCGGGAACCCCCAGAGCCCTCCTGCCCCACGGGTGCCCACAGCAGCCCCAGGGCTGTGCCTGTCCCCGTGTCACCGTCCCCGCGGGTGCCAGGGCTGTGTTTCCCTCCCGAGGACGGGGCCCTGCGCAGTCCTGTTGAGGTGTGCCTTTAAGGCTTTCAAGGTGATCCCTCTTTTAGGGTAGGTTTTTCCCAGCCAACCCTGAAGGAATGATTATAATACACCTGGTTTGCCAAGCAACCTGAGATTTTTGCAGGGGCTGGGCCATCGAAGGAATTGCCCCAGGCAGAGAGGGCCCACCCCTCCTTGCAGGTGATTTGACCTTTAGGCTGCCCTTTAGCCCTTCGGTCACGCCCTGTCCCTCTCTGACAGGTGGGCTCAATGCCCTCCCCCTTCCCCCTCTCCCAGGTAAAAACCCAGGACAGGCACATGGTCAGGGTTCTGCTCAGGGAAGTCACACAGTTCAGAGCTGCTGCTGTAACTGGAATAAAATCTCTGGACAATGAAAGAAATTAGCCCCAGGTTATGCACTCCCGAGTTGTGCTGTTACACTGTTTTGCTGTAAAATTAAAGTTGCACTGTTACTTGCCTGTTTTAAACTGTTCATGTTGAATCTGTACCCTGAATTTCTGTTCGTTATGTCCAAGTTCTGTACCCTTTCTCCCTAAATCCTGGGCTTTCCCCTCTCCCGACGAAAGCCCGCACGCCGCCGCCTTGTCGCTCCCCCTGCCACTTCCTGCTGCCCCCCCCGCTGCTTCCTGCCGCTCCCTGCCGACGGCCGTCGAGCTGTGGGCTCCGCCCAATATGGAGATCAAGGAACTCCCATGGTGCCTGGCCACGACCGGGAGTCCAGTTGGAGCTAGAAAAGCCCCTGGGACAGCGAGCCGACACAGAAACTGGACCTAAGAAGGACAAAACTGTGCGAGGCACACGTCTAGCTACCTGCAGGCAGCAGGCATTCTTTTGTTACTTTCTCGCCATGACCTGAAAGGAACTGGAGAGAGGTGACGCCCCTGGACCACACGAGCCAAAGCGATTCTATTGGAACCCCCGTGAGGAAGGAATCCCGACTCTGCAGCAGCACCAGCAGCAGCAGATTCGACTGCACCTCCTCCTCCGTGGTGTCTACTGGGAGCAGCGGCGGCGTGCGCAGCCCCTCGGGCCCCCTACCCAGAGCTGATTTCTAATAAAGGCTTTTTCAAAGCTGGTCTCCTGGCCCATTTATAACAAAAGGTGACTTTTATTACAAGTGTTTGAAAAAACTGACAAGCAGTTTAATGTTTCTGAAACCATCCAGTGATCAGTGTCCACACTGCAGCCTTGAGCTTCTCGTTCCTCAGGCTGTAGATGAGAGGGTTCAGGGCTGGAGGCACCACTGAGTACAGAACTGACAGGGACAGATCCAGGGATGGGGAGGACATGGAGGGGGGCTTCAGATTGGCAAATACTGCAGTGCTGACAAACAGGGAGACCACGGCCAGGTGAGGGAGGCAGGTGGAAAAGGCTTTGTGCCGTCCCTGCTCAGAGGGGATCCTCAGCACAGCCCTGAAGATCTGCACATAGGAGAAAACAATGAATACAAAACAGCCAAATACAAAACAGGCACTAACAGCAAGAAGGCCAAGTTCCCTGAGGTAGGATTTGGAGCAGGAGAGCTTGAGGATCTGGGGCACTTCACAGAAGAACTGGCCCAGGGCATTGCCATGGCACAGGGGCAGGGAAAATGTATTGGCTGTGTGCAGCAGAGCATTGAGAAAGGCACTGGCCCAGGCAGCTGCTGCCATGTGGGCACAAGCTCTGCTGCCCAGGAGGGTCCCGTAGTGCAGGGGTTTGCAGATGGACACGTAGCGGTCGTAGCACATGACGGTCAGCAGGAAAAATTCTGCTCCCATAAAGAAAATAAAGAAAAAGACCTGTGCAGCACACCCTGTGTAGGAGATGTTCCTGGTGTCCCAGAGGGAATTGTGCATGGCTTTGGGGACAGTGGTGCAGATGCAGCCCAGGTCGGTGAGGGCCAGGTTGAGCAGGAAGAAGAACATGGGGCTGTGCAGGTGGTGGCCGCAGGCTACGGCGCTGATGATGAGGCCGTTGCCCAGGAGGGCAGCCAGGGAGATGCCCAGGAAGAGGCAGAAGTGCAGGAGCTGCAGCTGCCTCGTGTCTGCCAATGCCAGCAGGAGGAAGTGGCTGATGGAGCTGCTGTTGGACATTTGCTGTGCCTGGCCATGCGGATCTGTTCATGGAGAAAGGACAGAGACAAGTCAGCAGAGGTTGCTTTGAGCCAAACCTGGGCCATTCCCTGTTGACTGTCCTGCTCTGAGTCCTCCACCTTTGTTCCTGCTCTGGGAAAACCTTCACCTAGGTCCCTGCCTGAGCTCCAGTTGTGCTGTCTGAGTGTGCCAGGAGCAGCCAGGTTTGTGTGGGGGGGCTCTCGAGGAGCCATCCCTGCCCTGCTGCCCTGGGTTTGTGGGCATGTGGCAGAGGAACAAGGCTGGATATTCAGGATTTGTCAGGCAAATCACTCCTAATTCATACAGGCTTGTTGCCATCTGAACTCCCACTTTTAAAGGGCATGGTGAGCAGGAAGGAATTTTAGGAAGGAATTATTTTCCTGCCCACACATCATTGCTTGTTCTCTGAGATCAGAAATTCCCAGCATTTCTGCTGCACTCAGAGTTTGCCACTGAGAGATGAGAGAGGCAAAGGATTCCCTGTGCCTTGGGCAAGGTGAGGGGCTGGATGGGCTTGTTCCCAACTGCCCTGGGTTTGCAGCTTTGGCTGCAGTCAGAGCACAGTCACACTCCTGGGTCACCCTGGGATAAACCAGACCCTGCCCAGAGCAGAGGGATCCCTGAATGTCTCCCCCTCTCCAAAGGGCTCTGGGCAAGGTCTCAGCACCCCCTTCTGCCAAGGACACTCACAGCTCCCTTGGTAAAACCCAGCAGCATTTCCTCAGCTCTGGCATCTCTGCACTTCCCCAGGGCACATTCAGGGAACTGCAAGGGGCTCTGGCACAGATTTGCAGCCAGGAGGGCAGCTCAGAGCTTGCAAGGACACAGCAAGGAGATCCCTGGGTGTGCCCATGATGGGATCTCAGGGAGTGGGCTCAGCCCATTCCCCTTTCCCATGGACTGCTCTGCCCACAGCCCCACAGGTCCCAAGGAAGCTTGGACACCCCATGGCCATGGCCACAGCTGCCTGGCAGCAATGCCAAGGGCAGTGTCTGACTCAGCTGCTGCAAATGCCAGAGCCTCCCTGAGAGCACCAGATGACAGGGACAATCTCAGGGCAGGGCAGAAGCCAGAGAAGATGTGGTGGGGCTGTGCCTGGGAGGGCAGGGCAGAGACAGCCGGGCACTCAGGACAGTGTTCCCGTGCCCAGCTGTGCACGGCACCTCCCACACACCCACAGTGCCCTCCTGCCCCCAGCACTGCTCTCTTCAGCCCCCTCTCCTTCCCTCAGCATCTCCCTGGGCCTGGACATTTCCCTGCTGAGAGGAGCCTTGTCCCTGCCAGCGCTGACAGAGCCCATCCCAGCCTCTGTGCCCTGGGCCCGGCCCTACAGAAACCTGCCTGTCTGCAGGGCCCTGGCTGGGGCAGGCTCTGTCTGCAGCTGGCCAAGGGCAGCTCAGGAGAGCCCTGCTGGGCCCTGCTAAGGTGATGCTGCTGCTGCTGCTGCTGTCCAGGGCTGAGGAGGGGCTGAAGGCCCTTGAGGAGCCTCCCAGCAGAGAGACTGACCACCCAAAGTTACAGCTCTGGAGTTTCTGTAAATGTTCAAACATTCCTCTGATGATCCTGTGTGTTCCTCTCAGCTCAGAATGTTCTGTGATTCTGTGGTTGCAATTCCTGTTCTGCTGCTCTCATCCTCCTGTTGCCTACAACCAAAAGAGAAAAAACCCCTTTGTAACAGTGTTAGAACAGTAAAGTAAAAACCAGACCTTTATTGGAAGCTCCCAGGTGTCCCAGTGTTGATGGGGCACACCTGGCCCCTGATTTCAACAATTTATTGAGGTTGATTAATTAGGATATTTGGCAGGAATATCCAATAGGAAATTCAGTTGCACCAGTTACACACCCCTGGGTCAATCCATTGCTCCAAGGGTTTCTTTCCCCCAATTTTTTTTGATGCCTGCTAACACTCTGGGTCAAAACCAAAATGTTCTTCTTGTAGGTCCTCTTCCTGATAATAAGACTGCACAGGAATGTAATTAGAAGGTCAGCCTATTGTTCTAAAATTTAAAAGAAAGGGTAGGAAACATGCTAGAATTAATAAGGAATTATACTTAAATAAGGATGTGTATACTATAAGTATAAAAGTATATATATGTATACTACACAATACTATACAATATATACTATAGTATATGTACATATATTTGCTATAAGTATATGTACATATATGTATATATACTAGAGTATATAAGTATATTTATACTATAATAAGTATATGCAATAGTAGTTGAATGGAGTAAATTAAAAATTATAGTTTTATAAATACATATTAGTAGTTAACAGAGCTATGAATATATGAAAAATGTATAAAAAAAAAATCCATTTGTCATCACCCCAACTCCCCCACACTGCTCCAAGCAGGAAATTAAAACACTCTCAGGAAAGCTCCTGATCTTTCCAGAAACCCCAGGCTCACCTTCTTTTGGGAAGTGTCCTCTGGAGCTGTGCCCAGGCTGGTGTGGAGCTGGGAGCAGCCCTGCCCCACACAGCACCTCTCAGCAGCAGCACCTGCCCTGCTCAGGGTGGCTCCTTCCCCCCACAGCTTCTCCCCAGCACTGGGAGCAGCTCCCCGGGCCGGCTGAGAGCTGTCCCTGGCAGGCAGCAGAGTCCCTGGGCCAGCACAGAGCCCTGGGCTGCAGGAGCCTGCTCTGCAGGACAGCCCTGGGCAGCCCTGGCTGCAGCCCCGGCTGCTCAGCCCTGCAGCAGAGCCTGGCACAGGGAGCTGCCCTGTGCTGTGCCTGGGCTGCTGCAGCAGGGAAACCCAGCCCTGCCCCAGGGCCACATCCCTGCCCTGCAGCAGCTCGGAGAGGGCTCCTGGAAGGGCCTCAGAGCTGTGGGATGTGGCAGCTTCAGGAGATCCCTGCAGGAAGTGCAGCTTATCTTCCCCCAGCCAGAGAGTGACTGTTCCAAATGCTGTGAGGGTTTCTCCTCCAGTGAGCCCTGAGTGAGCTCTGCTGGGCTGGGAAAAGAGTTGCTCATCAGGAGAAATGTCTTTTGAAGCTCTTCTTGGTTGCCAGGAGCTGCTGCCTCTGTGCCAGGAGCCCAGCCCAGCTCATTAGCACAGACACAGCACAAGGACTTTAATGACCCTCTTGGGGCTGGTGCTGAGGCCCTGAACATCAGTCCCTGACAGGGAGTTGAAGAAACCTCTCAAGAACTCCAAGTCAGAATCCAACTCCAAAGTTTCCTGAAGTTTTAATGGGTCCCACTGATGCACACCACAGAGAAAGTGTCCCCAGGTGCCCAGGCAGAGCAGAGAACTGCAGGTAGTGATGCCAGGAGGGGACAAAGAGAAGCCAAGTCTTGGTGCCCTGGGGCACAGCAGGGTCTGTGCCACCAAGGGCGGTCAGGAGACACCTTGTCCTGAGGCCCTGGGGCCTCCTGGCACAGCCCCAGCAAGGCTGGGCACTCTCAGCCCCTTGTCCTGCCCTCAGCATCCCCTGACAGCCCAGTGGCCTCAAGGATCTGCTGGAAGGAGTCCCTGGGGAGCCTTGGTCAGGAATGGCCCTGGGGGGCTCCTTAATGCTCCCAGGCACTGCAGGTTTTCCAAAGGACTTTGGGTTTGGCTTTTGCCTTGGAGTTTCTGAGAGGTTTCTGCAATCATGGCCTCCAATTATTTGCTTTAATTAGTCCCTTGAGAGGCCTTGACAGTAACAACACTCAGTGGGGCTCATTAATGCTTCAAGGTACTTCAGTTATTTTAAGGTACTTGGTGTTTCCCCTTTAAATCTAACTCTGTGAGTAAGATTGTGCAATCCTGGCCCCAATTATCTACTTTAACAAGTCCCTTGGGATTCTCAGTGAGTACAAACACTCAGTGGGGCTCATTAATACTTTAAGGTACTCAAAGTTTCTTAAAGAACTTTTTTTGGCACTGAGTCTCTGAAATTTTTTTGTACCATCTTGGCCTCCAATTATCTGCTTTAATGAGTCCCTTGAGAGCTTTGCACTGACACTCAGTGCGGCTCATTAATACTTTGAGATTACTCCAAGTTTTTAAGGTACTTTGGAATTTCCTGCCCACACTGAGTCTTTGAGAAGTTTCTGTGCAATCCTAGCCTCCAGTTCTCTCCTCCAAGGAGTCCATGAGGAGCCTGTGTTTGGGATGGACCTCAGTGCAACCCATGAATGCTTTGAGACACTTTGGGTGCTTCCTTCTGACTTGGACTCCTGGAAAGGTTTGTTCAATCTCCTCTCAGGCTCTGAGGTTGCAGAGCTCAGCACCAAAAGCACCAAGGGGCTCATTAGGATTAAACAAGTCCTGACAAAGCATGGCTGTGCCTTGATTTCCCTCTGGTCTGCTGCAGTTCATTAGGAAGTCTTTTTTCCTAGAGTTATGGAAAAGTATTTCAAAGAGCTTCTAAAAAATATATATTCCTATTTTCAAAAATCTGTTTTATTCTTTTACTTACTACACAAAGGGTGATTGCAGCATTCTGTGATTGATATTGACCCAGGGTCTCTCCTCAGGAGGTCTGGCCTGCTCAGAGAAGCTGTGCCTTGAGGTCTGATCCACTCTAGACAACCTTGCTCCACATTCCCCAGCCCCATCCTGTCTCTCCTCACTCACCTGGGACCTTCTTTGCTTGGAGAGCTGCCCACACTCAGGCAAACAGTGGCTTCCGATTTTTTTTATGAATGGAAAACTCCTGAGTTTCCCCACTGAAAACAGACACCCTCCTCAGGTGTGTGCCAGCCCAAGGTGCCACCAAGGCCACTGCAGCCCTGCCCTGGGCCAGGAGTGAGGGTGGATCATCATCCCAACCTGCCCTGGGCCATTGCAAGGGGCTGTGGCCATGGACACTGCCCTGACCCCACTGCTGGGTTTGGGTGCCACAGCAACCCCCATCAGTTCCAGTTTCCTTGGAAAGCAGCCCAAGGAGCCATTTCTGCAGCCAGGTTCCATGGCCAGGGGGATGTGGGAGGCTGCAGGTGGTCAATTCTCCATCCCTGGAAACATTCCAGTCCAGCTGGGACAGGGCTCTGAACAACCTGATCTGGTGAAAGATGTCCCTGCTCATCCCAGGCCTGGGCAAGAGGCCTGAGTGAGGCCTGAACAACAGGCCCTGAGCCAAAGGTGACCTCTGGGTGAACCTTCCAACCAGAGTTTATCTTTGTACCTGCTCATTAGTGAAATACGCATGGTCATTGTTATAAATTGGCCAGGAGACCAGCTCCTTTGAAAAAGCCTTTATTAGAAATCAGCTCTGGGTAGGGGGCTCGAGGGGCTGCGCACGCCGCCGCTGCTCCCTGAAGACACCACGGAGGAGGAGGTGCAGGTCGAATCTGCTGCTGCCGGTGCTGCTGCAGAGTCGGGATTCCTTCCTCACGGGGGTTCCAATAGAATCGCTTTGGCTCGTGTGGTCCAGGGGCGTTACCTTTCTCCAGTTTCTTTCAGGCCATGGCGACAAAGTAACAAAAGAATGCCTGCCGCCTGCAGGTAGCTAGACATGTGCCTCGCACAGTTTTGTCTTTCTTAGGTCCAGTTTTTGTGTCGGCTCGCTGTCCCAGGGGTTTTTTTAGCTCTAACTGGACTCTCGGCTGCAGCCAGGCACCATGGGATGTCATCTCCATATTGGGCGGAGCCCACAGCTCGACGGCAGGCAGGCAGGGAGCAGCAGGGAGCAGCAGGGGGCAACAGGAAGTGGCAGGGGGAGCTACAAGGCAGCGGCGTGCTTTCCTCGGGGGAGGGGAAAGCTCAGGATTTAGGGAGAAAGGGTACAGAACTTGGACATAACGAACAGAAATTCAGGGTACAGATACAACATGAACAGTTTAAAACAGGCAAGTAACAGTGCAACTTTAATTTTACAGCAAAACAGTGTAACAGCACAACTCGGGAGTGCATAACCTGGGGCTAATTTCTTTCAATCCCCCCTCTATTTCTTTGATCGGGCTTTAGCCCGCATCAATTGGCCATGTCTGATTCAAGGGAATAAATCTGTTTTAATTTTTGGTATTGGTCATAAATTCTTTTTGCTGTGCTCAGTTCTTCTTGGGGTTGTAATCTAATTGTATTTGTAGGTTTCTGAATCTTTACTTTAGGGATTTGGAGACTAGCTGGAACAGTAGTGGCTACAGTTCGAATTAGACAGGGAAGTATGCAGGGGAGAAGTAGGAGACTGACAAAGGCACTTATTGCAATGAACACTACTTTTTCCCACCAGGTCCCTTCAAAGGACCAGAAGTTGTCCCACCAGTCTATATTAATTAAGGGCTTCCATTCCTGGGTACTTACATATGCAATTTTTTGTATTTCTTTGGAAATATTTTTTATTACCTTACTTTCATAATCGACTGCTAGTTTGATTTGATAAACTACTGCTCTTGTCTGCGCCAATTGGTTACTGATATGATCAAGGGCAAGGGCTGTTTTGTTTGATAACCTGATAATTTTATTCAACATGTAAATTGGAATTCGGCACCTCCATGGTTTATCTTGTGTCCAAGTTGCTGGCTTATATGTTTTCACTATTCTTTTTGGTGTCTGTATTTTACTTTTCCATGTTTGTGTGCTGCCCCTCCTCCCCTTTTGGTATTTTCTTTTTCTCAGGTCTGCTACTCCCTCTGTATTTCTTAACTTTTTAAAACAGAACCACTCTCTGATAGGGCACTCCCCGGTCAGGCACTGCTTAAATGTGGCAGTATTTTTTGCAATCCAATATTGTTTTTTCTCTTTTTGACAGGTGGATAGTTGGATCATGTCAAAACATGTGGGATTCACATGGGTGTGAACTCTCATAAGGGATTGTAGATTCTCCCCATCACAAACTGAATGACAGCATTCGGAGTAAGCCCCATCTGTAAACTTGCTTATCAATAGGACTACTATCAGTCCCTCCAAGAGTCCAGTATGAACCATTCTATTTGTGGATCCTTTGGTCTCACCTGGCCTTGCCTCTTGGGTCAGGGGGTTCTTTCTCCTCATCATATCAGTAGGACTACTATTAGTCCCTCCAAGAGTCCAGTATGAACCTGCCCCCATCTCGCTCTGAGGGTTCTCTTTGGTCTCACCTGGTCTTGCCTCTTGGGTCGGGGAGTTCTTAGGCTGGATTTGTGGAGTTCTCCCTTGTTTATTCCCACCTTCCACCTTTTTCTTAGTTTTAGTTAGCTCCCTTTGGGTGTGCCCTATGAGAGATTTAATTTTTAAATTAAGAATTACTGCTACTTATTACTTTTACATTAACACATTGTGGCTCATTATAACAATTTATAACATCGGATTTAACCATTATTTTACACTTTTATATTAACACTTTTTAATCTCTTGTAACAATGTAGATTTTTAACAATGGTAACGACAGCTTGTAATAACTGTTATTGTCCCTTATTGGCTTTAACTGGTTTTTGGTTGTTTCCTGAGAGTTACTTTGAGGGTGTCTGGATCTCGAGTGGCAGTCCACTCAGAGGGAACTCTTGTTGGGGTTGCAGGGTCAGAGGGATCTGACCCCTTGTTGCAGTCAGAGGGATCACTCGGGGGTGGTAATGGTCCTTTCACTCTGGTGATGTGGGTCCAGCCCTTTTCCTGGGTTCGCACTGCAGTATGAGTAGTGAGCAGAACTTGGAACGGGCCTTCGAATTTAGGGGTTAGTGGGGTGGTATTCCAGGACTTAATTAAAACCCAGTCTCCTGGTTTTATTTGGTGCATGTCAGTGTCCAAGGGAGAGGTTTGAGGAAGATACCCTCTTCTTTTAAGATCTGCCAATGTCTTTCCAATTGTTTTTACATATTCTTGGGTAGCGGCCTCCCCTTCTAAATAATCCCCAGTGCTATAGGGGGTCAGTAAGAAGGGGAGTCCAAACATCATCTCATATGGTGAAGCCCCTATGTCAGATCTAGGTCGGACCCGGATTCACAGAAGGGCCAGGGGCAGACACTTGAGCCAATTCATTCCTGTTTTGGTTATCAATTTAGTTAATACATTTTTGAGGGTTTTATTCATCCTCTCAACTCTCCCTGAACTTTGGGGATGCCAGGGTGTATGCAACTGCCACCTGATTCCTAAGGCTTTAATGACATCATGTAGAATTTTGGCCACAAAATGAGGACCTCGGTCTGAATCAGTATTAATCACTAGGCCATACCGGGGGATGATGTGTTCCAATAATATTTTTATTACCACTTGTGCCGTCTCCTCCCCAGCAGGAAAGGCTTTCACCCAATGGGCCAAACAATCAACCATAACAAGTAGATACCTGCAACCCTGTACTGAAGGCACCTCGGCAAAATCTACCTGTACATTTTGAAAGAGTCCCAATGCCATTCGTCTTCCTCCTGGGGCACTCCCCCCCATCGTTTTCTGATTTACCTTTTGGCATCCTTCAGTTACTGCTTTGGCTAGACCATGTACCCCAATACATAAATATTCTTTTTAAAAAAAAATGATCACATAACCCTTGGGTGCCCCAGTGGGTCAGGCTCTGTATTCTTTATTTAAAAACTTTTATCTATCTGGGGTTAATCATTCCCCTTGCTTCCCTTGGTACAACCCTAACTTCTTTATTTCTCTCAACTCATGTTCACCACGTATTGGTTCTCTTCTTTTGTCAGCTGGCAGGATGTTGGATGGCAGTCCACTTGGGGAGACTCGTGGGGGATTTTTCTGGGTTTTGTCCATAGTTAGGAGGAGGCGATACTGGTCTTTTTACACGGGAAACGTCAGTCCACTCTTTTTCTTGGGTCCAAACAGCAGCATGGGTTACTAATTTCTAGCTTTTTCCTGATATCAGGCCAGGATCCAGCAAGGAACTGCACCTTTAACAGCACTTGGGCCTCAGGACTGTCGGGATCCACGTAACCAAAAATCTCCTCCCCTGCTTAACTAGGTGGCTGGGGTCCCATTCTCCCTGGGTCCCATCAAAGGCCAGCCTGGTGCCGCCACCCCGGGGAACAGACCCTCCGATGCCCCTCACCACCAGGGTTCCACAGTCTCCCACATTCTGCCCTTCCCCTTTCCCACCTGGATCCCACCCTGGATCCGCCCGCGGGAGCCCGTCCCCTGCCCGGGGCCCAAACCTGCTCCCCTGTTCCCAGACTTGCATCCCCGCGACATGGACCATGGCCATCTCCTTGGGGCTGAACAAGGCACCCAAAATAGAGTTCATCTCACTCCAGGTGCAAACATTAGGATTCAGGAACCAATCCACCCAGCCAGCCACCCCCACCAGGTCCCCAACCAGGCCTCCCAGCTCTTTCTTAAAGCCCCCAACTTCTGAAGCTGTCAGAGGTGCATCCCCAGTTGCCCCACTTATCGGGACTTCCCTTAGGGGGAAGAGCTTTGTTCTTGACCTGGTGCCACAGTAGGGTCCTTTTGGGGTTTCTATATTATTGGCTGGCAAGTCCAGCTCCCAGTTGTTTGGGGGTGCAGGGACAGTAGATGGTGAGGGGGTGTGGCCTCGGCCAGTGCTAGGAGAGGTCGAGGATAGAGTTGAAGAGTAGAAGGGGTTAGTACTCAAGACAGTCGGGTCAGACTGAGGTGGTAGAGAGGGTGGAGCTGTAGGGGTTAATCCGGTTGGGGAGCAAGCTGAAGAAGGATTAGGGATCATGGTTTGGAGAGATGGGGAGGGGTTCACAGGTAAAGCTGGAGGGTTAGCAGGGACAGTTTGGGGTATCCCAGGGTAAACAGGAGGAGGGGGCAAATAATCAAGAGGGTCCCAATGGTGACTGCTTTCCTCCTTTTTCTCTTTTTCATTTTTCCTCTTTCCCTCTTGTAGCTTACAAATCTTAACTGTTTCACTTTCAGTTCTGTGTCTCTGCCAGCAGGCAGCATAAAGGATCTGCTCAGTATCTGAGTCCCCTCGGGATTTCAGATACTGGTTTAATTGCGAGCACATCCAGGGGTCCTTAGTTCCACACCACGGCCATCCTCCAGGCAAATTCAAAGTGGGCCAAACCTCAATACAATAATGGATCATTTTAACCTTGCTCAAATTTTTAGTGGCCTCTTCAGTATCCCATAGTTCCAACATTTGTCCTAATGGACTATCTGGGGGAATGTTCTTTATCTTCCCCTTTTCCTCCTCAGGTGGTTTTTGCTTATTTATATATCCTCCCATTCTCACTAGGTAATCTTCACTCACTCTACGAACACTCGTCAGTGGCCCCAGTGGCACCACTCCTGCCAGTGCTCAGAGTGCTCTGTCGGTAGCCTGATATCCCGCCCTTAGAGATTCAGCCACTACCCCAGCCAGCACCCCTTTCTCACTCACTCCACGAACACCCGTTAGTGGCCCCAGTTACCCGCCCTCAGGGTCTGGCTACTCCTGCCAGTGCTCAGAGTGCCCTGTCGGTAGCCTGATATCTCGCCCTTAGAGATTCAGTCACTACCCCAGCCAGCACCCCTCTTCCTCTCCTGTATATCTATCGAGTTTCCATAAGTGGCCGGTCAACCTGGGCCCAGAGTTCCAGTCACCACCTACAGCCAGGACTCGGACATACAGTGTGCGACTCACTCACTCCCCCTATCGTTAAATCCCTCGCACCTTGGGACTTCCCTAACTTTCATTCATCCTACACCCAGGCGGTATACTCAAAAGACCCCCGGCCCTGTAGGCTCTCCGCACCTGGAACGCATACCTCTCACTTCTAGGTACCCCCAACCAGTGCGCCCACTCCTGTACCCCGGTAGTTACCCCAGCCAGTGTCCCAAGCCAGTAGTGGTTGCAGTTACCCACTCTCAGGGTCTGGCCACCACTTCTGCCAGTGCTCAGAGTGCCCTGTCTGTCAGCCAGCACCCCTTCCTCGCCTGGACACCCCGGGCCGTAACTCGGCCAGTACCCTCTCTCACTCCCACACCCTGTTAGCTACCCCAGCCAGTATCCCAACTCGTGGATACCCCGGGCCGTAACCTCAGCCAGTGCGGTGCGTGCTACACCCACAGCTCCAGGCTTTCCGCACGCTTGGATCAGCCTGAGCAGCCTGCCTCCGTAGATTCTAGAATGAGGCGGGCCTATCCTACAATCACACACCCTGTGACGTGCCACTCACCCTCTAAATTACCTCCGCACGCCCGGAGGGGGGCGCCTATGCCCCTGGAGACGCCTCTTTCACACCGTTCTCCTTTCGCTTCCCTCTTTTCTCGGCCAGGTCCCTCGCGGGAGACTGGAAACGCGGTACTGGGAGGCCCACACTCGCTTCAAAGATCCGAGCTGCCGGTCTTTGTCTCACTCACACACCACTCGCTCGTCTCCACTCCCGCCACCGGCTATACTTTACCGGCGCTCCTCCGTGCTGTCCGATCCCAGGCTGTCTTCCTTGGTCCAGTGTGACCAGCTGTCCGGAGATCCAAAGGGCGGTCGGCCGTCCCGTCCTCGGTCCTCTTCAGGCGTGGTCACGTCCCGGACGAGCCCCCAATTTGTTATAAATGGGCCAGGAGACCAGCTCCTTTGAAAAAGCCTTTATTAGAAGTCAGCTCTGGGTAGGGGCTCGAGGGGCTGCGCACGCCGCCGCTGCTCCCAGTAGACACCACGGAGGAGGAGGTGCAGTCGAATCTGCTGCTGCTGGTGCTGCTGCAGAGTCGGGATTCCTTCCTCACGGGGGTTCCAATAGAATCACTTTGGCTCGTGTGGTCCAGGGGCGTTACCTTTCTCCAGTTTCTTTCAGGCCATGGCGACAAAGTAACAAAAGAATGCCTGCCGCCTGCAGGTAGCTGGGCGTGTGCCTGGCACAGTTTTGTCTTTCTTAGGTTTAGTTTCTGTGTTGGCTCGCTGTCTCAGGGGCTTTTTTTAGCTCTAACTGGACTCCCGGTCGCAGCCAGGCACGATGGGAGTTCCTTTCATCTCCATATTGGGCGGAGCCCACAGCTCGACGGCCGAGGCAGGAAGCAGCAGGGAGGGACTGCTAGACAGCGGCGTGCGGGCTTTCAATGGAGAGGGGAAAGCTCAGGATTTAGGGAGAAAGGGTACAGAACTTGGACATAACGAGCAGAAATTTAGGGTACAGATTCAACATGAACAGTTTAAAACAGGCAAGTAAAAGTGCAACTTTAATTTTACAGCAAAACAGTGTAACAGCACAACTCGGGAGTGCATAGCCTGGGGCTAATTTCTTTCAGTGTCACAGCTGACTGCTTGGTTCTGTGAGGTCCCACTGTCACCAAGTCTCTGAAATATCAGAATAGGACTTCCTAACACCAATTTGGTGTTTAAGAGGGCATCACTTAGTCAGGCTTGAGGTCTAACCTGTGGTAACTCCTAACCTTACATGGACATGTGATTCCAGAAGAGTGTTACTTACATACAGTCACTAAATGTGGATTACAATTTAGCCATAACCATAAAATTCATCTGAAGTTCCCAGATACACTCCTTGTTTTCTCTATCACTGCACCCTGGAGCCAGATGTCTTCTTCTTCTCATCCAACCATCCTTGCTGGGAAAGCAGGCCCTGCATGCCTTGTTCCTGTGCTAGAAGTTCACAGGCACAGTAAAAATGGAATGAACCCTTTTGGTATCAAGGCCAGGGCTCTGTGTGCCCAGGCAGAGGCAGGCAGGAGGCAGAGCTGTCAGCAAAGGAAGGGCCCAGCCAGGTGGGGCAGCCGGGGGATGCCGACAGCCTGCAGGGACAGAGGCACAGGGCATGGACACCGTAGGACAGCCTGGGCTGCACAGGGCACAGGGATGGGCAGCAGCTGCAAGGCCCTGACACAGCCAACTCCTGCAGCACTTGGGCCATGGCTGCTGGCCCTGGGCCTGAGCCAGGAGGAGGGGACAAGTGACCCTTGCAGGCCTGGGGCCTCATGGCCTCCTTGTCCCTGCTCAGCAGCCTGGCAGGGGCTGCCCCATGGTGCTGCCCTTGGCATTGCACATCCCCACACCCCAGTGGCCTGGGAAGAGCCCTGAGCAAGGATGTAGGGTCAGGAACAGCTCAGGTCTTTGCCGTTTGCATTCCTGAAACACATCCAGGTTTGCTCAGCATCAGAGACACCTTTGCCTTCTTTGTCCCCACTTGTCCTCACTGCCTGCAATGCTCTGCTATAACAGGAACCTGGGGACACTTTCTCAGTTGTGTTTCTCAGTGGGACCCATTAAAACTTCAAGAAAGTTTGGACTTTGAATCTGACTTGGAGTTCTTGAGAAGTTTCTTGAGTACACTCTGAGGGACTCAATCTGATGTAAACAGCACCAAAGCCCCAAGAGATTAATTAAAGTCCTTGTGCTGTGTCTGTGCTGATGAGCTGGACCAGTATCCTGGCAATCAAGAAGAGCTACAAAAGGACATTTCTCCTGAGGAGCAGCTCCTTTGCACAGCCCAGCAGGGTTGAGGACACTGCCTGCAGGCACCTGAGAGGAGTGAAGCAGAAAGAGGCTTAAAGAGACAGGAAAGACAATTCTGAGATTATTCACCAAGAAATCTTCACAACTTTTTAGAATTCTGAGCTTCTTTGTGGAGAAATCTTCACCACTTCTGACACAGTCAGTCTGTGGCTGCAGGGATCTCCTAAAGCTGACCCAGGACAGGACTGATGTGACTGTAAGGATGGCTCTGCTGCCCTTTCTGCTTTGGGGGAGGATGTGCTCCAGAGCGGTGCTGCCCTGGGCACCGTCAGAGGGACAGGGCAGGACGGCTCCTGCTGCCAGGGACGGCTGCAGGGGCTGAAGCTGGGGCTGCAGTCAGGGCTGCCCAGGGCTGTCCTGCACAGCAGCTCCTGCAGCCCTCAGGGCTCTTGACCAGCCCAGGGCATCTGCCACCTGCCAGGGGCAGCTCTCAGCCTGCCTGGGAGCTCCCATGGATGGTGGAGGGGAGCTGTGGGTGCAAGGAGTGACTCCTGCCAGGGCAGGTCCTGCTGCTGCTGTGGAGAGGGTGCTGTGTGTGCCAGGGCTGCTCAGAGCTCCAGCTCATGCCCAGGTCATTTCTGAGGGGATTTTCCATGAGCTCATTCAGGGCAGGAATTTCCTGCTTCGGTCTCTGCTTTCCTCAATCTGTGCTCCCACTTTTCCCTGGCTCAGCTTGGTGGCAATGCAAACTCAGCTGTGCAGGGCAGAGTAGGGGCTGAGGCTGTTAAAGCATCACACTGAGGATTCATGGGAATCTCATCAAGTGCCTGCAGCTGCCCAGGCTCCAGATCCATGCAGCATCAGCTTTCCATGGTGCCCAGGCCTGGGGGAGCTGTTCTTTAATGCCTGCAGCCGGGAGCAGCTGCAGGGCAGAGCTGGCCTAGGGGCTGGGCTGGGCTCTGGCAGCTGTGGCAGGGAAGGAGCCCGGGCCCACAGGAACAGCTCGGGCTGGGACAGCTGCAGCAGCAGAGCCCTGGGCAGGGAGGGAGGGAGGGAGGCAGTGCTGAGGGCAGCCCTGCTGCTGCTGCTGCTGCTGCTGCAGGGGAGATGTGGCAGCTGCCAGCCCTGCCCTGCAGGGCAGACCCTGGCCTGAGCAGCACAGCTGCTGTGTCCCCTGGCAGCCAGCACAGCCCTCAGCCCGGGGGCTGGGGGCCCTCAGTCCCCTCCTGGGCCAGCAGAGCAGCTCCAGAGATGAAGGGCATCTCTGCTGCCATGTGCCCATTGCCTGCTGCCCAGGGCCTGAGGGCCACTGTCCTGCACTGCTGCTGCCTGCACTGCAGGGGCTGGGCAGGGCTGGGCAGGGAAAGGCTTTTCCTCAGGGCCCGGCTCTCTCTCTCTTTGCCTTGCCCAGCTGCTGCTGCCATTGCTGAGGGGCTCTCTGGGAATGGCACTTCCAGCTGCAGGCTCAGGCCCAGCCCTTGGGCTCCTCCTGCTCAGGCTGAGCACAGCAGTGGGGTGTCCCAGCTCCCTCTGCCCGGGGAGCTCTGGGCAGGGCAGGCTGGCAGGCTGGAATGAGCTGACTCTCCTCAGGCAGTGCCATGGACAGGACCCTTGGTGTGTCTTGGGGATGCCATCCAAGCTTTGTGCTGCCTCCAGGGGACACTGGGGGGACAGAAGTGACCTTGGCCAGGAGTGGGGACTAGACTGAGAAAGGCTGAGCCAGTTTGCTCTACTCTGGCTCCCTCTGCTCTCAGCTATGTCGGGCTTATTTCCAGGTGAGTACAGTGACTGCCCTGGATCTCAGAAAGGGCAGCTGGGGACAGATGGAGCAACAGAGCAGCTCCCCTGAGGTGCTTCACTGAGTTACAGCCAATGCTCTTGCCCTGCACAGTTCTCTCTGATCTCCCTGGACACAGCAGGAAACCCTCTCAGAGTTCCTCTGGCCATCACTGTTCCTCAGCCCTGGCACAGGACATGCTGCCAAGCTCCTCTGCTTTTGGAGATGTTTCAGCTGACAAAGTCAAACCCCAAGTCTGGCCCCTGTCCCTGTTCCCATGGCCCCACTGCTGCAGAGCAGAGCTGAGCCCTCGGTGTCCATGGGCAGAGCTCCAGCACATCAGAGCCACAGGGCCAGATCCCAGCAGAGCTGCAGGCACAGGGCTGAGGAAAGGGCTCTGAGAAAAGGAAAATTGTGTGGCACTGAGTGGCAGGAGGAGGGCTGGGAAAAAGGGCTTGGGAATCACTTAACAAAGTCTCCCCAACTTGTCACTGTGTCGTCCTTGACCAGGTCCCCATGTCCAGAGGCAGCAAATGTCCAACAGCAGCTCCATCAGCCACTTCCTCCTGCTGGCATTGGCAGACAGGCGGCAGCTGCAGCTCCTGCACTTCTGCCTCTTCCTGGGCATCTCCCTGGCTGCCCTCCTGGGCAACGGCCTCATCATCAGCGCCGTAGCCTGCGGCCACCACCTGCACAGCCCCATGTTCTTCTTCCTGCTCAACCTGGCCCTCACTGACCTGGGCTGCATCTGCACCACTGTCCCCAAAGCCATGCACAATTCCCTCTGGGACACCAGGAACATCTCCTACACAGGATGTGTTGCACAGCTCTTTATCTTTGTATTTTTCATTTCAGCAGAGATTTCCATCCTGACCATCATGTGCTACGACCGCTACGTGTCCATCTGCAAACCCCTGCATTATGGGACTCTCCTGGGCAGCAGAGCTTGTGCCCACATGGCAGCAGCTGCCTGGGCCAGTGCTTTTCTCAATGCTCTCATGCACACAGCCAATACATTTTCCCTGCCCCTGTGTCATGGCAATGTCCTGGGCCAGTTCTTCTGTGAGGTGCCCCAGGTCCTCAAGCTCTCCTGCTTACACTCCAAACTCAGGGAAGTTGGGCTTCTTGCTTTAAGTGTCTGTTTAGCTTTTGGCTGTTTTGTGTTCATAGTTTTCTCCTATGTGCAGATCTTCAGGGCTGTGCTGAGGATCCCCTCTGAGCAGGGACGGCACAAAGCCTTTTCCACCTGCCTCCCTCACCTGGCTGTGGTCTCCTTGTTTATCAGCACCTCATTTTTTGCCTACCTGAAGCCCCCCTCCATCTCCTCCCCATCCCTGGATCTGGCCCTGTCAGTTCTGTACTCGGTGGTGCCTCCAGCCCTGAACCCCATCATCTACAGCCTGAGGAACCAGGAGCTCAAGGCTGCAGTGTGGACACTGATGACTGGACAATTTCAGAAACATTAAACTGCTGGCACATTTCTGTAAATCTCTAGTAATAAAAGTCATCTTTGATACTTCCTCTTGTTTTCATTTTGGTGGTTAATTTCATTGTTTTTCTTCTTCAATATTGTGAAAAGAGAAAAGCCATTTTTCATGCCATTTGTGATGTTTTTTCTTTCCACATTTCCTGTGACCACAGACTCAGTCAATGAGTGGCTTGTCAATGAGACGATCTTGATGGTTTTAAAGGAACTCAAGGATGTTGCAGTCAAGTTTTCTGCAGAAATGCCCTTTTTGTTCCCTTCTCTGGAGCTGCAGCAGCAGTGTCTGTGTGCAGAGCTGGGGGCAGATCAGTGCTGGCACAGCAGCTGTGCCCAGCAGCAGCAGCACTTGGTGCTGCCAGTGCTGCTGCCGTGGCCCTGCCCCGCTGCCCTCCTGGCCCTGCTGTTGCTGTAGGGCCTGAGTGCTCTCGGGGCTGGGCACAGGGCTGGGGGTGGCAGTGCCGGGGCTGCAGCAGGGACAGCCCATGGGCACTGCTGGCACAGCAGCAGTGCTGAGGCCTCAGGCCAGGGCCTGGGGGCTGCAGCCTCCTTGCCCAGGCTCTCTCCAGAATACATTGCCCAGGCCAATGCTGAGCAGAGAAAAGCCCCGCCAGCAGCCCCAGGCTGGCCGTGGGCAGGCTGGGGGCAAACAGCACGGCTGGGGCTCTGCAAGGGCCCTGGGCAAGCACACGGCAAGGAGCAGCAGAGCAGGGCCTGATCCATCCCCCCTGCGCTGGACACCCCAGGCCAGCGGCCCACAGCCTCCTCATGCACCTGCCAACAACATCCCCCCTCTGCAGCCCTGGCCTCTCCCCCAGCTCACACAGCTGCCGCAGCCTTGCAGGCACAGCCACGGCAGCACTGCCTCAGGAGCCCCTGTTTGCCCTGCCCAGAGCAGGCCTGAGCACCCCCATGGGGTTGGTGTGGGGAGATGAAGCTGAGGGGGAGCACAAATGCCAGCAGCCCCTGGGGCCAGGAAGGGCTGGGCCACAGCAGGGAAACCCCTCAGGTTTGTGGTGGCCTCTGAAGACAGAGCCAGAAAGTTTCTTCCCATGAGCTGGGAGTTTTCTGTGGCACTGCAGACGTTGTTGCTCAGAGCCAGGGCTGCCTGGCAGCAACCCCCAAACTGCCCTGAGCATTTCCTCTGCTTCACCTTGGCTTTCTTTGCTCTTCCTGCTACGAATTGCTTCCTTATTGCCCAGCCCTGTTCCCTCCCCTGCAAACCTTCCCTCAGCTCCAGCCCTTCCCTCCAGTCCTGTCCCTGGGCTCCAGAGTGAGGAGGTTCCCACAGCCCCAGCCAGGGCCCCACTCCCAAGGCTGTTGCCAGGGCAGCCAGGGCTGGCACCAGCTGTGAGGCTCGGTTTCCCTGGGCTGGGCTTTAGGAATTGGATTCCCCAATTTCCTGCTCCGTGCCGCCACTGGCTGCCCTCCAGCCTCCCATGGAAAGCACAAAAGGCAAAGATCCCAGGCTGGGATAAGAACAATTTACTGGTAACAGCAACAAGGAAAACAACAAATAGGAACAGAAACAATACTGATAACAGAAGGGATAAAACAAACAATGTAGAGGGAAAAATTCAACAACATCAACTGGCTCTTCCTGACCACGTATTTCCTCCTGCCTGGAAAGGACACCCTTCTCCTCAAGGAGAGAGAGAGTCCCTTTGCTGCCCCTGGCAATGACCTGAGATGGCATCAAATACAATAAAGAGGCCATGAACAAACCCTCACGTTCTTCAAACCCGCCTATCATTGCCAGGGGCAGGGAAAGGGACAGGTATCTTCTCAGCATGGATCATACGAAATGTGGGTCCTCTGATGGGGGATGAGGTTGGAGCCTGACATGGAGCTCTTCCCACACTTGGAGCAATTGCAGAGTTTCCTTTAATGGTGCCTGCGTTGGTGTGTGGTCAAGGCAGAGTTTTGATTGAAGCTCTTCCCACACAGGGGACACTCGTAGGGCCTCTCCCCAGTGTGGATGCGCCGATGGGTGACAAGGCTGGAGTTGTACTTGAAGCCCTTCCCGCAGTCGGGGCAGCGGAAGGGCCGCTCATCCGTGTGAATCCGCTCGTGCAGGAGGAGACTGGAGCTGGTGTGAAACCTCTTCCCACACGGGCGACACTCGTAGGGCTTCTCCCCAGTGTGGGTCCTCATGTGGCAGCTGAGATGGAATCTGAGGGTGAAGCTCTTGCCACATTCCCCACACTCATAGGGCCTCACGCCAGTGTGGAATCTCTGGTGGACAGTCAGGTTGGATCTCTGGCTGAAGCGCTTGCCACATTCTCCACATTCATAGGGCTTCTCTCCAGTGTGGATCCTCTGGTGGACAGTCAGGCTGGACATGTCCCTGCAGCCCTTCCCACATTCCCCACACTCATAGGGCCATTCCCCAGTGTGGATCATCTGGTGGCGGATCAGGTGGGAGGTCTTGCTGAAGCTCCTCCCACACTCCAAGCACTTGTAGGGCCTCTCCCCATCATGAAGCTGCTCATGGACCACCAGCTCTGAGCTCTGCCTGGATCTCTGGCCATGTTCCTGGATCAGGGTGGGTCTTTCCTCCTCAGAGCACCCTGGGCTGGGTCTGCAGCCCCTTCTCCAGCAGGATCTCTGGGGCTTTTCCTCCCCAGCGGATTCCTGCGCCGTGCAGCTGCACAGAACGGTCTCTCCTACAAGTTTTTGCTGCTGGGATTTGTCCTCCCTTATGTCCGTCTTCAGCTTCTTGTCTGGGGGAGGAAGGACAAGGAGAGGATTGGATTTGCCCCCGTGCCAGAGGGAAGGGGAAGGAGATCCCCCCAGTGCATCCCAGGCAGGATGGCATCGGCAGTGGGGTTGCCCTGCAGCCGGGGGCCAGGCTGGGCTGGGAGATGGACCAGCAGAGAAAGGCAAAGGGGCAGGGACTTCCTCCTCCCCTGCCTGGCTGTCCTGGGGCATCTTCCTCTTCCTCACAGCCTTCTCCATCCAGCCAAGGTTTGGGAATGACAATCCTGGTTTGGGGAAAAACAAGGGATGAGCACATTGGGTTTGAAGGTTCCTCTGCCCAAGTCCATCTCTAGAAGTCACCAGGCATTTGGGCTCCATAAAAACCTCCCAAACACCAAGATTCAGCCCTGAAAATGCCTCCCAAGAGTCTTCATCTCTGGTCTCATCCCCTTTGGTGTTCAGGGGTTCCCCTCTGTCCTCCCCAAGCTGCTGAGGGTGACACTTTTACTGGGGGTCCCTTGTCTACTCGGTCCCCGCCTTACCCAGGCTGCTGGGAGTCAGAAGGAATCTGAAAACCTCCCCCCTTTTCAATCTCTCCACTTAGGGATCCTGGGGGATTTTGGGGTCCCGGGGTCCCTTCTCCCCTTATTCTCTGCTTCAGAGTGCAGGGTGTCCAAGGAGTCCCCCCTGCCCCTCTCCAGGCTGTTGAGGGTCCTGCCAATCGTGTTACTCCCCCCTCTCTGGGCTCCTGACTTTGGGGTCCCGGGGGACACAGGGATTCTGCTCCTCCAGGCTGCCTCTGCCAGCAGCTGCCACTGGGACCCCCCAATGTCCTCCCAAGGGGCATTTTTTGCTCAGCTTTGGAGCTCTTCATTCTCCAAGCATCCCCCTTCCCATAAAAACCAAACTCAGAGAGCCCTCTGGATATCTCGGCCAAGCTCCCCATCTTGGTTTGGAAAGACAGATGTCTACTGAGGAATGCAGAAGTTTTGCCTGAAATGGAAAATATAAACCACCTCCCTCTGAATTATAATTTTGAAATTAACGGGCTCTCAGGCAAAGATATGGGAATAGGAATAACAGTTCTTATTAGGAAGAAAATTAAACTAAAAATGCAGTAGTAACAAAACAAACCCAAACCACTAACAGAGTCAGAATACAACCTGATACCCGGTTAGTCAGAGTGTTGGTAGCAGTCCAATCCAATTGTGGCTGCAGCCCTCCTGGAGTGGCAGATGTGGTTCTGTTGAAGCAATGATCTTGTAGAAGGGTGTAGTTTTCCTCTGATGGTCCAGTGGTGGTGTAGATGAGTCTGGTCTTCCTCTGGGAATCCAGTGGAAACAGGCTGCTTCTGGTGTGTTCAATCTCATATTATATCCAGGTAGGAATGCTTGGCTCCTCCCTGTGGGTGGAGCATCTGACAATGGGATGATGTAATTTTATCAGTCCTGCAGTGAGACACAATGGCCCATTAACAGAAGATATCTCCCTGGAGGGAGGATGTGTTGTGGAAGAGATAAAGAATACTGCCCCACTTGGTTTTAACAACTGGCTCATTAACAGAAGATATCCCCCCAGAGATATGAGGGATGGGTCATGGAAGAGATAAAGAACACTGCCCCACCTGGTTTTAACAGTTGATAATGGAATACATACATTTGGTTACATCTTGCATTGCAACCTAGAGAAAGCACTCCAGGCTCCTTGCCCAGGCTCTCTCCAGAACACGCCCAGTCTGATTGATTCTCAGCCATGAAGAGTCTTGACTTTCATATCCATTCAGACTGCATTAGAAGGTGCCTGGAGTCAATAGTAATTGGACATTTCTGATAACAATCTATAATCAGGAAAAGAAAACTTCACAGGATAAACAATTTTCTCTTCACTGTTTTCTAATATAGTATATTCACATTGTGTACACCTCTGAAATCGGTCTAATTGACCACAGAAGAATTGAAAACTTAAATTATTCCTGGTGTCTTTTTTTGTTCGGGTGTTTTGAACAAACATTTAGGAGCTTTTCTCAATGAATTCCTGAACAGAAGAGCTCAAGAAAGAAGAGGCCTAGGGAGTAGAAAAATTAATCAGCAACCTCCAAGGGGCTGAGGATCCATCCTCATCAGAGCAGCAATGATCAGAAATGGGCACAGCTTTCTGGCTGCCCCAGCTTTGGGATGGGCCCTGGGCCTGCAGCAGGAGCAGCTCCTGAGGGCCCCAAGGCCGGGGCTGTTGTGCTGGCCTGGGCAGATGGGATGGCAGCAGGGGCTGCAGAGCTCTCAGGAGCTGAGGGAGAGGGGAGCAGGGCACCCAGGGAGCCTGGTTTTCCCTTGTGCCAGCACCTTGCCCATGGCTGGGGCTGAGCCCTCTGTGGTGGATGATAATTCATGTTTTCATAATGTTGTTATAAGCAGAAAATAAAAGATGTGTTTTTCTGAGAAAGCAAAAAAGCCCCCCCCAAGCAGGGTGCAGGGCTTGGAAATTTCCCAAGGGGCTCTCCTTGTCTCCAGAGGAGGAAACAAAGGAATTACAATACCAATAGAAGGTGGAGGACGACAGGGACAAGGACACTCAGCACCTGATAAAGGACTAATGGCCCTGAGATGATCTCTTATCTGGGCCATTAGGAACATTCAGGAGCCCTCCCCACCCAGGAAATCTTTTCAGAAAACTGGACCCTGCTTTCCAAATTTCATCAAGGAAGGCACCGAGGGACAAAAGAACTTATAGAATCTTGGACTCAGGGAAGCTCAGCCAGCAAAGGTATAAAACCAGCTGGCATGAGCCCTGTCCTTGGTGAAACCAGGGGCAGTGTAACGTGGCAGAGGCTGCACTCGTGGTTTCACCCAGTGCTGGCACTGTTTCCTTGGTCGTTGGCTTTGTCAGTTTCTCTGTCCAAAATTTTCGCTGGCAAATAAATCGCTTTCTATGAAATTGGCTCTCTAAATTCATAACACCTCTCTGAGCTGCAGCTGCTGCTGTGCCCTGCAGAGGGGCTGAGGCCGTGGGGCCCCTGCCCAGAGCAGCCTGCCCTGAGCAGGTTTACAGTCCCCCAGGACTTGGAGGCCTTAGGGTTGGGGTTAGAGGCACCAGGGTTGGGGTTGGAGTCTCCAGGGCTGGAGTCCCCCAGGCTTGGGGTTTGGGTTCACCAGGGTTTGAGTTTGTGTTCCCAGGGTTGGGGTTAGAGGCACCAGGGTTGGGGTTGAACCCCCAGGTGTTGTGATGCAAATCCCTCTGGGCCCCATTCACACAGGCTCAGAAGTACTCAGAAATGTGAGGGCTGAATTCAAACCTGCAGAGAAACTGAAATACATAAATCCTCTCAGACATGAGGTAAAAATGTAAGTTTAGTTTTAAATAAGTAGAGAATATTTTAAGTGCCTTAAGCAAAGAACACACTGTATTAATAAGAGAAGCCATAAAGTCTAGCTGAAAGTTCAGTAGCCTTACCTTTTACAAAGTTAACTGAGTTCTAGACATAATGAAAACCTAGTGTAGCATTGCTAGCATTCTTAGATAGAACAGATAGAACGGTGTAGGTGGAATTTGTGTAAGAAATTACAGCCACTTTCACACATCAATGTTAGGCCTGGATAGGTCCAGGAAGACAGCAATAGAATTGTGTTTGTAGCTGATTGGGTAAAAATAGAATAAAAAAGTACTGCTTAGAGAATGCAAAGACTCACAGATCATGGAGAGATACTGCTGCTGCTGCTGCTTCTGCTTGGGACATGGAGACTACGCTTCTTTGCTTCTGCTTGGGACATCAGGACTTTATGCCCAACAGCTTTGTATAATAGCACAGGCTGTTATCCTTTGAACTCTTCACCTTCAAAACTGATTTAGTTGTGGAATCAACGACTTTTACAACTATGCAGCTTTTCCAGTCTTCTATGAAGACCCCCTAAACTCAACACCCAGGGGTGGGATTAGAGCCCCCCAGGGTTGGAGTCCCCAGGATTGAGCTCCCAGGGTTGGGTTTAGAATCCCCCAGGGCTGGGGGTGGTGTTAGACTGGAAAGGGCAGGGATAAATAACTTGACAGATGGTGAAGGAGCAGACAATGCTAGAGTAAGAGGAGAGTGCCTGAGGACAAGAAGAGAATTACAAGGGGCATCTCTTGTGCTGAAGAAGGGAGCCAGTTCCCCAGAGTTGGGAAATTCAGGAAGAAAACTGTGAGGAAAGGTGTAAAGTTAGGTGTTGAGGGTTAGATTTGTTTCTTTTTTAATTATAGATTTTTTTCCCATAAGTTGCTAGGAAACTAACTACTGGGTACTTACAGGTACTTAAGCAGAACAAAGGGGCCAAAGGAGAGGAGCTGTAGCACCTGGCTATACTTCTTTTGTCTCTGGGAGTTTCTCTTGGAGGGGGAAGATACAGCAAGTTTTGGGGGACAGAAAAAGGATGGGGCTGGGGGCAGCTTCTCTCTCTTGTTCTCTGCTTCAGAGGGAGGATGGCCAGGCTGTTGCTTGCTGTGGAAGGAGTTGACTGTGACCACCCAAGTCCAGTCCTAGGGATCTACCACCATCTCCTTGTGTGTTCAGGAATTCTGAGCTCTCCTTCTCCTGCCCTGCTGGAGCTGGGCTGGCCCTGTCCTGCCACTGCCATTCTTCAGCAGTGCTCTGGGTCTTTTTGCTACGCTGTAGCCTCACACCCCCTGCCCTCTGGGATGTCCTCCAGTTCCAGCTACCACTGAGGAGCTTCTGATACTTCTCATCCACCAGCCTAGGAATTCTGCTCATTCCTGCCCTTCCAGCTTGGTGCTCCTCTGAGTCCTGCAGGGGCACTGAGATCAGACTGCCCCAGGCTTTGGGAAGCAAAGCCCCTCGAGGTTCCTGGTTCTGTTTTTGTTGTAAATGCTGCAGTTGTTGTTCTGTTTGCCTTGTTATACATACTAGTAAAGAACTGCTATTCCTACCCCCACATCTTTGCCTGAGAGCCTGTGGTAGTTTGGCCAGGAAGTGATTGTTCAGGAAGTTATAACTTGACAAACCAATTAGAAAGAGGTATGTCTATGTGAACATTGGAGAGTTGAATACCAGAGGTTCCCAGGAACTGCCTTTTCTCTTTCCTTTGGGGCAGCTGAACAGGTAACATCGGCTCTGGTCATTCTGTCAGAACGGCCTGAGCTGGCCAGGGCCGGCCATTCCCACCCCGGCCCCTGCTCTCTCCTGCTGGGACGGGGAGGGGGGAAGCCGGCCCCAGGCCTGGCCAGGCTCCACAGCTCCTGGTGGGATAAAAGAGGGAGGCTGCAGCTCGGGTCCCCACGGCAGCCGGGCCTGGCCGGGCCGTGCCCCAGGCCCTGGTTGCTGGTGCCGATGATGGCCGGGGGAGGATGGGATTGGGATTCCTCCTCCCTCTCCCTCCCCCCAGGCCTCAGGAAGCAACCTTGAGTTTGGGTCCATGGATGAGAGCAGGGGTGGAAAAAAGACAATTCATCAGCATTCCTGAGCATGTTTCTCCTCCCCCCTCGCCCAACATCGTCATTGGCCTTGAAACTTGACACCCTTTTGAGTCAGGAGCTGAGGGAGAAATGACCTGGGCCAGATTTAACTCTTTCTTAACACAAGATGAAGCTTTCAGAACTCCAGTCCTTTCCCTGAGTGAGAGAGGAAGGACAGAGTGATTTAAGACATAAAGAGACAGCATGGTACAGAGTCAGTGAAAGAACTGATAAAGATTATTGGAAGAAGGGATTGAGGAAGTGGACATTTTTGACTGGACTTCTCTGGATGTAAACCATGGAGACTGAACTAAATTATTCATTTAAACTGTGGAAAGATATCCATTTGGGTAGGTGATTGTTTAAATTTATGTGTGGATTTTTGAGCAAAGTTGTTTGTGATGGACTAAGTGAAATTGATTTGATGAGATGCTTGAACAGAGATAGAGATGAGAAGCCGCCTGTGTGCAGCAAAGAAGTGAGAAGATATCTCTGTTCCCTGAAATAAAGAATCCTTTGCCTTTGAAGTGGTTCAGCTTTATAAAGTGACACTGCAGTCTGAGGTGTGTTTGAGTACATGACCCATGGGCACCTTGAGAAACTGCTAATGGGAGGGGTCATGGAAGCAGAGTTTACTGGGCAACAGTTTTTGTGACAGTTAAAACCCACAAGAGAACTGTTTTAATTTGTCACTGGGATCCATGGGACACTGAGAGAGACTCCTCTCCCAAAGTGATGAAAGAACATGCTTAAATGGAGAAACTGACTGAAAATCACAGGTTGTCTCTTTATGTTGTTTGTACACAAAAAACATTAGTGGGGGAGGGGAAGAGTGTTTTGAAGTTTCATTTTCATTTTCACTTCTTTTAGTGTGTGTGAATAAACCATCTTTATAACTCTTGAGTTTTAGGCCTGTTTTGCTTTTTACTCCCTCCAAGTCATATCCCACACAAAGGTAAATACTAAAACCATCACAGAGCCCTTTAATTTCAAAATAATAATAATTTGGAGGGAAGGGGTTTGCATTCTCCATTCCAAGGGAGGCTCCATTTTATTCCATGGCAGATACCTGTGTTTCAAAGTAAGACATTAGGTTTGTGTGGAAGAAAGAGAAAAGAGAAAAAAGAGAGAGGAGCAGACAGGGGAAACAATGGGATCATGGACAGATAGAAGTCCAGAGGATAATGGAGATGGATTGTTAAATTTTTATCCTTAAACCTTAAATTTTATCTTTAAGGAGGGAAAGTTGTCAAAAAGATCTGTGCTTATTCAAGGGGGGAATGGAAAGGTTGAGTGAGTGCACTTTAGTAGAGGGGGGGGATAGGTGTGAAATGCACAGATTCCTCTTTGTTCCTAATTTTGAGTGTAATTTACTGGGAAGGGATTTGATGGCTGAAGTGGGAACGCAAATTAATAATGGTAAGAAATGACACAGAAAATATGAAGAGAATTGACCCCACCCTTGGGAATTTGTTTGTTGCATTTAGAATTAGAATTAGATTTTCAATTAGAATTTGAATTAGATTTGCTTTTATCGGGGGAGCAAGGAAAAGGTGGCTGAAGAGGCTTTTCTTTGGTGAAGCTGCCTAATTTCCTTGCTAAAAAGGGGACTTGGAGTGTCTGAAAAGGAGGCGCAGTTGGTAGAGAAAAAGGTGAAATATTTAGGAATATTTGGGAAAATGTCTGGGAAACGTTTTGACTGGAGGATTATGGTGCATCGAACCAGAAAGAATACAAGGAATTTGACAAGTACCATTAGCCCAGACCAAAAAAAAGAAGGATTTACGGCAGTTTTTGGGGTTGGGGGAGTACTGCAGAGCACAGATTGTGGATTTTTCTGATTTGGCCACACCTTTATATCACTTTTTAACCCAATACAATCTTAAACTGTGAAGATGAATTTTTGCCTCATCTTTTATGTATCTTTCATGTATCCTCAGTACTCCTAGCATGCATACTTTTAATTCCTGAAATATGATAATTTCGCACAGTCCTGGCATTCTCTTTGGCCAGGAGACCTGTTAGAAATAACTGTGTAGTTTGTGGCTTTTGCTGTTATATATTGGTTTTTGCAAATTATTTTGATACAGTACAGTTTGTAATCTCTTTCTAACTGCTTTTGATATAGTATAATTTGTCATCCTTTTATGGTTAATACCCTAATCTCTGTATAGATTGCATATTTCAGCGTGATAAAGGTATTATAGTTCAGGGTTTCACAAAATATTAAAATAGAGTATATTATAAAACTATAAATAGACATGTAAATTAAATTATTAAATAGACATTTTAATATTAAAATATTAAAATGTGCAGTGCATTGTAACATTAAGTTTTTCAGAACTGACTATGGTTGTGAAATAATGACTGACGCCTTTATTTCTGTAACTGACTGACAATAGTAAAATAGCTAATGTTGATTAAAAGTAAAAATGGTTAAAATATCTGGATGATAAGATAACCTTGAAAAGAACTGGGCAAACAACACCGGAAGAGCCAGGAGCCAGGAGGAATCCACCACTGACCCCTAGGTGATCAATAACTGTCAAACCACAGACCAGGTGGCCTGAAGAGGAAATAAAACATAAGTCTCAAAATCACATCTGCGCTGTGGCACGTACTTTAGCAAGATAAGGTCGGGAGTTGAATTAAGCTAAAGAATTGCTGGAAAATGTGTACTCAAAGGAGTGTTTAAATGTGTATAATCTTCATGAATACGCATTTGACTAATTTTCTTCGGTTGCAAAGCAACCAAAAGTTTGTATTCTAGTACCAGCTGTTAAAACCAAGTGGGGCAGTGTTCTCTCTCTCTTCCATGACCCATCCCTCATATCTCCGGGGGGGATATCTTCTGTTAATGGGCCAGTTGATAAAACCAGGTGGGGCAGTGTTCTTTATCTCTTACATGACCCATCCCTCATATCTCCAGGGGGATATCTTCTGTTAATGGGCCAGTTGATAAAAACAAGTGGGGCAATGTTCTTTATCTCTTCCACAACACATCCTCCCTCCAGGGAGATATCTTCTGTTAATGGGCCATTGTGTCTCACTGCAGGACTGATAAAATTACATCATCCCATTGTCAGATGCTCCACCCACAGGGAGGAGCCAAGCATTCCTACCTGGATATAATCTGAGATTGAACACAGCAGAAGCAGCCTGTTTCCACTGGATTCCCAGAGGAAGACCAAACTCATCTACACCACCACTGGACCTTCCGAGGAAAACACCACTTTTCTATAAGATCATAGCTTCAACAGAACCCCTTCTGTCACTCCAGCAGGACTGCAGCCACGATTGGATTGGACTGCTACCAACACCCTGACTAACCGGGTGTCAGGTTGTATTCTGACTCTGTTAGTGGTTTGGGTTTGTTTTTTTACTACTGCATTTTTAGTTTAATTTTCTTCCTAATAGGAACTGTTATTTCTATTCCCATATATTTGCCTGAGAGCCCAGTAATTTCAAAATTATAATTCAGAGGGAGGGGGTTTATATTTTCCATTTCAGGCAAAACTTCTGCGTTCCTCAGTAGACATCTGTCTTTCCAAACCAAGATGGGGAGATTGGCCGAGATATCCAGAGGGCTCTCTGAGTTTGGTTTTTATGGGAAGGGGGATGCTTGGAGAATGAAGAGCTCCAAAGCTGAGCAAAAAATGCCCCTTGGGAGGACATTGGGGGGTCCCAGTGGCAGCTGCTGGCAGAGGCAGACTGGAGGAGCAGAATCCCTGTGTCCCCCAGGACCCCAAAGTGGGGAGCCCAGAGAGGGGGGAGTAACACGATTGGCAGGACCCTCAACAGCCTGGAGAGGGGCAGGGGGGACTCCTTGGACACCCTGCACCCTGAAGCAGAGAATAAGGGGAGAAGGGGCCCAGGGACCCCAAAATCCCCCAGGATCCCTAAGTGGAGAGGTTAAAAAGGGGGGAGGTTTTCAGATTCCTTCTGACTCCCAGCAGCCTGGGTAAGGCGGGGACTGAGTAGATGAGGGACCCCCAGTAAAAGTGTCACCCCCAACAGCTTGTGGAGGACAGAGGGGAACCCCTGATCACCAAAAGGGATGAGACCAGAGATGGGGAACACTTGGGAGGCATTTTCAGGGCTGAATCTTGGTGTTTGGAAGGTTTCTATGGAGCCCAAATGCCTGGTGCCTTCTAGAGATGGACTTGGGCAGAGGAACCTTCAAACCCAATGTGCTCATCCCTAGTTTTTCCCCAAACCAGGATTGTCATTCCCAAACCCTGGCTGGATGGAGAAGGCTGTGAGGAAGAGGAAGATGCCCCAGGACAGCCAGGCAGGTGAGGAGAAAGTCCCTGCCCCTTTCCCTCTCTCTCCTGCTCCATCTCCCAGCCGTGCCTGGCCCCCAGCTGCAGGACAACCCTGCTGCCAACTCCATCCTGCCAGGGATGAACTGGGGGGATCTCCTTCCCCTTCCCTCTGGCACGGGGGCAAATCCCATCCTCTCCTTGTCCTTCCTCCCCCAGACAAGGAGCTGAGGATGGGGACCAGGGAGGACAAATCCCCAGGGCAGGACATCATGGAAGAGGCTGTTTTGAGCGGCTCCATGGCACAGGAATCCAACGGGGAGGGAAAGCCCTGGAGATCCCACAGGAGGAGGGGCTCCAAACCCATCCCAGGATGCTCAGAGGAAGAAGGACCCAGCCTGTGCCAAGAAGGTGCACAGTGCATCAATCGGGGCTCTGAGCTGGTGGTCCATGAGCAGCTTCATGATGGAGAGAAGTCCCACAAGTGCTTGGCGTGTGGGAAGAGCTTCAAGTGGAACTACCTCTTGATCAGCCACCAGCGGATCCACACCGGGGAGAAGCCCTACGAGTGTCCTGAGTGTGGGAAGAGGTTTAGGGAGAGCTCCAATCTCCTTGTGCACTGGCGCATCCACACCAAGGAACGGCCCTACACGTGTGAGCAATGTGGGAAGAGCTTCAGCCAGAGATCCAGCCTGGTCGGCCACCAGAGGATCCACACTGAGGAAAGGCCATACAAGTGTGGGGAATGTGGGAAGGACTTCAACCAGAGGTCCAACCTGATCATCCACCAGCGGATCCACACTGGGGAGAAGCCCTACGAGTGTCCTGAGTGTGGGAAGAGGTTTAGGGGGAGATCCTATCTCCTTGTGCACTGGCGCATCCACACCAAGGAACGGCCCTACACGTGTGAGCAATGTGGGAAGAGCTTCAGCCAGAGATCCAACCTGGTCTGCCACCAGAGGATCCACACTGAGGAAAGGCCATACAAGTGTGGGGAATGTGGGAAGGGCTTCAACCAGAGGTCCAACCTGATCATCCACCAACGCATCCACACCAGGGAGAGGCCATACAAGGGTCCCAAGTGTGTGAAGAGTTTTCAGACCAACTCAGATGTCCTTGAACACCAGCAGATTCACACAGACGAGAGGCCCTTCCCACTGCCCCGAGTGCAGCATGGGCTTCAAGCACAACTCCCACCTCATCACCCACCGGCACATCCACACCATGGAGAGGACCTACCAGTGTGGGGAATGAGGGATGATCTTCAGCAGAAGCTCCCATCTGATCTGCCACCAGAGGATCCAAACCAGGCAATGGCCCTACGAGTATCCCGCTTGTGGGAAGAGCTTGTCCAGGAGCTCTCACTTTAACAGACACCAACAGAGGCACCGGTAAGGGAAGCCCTGTGAGTGCCCCGACTGTGGGAAGGGCTCCCTGCACTGCTCCAACATCATCCCACTTCAGAGGACCCACACTGGGCAGAGCCCAGGTGACCCACATTCCCAGTGATCTGTGTTGGGAAGGGAGTGGCCTAGTCGTCTTTTGGTCTGGTAGTCCCTAATATTCTTTTGATTCATCTTCATGCCTTTAAAACAGAGAAAATTGGGGTAAAAAATCAACAAATTCATCAAAGGCATCTAAAGCCTCACTTTTTACTAGTGTTTAGGGGGAATCTGGGATTCAGGGAGGATTTGGAGGTTTTGGGGGTATTTGGTGTAGTTGTCTCCATTTCTTGGCACTCAGAGAGATGAGAGGGTTTGATCTGTCACCTCAAAACCACTCAATTCCACTGTGTCTTGGGTTGTGGAGCCAGGGGTCTGTATTCTATTTCACTGTTAAAAGCAGTTGGGGAGATGTTTTTTCTTTATCTCTTGTAACTCTGGGAGGAGGGGGGGCAGGTGCCTTTTGATAATGGGCCAACTGTTCCAGCCAGGTGGGGCTTTGTTTCTTATCTCTTTCAGCTCCTGTCCTCCCTCCAGGAGGAATATTTTCTGCTAATGCACCATTAAGACACCCCTAAAAGCACACATCCCCAAAATAGACTATCCACATAACATCATTCTATTGTGAGATGCTCCACCCAGTCGGGGGAGCCAACCATTCCTACCTGGATAAAACTGAGACACAGGAACACCAGGTATCCAGCTTCACTCAATTCCTGGAGGAAGACTGGACCCCTTCTCACCACCACTGGACTCTTGTTCTACAGGATCATCTCTACTCCACTAGAACCACATCTGCCACTCCAGGAGGACTCACATTTGGAGTGCTTCTAACACCCTGACAAACAGGGCGTCAGGTTGTAGCTTTGAGTCTGTCAGGGTTTTCCAAAATTGTTGTTTGTTCGCTGGTTTGGTTGGGTGGTTTTGTTTTTTCTACTACATTTGTATTGTTAGTATTCCTAGTAAAGAACTGTTATTCCTATTCTCAAATCTTTGCCTGAAAGCCCTTAATTGCAAAATTATAATTTGGCAGGGGAGAGGTTTACCTTTCCCATTCTAAGGGAAACTCCAGCTTTCCCTGTCAGATACCTGTCTTTCCAAACCAAGACAATATTTTTTTTTTTATTTTTAGAAAAACAGAATTTTTTTTTATATTTGACATATTTTTTATTATTTTTACTTAACAAGTTCAGAATGATTGGTTTTGTTTTTAAGGATAGTTTATTATACTTTAAATTTTTTTTTAATTTAGTATGTTTTTTTATTTGGGGACCCATTTCCACTCCTCTTCATCTACCAGGTGCCCTTCTATTGCCTGAGAGTGGGAGGCACAGGAGTCCTCAGACTCTCGGTCAGAGAACTCCTTTAAAAATGGAAGGGTTGAGCTCCACCAGTCTATTTCCCTTTCACTTTCCTGATCCTCCTTCATCTTTCAACTTCTTCCCTAAGCTCAGCCCCCAGGGAAAGGAGCTCCTTCACCTGTTCACACCTCAGGCAGGCCTCACCCTCTGCAGCCCCTGAAGCCACCAATAAGTTCAAACACTCTGGGCAGGAATGGGTCTGTGCAGACACATCCTTTCTGGAGGGCTCCACATGGTCACATACACTTACACCAACCGCAGGTTTTGACTTTGTAAAAACCATTACTGACAGAAACCAAAAGGAAGCAACCAGAAGTAACACCTAACACAACACAGAGGACACCTCACTAGCAAGAACACTTGCAACCCAGCCTGCTTGCCCTGCCTGCACGAACTGCCACGCAAACTGCCCTGTCCAAGGCCCTGAGATGAGCCAGGCCCCTGTTTGCCCGCTCCTGTTCGCTGCGCTCCCCAGAGACCTCTTATAATCAGCCACCCAGCAGCAAAGGAAGCTCCACCCCTCGTTCCTGGATGGCTCACAAATGCCATCTGGAATTTGTCACTGGTCTCCTTGCTTCCATGTGTCCCTGCTGTGTCACCACAGCCCCTTGGTTCCGTGAGGTTCTGTACTGTCAACAATGGTTCCTTTGTTCCAATGAGGCCCTGCTATGCTACAATGGCCCCTTGGTTCCAGTTGGTCCCAAAGTGTCAAAATGGTCTCCATTGTTCCATGAGGCCCTGCAATGTCACTGTGGTCCCCTTGGTTCCACAGGGCCCCACAGTGTCACAATGGACTCTTGGTTCCATGAGGTTCCTCAGTCACAATGGCTCCTTGGCTCCATGTGGCCACACTGTGTCACAATGGCTCGTGGCTCCATGAGGCCCAACAGAGTTGCAATGGACTCTTGGTTCCATGAGACCTTGCTATGTCTCAATGGAGTTCTGGTTCCAGGAGCTTTCATCCTGCCAACAACAGTCTCCTTGGTTCTGCAGTGTCACCATGAGGTCCCACAGTATCACATGGTCACTTTGGTTCTGTGAAGTTCAGCAGTGGCACAATGGCCTCCTTGGTTCTACAAGGCCTTGCTGGATCAGAATGGCTCCTTTGGTTCTCTGAGGCCTCACAGCAGCACCATGATTTCCTTGGGTCCCCAATGTCATGATGGACCTTTCATTCCCTGCAGCCCTGGTGTGTCACAGTGGTCCCTTGGTTCCATGAGTTTCTGTACTAGCAGCAATGGTTCCCTTGTTCAAACAAAGCCTTGTTGTGTCATAATGGACTCTTGGATCCATGAAGCCTTTCCCTGTAACAATGTGATTTTGATTCCATGAGGTTCCATAGGGTCACAATGGTCTCCTTGGATCTGCAGTATCACAATGATCCATTGGTTCCATGTGGCCCTGCTGTGTCACAAAGGATTTTGTTTCCATGAGGTTCCAAGGTGTCACAGCTGACTCCTTGATTCTGTGAGGCCCTGCTGTCAGCAAATCCCTGAAATATCAGAATAAGACTCCCTAAACTAACTAGGTGTTTAAGAGGGAATCACTTATTCAGGCTTCAGGTCTAACCTGTGGTAACTCCTAACCTTACATGGACATGTGATTCTAAAAGGGTGTTACTTATATACAGTCACTACATGTGTATTACAATTTAGCCATCACCATAAAACCACGCCAAGTTCTCACATTCCCTATTTGTTCTTTCTATCACTGCACCCTT
This sequence comes from Phylloscopus trochilus trochilus, assembly GCA_016584745.2. Lineage (NCBI taxonomy): Eukaryota > Metazoa > Chordata > Aves > Passeriformes > Phylloscopidae > Phylloscopus > Phylloscopus trochilus. The sequence goes on along the minus strand of WQNJ02000048.1, from coordinate 5,949,113 downwards.
GAGCCAGATGTCTTCTCTTACTCCGTCCTCGCTGTGAAAGCAGGCCCTGCATGCCTTGTTCCTGTGCTAGAAGTTCACAGGCAGGGTAAAAATGGAATGAACCCTTTTGGTATCCAGCCCAAGGCTGTGTGATCCTAGGCAGAGGCAGGCAGGCGGCAGAGCTGTCAGCAAAGGAAGGGCCCAGCCAGGTGGGGCAGCCGGGGGATGCCGACAGCCTGCAGGGACAGAGGCACAGGGCATGGACACCGTAGGACAGCCTGGGCTGCACAGGGCACAGGGATGGGCAGCAGCTGCAAGGCCCTGACACAGCCAACTCCTGCAGCACTTGGGCCATGGCTGCTGGCCTTGGGCCTGAGCCAGGAGGAACTTCAGGAACTTCATCCATGAGGTTCTGTAGTGTCTCCATGGTCGCCTTGGATGCACATTGTCATAATGGACAATTCCTTCCCTCAGTCCCAATGTGTCAGAATGTCCCCTTACTTCCATGAGGCCCCGCTTTGTCCCAATGGCCCCTTGGTTCCATGAGCTTCTGTAGTGTAACATGGTCACCTTGATTGCATGAGGTTCTGCAGTGTCACAATAGAAACTCTTGTTCCATTAGGCCTCCCAAGTTTCACAATGTTGGATTCCAGGAGGCACCACAAGATCACAATGGACCCTTGGTTCTGTGAGGTTCCACAGCATCCCAATGGTCACCTTGGTTCCATGAGTTTCCTTAGTGTCACAATGGTCTCCATGGTTCCAGTCGGCCCTGCCTTGTCACAATGGTCCCCTGGGTTCCAAGGAGGCCCTGCTGTGCCACAAAGGACCCTTGGTTCCATCAGGTTCTGTGGTGTCACCATGTTCTTCTTGACTCTGCAGGGTAACCATGGACCATTGGTTCCACACGGCCTGGCTGTGTCACAAATGTCTCTTTGATTCCATGACTGCCACAACAGAGACTTGTTTCTAGGAGGGTCTGTACTGTCACAATTGTCTCCTTGATTCCATGAGCCCCTGCTGTGTCACAATGGACCCTTGGTGAAACAAGGCCTTGCAGTGTCTCAAGAGCCTCCTTGGTTCCAGGAGGAACACAAAAGCTTTGCACCAACATTGAGCAATGCTTACTTTACACACCTGGGAACCTCTCTCTGCATTCCAAAGAAGGGTTCAAGCTGAGGATGGCACCAGCAGCTTCCATCTGCAACAGAGACCCAGGACAGGGACAGAGAATTCAGCTGAAAGACTCAGAGAATTCTGCTTCCAGAGCTCATTTCTGGTGACACTGTCCCTTGTAGAAAGGTGACATCATTCCAGGCAGCCTGTCCTGAGCATGTGGTTCCTGAGTGGGCTTGGTTGTTTAGGAAACCTGCTCAGGCTTTTCCATTCTTTCCTCAGCAACAGGAAAACTTCTCCTGGGCCTGTGTGCAGGCCGAGGCCTGAGGAGAGCAGGTGGGACATGGTGCAATGGGCTGGGACAGGCAGCTGCAGAGCTCAGGGGACAAGGTTGTGCTGCAGGGCGCAGGGATGTCAGTGCCAGGTGGGCAGTATCAGACATGGTGAGGTTGGGGTGAGGAACAGCTTGTCCAAACAGGGTCAGCCTGCAAGGGGCTCATTCTTCTCTGTGCCCAGACCTACTAAAGAAACATTCAGCATCAAGATCACTTGGAGAATCCTTCAGTCACCTCTTCAATGAACTGAAAACTTAAAAAATACTCATGGGTTTAAAAAACAAAAAATCATGACATGCACTTTCTAATCTCCCTCCTTCACAGGACTCCAAACTGACTCCAGTCAGCTGCACATGCCCTGGAGACTTGGAGACATTTGAAGAAAGGCAAAGAGCTTCTGAGAGCTTTCTATGTTTTCATCAGCCCCACACTGGATTTGGGGCTGAGTCCAGGACCCCCAGGCACTGAGGTTGAAAAAGCTGCTGAAGGAGTCAGAGGCAGGAGGGCTCTGCACAGGGCCCTGGACAGGCTGGATCCCAATTCCCTTGGAGCATCCCTGGGCCCCAGGGAGGGCAGGGAGTGCCAAAGGCTGCCCAGGCACTGGTGAGAGCAGCTCCTTGAGGCCAGGATTGCAGGGAGCCCAAGGCTGTGAGCAGGGACTGCAATGCTGAGCAAGGCCTGGGCTGGCTGGAGGGAGTAGAAAGGCCAAGGCCTGAGCCCAGGCCTGGCACAGCAGGGCCTGTCCCTCGCGGCTGGCTGGGGGCTGTTGGTGGGGCAGGGGGATGGCAGGGGCAGCAAGGACAAATGTCCTAAAGCTGCAAGGCCTGCCAGCCTGCTCAGGGAGGGGCCAGGAAGAAGCCAAGTGCAGGCTTTCCTGCAAGGAAAAATCCTCCTGTGGGGCCTGCAGAGGCGCTGGCAGAGCCCAGGGGACAAAGGCCTGGGTGCCTGTGGCCCTGCCAGCCCTGCCCAGCCCTTGGCCATCTCTCCTGCAGGTGGGAGTGTGGATCTGCTGGAGGGCAGGAGGGCTCTGCACAGGGCCCTGGACAGGCTGCATCCAGGACCCAAATCCAATCATGGCAGCTTGAACAAGACCAAGGGCCGGCTCCTGCACTTTGGCCACAACAAGCCCTGCAGTGCTCCAGGCTGGGGACAGAGTGGCTGGAGAGTGGCCAGGCAGAAAGGGAGCTGGGGCAGTGCTGGACAGCAGGCTGGACATGAGGCAGCAGTGTGCCCAGGGGGCCAAGAAGGCCAATGGCTCCTGGCCTGGATCAGGAATGGTGTGGACAGCAGGAGCAGAGCTGCTGTGCCAGCCCTGCCCTGCCCTGCCCCCAGCTCTGCACACAGACATTGCTGCTGCAGCTGCAGAGAGGGGAACAAAAGGGGGAACTCCAGTGAAAACTTTGCTGGGAGATCCTTTCATTCATTGAGAGCCACTGAGAGCACAGCTCCCCATTGACACAGTCTAAAGCCACAGAAAGGCTGGAGAAAATCAAAACGGGAAATGGTAAAATGGTATTTATTCATAGATAGTTTTGATAAACTAAACGACAGGAAAAAAAAAACCAAAACAACAAACACAACCACACCAACAAGAACTATCAAAGATGACTTTTATTACAAATGATTTGCAGAAAATGGCCAGCACTTTAATGTTTCTGAAACCATCCAGTGATCAGTGTCCACACTGCAGCCTTGAGCTCCTGGTTCCTCAGGCTGTAGATGAGGGGGTTCAGGGCTGGAGGCACCACCGAGTACAGAACTGACAGGGACAGATCCAGGGATGGAGAGGAGATGGAGGGGGGCTTCAGGTTGGCAACAATGCCAGTGCTGATAAACAGGGAGAGCACGGCCAGGTGAGGGAGGCAAGTGGAAAAGGCTTTGTGCCGTCCCTGCTCCGAGGGGATCCTCAGCACAGCCCTGAAGATCTGAACATAGGAGAAAACAATAAACACAAAACAGCCAAAAGCTAAACAGGAACTAACAGCAAGAAGCCCATGTTCCCTGAGGTAGGATTTGGAGCAGGAGAGCTTGAGGATGTGTGAGATTTCACAGAAGAAATGGCCAAGGGCATTGCCATGGCACAGGGGCAGGGAAAATGTATTGGCTGTGTGCAGCAGAGCAATGAGAAAGCCACTGGCCCAGGCAGCTGCTGCCATGTGGGCACAAGCTCTGCTGCCCAGGAGGGTCCCGTAGTGCAGGGGTTTGCAGATGGACACGTAGCGGTCGTAGCACATGACAGTCAGGAGGAAATACTCTGCTGAAATGAAAAATACAAACATAAAGATCTGCATAGCACATCCTTCATAGGAGATGTCCCTGGTGTCCCAGAGGGAATTGTGCATGGCTTTGGGGACAGTGGTGCAGATGCAGCCCAGGTCAGTGAGGGCCAGGTTGAGCAGGAAGAAGAACATGGGGCTGTGCAGGTGGTGGCCGCAGGCTACGGCGCTGATGATGAGGCCGTTGCCCAGGAGGGCAGCCAGGGAGATGCCCAGGAAGAGGCAGAAGTGCAGGAGCTGCAGCTGCCGCCTGTCTGCCAATGCCAGCAGGAGGAAGTGGCTGATGGAGCTGCTGTTGGACATTTGCTGGGGCTGCACGTGGAGACCTGTTCATGGAGAAAGGACAGTGTGAAGTCAGCAGAGGCTGCTTTGGGCCAAACCTGGGCCATTCCCTGTAGACTGTCTCTCTGTGACTCCCCCACCCTTGTTCCTGCTCTGGGAAAACCTTCACCCAGGTCCATGCCTGAGCTCCAGTTGTGCTGTCTGACTGTGCCAGGAGCAGCCAGGCCTGTGCATGGGGGCTCTCGAGGAGCTATCCTTGCCCTGCTGCCCTGGGATTTTGGCCATGTGGCAGAGGGACAAGGCTGGATATTCAGGATTTTTCAGGAGAACCACTCCTAATGCAGACAGGCTTGCTGCCATCTGCATTCCCACTTTTAAAGGGCATAGACAGAAGGAAGGAATTTTTGCCATTATTTTCCTGCCCGCACATCATTCCTGGTTCTCTGAGGTCAGAAATCCCCAGCATTTCTGCTGCACTCAGAGTTTGCCACTGAGGGATGTGAGAGGCAAAGGATTCCCTGTGCCTTGGGCAAGGTGAGAGGCTGGATGGGCTTGTTCCCAGCTGCCCTGGGTTTGCAGCTTTGGCTGCAGTCAGAGCACAGTCACACTCGTGGGTCACCCTGGGATAAACCAGACCCTGCCCAGAGCAGAGGGATCCCTGAATGTCTCCCCCTCTCCAAAGGGCTCTGGGCAAGGTCTCAGCACCCCCTTCTGCCAAGGACACTCACGGCTCCCTTGGCAAACCCAGGAGCATTTCCTCAGCTCTGGCATCTCTGCACTTCCCCGGGGCACATTCAGGGAACTCCGAGGGGCTCTGGCACAGATTTGCAGCCAGGAGGGCAGCTCAGAGCTTGCAAGGACACAGCAAGGAGATCCCCGGGTGTGCCCATGATGGGATCTCAGGGAGGGGGCTCAGCCCATTCCCCTTTCCCATGGACTGCTCTGCCCACAGCCCCACAGGTCCCAGGGAAGCTTGGACAGCCCATGGCCATGGCCACAGCTGCCTGGCAGCAATGCCAAGGGCAGTGCCTGACTCAGCTGCTGCAAATGCCAGAGCCTCCCTGAGAGCACCAGATGACAGGGACAATATCAGGGCAGTGCAGAACCCAGAGAAGATGTGGTGGGGCTGTGCCTGGGAGGGCAGGGCAGAGACAGCCGGGCACTCAGGACAGTGTTCCCGTGCCCAGCTGTGCACGGCACCTCCCACACACCCACAGTGCCCTCCTGCCCCCAGCACTGCTCTCTTCAGCCCCCTCTCCTTCCCTCAGCATCTCCCTGGGCCTGGACATTTCCCTGCTGAGAGGAGCCTTGTCCCTGCCAGCGCTGACAGAGCCCATCCCAGCCTCTGTGCCCTGGGCCCGGCCCTACAGAAACCTGCCTGTCTGCAGGGCCCTGGCTGGGGCAGGCTCTGTCTGCAGCTGGGCAAGGGCAGCTCAGGAGAGCCCTGCTGGGCCCTGCTAAGGTGATGCTGCTGCTGCTGCTGCTGTGCAGGGCTGAGGAGGGGCTGAAGGCCCTTGAGGAGCCTCCCAGCAAAGAGAGACTGACCCCCCAAAGTTACAGTGCTGGAGTCTCTGTAAATGTTCAAACATTCCTTTGATGATCCTGTGTGTCCCTTTCAACTCAGAATGTTCTGTGGTTCTGTGATTACAATTCCTGTTATGCTTCTCTCATATTCTTGTTGCCTACAATAAAAAGAGAAAAAAAAAACCCCTTGTAACAGCGGTAGAACATTAAAGTAAAAACCAGACCTTTATTGGAAGCTTCCAGGTGTCCCAGTGCGGATGGGGCACACCCGGCCCCTGATTTCAACAATTTATTGAGGTTGAATAATTAGGATATTTGGCAGGAACATCCAATAGGAGATTCAGTTGCACCAGTTACACACCCCTGGGTCAGGTCATTGGAGTTTGTCCAAGGGCTTCTTTGACCCACTTTTTTTTTTTATGACTCCACACACTCTGGTTGAAAAACCAAAATGTTCTTTTTGTAGAATCCTCCTGATAATAAGACTGTACAGTAGTTCAGGAATGTAATTAGAAGATCAAGTTATTGTTCTAAAACTTAAAAGAAAGGGTAGGAAACATGCTAGAATTAATTAAGAATTATACTCAAATAAGTATATGTATACTATAACTATATAAGTATCTATATGTATACTATACAATACTATATAATATATACTATAGTATATGTATATATATTTACTATATGTATATGTACATATATGTATATATAGTAGAGTATATAAGTATATGTATACTATAATAAATATATGCAATAGTAGTTGAATGGAGTAAATTAAAAATTATAGCATTGTATTTACATATTAGTAGTTAACAGAGCTATGAATATATGAAAAATTTTTAAAAAGCAAAAATCTATTTGTCATCACCCCAACTCTCCCATCCTTCTACAAGCAGGAAATTAAAACACTCTCAGGAAAGCTCCTGATCTTTCCAGCAATCCCAGTCTCACCTTCTTTTGGGAAGTGTCCTCCAGAGCTGTGCCCAGGCTGGTGTGGAGCTGGGAGCAGCCCTGCCCCACACAGCACCTCTCAGCAGCAGCACCTGCCCTGCTCACGGTGGCTCCTTCCCCCCACAGCTTCTCCCCAGCACTGGGAGCAGCTCCCCAGGCCGGCTGAGAGCTGTCCCTGGCAGGCAGCAGAGTCCCTGGGCCAGCACAGAGCCCTGGGCTGCAGGAGCCTGCTCTGCAGGACAGCCCTGGGCAGCCCTGGCTGCAGCCCCGGCTGCTCAGCCCTGCAGCAGAGCCTGGCACAGGGAGCTGCCCTGTGCTGTGCCTGGGCTGCTGCAGCAGGGAAACCCAGCCCTGCCCCAGGGCCACATCCCTGCCCTGCAGCAGCTCGGAGAGTGCTCCTGGAAGGGCCTCAGAGCTGTGGGATGTGGCAGCTTCAGGAGATCCCTGCAGCAACTGCAGCTTATCTTCCCCCAGCCAGAGAGTGACTGTTCCAAATGCTGTGAGGATTTCTCCTCCAGTGAGCCCTGAGTGAGCTCTGCTGGGCTGGGAAAAGAGTTGCTCATCAGGAGAAATGTCTTTTGAAGCTCTTCTTGGTTGCCAGGAGCTGCCTCTGTGCCAGGAGCCCAGCCCAGCTCATTAGCACAGACAGCACAAGGACTTTAATGACCCTCTTGGGGCTGGTGCTGAGGCCCTGAACATCAGTCCCTGAGAGGGAGCTGATGAAACTTCTTGAGAACTCCAAGTCAGAATCCAACTCCAAAGTTTCCTGAAGTTTTAATGGGTCCCAGTGAGGCACACAACAGAGAAAGTGTCCCCAGGTGCCCAGGCAGAGCAGAGAACTGCAGGCAGTGATGCCAGGAGGGGACAAAGAGAAGCCAAGTCTTGGTGGCCTGGGGCACAGCAGGGTCTGTGCCACCAAGGGCTGTCAGGAGACACCTTGTCCTGAGGCTCTGGGGCCTCCTGGCACAGCCCCAGCAAGGCTGGGCACTCTCAGCCCCTTGTCCTGCCCTCAGCATTCCCCTGACAGCCCAGTGGCCTCAAGGATCTGCTGGAAGGAGTCCCTGGGGAGCCTTGGTCAGGAAAGGCCCTGGGGGGCTCCTGAATGCTCCCTGGAACTGCAGGTTCTTCAAAGGACTTTGGGTTTGGCTTTTGCCTTGGAGTTTTCTGAGAGGTTTCTGCAATCATGGCCTGCAATTATCTGCTGTAATTAGTCCCTTGAGAGGCCTTGTTAGTAACAACACTCAGTGGGGCTCATTAATGTTTCAAGGTACTTCAGTTATTTTAAAGTACTTGGTATTTCCCTTTTAAATCTGACTCTGTGAGAAAGATTGTGCAATCCTGGCCCCAATTATCTACTTTAACAAGTCCCTTGGGATTCTCAGTGAGTACTAACACTCAGTGGGGCTCATTAATACTTTAAGATACTCAAAGTTTCTTAAAGAACTTTTTTTTGGCATTGAGTCTCTGAGAAGTTTTTGTGCGATCCTGGCCTCCAATTATCTGCTTTAATGAGTCCCTTGAGAGCTTTGCACTGACACTCAGTGGGGCTCATTAATACTTTGAGATACTCAAAGTTTTTAAGATACTTTGGATTTTCTTTCCCACACTGAGTTTCTGAGAGGATTTTGTGCAATCCTGGCCTCCAGTTCTCTCCTCCAAGGAGTCCCTGAGGAGCCTGTGTTGGGGATGGACCTCAGTGCAACCCATGAATGCTTTGAGACACTTTACGTGCTTCCTTCTGACTTGGACTCCTGGAAAGGTTTGTGTAATCTCCACTAAGGCCCTGAGGTTGCAGAGCTCAGCACCAAATGCACCATGGGGCTCATTAGGATCAAAGCAAGAACTGACACACCATTTCTGTGCCTTAATTTCCCTCTGGTCTACTGCAGTTCATTAGGAAGTCTTTTTTCTTGGAGTTATGGAGAAATATTTCAAAGAACTTCTACTAAATTCACATTCCTATTTTCAGGAGTGTATTTTTCTCTTTAGAAAAAGCTGATTGCAGCATTCAGTGATTGATATTGATCCAGGGACTGCCCTCAGGAGGTCTGGCCTGGTAAGAGAAGCTGTGCCCTGAGTCTGACCCAGTGTGGAGAATCTTGATCCACATTCTCCAACACCATCCTGTCTCTCCTCACTCACCTGGGAACTGCCTTGCTCAGTTTATGTGTGCACTGCATAGCCGACAGAAATGTCAGCGTAATAAATCGAATTTATATTGCAGGCCTTAGTGAAATATTAAAATAGAGACTGTGCAATGCTAAAGCTTTTATATTATCGCTATTATAACTAACTTTTATATTATAACTAACTCAGAGAATGGTGTTTCATTAGTTTGAAAGACAGGTGTGTGCCAGGGAGAGCCATAGCCTCCCTGGGAATGGAGAATTCAAACCCCCTCCCTCCTAATTATTATAATTTTGAAAATTCAGGGGCTCTCAGGCACAGGTATGGGGACAGGAATCACAGTTCTTTCCTGGTGTGTATAACCAGGCAAACAAACAAACACCACCAACCACAGCACTGATAACAAACAGAACCAGGAGCCCAGGAACAGCTTCCCTGAGCGCGGCACTTTCCCCTGGGGTGCAGTTCCGGGCACAGCCGGCAGGGGCGCTGGTGGCTCCCGGTGGGCAGGGCAGGTGCGATGATCCCCCCGCGGCTGCAGGGGGCGCTGTGGCGCGGGCTCGGGGAGCGCGCGGGGATGGCGGCTTTGTCCGGGACGGGAAGGGATGGAGGAGAGGCTTTGCTGCACAGAGCCCTGGGGCTGCCCATCCCAGTGCCCCAGCAGGACTCTGGGAAGCAGCAAGCTGGGCCAGCAAGGTGTCTCAGCAGGCAGGGGGTGCGGGGCTACAGTGCAGAGAAAGCTTGGAGCAGTGCTGAAGAAGCAGCAGGGGTGGGACAGCAGCAGCCCGGCTCCCAGCAGAGCAGACAGGGTTGAGCTCAAGATCCCAGGCACTCGAGCAGAAGAGGAGAGGTCCCTCTTTTAGTGAGGTGGGTGTTAATAAGTCCCAGATCAGTGGCTGCTCTTGCAGGCAAAGGCTCACTCCACAGCAGAAGAAAGCAGGACTGAGGTGGGCTCCAGTAGCAGCAGCAGCAAATTCCATTACCCAAGCAGCAGCTCCAATTGTCCTTCCCTCAAGGCCGAGAGAGGGGGAGAGAGAGAGAGACTGCCAGCAGCTGTCCCAGCTCCATCTTTTACCTGCCCAATTCTCACAGTATCTCAGCCCCTCAGAGAGAAATTCTCAGATAAGAGAAGTGCAACCAGATGCACTCCTCGCCCAGGCTTGATCACTTTTTGTGTTTTCTCAAGTACCCAGTTGTTAATGTTTCCTAGCAACTTACGGGGAAAAGTTGTGTAAGTAAAAAGGAACAAAAGGAAAGAAACCTAACCTGCAACACATGGGCATGGTCATCTCATGATCATCTTGTGGTCAACTCATGGTCACAATCATCTTCACAGCCATGGTTGTCTCATGATCATCTATCTCATGGTCTTGATCACCACATAGCTGTGGTGCATTGTGGTCATCTCATGGGCACCTCTTGGTTGAGATCATGTCATGGTCACAGTCATGGTCATGTCAACGCCTTCATCATTTCATGGCCGTGGTGGTATCATTGTCACAGTCATCTCATGGTCATCTCATTGTCACAATCATCCCATGCTCATCTCATGGTCATGGCCATCTCATGGTCACAGTCATTTCCTGATCACCATCATCTTATGCTCATGGTCATCTCCCTGTAACGGTCATCTCCAGATTGTCACCTCATGGTCATCTCATGGCCACAATCACATCAGGGTCACCTCAATGCCATGGTTGTGCCAACCTGAAGTTATCTCTTGGTCCCAATCATCTCAGGGTCAGGGTTGTGGTTGTGTCATGGTCACAGTCATGGTCATCTCAGGGTTGTGCCACTCATGGTCACTCTCATCTCACAGCCATGACTCATGTCATGGCCATGGTCATAGCCATAGAACCTCTCTGAGATCCCGAACCCTGATTTTCGGACACTCAAGGACCGTTGGGGACAATGAGGCCTGGCCTGACCCCTCTCCCCATCCCACTGCCCCTCCAGGAGCCCAATGCGGCCAAACCTCTCCTGGGGACACCTTGGACATGGGACATGGAGCTGGAAATGAATCCTGGAGGAAGGAGCTGGATGTGGCTGGCAAGTCCCCAACCTCCTCCTGGTGTCTTCAACCTGCTCCTGAATATCCCAAGCCTGCTCCTGGTGTCTCCATTCCAGCCCTGGTGTCCCCATTTCCATTCATGTGTCCCCATCCCTGTCCCCATTTGACATGATGCCGGTGTTCTTCAGCCCAGCCAGCTCCCGGCACCAGCGCCAGGAGTGGGCTGCCCCCAGAAAGCCAGGAAATCCGGGGTGCAGGGCACAGAGAGCCAGGCAATCCGGGGTGCAGGGCACAGAGAGCCAGGCAATCCGGGGTGCAGCTGCAGGGCACAGCTGCTCTAGAGCACAGGTGGCACGCGTCGAGGGCAGGGACAAGGAACAGGGAGAGGCCTTCTGTGTGATTTCCAAAGGTGTTTATTGCCCCGAGGGTCAGGGACAGAAAAAGGCACAGAACCTGGGCTTGCAGGGGCTTACAAGTGGGAAAGGTCTTGGGAGAGGATACAATTTCCAACCAATCAGGGTGACATGGGGGAGGAACATAAGGCGGGGAGTACAATGCACAGAGCAATGAAAGAACACAAGGGGAGGGAACAGTTTAAACCAACCACTGGGGCGTCGAAGGTTGGGGGATTGACAGGGAAGGGTCTGGAAGAAGGGGCAGGGTGAGGGAAGGATTGACAATTCTGTAGGAGGAGGGAAGGGCAGGTCTAGGGAAGACAGACAACCAGGGCAAAAGCAACAACACAGGGGAAAGGGAACAATCCATTATGGATAAAATATAATACAGCAATACAAAATCTGGGTGGTGTATAAAACTGACCATTAAAACTGAACTGCAATTGTAAGCACAGTAAAAATACACCACAACAACAGATAAACATCTCCCCAGCTGCTTTCAACACATGAAACAGAATACATATTTTTGGTTCAAGACAACATTACTTGGGTTTGGGGGTTCCAGGCTCCTCCTGCTCAGTCCGGGGGTTCTCATCCTTCCTTTCCGTTAATTCTGGCACCTCCTGGCAGCTTTTTCCTGCAAAGAATCCATTAGTTTTGAAGATTTTTGGGGTGAAGTTTTGGAGAGGGACAGCTCTGGCTGCCTTTCCCCTCCCTCTTGTGGCCTCTCAGCTGCCCCCAACACCCTGGGGCTGCTGGGATTTCCCTCCTGGGGACAAGGATGTTCATTCCCTTCCAGGAGCCCAATGCCTGGCTGGGGCTCCAGGTCAGGGGCTCCTTGAGCAGCTACCCCAGAACCTCCGCCAGGGTCTCCCAGCGCTGCCGGAGCCACTCGGCCTGGGGTCCCCAAAGCCCTCAGCAAGCCCCAAATCCCTCCCAGGAACCCTCAACTCCCTCACACCCAGCATCCCCCACAGCCCCTGCAAGTTCCCCTCATGGCACCGGCCATGTCCCTGTCCCCACATGTCACTGGCTATGTCCCACCATGGCCTCACCCATGGCTATCTCCCCACCACGTTTCCATCCCTCTCATTGTCCCCCACATCTCCATCTGAGCCCGTGTTCCCCCCTGTGTCCCCAGGAATGGCCATGTCCCCCTCCATGTCCATGTGTCCCCACGTCACTCTCCATGTCTCTGTCCCCCCATGCCCACACCCAGGTCTTAGTTCAATGTCCTCATTGTTACCCCAGTGTCGGATTTTTTAAAAGGGATGAAGAGAAATGAAAAGCAAATCAAGGCCAAAAGAAAAGGATTTCTGTGTCCGTGCCAGCTGAGAATCCATGTGCTTGGGTGGGAGGGAAGAACATTTTTTGGAGGCATTTCCACCCCACGGTCTCCAAAACCTTGATCTTGGCCCCAGATCATCAACATCTGGCTGCAGAAGACACCCTCAGGCAATAGGAAATGAAAACTGTGGAATCCCTGAGGTTGGAAAAGACCTCCAAGACCATCCAGTATTCCTTGAGGCCCCAGAAGATAGGATTGTACATCAAAGATTTTCTGGGGTTGGAAGTCAACAAATCCCCTCTCCCCAAGGAATTCCCAGTGTCTGTGTCCCGATGGATGTTCCTGCCCCTGCATTCATTCAGGTGCCTATAGGGTGGCAGGAAGATGTGGAGCCTTCCCAGACTGCTGTCTTCTCTACAAAGATCACCAGGAACACAGATCACCAGGGCTCTGCCCAACGCGGGTCACTGGGATCATCCAACATCGATCCTCCCACAGGGGATGGAGCTGGAGCAGCGCACGAAGCTCTTCCTGCTCTCAGGGCACTCCCAGGGCTTCCCTTAGTGGCGCCTCCGCTGGTGTTGGGTCAAGGCAGATCTCTCGGAGAAGCTCTTCCCACACTCAGGACACTCATAGGGCCTCTCCCCGCTGTGGATGCGCCGGTGCACAGTGAGGTGTGAGTTTTGCTTGAAGCCCTTCCCGCAGTCGGGGCAGCAGAAGGGCCTCTTCTCTGTGTGGATCCGCTGATGTTGGAGCAGATTGGAGCTGGTCTGAAACCTCTTCCCACACTGGGGACACTCATAAGGCCTCCCCCCAGTGTGGATGCGCTGGTGGTTTCTCAGGTGGGAGCTGCATCCAAAGCCCTTCCCACATTCCAGGCAGGTGTAGAGCCATTCTCCAGTGTGAGTCACCTGGTGCTGGATCAGGGCCGAGCTTACTCTGAAGCCCTTCCCACATTCCCCACACTTGTAGGGCTTTTCCCCTGTGTGGATCATGTGGTGTTTCCTAAGACTGTCTTTCTGGCTGAAGCTCATCCCACACTCCCCACACTCATAGGGCCGTTCCCCAGTGTGGATCCTCTGGTGCTGGAGCAGGTGGCACCTCCAGCTGAAGCCCTTCCCACATTCCTCACACTTGTGGGGCTTCTCCCCTCCATCAGGCTTCTCCTCCAGCTCTGAGCTCTGGCTGGATCTCCGGCCGCCCTCCTGGCACAGGGGGGGTCCTCCCTCCTCGCAGCTCCCTGGGCTGGGTTTGCAGCCCCTCCTCCTGCGGGAGCTCTGGGGCTTTTCCTCCTCCTCCATCGGGACACTCATTGGGAATGAAAAATCCTGGTTTGGGGAGAAAACAAGAAGAGAGTGCCTTAGGCTGGGGGTTCCTCCTTGCCCAAGTTCATCTCAGGAAATCATTGTGTCTGTAAGAACCTCCAAAATACAAAGATTCAGCCCAAAAGTCCTCCAAATGTCAAGACACAGATCAAAAACTCCCCAAACAGCAAGACTCAGACAAAACCTATTCTAAAATGTAAAGATTCAGCCCCTTGCAAGAACCCAAAGCACCAACATTTAGCCCAATAAAGCTCAGAAACACCAAGATTCACTCCCATGAAAATCCTGGATCCCCCTCCCCGGTCACCTGCTGCATGTGGGGGGGCAACGCTCCCGGGGCTGGGGGAGGCTGCAGATCCAGGGAGGGCTGGAACCTTGTGCTGCCTCCTCTTCCTGCTCCTCCTCCTCCTCCTGTGTCCCTACTCTTCCTCACACTCTTCCTCCTACTATTCCTCCTTCTCCTGCACAATCCCACCTTCTCCTCCCACGTGCATCCTTTGACCATTTTGTTCTTCATCCCTGCTTCTCCTTCCCTTCTCCTTCTGCCCCCAGGATTGCTTGGGGACCCGAGAGTGTCCAGGAGACAGACGAGTGACAGATCAGGGGGGTCTGGGAAGAGTCAGCAGGGAGAGAGCACTGAAAATCTCATCAGGGAGGACACTGGGATTTTTAGGGAATAACCATGGCAGGGCAGCCATGCAGGGTGGAAAAGGGAAAGCCAAGAAAGGGGTCCTGGCAAAAGGGATGATGATCCCAAAATGTCTCTGAAGGGTCCCTTGGGAGAATGGTGAGGCAGTTTGCACATTCTCCCAGAGGGAATTAAGGACATGGACACCCAGGGGGGCAATTAGGGAAGTCAAGAAGGGATTTAGACAACAGGGGATGGATGGTGTTGGTGTGCTGGGAAGGGTAAGGGTGAAGGGGAGTGTGCAGGAATATGGTGAAGGCAAGAAGAAGCAGCAGGAATTGCTGTGGGAAGAAAAAGAATGATGGAAAACAGGAGGAAGATAAAAATACTGAGCACTGGGAGGTTCTTCAGCAGGGTGTGATGCTCAGAATTTTCCAGCTGCTCCAGATCCCTTGTACCCCCGGTGTCCAGGAGAGGAGAACAAGGAGGTCAGGATTGCAGGGGGTTTCTCTGTGCTGGCAGCGGCAGGAGCGGGCGCAGAGCTGCGGCACCGGGAGCACGGGCTGGGGGCCTGTGGGGAGCTGTGGGGCCGGGCGGGGCTGTGGGGCAGCCGGGGCTCAGCTAAAAGCTAGCAAAGGCACAGACAGCAATAAAGGCTGCTTTCTTCCACCATCCTCCTCTGAATGACCAAAGGTCATTCCACTAGTCCAAGCTCCCTAGAGGAGTCCATTCTTGGGTGCCCACATAAGCTACTTTTCCTATCTCCTTTGAGATGTTCCTGATAACTTCACTCTTGTCATCTATTTCCAGGCAGCATTCTGAGGAGTTAAACTTTCCACAAATGCCCCCTTCATCTGCCAATAGGTAGTCCACCGCAAGCCGAATCTGGTAGACTACAGCTCTGGTTTGTGCCAATTGTGTGCTAATGTGGTCGAGGGCAAGTGCTGCTCTATTTGACACCACTTCCAGTACTGCCTGGAGACGGATGATCCGATTTAGCATCTAAATAGGAGTACGGTAACCCCAGGATCCATCCTGGGCCCAAGGGGCTGGTCCATAAGTCTTGATTATCTCTTCAGGGCTCCAAATTTTTCCTTTCCAGTTTGGATTGCTTCCCTGGTCAACTACATGCCTCCTCTTTCGATTACTTTTTTTTAGGTCATCATACAAGGGGACTCCTAGGTATGACCCTGATTCTTTAGGGAGGAGGAAGAAAGCAGGTTTTACTGCCCCAATGGTGCAGCTTCCTGCCCAATCTCCAGCGAGGTGGGTATAGGCAGTGCTTCCACAAATCCAAAATCAATGTTCAGGAGCTTTCCAGAATATGTCTTGTGTGTCTGTGGGGTACTCCCAATACTTTGAGAGCTCTCTTAATCCTTGGAAGGGATTTATTCCTTGGCCTGCACACTCATACAGTTTATACTCTTCATGGTAAATACATCCTCTTTGTTTTTTTGTAATGGTCCAATACCTATTTGATTCTTGTGGGATCCACCTGCTTCCTGAATCTTTTTCAATTAATTATCTCTTGCAAGCCATTCTTCCTACAGGAGTTTGGTATTTCTTTCCTGCCCTCTTAATACACTCTTCTCCAATTACTCTTGCTTTTAAATCCCATTGTTCTTGCCCCCTTTTCTCTGTGATTTGGAGTTTTTGCTCGGTTCATTTTCATCTTAAAATGTCTAGAGGTGTTAGGCTAATTCCTTCCCAGGGCCAAATATCTGACATTTGGGTATTTCCATATACCCAACAATTGGTTAAATTTAGGTCTTTGCTAATTTTCTCAATTAAGTCACTGAATAGATTTTTACCCAGTGTTTCATCCAGGTTCTCCTTTTTTTACCATCA
Organism: Phylloscopus trochilus trochilus; assembly: GCA_016584745.2. Lineage (NCBI taxonomy): Eukaryota > Metazoa > Chordata > Aves > Passeriformes > Phylloscopidae > Phylloscopus > Phylloscopus trochilus. Next base: position 5,933,028 of record WQNJ02000048.1, on the reverse strand, counting down.
ATTGTTTTTCTTTTATTATGTCATTCAATCCCTCTTGTTCAAAACACAACCAGGCTTCCCTTACAGGGCATTCACCAATCCGGCACTGCCTAAATGAGGCAGTATTTTTTGTGAGCCAATATGGTTTTCCTTCTTCTTGGCAAGTTTCCAATTTGTATGATCAAAGCAGGTGGGATTAATGTTTGTGTGGACCCTCATTAGTGATCCCAGGTCTTCCTCATCATGAAGAGGGTAGTAGCACTTGGTGCATGCTTCTCCACTCCCTCTTACTACAAAGCTTAGTGACTGGACTAACATCAGTCCACCTAAGAGTCCGGTAGGAGCTAGTTTTGCCTTAGGGAGCTTCATGGCTCACCTTTCTCTTTAGCTTCACCTGGTCTTGCCTCTTAGGTTCGGAGGGGTGATAAGGTCCTCTTTTTCCCACTTTCTAATTTAACCGCTCTTGGGAAATGCTCTGTGAGGGAAGTCAGTGGGGGATTTCTTATTTGACTTAATCTATTTCTACCAAAACCATGAACAATTTGTCTCAAAACCTTAACGATCTTGATAACTTAACAAGTATATGTTTATATTAACTTTAACAACAATTTTGCTTAACAGAACTCTGCAGTTTTAGTCTACTTTCTTTTCAGTCATTGGCTGTTTCCTAAGAGTTACTTTAAGGCTGGCAGGATCTTGGATGGCAGTCCACTTGGGGAGATTCGTGGGGGATTTCTCTGGGTTTTGTCCACAGTTAGGAGGAGGGAATACTGGTCCATTTACATGGGAAACGTGAGTCCACTCTTTTTCTTGGGTCCAGATAGCAGCATGGGTTACTAAATTTTTCTAGCTTCTTCCTGATATCAGGCCAGGATTTAGTAAAGAATTGCACTTTCAACAGTACTTGGCCTTTGGGACTGTCGGGATCTATGTTTGAGTATAATTGAAAATTTCTTCTTCACCTGTTTAACCAGGTGGCTGGGGTCTCATCTTTTTCTTGGGTTCCATCAAAGGCTACTTTGATGTTGCTACCCAGGGGAACAGATTCTTTAATGTCTTTTACCATTAGGGTTCTGTAGTCTTTCATATTCTGTCTTCTCTCCTCTCTATTTGGATCCCACCCTGGATCCACTTGTGGGAGCTTGTCTTCTGCCTGGGGCCCAAACCTGTTGTCTCGTTCCCAGATTTGCATTCCTGTGACACGGATCATGGCTATCTCTTTGGGGTTGAATAAGATATTTAAAAGAGGGTTCATCTCACTCCAAGTGTAAATATTAGGACCCATGAATTGATCCACTTGGTTGGCTATCCCCACTGGGTCCTCAACTACGTTTCTTAGCTCTTTTTTAAATCCTCTAACTTCTGAAGCTGTCAATGGGGCATTAACAAACCCTACCCCTCCAGCCACTCCTCCCATGGGGACGTCTCTCCAGGGAAAGAGTTTGGTAGTCTTAGATCGTGTGTGACAATAGGGTCCACCTCCAGGACTGTGTTCTTGACTAGGAAGAGGGGTTAGGGGGAGTTGCTCATTGTTAGGGGGAAGGTTAGGATTGCTTTTGGGCATACTTGACTCCCAATCAGGCGGATGTAAAGGAACAGCTACAGGTGAGGGAGAGGAAATTGGATTTGCTAGAGGGGTTTCTGGAGGTAAAGGAACTGTAACAGGCAGATTAAAAGGAACCGGTGATGGGTTTGAGGGAGAAGATTCAGTGACAGTGGGAGGGACAAAAAGGTAGAGAATGGGTTTGGGCGAAAATGGCTTAGACTGGAAACGGGAGGGTTAAGTGAGGGTGGTATGGAGGCTGGGATAGCCAGGGGATTGCGAGAGGGAGTTTGGGGCACTGTTGGGTACACGGGAGGAGGGTGTAGGTACTGCAAGGGGTCCCATTTATTTCTGGCTCCACTAGTCTCCTTCTCTTGCTCTTTACTTTCCTTAACTTCTGCTTTCTGTTCTTTTCACTTGCATACTTTTATTACTTCTGTTTCTGTTTTATCTTTTTGCCACAAGGATGCATATGTTATTTCTTCTGGGCTTGAACCTCTTTTGGTTTCTAGATGTTGGTATAATTGGGAACACATCCAGGGATCTCTAGTGCCATACCACAGCCACTGTCCTTGCATTTCCAATTTGGGCCAAACCTCCATACAATAATGGATCATCTTAATCCGGTCTAGGCCCTTGGTGGCCTCCTGTGTGTCCCAATCATTTAATATTTGTTCTAATGGGCTTAAACACTGCCCCATGACTCCTTTTTACTCTGGGCCTTAACTTAAAAGCTGATGGTGCCTCTACCCAAACGAAACACAACTGACAGGCAACACAATTTTTTAACAACTTATAACTGGCCCTTACTTAAATTTATACTTTATAAACATGCCCCTACTCGAATGGAAATCTTAATGACGGGCAACTGAACTCACACCAAAGAGTTTATATATGCACAATTGGACAAAATCCGACCTCTGTTTCCCCCCCGCCTTGCCTCCCTGATTCTCCTGTCAATGGAGACTCTCGATGTTGAGGGGACTCTAGCACTACACCCCCTGGGACTTTCCCCCGTCCCTGTCTCTGTGCCCTCCACAATAATGTATAATCGGACAAAGTCCGACCTCTGTTCCCCACCCCTTGCCTCCCTGACTCCCCTGTCAATGGAGACTGTTGATGTTGAGGGGACCCTAGCACCAGACCACCTGGGACTTTCCCCTGTCCCTGTCTCTGTGCTGTCCACAGTCGGACAAAGTCCGACCTTCGTTCCTCCCCTGCCTCGCCTCCGTGATTCCCCTGTCAGTGGAGACTGTGAGCACTACTGGGTTGATGGTGAGGGGACCCTAGCACTAGGCCACCTGGGACCTTCCCCCGTGCCGTCCACAAGGGTTTTGGTCAGCAGGGCTCACCCCAGAGCCCCCTGCCCCTCTGCTCCCTGACTATCCCCCTTCCCCAGTGAGGAGAGCTTCTGCGCAAGGGTTGAGTGTGAGGAAGTGGTGGGAGAGTTTCCCCCTTGCCTCCTCGCCACCCCACCCACCAGGGGATGGCTTCGATGAAGGGATGCGTGTGTGTGTTACCGTAGCTGCCTCGCCCGCCTGCGCAGACTACCTGCCCCTGTGCTCTCTGGAAGCAAGTTGACGACCTCCCTTCCCAGGACCTCCCTGGGCAGAGACTGAGCCGTGACAGCTATGGCCTCTCAGCACGTCTTGTGTCACAGACCCCGGGAAGTGAAGGTCCTTCGCTGACCACCTGGTGCCGGTAGGGCCTGGGAACCCCCAATTCAAATTCCCCGGTCAGGTCCTCTCGGTACCCAAGTGGGAGGGTGTGTTCACTCACACCTAACCTAGGTACCCCCACACACCACCCCGGGAGTCACCAAGGTTGTTTTGTGCGTGACCCTCACTTGTCTAGGCCCCCTACGCACCCAGAGCAGCCTAGACCGCTTGGTCCTTTCAAAAGGGAGACCTGCCCCTATGTGTGCCACTCATACTCTAAGGAACCCTCTGCACGCCCGGAGGGGGGGCCCTTCTATCCCCGGTAGGTGCCTCTTTCATCCTTCTGGGCCTCACTAGGCCCCCTTTGGCTTCCCCCTGTTCCCGGCCGGCACCCTCGCGGGAGTCCGGAACCGCGGTACTGAGGGGTCCACACTCGCTTTGGGGGTCCAAGCTGCCGGCCCCCGTCTCACTCACACATCCACTCGCTCGCCTCCCACTCCCGCTGCCGGTGTCTTACCAATCCGGCGCTCCTCTTCGTTGTCCTGCCCAGGCTGGTCTCCGGGTCCGGGGATTGCTGGCTGGTCCTGGAGGCCCCAGGCGGGGCAGTCGTCCTGCAGCTGTCCCTCGCTGGAGTCCTCTTCAGGCGTGGTCAGCAATCCTGGATGAGTCCCCAGATTGACAGGAATAAAAGGGCCAGGAGACCTTCTGCTCCCTTTTAAAGCCTTTATTAGATCAGCCTGGGTGGGGGCCCGAGGGGTCGCGCTCACCGCCACTGCTCCTTGGGGACAACGAGGAGGATGAGGTGCAATCAGCTTTGCCCAGAGGCAGAGCTGGGGTCTCCAACCTCACAGGAGCCCTATAGGAGACTGACTCATTTGGGCTTGTTTGAAGTCCAGGGGGTGACTCTGAGCAAGTTCTGTTCAGGTTATGGCGAGTTGAACAAGTGGCTTTACAGACAGCCTGCTGCTTTGCTTTGTCTTCTGGTGTGTTTTGGTGAGGCATTTGTGCACCAGCTTCCAAGCTTCAGGGGTCTGTATGTGGTGGTCTCACTTCCTGTAGCGGCTCAGATCCATGGGGGATCCCATAGTTTGCATACCAGGTGGGGCCATGAGCTGTCAAGTGTAACTCTGGGGGAGCAGTGGAGGCGGGGCCCGAACAGGAACAAGGAACAGGATACAGCAACTTGGGACAGGGGTACAGTAAGGGAACAGGAACAAGGAACAGGATACAGCAACTTGGGGTAGGGGTACAGTAAGGGAACAGGAACAAGGAACATGGTACAGCAACTTGGGATAGGGGTACAGTAAGGGAACAGGAACAAGGAACAGGGTACAGCAACTTGGGATAGGGGTACAGTAGGGGTACAAGGTAAGGTATTCTGCTCTTCCAACCATCCCTGCTGGAAAAGCAGGCCCTGCATGCCTTGCTCCTGCGCTACAAGTTTACAGGCAGGGTAAAAATGGAATGAACCATTTTGGTGTCAAGCCCAGGGCTGTGTGTGCCCAGGCAGAGGCAGGCAGGAGGCAGAGCTGTCAGCAAAGGAAGGGCCCAGCCAGGTGGGGCAGCTGGGGGATGCCGACAGCCTGCAGGGACAGAGGCACAGGGCATGGACACCGTAGGACAGCCTGGGCTGCACAGGGCACAGGGATGGGCAGCAGCTGCAAGGCCCTGACACAGCCAACTCCTGCAGCACTTGGGCCATGGCTGCTGGCCCTGGGCCTGAGCCAGGAGGAGGGGACAAGTGACCCTTGCAGGCCTGGGGCCTCATGGCCTCCTTGTCCCTGCTCAGCAGCCTGGCAGGGGCTGCCCCATGGTGCTGCCCTTGGCATTGCACATCCCCACATCCCCACATGCCTCTCCTGAGCATTCCAGACACAGAATCACCGTCCCTGACCTCCAGTGCCTCCAGTTCCTGCTGCAGGCCCAGCCTTTCTCCCTTGCCCTGCTGGGCTGGGGCACAGGTATGGAGAGGCTGGACTGGGCAGTGTCAGGGAGAGGAAAACAATGGAACCTTGGTTCCATGAGTCCCCACGGAATGGTCTCCATGGTCTCATGAGACCATGCAGTGTCACAGTGGCCCCAAGGTTCCAGGGATCCAGTAGGGTCAAAATGATCTCCTTGGTTCTGCAGGGTCACAATGGCCCCTTGGTTCCCCCACAAAGTGTCACAGTGCACTCCTTGGTTCTATGGAGCCCCACAGTGTCACTGAGGTCCCCTGGTTCCCCACAGTGTCACAGTGCACTCCTTGGTTCCATGGAGCCCCACAGTGTCACTGAGGTCCCCTGGTTCCACCAGGCCCTGCAGTGTCACAAGGCACCTTTGGTTCTGTGGGGCCCACAGTGTCTGTTGTGCTGATGGGCAGGGTCAGCACCAAAGACACAGACACCACCTGAAGGAATGTATTAGAATGCAAAAGTGCAAAGAATCACAAAAGGAGAAGTGAGTAAGTAAGTGAGTAAGGAAGATCCATCACAAGTGACCCTCAGGCTTTCCCATCACCCACACCCACACCTCAGCTGGGGGAAGCTGTCACAGCCAAGGACTGCAGAGCCACTCCTGGACACTGGGAATTCCTGCAGGTGCCTCCAGCCACAGGTGAGGCTCCAGCCCTGCTGGGAGAGGGCCCAGCTTTGATAGTGCTGCATAAACAAAGTGACAGCACTTCTAGAGTGGGGAGATCTGGATTCATCCTCTTCTTGGGTTCCTCCCAAAGCCTGGCCAGGCCCCAAACAAGGCCAGATGTCAGACTTCATGGCCTTGTCCAAATTCTAAACATAGAAAAGTCAATCCATGTTTCACTCTCTTGGGTTATGGAACCAAAAATGTGTATTCTATTTCATTTCTTGCAAGCAGTTGGGGACATGTTTTTCTTTATCTCTTGTTATTCTGGGGGGAGGGGTGTGGGTGCCTTCTGATAATGGGCCAGCTGTTAAAACCAGGTGGGGCATTGTTTCTTATCTCTTTCACCACCTGTCCTCCCTCCAGGGGGATATTTTCTGCTAATGGGCCATGAAGGCTCACCAAGGACATGAAACATTCCATCATCCCATTGTGAGATGCTCCACCCAGTGAGGGAGGAGCCAACCATTCTTACCTGGATAAAAACTGAGACGTAGGAACACGAGGTATCTGGTTCCACCGGATTCCCAGAGGAAGACTGGACCCTTCTCGCCATGGCTGGACCCTTTTCTTTCAGGATCATCTCTGCTCCAACAGAGCCACCTCTGCCACTCCAGGAGGACTCACTTTTGGACTGCTTCCAACACCCTGACCAACAGGGTGTCAGGTTGTAGCTCTGACTCTGTCAGGGTTTCTAGGATTGTTGTTTGTTTGCTTGTTTGTTGTTTTTTTTTTATTTATTTCTACTACATTTGTATTGTGAATATTCTTAGTAAAGAACTGTTATTCCTATTTCTAAATATTTGCCTGAAAGCCCTTAATTACAAAGTTATAATTTGAAGGGGGGGGGGGTTTACATTTTCCATTCTGAAGGAAACTCCAGCTTTCCCTGGCAGAGACATGTCTTTACAAACCTAAACTGTTTATTAGAAGCTCTTTGAAAAGTTTCTCCAAAACTCTAGGAGAAAAGATTCCTAATGAACTGCAGCAGACCAGAGGGAAATCAAGGCAGAGCCATGGTTTGTCAGAATTGCTTGATCCTAATGAGCCCCTTGCTGCGTTTCGTGCTGAGCCATGGAACCTCAGGGCCTGAGAAGAGATTGCACAAACCTTTCCAGGAGTCAAAGTCAGAAGAAAACTCCAGGCATTAATGGGTCCCACTAAGGTCCATCCCCAACACGGGCTCCTCATGGACTCCTCATGGACTCCTCATGGAAGTGAGAACTGGATTGCACAAAATCCTCTCAGAAATTCAGTATGGGAAGGAAAATCCAAAGTACCTTAAATACCTGGAGTATCTCAAAGTAACAATGAGCCCCACTGAGTGTCAGTGCAAAGCTCTCAAGGGACTCATTAAAGAAAATAATTGGAAGACAGGATTGCACAAAAACTTTTCAGAGACTCAGTGCCAAAAAAAAGTTCTTCAATAAACTTTGAGTACCTTAAAGTATTAATGAGCCCCACTGAGTGTTTTTACTGACTGAGAATCCCAAGGGACTTGTTAAAGTAGATAATTGGGGCCAGGATTGCACAATCTTTCTCACAAAATCAGATTTAAAAGGGAAATACCAGGTACCTTAAAGTAACTGAAGTACCTTGAAGCATTAATGAGCCCCACTGAGTGTTGTTACTGACAAGGCCTCTCAAGGGACTAATTACAGCAGATACTTGGAGGCCATGATTGTAGAAGCCTCTCAGAAATTCCAAGGCAAAAGCCAACCCCAAAGTCCATTGAAGAACCTGCAGTGCCAGGCAGCATTCAGCAGCACCCCCCAGGGCCATTCCTGACCAAGGCTCCCCAGGGACTCCTTCCAGCAGATCCTTGAGGCCACTGGGCTCTCAGGGGGATGCTGAGGGCAGGACAAGGGGCTGAGAGTGCCCAGCCTTGCTGGGGCTGTGCCAGGAGGCCCCAGGGCCTCAGGACAAGGTGTCTCCTGAGAGCCCTTGGTGGCACAGATCCTGCTGTGCCCAAGGGCACCAAGACTTGGCTTCTCTTTGTCCCCTCCTGGCATCACTGCCTGCAGTTCTCTGCTCTGCCTGGGGGCCTGGGGACTCTTTCTCTGTTGTGTGCCTCACTGGGACCCATTAAAACTTCAGGAAACTTTGGAGTTGGATTCTGCCTTGGAGTTCTTGAGAGGTTTCTTCATCTCCCAGTCAGGGACTGATGTTCAGGACCTCAGCACAGAGCCCCAAGAGGGTCATTAAAGTCTTTGTGATGTGTCTGTGCTGATGAGCTGGGCTGGGCTCCTGGCACAGAGACAGCTCCTGGCAACCAAGAAGAGCTTCAAAAGACATTTCTCCTGATGAGCAACTCTTTTCCCAGCCCAGCAGAGCTCACTCAGGGCTCAGTGGAGGAGAAACCCTCACAGCATTTGGAACAGTCACTCTCTGGCTGGGGGAAGATAAGCTGCACTTCCTGCAGGGATCTCCTGAAGCTGCCACATCCCACAGCTCTGAGGCCCTTCCAGGAGCACTCTCCGAGCTGCTGCAGGGCAGGGATGTGGCCCTGGGGCAGGGCTGGGTTTCCCTGCTGCAGCAGCCCAGGCACAGCACAGGGCAGCTCCCTGTGCCAGGCTCTGCTGCAGGGCTGAGCAGCCGGGGCTGCAGCCAGGGCTGCCCAGGGCTGTCCTGCAGAGCAGGCTCCTGCAGCCCAGGGCTCTGTGCTGGCCCAGGGACTCTGCTGCCTGCCAGGGACAGCTCTCAGCCGGCCCGGGGAGCTGCTCCCAGTGCTGGGGAGAAGCTGTGGGGGGAAGGAGCTACCCTGAGCAGGGCAGGTGCTGCTGCTGAGAGGTGCTGTGTGGGGCAGGGCTGCTCCCAGCTCCACACCAGCCTGGGCACAGCTCTGGAGGACACTTCCCAAAAGAAGGTGAGCCTGGGGTTGCTGTAAAGATCAGGAGCTTTCCGAGAGAGTTTTAATTTCCTGCTTGTAGAAGGATGGGAGAGTTGGGGTGATGAGAAATAGATTTTTTCCTTTTTATACATTTTTCATATATTCATAGCTCTGTTAACTACTAATATGTAGTTATAAAACTATAATTTTTAATTTACTCCATTCAACTACTATTGCATATATTTATTATAGTATACATATACTTATATACTCTAGTGTATATACATATATGTACATATACTTATAGTAAATATATGAGCATATACTATAGTATATATTGTAAAGTTTTCTATAGTGTACATATATATACTTATATACTTATAGTGTACATATACTTATTTAATTACAATTCTTAATTAATTCTAGCATGTTTTCTACCCTTTCTTTTAAGTTTTAGAACAATAAGCTCACCTTCTAATTACATTCTCAAACTACTGTGTAGTCTTACTATCAGGAAGAGGACCTACAAGAAGAACATTTTGTTTTTCACCCAGAGTGTTAGCAGTCATAAAAAAAAGTGGGGCAAAGAAACCCTTGGAGCAGTGGATTGACCCAGGGGTGTGTAACTGGTGCAACTGAATCTCCTATTGGATGTTCCTGCCAAATATCCTAATTAATCAACCTCAATAAATTGTTGAAATCACGGGCTGAGTGTGCCCCATCACCACTGGGACACCTGGACGCTTCCAATAAAGGTCTGGTTTTTACTTTACTGTTCTAACACTGTTACAAGGGGTTTTTTTCTCTTTTCATTGTAGGCAACAGGAGGATGAGAGAAGCAGAACAGGAATTGCAATCACAGAATCACAGAACATTCTGAGTTGAAAGGAACACTCAGGATCATCAAAGGAATGTTTGAACATTTACAGAGACTCCAGCACTGTAACTTTGGGTGGTCAGTCTCTCTGCTGGGAGGCTCCTCAAGGGCCTTCAGCCCCTCCTCAGCCCTGGACAGCAGCAGCAGCAGCAGCATCACCTTAGCAGGGCCCAGCAGGGCTCTCCTGAGCTGCCCTTGCCCAGCTGCAGACAGAGCCTGCCCCAGCCAGGGCCCTGCAGACAGGCAGGTTTCTGTAGGGCCGGGCCCAGGGCACAGAGGCTGGGATGGGCTCTGTCAGCGCTGGCAGGGACAAGGCTCCTCTCAGCAGGGAAATGTCCAGGCCCAGGGAGATGCTGAGGGAAGGAGAGGGGGCTGCAGAGAGCAGTGCTGGGGGCAGGAGGGCACTGTGGGTGTGTGGGAGGTGCCGTGCACAGCTGGGCACGGGAACACTGTCCTGAGTGCCCGGCTGTCTCTGCCCTGCCCTCCCAGGCACAGCCCCACCACATCTTCTCTGGGTTCTGCACTGCCCTGAGATTGTCCCTGTCATCTGGTGCTCTCAGGGAGGCTCTGGCATTTGCAGCAGCTGAGTCAGGCACTGCCCTTGGCATTGCTGCCAGGCAGCTGTGGCCATGGCCATGGGGTGTCCAAGCTTCCCTGGGACCTGTGGGGCTGTGGGCAGAGCAGTCCATGGCAAAGGGGAATGGGCTGAGCCCCCTCCCTGAGATCCCATCATGGGCACACCCAGGGATCTCCTTGCTGTGTCCTTGCAAACTCTGAGCTGCCCTCCTGGCTGCAAATCTGTGCCAGAGCCCCTTGGAGTTCCCTGAATGTGCCCCGGGGAAGTGCAGAGATGCCAGAGCTGAGGAAATGCTGCTGGGTTTGCCAAGGGAGCCGTGAGTGTCCTTGGCAGAAGGGGGTGCTGAGACCTTGCCCAGAGCCCTTTGGAGAGGGGGAGACATTCAGGGATCCCTCTGCTCTGGGCAGGGTCTGGTTTATCCCAGGGTGACCCACGAGTGTGACTGTGCTCTGACTGCAGCCAAAGCTGCAAACCCAGGGCAGCTGGGAACAAGCCCATCCAGCCCCTGACCTTGCCCAAGGCACAGGGAATCCTTTGCCTCTCACATCTCTCAGTGGCAAACTATGAATGAAGCAGAAATGCTGGGGATTTCTGACTTCAGAAAACCAGGAATGATGTGTGGCTAGGAAAAAAACTTGAGACATCTCTTCCCTGCTTTCCATGTCCTGTACACCTGGGAGTGCAGATGGCAACAAGATTTTCTGCATTAGGAGTGATTCCCCTGACAAATCCTGAATATCCAGCCTTGTCCCTCTGCCACATGGCCACAATCCCAGGGCAGCAGGGCAGGGATAGCTCCTCGAGAGCCCCACACACAGGCCTGGCTGCTCCTGGCACAGTCAGACAGCACAACTGGAGCTCAGGCAGGGACCTGGGTGAAGGTTTTCCCACAGCAGGACAAAGGTTGGGTGAGGCACAGCGGGACAGTCTACAGGGAATGGCCAAGGTTTGGCTCAAAGCAACCTCTGCTGACTTCTCACTGTCGTTTCTCCATGAACAGGTCCCCATGTGCAGCCAGAGGAAATGTCCAACAGCAGCTCCATCAGGCACTTCCTCCTGCTGGCATTGGCAGACACGAGGCAGCTGCAGCTCCTGCACTTCTGCCTCTTCCTGGGCATCTCCCTGGCTGCCCTCCTGGGCAACGGCCTCATCATCAGCGCCGTAGCCTGCGGCCACCACCTGCACAGCCCCATGTTCTTCTTCCTGCTCAACCTGGCCCTCACCGACCTGGGCTGCATCTGCACCACTGTCCCCAAAGCCATGCACAATTCCCTCTGGGACACCAGGAACATCTCCTACAAAGGATGTGTTGCACAGCTCTTTTTCTTTGTCTTTTTCCTCACATCGGAGCTTTTCCTCCTGACCGTCATGTGCTACGACCGCTACGTGTCCATCTGCAAACCCCTGCACTACGGGACCCTCCTGGGCAGCAGAGCTTGTGCCCACATGGCAGCAGCTGCCTGGGCCACTGCCTTTCTCTATGCTCTGCTGCACACAGCCAATACATTTTCCCTTCCCCTGTGTCATGGCAATGCCCTGGGCCAGTTCTTCTGTGATGTTCCCCAGATCCTCAAGCTCTCCTGCTCCAAATCCTACCTCAGAGAAATTGGGCTTCTTGCTGTTAGTGCCTGTTTGGTATTTGGTTGTTTTGTGTTCATAGTGTTCTCCTATGTACAGATCTTCAGGGTCGTGCTGAGGATTCCCTCTGAGCAGGGACGGCACAAAGCCTTTTCCACCTGCCTCCCTCACCTGGCTGTGGTCTCCCTGTTTATCAGCACCTCATTTGTTGCCAACCTGAAGCCCCCCTCCATCGCCTCCCCTTCCCTGGATCTGTCCCTGTCAGTTCTGTACTCGGTGGTGCCTCCAGTCCTGAACCCCCAGATCTACAGCCTGAGGAACCAGGAGCTCAAGGCTGCAGTGAGGAGACTGATCACTGGAGGATTTCAGAATCATTAAACTGCTTGCAAATTTCTGTAAATCACTTGTAATAAACATGATCTTTGATACTTCCTGTTGGTTTGGTTGTGGGCATTTTTCTGATGTTTTAGTTTTTCAATGTTGTCCACAAAAAGAGGCCATTGTTTGTGTCATTTCTCATTTTGTTTCTCTCCACCTTCGCTGTGGCCCCAGTTTGTCACAATGAGGAGCTGTGCTCTCTGTGGCTCTCAATGAACTAAAGGATTTCCCAGGCAAGTTTTCGCTGTAGATTCCCCTTTTGTTCCCTTCTCTGGAGCTGCAGCAGCAATGTCTGTGTGCAGAGCTGGGGGCAGGGCAGGGCTGGCACAGCAGCTCTGCTCCTGCTGGCCACACCATTCCTGATCCAGGCCAGGAGCCATTGGCCTTCTTGGCCCCCTGGCCACACTGCTGCCTCATGTCCAGCCTGCTGTCCAGCTGTGCCCCAGGTCCATTTCTGCCTGGCCACTGTCCAGCCACTCTGTCCCCAGCCTGGAGCACTGCAGGGGTTGTTGTGGCCAAAGTGCAGGAGCCGGCCCTTGATCTTGTTCAAGCTGCCATGGTTGGATTTGGGCCCTGGATGCAGCCTGTCCAGGGCCCTGTGCAGAGCCCTCCTGCCCTCCAGCAGATCCACACTCCCAGCTGCAGGAGAGATGGCCAAGGGCTGGGCAGGGCTGGCAGGGCCACAGGCACCCAGGCCTTTGTCCCCTGGGCTCTGCCAGTGCCTCGGCAGGCCCCACAGAAGGAACTTTCCTTGCAGGAAAGCCTGCACTTGGCTTCTGCCTGGCCCCTCCCTCAGCAGGCTGGCAGGCCTTGCAGCTTTAGGACATTTGTCCTTGCTGCCCCTGCCATCCCCCTGCCCCACCAACAGCCCCCAGCCAGCCGCGAGGGACAGGCCCTGCTGTGCCAGGCCTGGGCTCAGGCCTTGGCCTTTCTGCTCCCTCCAGCCAGCCCAGGCCTTGCTCAGCATTGCAGTCCCTGCTCACAGCCTTGGGCTCCCTGCAATCCTGGCCTCAAGGAGCTGCTCTCACCAGTGCCTGGGCAGCCTTTGGCACTCCCTGCCCTCCCTGGGGCCCAGGGATGCTCCAAGGGACATGGGGTTTTGCTTCTGACTCCTTCAGCAGCTTCTTCAACCTTCTCTCAGTGCCTGCGGGTCCTGGACTCAGCCCCAAATCCAGTGTGGGTCTGATGAAAATACAGAAAGCCCTCAGGAGCTCTTTTTATTCCTTCAAATGTCTTCAAGTCTCCAGGGCTTATGCAGCTGACTCGTGTCAGTTTGGAGTCCTGTTCAGGAGGGAGATTTCAAAGTGCATGTCATGATTTTTCGTTTTTTAAACTCATGAGTATTTTTTAAATTTTCAGTCCATTGAAGAGGTGACTGAAGGATTCTCCAAGTGATCTTGATGCTGAATGTTTCTTTAGAAGGTCTGGGCATGGAGAAGAATGAGCCCCTTGCAGGCTGACCCTGTTTGGACAAGCTGCTCCTCACCCCAACCTCACCAGGTCTGACATTGCCCACCTGGCACTGACATCACTGTGCCCTGCAGCACAACCTTGTCCTCTCAGCTCTGCAGCTGCCTGTCCCAGCCCATTGCACCATGTCCCACCTGCTCTCCTCAGGCCTCCGCCTGCACACAGGCCCAGGAGAAGTTTTCCTGTTGCTGAGGAAAGAATGGAAAAGCCTGAGCAGGTTTCCTAAACAACCAAGCCCACTCAGGAACCACATGCTCAGGACAGGCTGCCTGGAATGATGTCACCTTTCTACAAGGGACAGTGTCACCAGAAATGAGCTCTGGAAGCAGAATTCTCTGAGGCTCTCAGCTGAATTCTCTGTCCCTGTCCTGGATCTCTGTTTCAGATGGAAGCTGCTGGTGCCCTCCTCAGCTTGAACCCTTCTTTGGAATGCAGACAGAGGTTCCCAGGTGTGTAAAGTAAGCGTTGCTCAATGTTGATACAAAGCTTTTGTGTTCCTCCTGGAACCAAGGAGACTCCTGAGACACTGCAAGGCCTTGTTTAACCAAGGGTCCATTGTGACACAGGAGGGATCTCATGGAATCAAGGAGACAATTGTGACAGCACAGACCCTCCTAGAAACAAGTCTCTGTTGTGGCAGTCATGGAATCAAAGAGACATTTGTGACACAGCCAGGCCGTGTGGAACCAATGGTCCATTGTTACCCTGCAGAGTCAAGAAGAACATGGTGACACCACAGAACCTGATGGAACCAAGGGTCCTTTGTGGCACAGCAGGGTCTCCTTGGAACCCAGGGGACCATTGTGACAAGGCAGGGCCTCATGGAACCATGGAGACCATTGTGACACTAAGGAAATGCATGGAACCACGGTGACCATTGGGATGCTGTGGAACGTCACAGAACCAAGGGTCCATTGTGACATTGTGGTGCCTCCTGGAATCAAACATTGTGAAACTTGGAGGCCTAATGGAACAAGGGTTTCTATTGTGACACTGCAGAACCTCACGGAATCAAGACCACCATGTTCCACTACCCATGGCACCAATGGGCCACTAGAAGCCCATGGAACCAAGGGGCCATTGTGACATTGTGGAACCAAGGAAACTGTTGTTGACAGTTCAAAAACTCATGGAATGAAAAGTCCAGTGTGACATGACAGAATGCCATGGACCCAAGGGTGCATTGTGATTCTGTAGGACCTCATGGAATAGAGGGTCCATTGTGACACAGGAGGGCCTCGTGGAACCAAGGGTGCATTGAGACACAGCCAGGGCCTTGCTGGAACCAAAGAAACCACTCCTCAAAGCAGGGTAACTCATAGAACCAAGGAGTCCATTGATACAGCATAAAACCTATGGAACCAAGGGGCCATTTGGACAAAGCGGGGCCTCATGGAACTAAGGGGACATTCTGACCCATTGGGACTGCATGGAAGGAATTGTCCATGATGACAATGGGGATCCAAGGAGACCATGGAGACACTGTGGAACCTCATGGAACCCAGGGGCCATTGTGACAGAGCAAGGCCTCATTGGAACAAAGGAACCATTGTTGACAATACAGAACCTCATGGAACCAAGGGGCTGTGGTGACACAGCAGGGACACATGGAAGCAAGGAGACCAGTGACATTTAGGAACCTCATGGAACCAAGGGTTCATTAGGACACTGCAGAAACAAGGAGACCATTGTTGACACTATGGAAGCTCATGGAACTGAGCAGCCATTGTTACACTCCAAAGTGTTGTTGAACCAAAGAGACCATTGTCCAACTACAGAACCCCATGGCACTGAGGCTTCACTGTGACACAGCAGGGTTCCATGAAACCAATTGTCCATTGTGACAATGCAGATCCAAGGAGACCACGGTGACACTAGGGAAGCTCATGGAACCAAGTGGCCATTGTGACACAGCAAGGCCTCCTGGAACCAAGGAGACCATTGTGACATCATGGAATCTCATGGAACCAAGGGTCCATTGTTACAGTCCAGAACCAAGGAGACCATTTTGACACTACAGAACCTCAGGAATCAAGGGTCACTTGTGAAACAGTTGGGCTTCATGGAACCAAGAAGGCATTGTGACACAGCAGGGCCACATGGAACCAATGGTCCATAGTGATACTGTGGATCCAAGGAGGCCATGCCAATACTAGAAAATGCGATAAATGAGTATGATTTTGTGCTAACTAAATTGTAATCTATCAATATTTTAGAAAAAGGCAAATGATATGTGATTAGTGTCACAAAAGAGATGTTTGCAGAAGTTTATAAAAAAAAAATGCATACAGGACGTAATTTCAGATAAGTAATATCCCAAAACAGAATAGGCCTTGGGATAATTGGAAGATCGGCCTTGAGATGGACAATTGGGATGGTTCCAGGTACAGAGTCTAAGCTGTGTTTTTATTAAGGCTTATTTTTGGAATATGATGTTGGCTAACATAACACAAGTCTTGGGGTGCCTCTGCAACCTGTTAGGTTGTCCGGAAGACAATGAGGAAGACTGTGAGCCTTCATCCAAAAGACCACCAAAAGAAGACAGAAGATCCCCAACAACAAGTGAAGCATGTGCCTTGAAGTACAGTGATGTAGATTTTTAGAATTGAAAATAGAAGGAAACTTAGGGGAAACATTGATGAATATGTATTAGCAGATAATATATAAGTGTAGTCTGAATTGCTCTGTTTTGTACCTGAGGTGGGGTGAGAAGCCCTCCCCATACCCCAGTCAGTTTTGCTTATGCCTCATCAGAACCTTAACCAGTTGTATTTAAGCATTGCCAGATTTTTGTATATGTTTAATTTTATATTAAATTGCTATTAAATTCCTGCTAAATTTTTAAATTTCTCAGTTGTTTTATTTTTATTTCTAACAGGTGCCTGCCTTGTTCCAGGGCTGCCCCATGGCCTTGGGGCTGCCCTGCATCCTCCTGGGGAAGTTCCCTGAGGCTCAGAGCACTCAGTGCCCAGACTCCTTTCCCTGGGCCTGCTGTGTCCCCTGGGGCTGCAGAGCTCTCCTGGCTCACAGCAGACATTCAGTCCTTGATCTCGGGGTGACCCCACCCTGGCCAGGCCTGTGCCCAGGGAGCTCCACTCCCTGCTGCTCCCTGGCACACACTGTCCCTGCAGCTGCCCTGTGCTCTCCTGGCAGCTCCCAAGGCCCTCCAGACAAACATTCCCCTGCCATCAGCCCTGGCACAAGCTGCACAGCCCCAGGAAGGTTCAGCACAGACCCTTCCCCATCTGATGAGCCCTGGCCACCAACCAGCAGAACCTGACCCAGACCTGAGTCCCCTGAAGGCCACACTGGGACCCTGATCTCATCCCACGGAGCCTTGGGAGAACAAAGAACACAAGGAACCTCTTCAGAGTCTGTTCCTTGGGCCTGTTCCTGTGAGTGACTCAGCAGGGAGAGCAAAGCCTTCCTGGGCTGCCCTCAGGAGATGATGATGCCCTTTGCTGCTGGAGCTGCTGTGCTGGAGCCCAGCTGTGTCCCAGCAGTGCCTATGGCCTGGCCCTGCCTGTGCTCACAGCACGGACACGCAGCAGGACAGTGACCAAGCTGCCACAGCCCTGCGGCCTGACAGCCACAGAAGGGCTGGGAAGGAGAGGCTGGAGCTGGGAAGAGCAGCTGTGGGAAGAGCCAGGGCCATTGTCCCTGGCTGTGCTGCTGTGCTGGGAGTCTCTGCCCTGCACCTCTGCTCACAGGCACTGCCCCTGCAGAGACAGAGAGGGGCTGAGGGAACATCTTGGGCACACAGGGCAGAGCAGGAGACTTTATTTGACAGAAATGCAGAGTGATCAGGGCTCCTTACTGTCTGTGTTTAACACAGACACGGTAGATACTGATGTAGAAATACTGTGACTAATGGTATCTCTTTATGGGAAATAGAAAAAAAAAAGAAAAGGAAAAATAGAACACACCAATTAGAATAATAAACAAGACACATGGCACAAAACAGTCTGGGACTGGAATGGGTTCCATTCTGAATGCTGTGCAGAAACAAAGAGGCACCTGGTTGTTTCTGAAAAGCACAGAGTGGTCACATTCCTCAGGGCATCCTCCAGCTCCTGGTTCCTCAGGCTGTAGATGAGGGGGTTCAGTGTTGGAGGCAGCAGCCAGCACAGAAGTGACAGTGCCAGAGCCAGGGATGGGCACCAGGCTGGCACAGGTGACCTTGAGGCTCTGCAGGGCCCAGGCCCAGGGGCTGTGCCAGAGTCAGGGCTGAGCTGACACTCTGTGGGCTGGGGCAGAGCCCAGGCAGAAATCAGCCCCTGAGCCAGCAGCTCTGCAGTGGTGGCCACCAGGCCGGGTGGCCAAGGGAGGCTTCTGGCCATGGCCTGCAGGGAGCTGCTGCTGCTGCTGCTGCTGCTGCTGCTGCTGCTGCTGCTGCTGCTGCTGCTGCTGCTGCTGCCCAGGGGCCTTTGGTGTCCCAGGCTCTCCCTGGCACAGCTCCCAGCACGGCACTCTGTACTTGTGCCCAAGCCCTTCCCTCTGCTGGGGCTGGCCTGGGGCTTTTCCTGCAGCAGGACCTGGCCTGGCCATGGCACAGGAAAGGCAGTTCCTGCTGGAGCAGGAGGCTGTGCCTGCAATGGGCTCAAACAGCTCCAACAAGGCACTGTGGGAAAAGATCAGGGTCCCAGTGTGGCCTTCAGGAGACTCAGGTCTGGGTCAGGCTCTGCTGGTTGGTGGCCAGGGCCCATCAGATGGGGAAGGGTCTGTGCTGAACCTTCCTGGGGCTGTGCAGCTTGTGCCAGGGCTGATGGCAGGGGAATGTTTGTCTGGAGAGCCTTGGAAGCTGCCAGGAGAACACAGGGCACCTGCAGGGACAGTGTGTGCCAGGGAGCAGCAGGGAGTGGAGCTCCCTGGGCACAGGCCTGGCCAGGGTGGGGTCACCCCGAGATCAAGGACTGAATGTCTGCTGTGAGCCAGGAGAGCTCTGCAGCCCCAGGGGCACAGCAGGCACAGGGAAAGGAGTCTGGGCACTGAGTGCTCTGAGCCTCAGGGAACTTCCCCAGGAAGATGCAGGGCAGCCCCAAGGCCATGGGGCAGCCCTGGAACAAGGTAGGCACCTGTTATAAATAGAAATAAAATAAACAACAAATTTAAAATTTAGCAGCAATTTTAAGAGCAATTTAAGGTAAAATTAAACATATACAAAAATCTGGCAATGATTAATTTAGTCTGCTAAAGGTTCTGATGAGGCATAAGCAAAACTGACCCGGGTACAGGGAGGGCTTCTCACCCCATCTCACCTACAAAACAGAGCAATTCAGACTGCACTTATATACACTCTGCTAATACATATTCATCAATGTTTCCCCTAAGTTTCCTCCTATTTTCAATTCTAAAAATCTACATCACTGTACTTCAAGGCACATGCTTCACTTGTTGTTATGGCTCTTCTGTTTTGTTTTGGTGGTCTTTTTGATGAAGGCTCATTGTCCTCTGGATAACCTTACAGGTTGCACAGGCACCCCAAGCCTTGTGTTATGTTAGCCAGCATCATATTCCAAAAATAATCCTTAAATAAAACACAACTGAGATTCTGTACCTGGAACCAACCAATTTGTCCATCTCAAGGCCCATCTTCTGATTATCCAGAAACCTATTCTGTTTTGGGGTATTACTTATCTGAAATTATGTCCTGTGTCCATTCTTTTTTATTTTTCATACACATCTGCAAACATCAGTTTTGTGACACTAATCACATATCATTTGTCTTTTTCTAAAATATTGATATAGTTACAATTTAGTTAGCACGAAATCATTAATTTATCACATTCCGTAGTATTGGCATGGCCTCCTTGGATCCACAGTATCATATGGAGCATTGGTTCCATGTGGCCCTGCTGTGTCACCATGGCTTCTTGGTTCCATGAAGCCCAACTGTTTCACAAGTGACCCTTGATTCCATCAGGTTCTGTACTGTCAAAATGGTCTCCTTGGTTCTGGATTGAAACAATGGACCCTTGGTTCCATGAGATTCCATGATGTCACAATGCTCTCCTTGGTTCCAGAAGGGTCTTGCTGTGTCACAATGGCTGCTTGGTCCCATGAGCTTCCCTAGTGTCACCATGGTCTGCTTGGATCTGCATGGTCACAATGGACAATTGGTTTCATGGAACCCTGCTGTGTCACAGTAGAGCCTCAGTGCCATGAGGTTCTGTAGTTGGACAATGGTCTCATTGGTTCAACAACACTTTGGAGTGTAACAATGGCTGCTCTGTTCCCTGAGCTTCCATAGTGTCAGCAATGGTCTCCTTGTTTCTGCAGTGTCCTAATGAACCCTTGGTTCCATGAGGTTCCTAAATGTCACTGGTCTCCTTGCTTCCATGTGTCCCTGCTCTGTCACCCCAGCCCCTTGGTTCCATGAGTTTCTGTACTGTCAACAATGGTTCCTTTGTTCCAATGAGGCCTTGCTATGTCACAATGGACCCTGGGTTCCATGAAGTTCTTTGGTGTCACAGTGGCCCCTTGGATCCATCAGGTTCCAGAGTGTCTCCATGGTCTCCTTGGATCTGCATTCTCATCATGGACAATTCCTTCCATGCAGTCCCAATGTGTCAGAATGTCCCCTTAGTTCCATGAGGCCCTGCTTTGTCCCAATGGCCCCTTGGTTCCATAGGTTTTATGCTGTACCAATGGACTCCTTGGTTCTAGGAGTTACCCTGCTTTGAGCAGGGGTTTCTTTGGTTCCAGAAAGGCCCTGCTGTGCCTCAATGCACCCTTGGTTCCACAAGGCCCTGCTGTGTCACAATGGACCCTCTATTCCATGAGGCCCTACAGAGTCACAATGGACCCTTGAGTCTATGGGCTTCCCTCATGTCACACTGGACTTTTCATTCCATGAGTTTTTGTACTATCAACAACAGTTTCCTTGGTTCAAAAGTGTCACAATGGCTCCTTGGTTCCATGAGCTTCTGCAGTGTAACATGGTCACCTTGATTCCATGAGGTTCTGCAGTGTCACAATAGAAACCCTTGTTCCATTAGGCCTCCAACTTTCACAATGTTGGATTCCAGGAGGCACCACAATGTCACAATGGACCTTGGTTCTCTGAGGTTCCATAGCATCCCAATGGTCACTGTGGTTCCATGAGTTTCCTTAATGTCCCAATGGTCTCCATGGTTGTATTACGCCTTGCCTTGTCACAATGGTCCCCTGGGTTCCAAGGAGGCCCTGCTGTGCCACAAAGCACCCTTGGTTCCATGAGGTTCTGTGGTGTCACCATGTTCTTCTTGACTCTGCAGGGTAACAATGGACCATTGGTTCCACACGGCCTGGCTGTGTCACAAATGTCTCTTTGATTCCATGATTGCCACAACAGAGACTTGTTTCTATGAGGGTCTGTGCTGTCACAATTGTCTCCTTGATTCCATGAGCCCCTGCAGTGTCACAATGGGCCCTTGGTGAAACAAGGCCCTGCAGTGTCTCAGGAGTCTCCTTGGTTCCATGAGGAGCACAAAAGCTTTGCACCAACATTGAGCAACGCTTACTTTACACACCTGGGAACCTCTGCCTGCATTCCAAAGAAGGGTTCAAGCTGAGAATGGCACCAGCAGCTTTCATCTGCAACAGAGATCCAGGACAGGGACAGAGAATTCAGCTGAAAGACTCAGAGAATTCTGCTTCCAGAGCTCATTTCTGGTGACACTGTCCCTTGTAGAAAGGTGACATCATTCCAGGCAGCCTGTCCTGAGCATGTGGCTCCTGAGTGGGCTTTGTTGTTTAGGAAACCTGCTCAGGCTTTTCCATTTTTTCTTCACCAACAGGAAAACTCCTCCTGGGTCTGTGTGCAGGCCGAGGCCTGAGGAGAGCAGGTGGGACATGGTGCAATGGGCTGGGACAGGCAGCTGCAGAGCTCAGGGGACAAGGTTGTGCTGCAGGGCACAGGGATGTCAGTGCCAGGTGGGCCATGTCAGACATGGTGAGGTTGGGGTGAGGAGCATCTTGTCCAAACGGGGTCAGCCTGCAAGGGGCTCATTCTTCTCCATGTCCAGACCTTCTAAAGAAACATTCAGCATAAAGGTCACTTTGAGAATCCTTTAATCACCTCTACAATGAATGGAAAATAAAGAAATCCTCATGGTTTTAAAAAACCAAAAATCATGAAATTCACTTTGAAATCTCTCTCCTCAAGAGAACTCCAAACTGACTCCACTCAGCTGCACAAGCCAGGGAGACTAAAAGACAATTAAAGGAAGACAAGGAGCTCCTGAGGGCTTTCTGTATTTTCATCAGCCCCACACTGGATTTGGGGCTGAGTCCATGACCCCCAGGCACTGAGGGAAGATTGAAGAAGCTGCTGAAGGAGTCAGAAGCAAAACCCCAAGTCCCTTGGAGCATCCCTGGGCCCCAGGGAGGGCAGGGAGTGCCAAAGGCTGCCCAGGCACTGGTGAGAGCAGCTCCTTGAGGCCAGGATTGCAGGGAGGCCACGGCTGTGAGCAGGGACTGCAATGCTGAGCAAGGCCTGGGCTGGCTGGAGGGAGCAGAAAGGCCAAGGCCTGAGCCCAGGCCTGGCACAGCAGGGCCTGTCCCTCGCGGCTGGCTGGGGGCTGTTGGTGGGGCAGGGGGATGGCAGGGGCAGCAAGGACAAATGTCCTAAAGCTGCAAGGCCTGCCAGCCTGCTGAGGGAGGGGCCAGGCAGACGCCAAGTGCAGGCTTTCCTGCAAGGAAAGTTCCTTGTGTGGGGCCTGCAGAGGTGCTGGCAGAGCCCAGGGGACAAAGGCCTGGGTGCCTGTGGCCCTGCCAGCCCTGCCCAGCCCTTGGCCATCTCTCCTGCAGCTGGGAGTGTGGATCTGCTGGAGGGCAGGAGGGCTCTGCACAGGGCCCTGGACAGGCTGGATCCAGGGCCCAAATCCAACCATGGCAGCTTGAACAAGACCAAGGGCCGGCTCCTGCACTTTGGCCACAACAAGCCCTGCAGGGCTCCAGGCTGGGGACAGAGTGGCTGGACAGTGGCCAGGCAGAAAGGGACCTGAGGCAGTGCTGGACAGCAGGCTGGACATGAGGCAGCAGTGTGCCCAGGGGGCCAAGAAGGCCAATGGCTCCTGGTCTGGATCAGGAATGGTGTGGCCAGCAGGAGCAGAGCTGCTGTGCCAGCCCTGCCCTGTCTCCAGCTCTGCACACAGATATTGCTGCTGCAGCTCCAGGGAAGGGAACAAAAGAGGGATCTCTGGTGAAAACTTTGCTGAGAGATCCTTTAGTTGAGAGCATCTGAGAGCACAGCTCCTTTGAGTGACTGACTGGGGCCACAGCAAAGGTGGAGAGAAACGAAATGAGAAATGGCACAAACAATGACATTTCTTTGTGGACAATGTTGGAAAACTAAAACACAGGGGAAAAACACACAACCAAACCAAAAAGTGCTATAAAATAGGACTTTTATTGCAAGTGATTTGCAGGAATTGGCCAGCAGTTTAATGTTTCTGAAATTGTCCAGTGATCAGTGTCCACACTGCAGTCTTGAGCTCCTGGTTCCTCAGGCTGTAGATGAGGGGGTTCAAAGATGGAGGCACCACCGAGTACAAAACTGACAGGGACAGATCCAGGGATGGGGATGAGATGGAAGGGGGCTTCAGGTTGGCAAAAAAGCCAGTGCTGAGGAACAGGGAAACCACAGCCAGGTGAGGGAGGCAGATGGAAAAGGCTTTGTGCTGTCCCTGCTCAGAGGGGATCCTCAGCACGACCCTGAAGATCTGCACATAGGAGAAAACAATGAACACAAAACAGCCAAATACCAAACAGGCACTAACAGCAAGAAGCCCAAGTTCCCTGAGGTAGAATTTGGAGCAGGAGAGCTTGAGGATCTGGGGAACATCACAGAAGAACTGGCCCAGGTCATTGCCATGGCACAGAGGCAGGGAAAATGTATTGGCTGTGTGCAGCAGAGCATTGAGAAAGGCACTGGCCCAGGCAGCTGCTGCCATGTGGACACAAGCTCTGCTGTCCAGGAGGGTCCCGTAGTGCAGGGGTTTGCAGATGGACACGTAGCGGTCGTAGCACATGATGGTCAGCAGGGAAAATTCTGCTCCTATAAAGAAGAAAAAAAAAAAGAGCTGTGCAGCACATCCTTCATAGGAGATGTTCCTGGTGTCCCAGAGGGAATTGTGCATGGCTTTGGGGACAGTGGTGCAGATGCAGCCCAGGTCGGTGAGGGCCAGGTTGAGCAGGAAGAAGAACATGGGGCTGTGCAGGTGGTGGCCGCAGGCTACGGCGCTGATGATGAGGCCGTTGCCCAGGAGGGCAGCCAGGGAGATGCCCAGGAAGAGGCAGAAGTGCAGGAGCTGCAGCTGCCGCCTGTCTGCCAATGCCAGCAGGAGGAAGTGGCTGATGGAGCTGCTGTTGGACATTTGCTGGGGCTGCACATGGGGACCTGTTCATGGAGAAAGGACAGGGACAAGTCAGCAGAGGCTGCTTTGAGCCAATCCTGGGCCATTCCCTGTCAACTTTCCTGCTCTGAGTCCCTCATCTTTGTTCCTCCTCTGGGAAAACCTTCACCCAGGTCCCTGCCTGAGCTCCAGTTGAGCTGTCTGAGTGTGCCAGGAGAAGCCTGGTCTGTGCATGGGGGCTCTCGAGAAGCCATCCCTGCCCTGCTGCCCTGGGATTGTGGCCATGTGGCAGAGGGACAAAGCTGGATATTCAGGATTTGTCAGGGGAATCACTCCTAATGCAGAAAGTCTCAGTAGCATCTGCAAACCCTAGTCTTAAATAAAAAAAAAAGGCTGGAGTTGGTTTTAGGATTTTTTCCTTCCCACAATCGTTGCTGGTTCTCTGAGGTCAGAAATCCCCAGCATTTCTGCTTCATTCATATTTTGCCACTGAGAGATGTGAGAGGCAAAGGATTCCCTGTGCCTTGGGCAAGGTGAGGGGCTGGATGGGCTTGTTCCCAGCTGCCCTGGGTTTGCAGCTTTGGCTGCAGTCAGAGCACAGTCACACTCCTGGGTCACCCTGGGATAAACCAAACCCTGCCCAGAGCAGAGGGATCCCTGAATGTCTCCCCTGTCTCTCCAAAGGGCTCTGGGCAAGGTCTCAGCACCCCCTTCTGCCAAGGACACTCACGGCTCCCTTGGCAAACCCAGCAGCATTTCCTCAGCTCTGGCATCTCTGCACTTCCCTTGGGCACATTCAGGGAACTCCAAGGGGCTCTGGCACAGATTTGCAGCCAGGAGGGCAGCTCAGAGCTTGCAAGGACACAGCAAGGAGATCCCTGGGTGTGCCCATGATGGGATCTCAGAGAGGGGGCTCAGCCCATTCCCCTTTGCCATGGACTGCTCTGCCCACAGCCCCACAGGTCCCAGGGAAGCTTGGACACCCCATGGCCATGGCCACAGCTGCCTGGCAGCAATGCCAAGGGCAGTGCCTGACTCAGCTGCTGCCAATGCCAGAGCCTCCCTGAGAGCACCAGATGACAGGGACAATCTCAGGGCAGTGCAAAACCCAGAGAAGATGTGGTGGGGCTGTGCCTGGGAGGGCAGGGCAGAGACAGCCGGGCACTCAGGACAGTGTTCCCGTGCCCAGCTGTGCACGGCACCTCCCACACACCCACAGTGCCCTCCTGCCCCCAGCACTGCTCTCTGCAGCCCCCTCTCCTTCCCTCAGCAACTCCCTGGGCCTGGACATTTCCCTGCTGAGAGGAGCCTTGTCCCTGCCAGCGCTGACAGAGCCCATCCCAGCCTCTGTGCCCTGGGCCCGGCCCTACAGAAACCTGCCTGTCTGCAAGGCCCTGGCTGGGGCAGGCTCTGTCTGCAGCTGGGCAAGGGCAGCTCAGGAGAGCCCTGCTGGGCCCTGCAAAGGTGATGCTGCTGCTGCTGCTGCTGTCCAGGGTTGAGGAGGGGCTGAAGGCCCTTGAGGAGCCTCCCAGCAGAGAGACTGACCACCCAAAGTTACAGCTCTGGAGTCTCTGTAAATGTTCAAACATTCATCTCATGATCCTGAGTGTTCCTTTCAACTCAGAATGTTCTGTGATCCTGTGATTGCAATTCCTGTTCTGCTGCTCTCATCCTCCTGTGGCCTAAACTCAATAGAGAAAAAAAAAAAATAACCCTTGTAACAGCATTAGAACAGTAAAGTAAAAACCACACGTTTATTGGAAGCTTCGAGGTGTCCCAGTGCGGATGGGGCACACCTGGCCTCTGATTTCAATAATTCATTGAGGTTGATTAATTAGGATATTTGGCAGGAACATCCAATAAAAGATTCAGTTGCACCAGTTACACACCCCTGGGTCAATCCATTGCTCCAAGGGTTTCTTTGCCCCACTTTTTTTGATGACTGCTAACACACTGGGTCAAAAAAAAAAATGTTCTTCTTGTAGGTCCTCTTCCTGAAAATATCAGTACACAGTAGTTCAGGAATATAATTGGAAGGTCATCTTATTGTTCTAAAACTTAAAAGAAAGGGTAGGAAACATGCTAGAAATAATCAAGAATTATACTTAAATAAGTATAGGTATACTATAAGTATATAAGTATATATATGTATACTATACAATATATACTATAGTATATG
This sequence comes from Phylloscopus trochilus trochilus, assembly GCA_016584745.2. NCBI lineage: Eukaryota > Metazoa > Chordata > Aves > Passeriformes > Phylloscopidae > Phylloscopus > Phylloscopus trochilus. The sequence continues at coordinate 5,907,003 of WQNJ02000048.1, read as the reverse complement.
TACATATATTTACTATATGTACATATATGTATATATACTAGGGTATATAAATATATGCATACTATAATAAGTATATGCAATAATAATTGAATGGAGTAAATTAAAAATTATAGTTTTATAACTACATATTAGTAGTTAACAGAGCTATGAATAAATGAAAAATGTATAAAAAGCAAAAATCTATTTGTCATCACCCCAACACTCCCATCCTTCTACAAGCAGGAAATTAAAACACTCTCAGGAACACTCCTGATCTTTCCAACAATCCCAGGCTCACCTTCTTTTGGGAAGTGTCCTCCAGAGCTGTGCCCAGGCTGGTGTGGAGCTGGGAGCAGCCCTGCCCCACACAGCACCTCTCAGCAGCAGCACCTGCCCTGCTCAGGGTGGCTCCTTCCCCCCACAGCTTCTCCCCAGCACTGGGAGCAGCTCCCCGGGCCGGCTGAGAGCTGTCCCTGGCAGGCAGCAGAGTCCCTGGGCCAGCACAGAGCCCTGGGCTGCAGGAGCCTGCTCTGCAGGACAGCCCTGGGCAGCCCTGGCTGCAGCCCCGGCTGCTCAGCCCTGCAGCAGAGCCTGGCACAGGGAGCTGCCCTGTGCTGTGCCTGGGCTGCTGCAGCAGGGAAACCCAGCCCTGCCCCAGGGCCACATCCCTGCCCTGCAGCAGCTCGGAGAGTGCTCCTGGAAGGGCCTCAGAGCTGTGGGATGTGGCAGCTTCAGGAGATTCCTGCAGGAAGTGCAGCTTATCTTCCCCCAGCCAGAGAGTGACTGTTCCAAATGCTGTGAGGGTTTCTCCTCCAGTGAGTCCTGCGTGAGCTCTGCTGGGCTGGGAAAAGAGTTGCTCATCAGGAGAAATGTCTTTTGAAGCTCTTCTTGGTTGCCAGGAGCTGCCTCTGTGCCAGTAGCCCAGCCCAGCTCATTAGCACAGACACAGCACTAGGACTTCAATGACCCTCTTGAGGCTGGTGCTGAGGCCCTGAACATCAGTCCCTGACAGGGAGATGAAGAAACCTCTCAAGAACTCCAAGTCAGAATCCAACTCCAAAGTTTCTGGAAGTTTTAATGGGTCCCACTGAGATACTCAAGAGAGAAAGTGTCCCCAGGTGCCCAAGCAGAGCAGAGAACTGCAGGCAGTGATGCCAGGAGGGGACAAAGAGAAGCCAAGTCTTGGTGCCCTGGGGCACAGCAGGGTCTGTGCCACCAAGGGCTGGGAGGAGACACCTTGTCCTGAGGCCCTGGGGCCTCCTGGCACAGCCCCAGCAAGGCTGGGCACTCTCAGCCCCTTGTCCTGCTCTCAGCATCCCCCTGACAGCCCAGTGGCCTCAAGGATCTGCTGGAAGGAGTCCCTGGGGAGCCTTGGTCAGGAATGGCCCTGGGGGGCTCCTCAATGCTCCCTGGCACTGCAGGTTTTACAAAGGACTTTGGGTTTGGCTTTTGCCTTGGAGTTTCTGAGAGGTTTCTGCAATCATGGCTTCCAATTATCTGCTGTAATTAGTCCCTTGAGAGGCCTTGTTAGTAGCAACACTCAGTGGGGCTCATTAATGCTTCAAGGTACTTCAGTTATTTAAGGTACTTGATTTTTCCCTTTTAAATCTGACTCTGTGAGAAAGATTGTGCAATCCTGGCCCCAATTATCTACTTTAACAAGTCCCTTGGGATTCTTAGTCACTAAAAACACTCAGTGGGTCTCATTAATACTTCAAAGTACTCAAACTTTCTTAAAGAACTTTTTTTTGACACTGAGTCTCTGAAAAGTTTTTGTGTCATCATGGCCTCAAATTATCTGCTTTAATGAGTCCCTTGAGAGCTTTGCACTGACACTCAGTGGGGCTCATTAATACTTTGAGATACTCAAGCTTTTTAAGGCACTTTGGAATTTTCATTTCCACACTGAGTCTCTGAGAGGTTTCTGTGCAATCCTGGCCTCCAATTCTCTCCTCCATGGACTCCATGAGGAGCCTGTGTTGGGGACGGACCTCAGTGCAACCCATGAATGCCTCAAGACATTTTGGGTTTTTCTTCTGACTTGGACTCCTGGAAAGGCTTGTTCAATCTCCTCAGGACCTGAGGTTCAAGGGCTCAGCACCAAATGCACCACCGAGGCTCATTAGGATCAAGCAAGTCCTGACAAATCATGGCTGGGCCTTGATTTCCCTCTGGTCTGCTGTAGTTCATTAGGAAGACTTTTTTCCTAGAGCTATGGAAAGTGTTTCAAAGAGCTTCTAAAAAAATACATATTCCTATTTTCAAGGATCTGTTTTATTCTTTTACTTACTGCGCAAAGGGTGATTGCAGCATTCTGTGATTGATATTGACCCAGGGTCTCTCCTCAGGAGGTCTGGCCTGCTCAGAGAAGCTGTGCCTTGAGGTCTGATCCACTCTAGACAACCTTGCTCCACATTCTCCAACCCCATCCCGTCTGTGCTCACTCACCTGAGACCTGCTTTGCTTGGAGGACAGGCTGCACTCAGCCAAAGAGGGATTTACTTTTTTTTTTTTTTTTAGGCAATCTAAAACTCCTGAGTTTCCCCACTGAAAACAGACACCCTCCTCAGGTGTGTGCCAGCCCGAGGTGCCACCAAGGCCACTGCAGCCCTGCCCTGGGCCAGGAGTGAGGGTGGATCATCATCCCAACCTGCCCTGGGCCATTGCAAGGGGCTGGGGCCATGGACACTGCCCTGACCCCACTGCTGGGTTTGGGTGCCACAGCAACCCCCATCAGTTCCAGTTTCCTTGGAAAACACCCCAAGGAGCCATTTCTGCAGCCAGGTTCCATGGCCAGGGGGATGTGGGGGGCTGCAGGTGGTCAATGCCCCATCCCTGGAAACATTCCAGTCCAGCTGGGACAGGGCTCTGAACAACCTGATCTGGTGAAAGATGTCCCTGCTCATGCCAGGCCTGGGCAAGAGGCCTGAGTGAGGCCTGAACAACAGGCCCTGAGCCAAAGGTGACCTCTGGCTGAACCTTCCAACCCAAGGTTATCTTTGTATCTGCTCATTAGTGAAATATGCATGGTCATTAGCACTGTGATTGATGTATCCACTCATTAGTGAAAAATGGATTGACTTTTTTGTGTTTAGAAGCTGGACAAGGCCATGAAGTCCAACACCTGGCCTTGTTTGGGGCTCTATGGTCAGAGTCACCTCCCTTGGTTCCTCCTTGGGCCCTGGCCAGGCTTTGGGAGGAACCCAAGAGGAGAATGAACTCAGATGTTCCTGCACTAGAAGTGCTGTCAGTTTGTTTATTCAGCACTATCAAAGCTGGGCCCTCTCCCAGCGAGGCTGGAGCCTCAGCTGTGGCTGGAGGCACCTGCAGGAATTCCCAGTGTCCAGGAGTGGCTCTGCAGTCCTTGGCTGTGACAGCTTCCCCCAGCTGAGGTGTGGGTGTGGGTGATGGGAAAGTCTGAGGGTCACTGCTGATGGATCTTTCTTACTGCAGGCAATCTTTGGTAGTGATGGTTGGGTGCATTGCTGAGCTGCTCCTTCTGTGCTCCTTTGCCTCAGTTCCCGCTCTCCCCTGAGCTTCAGCCCTGGCTAGCAGAATGCTCGGTGGGAAACTGAGGTGAGGACAAAGATAAAAGACAAAAGGTGCTCTTAATCCTTCAGGAACACAGTCCCACAGTTTAATGCAGAACCTACTCCTTGCAGCTTGGGGGAGTTAAGGGAGGAATTAAGAGAGGAATTCAGAGGGTGATTCCCTGCCAGAGGGCAGTTTTATGCCCTCTGCCATGGATGGGGAGGGGAGAGGGCCCACCAGCCGATGGGGACTGACCTGGGGGAGGTGAGGCATAGGTGGTGTCAGGGAGAGGGGATTCAGTGCAGGGGCTCATGTGCAGGGTACAGCAAATGCTTTGTGTGAACACATATAACAGAAACACCCAGTGCAATATAACAAAGTGAACAAACTACTCAGTGCAGTACAACATCTCAGCCTTTTCTGTTACAATAAAACTGAAAGACACACTTCAGGCCTATTCTGATGCAGAATAGTTTTTCCCACGACTTCTGATTTGCAGGCAGTTTTGGCTGCTCTTGGCCTGCAAGCTCTGCATAGCTGACTTCTCAGGTGGTAGAGATTAAACAGTGAGGGCCTTTAAAACTAGGCAGCGAAGAATTCCGAATGCCAACACAATTAAAAACAAGACAACAAAAAACAACAGGATTGTAAAAGGAAACACAAACACAAAGCACATTAACAATCTGAGATCTGCCGGAAGTAATCCGATTTTTAAGAAGGCTCTGTCTTATCTTTTCCAGTGGTGTCTTCTTTTTGAAGCAACAGCTGCTTGCTGCTCATCATCATCTGTTGGTGCTGGGTTTTGGGAACAAAAGGTTTCACCCACTTTTGGGGTATCCAGCGTGGGCCCCAGGGGGTGGATAGGCACACACCCCCACATCCCCAGGTCATGAGCTCATAGGGACCTTTGATCTCCCAGGTTTCTGGGTCCCTAATCAAAACTGGTGGGCGCTGTGACAGCTTAAACTGATTACTGCTGTTAAAGTGACGTACCACTGGAGGACTCCTGTGTTCAAATGAACAATTCAGAAAGTTAATGGTAAACATGGCTTTGCAGAGTTTTTGTGCTGGTGACATCCATGCTGTGGAACTGTCTTGCCCAGTCAGGACCTTTCTGAGCGTCTGGTGGGCACGCTCGACCACAGCTTGGCCTGTGGGGGAGTGGGGATGCCTGTTATGTGTTCCATTCCCCACTGCTGGACAAACTGCAGGAATTCCTTGCTTTTGTACACTGGGCCATTGTCAGTTTTGATTTTCTTAGGGATCCCCAGTACTGAAAAGGCTTCCACGAGATGTTTCTTGGCATGTGCAGCAATTTCTCCTGCGTGGGCAGAGGCATAAACTGCATTTGAATAGGTGTCAATGCTCACATGCACGTATTTTTGGCGGCTGAAACTAGGAATGTGTGTGATGTCTGTCTGCCACTCCTGGCAGCTTCCAAACCCTCTGGGGTTAACCCCCATTGTAGAGAAGTTTTTAGAAGAGCAAGGTCACAATCTATTGATAGGAGGTTTGAACAATCCTTGCTATCAGGGAACAGTAGGGGTTCTTGTATTGTGCCTGCTGTGTACTCTGCTGTTCCTACATTGCCTTGAATTAGCAAAAAGGCAGCAAATGTAATAACTCATTGGTCCTTCTCACAGATGCTTCCTCTCAGAAGCTGAAGACATGTAACAACTTGTTGTACCTTCTCATAGATGCTGAAGACAGAAATGTTGATCATAAGACAGAATAAAGAAGAATTTGCTGCCAAAACACATGAACCAACGAGCAATGAGTGCTTGAACATGAGATTTTAACCAACTAACAATTGTTTAGCTGTGCCTGCTTTTACTCTGTAACCACATAAATATAGGGAATAAAGAATAAACAAGGAAATCAAACCTAATCATATTGGTGTCCATTTAATACTCTGCTCCTGCCTCGCAACAGTTCCCATGGGTCCCCACAGTGTCACAATGGCCCCTTGCTTCCATGAGGCCTTGCAGTGTCAAAATGGTTTCCTTGGTTCCATGGAATGGAACAATGCACAATGAACAATGCACAACTGCACAATGACACAGAGGCCCCTTGGTTCAATGAGACCTCCGGGTGTCACAATGGTCTCCATGATTCCAGAGACTTCTGCAGTGTCACAGAGGTCCCTTGGTTCTATTGGGTTCCTCAGGATCACAATGGCCCCTTGGCTGCATGAGGCCCAGCTGTGTCACACTGGCCCCTTGCTTCCATTGGGCCCTGTAGCATCACAATTGTCCCCCCTTGCTTCCATGAGGCCTTCAGTGTCACAGTGGTCTCCTTGGTACCACAGTATCACAATGGAGCCTTGGTTCAATGAGTCCCTGCAGTGACAAAATGGTCTCCTTGACTCTACAAGGTCCTGCAGAGCCCCTTGGTTCAACGAGGCCTCGAAGTTTCATCATGGTCTGCAGGATTCTACAAGGCCATGCAACAGTGTCACAGTGGCCCTTTGGTTCAATGGTGCCACACAGTGCCACAATTGTCCCTTGGTTCCATTAAGCCCCACAGTGTCACTATGGACCCCTTGGCTCCCCAGGGCTCTCAAGTGCCACAATGGCCCTTTGGTTTCCCAGGGCCTCAAGGTGTACAAATGGCCTCCAGGGTTTCATGAGACCCTGCTGTGTCACAATGGACCTTTGGTTCCATGATGCCCCACAGGGTCAAAATGGTCTCCTTGGTTCCACAGTGTCAGAATGGACCCTTCATCCCATGCAGACCCACAGTGTTCACTGCAGCCCCCTTGATTCCATGAGGCCCTGCTATGTTACAATGGCCCCTTGGTTCCAGTGAGTCCCAAAGTGTCAGAACAGTCTCAATTGTTCCATGAGGCCCTGCAATGTCACTGTGGTCCCCTTGGTTCCACAGGGCCCCACAGTGTCACAATGGACTCTTGGTTCCATGAGGTTCCTCAGTCACATTGGCTCCTTGGCTCCATGTGGCCACACTGTGTCACAATGGCTCGTGGTTCCATGAGGCCCAACAGAGCTGCAATGGACCCTTGGTTCCATGAGACCTTGCTGTGTCACAATGGAGTTTTGGTTCCATGAGCTTTCATACTGCCAACAACAGTCTCCTTGGTTCTGCAGTGTCACCATGGACCCTTTGTTCCATGAGGTCCCACAGTATAACATGGTCACTTTGGTTCTGTGAGGTTCAGCAGTGTCACAATGGCCTCCTTGGTTCTACAAGGCGTTGCTGGGTCACAATGGCCCCTTTGGTTCCACGAGGCCCCACACTGTCACCATCGTCTCCTTGGGTCTCCATTGTCACAACTGACCTTTCATTCCCTGCAGCCCCTGTGTGTCACAGTGTTTCCTTGGTTCCATGAGTTTCTGGACTATCAGCAATGGTTCCCTTGCTCAAACAAAGCCTTGCTGTGTCACAATGAACTCTTGTTTCCACAAAGCCTTTCTCTGTCACAATGTACTTTGGGTTCCAGGAGGTTCCAGAGTGTCCCAATGATCTCCTTGGATCTGCAATGTCACAATGGACGATTGGTTCCATGTGGCCCTGCTGTGTCACAAAGGATTTTGGTTCCATGAGGTTGCAAGGAGTCACAGCTGACTCCTTAGTTCTGTGAGGTCCCGCTGTAACCAAATCTCTTAACTATCAGAGTAAGACTTCCTAACATCAATTTGGTGTTTAAGAGGGCATCACTTATTCAGGCTTGAGTCCTAACCTGTGGTAGCTCCTAACCTTACATGGACATGTGATTCTTCAAGAGTGTTACCTATATACAGTCACTACATGGGTATTGCAATTTAGCCATCACCATAAAACCCACCCCAAGTTCCCACATTCGCTCCTTGTTTCTTCCATCACTGCACCCTTGAGCCAGATGTCCTCTTCTCTTCCAACCATCCTTGCTGGGAAAGCAGGCCCTGCATGCCTGTTCCTGTGCTACAAGTTCACAGGCACAGTAAAAATGGAATGAACCCTTTTGGTATCAAGCCCACGGCTGTGTGTGCCCAGGCAGAGGCAGGCAGGAGGCAGAGCTGTCAGCAAAGGAAGGGCCCAGCCAGGTGGGGCAGCCGGGGGATGCCGACAGCCTGCAGGGACAGAGGCACAGGGCATGGACACCGTAGGACAGCCTGGGCTGCACAGGGCACAGGCATGGGCAGCAGCTGCAAGGCCCTGACACAGCCAACTCCTGCAGCACTTGGGCCATGGCTGCTGGGCCTGGGCCTGAGCCAGGAGGAGGGGACAAGTGACCCTTGCAGGCCTGCAAGGGCCTCATGGCCTCCTTGTCCCTGCTCAGCAGCCTGGCAGGGGCTGCCCCATGGTGCTGCCCTTGGCATTGCACATCCCCACATCCCCACATGCCTCTCCTGAGCATTCCAGACACAGAATCACCGTCCCTGACCTCCCGTGCCTCCAGTTCCTGCTGCAGGCCCAGCCTTTCTCCCTTGTTCTGCTGGGCTGCGGCACTGGTATGGAGAGGCTGGACTGGGCAGTGCCAGGGAGAGGAAAACAATGGAACCTTGGTTACATGAGTCCTCACAGAATGGGGCCTCATGAGGCCCTGCAGTGTCACAGTGGCCCCAAGGTTCCAGGGATCCAGCAGGGTCAAAATGATCTCCTTGGTTCTGCAGGGTCACTATGGCCCCTTGGTTCCCCAAAGTGTCATAGTGCACTCCTTGGTTCCATGGAGCCCCACAGTGTCACTGAGGTCCCCTGGTTCCCCACAGTGTCACAGTGCACTCCTTGGTTCCATAGAGCCCCACAGTGTCACTGAGGTCTCCTGGTTCCCCACAGTGTCACAGTGCACTCCTTGGTTCCATGGAGCCCCACAGTGTCACTGAGGTCCCCTGATTCCCCACAGTGTCACAGTGCACTCCTTGGTTCCATGGAGCCCCACAGTGTCACTGAGGTCCCCTGGTTCCACCAGGCCCTGCAGTGTCACAAGGCACCTTTGGTTCTGTGGGGCCCACAGTGTCTGTTGTGCCAATGGGCAGGGTCAGCACCAAAGACACAGACACCACCTGAAGGAATTATTAGAATGCAAAAGTGCAAAGAGTCACAAAAGGAGAAGTGTGTAAGTAAGTGAGTAAGGAAGATCCATCACCAGTGACCGTCAGACTTTCCCATCACCCACACCCACACATCAGCTGGGGGAAGCTGTCACAGCCAAGGACTGCAGAGCCACTCCTGGACACTGGGAATTCCTGCAGGTGCCTCCAGCCACAGGTGAGGCTCCAGCCTCGCTGGGAGAGGGCCCAGCTTTGATAGTGCTGGATAACCAAAGTGACAGCACTTCTAGAGTGGGAACATCTGGGTTCATTCTCCTCTTGGGTTCCTCCCAAAGCTTGGCCAGGCCCCAAACAAGGCCAGATGTCAGACTTCATGGCCTTGTCCAAATTCTAAACGTAGAAAGGTCAATTCATGTTTCACTGTCTTGGGTTATGGAACCAAAAATGTGTATTCTATTTCATTTGTTGAAAGCAGTTGGGGAGATGCTTTTCTTTCTCTCTTGTTATTCTGGGGGGAGGGGTGTGGGTGCCTTCTGATAATGGGCCAACTGTTCAAACCAGGTGGGACATTGTTTCTTATCTCTTTCACCACCCGTCCTCCCTCCAGGGGGATATTTTCTGCTAACGGGCCATGAAGGCTCACCAAGGACATGAAACATTCCATCATCCCATTGTGAGATGCTTCACCCAGTGAGATGGGAGCCAACCATTCTTACCTGGACAAAAACTGAGATGCAGGAACACGAGGTATCTGGTTCCACCGGATTCCCAGAGGAAGACTGGACCCTTCTCGCCATCGCTGGACCCTTTTCTCTCAGGATCATCTCTGCTCCAACAACACCACATCTGCCACTCCAGGAGGACTCACTTTTGGACTGCTTCCAACACCCTGACCAACAGGGTGTCAGGTTGTACCTCTGACTCTATGATTGTGGTTTGTTTGTTTGCTTGTTTGGGCTTTGTTTTTTGGGGGTTTTTTGTATTACTACATTTGTATTGTTAATATTCTTAGTAAAGAACTGTTATTCCTATTCCTAAATTTTGCCTGAAAGCACTTAATTACAAAGTTATAATTTGGAGGGGGGGAGGGATTTACATTTTCCATTCTGAAGGAAACTCCAGCTTTCCCTGGTAGATACCTGTCTTTCCAAACAAAGACAGTTTATTAGAAGCTCTTTGAAAAGTTTCTCCAAAACTCTAGGAAAAAAGATTCCTAATGAACTGCACCAGACTAGAGGGAAATCAAGGCACAGCCATGGTTTGTCAGGACTTGCTTGATCCTAATCAGCCCCTTGCTGTATTTGGGGCTGAGCCATGGAACCTCAAGGCCTGAGAGGAGATTGCACAAACCTTTCCAGGAGTCAAAGTCAGAAGAAAACTCCAGGCATTAATGGGTCTCACTAAGGTCCATCCCCAACACAGGCTCCTCATGGACTCCTTGGAGGTGAGAATGGGATCGCACAAAATCCTCCCAGAAACTCAGTGTGGGCAGGAAATTCCAAAGTACCTTAAAAACCTTGAGTATCTCAAAGTATTAATGAGCCCCACTGAGTGTCAGTGTAAAGTTCTCAAGGGACTCATTAAAGCAGAAAATTGGAGGCCAGGATCACACAAAAACTTTTCAGAGACTCAGTGCCAAAAAAAAATTCTTTAAGAAACTTTGAGTACCTTAAAGTATTAATGAGCCCCACTGAGCTTTTTAGTGACTAAAAATCCCAAGGGACTTGTTAAAGTAGATAATTGGGGCCAGGATTGCACAATCTTTCTCACAAAATCAGATTTAAAAGGGAAATACCAGGTACCTTAAAGTAACTGAAGTACCTTGAAGCATTAATGAGCCCCACTGAGTGTTGTTACTGACAAAGTCTCTCAAGGGACTAATTACAGCAGATAATTGGAGGCCATGATTACACAAACGTCTCAGACTCAGTGTCCAAAAAAAGTTCTTCAATAAACTTTGAGTACCTTAAAGTATTAATGAGCTCCACTGAGTGTTTTTACTGACTGAGAATCCCAAGGGACTTAAAGCAGATAATTGGGGCCAGGATTGCACAAACCTCTCAGAAACTCCAAGGCAAAAGCCAAACCCAAAGTCCTTTGAAGAACCTGCAGTGCCAGGGAGCATTCAGGAGCCCCCCAGGGCCATTCCTGACCAAGGCTCCCCAGGGACTCCTTCCAGCACATCCTTGAGGCCACTGGGCTGTCAGGGGGATGCTGAGGGCAGGACAAGGGGCTGAGAGTGCCCAGCCTTGCTGGGGCTGTGCCAGGAGGCCCCAGGGCCTCAGGACAAGGTGTCTCCTCCCAGCCCTTGGTGGCACAGACCCTGCTGTGCCCCAGGCCACCAAGACTTGGCTTCTCTTTGTCCCCTCCTGGCATCACTGCCTGCAGTTCTCTGCTCTGCCTGGGGACTGCGGACACTTTCTCTGTTGTGTGCCTCAGTGGGACCCATTAAAACTTCAGGAAACTTTGGAGTTGGATTCTGATTTGGAGTTCTGAAGAGGTTTCATCAGCTCTCTGTTAGGGACTGATGTTCAGGGCCTCAGCACAAGCCCCAAGAGGGTCATTAAAGTCCTTGTGCTGTGTCTGTGCTAATGAGCTGGGCTGGGCTCCTGGCACAGAGGCAGCTCCTGGCAACCAAGAAGAGCTTCAAAAGACATTTCTCCTGATGAGCAACTCTTTTCCCAGCCCAGCAGAGCTCACTCAGGGCTCACTGGAGGAGAAACCCTCACAGCATTGGGAACAGTCACTCTCTGGCTGGGGGAAGATAAGCTGCAGTTCCTGCAGGGATCTCCTGAAGCTGCCACATCCCACAGCTCTGAGGCCCTTCCAGGAGCACTCTCCGAGCTGCTGCAGGGCAGGGATGTAGCCCTGGGGCAGGGCTGGGTTTCCCTGCTGCAGCAGCCCAGGCACAGCACAGGGCAGCTCCCTGTGCCAGGCTCTGCTGCAGGGCTGAGCAGCCGGGGCTGCAGCCAGGGCTGCCCAGGGCTGTCCTGCAGAGCAGGCTCCTGCAGCCCAGGGCTCTGTGCTGGCCCAGGGACTCTGCTGCCTGCCAGGGACAGCTCTCAGCCGGCCCAGGGAGCTGCTCCCAGTGCTGGGGAGAAGCTGTGGGGGGAAGGAGCCACCCTGAGCAGGGCAGGTGCTGCTGCTGAGAGGTGCTGTGTGGGGCAGGGCTGCTCCCAGATCCACACCAGCCTGGGCACAGCTCCAGAGGACACTTCCCAAAAGAAGGTGAGCCTGGGATTGCTGGAAAGATCAGGAGCTTTCCTGAGAGTGTTTGAATTTCCTGCTTGTAGAAGGATGGGAGAGTTGAGGTGATGACAAATAGATTTTTGCTTTTTATACATTTTTCATTTATTCATAGCTCTGTTAACTACAAATATGTAATTATAAACTAAAATTTTTAATTTACTCCATTCATCTACTATTGCATATACTTATTATATTATACATATACTTATATACTCTAGCATATATACATATATGTACATATACTTACAGTAAATATGATTACATTTACTGTAGTATATATTGTATAGTATTGTATAGTATACATATATATAGTTATATACTTCTAGTATACATATACTTATTTAAGTATAATTCTTAATTAATTCTAGCATGATTCCTACCCTTTAACTTTTAGAACAATAAGCTGACCTTCAAATTATATTCCTGAACTACTGTGAAGTCTTATTATCAGGAAGAGGACCTACAAGAAGAACATTTTGGTTTTGACCCAGAGTGTTAGCCGTCATAAAAAAAAGTGGAGCAAAGAAACCCTTGGAGAAATGGATTGACCCAGGGGTGTGTAACTGGTGCAATTGAATCTCCCATTGGATGTTCCTGCCAAATATCCTTATTAATCAACCTCAATAAATTGTTGAAATCAGGGGCCGGGTGTGCCCCATCCGCACTGGGACACCTGGAAGCTTCCAATAAAGGTCTGGTTTTTACTTTACTCTTCTAACACTGTTACATGGGGGTTTTTTTCTCTTTTGATTGTAGGCAAAAGGAGGATGGGAGCAGCAGAACAGGAACTGCAATCACAGAATCACAGAACATTCTGAGTTGAAAGGGACATTCAGGATCATCAGAGGAATGTTTGAACATTTACAGAGACTCCAGAGCTGTAACTTTGGGTGGTCAGTCTCTCTGCTGGGAGGCTCCTCAAGGCCCTTCAGCCCCTCCTCAGCCCTGGACAGCAGCAGCAGCAGCAGCAGCATCACCTTAGCAGGGCCCAGCAGGGCTCTCCTGAGCTGCCCTTGCCCAGCTGCAGACAGAGCCTGCCCCAGCCAGGGCCCTGCAGACAGGCAGGTTTCTGTAGGGCCGGGCCCAGGGCACAGAGGCTGGGATGGGCTCTGTCAGCGCTGGCAGGGACAAGGCTCCTCTCAGCAGGGAAATGTCCAGGCCCAGGGAGATGCTGAGGGAAGGAGAGGGGGCTGAAGAGAGCAGTGCTGGGGGCAGGAGGGCACTGTGGGTGTGTGGGAGGTGCCGTGCACAGCTGGGCACGGGAACACTGTCCTGAGTGCCCGGCTGTCTCTGCCCTGCCCTCCCAGGCACAGCCCCACCACATCTTCTCTGGCTTCTGCACTGCCCTGAGATTGTCCCTGTCATCTGGTGCTCTCAGGGAGGCTCTGGCTTTTGCAGCAGCTGAGTCAGGCACTGCCCTTGGCATTGCTGCCAGGCAGCTGTGGCCATGGCCATGGGGTGTCCAAGCTTCCATGGGACCTGTGGGGCTGTGGGCAGAGCAGTCCATGGCAAAGGGGAATGGGCTGAGCCCCCCTCCCTGAGATCCCATCATGGGCACACCCGGGGATCTCCTTGCTGTGTCCTTGCAAGCTCTGAGCTGCCCTCCTGGCTGCAAATCTGTGCCAGAGCCCCTTGGAGTTCCCTGAATGTGCCCCGGGGAAGTGCAGAGATGCCAGAGCTGAGGAAATGCTGCTGGGTTTGCCAAGGGAGCTGTGAGTGTCCTTGGCAGAAGGGGGTGCTGAGACCTTGCCCAGAGTCCTTTGGAGAGGGGGAGACATTCAGGGATCCCTCTGCTCTGGGCAGGGTCTGGTTTATCCCAGGGTGACCCAGGAGTGTGACTGTGCTCTGACTGCAGCCAAAGCTGCAAACCCAGAGCAGCTGGGAACAAGCCCATCCAGCCCCTCACCTTGCCCAAGGCACAGGGAATCCTTTGCCTCTCATATCTCTCAGTGGCAAACTCTGAGTGCAGCAGAAATGCTGGGGATTTTTGACCTCAGAGAACCAGCAATGATGTGTGGGCAGGAAAATAGTGGCTGAAATTCCTTCCTTCTGTCCATGTCTTTTAGAAGTGGGAGTGCAGATGGTAGCAAGCCTATCTGCATTAGGAGTGATTTGCCTGACAAATCCTGAATATCCAGCCTTGTCCCTCTGCCACACGGCCACAATCCCAGGACAACAGAGCAGGGATGGCTCCTGGAGAGCTCCATGCAGAGGCCTCTCTGCTCCTGGCACACTCAGACAGCACAAGTGGAGCTCGGGCAGGGACCTGGCTGAAGGTTTTCCCAAAGCAGGAACAAGGGTGGGGGACTCATAACAGGACAGTTGACAGGGAATGGCCCAGGTTTGGCTCAAAGCAGCCTCTGCTGACTTGTCCCTGTCCTTTCTCCATGAACAGGAGCCCATGAGCAGCCATAGCAAATGTCCAACAGCAGCTCCATCAGCCACTTCCTCCTGCTGGCATTGGCAGACAGGCGGCAGCTGCAGCTCCTGCACTTCTGCCTCTTCCTGGGCATCTCCCTGGCTGCCCTCCTGGGCAACGGCCTCATCATCAGCGCCGTAGCCTGCGGCCACCACCTGCACAGCCCCATGTTCTTCTTCCTGCTCAACCTGGCCCTCACCGACCTGGGCTGCATCTGCACCACTGTCCCCAAAGCCATGCACAATTCCCTCTGGGACACCAGAAACATCTCCTATGAAGGATGTGTTGCACAGCTCTTCATGTTTGTATTTTTCATTTCAGCAGAATTTTCCCTGCTGACCGTCATGTGCTACGACCGCTACGTGTCCATCTGCAAACCCCTGCACTACGGGACCCTCCTGGGCAGCAGAGCTTGTGCCCACATGGCAGCAGCTGCCTGGGCTAGTGCCTTTCTCATTGCTCTCATGCACACAGCCAATACATTTTCCTTGCCCCTGTGTAATGGCAATGACCTGGGCCAGTTCTTCTGTGAAATCCCTCAGATCCTGAAGCTCTCCTGCTCCAAATCCTACCTCAGGGAACATGCGCTTCTTGCTGTTAGTTCCTGTTTAGCTTTCGGCTGTTTTGTGTTTATTGTTTTCTCCTATGTTCAGATCTTCAGGGCTGTGCTGAGGATCCCCTCTGAGCAGGGACGGCACAAAGCCTTTTCCACCTGCCTCCCTCACCTGGCCGTGCTCTCCCTGTTTATCAGCACTGGCATTGTTGCCAACCTGAAGCCCCTCTCCATCTCCTCCCCATCACTGGATCTGTCCCTTTCAGTTCTGTACTCGGTGGTGCCTCCAGCCCTGAACCCCCTCATCTACAGCCTGAGGAACCAGGAGCTCAAGGCTGCAGTGTGGACACTGATCACTGGACGATTTCAGAAACATTAAACTGCTGGCCAGTTTTTGCAAATCACTTGTAATAAAAGTAATCTTTGATAGATCATGTTGGTTTGGTTGTGTTTTGTTTGTTTCTTTTTTCTTCTCCTGTGTTTTCGTTTCTCAACATTGTCCACAAAGAAAGGCCACTGTCTCTGCCATTTCTCATTTTGATTCTCTCCACCTTCGGTGTTGCCCCACTCGGTGTCAATGGGGAGCTGTGCTCTCTATGGCTTTAAAAGAAATAAACTCCCAGCAAAGTTTTCACTGGAGATCCCTCTTTTGTTCCCTTCTCTGGAGCTGCAGCAGCAATGTCTGTGTGCACAGCTGGGGGCAGGGCAGGGCTGGCACAGCAGCTCTGCTCCTGCTGGCCACATCATTCCTGATCCAGGCCAGGAGCCATTGGCCTTCTTGGCCCCCTGGGCACACTGCTGCCTCATGGCCAGCCTGCTGTCCAGCAGTGCCCCAGGTCCCTTTCTGCCTGGCCACTGTCCAGCCACTCTGTCCCCAGCCTGGAGCACTGCAGGGCTTGTTGTGGCCAAAGTGCAGGAGCCGGCCCTTGGTCTTGTTCCAGCTGCCATGGTTGGATTTTGGCCCTGGATGCAGCCTGTCCAGGGCCCTGTGCAGAGCCCTCCTGCCCTCCAGCAGATCCACACTCCCAGCTGCAGGAGAGATGGCCAAGGGCTGGGCAGGGCTGGCAGGGCCACAGGCACCCAGGCCTTTGTCCCCTGGGCTCTGCCAGCGCCTCTGCAGGCCCCACAGAAGGAACTTTCCTTGCAGGAAAGCCTGCACTTGGCTTCTGCCTGGCCCCTACCTCAGCAGCCTGGCAGGCCTTGCAGCTTTAGGACATTTGTCCTTGCTGCCCCTGCCATCCCCCTGCCCCACCAACAGCCCCCAGCCAGCCGCGAGGGACAGGCCCTGCTGTGCCAGGCCTGGGCTCAGGCCTTGGCCTTTCTGCTCCCTCCAGCCAGCCCAGGCCTTGCTCAGCATTGCAGTCCCTGCTCACAGCCTTGGGCTCCCTGCAATCCTGGCCTCAAGGAGCTGCTCTCACCAGTGCCTGGGCAGCCTTTGACACTCCCTGCCCTCCCTGGGGCCCAGGGATGCTCCAAGGGACTTGGGGTTTTGCTTCTGACTCCTTCAGCAGCTTCTTCAACCTTCTCTCAGTGCCTGGGGGTCCTGGACTCAGCCCCAAATCCAGTGTGTGGCTGATGAAAATACAGAAAGCCCTCATGAGCTCTTTGTCTTCCTTCAATTGTCTTTGAGTCTCCTGGGCTTGTGCAGCTGACTGAAGTCAGTTTGGAGTCCTGTGAAAGAAGGAGATTTCAAAGTGCATCTCATGATTTCTTCTTTTTTTTTATTTCCAATCTATTTTTTTTTATTTTCCAGATCAGTGCAGAGTACATAGAAACATTTCCCAAGGGATATCTATGCTGAGTGTCTCTTTAGGATGTCTGGGCATGGAGAAGAATGATCCCCTTGCAGGCTGATCCTATTTGGACAAGCTGTTCCTCACCCCAACCTCACCATGTCTGACATTGCCCACCTGGCACTGACATCCCTGTGCCCTGCAGCACAACCTTGTCCCCTGAGCTCTGCAGCTGCCTGTCCCAGCCCATTGCACCATGTCCCACCTGCTCTCCTCAGGCCTCGGCCTGCACACAGGCCCAGGAGGAGTTTTCCCTTTGGTGAGGAAAGAATGGGAAAGCCTGAGCAGGTTTCCTAAACAACCAAGCCCACTCAGGAACCACATGCTCAGGACAGGCTGCCTGGAATGATGTCACCTTTCTACATGGGACAGTGTCACCAGAAATGAGCTCTGGAAGCAGAATTCTCTGAGTCTCTCAGCTGAATTCTCTGTCCCTGTCCTGGATCTCTGTTGCAGATGGAAGCTGCTGGTGCCATCCTCAGCTTGAACCCTTCTTTGGAATGCAGACACAGGTTCCCAGGTGTGTAAAGTAAGCATTGCTCAATGTTGATGCAAAGCCTTTGTGCTCCTCATGGAACCAAGGAGACTCCTGAGACACTGCAAGGCCTTGTTTCACCAAGGGTCCATTGTGACATAGCAGGGGCTCATGGAATCAAGGAGACAATTGTGAAAGCACAGACCCTCATAGAAACAAGGCTCTTCTGTGGCAGTCATGGAATCAAAGAGACATTTGTGACACAGCCAGGCCGTGTGGAACCAATGGTCCATTGTTACCCTGCAGAGTCAAGAAGAACATGGTGACACCACAGAACCTGATGGAACCAAGGGTCCTTTGTGGCACAGCAGAGCCTCCTTGGAACCCAGGGGACCATTGTGACAAGGCAGGGCCTACTGGAACCATGGAGACCACTGTGACACTAAGGAAACTCATGGAACCCCGGTGACCATTGGGATTCTATGGAACCTCACAGAACCAAGGGTCCATTGTGACATTGTGGTGCCTCCTGGAATCCAACATTGTGAAACTTGGAGGCCTAATGGAACAAGGGTTTCTATTGTGACACTGCAGAACCTCATGGAATCAAGGTGACCATGTTACACTGCAGAAGCTCATGGAACCAAGGGGCCATTGTGACACTGCAGAACCAAGGAAACTGTTGTTGACAGTACAAAAACTCATGAAATGAAAAGTCCAGTGTGACATGAGGGAACCCCATGGACCCAAGGGTCCATTGTGACTCTGTAGGGCCTCATGGATTGTGACTCTGTAGGGCCTCGTGAAACCAAGGGTGTATTGAGGCACAGCCAGGCCTTGCTGGAACCAAAGAAACCCCTGCTCAACGCAGGGTAACTCCTAGAACCAAGGAGTCCATTGGTACAGCATAAAACCTATGGAACCAAGGGGCCATTGGGACAAAGCAGGGCCTCATGGAACTAAGGGGACATTCTGACCCATTGGGACTGCATGGAAAGAATTGTCCATGATGACAATGTGGATCCAAGGAGACCATGGAGACACTATGGAACCTCATGGATCCAAGGGGCCACTGTGACACCAAAGAACTTCATGGAAGCCAGGGGCCACTGTGACATAGCAAGGCCTCATTGAAACAAAGGAACCATTGTTGACAGTACAGAACCTCATGGAACCAAGGAGCTGTGGTGACACAGCAGGGACACATGGAAGCAAGGAGACCAGTGACATTTAGGAACCTCATGGAACCAAGGGTTCATTAGGACACTGCAGAAACAAGGAGACCATTGGTGACACTATGGAAGCTCATGGAACCGAGCAGCCATTGTTACACTCCAAAGTGTTATTGAACCAAAGAGACCATTGTCCAACTACAGAACCTCATGGCACTGAGGCTTCACTGTGACACAGCAGGGTTCTATGAAACCAATTGTCCATTGTGACCATGCAGATCCAAGGAGACCATGGTGACACTAGGGAAGCTCATGGAACCGAGCAGCCTTTGTGACACAGCAGGGCCCCGTGGAACCAAGGAGAGCATTGTGACATCATGGAATCTCATGGAACCAAGGGTCTATTGTTACAGTCCAGGACCAAGGAGACCATTTTGACACTACAGAACCTCATGGAATCAAGGGTCACTTGTGAAACAGTTGGGCTTCATGGAACCAAGAAGCCATTGTGACACAGCAGGGCCACATGGAACCAATGGTTCATAGTGATACTGTGGATCCAAGGACGCCATGCTGATACTATGGAACTTCATGGAACAAAGGGTCCATTTTGACACAGTTGGGCCCCAAGGAACCAATTGTCCATTGTGACAATGCGGATCCAAGCACATCATGGTGACACTACAGAACCTCATGGATCCAAGGATCCATTGTGACACTGTGGGGCCTCCTTGGAACAAAGGGCATTGTTGATAGTATGGAAGATGCTAATGGAAGCTATGGGAGACATTGTGGCACTGCAGAGTCTCATGGAACAAAGGAGACCACTGTGACAAAGAGGAATTTTATGGAACCAAGCAGCCATTTGCACACAACAGAACCAAGGAGACCATTGTTGGTAGTACAAAACCTCATGGAACTGAGGGGCCATTGTTATACAGCGAGGCCTGGTGGAACCAAGTGACCAGTGTGACACTGTGGTGCTCCATGGAATCAAATATTCCTTGTGACACAGTGGGGCTGCTGGTCACCAATTGCCCATTGTGATATTGCTGATCCCAGACACCGTGGTGACACTATGGCAGTTCATGGAACCAAGGGGCTGGTGTGGCACACCAAGGCCTTGTGGAACCAAGGAGAGCATTGTGGCAGTGCAGAACCAAGGAGGCCATTTTGACAGGACAGACCCCAATTGAATCAAGGGTTTAGAGGAATTCAAAGGTTAAGAGTTTAGCTGAAGGAATAGAAGCAAGAAGCAATGTATAGTAATGAAGAGTTAAGAGCAGAAGCAATGTAGGATAGTTGATCATTGCCAGATGAAGCTAGTTGGAGAACTCAAGATATCATTTGCCTGACTTTGCTGTTTTTGTAGAAGTTATGAGGGGAGGATGGAGTATTGTAAAGATAAAGAAACTGTAGTTGCACCTGGGCCCCAAAACCTGTCAGAACCAGGCAGGAGAGCTTGAACTATGCCCAAGGGATCAGAGAGCCTGCCAACAAGACCAAGGTGAAAAGTCTACCTTGAGAAAGACATTCCTGACTTCATCCTAAGGCACCACTGACCCATTTCAAATCCCACCGACCCAATTTGAGGGAAGGACTGTGCAAGCATGAAAGGACTTTGAACTCATTTTATGATGAAGAGGAGAGAGGTGGAGTTAAGTAATAAGTATGTATAGGCATGTTGAATGATTACATGAATATATAAGATTTTGTAGATAAATAGAGAGCCAGAGCTCTGTGATTTTTGCACACATCTTTGGGATGTTACTCCCCATGTTGCCTGGCACTGAATTAAACATAACACATTCTAACTTTAATTAGTTGGAGCGTCTTTGCCCTTGCTTTATTTACTTGATAATGGAACCAAGGGTCCATTGTTCTACAGCAGGGCCTGATGGAACCAAGGGGCCACTGTGACACTATGGGGCATAATGGAGTCAAGGGCACCATTGATACTGAAATCCACTGGAGAGAAACTTTTGAACACAGTTTTGAGTATTTGAGAGCAGATATTCTTTATTACAGTGTGCTGGTCACTTGGGCAATCCTTCCTCCATTTGAGTGCACTGAGCATCAAATGAACAGAGTTTTGATCACATACACTGATTATGGATTTGTTAGCTATCCCTACTTCCTTTGAATTCACTTGACATAGTTGCACCCCTCTTACAAGTTCTTATCTGGTTCTTTGGGGTCTTGAATTACTCCTCCCTGCCTACCCCCCCTGGGCTCCTGTGCTAGCTCAGTTTCCTTTAGGGCTTTTGAGGGAAATATATCGGGGATAGGGTAAAAGATTCAAAAGAGGCTCTTACCTCAGGATTATTCCAAGGCTTTATTCTCGAAGGGGTCCCAGGGAAAGAGAGTCCAAACAAGGAAGAGCACGGGTTTATCTAGACTCTCTGTCTCAGGACAGATAGCTGGCACTGAGCCATAGGTTAGAGATAAGGAAAGGACAGGGTCAAACTAGTTACAGGCTTTAGGGAGTTCTGGGGAAAAACCATTTCCCCAGAGGAACACAACAGGGTCTGTCTTCAACATCCAGTGTCCTTTTTAGGTGGCTGTTCCTCGACCCCCACTTTTGAGTATGGGCAATATTATTGTTTTGCAAACCTTCTGTTTAGTCAGCCTGGTAGAGCTGAGCTGACATTTTTCTTGCATTTTGAATGACTTCTGTTTGCCAGAGTTACATCCTTGATCCATTTCTCCAAGGCTGTGCTGTGCTGTTCTACTGTCCTTGACAAGAGTAAATGTTGTTCTGTTCCCTGTCATTGTCACAGCGCTCACCCCACCTGAGGTGTGTCTGCAACCCCCCAACCTATGGGCTTGGGGTGGGCAAGTGTCTTGGTTTGGAAAGACAGGTTTCTGCCAAGGAAACTGGGGTTCTCCTAGAATGGAGAATGCCAACCCCTCACATCCCGCCGAATTATAATTTTGCAATCAAGGGCTCTCAGGCAAAGATTTTGGGGATAGGAATAACAGTTCTTTACTAGGAAATATTAACAATACAAATGTGATAGGAAACAAAACCACCCAACCAAACAAGCAAATAAACAAATAAACAACAATTTTGGAAAACCCTGACAGAGTCAGAACCACAACCTGACCCTGTGATTCAGGATGTGGAAAGCAGTCCAAAAGTGATTCCTTCTGAAGTGGCAGACGTGATTCTGTTGGAGCAGAGATGATTCTGTGGAAAAGCAGGTCCAGGGGTGGTGAGGAGGGGAATCTGGTAATGATGAGGTGGGGGTCCGGGGATGGTGAGGTGGAATCTGGTAAGATGAAGTCCGGTCTTCCTCCCAAGAAATTGGGTGAAAAACTGGCCCCTCTCCTGTCTGTGAGTCTCCTTTAATCCAGACAAACTGCCTGCTCCCCTCCCCCACCACTGCCAGGGCATGAGATGTATGGAAATGCAGATGCAGCACTCTGGGGGGAAGGTACAGGCTGGGAAGGTTCTAATGGCCTATCAAGATGAGGCGTCAGGCCTTCAAACAAATGGAAATAGAATACACAAGACCCGGCTCCACAAGCCAGGACACATGGTTCTGCCTTGGGGAAGGGGAACATCCTTGGTGGCAGCTTGGGCTCTGCACACCCTTGAGGAATGTGTTTTCCATGGGGAAACTTGGGACTTTTAGATTGCTTCAAGAAATAAAAGGAAAAAGCCCTCTTTGCCTGCAGACAGCCAGTTCTCTGAGCAAAGCAGGTCCCAGGGGTGTGAGGGGAGACAGGATGGGGTTGGGGAGTGTGGAGCAGGGTAGCCACTATGCACAAGCAGCTGAAGCAAGATATTATGCCCAGATGAAAAAGTGAGTTTGTTCCGCTACTCAATACAAATCTGATTCTTGAACCGTTTTCCAGGATACTTCTAGAAAGGATTTCAAGAGTTTGTAGCAAATGCATAGGAACAGAAGCCTTTGGAAACTTCATGTAACTTGATGTTCTGGAATACTGAAGGTTTTCAATCTCTGTGGGTATTATCAGAAGTTCAGAAATGCCTACAGTGTGAGCAGCAGCCTGATAGAATTGGGACTGGTCTCCTCACTTTCAAGCCATTGGGACAGGCTCTTTCTGGGGAGGTGGCTTTGTCAGAGATCAGGAGTGATGTCTTTTCCCTGCAGTGATGTGCTCAGGTGGGAAGGGCCCACAGCACCATTGGATGCATATTCCAGCCTTTGCAGGAGTGTTTCCTGTATCCCTGTGTGCTGTCACTGGTGTTACAACAAAGGAGGGCCATGTTAATGTCACTGCCCCAGGAAATGCCAAGGCTTTGTTCTCTCTCAGCCCTGGAGGAGCAGCTGATTCCAGAGCAGCTGGGAAACGGAGCAGGCTGCTGCCCTCCAGCACAGGTGGAACTTCACAGACAGAGCCAACAGACCTTGAGCAAAGTGGTGCACGTGCTACTGAGCCTGGTAAGAACAGAAGCTGCTTCTGGAGGGGGAGGACCTGCTGGCCATGTGCTTTTGCCAGTTTCTGGACCCTTTAGAGGGGAGGAAGGGAAACCTTGGGCTGGGGGAGAACCTTGTGTGGCGTCCCTAAGCAACAAACCTTCTGACAGCTGTTTGGGTTTGTTCCTGAGCTCAATACATCGGCTGCTAGTGGGAGATGAGCTGTGGAGCCAAGGTCCTCAAGTGCTGCTCAAACAGCTGAATGTGTGTTCTGATGAGCTGGCAGTCCCTGCAGCTACCACAGGGAAGGGTGGCAAGCTGAGTTTGGGATCTTCCAAGCTGGGCAAAGATAAGGAAAATTTGTCATTAACTGTGGCCTATCCTTCAGGGGAACATGTGCAGCATGGTACTATAAAATTAGGATTCCCTCTAGGGTTGGTTGTTTTGTTTTCTCCTGTGTGCTGAACATTCCCCTGTGTGAGATGAATCATCTGCTGATGTGAACCTCCCATAAGCTGTTGTCATCCAACAGAACTTGTGAGGAGCTCAGCTGCTTTTCCTCTTGTGCTGCCCCTTCAGAGGACAGGGCTGTGGGCTGCTGAGGGCAAAGCTTGAGTAAAATGTTGGACACGTTCCTAAACCTGAGGGCACAGTGAATCCAACCACAGCCTGTTCCACACTGGCAGCCCATTTCATTCCTCTGCAAGCTCTGATCCTGACTCTGATGTTCTCTTTTTCAACTGGTGAAGAAGTCATTGATCTCACAGGTGAAGACAGCATAGATCTCACAGGTGAAGTCATCATAGATCTCACAGGTGAATCTTCTGAGCCTGAAGTCATCATTTTCAGTGATGATGAGGCTGCTGTGGTAAGTAGTGACTGGCACACTCCTCTCCATCTTGCAGTCAAATTAGTTTCTCTTGAGCTCCTGGGCCTCTCTTCTGGCATCTAACTATCTCTCTGATAGTTAGAAACACAGCAGAGACAGGCAAATGATATCTTGTCTTCTCCAACTAGCTTCATCTGGCAATGATCAACTATCCTACATTGCTTCTGCTCTAAACTCTTCATTACTATACATTGCTTCCTGCTTCTATCCCTTCAGCTAAACTCTTAAGTTTGAATTCCTCTAAACCCTTGATTCAATTAGGGTCCCTCCTGTCAAAATGGCCTCCTTGGTTCAGCACTGCCACAATTCTCTCCTTGGTTCCATAAGGTCTTGGTGGGTCCCAACAGCCCCTTGGTTCCATCAACTGCCACAGTGTCACCACAGTCTCTGGGATCTGCAATATCACAATGGGCAATTGGTGACCAGCAGCCCCACTGTGTCACAAGGAATATTTGATTCCATGGAGCCCCACGGTGTCACACTGGCCCCTTGGTTCCACAAGGCCTCACTGCATAACAATGGCCCTTCAGTTCCATGAGGTTTTGTACTGCCAACAATGGTCTCCTGGGTTTTGCAGTGTGCAAATGGCTGCTTGGTTCCATAAAATTCCTCTGTGTCACAGTGGTGTCCTTTGCTCCATGAGGCTCTGCAGTGCCACAATGTCCCATAGGTTCCATGAGCATCTTCCATACGATCAACAATGCCCTTTGTTCCAAGGAGGCCCCACAGTGTCACAATGGTTCCTTGGATCCATGAGGTTCTGTACTGTCACCATGATCTCCTTGGATCATGACTGTCACAATGGACAATTGGTTCCTTGGGGCCCAGCTGTGTCACAACGGACCCTTGGTTCCATGAAGTTCCATAGTATCAGCATGGCCTCCTTGGATCCACAGTATCACTATGGACCATTGGTTCCATGTGGCCCTGCTGTGTCACAATGGCTTCTTTGTTCCATGAAGCCCAACTGTTTCACAAGTGACCCTTGATTCCATGAGGTTCTGTACTGACAAAATGGACTCCTTGGTTCTGGACTGTAACAATGGACCCTTGGTTCCATGAGATTCCATGATGTCACAGTTGTCTCCTTGGTTCCACGAGGCCTTGCTGTGTCACAAAGGCCACTTGGTTCCATGAGCTGCCCTGGTGTCACCATGGTCTCCTTGGATATGCATGGTCACAATGGACAATTGGTTTCATGGAACCCTGCTGTGTCACAGTGAAGCCTTAGTGCCATGGGGTTCTGTAGTTGGACAATGGTCTCTTTGGTTCAACAACACTTTGGAGTGTAACAACGTCTGCTCGGATCCCTGAGCTTCCATAGTGTCAACAATGGTCTCCTTGTTTCTCTCGTGTCCTAATGAACCCTTGGTTCCATGAGGTTCCTAAATGTCACTGGTCTCCTTGCTTCCATGTGTCCCTGCTGTGTCACCACAGCCCCTTGGTTCCATGAGTTTCTGTACTGTCAACAATGGTTCCTTTGTTCCAATCAGGCCTTGCTCTGTCACAATGGACCCTGGGTTCCATAAAGTTCTTTGGTGTCACAATGGCCCCTTGGATCCATGAGGTTCCATAGTCTCTCCATGGTCTCCTTGGATCCCCATTGTCATCATGGACAATTCCTTCCATGCAGTCCCAATGGGTCAGAATGTCCCCTTTGTTCCATGAGGCCCTGCTTTGTCCCAATGGCCCCTTGGTTCCATAGGTTTTATGCTGTACCAATGGACTCCTTGGTTCTATGAGTTACCCTGCTTTGAGTCGAGGTTTCTTTGGTTCCAGCAAGGCCCGGCTGTGCCTCAATGCACCCTTGGTTCCACGAGGCCCTACTGTGTCACAATGGACCCTCCATTCCATGAGGCCCTACAGAGTCGCCACAATGGACCCTTGGGTTCATGAGGTTCCATCATGTGACACTGGTCTTTTCATTCCATGAGTTTTCGTACTGTCAACAACAGTTTCCTTGGTTCCACAGTGTCACAATGGACTCTCTTGGTTCCATGAGGTTCTGCAGTGTAACATGGTCACCTTGATTCCATGAGGTTCTGCAGTGTCACAATAGAAACCCTTGTTCCATTAGGCCTCCAAGTTTCACAATGTTTGATTCCAGGAGGCACCACAATGTCACAATGGACCCTTGGTTCTCTGAGGTTCCATAGAATCACAATGGTCACCGTGGTTCCATGAGTTTCCTTAGTGTCACAATGGTCTCCATGGTTCCATTGGGCCCTGCCTTGTCACAATGGTCCCCTGGGTTCCAAGGAGGCCCTGCTGTGCCACAAAGGACCCTTGATTCCATCAGGTTCTGTGGTGTCACCATGTTCTTCTTGACTCTGCAGGGTAACAATGGACCATTGGTTGCACACGGCCTGGCTGTGTCACAAATGTCTCTTTGATTCCATGACTGCCACAACAGAGACTTGTTTCTATGAGGGTCTGTACTGTCACAATTGTCTCCTTGATTCCATGAGCCCCTGCTGTGTCACAATGGACCCTTGGTGAAACAAGGCCTTGCAGTGTCTCAGGAGTCTCCTTGGTTCCAGGAGGAAACCGAAAAGCTTTGCATCAACATTGAGCAACACCTTCTTTACACACCTGGGAACCTCTGTCTGCATTCCAAAGAAGGGTTCAAGCTGAGGATGGCACCAGCAGCTTCCATCTGCAACAGAGATCCAGGACAGGGACAGAGAATTCAGCTGAAAGACTCAGAGAATTCTGCTTCCAGAGCTCATTTCTGGTGACACTGTCCCTTGTAGAAAGGTGACATCATTCCAGGCAGCCTGTCCTGAGCATGTGGTTCCTGAGTGGGCTTGGTTGTTTAGGAAACCTGCTCAGGCTTTTCCATTCTTTCCTCACCAACAGGAAAACTCCTCCTGGGCCTGTGTGCAGGCTGAGACCTGAGGAGAGCAGGTGGGACATGGTGGAATGGGCTGGGCCAGGCAGCTGCAGAGCTCAGGGGACAAGGTTGTGCTGCAGGGCACAGGGATGTCAGTGCCAGGTGGGCAATGTCAGACATGGTGAGGTTGGGGTGAGGAGCAGCTTGTCCAAACAGGGTCAGCCTGCAAGGGGCTCATTCTTCTCCATGCCAAGACCTTCTAAAGGAACATTCAGCATCAAGATCACTTGGAGAATCCTTCAGTCACCTTTACAATGAACTGAAAATTAAGAAATACTCATGGGTTTGAAAAACCAAAAATCATGAGATTCGCTTTGAAATATTCCTCTTTAACAGAACTCCAAACTGACTCTAGTCAGCTGCTCAAGCCCTGAAGACTCAAAGACAGTTGAAGGAAGAGAAGGAACTCCTGAGGGCTTTCTGTATTTTCATCAGTCCCACACTGGATTTGGGGCTAAGTCCAGGACCCCCAGGCACTCAGAGAAGGTTGAAGAAGCTGCTGAAGGAGTCAGAAGCAAAACCTCAAGTCCCTTGGAGCATCCCTGGGCCCCAGTGAGGGCAGGGAGTGCCAAAGGCTGCCCAGGCACTGGGGAGAGCAGCTCCTGGAGGCCAGGATTGCAGGGAGCCCAAGGCTGTGAGCAGGGACTGCAATGCTGAGCAAGGCCTGGGCTGGCTGGAGGGAGCAGAAAGGCCAAGGCCTGAGCCCAGGCCTGGCACAGCAGGGCCTGTCCCTCGCGGCTGGCTGGGGGCTGTTGGTGGGGCAGGGGGATGGCAGGGGCAGCAAGGACAAATGTCCTAAAGCTGCAAGGCCTGCCAGCCTGCTGAGGGAGGGGCCAGGCAGAAGCCAAGTGCAGGCTTTCCTGCAAGGAAAGTTCCTTCTGTGGGGCCTGCAGAGGCGCTGGCAGAGCCCAGGGGACAAAGGCCTGGGTGCCTGTGGCCCTGCCAGCCCTGCCCAGCCCTTGGCCATCTCTCCTGCAGCTGGGAGTGTGGATCTGCTGGAGGGCAGGAGGGCTCTGCACAGGGCCCTGGACAGGCTGCATCCAGGGCCCAAATCCAACCATGGCAGCTGGAACAAGACCAAGGGCCGGCTCCTGCACTTTGGCCACAACAAGCCCTGCAGTGCTCCAGGCTGGGGACAGAGTGGCTGGACAGTGGCCAGGCAGAAAGGGACCTGGGGCAGTGCTGGACAGCAGGCTGGACATGAGGCAGCAGTGTGCCCAGGGGGCCAAGAAGGCCAATGGCTCCTGGCCTGGATCAGGAATGGTGTGGCCAGCAGGAGCAGAGCTGCTGTGCCAGCCCTGCCCTGCCCCCAGCTCTGCACACAGACATTGCTGCTGCAGCTCCAGAGAAGGGAACAAAAGGGGCATCTCCAGCGAAAACTTTGCTGGGAGATCCTTTAGTTCATTTAGAGCCACTGAGAGCATAGCAACTCCTTGACACAGCCTGGGGCCGCAGCAAAGGTGGAGAAAATCAAAAAGAGAAATGGCACACACAGTGGTCGTTTTATTTATGGATAATTCTGAAAAACTAAAAGTCAGGGGGAAAAAACACCCTAAAAACACAACCAAACCAACAAGAACTATGAAAGATTACTTTTATTACAAATGCTTTGCAGAAAAGGGGCCAGCAGATTAATGTTTCTGAAGTCTTTCAGTGATCATTGTACACACTGCAGCCTTGAGCTCCTGGTTCCTCAGGCTGTAGATGAGGGGGTTCAGGGCTGGAGGCACCACCGAGTACAGAACTGACAGGGACAGATCCAGGGATGGGGAGGACATGGAGGGGGGCTTCTGGTAGACAAAGAATGAGGTGCTGACAAACAGGGAGACAACGGCCAGGTGAGGGAGGCAGGTGGAAAAGGCTTTGTGCCGTCCCTGCTCAGAGGGGATCCTCAGCACAGCCCTGAAGATCTGCACATAGGAGAAAACTATGAACACAAAACAGCCAAAAGATAAACAGACACCAACCACAATTACCCAAAGTTCCCTGAGTTTTGAGTGTGAGCAGGAGAGCTTGAGGATCGGGGGAACTTCACAGAAGAACTGGCCCAGGGCATTGCCATGGCACAGGGGCAGGGAAAATGTATTGGCTGTGTGCAGCACTGAGTAGAGAAAGGCACTGGCCCAGGCAGCTGCTGCCATGTGGACACAAGCTCTGCTGCCCAGGAGGGTCCCGTAGTGCAGGGGTTTGCAGATGGACACGTAGCGGTCGTAGCACATGATGGTCAGCAGGAAATACTCTGCTGACATGAAGAACATAAAGAAAAAGAGCTGTGCAACACATCCTTTGTAGGAGATGTTCCTGGTGTCCCAGAGGGAATTGTGCATGGCTTTGGGGACAGTGGTGCAGATGCAGCCCAGGTCGGTGAGGGCCAGGTTGAGCAGGAAGAAGAACATGGGGCTGTGCAGGTGGTGGCCGCAGGCTACGGCGCTGATGATGAGGCCGTTGCCCAGGAGGGCAGCCAGGGAGATGCCCAGGAAGAGGCAGAAGTGCAGGATCTGCAGCTGCCGCCTGTCTGCCAATGCCAGCAGGAGGAAGTGCCTGATGGAGCTGCTGTTGGACATTTGCTGCCTCTGGACATGGGGACCTGTTCATGGATAAAGGACAGTGTCAAGTCAGCAGAGGCTGCTTTTGGCCAAACCCGGGCCATTCCCTGTCAACTGTCTCGCTGTGACTCCCCCACCCTTGTTCCTGCTCTGGGAAAACCTTCACCCAGGTCCCTGCCCGAGCTCCACTTGTGCTGTCTGAGTGTGCCAGGAGCAGTCAGGCCTGTGCATGGAGCTCTCCAGGAGCCATCCCTGCTCTGTTGTCCTGGGATTGTGGCCATGTGGCAGAGGGACAAGGCTGGATATTCAGGATTTGTCAGGGGAATCACTCCTAATGCAGAAAGGCTTGTTGCCATCGGCACTCCCAGGTGTACAGGACATGGACAGCAGGGAAGAGATGTATCAAGTTTCTTTCCTAGCCACACATCATTGCTGGTTCTCTGAGGTCAGAAATCCCCAGCATTTCTGCTGCACTCAGAGTTTGCCAGTGAGAGATGTGAGAGGCAAAGGATTCCCTGTGCCTTGGGCAAGGTGAGGGGCTGGATGGGCTTGTTCCCAGCTGCCCTGGGTTTGCAGCTTTGGCTGCAGTCAGAGCACAGTCACACTCCTGGGTCACCCTGGGATAAACCAGACCCTGCCCAGAGCAGAGGGATCCCTGAATGTCTCCCCCTCTCCAAAGGGCTCTGGGCAAGGTCTCAGCACCCCCTTCTGCCAAAGACACTCACAGCTCCCTTGGCACACACAGCAGCATTTCCTCAGCTCTGGCATCTCTGCACTTCCTCGGTGCACATTCAGGGAACTCCAAGGGGCTCTGGTACAGATTTTCAGCCAGGAGGGCAGCTCAGAGCTTGCAAGGACACAGCAAGGAGATCCCTGGGTGTGCCCATGATGGGATCTCAGGGAGGGGGCTCAGCCCATTCCCCTTTCCCATGGACTGCTCTGCCCACAGCCCCACAGGTCCCAGGGAAGCTTGGACACCCCATGGCCATGGCCACAGCTGCCTGGCAGCAATGCCAAGGGCAGTGCCTGACTCAGCTGCTGCAAATGCCAGAGCCTCCCTGAGAGCACCAGATGCCAGGGACAATCTCAGGGCAGTGCAGAACCAGGAGAAGATGTGGTGGGGCTGTGCCTGGCAGGGCAGGGCAGAGACAGCCGGGCACTCAGGACAGTGTTCCCGTGCCCAGCTGTGCACGGCACCTCCCACTCACCCACAGTGCCCTCCTGCCCCCAGCACTGCTCTCTTCAGCCCCCTCTCCTTCCCTCAGCATCTCCCTGGGCCTGGACATTTCCCTGCTGAGAGGAGCCTTGTCCCTGCCAGCGCTGACAGAGCCCATCCCAGCCTCTGTGCCCTGGGCCCGGCCCTACAGAAACCTGCCTGTCTGCAGGGCCCTGGCTGGGGCAGGCTCTGTCTGCAGCTGGGCAAGGGCAGCTCAGGAGAGCCCTGCTGGGCCCTGCTAAGGTGATGCTGCTGCTGCTGCTTCTGTCCAGGGCTGAGGAGGGGCTGAAGGCCCTTGAGGAGCCTCCCAGCAGAGACACTGACCACCCAAAGTTACAGTGCTGGAGTCTCTGTAAATGTTCAAACATTCCTTTGATGATCCTGTGTGTCCCTCTCAACTCAGAATGTTCTGTGATTCTGTGATTGCAATTCCTGTTCTGCTTCTCTCATCCTCCTGTTGCCTACAATCAAAACAGAATAAAACCCCCTTGTAACAGTGATAGAACAGTAAAGTAAAAACCAGACCTTTATTGGAAGCTCCCAGGTGTCCCAATGGGGATGGGGCACACCCCGCCCCTGATTTCAAAAATTTATTAAGGTTGATTAATTAGGATATTTGGCAGGAACATCCAATAGGAGATTCAGTTGCACCAGTTACACACCCCTGGGTCAATCCATTGCTCCAAGTGTTTCTTTGCCCCACTTTTTTTTTTATGACTGCTAACACTCTAGGTCAAAAACAAAATGTTATCCTTATAGGTCCTCTTCCTGATAATAAGAGTACACAGTAGTTCAAGAATGTAATTAGAAGGTCAGCTTCTTGTTCTAAAACATAAAAGAAATGGTAGGAAATATGCTAGAATTAATAAGGAATTATACTTATATAAGTATATGTATACTATAAGTATATAAGTATATATATGTATACTATACAATAGTATACAACGTATACTATAGTGTATGTACTTATATTTACTATATGTAAATATATGTATATATACTAGAGTATAAAAGTATATATATACTATAATAAGTATATGCAATAGTAGTTGAATGGATAAATTAAAAATTATAGCTTTATAACTACATATTAGTAGTTAACAGAGCTATGAATATATGAAAAATGTATAAAAAGAAAAAATCTATTTGTCATCACCCAAACTCCCCTACACTGCTCCAAGCAGGAAATTGAAAACACTCTCAGGAACGCTCCTGATCTGTACAGCAATCCCAGGCTCACCTTCTTTTGGGAAGTGTCCTCCAGAGCTGTGCCCAGGCTGGTGTGGAGCTGGGAGCAGCCCTGCCCCACACAGCACCTCTCAGCAGCAGCACCTGCCCTGCTCAGGGTGGCTCCTTCCCCCCACAGCTTCTCCCCAGCACTGGGAGCAGCTCCCCGGGCCGGCTGAGAGCTGTCCCTGGCAGGCAGCAGAGTCCCTGGGCCAGCACAGAGCCCTGGGCTGCAGGAGCCTGCTCTGCAGGACAGCCCTGGGCAGCCCTGGCTGCAGCCCCGGCTGCTCAGCCCTGCAGCAGAGCCTGGCACAGGGAGCTGCCCTGTGCTGTGCCTGGGCTGCTGCAGCAGGGAAACCCAGCCCTGCCCCAGGGCCACATCCCTGCCCTGCAGCAGCTCGGAGAGTGCTCCTGGAAGGGCCTCAGAGCTGTGGGATGTGGCAGCTTCAGGAGATCCCTGCAGGAAGTGCAGCTTATCTTCCCCCAGCCAGAGAGTGACTGTTCCCAATGCTGTGAGGGTTTCTCCTCCAGTGAGCCCTGAGTGAGCTCTGCTGGGCTGGGAAAAGAGTTGCTCATCAGGAGAAATGTCTTTTGAAGCTTTTCTTGGTTGCCAGGAGCTGCCTCTGTGCCAGGAGCCCAGCCCAGCTCATCAGCACAGACACAGCACAAGGACTTTAATGACCCTCTTGGGGCTTGTGCTGAGGCCCTGAACATCAGTCCCTGAGAGGGAGCTGATGAAACCTCTCAAGAACTCCAAGGCAGAATCCAACTCCAAAGTTTCCTGAAGTTTTAATGGGTACCACTGAGACACAGCACAGAGAAAGTGTCCCCATGCTCCAGGCAGAGCAGAGAACTGCAGGCAGTGATGACAGGAGGGGACAAAGAGAAGCCAAGTCTTGGTGGCCTGGGGCACAGCAGGGTCTGTGCCACCAAGGGCTGTCAGGAGACACCTTGTCCTGAGGCCCTGGGGCCTCCTGGCACAGCCCCAGCAAGGCTGGGCACTCTCAGCCCCTTGTCCTGCCCTCAGCATCTCCCTGACAGCCCAGTGGCCTCAAGGATGTGCTGGAAGGAGTCCCTGGGGAGCCCTGGTCAGGAATGGCCCTGGGGACTCCTCAATGCTCCCTGGCACTGCAGGTTCTTCAATGGACTTTGGGGTTGGCTTTTGCCTTGGACTTTCTGAGAGGCTTCTACAATCATAGCGTGCAATTATCTGCTGTAATTAGTCCCTTGAGAGGCCTTGACAGTAACAACACTCAGTGGGGCTCATTAATGCTTCAAGGTACTTCAGTTATTTGAAGGTACCTGGTATTTCTCTTTTAAATTTGATTCTGTGAGTAAGATTGTGCAATCCTGGCCCCAATTATCTACTTTAACAAGTCCCTTGGGATTCTTAGTCAGTAAAAACACTCAGTGGGGCTCATTAATACTTTAAGGTACTCAAAGTTTATTGAAGAACTTTTTTTTGACATCGAGTCTCTGAAAAGTTTTTGTGCAATCCTGTCTTCCAATTATTTTCTTTAATGAGTCCCTTGAGAGCTTTGCACTGACACTCAGTGGGGCTCATTGTTACTTTGAGATACTCCAGGTATTTAAGGTACTTTGGATTTTCCTTCCCATACTGAATTTCTGAGAGGATTTTGTGCAATCCAATTCTCACCTCCAAGCAGTCCATGAGGAGCCCGTGTTGGGGATGGACCTTAGTGTAACCCATTAATGCCTGGAGATTTCTTCTGACTTTGACTCCTGGAAAGGTTTGTGCAATCTCCTCTCAGGCCTTGAGGTTCCAGGGCTCAGCACCAAATGCAGCAAGGGGCTCATTAGGATCAAGCAATTCTGACAAACCATGGCTCTGCCTTGATTTCCCTCTGGTCTGCTGTAGTTCATTAGGAATCTTTTTTCCTAGAGTTTTGGAGAAACTTTTCAAAGAGCTTCTAATAAACAGTCTAGGTTTGGAAAGACAGGTATCTGCCAGGGAAAGCTGGAGTTTCCTTCAGAATGGAAAATGTAAACTCCTCCCCCCCCTCCAAATTATAATTTTGCAATTAAGGGCTTTCAGGCAAATATTTAGAAATAGGAATAACAGTTCTTTACTAAGAATATTCACAATACAAATGTAGTAGAAATAAAAAAAACCAACAACAAACAAGCAAACAAACAACTATCCTAGAAACCCTGACAGAGTCAGAGCTACAACCTGGCACCCTGTTAGTCAGGGTGTTGAAAGCAGTCCAAAAGTGAGTCCTCCTGGAGTGGCAGATGTGGTTCTGTTGGAGCAGAGATGATCCTGAGAGAAAAGGCTCCAGCCATGGTGAGAAGGGTCCAGTCTTCCTCTGGGAATCCGGTGGAACCAGATACCTCGTGTTCCTACGTCTCAGTTTTTATCTAGGCAAGAATGGTTGGCTCCCCCCTCACTGGGTGGAGCATCTCACAATGGGATGATGGAATGTTTCATGTCCTTGGTGAGCCTTCATGGCCCGTTAGCAGAAAATATCTCCCTGAAGGGAGGACGGGTGGTGAAAGAGATAAGAAACACTGCCCCACCTGGTTTGAACAGTTGGCCCATTATCAGAAGGCACCCACACCCCTCCCCCCAGAATAACAAGAGAGAAAGAAAAACATGTCCCCAACTGCTTTCAACAAATGAAATAGAATACACATTTTTGGTTCCATAACCCAAGACAGTGAAACATGGATTGACCTTTCTACGTTTAGAATTTGGACAAGGCCATGAAGTCTGACATCTGGCCTTGTTTGGGGCCTGGCCAAGCTTTGGGAGGAAAACAGGAGGAGGATGAACCCAGATGTTCCCACTCTAGAAGTGCTGTCACTTTGTTTATGCAGCACTATCAAAGCTGGGCCCTCTCCCAGCGAGGTTGGAGCCTCATCTGTGGCTGGAGGCACCTGCAGGAATTCCCAGTGTCCAGGAGTGGCTTTGCAGTCCTTGGCTGTGACAGCTTCCCCCACCTGAGGTGTGGGTGTGGGTATTGGAAAGTCTGAGGGTCACTCGTGATGGATCTTCCTTACTCACTATGGGCACTTGTCCTTTTGTGATTCTTTGCACTTTTGCATTCTAATAATTCCTTCAGGTGGTGTCTGTGTCTTTGGTGCTGACCCTGCCCATTGGCACAACAGACACTGTGGGCCCCACAGAACCAAAGGTGCCTTGTGACACTGCAGGGCCTGGTGGAACCAGGGGACCTCAGTGACACTGTGGGGCTCCATGGAACCAAGGAGTGCACTGTGACACTGTGGGGAACCAGGGGACCTCAGTGACACTGTGGGGCTCCATGGAACCAAGGAGTGCACTGTGACACTTTGGGGGGGAACCACGGGGCCATTGTGACCCTGCAGAACCAAGGAGATCATTTTGACCCTGCTGGATCCCTGGAACCTTGAGGCCACTGTGACACTGCAGGGCCTCATGAGACCACGGAGACCATTCCGTGGGGACTCATGTAACCAAGGTTCCATTATTTTCCTCTCCCTGGCACTGCCCAGTCCAGCCTCTCCATACCTGTGCCCCAGCCCAGCAGGGCAAGGGAGAAAGGCTGGGCCTGCAGCGGGAACTGGAGGCACTGGAGGTCAGGGACGGTGATTCTGTGTCTGGAATGCTCAGGAGAGGCATGTGGGGATGTGGGGATGTGCAGTGCCAAGGGCAGCACCATGGGGCAGCCCCTGCCAGGCTGCTGAGCAGGGACAAGGAGGCCATGAGGCCCCAGGCCTGCAAGGGTCACTTGTCCCCTCCTCCTGGCTCAGGCCCAGGGCCAGCAGCCATGGCCCAAGTGCTGCAGGAGTTGGCTGTGTCAGGGCCTTGCAGCTGCTGCCCATCCCTGTGCCCTGTGCAGCCCAGGCTGTCCTACGGTGTCCATGCCCTGTGCCTCTGTCCCTGCAGGCTGTCGGCATCCCCCGGCTGCCCCACCTGGCTGGGCCCTTCCTTTGCTGACAGCTCTGCCTCCTGCCTGCCTCTGCCTGGGCACACACAGCCCTGGGCTGGATACCAAAAGGGTTCATTCCATTTTACCCTGCCTGTGAACTTCTGGCACAGGAACAAGGCATGCAGGATCTGCTTTCCCAGCGAGGATGGTTGGAAGAGAAGAAGCAGACATCTGGCTCAAGGGTGCAGTGATAGAGAAAACAAGGAGTGAATCTGGGAGGTTTAGGTGGGTTTTATGGAAAAGGGTGAATTGTAATACGCATTCAGCGACTCTATAGAAGCAATACACTGGAACAATTACGTGTCCATGTAGGGTCAGGAGTTATCCCATGGATAACCTCAGACCTGAATAAGTGATGCCCTCTTAAACACCAAATTAATGTTAAGGAGTCTTATTCGGATCTTTTGGATATTTGGTGACAGCAGAGGCTCACAGAACCAAGGAGTCAGCTGTGACACCTTGGACCCTCATGGAACAAAGGGTCCATTGTGATGCAGTGGAACCCCATGGAGCCAAAGGTCCATTGTATCAGAGCAGGGCCTCATGGAAACCAAGGGTGCACTGTGGTTCTGTAGGGCTTCACAGAACCAAGGAGACCATTTGGACACTGTGGGGCCTCAGGGAACCACCTGCCACTGTTACACAGCAGGGCCACATGGAGCCAAGGGGCCATTGAGACACTGAGGAACCTGATGGAACCAAAGGTCCATTGTGACACTGTGGGGCCCTGTGGAACCAAGGGGGACCACAGTGACACTGTGGAACTCCATGGAACAAAGAAGCCACTCTGATTCTGCTTTGCCTGATGGAACCAAGGGGCCACTACCACACTGCAGGGCCTGGTCAAACCAAGGCAGCCTTGTGACACTGCAGGCCCTCTTGGAACCAAGGGTCGATTGAGATATTGTGGGGCCTCAGGGAACACTGGAGACCACTGTGATTTTTGGGAACCCACTGGAACCAAGGGGCCATTGTGACACTGCAGGGCCTCATGGATTAAAAGGGACTGCAGTGACACTGTGGGGCTCCATGGGACAAAACGGCCACACTGACACCATGAAACCAAGGAGAGCTTTGTTACACTGCAGGGCATCGTAGAAGCAAGGAGGTCCTTGTGACACCATGGGGCCTCATGGAACCACAGGTCCATTGGGACACAGCATGGCCTCGTGAAACCTTAGAGGCCATTTTTACACTTGGAGGCATTGTGAAACCAAAGGGCCGTTGTGGCACTTTGCATCCACATGGAGCCAAGGACTCCACTGTGACATTACAAGGGCCTCATGGAAGCAAGGAGTCCATTGTGACACTATGAGGCCCTGTTGGGCCAAAGGGCAATTGTGGCACTGTGTGGCACTATTGAACCAAGGAGACAAATATGACATTGCAGGGCCCCAGGGAAGTAAAGATTCATGGAACAATGTGGGACTCATGGAACCAAAGGTCCATTGTGAAATTGTGGGCCCTCATGGAATCCTGGAGACCATTGTGACACTGCAGGGCCACATTGAACCAAGGGTCAGTTGTGATACTGTGGTACCAAGGAGACCACTGTGACACCACAAGGCCTCATGGAAGCAAGGAAGGGACAATTGGGATGCTACAGGGCCCAATGGAAGCAAGGGGCCAGTGTGACACAGCTGGGCCTCATGCAGCCAAGGGGCCATTGTGATCCTGAGGAGCCCAATAGAACCAAGGGACCACTATGACACTGCAGGAGTCTCTGGAACCATGGAGACCATTGTGACACTCTGCAGCCCCATGGAACCAAGGGGGCCACTGTGTCATTGTGCAGCTCCATGGAACCACAGAAACCATTTTGGTACTGCAAGGCGTCATGGAAGCAAGGCACCATGGTGACACTGTGGGGCCCAATGGAAACAAGGGCCCAGTGTGATACAGTGGGGCCCTGTGGAACCAAGAATCTAATGTGACACCACCATTGTGACACTGTGGGGCCCCATGGATCCAAGGGAACAGGGAACAGGTCTGGCTGGCTGGGCCTGACTGGCTCAACTGACCTCGACATGTTGGGGATCTCTTCTCATGTGCCCTTGAAACCCTGGGGCTCTGGGCTTTCCTTCCTCTGGAAAAGAACCATCCCTCCTGCCCAGGCACCCATGGCCAAAATTGGTACTTCTCCAAAATTCACTTTATGCAAGGGTTTCTCGCAGACTAAAGCTGCCAGGACAAACAGGCCTGGCTCACCTTGGCCTCTGGTGATCACCTCTAATCTGCCCTGGACATCCTGGGGCTCTGTGCTTTCCTTTCTATGGAAAAGAACCGTCTGTCTATCCATGTGCCCATGGCCAAAATTGGTACTTCCCTGAAAAAATCTGTATATTCAAGGGTTCCACCAGGAAAAAGCTGCCAGGACAGAGAGCTGTGGCTGGCCTTGGCCTCTGGTGGTCACCTCTCATCCCAAGGAAGCCTTGAGAAAAGAATATAAATAGGCTTGACAACTGGAACATCAATCAGTCTCTCATCCTCTGAAAAACTCAGATGCTCCTCTGATCATATCTCTCCTTTTTTTCTCATAGTCTATTATGAAGGACATGTCGCTGTGGGACACGATCAATGAGACACGGAGTTGTGATTTCAGAAGGCTGATGCTCCAAAAAAGGGGCTGGTTTATTTTTAGAACTTATTTTTATACCTTTTTACAATGTGCCCACCTAAGAGGTGGGATCTCTGGACCCATTGGCCACACCAAGGGTCAACAAGCAAAGTCCCTCCTCAGAAGAGGGAAAAGTGAAAAACAAGATAGTTTACATAGAGTGACCTTGTTTACTGCTTCGATCCCTGGGAAAGAGTTTAAGAAGAATGCAAACATGAGAAACAGTGACTACAAGGACATACTGTTTTAAGCTAAAAAATATATTTTCATAACTCTACCTGTGTTATCTGGCACAAAACACCTTCTCTACATACCTGTAGAAGCAAACACAATGAAGAATGCAGCAGGAATTTTTTGTCTCTGCTCCCATCTGTCCCATCTCCTCTGGGAGAGTATATTGAAATTAATGAGGATGGACTTGAAAGCCTATTGGTAAGAATCAGTGGGAAGGCCAACAAGGCTGACATCCTACTGGGAGTCTGTTATCGTCCACCCAGCCAGGAAGAAGAGCTGGACAGCTTATCTATAAGCAGCTGGGGAATGTTTCAGAACCACCAGTCCTTGTTCTTGGACGTGACTTTAACCTCCTACACATCTGCTGGGAACTGAATACAGCAGAAAGGAGGCAGTCCAGGAAGGTTTTGGAGTGTGTGGAGGACAACTTTTTGCCACATCTCGTGAATGAGTCCACCCAAGGAGGGACTATGTTGGACCTGCAGATCCAGGGATGGGGAGGAGATGGAGGAAGGCAGAGGAGAGCTGGCTCTCAGGTCGCCAAAGGAACCGAGACTGTCCTGGCAACTTTTGTTTGGCAGCTGTCCTTGGATGTCTGGAATTATGAAGGCAGATTCCCAGTTGTGGCCATGGACACCTGGACATGAAAGATGATTGCTTCCATGAAGAAATGGAAGAGAAGCACGGCCTCCAAGTGTTTTGAAGGCAGATGAGAAGTGGCCCTCAAGAGGCCAAGGCCAGCCAGAGCTGTCTGTCCTGGCAGGTTTCCTATGGGAACAATCCTTGGATAGAATCAATTTTGGAGGTAGAATCCCAATTTTCGCCATGGGCACCTGGAGGAGGACAGTTCTTTCCCACAGGAAGAAAAGCACGGAACTCCAGGGTTTCAAGGACAGATGAGAAGCAGCCCTCAACATGCCAAGGTCAGCTGGACAAGTCAGACAGCCCCCAGAGGCCAAGCCAGCCAGACCTGTTCCATGTTCTTGGATCCTTGGTGCCCTGCAGCATCACAATTGGCCCTTGGTTCCATGAGGCCCCATAGTATCACAACAGATCTTTGTTTCCATGAGGCCCAGCAATATCACAGTGGTCTCCTTGCCTCCACAGTGTCACAATGGCCCCTTGCTTCCATGTGACCTGGCAGTGTCACAGTGGTGGCCTTGGTTCTGTGAGGCCCTGTGGTGTCACAATGGCCCCTTGGTTCCCTGGGGACTCAGAGTGCCAGAATGGTCTCATTGCTTCCATGAGGCCCTGCAGTGTCACAGGGGCACCTGGGTTCCATGAGGCCCTGAAGTATGGAATGGCCCCTTGATTCCATTGGGCCCCTCACTGTTGCACGAGTTCTTAGTTCCATGGAGCCCTGTAGTGTCACAATGGTCTCCTTGGTTCCCTGGTGTCACACAGTGTCACATTGTCTCCTCGGTTCTACAATGTGTCACAATGACCCCTTGCTTCCATGAGGCTGTGCAGTGTCACAATGGTCTCCTTGGTTCCACGAGGCCCTGCAGTTGCACAAGGGCCCTTTGGTGTCACAAGGCCTTGAAATGTCATAGTAGCCTCAGTGGGTTCCCCTGCTGGTTCACAATGCCCTCCTCGGTTCCATGATGACCCCTTGTGTAACAATGGTGTCCTTGGTTGCACACAGTCAGAATGTCCCCGTGGTCTCTTGGACCCCCACAGTGTCACTCTGATCCCCTTGATTCCATGAGGCCCTGCCGTGCTGCAATGGCCCCTTGGTTCTACAAGGCCCTGCAGTGTCACAATGGCCCCTTGGTTCCAGTGGGTCCTGAAGTGTCATCATGGTCTCCATGTTTCCAGGAGCCCCCACAATGTCATAATGGACTTTTGGTTCCATGAGCTTTCCTACTGCCAACAACATTCTCCTTGGTTCTGCAGTGTCACAAGGGACCCTTTGTTCCATGAGGTTCAGTGGTGTCACATGGACACCTTGATCCCAGGAGGTTCTGCAGTGTCACCATGGACTCCTTGGTTCTGTGGCCCTGCTGTGGAACAATGGACCCGTAGTTCCATGAGGTTCCGTAGTGTCACCGTGGTCTCTTTGGTTCCACCAGGCCCTGCTGTGCCACCATGGCCCCTTGGTTCCATGAGGTTCTGTCCTGTACACAGATTCTCCTTGGTGTGGGAGGATGGATTGTAAAGAGAAAGTGCTGAAGGCAATCTGGCCCCTGATCAATTGCAGCTGTACTAATTACTGAGAGTGGGAACAGCTTTGCCCTTCATGGATCACAGCTATATCCAAGGAGAATGAGTGTTTTAAAGCAGTGGGTTTCCTGGTTGAGAGTCAGTGTGAGTCTGCAGGCTGTGCTGTGAGGAGGAAGGGTCAAGCTGGCATGTGAGGGGTGGGCATGGTGAGGAGGTCATGCAAGGGACAGGAAAGAGTCTGCCTGTCCTGCAGGAAAAAGAGAAAAGGAAGAGAGAAGGAGTCAGAAGGGTGTGTGGAGCTGCCTGTGGGTAGGCAACAGAGAGAGAGGTGTGAGAGCTTTTAGATAATTAGGGACTGTCGCCTGTGTCAGTCGTGACTCCACCATCAACTGGTGCCCCCCATGAGGATGGGGTGAAAATAAATGGTGACCACAAAGTGATCCCAGCAGACAGCAGTGAGCTGTCCTAAGAGCAGTGAGAGGGTGCAGCCCAGCCCAACTGAGCCAGGCAGACCAAGAGCCTGAAGAGCAGACAGACCTGAGAGCAAAACAGGATGACCTGAGAGCTTAAAAATCCAGACAAGTTGCAGCCAGGAGGACCTGGGAGCCTAAAAGCAATGTAGGCAGAGCTGAGAGCCCAAGAGTCCGGGTGACTTCTGAGACACCGACCCCAAGGTCCGGCCGCAGGCTGCGGGATCCTGGGGCGGCACGTGCCAGTGTTGGCGGCAGCACGGCGCAGCTGGAAGCGGCGGCAGAGTCAGAGCTGCACAAAAGGAAGGTAAGAAAAGCTTAAAGAGTGACCAACTAAGGAAAAAAAATTAGAAAAGGAGGTGACAGAACTCAAAGAGTAGAAACATTATGAAAACAAGTTTAGAACTGCACAAGGGGAAGTGTTGAAAAGAACAAGACAAGAGAGAGACAAACAGCAAGCAGGGTTGTTGCTTCAGCTGACAGAAGAACTGAAATTGCAAAAGACAAAAGCAACAAAAATATAAAAAAGGAAGAAGAGAATTGACTAAAGTAGCAGTGGGAGCTAGAGACGGATTAGTTCTATTATTCAGTTCAAAGTTTTATTTGCTGGTGAAACACACATATTGAAACACACATATTCAAAAGTTAATATTCCAAAAGCATAGTTCCACAGTATTAGATATCAGTAGGCATAAATGCAAAAGCTAATATTTCATGTAAGAGAATGATGTTCTATTCTGTTGAAAGCAGGATTAAACAAAAACATACAAAAAAGAGAGGGTTAACAATGAATGAGAAAGGAAGTGAAAAGGTTGTTATGCCTCTGTAAACTTTCACATTTCAAATAACACAGGTGTCTCATCTGAAGGAGGATTTCCCCTCAGGAGAAATGTATTCTTGAAACTTTTCTTGTTTGCCAGCAGCTCCCTCTATGCCAGGAACCTGGCCAAGATCAGCAGCAGAGATACAGCACAAGGACTTTAATGATCCTCCCATGGGATTGGTGTTGTTGGCATCAGGCTCAGGCCCTATGTTCAAAAACCTTCTCAAGTACTGAAATTGAAACTTTAAAGTTTCTTGAAGTTTAAATGTGTCCCACTGAGAAACACAACTGAGAAAGTGTCCCTAGGTTTCCGATAGAGCAGAACACTGCAAGCAGTGAGGACAGGTGGGGACAAAGAAGGCCAAGGTGTCTCTGATGCTGAGCAAACCTGGATGTGTTTCAGGAATGCAAAGAGCCCAGGCCTGAGCCCCAGCCCCTGCCAAGGCAGATCCTGTACCTCCCTCCTTGCTCAGGGCTCTTCCCAGGCCACTGGGATGTGGGGATGTGCAGTGCCAAGGGCAGCACCATGGGGCAGCCCCTGCCAGGCTGCTGAGCAGGGACAAGGAGGCCATGAGGCCCCAGGCCTGCAAGGGTCACTTGTCCCCTCCTCCTGGCTCAGGCCCAGGGCCAGCAGCCATGGCCCAAGTGCTGCAGGAGTTGGCTGTGTCAGGGCCTTGCAGC
Source organism: Phylloscopus trochilus trochilus (assembly GCA_016584745.2). Classification (NCBI taxonomy): domain Eukaryota; kingdom Metazoa; phylum Chordata; class Aves; order Passeriformes; family Phylloscopidae; genus Phylloscopus; species Phylloscopus trochilus. Next base: position 5,864,762 of record WQNJ02000048.1, on the reverse strand, counting down.
TGCTGCCCATCCCTGTGCCCTGTGCAGCCCAGGCTGTCCTACGGTGTCCATGCCCTGTGCCTCTGTCCCTGCAGGCTGTCGGCATCCCCCGGCTGCCCCACCTGGCTGGGCCCTTCCTTTGCTGACAGCTCTGCCTCCTGCCTGCCTCTGCCTGGGCACACACAGCCCTGGGCCTGATACCAAATGGGTTCATTCCATGTTTACCCTGCCTGTGAACTTCTCGCACAGGAACAAGGCCTGCAGGGCCTGCTTTCCCAACAGGGATGGTTGGAAGAGAAGAAGATATCTGGCTCAATGGTCCAATGATAGAAAAAAGAAAGAGGGAATGGAGGAACTTGAGGTTGGTTTTATGGTGATGGCTAAATTGTAATACACATGTAGTAACTGTATGTAAGCAACACTCTTTTAGAATCACATGTCCATGTAAGGTTAGGAGTTACCACAGGTTAGACCTGAAGGCTGAATAAGTGATTCCCTCTTAAACACCAAGTTAGTTCAGGGAGTCTTATTCTGATATTTCAGCGATTTGCTGATAGCAGGGCCTCACAGAATCAAGGAGTCTACTGTGACATCTTGGAACGTCATGGAACCAAAATCTTTTGTGACACAGCAGGGTCACATGGAACCAATGGTCCATTGTGATACTGCAGATCCAAAGAGACCATTGGGACACTCTGGAACCTCATGCAATCCAAAGTACACTGTGGCAGAGAACGGCTTCATGGAACCAAGAGTCCATGGTGACACTGCAAGGCTTTATTTGAGCAAGGGAACCATTGCTGATAGTCCAGAAACTCATGGAACCAAGGGAACACTGTGACACACCAGGGCTGCAGGGAATGGAAGGTCCATTGTGACAATGGAGACCCAAGGAGACCATGGTGACACTGTGGGGCCTCGTGGAACCAAAGGGGCCATTCTGACCCAGCAAGGCCTTGTAGAACCAAGGAGGCCATTGTGACACTGCTGAACCTCACAGAACCAAAGTGACCATGTTATACTGTGGGACCTCATGGAACAAAGGGTCCATGGTGACAGTGCAGAACCAAGGAGACTGTTGCTGGCAGTAGGAAAGCTCATGGAACCAGAACTCCATTGTGACACAGCAAGGTCTCATGGAACCGAGGGTCCATTGCAGCTCTGTTGGGCCTCATGGAACCACGAGCCATTGTGACACAGTGTGGCCACATGGAGCCAAGGAGCCATTGTGACTGAGGAACCTCATGGAAGCAAGAGTCCATTGTGACACTTTGGGGCCCTGTGGAACCAAGGGGACCACAGTGACATTGTGGAGTCTCACGGAACAATGGAGACTATTCTGACACTTTGGGACCCACTAGAACCAAGGGGCCATTATAACATGGCAGCACTCATGGAATCAAGGAGAATGCAGTGAACACTCTGGGTATCCATGGGATGAAGGGTCCATTCTGACACTGTGGAACCAAGGATACCATTGTGACACTGTGGGGCATCATGGAACCAAAGTTCCATTGTGACCCAGAGGGGCCTCATGAAACCCTGGAGGCCATTTGTACACCTTGAGGCCCTGAGAAACCAAAGGGCCATTGTGGCACTTCAGGGTCTTGTGGGCCATAGTGACACTGTGGGGTTCAATGAAACCAGCAGTCTTTTGTGACATGAAAGGCCTCCTTGAAGCATGGGGCCATTTTGACACTACAAGGCTTCATGGAAACAAGGAACCATTGTGACACTGGTGTCTTGGCAGGCTGAGGGACAGTTGTCACACTGTGTGTCACCATTGAACCAAGGAGTCCATTGTGACACTACAGGGCCCCCTGGAACTAAGGATTCATGGAGCGGTGCAGGACCCCATGGAACCAAAGGTCCATTGTGACATTGCAGGGCCTCATGGAATCCCAGAAGCCATTATGATAGTTTGAGGCCTCGTTGAATCAAGTGGCTCTGCAGGGCCTCAAGGAACCAGGGAGACCCTTCTGACATTGTGAGTGCCCATGGAACCAAGAGTCCATTGTGATTCTGTGGCACCAAGGAGACCCTTGTGACACTGGAGGGCCTCATGGAAGCAGGGGACCATGGTGACACTGTGGAGCACCATGGAAACAAGGGACCAGTGTGACACTGCAGGGCCCCATGAATTCAGGGGAACAGGTAACAGGTCTGGTTATCTTGGCCTGACTGGTCCAACTGACTTGTCATGTCAAGGGTCTCTTCTGATGTACCCCTGAAACACTGGGGCTCTGGGCTTTCCTTCACATGGGAAAGAGCTGTCCTTCTCATTCAAGCATCCATGGCCAAAATGGAATTCCCCCTCCAAATTTCCCATTATCCAGGGATTGCTCCCAGACAAAAGCTGCTATTATCAACTAGTCTGGCTGACCTTGTCTTCCTGAGAGTTGGGTCTCACCTGCCTTCCAACACTGAGGCTCTGTGCTTTCCTTCCTATGGAAATGAACTGTCTTCCTAGCACAGGTACCCATGGCCAAAATTGGTACTTCTCCTCCAAAATTCCTATGTGCAAGGGTTTCTATGACTCTGCAAAAATAATATGTGCAGGCCTTGGCTGTGAATACAGCTTGAAGGGTTTTATTGTTAAGTTTAGAATAGCTTGCACAATGCTAGAATGTCCTTTTGTCTTAGGATGTATTTCTTGTTTTAATATGTAACTTTCTTGTAGTTTCGATAAGGGTTTCTAGGTCAGCTTTAGCCCCTGCTTAGAATCCTTTTTATTGGTTCCCCCTGCCTCACCACCTCTGTCATGCATAATTACCTTCGTGTCCATCATATAATTCTTATCTTTGAAGTACAGTAAAGCTAGCCAGTGACCTCGCAAGACTGCCCTCGGCCCATCCCAGAACTTGTGCTGGATTTGTTAGAACTTAAATGACGTAATTTGGCATGATGTATTTAGATTGTTTTATTGGTATCTGTAACTTAGAACCCACCCCAGAATTGTAGTATTAAACCGCCCACCACCCCAGGCTCGGGGTCTCTCTCCAGAGGCACCAGCCTGGTGGCTGGGGGGATCACTCTGACCCCCTTTCCCCCCACCCCCGAATAAAGCCTCTGTTCCCTGGAAAATTCAAGAGAGAGTCCCTTCTTTCTTGGATCCAGCCTTTACAGCGTTACCCAGTTGCGAGACACGAACCCCCACAAAGTGACTGGTTGTGGCGTGCCGGAGCTGCCGGGGAGGCCAGGCTAGACACTGAGCCAGGCCGGAGCAAGCACGCACTGCAACATCTTAAGGGCTCCAAATTTTTCCTTTCCAGTTTTGATTGCTTCCCAGGTCAACTACATGTCTCCTCTTTTGATTACTTTTTCTCAGGTCATCATACAAGGGGACTCCTAGGTATGACCCTGATTCTTTAGGGAGGAGGAAGAAAGCAGGTTTTACTGCCCCAATGGTGCAGCTTCCTGTCCAATCTCCAGGGAGGTGGGTATAGGCAGTGCTGCCACAAATCCAAAAGAAATGTTCAGGAGCTTTCCAGAATATGTCTTGTGTGTCTGTGGGGTACTCCCAATATTTTGAGAGCTCTCTTAATCCTTGGAAGGGATTTATTCCTTGGCCTGCACACTCATACAGTTTATACTCTTCATGGTAAATACATCCTCTTTCTTTTTTTGTAATGGTCCAATACCTATTTGATTCTTGTGGGATCCACTTGCTTCCTGAATCTTTTTCAATTAATTATCTCTTGCAAGCCGTTCTTCCTACAGGGTTTGGTATTTCTTTCCTGCCCTCAATACACTCTTCTCCGATTACTCTTGCTTTTAAATCCCATTGTTCTTGCCCCCTTTTCTCTGTGATTTGGAGTTTTAGCTCGGTTCATTTTCATCTTAAAATGTCTAGAGGTGTTAGGCAAATTCCTTCCCAGGGCCAAATATCTGACATTTGGGTATTTCCATATACCCAACAATTGGTTAAATTTAGGTCTTTGCTAATTTTCTCAATTAAGTCACTGAATAGATTTTTACCCAGTGTTTCATCCAGGTTCTCCTTTTTCTACCATCAATTGTTTTTCTTTTATTATGTCATTCATTCCCTCTTGTTCAAAACACAACCAGGCTTCCCTTACAGGGCATTCACCAATCAGGCGCTCCTAAACGAGGCAGTATTTTCTGTGAGCCAATATGTTTTTCCTTCTTCTTGGCAAGTTTCAAATTGTGTATGATCAAAGCAGGTGGGATTAATGTTTGTGTGGACTCTCATTAGTGATCCCAGGTCTTCCTCATCATAAAGAGGGTAGTAGCACTTGGTGCATGCTTCTCCACTCCCTCTTACTACAAAGCTTAGTGACTGGACTAACATCAGTCCACCTAAGAGTCCGGTAGGAGCTGGTTTTGCCTTAGGGAGCTTCATGGCTCACCTTTCTCTTTAGCTTCACCTGGTCTTGCCTCTTAGGTTTGGAGGGGTGATAAGGTCCTCTTTTTCCCACTTTCTAATTTAACCGCTCTTGGGAAATGCTCTGTGAGGGAAGTCAATGGGGGATTTCTTATTTGACTTACGCCATTATACCAAAACCACGAAGAATTTGTCTCAAAACCTTAACAATCGTGATAACAAGTATATGAATATATCAACTTTAACAACAATTTTGCTTAAGAGAACTCTGCAGTTTTAGTCTACTTTCTTTTCGGTCTTTGGCTGTCTCCTAAGAGTTCCTTTAAGGCTGGCAGGATCTTGGATGGCAGTCCACTTGGGGAGACTCATGGGGGATTTTTCTGGGTTTTGTCCACAGTTAGGAGGAGGGAATACTGGTCCATTTACATGGGAAACGTGAGTCCACTCTTTTTCTTGGGTCCAGATAGCAGCATGGGTTACTAATTTTTTCTAGCTTCTTCCTGATATCAGGCCAGGATTTAGTAAAGAATTGCACTTTCAACAGTACTTGGCCTTCAGGACTGTCGGGATCTATGTTTGAGTAGAATTGAAAATTTCTTCTTCACCTGTTGAACCAGGTGGCTGGAGTCTCATCTTTTTCTTGGGTTCCATCAAAGGCTACTTTGATGTTGTTACCCCGGGGAACAGATTCTTTCATGCCTTTTACCATTAGGGTTCTGTAGTCTTTCATATTCTGTCTTCTCTCCTCTCTATTTGGATCCCACCATGGATCCACCTGCGGGAGCTTGTCTTCTGCCCGGAGCCCAAACCTGTTCTCTCGTTCCCAGATTCACATTCCTGTGACACGGATCATGGCTATCTCTTTGGGGTTGAATAAGATATTTAAAAGAGGATTCATCTCACTCCAGGTGTAAATATTAGGACCCATGAATTGATCCACTTGGTTCGCTATCCACACCGGGTCCTCAACTACGTTTCTTAGCTCTTTCTTAAATCCTCTAACTTCTGAAGCTGTCAATGGGGCATTAACAAACCCTACCCCTCCAGCCACTCCTCCCATGGGGACTTCTCTCCAGGGGAAGAGTTTGGTAGTCTTAGATGGTGTGTGACAATAGGGTCCACCTCCAGGACTTTGTTCTTGACTAGAAAGAGGGGTTAGGCGGAGTTGTTCATTGTTAGGGGGAAGGTTAGGATTGCTTTTGGGCATACTTGACTCCCAATCAGGCGGAGGTAAAGGAACAGCTACAGGTGAAGGAGAGGAAATTGGATTTGCTCTCGGGGTTTCTGGAGGTAAAGGAACTGTAACAGGCAGATTAAAAGGAACCGGTGATGGGTTTGAGGGAGAAGATTCAGTGACAGTGGGAGGGGCCGAAAAGGTAGAGGACGGGTTCGGGCAAAAAGGGTTTAGACTGGAAACGGGAGGGTTAAGTGAGGGTGGTGTGGAGCCTGGGATAGCCAGGGGATTGCGAGAGGGAGTTTGGGGCACAGTTGGGTACACGGAAGGAGAGGGTAGGTACTCCAAGGGGTCCCATTTATTACTGGCTCCACTAGTCTCCTTCTCTTGCTCTTTACTTTCCTTAACTTCTGCTTCCTGTTCTTTTAACTTGCATCCTTTTATTACTTCTGTTTCTGTTTTATCTTTTTGCCACAAGGATGTATATGTTATTTCTTCTGGGCTCGAACCTCTTTTGGTTTCTAGATGTTGGTATAATTGGGAACACATCCAGGGATCTCTAGTGCCATACCACGGCCACTGTCCTTGCATTTCCAATTGGGGCCAAACCTCCATACAATAATGGATCATCTTAATCTGGTCTAGGCCCTTGGTGGCCTCCTGTGTGTCCCAATCATTTAATATTTGTTCTAACGGGCTTAAACACTGCCCCATGACTCCTTTTTACTCTGGGTCTTAACTTAAAAACTGACGGTGCCTCTACCCAAACGAAACACAACTTACAGGTAACACAATTTTTAAACAACTTATAACTGGCCCTTTCTTAAACTTATACGTTATAAACGTGACCCTACTCGAACGGAAATCTTAATGACGGGCAACTGAACTCACACCAAAGAATATGTATATGCACAATTGGACAAAATCCAACCTCCGTTCCCCCTGCCTTGCCTCCCTGATTCTCCTGTCAATGGCGACTGTCAACGTTGAGGGGACCCTAGCAGTAGACCACTTGGGACATTCCCCCGTCCCTGTCTCTTTGTTGTCCACAAAATCCACAATTGGACAAAGTCCGACTTTCGTTCCACCCCTGCCTCGCCTCTCTGACTCCCCTGTCAGTGGAGACTGTGAGCACTACGGGGTTGATGGTGAGGGGACCCTAGCACTTGGCCACTTGGGACCTTCCCCCGTCCCTGCCTCAGTGCCGTTCACAAGGGTTTTGCTCAGCAGGGCTCACCCCAGAGCCCCCTGCCCATCCGCTCCCTGACTATCCCCCTTCCCCAGTGAGGATAGCTTCTGCATGAGGGCTGAGTGTGAGTAAGTGGTGGGAGAATTTCCCCCTTGCCTCCTAGCCACCCCACCCACCAGGGGATGGCTTCGGCGAAGGGATGCGTGTGTGTGTTACCGTAGCTGCCTCGCCCGCCTGCTCAGACTACCTGCCCCTGTGGTCTCTGGCAGCAAGTTGATGACCTCCCTTCCCAGGACCTCCCTGGGCTGAGACTGAGCCGCAACAGCTATGGCCTCTCAGCACGTCTTGTGTCACAGACCCCGGGAAGTGAAGGTCCTTCGCTGACCACCTGGTGCTGGTAGGGCCTGGGGACCCCCAATTCAAATTCCCTGGTCAGGTCCTCTCGGTACCCAAGCGGGGGGGGGTGTGTTCACTCACACCTAACCCAGGTACCCCCACACACCACCCCAGGAGTCACCTAGGTTGTTTTGTGCATGACCCTCACTCGTCTAGGCCCCCAGGTGCCCAGAGCAGCCTAGACAGCTTGGTCCTTTCAAAAGGGAGACCGACCCCTATGCGTTCCACTCATACTCTAAGGAACCCTCTGCACGCCCGGAGGGGGGGCCCTTCTATCCCTGGGAGGCGCCTCTTTCATCCTTCTGGGCCTCACTAGGCCCCCTTTCGCTTCCCCCTGTTCCCAGCCGGCACCCTCGCGGGAGTCCGGAACCGCGGTACTGAGGGGTCCACACTCGCTTCGGGGGTCCGAGCTGCCGGCCCCCGTCTCACTCACACATCCACTCGCTCGCCTCCCACTCCCGCCGCCGGTGTCTTACCAATCCGGCGCTCCTCTTCGTTGTCCTGCCCAGGCTGGTCTCCAGGTCCGGGGATTGCTGGTTGGTCCTGGAGGCCCCAGGCGGGGCAGTCGTCCCGCAGCTGTCCCTCGCTGGAGTCCTCTTCAGGCGTGGTCAGCAATCCCGGATGAGTTCCCAGATCCACAGGAATAAAAGGGCCAGGAGACCTTCTGCTCCCTTTTAAAGCCTTTATTAGATCAGCCTGGCTGGGGGCCCGAGGGGTCGCGCTCACCGCCACTGCTCCTTGGGGACAACGAGGAGGAGGAGGTGCAATCAGCTTTGCCCAGGGGCAGAGCTGGGGTCTCCAACCTCACAGGAGCCCTATAGGAGACTGACTCATTTGGGCTTGTTTGAAGTCTAGGGGGTGACTCTGAGCAAGTTCTGTTCAGGTTATGGCGAGTTGAACAAGTGGCTTTACAGACAGCCTGCTGCTTTGCTTTGTCTTCTGGTGTGGTTTGGTGAGGCATTTGTGCACCAGCTTCCAAGCTTCAGGGGTCTGTATGCGGTGGTCTCACTTCCTGTAGTGGCTCAGATCCATGGGGGTTCCCATGGTTTGCATACCAGGTGGGGCCATGAGCTGTCAAGTGTAACTCTGGGGGAGCAGTGGAGGCGGGGCCCGAACAGGAACAAGGAACAGGATCCAGCAACTTGGGATAGGGGAACAGTAAGGGAACAGGAACAAGGAACAGGGTACAGCAACTTGGGATAGGGGTACAGTAGGGGTACAAGGTAAGGTATTCTTCTCTTCTAACCATCCTTGCTGGGAAAGCAGGCCATGCATGCCTTGTTCCTGTGCTAGAAGTTCACAGGCAGGGTAAAAATGGAATGAACCCCTTTGGTATCAAGCCCAGGGCTGTGTGTGCTCAGGCAGAGGCAGGCAGGACGCAGAGCTGTCAGCAAAGGAAGGGCCCAGCCAGGTGGGGCAGCCGGGGGATGCCGACAGCCTGCAGGGACAGAGGCACAGGGCATGGACACCGTAGGACAGCCTGGGCTGCACAGGGCACAGGGATGGGCAGCAGCTGCAAGGCCCTGACACAGCCAACTCCTGCAGCACTTGGGCCATGGCTGCTGGCCCTGGGCCTGAGCCAGGAGGAGGGGACAAGTGACCCTTGCAGGCCTGCAAGGGCCTCATGGCCTCCTTGTCCCTGCTCAGCAGCCTGGCAGGGGCCGCCCCATGGTGCTGCCCTTGGCATTGCACATCCCCACATCCCCACATGCCTCTCCTGAGCATTCCAGACACAGAATCACCGTCCCTGACCTCCAGTGCCTCCAGTTCCTGCTGCAGGCCCAGCCTTTCTCCCTTGCTCTGCTGGGCTGGGGCACAGGTATGGAGAGGCTGGACTGGGCAGTGCCAGGGAGAGGAAAACAATGGAACCTTGGTTACATGAGTCCCCAAGGAATGGTCCCCATGGTCTCATGAGGCCCTGCAGTGTCACAGTGGCCCCAAGGATCCAGGGATCCAGCAGGGTCAAAATGATCTCCTTGGTTCTGCAGGGTCACAATGGCCCCTTGGTTCCTCCCCAAAGTATCACAGTGAACTCCTTGGTTCCATGGAGCCCCACAGTGTCACTGAGGTCCCCTGGTTCCCCACAGTGTCACAGTGCACTCCTTGGTTCCATGCATCCCCACAGTGTCACTGAGGTCCCCTGGTTCCCCAGAGTGTCACAGTGCACTCCTTGGTTCCATGGAGCCCCAGTGTCACTGAGGTCCCCTGGTTCCCCACAGTGTCACAGTGCACTCCTTGGTTCCATGCAGCCCCACAGTGTCACTGAGGTCCCCTGGTTCCCCACAGTGTCACAGTGCACTCCTTGGTTCCATGCAGCCCCACAGTGTCACTGAGGTCCCCTGGTTCCACCAGGCCCTGCAGTGTCACAAGGCACCTTTGGTTCTGTGGGGCCCACAGTGTCTGTTGTGCCAATGGGCAGGGTCAGCACCAAAGACACAGACACCACCTGAAGGAATTATTAGAATGCAAAAGTGCAAAGAGTCACAAAAGGAGAAGTGCCCACAGTGAGTAAGGAAGATCCATCACCAGTCACCCTCAGACTTTCCCATCACCCATACCCACACCTCAGCTGGGGGAAGCTGTCACAGCCAAGGACTGCAGAGCCACTCCTGGACACTGGGAATTCCTGCAGGTGCCTCCAGCAACGGTGAGGCTCCAACCTCGCTGTGAGAGGGTCCAGCTTTGATAGTGCTGAATAAACAAAGTGACAGCACTTCTAGAGTGGGGAGATCTGGGTTCATCCTCCTCCTGGGTTCCTCCCAAAGCTTGGCCAGGCCCCAAAGAAGGCCAGGTATTTGACTTCATGGCCTTGTCCAAATTCTAAACATAGAAAGGTCAATCCATGTTTCACTGTCTTGGGTTATGGAACCAAAAATGTGTATTCTATTTCATTTGTTGAAAGCAGTTGGAGATGTTTTTCTTTCTCTCTTGTTATTCTGGGGGGAGAGGGGTGGGTGCCTTCTGATAATGGGCCAACTGTTCAAACCAGGTGGGGCATTGTTTCTTATCTCTTTCACCAACCGTCCTCCCTCCAGGGGGATATTTTCTGCTAACGGGCCATGAAGGCTCACCAAGGACATAAAACATTCCATCATCCCATTGGGAGATGCTCCACTCAGTGGGGAGGGGAGCCAACCATTCTTGCCTGGATAAAAACTGAGACGTAGGAACACGAGGTATCTGGTTCCACCGGATTCCCAGAGGAAGACTGGACCCTTCTCGCCATGTCTGGACCCTTTTCTCTCAGGATCATCTCTGCTCCTACAGAACCACATCTGCCACTCCAGGAGGACTCACTTTTGGACTGCTTACAACACCCTGACCAACAGGGTTTCAGGTTGTAGCTCTGACTCTAGGATTGTTCTTTGTTTGTTTGCTTGTTTGGGTTGTTTTTTTTTTTTTGTACTACTACATTTGTATTGTTAATATTCTTAGTAAAGAACTGTTATTCCTATTCCTAAATCTTTGCCTGAAAGCCCTTAATTGCAAAATTATAATTTGGAGGAAGGAAGGGTTTACATTTTTCATTCTGAAGGAAACTCCAGCTTTCCCTGGCAGATACCTGTCTTTCCAAACAAAGACAGTTTATTAGAAGCTCTTTGAAAAGTTTCTCCAAAACTCTAGGAAAAAAGATTCCTAATGAACTACAGCAGACCAGAGGGAAATCAAGACAGAGCCATGGTTTGTCAGGATTGCTTGACCCTAATGAGCCCCTTGCTGCATTTGGTGCTGAGCCATGGAACCTCAGGGCCTGAGAGGAGATTGCACAAACCTTTCCAGGAGTCAAAGTCAGAAGAAAACTCCAGGCATTAATGGGTCCCACTAAGGTCCATCCCCAACACGGGCTCCTCATGGACTGCTTGGAAGTGAGAACTGGATTGCACAAAATCCTCTCAGAAATTCAGTATGGGAAGGAAAATCCAAAGTACCTTAAATACCTGGAGTATCTCAAAGTAACAATGAGCCCCACTGAGTGTCAGTGCAAAGCTCTCAAGGGACTCATTAAAGAAAATAATTGGGAGACAGGATTGCACAAAAACTTTTCAGAGACTCAGTGCCAAAAAAAGTTCTTTAAGAAACTTTGAGTACCTTAAAGTATTAATGAGCCCCACTGAGTTTTTTTAGTGACTAAAAATCCCAAGGGACTTGTTAAAGTAGATAATTGGGGCCAGGATTGCACAATCTTTCTCACAAAATCAGATTTAAAAGGGAAATACCAGGTACCTTAAAGTAACTGAAGTACCTTGAAGCATTAATGAGCCCCACTGAGTGTTGTTACTGTCAAGGCCTCTCAAGGGACTAATTAAAGCAGATAATTGGAGGCCATGATTGCACAAACTTCTCAGACTCAGTGTCCAAAAAAAGTTCTTCAATAAACTTTGAGTACCTTAAAGTATTAATGAGCCCCACTGAGTGGTTTTACTAACTGAGAATCCCAGGGGACTTAAAGCAGATAATTGGGGCCAGGATTGCACAAACCTCTCAGAAACTCCAAGGCAAAAGCCAAACCCAAAGTCCTTTGGAAAACCTGCAGTGCCTGGGAGCATTCAGGAGCCCCCCAGGGCCATTCCTGACCAAGGCTCCCCAGGGACTCCTTCCAGCACATCCTTGAGGCCACTGGGCTGTCAGGGGGATGCTGAGGGCAGGACAAGGGGCTGAGAGTGCCCAGCCTTGCTGGGGCTGTGCCAGGAGGCCCCAGGGCCTCAGGACAAGGTGTTTCCTCCCAGCCCTTGGTGGCACAGACCCTGCTGTGCCCCAGGCCACCAAGACTTGGCTTCTCTTTGTCCCCTCCTGGCATCACTGCCTGCAGTTCTCTCCTCTGCCTGGGGGAATGGGGACACTTTCTCTGTTGTGTGCCTCACTGGGACCCATTAAAACTTCAGGAAACTTTGGAGTTGGATTCTGACTTGGAGTTCTTGAGAGGTTTCATCAGCTCCCTCTCAGGGACTGATGTTCAGGGCCTCAGCAGAAGCCCCAAGAGGGTCATTAAAGTCCTTGTGCTGTGTCTGTGCTAATGAGCTGGGCTGGGCTCCTGGCACAGAGGCAGCAGCTCCTGGCAACCAAGAAGAGCTTCAAAAGACATTTCTACTGATGAGCTACTCTTTTCCCAGGCCAGCAGAGCTCACTCAGGGCTCACTGGAGGAGAAACCCTCACAGCATTTGGAACAGTCACTCTCTGGCTGGGGGAAGATCAGCTGCAGTTCCTGCAGGGATCTCCTGAAGCTGCCACATCCCCCAGCTCTGAGGCCCTTCCAGGAGCACTCTCCGAGCTGCTGCAGGGCAGGGATGTGGCCCTGGGGCAGGGCTGGGTTTCCCTGCTGCAGCAGCCCAGGCACAGCACAGGGCAGCTCCCTGTGCCAGGCTCTGCTGCAGGGCTAAGCAGCCGGGGCTGCAGCCAGGGCTGCCCAGGGCTGTCCTGCAGAGCAGGCTCCTGCAGCCCAGGGCTCTGTGCTGGCCCAGGGACTCTGCTGCCTGCCAGGGACAGCTCTCAGCCGGCCCGGGGAGCTGCTCCCAGCGCTGGGGAGAAGCTGTGGGGGGAAGGAGCCACCCTGAGCAGGGCAGGTGCTGCTGCTGAGAGGTGCTGTGTGGGGCAGGGCTGCTCCCAGCTCCACACCAGCCTGGGCACAGCTCCAGAGGACACTTCCCAAAAGAAGGTGAGCCTGGGATTGCTGTACAGATCAGGAGGTTTCCTGAGAGTGTTTGAATTTCCTGCTTGTAGAAGGATGGGAGAGTTGGGGTGATGACAAATAGATTTTTGCTTTTTATACATTTTTCATTTATTCATAGCTCTGTTAACTACAAATATGTAATTATAAACTAAAATTTTTAATTTACTCCATTGAACTACTATTGCATATACTTATTATAGTATACATATACTTATATACTCTAGCATATATACATATATGTACATATACTTACAGTAAATTTAATTACATTTACTGTAGTATATATTGTATAGTATTGTATAGTATACATATATATAGTTATATACTTCTAGTATACATATACTTATTTAAGTATAATTCTTAATTAATTCTAGCATGTTTCCTACCCTTTAACTTTTAGAACAATAAGCTGACCTTCAAATTATATTCCTGAACTACTGTGAAGTCTTATTATCAGGAAGAGGACCTACAAGAAGAACATTTTGGTTTTGACCCAGAGTGTTAGCCGTCATAAAAAAAAAAATGGAGCAAAGAAACCCTTGGAGAAATGGATTGACCCAGGGGTGTGTAACTGGTGCAATTGAATCTCCCATTGGATGTTCCTGCCAAATATCCTTATTAATCAACCTCAATAATTTGTTGAAATCAGGGCCTGGGTGTGCCCCATCCACACTGGGACACCTGGAAGCTTCCAATAAAGGTCTGGTTTTTACTTTACTCTTCTAACACTGTTACATGGGGTTTTTTTTCTCTTTTGATTGTAGGCAAAAGGAGGATGGGAGCAGCAGAACAGGAATTGCAATCACAGAATCACAGAACATTCTGAGTTGAAAGGGACACTCAGGATCATCAGAGGAATGTTTGAACATTTACAGAGACTCCAGAGCTGTAACTTTGGGTGGTCAGTCTCTCTGCTGGGAGGCTCCTCAAGGGCCTTCAGCCCCTCCTCAGCCCTGGACAGCAGCAGCAGCAGCAGCATCACCTTTGCAGGGCCCAGCAGGGCTCTCCTGAGCTGCCCTTGCCCAGCTGCAGACAGAGCCTGCCCCAGCCAGGGCCCTGCAGACAGGCAGGTTTCTGTAGGGCCGGGCCCAGGGCACAGAGGCTGGGATGGGCTCTGTCAGCGCTGGCAGGGACAAGGCTCCTCTCAGCAGGGAAATGTCCAGGCCCAGGGAGATGCTGAGGGAAGGAGAGGGGGCTGAAGAGAGCAGTGCTGGGGGCAGGAGGGCACTGTGGGTGAGTGGGAGGTGCCGTGCACAGCTGGGCACGGGAACACTGTCCTGAGTGCCCGGCTGTCTCTGCTCTGCCCTCCCAGGCACAGCCCCACCACATCTTCTCCTGGTTCTGCACTGCCCTGAGATTGTCCCTGTCATCTGGTGCTCTCAGGGAGGCTCTGGCATTTGCAGCAGCTGAGTCAGGCACTGCCCTTGGCATTGCTGCCAGGCAGCTGTGGCCATGGCCATGGGGTGTCCAAGCTTCCCTGGGACCTGTGGGGCTGTGGGCAGAGCAGTCCATGGGAAAGGGGAATGGGCTGAGCCCCCTCCCTGAGATCCCATCATGGGCACACCCAAGGATCTCCTTGCTGTGTCCTTGCAAGCTCTGAGCTGCCCTCCTGGCTGCAAATCTGTGCCAGAGCCCCTTGTAGTTCCCTGAATGTGGCCCGGGGAAGTGCAGAGATGCCAGAGCTGAGGAAATGCTGCTGGGTTTGCCAAGGGAGCTGTGAGTGTCCTTGGCAGAAGGGGGTGCTGAGACCTTGCCCAGAGCCCTTTGGAGAGACAGGGGAGACATTCAGGGATCCCTCTGCTGTGGGCAGGGTCTGGTTTATCCCAGGGTGACCCAGGAGTGTGACTGTGCTCTGACTGCAGCCAAAGCTGCAATCCCAGGGCAGCTGGGAACAAGCCCATCCAGCCCCTCACCTTGCCCAAGGCACAGGGAATCCTTTGCCTCTCCCATCTCTCAGTGGCAAACTCTGAGTGCAGCAGAAATGCTGGGGATTTCTGACCTCAGAGCACCAGGAATGATTTGTGGCTAGGAAAATAAAATTGCTTCAAATCATTCATGCTATCCATGTCCTGTACACCTGAGAGTGTAGATGGGTAGAAGACTTTCTGCATTAGGAGTGATTCCCCTTCCATATCATGAATATTCAGCTTTGTTTCTCTGACACATGGCCACAAATCCAGGGGAGCAGGGCAGGCCTGGTTGCTTCTGGTACACTCAGACAGCACAACTGGAGCTCAAGCAGGGACCTGGGTGAAGGTTTTCCCAGAGCAGGAAAAAGGGTGGGTGAGCCACAGTGGGACAGTCTACAGGGAATGGCCCAGGTTTGGCTCAATGCAGCCTCTACTGACTTCACACTGTCCTTTATCCATGAACAGGTCCCCATGCAAATGTCCAACAGCAGCTCCATCAGCCACTTCCTCCTGCTGGCATTGGCAGACAGGCGGCAGCTGCAGGTCCTGCACTTCTGCCTCTTCCTGGGCATCTCCCTGGCTGCCCTCCTGGGCAACGGCCTCATCATCAGCGCCGTAGCCTGCGGCCACCACCTGCACAGCCCCATGTTCTTCTTCCTGCTCAACCTGGCCCTCACCGACCTGGGCTGCATCTGCACCACTGTCCCCAAAGCCATGCACAATTCCCTCTGGGACACCAGGAACATCTCCTACACAGGATGTGCTGCTCAGCTCCTTTTCTTTATGTTCTTCCTCACATCAGAGTTTTCCCTGCTGACCATCATGTGCTACGACCGCTACGTGTCCATCTGCAAACCCCTGCACTACGGGACCCTCCTGGGCAGCAGAGCTTGTGCCCACATGGCAGCAGCTGCCTGGGCCAGTGCCTCTCTCTATGCTCTCATGCACACAGCCAATACATTTTCCCTGCCCCTGTGCCATGGCAATGCCCTGGGCCAGTTCTTCTGTGAAATCCCCCAGATCCTCAAGCTCTCCTGCTCTCACTCCAAACTCAGGGAAGTTGGGCTTCTTGCTGTTAGTGCCTGTTTGGTAATTGGTTGTTTTGTGTTCATAGTTTTCTCCTATGTGCAGATCTTCAGGGCTGTGCTAAGGATCCCCTCGGAGCAGGGACGGCACAAAGCCTTTTCCACCTGCCTCCCTCACCTGGCTGTGCTCTCCCTGTTTGTCAGCACTGGCACATGCGCCTACCTGAAGCCCCCCTCCATGTCCTCCCCATCCCTGGATCTGTCCCTGTCAGTTCTGTACTCGGTGGTGCCTCCAGCCCTGAACCCCCTGATCTACAGCCTGAGGAACCAGGAGCTCAAGGCTGCAGTGTGGACACTGATCACTGGACGGTTTCAGAAACATTAAACTGCTGGCCAAGTTCTTCAAATAATTTGTAATAAAAGTCATCTTTGATAGTTCTTGTTGGTTTGATTGTGTTTGTTGTGTTGGTGTTTTTTTCCCCTGTGTTTTAGTTTTTCAAAACTATCTGTGAAGAAATACCATTTTACCATTTCCCATTTTGATTTTCTCGAACCGTGCTGTGGCTTCAGTCTGTGTCAATGGGGAGCTGTGCTCTCTGTGGCTCTCAATGAATGAAAGGATCTCTCAGCAAATTTTGCACCAGAGATCCCCCTTTGGTTCCCTTCTCTGGAGCTGCAGCAGCAATGTCTGTGTGCAGAGCTGGGGGCAGGGCAGGGCTGGCACAGCAGCTCTGCTCCTGCTGGCCACACCATTCCTGATCCAGGCCAGGAGCCATTGGCCTTCTTGGCCCTCTGGGCACACTGCTGCCTCATGTCCAGCCTGCTGTCCAGCACTGCCCCAGCTCCCTTTCTGCCTGGCCACTGTCCAGCCACTCTGTCCCCAGCCTGGAGCACTGGAGGGCTTGTTGTGGCCAAAGTGCAGGAGCCGGCCCTTGGTCTTGTTCAAGCTGCCATGGTTGGATTTGGGCCCTGGATGCAGCCTGTCCAGGGCCCTGTGCAGAGCCCTCCTGCCCTCCAGCAGATCCACACTCCCAGCTGCAGGAGAGATGGCCAAGGGCTGGGCAGGGCTGGCAGGGCCACAGGCACCCAGGCCTTTGTCCCCTGGGCTCTGCCAGCGCCTCTGCAGGCCCCACAGAAGGAACTTTCCTTGCAGGAAAGCCTGCACTTGGCTTCTGCCTGGCCCCTCCCTCAGCAGGCTGGCAGGCCTTGCAGCTTTAGGACATTTGTCCTTGCTGCCCCTGCCATCCCCCTGCCCCACCAACAGCCCCCAGCCAGCCGCGAGGGACAGGCCCTGCTGTGCCAGGCCTGGGCTCAGGCCTTGGCCTTTCTGCTCCCTCCAGCCAGCCCAGGCCTTGCTCAGCATTGCAGTCCCTGCTCACAGCCTTGGGCTCCCTGCAATCCTGGCCTCAAGGAGCTGCTCTCACCAGTGCCTGGGCAGCCTTTGGCACTCCCTGCCCTCCCTGGGGCCCAGGGATGCTCCAAGGGACTTGGGGTTTTGCTTCTGACTCCTTCAGCAGCTTCTTCAACCTTCTCTCAGTGCCTGGGTGTCCTGGACTCAGCCCCAAATCCAGTGTGGGGCTCATGAAAACACAGAAATCTCTCAGGAGCTCTTTTACTTCCTTCAATTGTCTTCCAGTTTCGAGGGCTTGTGCAGCTGAATGGAGTCAGTTTGTATCCCTGTTAAGGCAGGAGACTTCAAAGTGTACCGCATGACTTTATTTTTTAATCGAGCATTTTTTTATTTTCCAGATCAGTAAAGAGTGGAAAGAAACATCCCCCAAGTGATCTCAATGCTGAATGTCTCCTTATGCCCGAGCACAGAGAAGAATGAGCCCCTTGCAGGCTGACCCTGTTTGGACAAGCTGCTCCTCACCCCAACCTCACCATGTCTGACATTGCCCACCTGGCACTGACATCCCTGTGCCCTGCAGCAGAACCTTGTCCCCTGAGCTCTGCAGCTGCCTGTCCCAGCCCATTGCACCATGTCCCACCTGCTCTCCTCAGGCCTCGGCCTGCACACAGGCCCAGCAGAAGATTTTTTCTTGGTGAGGAAAGAATGGAAAAGCCTGAGCAGGTTTCCTAAACAACCAAGCCCACTCAGGAACCACATGCTCAGGACAGGCTGTTGGGAATGGTGTCACTTTTCTACAAGGGACAGTGTCACCAGAAATGATCTCTGCAAGCAGAATTCTCTGAGTCTCTCAGCTGAATTCTCTGTCCCTGTCCTGGATCTCTCTTGCAGATGGAAGCTGCTGGTGCCATCCTCAGCTTGAACCCTTCTTTGGAATGCAGACAGAGGTTCCCAGGTGTGTAAAGTAAGCGTTGCTCAGTGTTGGTGCAAAGCTTTTGTGTTCCTCCTGGAACCAAGGAGACTCCTGAGACACTGCAAGGCCTTGTTTAACCAAGGGTCCATTGTGACACAGGAGGGATCTCATGGAATCAAGGAGACAATTGTGACAGTACAGACCCTCCTAGAAACAAGTCTCTGTTGTGGCAGTCATGGAATCAAAGAGACATTTGTGACACAGCCAAGCCGTGTGGAACCAATGGTCCATTGTTACCCTGCAGAGTCAAGAAGAACATGGTGACACCACAGAACCTGATGGAACCAAGGGTCCTTTGTGGCACAGCAGGGCGTCCTCGGAACCCAGGGGACCATTGTGACAAGGCAGGGCCTAATGGAACCATGGAGACCACTGTGACACTAAGGAAACTCATGGAACCACGGTGACCATTGGAATGCTATGGAACCTCATATTACCAAGGGTCCATTGTGACATTGTGGTGCCTCCTGGAATCCAACATTGTGAAACTTGGAGGCCTAATGGAACAAGGGTTTCTATTGTGACACTGCAAAACCTCATGGAATCAAGGTGACCATTGTGACACTGTGGAACCAAGGAAGCTGTTGTTGACAGTACGAAAACTCACGGATTGAAAAGTCCAGGTGTGACATGAGGGAACCTCATGGATCCAAGGGTCCATTGTAACTCTGTAGGGCCTCATGGAATAGAGGGTCCATTGTGACACAGCAGGGCCTCGTGGAACCAAGGGTGCATTGAGGCACAGCCATGCCTTGGTGGAACCAAAGAAACCCCTACTCAAAGCAGGGTAACTCCTAGAACCAAGGAGTGCATTGATACCGTATAAAACCTATGGAACCAAGGGGCCATTGGGACAAAGCAGGGCCTCATGGAACTGAGGGGACATTCTGACCCTTTGGGACTGCATGGAAGGAATTGTCCATGATGGCAATGCAGGTCCAAGGAGACCATGGAGACACTCTGGAACCTGATGGATCCAAGGGGCCATTGTGACATCAGAGAACTTCATGGAACCCAGGGTCCATTGTGACATAGCAAGGCCTCATTGGAACAAAGGAACCATTGTTGACAGTACAGAACCTCATGGAACGAAGGGACTCTGGTGACACAGCAGGGACACATGGAAGCAAGGAGACCAGTGACATTTATGAACCTCATGGAACCAAGGGTTCATTAGGACACTGCAGAAACAAGGAGACCATTGGTGACACTATGGAAGCTCATGGAACTGAGCAGCCATTGTTACACTCCAAAGTGTTGTTGAACCAAAGAGACCATTGGCCAACTGCAGAACCTCATGGCACTGAGGCTTCACTGTGACACAACAGGGTTCCATGAAACCAATTGTCCATTGTGACCATGCAGATCCAAGGAGACCATGGTGACACTAGGGAAGCTCATGGAACCGAGTGGCCATTGTGACACAGCAAGGTCTCCTGGAACCCAGGAGAGCATTGTGACATCATGGAATCTCATGGAACCAAGGGTCCATTGTTACAGTCCAGAACCAAGGAGACCATTTGGACACTACAGAACCTCATGGAATCAAGGGTCAGTGTTGAAACAGTTGGGCTTCATGGAACCAAGAAGCCATTGTGACACAGCAGGGCCACATGGAACCAATGGTCCATAGTGATACTGTGGATCCAAGGAGGCCATGCCAATACTAGGGAATGTGATAAATATATATGATATTGTGCTAACTAAATTGTAACTCTATCAATATTTTAGAAAAAGACAAGTGATGTGTGATTAGTGTAAAAAAAGAGACATTTGCAGATGTTTAAGAAAAAAAAAAAATGGATCCAGGACATAATTTCAGATAAGTAGAATCCCAAAACAGAATAGACCTTGAGATAATTGGAAGATCAGCCTTGAGATGGACAATTGGGATGGTTCCAGGTACAGAATCTAAGTTGTGTTTTTATTTAAAGTTTTGTTTTGAAATATGATGTTGGCTAACATAACACAAGGCTTGGGGTGCCTGTGAAACCTGTAAGGTTATCCAGAGGACAATGAGGAAGACTGTGAGCCTTCATCCAAAAGACCACCAAAAGAAGACAGAAGAGCCCCTGGCATCAAGTGAAGCATGTGCCTTGAAGTACAGTGACATAGATTTTTAGAATTGAAAATAGGAGGAAACTTAGGGGAAACATTGATGAATATGTCTTAGCAGATAGTATATAAGTGTAGTCTGAATTGCTCTGATTTGTACCTGAGGCAGGGTGAGAAGCCCACCCTGCACCCCGGTGAGTCTTGCTTATGCTGTATCAGAACCTTAACCAAAATTACCTAATCATTGCCAAATTTTTGTATATGTTGAATTTCATATTAAATTGGTATTAAAATCACTGCTAATTGTTAAATTTGTTGCTATTTATATTGATATTTATATATATAGCGGGACCTGGCCTGGCCATGTCACAGGAAAGGCAGTTCCTGCTGGAGCAGGAGGCTCTGCCTGCAATGGGCTCAAACAGCTCCAACAAGGCCCTGTTTGCAAAGCCCCCAGTGGGAAATGAAGAAGGGGATCATGCTGCTTTGGGGGTGAAGAATGCTGAAAGCAGCCTGACTCCTCCAGCCCAAAGTTCCACATGCTGAGAGGGAGCTGAAGCTGTGGCAGAGCTGCTAAAATCCCCAGAGAAAGAAACAACCCAGTGACACCACTGAGAGCTTCTCAGAGCTGCTGAGCTGGCACAGCCTGGGCACATCTGACTGACAGGGCAGCACTTCAGACTAGAAGAGCCCCATCCCAAATTTTAACTGCAGCATCTTCTGACATTTCCCTTCTTGGGAGGGTGTGGAGATTCCTCCCTGGTGTGGGGACACCCCTCAAGGTCACTGCCTGAGGCTGAGCTAAAGATATTTGCCCAGGGTTGTTGGTCTGGCGGAGTGACACCCATCTCTGGTTAATAACTGCTTTTGTTTTAATACAATTGCTTCAGAATTGCTTCCTAGACCACGATCTAAAAATAGATGTTACACCTCCTGTACTTTGGAGTAAATCATTCTGGTTAAGACCTATTTGTCTAATCATGTTCATAATCAGTCACATCTATATGTACATAAATACTCATGGTTTGCCATCCTTAATGTTGTGGGACAAAGTTGTACAAACTTCAATTCCAGCTGTATATTCCTTTAGGCATAAATCCTTGAGAAAGTCTGGGGCTGGGATTGGATCCATGCACTCCAAGGATCCTCTCACAGAAGGAGTTTAGAAAGCCTGGGGGTCCTGGTTTGGGGGAGCTTGGGGGTATAATGTGGTCATTGGGGGTTCTTTGTGAACCTCGTGACCCAACAGGAGCTTCTCTAATCAACTTTGCCTGAAGCTGCCGCTGTGCCCATGACAGGAACCCCTGTGAGTGTCTGTGACATCCCAGCTCTTTGGCAGCCTGGACACTCCTGGGATGTCCCCATGGAGCCCCTGGGAGTGTCGGTGACATCCCAGCTCTTTGGCAGCCTGGACACTCCTGGGATGTCCCCATGGAGCCCCTGTGAGTATCAGTGACCTCGCTGTTCTTTAGGAGCACAGGGATGTCACCACTGGACTCCTGCCACTGCCTGGGACAAATTGGCTCCTTGGCAGGGCACAGACACCTCTGCTGTCACTCTGCAGCCCTGGGACTGTCACTTCATGACCCTTAGGGAGATTAAGGCCCCCTGGGATGTCACCACAGAGCCCCCGGGACTGAGTGTGACCAAAGAGATCTTCAGGAGCCCAGAGACCTCTCAGATGCCACCATGGAGCCCCTGTGCCTGCACGTGAGCTCACAGCTCTTGAGCAGCTGGAAACCCCTGGAATCTCTTCAATCTGCTCTGCTGAGGATGGATCCTCAGCAACTTGGAGGTTCCCTGATGAATTTTAGCTCTCCAGAGGCTTGTTCAGTCTTCAGCTCTTCAGTTCAGGAATTCAGTGCCAAAGGCTCATTAACATTCCAAAGCACTCTAAGAAGAAAAGCCCCTGGGAATAATTAAATTTCAAGTCTATAATTCTTCTGTGGTGAATTGTACAGATTTCAAACGTGCATTCAAAGAGAATATACTATATTTTTTAAAAATGCAGGTGTGTTTTTTGCCCTATTTTTTTGGATTATACCCTTTTGTGACCCAGAGATGGGCAACTGAGAGGCGTTTAAAATCTTACATTCTGTTTTCAGTCTCCTGAAAGGGTTAGACAGTACAGATGTTGCAGTTCACACCATCACAAATAGAAGCCAAGTATCTCCTAATTACAATACATTAAAAGTGTTTCTTGGCCTATCAGCTCTTGCCACACAATGCTGTTAATGCCCAAAAGCCAACCATGTAAAATCACCCCTCATGTGTCCTACTACAATGCACCTTTCATAGTTCTACTTCTCCAAAGTATCTCGTCTTATTTGCAAGGCCATCCCTTGACACTTGTTTCTAGTCCCGTTTCTCTCTCAACAATGTCTGTCTTATTCATGGCATTTCTAAGTCAGCATCTCTTATCTCAAGATTTGCCTACAGATGCACAGTATGTGAGCCTTCTGTCAGGCTTTGAGAATTCTTTACAAATCCATTTCCCACATTTCTCCCTCTCTCTTGAACAGAAAAGACTTCTTTGATGGCCTTGTTTGTCGTTTGCCGAGCACAATGAAGTGCACAAGTCACTATCACGAGCATTGTCGCTATAACAATCAATGCATATAAACCTGTTTTGCAAAGCTCCTTTAGCCAAGGTGCAAAGCTCCATCATTCAAACAAGTCATCCAACCATGATCCATCCTCTGCTTCAATTTGATTTGCCAAATCTCTCAGTTTTTGAAGTTCAGGATTCTGAATAGTCAGACAAATTCAAACACAATCATTGAGGACTCTCTCAACAATGCCCATCCTATTCCATGGCATTTCTAAGTCAGCATTTCTTCTCTCAAGGTTTGCCTACAGATGCACATTCTGTGAGCCTTCTGTCAGGCTTTGAGAATTCTCTACAAATCCATTTCCCACAGTGGGGCCCTTTGGCTGTGGCCCAGCTCCATCCTCCTGCGGGGCTCAGGGCCTGTTCCCGGCCATGGCCAGCCCTGCACGGCCTCTCTGCTGGCCCAGAGCCCGGCAGAGCCCGGGGCAGGGCTGTCTGTGCAGGCCCACAGGTGCCAGGGGCTGTGCAGGAGCTGGCAGAGGCTGCCCAGTAGGGAGGCCATGGGGCACAGAGCCCCAAGGCTGCTGTGGCCCCCAGGGCAGAGGGGCCGTTCCCCCCGCAATGCTCCTGTCCTGCCCTGGGCCTGCACAGGCCCTGTGGCACCATGGCTGGGCCAGCGCAGCACAAAGGGGCCACGCAGCCGCTGCCGGGGCTGACAGCAAGGCCAGGCACACACAAGGAATTGCTGCCCATTGCCTGGCCTGGGCAGGGCTGCCTGTGCCAAAGGCACAGCTCAGCTGCCCTTGGGGGCTGCAGGAAAAGTCCAGAGCCCAAAGAGCCTCCCTGGCTGTGCTGGAGACCAAGGCTGGAGGAGGGAAAGGCAGGGCTGCTGCAGGATGGGGAGGGGATTGAATTCCAGCACACACCTCAGTTCTCTGATGATCCCGCCACCATGCTGGTCCCTGTTCCAGACTGGAGCAGAGTAGATGTTGATGGGACAGGAGCCCTCTGGGGTTGTCAGGGACCTGCAGCTTGCAAGGTGCTCTGCTGTCCCTCAGCTCCTCTCTGAGAGATGCCAATCCCAGTTCGGAACCTCAGGGCACAAGTGGCACTGCCTGTTCATGGGCACACAACTGATGTCTGACTGGAAAAGGGGCACAGGTTTTAATTCCTGGTAATTTCAGATTATGCAAGCAAATCTTTATTATCTGGTTCATTTAGGTACTTTTAAGAAGTGGCAAAGTGTTCCCACCCGGAACAGGAATTTCCTGAATCTACTGGATTCTTCTACTGATGGCAGGAGAAGAAATACTGACCTTCCTCTCTACCTTTGCCACCAACATTCAGTCTAGTATTTCATGACCCTCTTCCTTCAGCTGTTTCCAGCTCTCCTGTTTAAATGCCCATGTCTAAGGTCATCTCTTCATGTAGAGCAGCTGGATCTATGTCCTTCCTGTTCTCCCAGATTTCCTCCTGCAGCTGTTCTCTGGTCATTCCAATGCGTCTCCCTTGATTGGCTTCATGCTTTGAGCTTCAGGGATTTACCCAATCTTTCAGAAGTAGAAATAACTCCTTAGTCAGCATCTTAGTTGTATTTTGATCTTTTCTATCACCTCTTCTTATGACTTTGTCTAAAATTCTTCCTGTATGGCAATCCCTTGTGGATGGTGGATGTGTCAGATGTTGCTGGGATGTCACAAGGAGCTGAGCGAAGTGCTTTGATGTTTATTAAATTTAATCATGTTTACATTTTTTATATTGGCCATGAAGAGAAACCTTTCTGTGCCTCCAAGTCTCACCAATTCCTGCTCCCTCAAAGGACACAAACCTGATGAGTTGTGGTTCCCCCTTCAGTGGCTGCACTTGGACCTCCCTCCACAGCCAGAGCAGAGCTCCCTTGTCCCAGAAAGCCCCTGGCAGTGGAGGGATGAAAGAAACAGGACAGGCTGTGGGGATCAGGTGTAGGGCAGAGCCGGGGAGAATGACTTTTGCATTTGATGGAGCTGTGCCTTCCCTTGGGTTTGCTGGCTGACAAGAAATGAACATCCCTCTGTGTCTCGGGCAGCTCCTTCTGCAAGGAAAGAAGGTGGGAGTTGGAGCCAAGGAGCTGAAAGCTGCAGGTTCAGCCTGGGGTGGAGGGGGCTCTCATTTTGCACAGGGCTGCTCTGAGTGCCAGGGCTTGGATGTGGGAAATGGTGGGGTGGGGGTAGGGACAGAGCCTGATAGATTGTCAGCCATGAAGGGTCTTGATTTTCATATCCAAACTGCATGAGGTGTCAATGGGAGACTGAACATGTCCATGTATTATTAGGGAAAAAACCCAAAAAACTAAACAGGACCTTAACCTCTCCTATGGACCCCCTGTTTAACTGACAGCTTGTCAGTCAACCCCAGTGCCTCCCCCTGTTGGCCCCTTGGCTATTACTTCCCCTCATAGGACCTTACATGGTCAGGTTTCTAGCAGTTTCTCTGTTCTTTGTAACCCCATTGGTTTGTACCCCTGTCCGTTTGCTCTTGAGTTTCCCTATTGGTCATTGTAGACCCTTCTCCCACCCACACCTCTTGGTGATTGGTTGTTACTGTTAGCTCCACCCCCTTCTACCACAGTTAAGCCTGGTGCCTCTGTCAGTGCCTTTTGCCTCTGGACCCCTTCAGTGTGGCTGCAGTAAACCCACTGGATTTATATGCAAAGGCCCTTCCTGTCCTCCGCTGTCAGCAAGTCACCTGTGGTGAGTGTGGGTGTGTGCTTGCTGTGCCTCTGCCTTCCTCTGGGAGACGCTCTCGGGAGGTTGCAGTGAGTCACCACTGACCCGCCCTGCAACAGCTGGGTGTTCAAAGTGCCTCCAGTGGAGCACCTGTTTGTCCCAATCCGGGGACATTGCTGAGGGGTTGGGAACACTGGGAAGGTGAACAAGGACAGGGTGGAAGTGGTTGGTTTCTGGTTTTGTTTTATGGATTATTTTTTTTGGGGGGTGAGTGATGGCTGGTTGGGATTTTAGTGTGTTTTGGGAGAATGGGGCAATGGTTTTTTGTGAGGTGCCCCCGGTGGTTTGAAGCCCCGTGGGTGCGGGAGCGCTGGCACAGCCCTGGCACGGGCAGGGCGGCCCCAGGCAGGCTGTGGGAGCCGGGAGCGGCCGCCCGGGCCCGGAGCCGCCTCCTTGGGCCGGGAGCCCCCGGGCAGAGCTCTGTGCTCGGGGCCGAGGCCCGGACGGCCTGGGGAGAGTTCGGCGGCCCGTGGGCCCCCGGCACAGGTGGGTCCGTGTGGCCGGGCTCTGAGGGGAGAGGCCCGGCTGGGCCGTGGCCGTGCAGAGCCTGGCAGAAATCGGGGGGCTGGGCCGGGCAAAGGCTGAGGGAGAGTGGGGGAAGCGTTGGCAGAGAGGCCCCAGGCTCTCTATGCCCCCCTGGCCACACAGCCGGGCTCGGGGACCGCCTCCCTCAGAGCCAGCCCCGGCTGTGGAGGTCCCCGGAGGGCCCTGGGGAGGGGGCGGCGGGGGCTGACGGAGCTTTGTGCCCGGGGCTGGGTGTGGCTGCTGAGGGAGTGGAGGATGCAGGATCCCCCCGTGGTGGGGATTGGTCTGCCCGGCTCAGGCTCAGGCACTGTCAGCCCAGAGGCACCTGGGGATCACCCGGTACAAGCAGGGATGGGAGGGAAACCCGGAAATGGGGGGAGCAGAAATGGGCAGTACCAGAGCGGGGGGTGCTCCAGAAGCCTGGACATGTTGGCAGCATGGACAAGGGGGATCCATGGGTACCCCAGGACCCTGAAACAGGGACCCAGGACAGTGCTGACCCCTGGGACACCTGTGATGCCAAACTGGTGAGCCCAGAGAAGGGGAATCTCCTGGATTCCCAGGAGCCACAGCAGCCCAGAGACGGGGAACACCAAGAAAAACTTGATCTGCAGCAACCCACACAGGGGGTGAGTCCAGGAGCCCGAAGTGGAGAGACCAGAGAGGGGAAAGTCATGGTTGGGTGTTTTTGCTGATTCTTGGTCATTTGTATATTTTGGTGGGATGAATCTTGGTGTTTTGGAGGTTTATATGGGCAGCAGATGCCTGGTGACTTCTAGAGATGGACTTGGGCAGGAGGAACCCCCTAAGCAATGTGTTAGAACATTGTATTTTTCATCAAACCAGGATTACTCATTCCTCATTACTGCTTTCTGTGCCTGCACTGCCACAGGGGTTTGGGAGACAAAGGGAGAATTCCACTCTGGGGCTCAGCCAGACTCACACCCTGGGCTGGCTGGGACTAGATTAGACCATTAGAGTGGTTTCTCTTAATAATTCTACTTTTATCTTGTCAGTTAGGTTTGTGCTAGAGGTGTGAGAATCAATTTTTGATCTTAGGAGAAGCAGCAGCAAAATATCTTCCACAATCCCTTCTCTCAGAATTATTTGTTTTAGAAACACCTTGCTAAGTTATTCAGTGATGACTGAAGAAGTCAGAATTGCTTTTGGCCACCCTGCTAGGTGACAAGGTGTTAGCAGAAGATATTGAAGCCTTCCTGCTCAGGGCATTTCAGTCCCAGGCTCTCACAAGCACACACAGCTCTGCTGGTTGAGCTGACTGTGTGGGTGGTCACCTGTGCTTTGCCTGATTCCCTTTCCTAAATAACAGCATGTCTTGTAACTCTCTTCCCTTCTCCTGCCCTTGAAGACCCATCCCTAAACACATTTTCTGCTGGCTTCCCAGCCCCCCGATCTGTCACTCGTCTGTCTCCTGGACACTCTCGGGTCCCCAATCAATCCCCGGTGCCGCCGCCACCCAAGGGAGCCGATCACCCAAACTGGGTGAGGCACCTTCAGCTCCACTCCCTGCCCGCCGCCCCGGGCGGTGGGAGGAATTCCAGAGGAGCCCCAAGGTGTGTGGAAAACGTCACATCACCAGAGGTTTGTGTCCACAGAGAAGGAAGGGGACTCCTGTAAAGGTGATTTCATTCATAAAAAGAGGGAGAGGCCGTGGGACATTTCCCATGGGTTCTCTCCAGTTGTTGGAGGACGCAGCCTCCTTTTCATCCTAATTTTCCTGGCTGCTTCTCCCTCTCTCTTTCCCCAATGGCTGAAGTACTTGAGAGGTACAGACTTCCCAATGCAGCTACCACATCCCCCCCTTAATATGCCCCCCACTTCTGTCTAGGTAGGGATATTCACAGCTCTGTTCAGTCATTGTTCTTCTCGAATTTGATGAATTGAGCAGGACCTTGGCTGAGCAGCAGTTTGTGTTGTTGGTTAATAACATTTTCTGGAACTGAGGGCTTCTTCTGTCCCTTCCTTATGTCCAAGTGCCTGGCCCTGTCTCCAAGCAGATTTGCAGCATCTGTTTGTAAAGACACTTCCCTCTTCTTCCTTCCCTGGGGGTCCCCCATTTGTGGGACATCCTTATGGTTTAAAAAAGGTTTTGGCTGAGTCTGGATATGTGGTCAGTTTTTGATCTGTGTCTTGATGTTTGGAGGACTTTTGGGCTGAATCTTGGTGTTTTGGAGGTTCTTACAAACACAAGGTTCCAATGACTTCTTAAGATGATCTTAGGCAAGGAGGAACCCTCAGCCTAAAGGCGCTCTCCTCTTGTTTCTCCCCAAACCAGGATTTGTCATTCCCAAGGAGTGTCCAGATGGAGGAGGAGGAAAAGCCCCGGAGCTCCCGCAAGAGGAGGGGCTGCAAACCCAGCCCAGGGAGCTGCAAGGAGGAAAGACCCCCCCCCCGTGCCAGGAGGGCAGCCGGAGATCCAGCCGGAGCTCAGAGCTGGAGGAGAAGCCTGATGGAGGGGAGAAGCCCCACAAGTGTGAGGAATGTAGGAAGGGCTTCAGCTGGAGGTGCCACCTGCTCCAGCACCAGAGGATCCACACTGGGGAACGGCCCTATGAGTGTGGGGAGTGTGGGGAGAGCTTCAGCCAGAAGGGCAATCTTAGGAAACACCACATGATCCACACCGGGGAAAAGCCCTACAAGTGTGGGGAGTGTGGGAAGGGCTTCAGAGAAAGCGTGGCCCTGATCCAGCACCAGGTGACTCACACTGGGGAATGGCCCTACACTTGCCAGGAATGTGGGAAGGGCTTTGGATGCAGCTCCCACCTGAGAAACCACCAGCGCTTCCAAACTGGGGAGAGGCCCTATGAGTGTCCCCAGTGTGGGAAGAGGTTTCACACCAGCTCCAATCTGCTCCTACATCAGCGGATTCACACCGAGGAGAGGCCCTTCCACTGCCCCGACTGCGGGAAGGGCTTCAAGCACAACTCCACCCTCACTGTGCACCGGCGCATCCACACCGGGGAGAGGCCCTACGAGTGTCCTGAGTGTGGGAAGAGCTTCTTAGACAGATCTGCCCTGACCAAACACCAGCGGAGGCGCCACTAAGGTAAGCCCTGGGAGTGCCCTGAGAGCGGGAAGAGCTTCGTGCGCTGCTCCAGCTCCATCCTCTGTGGGAGGATCGGTGTTGGATGATCCCCAATGACCCCTGTTGGGTAGAGCCCTGGTGATCCGTGTTCCTGGTGATCTGTGTAGGGAGGACACCAGGCTGGGGGGGCTTCACATCTTCCTGTCTCCCTGGGGGAACCTGGATGAACGCAGGGGCAGGAACATCCATCGGGACACAGACACTGGGAATTCCTTGGGGAGAGGGGATTTGTTGACTTCCAACCCCAGAAAATTTTTGATGTTCAATCCTATATTCTGGGGCCTCAAGGAATACTGGATGCTCTTGGAGGTCTTTTCCAACCTCAGGGATTCCACAGTTTTGATTTCCTATTGCCTGAGGGCATCTTCCGCAGCCAGATGGTGATGATCTGGGGCCTAGATCAAGGTTTTGGAGACAGTGGGGTGGAAACTCCTCCAAAAAATGTTCTTCCCTCCCACCCAAGCACGTAGATTCTCAGCTGGTATGGACACAGAAATCCTTTTCTTTTGGCTATGATTTGCTTTTCATTTCTCTTCATCCCTTTAAAACAATCCGACACTAGGGTAAAAATGAGGACATTGAACTAAGACCTGGATGAGAGCATGGGGGGACATAGACATGGAGAGTGACATGGGGACACATGGACATGGAGGGGGACGTGGCCATTCCTGGGGACACAGGGGGGGACACGGGCTCAGATGGAGATGTGGGGGACAATGAGAGGGATGGAAACCTGGTGGGGAGACAGCCATGGGTGAGGCCATGGTGGGACATGGCCAGTGACATGTGGGGACAGGGCCATGGCTGGTGCCATGGGGGGAATTTGCAGGGGCTGTGGGGGATGCTGGGTGTGAGGGAGTTGAGGGTTCCTGGCAGGGACTTGGGGCTTGCTGATGGCTTTGGGGACCCCAGGCCGAGCGGCTCCGGCAGCGCTGGGAGACCCTGGCGGAGGTTCTGGGGCAGCTGCTCAAGGAGCCCCTGACCTGGAGCCCCAGCCAGGCATTGGGCTCCTGAAAGGGAATGAACGTCCTTGTCCCCAGGAGGGAAATCCCAGCAGCCCCAGGGTGTAGGGGGCAGCTGAGAGGCCACAAGAGGGAGGGGAAAGGCAGACAGAGCTGTCCC
Organism: Phylloscopus trochilus trochilus; assembly: GCA_016584745.2. Classification (NCBI taxonomy): domain Eukaryota; kingdom Metazoa; phylum Chordata; class Aves; order Passeriformes; family Phylloscopidae; genus Phylloscopus; species Phylloscopus trochilus. Next base: position 5,834,627 of record WQNJ02000048.1, on the reverse strand, counting down.
TCTCCAAAACTTCACCCCAAAAATCCTCAAACAAATGAATTCTTTGCAGGAAAAAGCTGCCAGGAGGTGCCGGAATTAAAGCAAAGGAGGGATGAGACCCCCCCGGACTGAGCAGGAAGAGTCTGGAACCCCCAAACCGAAGCAACGTTGTCTTGAACCAAAAATGTGTATTGTGTTTCATGTTTTGAAAGCAGCTGTGGTGATGTTTATCTGTTGTTGTGGTGTATTTTTATTGTGTTTTTAGTTTCAGCTCAGTTTAATGGTCAGTTTTATACACCACCAATATTTTGTATTGCTGTATTATATTTTATCCCTAATGGATTGTTCCTTTCCCCCTGTGTTGTTGGTTTTGCCCTGGTTGTCTGTCTTCCCTAGACCTGCCCTTCCCTCCTCCTACACAATTGTCAATCCTTCCCTCACCCTGCCCCTTCTTCCAGACCCTTCCCTGTCAATCCCCCAACCTTCGACACCCCAGTGGTTGGTTTAAACTGTTCCCTCCCCTTGTGTTCTTTCATTGCTCTGTGCATTGTACTCCCCACCTTATGTTCCTCCCCCATGTCACCCTGATTGTTTGGAAATTGTATCCTCTCCCAAGACCTCCCCCACTTGTAAGCCCCTGCAAGCCCAGGTTCTGTGCCTTTTTCTGTCCCTGACCCTCGGGGCAATAAACACCTTTGGAAATCCCACAGAAGGCCTCTCCCTGTTCCTTGTCCCTGCCCTCGACGTGTGCCCCCAGGGCTATAGAGCAGCTGTTCCCTGCAGCTGCACCCCAGATTTCCTGGCTCTCTGTGCCCTGCCCCCGGATTGCCTGGCTCTCTGTGCCCTGCACCCTGGATTTCCTGGCTTTCTGGGGGCAGCCCACTCCTGGCACCGGTGCCGGGAGCTGGCTGATCTGAAGAACACCGGCATCACGTCAAATGGGGACAGGGATGGGGACACATGAATGGAAATGGGGACACCTGGACTGGAATGGAGACACCAGGAGAAGGCTTGGGATATTCAGGAGCAGGTTGAGGACACCAGGAGGAGGTTGGGGACTTGCCAGCCACATCCAGCTCCTTCCCCCAGGATTCATTTCCAGCTCCGTGTCCCATGTCCAAGGTGTCCCCAGGAGAGGTTTGGCTGCATCGGGCTCCTGGAGGGGCAGTGGGATGGGGAGAGGGGTCAGGCCAGGCCTCATTGTCCCCAACAGTCCTTTAGTGTCCGAAAATCAGGGTTCGGGATCTCAGAGAGGTTCCCTGGCTATGACCATGGCCATGACATGAGCCATGGCTGTGAGATGAGAGTGACCATGAGTGGCACAACCCTGAGATGACCATGACTATGACCATGACACAACCACAACCCTTACCCTGAGATGATTTGGACCAAGAGATAACTTTGGGTTGGCACAACCATGGCCTTGAAGTGACCCTGATGTGATTGTGGCCATGAGATGACCATGAGGTGACAATCTGGAGATGACCATTACAGGGAGATGACCATGAGCATAAGATGATGGTGATCAGGAAATGACTGTGACCATGAGATGGCCATGATCGTGAGATGAGCATGGGATGATTGTGACAATGAGATGACCATGAGATGATTGTGACAATGATACCACCATGGCCGTGAAATGATGAAGGCGTTGACATGACCATGACTGTGACCATGACACGATCTCAACCAAGAGGTGACCATGAGATGACCACAATGCACCATAGCTATGTGGTGATCAAGACCATGAGATAGATGATCATGAGACAACCACGGCTGTGAAGATGATTGTGACCATGAGTTGACCACAAGATGATCATGAGATGACCATGCCCATGTGTTGCAGGTTAGGTTTCTTTCCTTTTGTTCTTTTTACTTACACAACTTTTCCCCGTAAGTTGCTAGGAAACACTAACAACTGGGTACTTGAGGAAACACAAAAAATGATCAAGCCTGGAGGAGGAGGGCATCTGGTTGCACTTCTCTTACCTGGAAATTTCTCTCCGAGGGGCTGAGATACCGCGAGAATTGGGCAGGTAAAAGATGGAGCTGGGGCAGCTGCTGGCAGTCTCAGCCTTGAGGGAAGGACAATTGGAGCTGCTGCTTGGGGAAGGGAATTCGATGCTGCTGCTGGAGCCCAGCTCAGTCCTGCTTTCTTCTGCTCTGAGGTGAGCCTTTGCCTGCAAGAGCAGCCACTGATCTGGGACTTGTTAACACCCACCTCACAGAAGGAGGGTCCTCTCCCCTTCTGCTCGAGTGCCTGGGATCTTGAGCTCAACCCTCTCTGCCCTGTCAGGAGCCGGGCTGCTGCTGTCCCACCCCTGCTGCTTCTTCAGCACTGCTCCAAGCTTTCACTGCACTGTAGCCCCGCACCCCCTGCCTGCTGAGACACCTTGCTGGCCCAGCTTGCTGCTTCCCAGAGTCCTGCTGGGGCACTGGGATGGGCAGCCCCAGGGCTCTGTGAAGCAAAGCCTCTCCTCCATCCCTTCCCGTCCCGGACAAAGCCGCCATCACCGCGCGCTCCCCGAGCCCGCGCCACAGCGCCCCCTGCAGCCGCGGGGGGATCATCGCACCTGCCCTGCCCGCCGGGAGCCACCAGCGCCCCTGCCGGCTGTGCCCGGAACTGCACCCCAGGGGAAAGTGCCGCGCTCAGGGAAGCTGTTCCTGGGCTCCTGGTTCTGTTTGTTATCAGTGCTGTGGTTGGTGGTGTTTGTTTGCCTGGTTATACACACCAGGAAAGAACTGTGATTCCTGTCCTTGTACCTGTGCCTGAGAGCCCCTGAATTTTCAAAATTATAATAATTAGGAGGGAGGGGGGTTGAATTCTCCATTCCCAGGGAGGCTATGGCTCTCCCTGGCACACACCTGTCTTTCAAACTAATAAAACACCATTCTCTGAGTCAGTTATAATATAAAAGTTAATTATAATAGTTATAATATAAAAGCTTTAGCATTGCACAATCTCTATTTTTAATATTTCACTAAGGCCTGCGATATAAATTCGATTTATTACACTGACATTTCTGGCGACTATGCAGTGCACACATAAACTGAGCAAAGCAGTTCCCAGGTGAGTGAGGAGAGATAGGATGGGGTTAGGGAATGTGGATCAAGGTTTTCCAAACTGGGTCAGACCTCAGGGCACAGCTTCTCTTACCAGGCCAGACCTCCTGAGGACAGTCCCTGGATCAATATCAATCACTGAATGCTGCAATCAGCTTTTAGAGAAAAGAGAAAAATACACTCCTGAAAATAGGAATGTGAATTTAGTAGAAGTTCTTTGAAATATTTCTCCATAACTGCAGGCAAAAAGACTTCCTAATGAACTGCAGCAGACCAGAGGGAAATCAAGGCACAGCCATGGTGTGTCAGTTCTTGCTTTGATCCTAATGAGCCCCATGGTGCAATTGTTGCTGAGCTCTGCAACCTCAGGGCCTTAGAGGAGATTACACAAACCTTTCCAGGAGTCCAAGTCAAAAGGAAGCATCCAAAGTGTCTCAAAGCATTCATGGTTTGCACTGAGGTCCATCCCCAACACAGGCTCCTCATGGACTCCTTGGAAGAGAGAACTGGAGGCCAGGATTGCACAAAACCCTCTCAGAGACTCAGTGTGGGCAAGAAAATCCAAAGTATCTTAAAAACTTTGAGTATCTCAAAGTATTAATGAGCCCCATTGAGTGTCAGTGCAAAGCTCTCAAGGGACTCATTAAAGCAGATAATTGGAGGCCAGGATGGCACAAAAACTTCTCAGAGACTCAGTGGCCAAAAAAAAGTTCTTTAAGAAACTTTGAGTACCTTAAAGTATTAATGAGCCCCACTGAGTGTTTGTACTGACTGAGAATCCCAAGGGACTTGTTAAAGCAGATAATTGGGGACAGGATTGCACAATGTTTCTCACAGAGTCAGATTTAAAATGGAAATACCAAATACCTTAAAAAAACTGACGTACCTTGAAGCATTAATGAGCCCCACTGAGTGTTGTTACTGAAAAAGCCTCTCAAGGGACTAATTACAGCAGATAGTTGCAGGTCATGATTGCAAAAACCTCTCAGAAACTCCAAGGCAAAAGCCAAACCCAAAGTCCTTTGGAAAACCTGCAGTGCCAGGGAGCATTCAGCAGCACCCCCCAGGGCCATTCCTGACCAAGGCTCCCCAGGGACTCCTTCCAGCACATCCTTGAGGCCACTGGGCTGTCAGGGGGATGCTGAGGGCAGGACAAGGGGCTGAGAGTGCCCAGCCTTGCTGGGGCTGTGCCAGGAGGCCCCAGGGCCTCAGGACAAGGTGTCTCCTGACAGCCCTTGGTGGCACAGACCCTGCTGTGCCCCAGGCCACCAAGCCTTGGCTTCTCTTTGTCCCTTCTTGGCATCACTGCCTGCAGTTCTCTGCTCTGCCTACGGCCTGGGGACACTTTCTCTGTTGTGTGCCTCACTGGGACCCATTAAAACTTCAGGAAACTTTGGAGTTGGATTCTGCCTTGGAGTTCTTGAGAGGTTTCTTCATCTCCCTGTCAGGGACTCATTTTCAGGGCCTCAGCACCAGCCCCAAGAGGGTCATTAAAGTCCTTGTGCTGTGTCTGTGCTGATGAGCTGGGCTGGGCTCCTGGCACAGAGGCAGCTCCTGGCAACCAGGAAGAGCTTCAAAAGACATTTCTCTTGCTGAGCAGCTCTTCTCCCAGCTCAGCAGGGCTGGGGCACTGCCTGCAGCCACCCCGGGCACAGCACACAGGCACAGAGAGCTTCAATCACTCAGGGCTGGGAAGGTGCTGAGAAGAGACTGGGGGAGAATCCTTGCCAGCCCTGGGCACAGGAACCACTGGCTGCAGGACAATGCAGCTGCAGCTCCTGCAGGGATCTCCTCAAGCTGGAACAGCCCAGTGCCTGCAGACTCTGTGAGTACAACTCTCTGAGTATTTCTGGTACAGGGGAGGTGAAATGCTCATGAAGCTCTGACACACTGAGACCTTGTGCCTACTCCCAAAATATTTCCAAGGCAAGGATTTATTTTAAAATGAAGACATTTCCTGAGACTTTGTTTTCATTTCTTAATATTAGATAATATGGGAGAGGGAGAACAAATGATAAAGGTGTCATTAATTTTGAGAAGTCCCTGGGACATCGAACTCTCAGTGATCAGCAGGTGTGCAGGAGATCCCTGATGTGCTTTCAGCCACTCCTCTGCCCATGAACAGCACCAGCATCACCTTGGCTGGGCCCATCAGGCTTAGTCTGAGCTGTCCTTTCTCCAGACTGCCAACAGAACCTGCCCCCAGCCAGTGCCCTGCAAACAGGCAGGGTTCTGTAGGGCAATGAGAGTGCACAGAGATTTGGGGTCTGGGAGTGCTGGCAGGGAGAGCTCAGGCACAGGGAAACCCCTGCAGGAGGAAAGTCTCAGCAAGTAGAGAGAAGATGAGGCAATGAGAGAAAACAAACCCCAGCAATGTTGTGGCAGGGGGAGTTCAGAGATCTCTATAGTAGCTCCTCCAGTGCAACTCATGACTTTGCCTCACAGAACTTACACTGTTCTCCCTGGGAGTAGCAGAAATGCTGAGGGTTTGATATCCAAGAATGCCTCGAGAGACATGGGGGAGCTTAAAAAGAAAACTGCAGAACTCTTAAATACGAAAGGCTGTCTGTGTGTTACAGGGGAGGGTTTATGGGAAATGGCTTTGATTTTGGTTCCATGTATCTCCTCTAACTCTTTACTGTCCTTTTCTCCATGGCAGTACCCAGTGCCCACCCAGAACAAATGTCCAACAGCAGCTCCATCAGCCACTTCCTCCTGCTGGCATTGGCAGACAGGCGGCAGCTGCAGCTCCTGCACTTCTGCCTCTTCCTGGGCATCTCCCTGGCTGCCCTCCTGGGCAACAGCCTCATCATCAGCGCCGTAGCCTGCGGCCACCACCTGCACAGCCCCATGTTCTTCTTCCTGCTCAACCTGGCCCTCACTGACCTGGGCTGCATCTGCACCACTGTCCCCAAAGCCATGCACAATTCCCTCTGGGACACCAGGGACATCTCCTACACAGGGTGTGCTGCACAGCTTTTCTTCTTTATTTTCTTTATGTCAGCAGAGTATTTCCTCCTGACTGTCATGTGCTACGACCGCTACGTGTCCATCTGCAAACCCCTGCACTACGGGACCCTCCTGGGCAGCAGAGCTTGTGCCCACATGGCAGCAGCTGCCTGGGCCAGTGCCTTTCTCAATGCTCTCATGCACACAGCCAATACATTTTCCCTGTCCCTGTGCCATGGCAATGCCCTGGGCCAGTTCTTCTGTGAAATCCCACACATCTTCAAGCTCTCCTGCTCCAAATTCTACTTCAGGGAATTTGGGCTCATTGCAGTTAGTGCTTGTTTGTTTTTTATTTGCTTTGCGTTCATTGTTTTCTCCTATGTGCAGATCTTCAGGGCTGTGCTGAGGATCCCATCTGAGAAGGGACGGCACAAAGCCTTTTCCACCTGCCTCCCTCACCTGGCTGTAGTCTCCCTGTTTTTCAGCACCTCGTTTTTTGCCTACCTGAAGCCCCCCTCCATGTCCTCCCCATCCCTGGATCTGTCCCTGTCAGTTCTGTACTCAGTGGTGCCCCCAGCCCTGAATCCTCTCATCTACAGCCTGAGGAACTAGGAGCTCATGGCTACAGTATGGAGACTGATCACTGGACAATTTCAGAAACGTTAAACTGCTCACCAGTTTCTGCAAGTCAATTGTAATAAAAGTTATTTTGATACTTCTTGTTGGTTTGATTATGGAGGTTCTTTTACTTTGTTTTACTTTTTTAATATTGTCCAAAGTAAAAGGTCATTGGTTTTGACATTTCTCATTTTTTCTCTCTCCATATTTGCTATGGCCACTGACTGTGTCAATGAGGAGCTGTGCTCTCAGTAGCTTTAAATGAACTAAAGGATTTCTCAGCCAAATTTTCTGCAGTGATTCCCCTTTTGTTCCGTTCTCTGCAGCTGCAGCAGCAGTGTCTGTGTGCAGAGCTGGGGGCAGATCAGTGCTGGCACAGCAGCTGTGCCCAGCAGCAGCAGCACTTGGTGCTGCCAGTGCTGCTGCCGTGGCCCTGCCCCGCTGCCCTCCTGGCCCTGCTGTTGCTGTAGGGCCTGAGTGCTCTCGGGGCCGGGCACAGGGCTGGGGGTGGCAGTGCCGGGGCTGCAGCAGGGACAGGCCATGGGCACTGCTGGCACAGCAGCAGTGCTGAGGCCTCAGGCCAGGGCCTGGGGGCTGCAGGCTCCTTGCCCAGGCTCTCTCCAGAACACATTGCCCAGGCCAAGGCTCAGCAGAGAAAAGCCCCGCCAGCAGCCCCAGGCTGGCCGTGGGCAGGCTGGGGGCAAACAGCACGGCTGGGGCTCTGCAAGGGCCCTGGGCAAGCACACGGCAAGGAGCAGCAGAGCAGGGCCTGATCCATCCCCACTGCGCTGGACACCCCAGGCCAGCGGCCCACAGCCTCCTCATGCACCTGCCAACAACATCCCCCCTCTGCAGCCCTGGCCTCTCCCCCAGCTCACACAGCTGCCGCAGCCTTGCAGGCACAGCCACGGCAGCACTGCCTCAGGAGCCCCTGTTTGCCCTGCCCAGAGCAGGCCTGAGCACCCCCATGGGGTTGGTGTGGGGAGATGAAGCTGAGGGAGCACAAATGCCAGCAGGGCCTGGGGCCAGGAAGGGCTGGGCCACAGCAGGGAAAGCCCTCAGGTTTGTGGTGGCCTCTGAAGTCAGAGCCAGAAAGTTTGTTCCCATGAGCGGGGAGTTTGCTGTGCCACTGCAGATGATATTACTCAGAACAAAGGGAGCCTAGCAGCCACCCCCAAACTGCCTTGAGCATTTCCTTTGCTTCACCTTGGCTTTCTTTCCTTTCTCCTGCTCCAAATTTCTTCTTATTACCCATCCCTGTACCCTCCGCTGCAAAGAGCCCATCCCCATTTGCCCTATCCTCTCTGGCCCCACTTCCCATTTCAGTTCCTGACTTGGCACCATGGGAACATCCCTTGGGGAGCAGGATCATCCTCCAAGTGCTTCAGGAATTTTCTGCAGGCACCTGCAGCTCCCTCAGCCACTCCTCACAAGACTTGTGCTCCAGACCCTGCACCAGCCTCGTTTCCCTTCCCTGGACACACTCCAGCCCCTCCATGTCCTTCCTAAATTTGGGGCCCAGAACTGGACACAGCACTCGAGGTGCTGCCCAAGCAGTGCTGAGCACAGGGGAAGAATCCCTGCCCTGCTCCTGCTGGCCACACCATTCCTGATCCAGGCCAGGAGCCATTGGCCTTCTCGGCCCCCTGGGCACACTGCTGCCTCATGTCCAGCCTGCTGTCCAGCACTGCCCCAGGTCCCTTTCTGCCTGGCCACTGTCCAGCCACTCTGTCCCCAGCCTGGAGCACTGCAGGGCTTGTTGTGGCCAAAGTGCAGGAGCCGGCCCTTGGTCTTGTTCAAGCTGCCATGGTTGGATTTGGGCCCTGGATGCAGCCTGTCCAGGGCCCTGTGCAGAGCCCTCCTGCCCTCCAGCAGATCCACACTCCCAGCTGCAGGAGAGATGGCCAAGGGCTGGGCAGGGCTGGCAGGGCCACAGGCACCCAGGCCTTTGTCCCCTGGGCTCTGCCAGCGCCTCTGCAGGCCCCACAGAAGGAACTTTCCTTGCAGGAAAGCCTGCACTTGGCTTCTGCCTGGCCCCTCCCTGAGCAGCCTGGCAGGCCTTGCAGCTTTAGGACATTTGTCCTTGCTGCCCCTGCCATCCCCCTGCCCCACCAACAGCCCCCAGCCAGCCGCGAGGGACAGGCCCTGCTGTGCCAGGCCTGGGCTCAGGCCTTGGCCTTTCTGCTCCCTCCAGCCAGCCCAGGCCTTGCTCAGCATTGCAGTCCCTGCTCACAGCCCTGGGCTCCCTGCAATCCTGGCCTCAAGGAGCTGCTCTCACCAGTGCCTGGGCAGCCTTTGGCACTCCCTGCCCTCCCTGGGGCCCAGGGATGCTCCAAGGGACTTGGGGTTTTGCTTCTGATTCCTTCAGCAGCTTCTTCAACCTTCTCTCAGTGCCTGGGGGTCCTGGAGTCATCCCCAAATCCAGTGTGGGGCTGATGAAAATACAGAAAGCCCTCAGGAGGTCCTTGTCTTCCTTCAATTGCCTTTTAGTCTCCAGGGCTTGTGCAGCTGAGTGGAGTCAGTTTGGAGTCCTGTGAATGAGGGAGATTTCAAAGTGTATATCATGACTTTTTTTAATCAAGCATTTCGTATTTTCCAGATCAGTGAAGGGTGGATGGAAACATTCCCCAGGTGATCTTAAACCTGAATGTCTCCTTAGGTCTGATCATAGAGAATGAGCCCCTTGCAGGCTGACCCTGTTTGGACAAGCTGCTCCTCACCCCAACCTCACCATGTCTGACATTGCCCACCTGGCACTGACATCCCTGTGCCCTGCAGCACAACCTTGTCCTCTCAGCTCTGCAGCTGCCTGTCCCAGCCCATTGCACCATGTCCCACCTGCTCTCCTCAGGCCTCTGCCTGCACACAGACCCAGGAGGATTTTTCTTCTTGGTGAGGAAAGAATGAGAAAGTCTGAACAGTTTTCCTAAACGACAAAGACCACCTAGGAGCCACATACTCAGGACAGGCTGCCTGGAATGATGTCACCTTTCTACAAGAGACAGTGTCACCAGATATGAGCTCTGGAAGCGGAATTCTCTGAGTCTCTCAGCTGAATTCTCTATCCCTCTCCTGGATCTCTCTTGCAGATGGAAGCTGCTGGTGCCATCCCCAGCTTGAACCCTTCTTTGGAATGCAGACAGAGGTACCCAGGTGTGTAAAGTAAGCATTGCTCAGTGTTGGTGCAAAGCTTTTGTGTTCCTCCTGGAACCAAGGAGACTCCTGAGACACTGCAAAGCCTTGTTTCACCAAGGGTCCATTGTGACACAGCGGGGGCTCATGGAATCAAGGAGACAATTGTGACAGCACAGACCCTCCTAGAAACAAGTCTCTGTTGTGGCAGTCATGGAATCAAAGAGACATTTGTGACACAGCCAGGCCGTGTGGAACCAATGGTCCATTGTTACCCTGCAGAGTCAAGAAGAACATGGTGACACCACAGAACTGATGGAACCAAGGGTCCTTTGTGGCACAGCAGGGCCTCCTTGGAACCCAGGGGACCATTGTGACAAGGCAGGGCCTAATGGAACCATGGAGACCATTGTGACACTAAGGAAACTCATGGAACCACAGTGACCATTGGGACGCTGTGGAACCTCACAGAACCAAGGGTCCATTGTGACATTGTGGTGACTCCTGAAATCAAACATTGTGAAACTTGGAGGCCTAATGGAACAAGGGTTTCTATTGTGACACTGCAGAACCTCATGGAATCAAGGTGACCACGTTACACTGTAGAAGCCCATGGAACCAAGGGGCCATTGTGACACTGTGGAACCAAGGAAACTGTTGTTGACAGTACAAAAACTCATGGAATGAAAAGTCCAGTGTGACATGAGGGAGCCTCATGGCCCAAGGGTCCATTGTGACCTCATGGAATAGAGGGTCCATTGTGACACAGCAGGGCCTTGTGGAACCAAGGGTGCATTGAGGCACAGCCAGGCCTTGCTGGAACCAAAGAAACCCCTGCTCAAAGCAGGGTAACTCCCAGAACCAAGGAGTCCATTGGTACAGCATAAAACCTATGGAACCAAGGGGCCATTGGGACAAAGTGGGGCCTCATGGAACTAAGGGGACATTCTGACCCATTGGGACTGCAGGGAAGGAATTGTCCATGATGACAATGCTAAAAGGAGACCATGGAGACACTATGGAACCTCATGGATCCAAGGGGCCATTGTGACACCAAAGAACTTCATGGAACCCAGGGTCCATTGTGACATAGCAAGGCCTCATTGGAACAAAGGAACCATTGTTGACAGTACAGAAACTCATGGAACCAAGGGGCTGTGGTGACACAGCAGGGACACATGGAAGCAAGGAGACCAGTGACATTTAGGAACCTCATGGAACCAAGGGTTCATTAGGACACTGCAGAAACAAGGAGACCATTGCTGACACTATGGAAGCTCAGGGAACCAAGTGGCCATTGTTACACTCCAAAGTGTTGTTTATCCAAAGAGACCATTGTCCAACTGCAGAACCTCATGGCACTGAGGCTTCACTGTGACACAGCAGGGTTCCATGAAACCAATTGTCCATTGTGACCATGCAGATCCAAGGAAACCATGGTGACACTAGGGAAGCTCATGGAACGAAGCGGCCATTGTGACACAGCAAGGCCTCGAGGAACCAAGGAGAGCATTGTGACATCATGGAATCTCATGGAACCAAGGGTCCATTGTTACAGTCCAGAACCAAGGAGACCATTTGGTCACTACAGAACCTCATGGAATCAAGGGTCACTTGTGAAACAGTTGGGTTTCATGGAACCAAGAAGCCATTGTGACACAGCAGGGCCACATGGAACTGATGGTCCATAGTGATACTGTGGATCCAAGGAGGCCCTGCCAATACTAGGGAATTTGATAAATGAGTATGATTTCATGTTAACTGAATTGTAACTATGTCAAATTTTAGAAAAAGAGAAATGATATGTGATTACTATCACAAAACTGATGTTTTCAGATGTTTATGAAAAAAACAACAAAAAAAAGGATACAGGACATAATTTCAGATAAATGATATCCCAAAACGGAATAGGCCTTGGGATAATCAGAAGATAGGCCTTGAGATGGACAGTTAGGACGGTTCCTGGTACAAAATTTGTGTTTTTATTTAAGGCTTATTTTTGGAATATGATGTTGGCTAACATAACACAAGGCTCAGGGCACCTGTACAACCTTTAAGGTTATGTGGAGGACAATGAGGAAGACTGTGAGCCTTCATCCAAAAGACCATTACACGAAGACAGAAGAGCCCCTAGCAACAAGTGAAGCATGTGCCTTGAAGGACAGTGACATAGATTTTTAGAATTGGGAATAGGAGGAAATTTAGGGGAAACATGGATGAATATGTATTAGCAGACATTATATAAGTGTAGTCTGAATTGCTCTGTTTCGTATGTGAGGAAGGCTGAGAAGGTCTCCCTATACCCCAGTCAGTCTTGCTTATTCCTTATCAGAACCTTAACCACATTTAAGTAATTATTGCCAGATTGTTGTATATGTTTAATTTTATAATAAATTGCTATTCAAATTGCTGCTAAATTTAAAATTTGTTGTTTATTCTATTTATATTTGTACCATGTGCCTGCCTTGTTCCAGGGCTGTCACATGCCTTGGGGCTGCCCTGCATCCTCTTGGGGAAATTCCCTGAGGGTCAGAGCACTCAGTGCCCAGACTCCTTTCCCTGTGCCTGCTGTGTCCCCTGGGGCTGCAGAGCTCTCCTGGCCCCTCAAGGTCACTGCCTGAGGCTGAGCTAAAGAGATTTGCCCACGGTGGTTGGTCTGGGCAAGTGACACCCATCTCTGGGTAAAAAATGGTTTTGCTTTAATACAATTGCTTCAAAATTGCTTCCTGGAGCACTATCTTAAAATAGATGCTACAGCTCCTTTACTGTGGACTAAATCATTCTGATTGCAACCTTTTTGTCTAATCATGATCATAATCAGTCATATCTATATGGACATAAATACTTCTGGTTTGTCATCCTTAATGTTGTGGGACAAAGTTGTACAAAGGTTCAATTCTACCTGCATAATCCTTTAGGCATAAATCCTTGAGAAAGTCTGGGGCTGGGATTGGATCCAGGCACTCCCAGGATCCTCTCAGAGAAGGAGTTTAGAAAGCCTGGGGGTCCTGGTTTGGGGGAGCTTGGGGGTATAATGTGGTCATTGGGGGTTCTTTGTGAACCTCGTGACCCAACAGGAGCTTCTCTAATCAACTTTGCCTGAAGCTACCACTCTGCCCATAACAGGAACCCCTGTGAGTGTCTGTGACATCCCAGCTCTTTGGCAGCCTGAACACTCCTGGGATGTCCCCATGGAGCCACTGGGAGTGTCTGTGACATCCCAGCTCTTTGGCAGCCTGGACACTCCTGGGATGTCCCATGGAGCCCCTGGGAGTGTCTGTGACATCCCAGCTCTTTGGCAGCCTGGACACTCCTGGGATGTCCCCTGGAGCCCCTGTGAGTGTCGGTGACCTCGCTGTTCTTTAGGAGCACAGGGATGTCACCACTGGACTCCTGCCACTGCCTGGGACAAATTGGCTCCTTGGCAGGACACAGACACCTCTGCTGTCACTGTGCAGCCCTGGGACTGTCACCTCATGACCCTTAGGAAGATTAAGGAGCCCTGGGATGTCACCACAGAGCCCCTGTGACTGAGTGTGACCAAAGAGATCTTCAGGAGCCCAGAGACCCCTCATATGCCACCACAGAGCCCCTGTGCCTGCACGTGAGCTCACAGCTCTTGAGCAGCTGGAAACCCCTGGAATCTCCTCAATCTGCTCTGCTGAGGATGGAGCCTCAGCAACTTGGAAGTTCCCTGATGAATTTTCGCTCTCCAGAGGCTTGTTCAGTCTTCAGCTCTTCGGTTCAGGAATTCAGAGCCAAAGGCTCATTAACATTCCAAAGCACTCTAACAAGAAAAGCCCCTGGGAATAATTTCATTTCAAGTCTTCAATTCTTCTATGGTGAATTGTACAGATTTCAGAAGTGTATTCAAAGAGAATATACTACATTTTTAAAAAAATGTAGGGGTGTTTTTTGCCCTATTTTGTCGGATTATTCCCTTTTCTGACCCAGAGATGGGGCAACCGAGAGGTGTTTTAAAAACTATTATTCCCTTTTCAGTCTCGTGTGAAGGGTGATACAGTACAGATGTTACAATCCATGCCATCACAATCAGAAGCCAACTATTTCCTAATTACAATACATTAAAAGTGTTTCTTGGCCTATCAGTTTTTGCCACACAATGCTGTTAGTGCCCTAAAGCCAATCCTCTAAAATCACCCCTCATGGGTCCCACTACAATGCACCTTTCATAGTTCTACTTCTCCAAAGTATCTCATTTTATTTGCAAGGCCGTCCCTTGAAACTTCACTTGAAACTGCACAGACAGCCCTGCCCTGGGCTCTGCCGGGCTCTGGGCCAGCAGAGAGGCCGTGCAGGGCTGGCCATGGCTGGGAACAGGCCCTGAGCCCCGCAGGAGGATGGAGCTGGGCCACAGCCAAAGTGCCCCACTGTGGGAAATGGATTGTAGAGAATTCTCAAAGCCTGACTGAAGGCTCACATAATGTGCATCTGTAGGCAAACCTTGAGAGAAGAAATGCTGACTTAGAAATGCCATGGAATAGGATGGGCATTGTTGAGAGAGTCCTCAGTGATTGTGTTCTTTGAATTTGTCTGACGATTCAGAATCCTGAACTTTAAAAACTGAGAGATTTGGCAAATCAAATTAAAGCAGAGGATGGATCATGGTTGAATGACTTGTTTGAATGATGGAGCTTTGCACCTTGGCTAAAGGAGCTTTGCAAAATAGGTTTATATGCATTGATTGTTATAGTGACAATGCTCGTGATAGTGCCTTGTGTACTTCATTGTGCACGGCAAACGACAAACAAGGCCATCAAAGAAGTCTTTTCTGTTCAAGAGAGAGGGAGAAATGTGGGAAATGGATTTGTAGAGAATTCTCAAAGCCTGACAGAAGGCTCACATACTGTGCATCTGTAGGCAAACCTTGAGATAAGAGATGCTGACTTAGAAATGCCATGGAATAGGATGGGCATTGTTGAGAGAGAAACGGGACTAGAAACAAGTGTCAAGGGATGGCCTTGCAAATAAGATGAGATACTTTGGAGAAGTAGAACTATGAAAGGTGCATTGTAGTAGGACACATGAGGGGTGATTTTACATGACTGGCTTTTGGGCATTAACAGCACTGTGTGGCAAAAGCTGATAGGCCAAGAAACACTTTTAATGTATTGTAATTAGGAGATAGTTGGCTTCTGTTTGTGATGGTGTGAACTGTAACATCTGTACTGTCTCACCCTTCACAGGAGACAGAAAAAAGAACACAAGATTTTAAACGCCTCTCAGTTGCCCATCTCTGGGTCAAAAAAGGGTATAATCCAACAAAATAGGGCAAAAAACATCCCTGCATTTTTTAAAAATATAGTATATTCTCTTTGAATGCACGCCTGAAATCTGTACAATTCACCACAGAAGAATTGAAGACTTCAAATTAAATTATTCCCAGGGGCTTTTCTTCTTAGAGTGCTTTGGAATGTTAATGAGCCTTTGGCACTGAATTCCTGAACTGACGAGCTGAAGACTGAACAAGTCTTTGGAGAGCTGAAATTCATCAGGGAACCTCCAAGTTGCTGAGGATCCATCCTCAGCAGAGCAGATTGAAGAGATTCCAGGAGATTCCAGCTGCTCAAGAGCTGTGAGCTCACGTGCAGGCACAGGGGCTCCATGGTGGCATCTGAGGGGTCTCTGGGCTCCTGAAGATCTCTTTGGTCACACTCAGTCCCAGGGGCTCTGTGGTGACATCCCAGGGGGCCTTAATCTTCCTAAGGGTCATGAGGTGACAGTCACAGGGCTGGAGAGTGACAGCAGAGGTGTCTGTGCCCTGCCAAGGAGCCAATTTGTCCCAGGCAGTGGCAGGAGTCCAGTGGTGACATCCCTGTGCTCCTAAAGAACAGCGAGGTCACTGATACTCACAGGGGCTCCATGGGGACATCCCAGGAGTGTCCAGGCTGCCAAAGAGCTGGGATGTCACAGACACTCACAGGGGCTCCAGGGGACATCCCAGGAGTGTCCAGGCTGCCAAAGAGCTGGGATGTCACAGACACTCACAAGGGCTCCAGGGGACATCCCAGGAGTGTCCAGGCTGCCAAAGAGTTGGGATGTCACAGACACTCACAGGGGTTCCTGTCATGGGCAGAGTGGCAGCTTCAGGCAAAGTTTATTAAAGAATCTCCTGTTGGGTCATGAGGTTCACAAAGAACCCCGAATGACCACGTTATACCCCCAAGCTCCCCCAAACCAGGAGCGTTCTAAACTCCTTCTGTGAGAGGATCCTGGGAGTGCCTGGATCCAATCTCAGCCCTAGACTTTCTCAAGGATTTATGCCTAAAGGATTAGACAGGTGGAATTGAACCTTTGTACAACTTTGTCCCATAACATTAAGGAGGGCAAACCAGGAGTATTTATGTACATATAGGTGTGACTGATTATGATCATGATTAGACGAAAAGGTCTTAATCAAAATTATTTACTCCACAGTACAGGAGCTGTAAAATCTATTTTTAGATAGTGCTCTAGGAAGCAATTTTGAAGCAATTGTATTAAAGCAAAACCAGTTATTAACCAGAGGTGGGTGTCACTCCCCCAGACAAACAACCCTGGGCAAATCTCTTGAGCTCAGCCTCAGGCAGTGACCTTGAGGGGTGTCCCCACTCCGGGGAGGAATCTCCACACACCCTCCCAAGAAGGGAAATGTCAGGAGATGCTGCAGTTAAAATTTGGGATGGGGTTGTTCTAGTCTGAAGTGCTGCCCTGTCAGTCAGATGTGCCCAGGCTGTGCCAGCTCAGCAACTCTGCAGAAGCTCTCAGTGGTGTCACTGGGTTGTTGCTTTCTCTGGGGATTTTAGCAGCTCTGCCACGGCTTCAGCTCCCTCTCAGCATGTGGAACTTTGGGCGGGAGGAGTCAGGCTGCTTTCAGCATTCTTCACCCCCAAAGCAGCATGATCCCCTTCTTCATTTCCCCCTGGGGGCTTTGCAAACAGGGCCTTGCTGGAGCTGTTTGAGCCCATTGCAGGCAGAGCCTCCTGCTCCAGCAGGATCTGCCTTTCCTGTGCCATGGACAGGCCAGGTCCTGCTATAAATATAAATATAAATATAAATATAAATATAAATATAAATATAAATAGCAACAAATTTAACAATTAGCAGCAATTTTAATACCAATTTAATAAAAAATTCAACATATACAAAAATTTGGCAATTATTAGGTAAGTTTGGTTAAGGTTCTGATACAGCATAAGCAAAACTCACCGGGGTACAGGGAGGGCTTCTCACCCTGTTTCAGGTACAAAACAGAGCAATTCAGACTACACTTATATACTATCTGCTAATACATATTCATCAATGTTTCCCCTAAGTTTCCTCCTATTTTCAATTCTAAAAATCTATGTCACTGTACTTCAAGGCACATGCTTCACTTGATGCTAGGGGCTCTTCTGTCTTCTGTCTTCTTTTGGTGGTCTTTTGGATGAAGGCTCACAGTCTTCCTCATTGACCTCTGGATAACCTTACAGGTTGCACAGGCACCCCAAGCCTTGTGTTATGTTAGTCAACATCATATTCCAAAAATAAGCCTTAAATAAAAACACAACTTAGATTCTGTACCTGGAACCATCCCAATTGTCCATCTCAAGGCTGATCTTCCAATTATCCCAAGGCCTATTCTGTTTTAGGATATTACTTATCTGAAATTATGTCCTGTATCCTTTTTTATTATTATTATTTTTCATAAACATCTGCAAACATCAGTTTTGTGACACTAATCACATATCATTTGTCTTTTTCTAAAATATTGATGTAGTTACAATTTAGTTACCACAAATTCATACTCATTTATCACAATCCCTAGAATTGGCATGGGCTCCTTGGATCCACAGTATCACTATGGACCATTGGTTCCATGTGACCCTGCTCTGTCACCGTGGCTTCTTGGTTTGATGAAGCCCAACTCTTTCACAATGACCCTTGATTCCAGGAGGTTCTGTACCATCACAATGGTCTCCTTGGTTCTGGACTGTAACAATGGACCCTTGGTTCCATGAGATTCCATGATGTCACAATGCTCTCCTTGGTTCCATGAGGCCTTGCTCTGTCACAATGGCCACTCGGTTCCATGAGCTTCCCTAGTGTCACCATGGTCTCCTTTGATCTGCATGGTCACAATGGACAATTGGTTTCATGGAACCCTGCTGTGTCACAGTGAAGCCTCAGTGCCATGAAGTTCTGTTGTTGGACAATGCTCTATTTGGTTCAACAACACTTTGAAGTGTAACAATGGCCACTTTGTTCCATGAGCTTCCGTATTGTCAACAATGGTCTCCTTGTTTCTGCAGCGTCCTAATGAACCCTTGGTTCCATGAGGTTCCTAAATGTCACTGGTCTCCTTGCTTCCATGTGTCCCCGCTGTGTCACCACAGCCCCTTGGTTCCATGAGTTTCTGTACTGTCAACAATGGTTCCTTTGTTCCAATGAGGCCTTGCTATGTCACAATGGCTCCTGGGTTCCATGAAGTTCTTTGGTGTCACAATGGCCCCTTGGATCCATGAGGTTCCATAGTGTCTCCATGGTCTCCTCAGATCTGCATTGTCATCATGGACAATTCCTTCCCTGCAGTCCCAATGGGTCAGAATGTCCCCTTAGTTCCATGAGGCCCAGCTTTGTCCCAATGGCCCCTTGGTTCCACAGGTTTTATGCTGTACCAATGGACTCCTTGGTTCTATGGTTTACCCTGCTTTGAGCAGTGGTTTCTTTGGTTCCAGCAAGGCCCGGCTGTGCCTCAATGCACCCTTGATTCCATGAGGCCCTGCTGTGTCACAATGGACCCTCTATTCCATGAGGCCCTACAGAGTCACAATGCACCCTTGGGTCCATGGGGTTCCCTCATGTCACACTGGACTTTTCATTCCATGATGTTTCATACTGTCAACAACAGTTTCCTTGGTTCCACAGTGTCACAATGGCCCCTTGGTTCCATGAGCTTCTGCAGTGTAACATGGTCACCTTGATTCCATGAGGTTCTGCAGTGTCACAATAGGAACCCTTGTTCCATTAGGCCTCCAGGTTTCACAATGTTTGATTCCAGGAGGCACCACAATGTCACAATGGACCCTTGGTTCTGTGAGGTTCCATAGCATCCCAATGGTCACCGTGGTTCCATGAGTTTCCTTAATGTCACAATGGTCTCCATGGTTCCATTAGGCCCTGCCTTGTCACAATGGTCCCCTGGGTTCCAAGGAGGCCCTGCTGTGCCCCAAAGGACCCGTGGTTCCATCAGGTTCTGTGGTGTCACCATGTTCTTCTTGACTCTGCAGGGTAACAATGGACCATTGGTTCCACATGGCCTGGCTGTGTCACAAATGTCTCTTTGATTCCATGACTGCTACAACAGAGACTTGTTTCTAGGAGGTTCTCTACTGTCACAATTGTCTCCTTGATTCCATGAGCCCCCCACTGTGTCACAATGGACCCTTGGTGAAACAAGGCCTTGCAGTGTCTCAGGAGTCTCCTTGGTTCCAGAGGAACACAAAAGCTTTGCATCAGCATTGAGCAACGCTTCCTTTACACACCTGGGAACCTCTGTCTGCATTCCAAAGAAGGGTTCAAGCTGAGGATGGCACCAGCAGCTTCCATCTGCAAAAGAGATCCAGGACAGGCACAGAGAATTCAGCTGAAAGACTCGGAGAATTCTGCTTCCAGAACTCATTTCTGGTGACACTGTCCCTTGTAGAAAGGTGACATCATTCCAGGCAGCCTGTCCTGAGCATGTGGTTCCTGAGTGGGCTTTGTTGTTTAGGAAACCTGCTGAAGCTTTTCCATTCTTTCCTCAGCAACAGGAAAACTTCTCCTGGGCCTGTGTGCAGGCTGAGGCCTGAGGAGAGCAGGTGGGACATGGTGCAATGGGCTGGGACAGGCAGCTGCAGAGCTCAGGGGACAAGGTTCTGCTGCAGGGCACAGGGATGTCAGTGCCAGGTGGGCAATGTCAGACATGGTGAGGTTGGAGTGAGGAGCAACTTGTCCAAACAGGGTCAGCCTGCAAGAGGCTCATTTTTCTCCGTGCCCAGACCTCCCAAGTAGACATTTAGAATCAAGATCTCTTGGGGAATGTTTCTATCGACGCTTCAATGATCTGGAAAATAAAAAAATGCTTGATTCAAAATGGAAAAGTCATGAGGTGCACTTTGACATCTCCCTCCTTCACAGGACACCAAACTGACTCCAGTTAGCTGCACAAGCCCTGGAGACTCAAAGACAATTGAAGGAAGACAAGGAGCTCCTGAGGGCTTTCTGTATTTTCATCGGCCCCTCGGTGAATTTGGGGCTGACTCCAGGACTCCCAGGCACTGAGAGAAGGTTGAAGAAGCTGCTGAAGGAGTCAGAAGCAAAACCCCAAGTCCCTTGGGGCATCCCTTGGCCCCAGGGAGGGCAGGGAGTGCCAAAGGCTGCCCAGGCACTGGTGAGAGCAGCTCCTTGAGGCCAGGATTGCAGGGAGCCCAAGGCTGTGAGCAGGGACTGCAATGCTGAGCAAGGCCTGGGCTGGCTGGAGGGAGCAGAAAGGCCAAGGCCTGAGCCCAGGCCTGGCACAGCAGGGCCTGTCCCTCGCGGCTGGCTGGGGGCTGTTGGTGGGGCAGGGGGATGGCAGGGGCAGCAAGGACAAATGTCCTAAAGCTGCAAGGCCTGCCAGCCTGCTGAGGGAGGGGCCAGGCAGAAGCCAAGTGCAGGCTTTCCTGCAAGGAAAGTTCCTTCTGTGGGGCCTGCAGAGGCGCTGGCAGAGCCCAGGGGACAAAGGCCTGGGTGCCTGTGGCCCTGCCAGCCCTGCCCAGCCCTTGGCCATCTCTCCTGCAGCTGGGAGTGTGGATCTGCTGGAGGGCAGGAGGGCTCTGCACAGGGCCCTGGACAGGCTGCATCCAGGGCCCAAATCCAACCATGGCAGCTTGAACAAGACCAAGGGCCGGCTCCTGCACTTTGGCCACAACAAGCCCTGCAGTGCTCCAGGCTGGGGACAGAGTGGCTGGACAGTGGCCAGGCAGAAAGGGACCTGGGGCAGTGCTGGACAGCAGGCTGGACATGAGGCAGCAGTGTGCCCAGGGGGCCAAGAAGGCCAATGGCTCCTGGCCTGGATCAGGAATGGTGTGGCCAGCAGGAGCAGAGCTGCTGTGCCAGCCCTGCCCTGCCCCCAGCTCTGCACACAGACATTGCTGCTGCAGCTCCAGAGAAGGGAACAAAAGAGGGATCTCTGGTGAAAACTTTGCCAGGAGATCCTTTCATTCATTGAGAGCCACTGAGAGCACACCTCCCCATTGATACACACTGAAGCTACAGCAGAGTTGGAGAAAATCAAAATGGGAAATGGCAAAATGGCCCTTCTTCGCAGATAGTTTTGAAAAACTAAAAGGCAGGGAAAAAATAAAAACAAACCAAAATAACAAAACAGAACTACACCAACAAGAACTATCAAAGATGACTTTTAATACAAATTATTTGTAGAAACTGGCCAGCAGTTTAATGTTTGTGAAATCTTGCAGTGATCAGTGTCCTCACTGCAGTCTTGAGCTCCTGGTTCCTCAGGCTGTAGATGAGGGGGTTCAGGGCTGGAGGCACCACCGAGTACAGAACTGACAGGACCAGATCCAGGGATGGGGAGGAGATGGAGGGGGGCTTCAGGTAGACAAAGAATGAGGTGCTGATAAACAGGGAGAGCACAGCCAGGTGAGGGAGGCAGGTGGAAAAGGCTTTGTGCCGTCCCTGCTCAGAGGGGATCCTCAGCACAGCCCTGAAGATCTGCACATAGGAGAAAATTATGAACACAAAACAGCCAAATACCAAACAGACACCAACCACAAGAATCCCAAGTTCCCTGAGTTTGGAGTGTGAGCAGGAGAGCTTGAGTACGTGTGGGATTTCACAGAAGAACTGGCCCAGGGCATTACCATGGCACAAGGGCAGGGAAAATGTATTGGCTGTGTGCATGAGAGCATTGAGAAAGGCACTGGCCCAGGCAGCTGCTGCCATGTGGGCACAAGCTCTGCTGCCAAGGAGGGTCCCGTAGTGCAGGGGTTTGCAGATGGACACGTAGCGGTCGTAGCACATGACGGTCAGCAGGGAAACCTCTGCTCCCATAAAGAAAACAAAGAAAAAGAGCTGCACAGCACATCCTGTGTAGGAGATGTTCCTGGTGTCCCAGAGGGAATTGTGCATGGCTTTGGGGACAGTGGTGCAGATGCAGCCCAGGTCGGTGAGGGCCAGGTTGAGCAGGAAGAAGAACATGGGGCTGTGCAGGTGGTGGCCGCAGGCTACGGCGCTGATGATGAGGCTGTTGCCCAGGAGGGCAGCCAGGGAGATGCCCAGGAAGAGGCAGAAGTGCAGGAGCTGCAGCTGCCGCCTGTCTGCCAATGCCAGCAGGAGGAAGTGGCTGATGGAGCTGCTGTTGGGCATTTGCTGTCTCTGGACATGGGCACCTGTTCATGGAGAAAGGACAGGGACAAGTCAGCAGAGGCTGCTTTGAGCCAAACCTGGGCCATTCCCTGTCAGGTGTCTTGCTCTGAGGCCCCCACCTTTTTTCCTGTTCTGGGAAAACCTTCACCCAGATCCCTGCCTGAGCTCCAGTTGTGCTGTCTGAGTGTGCCAGCAACAGCCAGGCCTGTGCATGGGGGCTCTCCAGGAGCCATCCCTGCCCTGCTGCCCTGGGTTTGTGGCCATGTGGCAGAGGGAAAAGACTGGATATTCAGGATTTGTCAGGCAAATCACTCCTAATGCATAAAATCTTGTTGCCATCTTCACTCCCAGGTTTAAAGGACAAGGACAGCAGGGTAGAGATGTATCAAGTTTTTTCCTAGCCACACATCGTTGCTGGTTCCCTGAGGTCAGAAATCCCCAGCATTTCTGCTGCACTCAGAGTTGGCCACTAAAAGACGTGAGAAGCAAAGGATTCCCTGTGCCTTGGGCAAGTTGAGGGGCTGGATGGGCTTGTTCCCAACTGCCCTGGGTTTGCAGCTTTGGCTGCAGTCAGAGCACAGTCACACTCCTGGGTCACCCTGGGATAAACCAGACCCTGCCCAGAGCAGAGGGATCCCTGAATGTCTCCCCCTCTCCAAAGGGCTCTGGGCAAGGTCTCAGCACCCCCTTCTGCCAAGGACACTCACGGCTCCCTTGGCAAACCCAGCAGCATTTCCTCAGCTCTGGCATCTCTGCACTTCCCCGGGGCACATTCAGGGAACTCCAAGGGGCTCTGGCACAGATTTGCATCCAGGAGGGCAGCTCAGAGCTTGCAAGGACACAGCAAGGAGATCCCTGAATGTGCCCATGATGGGATCTCAGGGAGGGGGCTCAGCCCATTCCCCTTTGCCATGGACTGCTCTGCCCACAGCCCCACAGGTCCCAGGGAAGCTTGGACACCCCATGGCCATGGCCACAGCTGCCTGGCAGCAATGCCAAGGGCAGTGCCTGACTCAGCTGCTGCCAATGCCAGAGCCTCCCTGAGAGCACCAGATGACAGGGACAATCTCAGGGCAGTGCAGAACCCAGAGAAGATGTGGTGGGGCTGTGCCTGGGAGGGCAGGGCAGAGACAGCCGGGCACTCAGGACAGTGTTCCCGTGCCCAGCTGTGCACGGCACCTCCCACACACCCACAGTGCCCTCCTGCCCCCAGCACTGCTCTCTTCAGCCCCCTCTCCTTCCCTCAGCATCTCCCTGGGCCTGGACATTTCCCTTCTGAGAGGAGCCTTGTCCCTGCCAGCGCTGACAGAGCCCATCCCAGCCTCTGTGCCCTGGGCCCGGCCCTACAGAAACCTGCCTGTCTGCAGGGCCCTGGCTGGGGCAGGCTCTGTCTGCAGCTGGCCAAGGGCAGCTCAGGAGAGCCCTGCTGGGCCCTGCAAAGGTGATGCTGCTGCTGCTGCTGCTGTCCAGGGCTGAGGAGGGGCTGAAGGCCCTTGAGGAGCCTCCCAGCAGAGAGACTGACCACCCAAAGTTACAGTGCTGGAGTCTCTGTAAATGTTCAAACATTCCTTTGATGATCCTGAGTGTTCCTTTCAACTCAGAATGTTCTGTGATTCTGTGATTGCAGTTCCTGTTCTGCTGCTCTCATCCCCCTGTTGCCTATAATCAAAAGAGAAAAAAACCCCTTGTAACAGTGTTAGAACAGTAAAATAAAAACCAGACCTTTATTGGAAGCTTCCAGGTGTCCCAGTGGGGATGGGGCACACCCGGCCCCTGATTTCAACAATTTATTGAGGTTGATTAATTAGGATATTTGGCAGGAACATCCAATAGGAGATTCAGTTGCACCAGTTACACACCCCTGGGTCAATCCATTGCTCCGAAGGTTTCTTTGCCCCACTTTTTTTGATGACTGCTAACACTCTGGGTCAAAAACAAAATGTTCTTCTTGCAGGTCCTCTTCCTGATAATAAGACTACACAGTAGTTCAGGAATGTAATTAGAAGGTCAGCTTATTGTTCTAAAACGTAAAAGAAAGGGTAGAAAACATGCTAGAATAATTAAGAATTATAC
Source organism: Phylloscopus trochilus trochilus (assembly GCA_016584745.2). Taxonomy (NCBI): domain Eukaryota; kingdom Metazoa; phylum Chordata; class Aves; order Passeriformes; family Phylloscopidae; genus Phylloscopus; species Phylloscopus trochilus. Next base: position 5,810,423 of record WQNJ02000048.1, on the reverse strand, counting down.
TTAAATAAGTATATCTATACTGTAAGTATATAAGTATATATATGTATACTATACAATACTATACAATATATACTATAGTATATGTACATATATGAACTGTAAGTGTATGTACATATATGTATATATACTAGAGAATATAAGTATATGTATACTATAATAAGTATATGCAATAGCAGTTAAATAGAGTAAATAAAGATTTAATAATTTTATAATTATATAATAGCAGTTAACAGAGCTATGAATATATGAAAAATGTATAAAAAGCAAACATCCATTTTTCATCACCCCACCTCTCCCACACTGCTCCAAGCAGGAAATTAAAACACTCTCAGGAACGCTCCTGATCTGTACAGCAATCCCAGGCTCACCTTCTTTTGGGAAGTGTCCTCCAGAGCTGTGCCCAGGCTGGTGTGGAGCTGGGAGCAGCCCTGCCCCACACAGCACCTCTCAGCAGCAGCACCTGCCCTGCTCAGGGTGGCTCCTTCCCCCCACAGCTTCTCCCCAGCACTGGGAGCAGCTCCCCGGGCCGGCTGAGAGCTGTCCCTGGCAGGCAGCAGAGTCCCTGGGCCAGCACAGAGCCCTGGGCTGCAGGAGCCTGCTCTGCAGGACAGCCCTGGGCAGCCCTGGCTGCAGCCCCGGCTGCTCAGCCCTGCAGCAGAGCCTGGCACAGGGAGCTGCCCTGTGCTGTGCCTGGGCTGCTGCAGCAGGGAAACCCAGCCCTGCCCCAGGGCCACATCCCTGCCCTGCAGCAGCTCCGAGAGTGCTCCTGGAAGGGCCTCAGAGCTGTGGGATGTGGCAGCTTCAGGAGATCCCTGCAGGAAGTGCAGCTTATCTTCCCCCAGCCAGAGAGCGACTGTTCCCAATGCTGTGAGGGTTTCTCCTCCAGTGAGCCCTGAGTGAGCTCTGCTGGGCTGGGAAAAGAGTTGCTCATCAGGAGAAATGTCTTTTGAAGCTCTTCTTGGTTGCCAGGAGCTGCTGCCTCTGTGCCAGGAGCCCAGCCCAGCTCATTAGCACAGACACAGCACAAGGACTTTAATGACCCTCTTGGGGCTGGTGCTGAGGCCCTGAACATCAGTCCCTGACAGGGAGATGAAGAAATCTCTCAAGAACTCCAAGGCAGAATCCAACTCCAAAGTTTCTGGAAGTTTTAATGGGTCCCACTGAGGCACACAACAGAGAAAGTGTCCCCATGCTTCAGGCAGAGCAGAGAACTGCAGGCAGTGATGCCAGGAGGGGACAAAGAGAAGCCAAGTCTTGGTGGCCTGGGGCACAGCAGGGTCTGTGCCACCAAGGGCTGTCAGGAGACACCTTGTCCTGAGGCCCTGGGGCCTCCTGGCACAGCCCCAGCAAGGCCGGGCACTCTCAGCCCCTTGTCCTGCCCTCAGCATCCCCTTGACAGCCCAGTGGCCTCAAGGATGTGCTGGAAGGAGTCCCTGGGGAGCCCTGGTCAGGAATGGCCCTGGGGGGTTCCTCAATGCTCCCTGGCACTGCAGGTTCTTCAAAGGACTTTGGGTTTGGCTTTTGCCTTGGAGTTTCTGAGAGGTTTGTGCAATCATGGCCCCAATTATCTGCTTTAAGTCCCCTGGGATTCTCAGTTAGTAAAAACACTCAGTGGAGCTCATTAATACTTTAAGGTACTCAAAGTTTAATGAAGAACTTTTTTTTGGACACTGAGTCTGAGAAGTTTGTGCAATCATGGCTTCCAATTATCTGCTGTAATTAGTCCCTTGAGAGGCTTTGTCAGTAACAACACTCAGTGGGGCTCATTAATGCTTCAAGGTATTTCAGTTACTCTAAGGTACCTGGTATTTCCCTTTTAAATCTGATTTTGTGAGAAAGATTGTGCAATCCTGGCCCCAATTATCTACTTTAAGAAGTCCCTTGGGATTCTTAGTCAGTAAAAAAACTCAGTGCGGCTCATTAATACTTTAAGGTACTCAAAGTTTCTTAAATAACTTTTTTTTGCCACTGAGTCTCTGAAAAGTTTTTGTACCATCCTGGCCTCCAATTATCTGCTTTAATGAGTCCCTTGAGAACTTTACACTGACACTCAGTGGGGCTCATTGTTACTTTGAGATACTCAAGGTTTTTATGGTACTTTGGAATTTCCTGCCCACACTGAGTTTCAGGGAGGATTTTGTGTGATCCAATTCTCACCTCCAAGGAGTCCATGAGGAGCCTGTGTTGGGGATGGACCTTATTGTAACCCATGAATGCCTGGAAGTTCTTCTGACTTGGACTCCTGGAAAAGTTTCTGCAATCTCCTCTCAGGCCTTGAGGTTCCATGGCTCAGCCCCAAATGCAGCAAGGGGCTCATTAGGATCAAGCAAGTCCTGACAAACCATGGCTCTGCCTTGATTTCCCTCTGGTCTGGTGCAGTTCATTAGGAATCTTTTTTCCTAGAGTTTTGGAGAAACTTTTCAAAGAGGTTCTAATAAACTGTCTAGGTTTGGAAAGACACATGTCTGCCAGGGAAAGCTGGAGTTTCCTTCAGAATGGAAAATGTAAACCCCACCCCTCCTCAAAATTATAATTTTGCAATTAAGGGCTTTCAGGCAAAGATTTAGGAATAGGAATAACAGTTCTTTACTAAGAATATTAACAATACAAATGTAGTAGTACAAACAAAAACCAAAAACAAGCAAGCAAACAAACAAACAACAATCCTAGAAACCCTGACAGAGTCAGAGGTACAACCTGACACCCTGTTGGTCAGGGTGTTGGAAGCAGTCCAAAAGTGAGTCCTCCTGGAGTGGCAGATGTGTTTCTGTTGGAGCAGAGATGATCCTGAGAGAAAAGGGTCCAGCCATGGCAAGAAGGGTCCAGTCTTCCTCTGGGAATTCGGTGGAACCAGATACCTCGTGTTCCTACGTCTCAGTTTTTATCCAGGCAAGAATGGTTGGCTCCCCCCTCACTGGGTGGAGCATCTCACAATGGGATGATGGAATGTTTCATGTCCTTGGTGAGCCTTCATGGCCCATTAGCAGAAAATATCCCCCTGGAGGGAGGACAGGTGGTGAAAGAGATAAGAAACAATGCCCCACCTGGTTTGAACAGTTGGCCCATTATCAGAAGGCACCCACACCCCTCCCCCCAGAATAACAAGAGAGAAAGAAAAACATCTCCCTAACTGCTTTCAACAGTTGAAATAGAATACACATTTTTGGTTCCATAACCCAAGACAGTGAAACATGGATTGACCTTTCTACATTTAGAATTTGGACAAGGCCATGAAGTCTGACATCTGGCCTTGTTTGGGGCCTGGCCAGGCTTTGGGACGAACCCAAGAGGAGGATGAATCCAGATCTCCCCACTCTAGAAGTGCTGTCACTTTGTTTATGCAGCACTATCAAAGCTGGGCCCTCTCCCAGTGAGGTTGGAGCCTCACCTGTGGCTGGAGGCACCTGCAGGAATTCCCAGTGTCCGGGAGTGGCTCTGCAGTCCTTGGCTGTGACAGCTTCCCCCAGCTGATGTGTGGGTGTGGGTGATGGGAAAGTCTGAGGGTCACTGCTGATGGATCTTCCTTACTCACTGTGGGCACTTCTCCTTTTGTGATTCTTTGCACTTTTGCATTCTAATAATTCCTTCAGGTGGTGTCTGTGTCTTTGGTGCTGACCCTGCCAATTGGCACAACACACACTGTGGGCCCCACAGAACCAAAGGTGCCTTGTGACACTGCAGGGCCTGGTGGAACCAGGGGACCTCAGTGACACTGTGGGGCTCCATGGAACCAAGGAGTGCACTGTGACACTCTGGGGAACCAGGGGACCTCAGTGACACTGTGGGGCTCCATGGAACCAAGGAGTGCACTGTGACACTTTGGGGGGGAACCACGGGGCCATTGTGACCCTGCAGAACCAAGGAGATCATTTTGACCCTCCTGGATCCCTGGAACGTTGAGGCCACTGTGACACTGCAGGGCCTCATGAGACCATGGAGACCATTCCGTGGGGACTCATGCAACCAAGGTTCCATTGTTTTCCTCTCCCTGGCACTGCCCAGTCCAGCCTCTCTGTACCTGTGCCCCAGCCCAGCAGAGCAAGGGAGAAAGGCGGGGCCTGCAGCAGGAACTGGAGGCACTGGAGGTCAGGGACAGTGATTCTGTGTCTGGAATGCTCAGGAGAGGCATGTGGGGATGTGGGGATGTGCAATGCCAAGGGCAGCACCATGGGGCAGCCCCTGCCAGGCTGCTGAGCAGGGACAAGGAGGCCATGAGGCCCCAGGCCTGCAAGGGTCACTTGTCCCCTCCTCCTGGCTCAGGCCCAGGGCCAGCAGCCATGGCCCAAGTGCTGCAGGAGTTGGCTGTGTCAGGGCCTTGCAGCTGCTGCCCATCCCTGTGCCCTGTGCAGCCCAGGCTGTCCTACAGTGTCCATGCCCTGTGCCTCTGTCCCTGCAGGCTGTCGGCATCCCCCGGCTGCCCCACCTGGCTGGGCCCTTCCTTTGCTGACAGCTCTGCCTCCTGCCTGCCTCTGCCTGGGCACACACAGCCCTGGGCTTGATACCAAAGGGGTTCATTCCATTTTTACCCTGCCTGTGAACTTTTAGCAAAGGAACAAGGCATGCAGGGCCTGCTTTCCCAGCAGGGATGGTTGGAAGAGAAGAATACCTTACCTTGTACCCCTGCTGTACCCCTATCCTAAGTTGCTGGATCCTGTTCCTTGTTCCTGTTCCCTTACTGTACCCCTATCCCAAGTTGCTGTTCCCTGTTCCTTGTTCCTGTTCCCTTACTGTTCCCCTATCCCAAGTTGCTGTACCCTGTTCCTTGTTCCTGTTCCCTTACTGTACCCCTATCCCAAGTTGCTGGATCCTGTTCCTTGTTCTTGTTCGGGCCCCGCCTCCACTGCTCCCCCAGAGTTACACTTGACAGCTCATGGCCCCACCCGGTATGCAAACCATGGGAACTCCCATGGATCTGAGCCACTACAGGAAGTGAGACCACCGCATACAGACCCCTGAAGCTTGGAAGCTGGTGCACAAATGCCTCACCAAACCACACCAGAAGACAAAGCAAAGCAGCAGGCTGTCTGTAAAGCCACTTGTTCAACTTGCCATAACCTGAACAGAACTTGCTCAGAGTCACCCCCTAGACTTCAAACAAGCCCAAATGAGTAAGTCTCCTATAGGGCTCCTGTGAGGTTGGAGACCCCAGCTCTGCCTCTGGGCAAAGCTGATTGCACCTCCTCCTCCTCGTTGTCCCCAAGGAGCAGTGGCGGTGAGCACGACCCCTCGGGCCCCCAGCCAGGCTGATCTAATAAAGGCTTAAAAAGGGAGCAGAAGGTCTCCTGGGCCTTTTATTCCTGTCTATCTGGAAACTTGTCCAGGATTGCTGACCATGCCTGAAGAGGACTCCAGTGAGGGACAGCTGCGGGACGACTGCCCCGCCTGGGGCCTCCAGGACCAGCCAGCAATCCCCGGACCCGGAGACCAGCCTGGGCAGGACAACGAAGAGGAGCGCCGGATTGGTAAGACACCGGCGGCGGGAGTGGGAGGCGAGCGAGTGGATGTGTGAGTGAGACGGGGGCCGGCAGCTCGGACCCCCGAAGCGAGTGTGGACCCCTCAGTACCGCGGTTCCGGACTCCCGCGAGGGTGCCGGCCGCGAACGGGGGAAGCGAAAGGGGGCCTAGTGAGGCCCAGAAGGATGAAAGAGGCGCCTCCTGGGGATAGAAGGGCCCCCCCTCCAGGCATGCAGAGGGCTCCTTAGAGTATGAGTGGCACGCATAGGGGTAGGTCTCCCTTTTGAAAGGACCAAGCGGTCTAGGCTGCTCTGGGTGCGTAGGGGGCCTAGACGAGTGAGGGACACGCACAAAACAACCTAGGTGACTCCCGGGGTGGTGTGTGGGGGTACTTAGGTGGTTAGGTGTGAGTGAACACACCCCCCCCCACCTTGGGTACCGAGAAGACCTGACCAGGGAATTTGAATTGGGGGTCCCCAGGCCCTACCGGCACCAGGTGGTCAGTGAAGGACCTTCGCTTCCCGGGGTCTGTGACACAAGACGTGCTGAGAGGCCATAGCTGTCACGGCTCAGTCTCAGCCCAGGGAGGTCCTGGGAAGGGAGGTCGTCAACTTGCTGCCAGAGAGCACAGGGGCAGGTAGTCTGCGCAGGCGGGCGAGGCAGCTACGGTAACACACACACGCATCCCTTCGCCGAAGCCATCCCCTGGTGGGTGTAGTGGCTAGGAGGCAAGGGGGAAATTCTCCCACCACGTACTCACACTCAGCCCTCACGCAGAAGCTATCCTCACTGGGGAAGGGGGATAGTCAGGGAGCGGATGGGCAGGGGGCTTTGGGGTGAGCCCTGCTGACCAAAACCCTTGTGAACGGCACTGAGGCAGGGACGGGGGAAGGCCCCAGGTGGCCTAGTGCTAGGGTACCCTCACCATCAACCCAGTAGTGCTCACAGTCTCCACTGACAGGGGAGTCAGGGAGGCGAGGCAGGGGCGGAACGAAAGTCGGACTTTGTCCGATTGTGGATTTTGTGGACAACAAAGAGACAGGGACGGGGGAATGTCCCAAGTGGTCTAGTGCTAGGGTCCCCTCAACGTTGACAGTCGCCATTGACAGGAGAATCAGGGAGGCAAGGCAGGGGGAACGGAGGTTGGATTTTGTCTAATTGTGCATATACATATTCTTTGGTGTGAGTTCAGTTGCCCGTCATTAAGATTTCCATTCGAGTAGTGGCACGTTTATAAAGTATAAGTTTATGTAAGGGCCAGTTATAAGTTGTTTAAAAATTGTGTTGCCTGTCTGTTGTGTTTCATTTGGGTACAGGCACCGTCAGTTTTTAAGTTAAGGCCCAGAGTAAAAAAGGGTCATGGGGCAGTGTTTAACCCATTAGAACAAATATTAAATCATTGGGACGCACAGGAGGCCACCAAGGGCCTAGACCGGATTAAGATGATCCATTCTTGTATGGAGGTTTGGCCCCAATTGGAAATGCAAGGACAGTGGCCGTGGTATGGCACTAGAGATCCCTGGATGTGTTCCCAATGATACCAACATCTAGAAACCAAAAGAGGTTCAAGCCCAGAAGAAATAACATGTGCATCCTTGTGGCAAAAAGAGAAAACAGAAACAGAAGTAATAAAAGTAGGCAAGTTAAAAGAACAGAAAGCAGAAGTTAAGGAAAGTAAAGAGCAAGAGAAGGAGACTAGTGGAGCCAGTAATAAATGGGACCCCTTGGAGTACCTACCCCCTCCTCTCGTGTACCCAACAGTGCCCCAAACTCCCTCTCGCAATCCCCTGGCTATCCCAGCCTCCATACCACCCTCACTTAACCCTCCCGTTTCCAGTCTAAACCCTTTTTGCCCGAACCCGTCCTCTACCTTTTCGGCCCCCCCCACTGTCACTGAATCTTCTCCCTCAAACCCATCACCGGTTCCTTTGAATCTGCCTGTTACAGTTCCTTTACCTCCAGAAACCCCTCTAGCAAATCCAATTTCCTCTCCCTCACCTGTAGCTGTTCCTTTACCTCCGCCTGATTGGGAGCCAAATATGCCCAAAAGCAATCCTAACCTTCCCCCTAACAATGAGCAACTCCCCCTAACCCCTCTTCCTAGTCAAGAACAAAGTCCTGGAGGTGGACCCTATTGTCACACACGATCTAAGACTACCAAACTCTTCCCCTGGAGAGAAGTCCCCATGGGAGGAGTGGCTGGAGGGGTAGGGTTTGTTAATGCCCCATTGACAGCTTCAGAAGTTAGAGGATTTAAAAAAGAGCTAAGAAACCTAGCTGAGGACCTGGTGGGGATAGCCAACCCAGTGGATCAATTCCTGGGTCCTAATATTTACACCTGGAGTGAGATGAACCCTCTTTTAAATATCTTACTCAACTCCAAAGTGATAGCCATGATCCGTGTCACATGAAATGTGAATCTGGGAAGGAGAGAACAGGTTTGGGCTCCAGGCAGAAGACAAGCTCCCGCAGGTGGATCCAGGGTGGGATCCAAATAGAGAGGAGAGAAGACGGAATATGAAAGAATACAGAACCCTAATGGTAAAAGGCATGAAAGAATCTGTTCCCTGGGGTAACAACATCAAACTGGCCTTTGATGGAACCCAAGAAAAAGATGAGACCCCAGCCACCTGGTTCAACAGGTGAAGAAGAAATTTTCAATTATACTCAAACATAGATCCCGACAGTCCCAAACGCCAAGTACTGTTGAAAGTGCAATTCTTTACTAAATCCTGGCCATATATCAGGAAGAAGCTAGAAAAAATTAGTAACCCATGCTGCTATCTGGACCCAAGAAAAAGAGTGGACTCACGTTTCCCGTGTAAAAGGACCAGTATCGCCTCCTCCTAACTCTGGACAAAACCCAGAAAAATCCCCCACCAGTCTCCCCAAGTGGACTGCCATCCAAGATCCTGCCAGCCTTAAAGTAACTCTTAAGAGACAGCCAAAAACTGAAAAGAAAGTAGACTAAAACTGCAGAGTTCTTTTAAGCAAAATTGTTGTTCAAGTTGATATATACATGTACTTGTTAAGTTTTCGCAATTGTTAAGGTTTTGAGACAAATTGTTCATGGTTTTGATAGAAATGGAGTAAGTCAAATAAGAAATCCCCCATTGACTTCCCTCACAGAGCATTTCCCAAGAGCGGTTAAATTAGAAAGTGGGAAAAAGAGGACCTTATCACCCCTCGGAACCTAAGAGGCAAGACCAGGTGAAGCTAAAGAGAAAGGTGAGCCATGAAGATCCCTAAGGCAAAACTAGCTCCTACCGGACTCTTAGATGGACTGATGTTAGTCCAGTCACTAAGCTTTGTAGGAAGAGGGAGTGGAGAAGCATGCACCAAGTGCTACTACCCTCTTCATGATGAGGAAGACCTGGGATCTTTAATGAGGGTCCACACAAACATTAATCCCCCCTGCTTTGATCATATACAATTGGAAACTTGCCAAGAAGAAGGAAAAATATATTGGCTCACAAAAAATACAGCCTCATTTAGGCAGCGCCGGATTGGTGAATGCCCTGTAAGGGAAATCTGGTTGTGTTTTGAACAAGAGGGAATGAATAATCAAAGAAAAACAGTTGATGGTAAAAAAAGGAGAACCTGGATGAAACACTGGGTAAAAATCTATTAATTGACTTAATTGAGAAAATTAGCAAAGAACTAAATCTAACCAGTTGTTGGGTATATGGAAATACCCAAATGTAAGGTATTTGGCCCTGGGAAGGAATTAGCCTAACACCTCTAGACATTTTAAGATGGAAATTAACCGAGCAAAAACCCCAAATCACAGGGAAAAGGGGGCAAGAACAATGGGATTTAAAAGCAAGAGTAATTGGAGAAGAGTGTATTAAGAGGGCAGGAAAAAAATACCAAGCCCCTGTAGGAAGAGATGGCTGCCAGCACAGGGAAACCCCCTGCAATCCTGACCTCCTTGTTTTCCTCTCCTGGACACCGAGGGTACAAGGGATCTGGAGCAGCTGGCAAATTCTGAGCATCACACCCTGCTGAAGAACGTCCCAGTGCTCAGTATTTTTCTCTTCCTCCCCTTTTCCATCATCCTTTTTCTTCCCACAGCAATTCCTGCTGCTGCTTCTTGCCTTAACCACATTCCTGCACATTGCCCTTCACCCTTTCCCTTCCCAGCACACCAACACCATCCATCCCCTGTTGTCCAAATCCCTTCTTGACTTCCCTAATTGCCCCCCTGGGTGTCCATGTCCTTAATTCCATCTGGGAGAATGTGCAAACTGCCTCACCATTCTCCCAAGGGACCCTTCAGAGATATTTTGGGATCATCATCCCTTTTGCTGGGACCCCTTCCTGGCTTTCCCTTTTCCACCCTGCATGGGTGGCCTGCCATGATCACTCCCTGAAGATCCCAGTGTCCTCCCTGATGAGATTTTCAGTGCTCTCTCCCTGCTGACTCTTCCCAGACCCCCCTGATCTGTCACTCGTCTGTCTCCTGGACACTCTCGGGTCCCCAGTCAATCCTGGGGGCAGGAGGAGAAGGAAAGGAGAAGCAGGGATGAAGAACAACATGGTCAAAGGATGCACGTGGGAGGAGAAGGTGGGATTGTGCCAAGAAGGAGGAACAGTAGGAGGAAGAGGAGTGTGAGGAAGAGTAGGGACACAGGAGGAGGAGGAGGAGGAGCAGGAAGAGGAGGCAGCACAAGGTTCCACCCCTCCCTGGATCTGCAGCCTCCCCCAGCCCCGGGAGCGTTGCCCCCCCACATGCAGCAGGTGACCGGGGAGGGGGATCCAGGATTTTCATGGGAGTGAATCTTGGTTTTTCTGAGCTTTATTGGGCTAAATGTTGGTGCTTTGGGTTTTTGCAAGGGGCTGAATCTTTATGTTTTAGAAGACTTTTTGATCTGTGTCTTGATGTTTGGAGGACTTTTGGGCTGAATCTTGGTGTTTTGGAGGTTCTTAAAGACACAAGTTGACAATGATTTCCTGAGATGAACTTGGGCAAGGAGGAACCCACAGCCTAAGGTGTTCTCTTATTGTTTTCTCCCCAAACCAGGATTTTTCATTCCCAAGGTGTGTCCGGATGGAGGAGGAGGAAAAGCCCCAGAGCTCCCACAGGAGGAGGGGCTGTAAACCCAGCCCAGGGAGCTGCGAGGAAGAAAGACCCCCCCTGTGCCAGGAGGGCGGCCAGAGATCCAGCCGCAGCTCAGAGCTGGAGGAGAAGCCTGATGGAAGGGAGAAGCCCCACAAGTGTGAGGAATGTGGGAAGGGCTTCAGCTACAGGTCCAGTCTGATGAGGCACCAGGTGATCCACACTGGGGAACGGCCCTATGAGTGTGGGGAGTGTGGGGAGAGCTTCAACTGGAAGTACAGTCTTAGGCTACACCACATGATCCACACTGGGGAAAAGCCCTACAAGTGTGGGGAATGTGGGAAGGGCTTCAGAGTAAGCTCGGCCCTGATCCAACACCAGGTGACCCACACTGGGGAAGGGCTCTACACCTGCCTGGAATGTGGAAAGGCCTTTGGATACAGCTCCCACCTGAGAAACCACCAGCGCATCCACACTGGGGAGAGGCCCTACGAGTGTCCCCAGTGTGGGAAGAGCTTTCAGACCAGCTCCCATCTGCTCCTACATGAGCGCATCCACACAGAGGAGAGGCCCTTCCGCTGCCCCAACTGCGGGAAGGGCTTCAAGCAAAACTCCCACCTCATCAGGCACCAGCGCATCCACACTGGGGAGAGGCCCTATGAGTGTCCTGAGTGTGGGAAGAGCTTCAACCAGAGCTCAAACTTGACCAGACACCAATGGAGCCACCACTAAGGTAAGCCCTGGGAGTGCCCAGAGAGCAGGAAGAGCTTCGTGTGCTGCTGCAGCCCCATCCCCATGGGAGGATCAATGTTGGATGAGCCCCAGTGACCCCCGTTGGGCAGAGCCCTGGTGATCTGTAGTCCTGGTGATCTGTGTATGAAGGAGACACCAGGCTGGGGGGGCTCCACATCTTCCTGTCTCTCTGTGGGCACCTGGATGAAGGCAGGGGCAGGAACATCCATCGGGACACAGACACTGGGAATTCCTTGGGGAGAGGGGATTTGTTGACTTCCAACCCCAGAAAATCTTTGATGTTCAATCCTATCTTCTGGGGCGTCAAGGAATCCTGGATGCTCTTGGAGGTGTTTTCCAACCTCAGGGATTCCACAGTTTTGATTTCCTATTGCCCGAGGGCATCTTCCACAGTCAGATAGTGATGATCTGGGGCCAAGATCAAGGTTTTGGAGACAGTGGGGTGGAAACCCCTCTAAAAAATGTCCTTCCCTCCCACCCAAGCACATGGATTCTCAGCTGGCACGGACATAGAAATCCTTTTCTTTTGGCCTTGATTTGCCTTTTAGTTCTCTTCATCCCTTTAAAACAATCCCACACTGGGGTAAAAATGAGGACATTGAACTAAGACCTGTCTGTGGGCATGGGGGGACATAGACATGGAGAGTGATGTGGGGACACATGGACATGGAGGGGGATGTGGCCATTCCTGGGGACACAGTGGGGAACACGGGCTCAGATGGAGATGTGGGGGACAATGAGAGGGATGGAAACCTGGTGGGGAGACAGCCATGGGTGAGGCCATGGTGGGACATGGCCAGTGACATGTGGGGACAGGGCCATGACCGGTGCCATGGGGGGAACTTGCAGGGGCTGTGGGGGATGCTGGGTGTGAGGGAGTTGAGGGTTCCTGGGAGGGACTTGGGGCTTGCTGAGGGCTTTGGGGACCCCAGGCCGAGCGGCTCCGGCAGCGCTGGGAGACCCTGGTGGAGGTTCTGGGGCAGCTGCTCAAGGAGCCCCTGACCTGGAGCCCCAGCCAAGCATTGGGTTCCTGGAAGGGAATGAACGTCCTTGTCCCCAGGAGGGAAATCCCAGCAGCCCCAGGGTGTTGGGGGCAGCTGAGAGGCCACAAGAGGGAGGGGAAAGGCAGCCAGAGCTGTCCCTCTGCAAAACTTCACCCCAAAAATCCTCAAACTCATGGATTCTTTGCAGGAAAAAGCTGTCAGGAGGTTCCTGAATTAAAGTAAAGGAGGGATGAGACCCCCCGGACTGAGCAGGAGGAGCCTGGAACCCCCAAACCCAAGTATTGTTGTCTTGAACCAAAAATGTTTATTGTGTTTCATGTGTTGAAAGCAGATGGGGAGATTTTATCTGTTGTTTATCTGCTGTTTATCTGTTGTTGTGTATTTTTATTGTGTTTCCAATTTTAGCTCAATTTTAATGGTCAGTTTTATACACCACCCAGATTTTGTATTGCTGTATTATTTTTTATCCATAATGGATTGTTCCCTTTCCCCTGTATTGTTGGTTTTGTCCTGGTTGTCTGTCTTCCCTAGACCTGCCCTTCCCTCCTCCTACAGAATTGTCAATCCTTCCCTCACCCTGCCCCTTCTTCCAGACCCTTCCCTGTCAATCCCCCAACCTTCGACGCCCCAGTGGTTGGTTTAAACTGTTCCCTCCCCTTGTGTTCTTTCATTGCTCTGTGCATTGTACTCCCCACCTTATGTTCCTGCCCCATGTCACACTTATTGGTTGGAAATTGTATCCTCTCCCAAGACCTCCCCCACTTGTAAGCCCCTGCAAGCCCAGGTTCTGTGCCTTTTTCTGTCCCTGACCCTCAGGGCAATAAACACCTTTGGAAATCACACAGAAGGCCTCTCCCTGTTCCTTGTCCCTGCCCTCGACGCGTGCCACCTGTGCTATAGAGTGTAGAGAACAAACTTTTAACTTGCAAACTTCAGAGAATGAGGTACTTGGGAAATCTTAAAGCAACAGGGGATTACAAGAAATCATCTCACAAACAGTAACTGAGCAAACTCTAACCTGTCTAATTTAAATTTATCCAGATTTAGGGAAGAGGAAGTCAGGAGAAGAGAGCAAGGGAGAGGGAGAGAGATCCACAGTCACCCTTGGATCCAGCACCATCTCAGCTGCTGTGAGCTCTGGGGCTGTGGGACATGTCAGTGTCACACCTGTGTCACAGCCTCACCTGCTCTGGTCCCTCTCACAGGTGGGGTTTTCGGGTGCCAGGGGCTTGGCAGCCACTTTGGGGCTGGACCAGAGGCTGCAGTGGCTGAGGGTGGGGCAGTGACCGCCACACCTACGCAGAACTTGCCCTGTCCCCCAAACACACCCTGGAGATGTCTGGGGCCATTCATCATTTCTCTGCTCCCCAGCACTGAGGCAATGGACTCTGGCTGCAGCTCTGAGCTCCTGCCCAAGGCAACCACCCCTGGCAATGGGGCTGCATGGAGCTGCTCTCAGGAAACCCCACAAGAGTTGGGGAGTGCCCCAAAACTGCTTCAAAAACATGGGATGCCCCAAAATCCCTTCAGGAATGTGGAATACCCAAAATCTCACTCAGGAATGGGCTCCCCCTCCCTCCTTTCACCATTCCCCACGTTTGTCTGTCTCATTCCAGACCACCACACCCTCTCAATCCCCACCCAAACCCATCCCACCTCTCCTGGACATCAAGACCCCCTTCCCAAGCCCTATTCCCCCCATCCCCCCCATCCCAATCTCCATCCCAGCCATCCTGCCTCACCCCATGCCCATCTCACCCCTCCTGATTTGCAGCACACTTCACCCAAACCCCTTCCAAACCCACTCCACCCTCAGGGGCTGTGGAATCAAGGAATTTTGGAGTGAGATTGAGTAGTTTTCAGTGGCATTGAGGGATTTTGAGCTGATAGATCAATCCCTCTTGCCTTTTGGAGTGCCAAGAAATGGAGACAACTGCATCAAATACCCCCCAAACTGCCCCATGTCCTCCCAAATATCTCCCTGAATCCAAGATTCCCCAAAACACAAAACTGAGGCTTTAGATGTCTTTGACGACTTCGATGATTTTTACCCCAATTTTGTTTGTTTTAAAGGGATGAAGATGACTCAAAAGATAACTAGAGGCAAAATAAAAGGACCAACAGGCACTTCCCAACATGGATCACGGGAAATGTGGGTCACCAGGTGTCACGACCCGCTAATGCAGGCGAGTTCGTGATGGTTCGAGTGATCTCAAGGTGCAAAAGATACGGCAAGGGACAACAACAATTTGCTCAAAAATCAGTACACTTTAGTGCACTCAGATCTGTATGCGATAGAAAGAGAAGAGAGAGAAAGAGAGATAAAGTAAAAGAGAGAAAGAGGGAGAGAAAAGGGGGCTATAGCTACCAACAGAGAGACGAGGTCCTCGTGGTCATCTGTCAATAGATCCATCTTCTTCCGTAGGGAGATCTCAGAATTCGGGTGATCTTGAGGTGTCTCTCAGTCCTTTTCCAAAGCGACAGGCAGTTGGCCAGAAGGTGAGCTCAACATCAGCAGATTCGCTGAAACAGGACGCAGCGCTCTGGTGCTTAGAGCAAATGTCCACTTCAGGGAACAGGTACAGGTACAGGGCAAACACAGAACAGTCCGGCCCAAAACCAGCCTGCTGTGAAAACCCATTGTTTCCACCGGGTTCCCATGGAAATGCAAAGGTGCAGTGAGTGCACCTGCAGGCAGGGGTTGGCAAACATCCCACCTCAGCCAGGCCAGAACTCCTGTCCTGGGGTCCCAGGCCCCAGTCTCAGTCCTTCTTGGGGTCTTCCTTGGCGATGATCGTCAGGCAGATGAGGAACTTAGGGACCGTCTCTTACAGCGCCCCAGTGTCACCATAGCAATGTCACCAGCCCGGTGTCCCCAGTTTCACCCCAGTGTCCCTACCCGCATTGTCACCCTGCCAGTGCCACCACCCCAGTGTCCCCAGTGCCACCCATGGCTGCAGCCCAGTGTCCCAAGTCCCCTCCCAGTCCCCCTGAACTGGTCTGAACTGGTCCCTTTTGCTCTAAACTGGTTCATACTGGTCCATACTGGATCTATAGTGGCTCATACTGGTCCATACTGGTCTAAACTGGTCAGGGCAGGGGAAAGTCTCTACTGGTCTGTAGATATTCGTACTGGTCTCTACTGGTTTATACTGGTCCACACTGGTCTATACTGGTCCACACTGTTTTTACTCACACATGGCTGCACACAGCACCATCAGCCCCACAGGCAGCCCAGCCCAGAGCCCAACTCATCCAAACTGGTCCATACTGGTTTATACTGGTCTGTACTGGTTTATGCTGCTCTATACTGGTCTATACTGGTCCATACTGGTGTGAAAAATGAGGTTCACTTTCATATAAGAATTTATAAGTTTCATAAAAAAATTAAAAATAGACAATTAGGAGAGAGAAAATCAAGGTTCCAGCTGGGGTGCCTTCACCAGAAAAGCACACCCACTCCTTCAGATTCCTTGCTTTTACAGATTAACCTTTTACATATGCATTATTCAAACATTCTTTTGAGTTCAGATGCTCCTTTGGTTTTTGGCCCCCCCTCCCTCAAACCTTGTCTCATTGTACCAAATTAACATTTTATTAGATAAAGTTCTTGTTGGTGTCTGGTAGTCATTTCATGTCTTATTCTTCTGATACCAGGAAATCAATAAATTCCTTCTTGTAGCTTTTTGTTCACTGCTATCTTGATCTGGTTAGCTCAGGAATGCAGGAAGATCCTCTCCCTTTACCTTCCTGGAGAGGGTTTGATTCAGTTCAGTCAACTGGTTTGACTGGTTTTACAAAAAGGCTTTTATAACTCAAAAAGAAAGTACACATTCATCACATTTCTAAGATGTTAAAAAGGAAATACAGCAGGACTTTCTGCATTATACATCTGGCATTCATTTTAACACTTGTGAAAAGCCAACTTTATAATGTGCATTTATAACACCACGATGTCCCCGCAGTGTCCCCAACAGGATCCCAGTGTGTCCCCAGTGTCCCCAACAGGACATTGGGGGGGACATCGGGGTCCTGTTGGGGACACTCGAGGGGACACTGGGGACACTCAGGGGGACATCGGGGATCCCCCGGGGGCCCCGCAGGCGTGGGGGGAGGGGAGCCGCCTCTGTTTCCTCTTCCTGGTTCCTCCCGGCCGCGCCCCATCCCGGCGTGTCTGCCACTGTCACCGGGTCCTGTTCGACCGCCGGCGTGTCCCCGGAGTGTCCCCAGAGACCATGGGGCCCCGCAAGGTGCGACAATCCCGGCGCAGGGACAGGGGGTCACAAAGGGGACAGGAAGGCGTGGGAGAAAGCGGGGAGGTGACAGAGGGGTGGAGGGGACCGAGGGTGGCGGTGAGGCGGGGACAGCAGGAGGGTGGCAGGAGGGGACGGGGTGGCAGAGGGGACAGCGGGGGTTGGCAGGGGGGACAAGGAGGTGACAAAGGGACAGAAGGGACAGCTGAGCTCTCCAGGGAGGGGACAAAGGGGACGCTGGGGGGCACAGGGGCCAACCCAGGAGGCCACAAGAGCCACGAGGTCCCTGCCACCTTCTCTGTCCCCTCCCCAGTTGCTGGAGGCGCTGGTGGACGTGGTGGCCACCCTGGGTGAGCTGGCAGCCACCGTGACCGCGCCACGCAGGCACCTGTGGCCACTCCTGTACCCAGAGTCCCTGCACGCAGCCCTGAGGAAATTCATCTGGACCCTCCAGGACGCCCTGGACCACGGTGACATCACCTCCCTGCGCTAGCGCGGTGTCACCCCCCTGGGCCAGGCCGTGACCGCCCTCAGGGACACCCCGGGGGCCACCTGGGCCGATGTGAGAGCCGCAGCCAGAGCCTGGCGGGAGTTGATGGATGTGCAGTACAGGAACTGGAGCGATCTGTACTTGGAGGCCTCGGAGATCCTCAACATCTTGGAGGACAAGGCCATCGCTGAGGCCACCACTGAGGCCACCAACGAGGACACTGCCAAGGCCACCGCCACCAGCCTGGCTGGGGACCTGCGGGACGAGACCCCCCCCTGCTCGGGGACAGCTGGGGACAGCCTGGTGGCCGTGGCCCGGCAGCCGTCGGTGGCCCTGGCCTCAGTGGTGGCCGCACACAATGCCCCCATGGTGGTGGCCACCAAGGCCAGAGAAGAGGCTGCTGTGGCCACCAGGCAGGCGAGGCCAGCCACCTTGAGGGGACAGCAAGTGGAGGAGGCCCTGGGGCTGCTGGGGCGCTTGGCAAATGCCTGTGAGGAAGCCTGGGAGTTCTCCTGGAACATGCACTACTGGCTCGAGGACATTGAGGACACCTGGGAGGGGAGAGAGGAGGTGTGCCCCTATGACCTCAAGCACTTGGTGGCCGAGGTGGCCAAGTTCAAGCAGCTGTGGGAGGCCAGCACCTGCCTGACCAGGGATCACCTGCTGGTGGCACTTGGGGAAATCAACTTCCTCCTCTCGAGTCCCTGTGGTGCCTCTGGTGGCCCTGGTGGCCCCCGTGGCTGCGCGGTGGCTGAACTGTGCCAAAGAGCCAAAGAGGACATCCCCAGGCTGCTGGAGATCAGTGGTGTCACCCCTGTGACATCATCAGGGCAGTGACATCATCAGGAACATCACTGGTGCCACTTGTCCCCTCACCCCGCGGTGTTTGAGACAGTTTATGTGGCACTGACAGAAATGGCAGCGTGATAAATCGATTTTGTATCCTAGGCTTTAGCAAAATATTGAAATGGAGACTGCACAAATGCTAAAATGCTTTTGTAATGTAACAATTTTAACTAATTTTTATATTATAACCGACTCAGAGAATGGTGTACAACAATTCTGTCATTTCCCACACCTGCAGGCTGGTGATAACAGTGACAGAAACCAAAGAAAGAGAAACAGAAGCCGGAGAAGAATTTATTGATTTCCCAGGGAGTGTGGAACAACAGGGTGGGACCAGGAGAAGAAATAAAATACATGGATGTGATGTACAGGATGTCCTGCAGACAAATCAGAGGTTGGAACCAAACAAGAGAACTCCTGGAACATCCAAAGCTCACAGGAATGTTTGAATGATGCCCAAACTCATGGATGTGTGTGTGCCCCAGCAATGGAGCCGTGCACAGAGAACATTGTTCTAAAACACCCCAGCCCTGGATATTGTCCCTTTTCCATCCCCGGTTAAACTTGTAACAATTCCAAAGAGTGAGCTTTGTTTTTCACCCCCGGCTGTGATTTGGGGGGCCGGGGGGGTCCCGGGCAGCCCCCGCCACCCCCGATCACGGCCCCGCTGCTGAGCACTGACCCCGCCCCGGGGGGCACCGGGACCCCCCAAAATCCGCACCCGCAGCCCCTGCAGTGGAGCTGGGGCCTGGAGAGGCTCCTGGAACAGGGGCTGGGCAGAGGGAAATGAACAAATCAGGGATTTATGGAAAGGGTTCAAAGGATTCACCCGGGGCAGCACAAGAGCCCAGACAGGGGCACACCCAGGATGGGCCTGAAATGGACCCAGGATGGATCCTGGTCACGACTTTCACTCTTTTAGAAGTTTTGGTTCATTTCCATACCGGGGTTCATTGTCCAATTACACCTCAGGTGATGAAGTCCACGTTCCCAGGTCACTCTCCTCAATTCCCTGCTGTTTGCACTTTTTGGGCCCAAAGCTGCAGCGGTGCCCTTGGTTCTGGGGCTGGACAGGGAATTGTTTTGTCTGAGTGAGCTCTGAGGAGAACTTGCTCACACTTTGGCTGAAGTTCAGAGCCCCACACCAGTGCAGCTGTAGGACTAAAACCCCAAACTGAGCCCAGGCAGGATCTCTCCCTCATCAGCCCTTGAGGTGCCCTTGGAAGGTGAAACTCAGCCCGGAAAAACTGCTGCACAGCGTTCCTGCCCCAGGCTGGGATGGAGGTGAATCGGGCCTCAGCCTCCCCCGGCTGATGCATCCCCAGTGTCAGACACGAAGGCCAAGGCAGCGTGTCCTGCTCTGACAGACACCGCTGCCCTCCTCGCCTTCCCCTGGGCACTCCCGCAGGAGCGAGTCTGTCCCAGCCGTGCCCTGCAGGCTGACCCTGCTCTGCCTTCAGAGGAGCAGCCTGGGCAGGAAAGCTCTGCTGGGCCCCCCGAGCTCCGGCCACAGCTCCCGGCAGAGGGGAAAGCCCTGGAGAGCTGCCGGACGTGCCGGCCGTGTTGGCACTGACCTCTCCTGCAGCGGCCCTGACGAGTCCTTCAGGAACCGTCCCGAGAGCCCCGGAGACAGAAGAGCGGAGGAGAAAGGAGCGGCGCTTGAGACGGGCTCGGCACGGGGCAGGGACTCGGCTCCCTCGGGCTGAACTGCGGCATTTCTTGGAAACCCAACCCAAACCCCCCATTCTCACGCACCGGGACCCCCCTGCACCCCCTTATCCAGCACCAACGCCATCCCGCACCCCCTTTCCCGGCCCTCCCCCTCTCGGAGACCCCAACCCCCGCTTTTCCTTGACCCCGGAGCCCCCTGGACCCTCATTCCTGCCTTTCCCAACCCCCACCCTCCACTTTCCTCAACACCGGGGACCCGCGCACCCCCATTCCCGGGCACAGGGACCCCCTGGACCCCCCATCCCCCCTCTCCCAGTGCCCTCACCCCCCTTCCTTGACCCCGGGACCCCTCGTAAACCTCCGTTCCTGGGCATGGGGACTCCCCTGCACCCCCTTATCCGGCACTGGGACCCCCTGCACCCCTTCCCGGCCATCCCGCCCCTCCCAAACCCCAGACCCGCCCTTTTCCTTCACCTTTGCACCCCCACATCTCCCAAATTTCCGTGTCCCACTCAGTTCTCCATGCCCAGCGCTTTTCAGGGGGTCCCAGGGGGTCCCAGGTGGTTCCCCGAGGGCTCCAGGGGGGTCGCAGCGGGGATCCAGAGGGATCCAGACGAATTCTCGGGAATTCCCCCGTCCCCTCTCCCCCCCCGCGCTCCCTCGGGCGCTTTCGTTTCTGCTTCCCAACCTGCGAGACCGGGATCTGCCCGGCGACCGGTGACGTCACTGACAGCTCGGGCGGCGATTGGCGAGCACGAAATCCCGGCGCCAATGGCGAGGCAGGAGGCGGCTCTGGGGGCGGGGCCAGGGCTGGGGGCGCGATGGCTCCAGCGCTGGGGCTGGGGCTGCTCCTGGGGCTCCTGGGGGACCCTGGGGGCGCGGAGAAAGGTGAGTGGGACCCCCCCGAAACCGGGACCCCTCATAACTTCTATTTGCGGGCACCGGGAATCCCCGAGACCTCCATTCCCGGGCATGGGAACCCCACTGAACCCCCAGTTTGGGTCCTGTGATCCTCCTCCGTCCCCTTCTTCAGCACCTGGACCCCGCTGTACCCCCTGATCTGCCACCGGGACCCTCCTGATCTCCCACTCCTGGACATAAGAATCCCTTTGAACCCCAAATCGCGGCCCGGGAACCCCCCTGAACCCCCTTTCCTGGGCACTGGGACACCCTTGAATCTCCATTTCCGGGCACCGGGACCCCCCCTGCACCCACTGATCCGGGACTGGGCCCCCCCCGCACCCCCGTCAGTGCTCTGGGACCCCCCTGCACCCCCTTTTCGGGCATCCCGCTTTTCCCAGACCCCAGTCTCGTCCTTTTCCTTGACCTTTGGGGCCCCCAGATCTCCCAGCTTCCCGTGTTCCCCCCGTTTTCCACTCCCGGCGCTTTTCCAAATGGGGTCCCAGAGGGTCCCGGTGGTTTCAGGGGGGTGGCAGCGGGGATCCAATAGGATCCAGATGAACTCCCTGGAATTCCCCTTTTCCCCCGTCCCCTCCCCCAGCGCGTTCCCTCGGTCACTTTCTCTTTCCCGCTGCCCCGGCTGTGCCTCTGGGACCCGCCCGCCTCTCCCAGCCCCAGACCCCCCTTGCCCGTGAAACAGGGACCCCCTGGACCCCCAGTCCGGCCTTTCCCAGCTCCCAGACCCCGCTTCTCTCAACCCCGGGGACCCCCGGACCCCCCTTTCGTGGGCACAGGGACCTCCCCGGATCCCCCATCCCGCCTCTCCCAGTTCCTTCTTTGAACCTTGGACCCTTCCCGGCTCTCCCGGTTCCGTTTCCTGACCCTTGGACACCCCCAGACCCCCCAGTCTCTGTGTCCCCCCAGTTCTTCACCCTCTGCATGAAGGGTCCCAGGGGGTCCAGGAGGGGCCCTGGGGGTCGTGGAGGATCCCAGAGGGGATTCTGGGCCATGGGATCCCCCTGCATTTCCTGTCCTGGGCAGCAGGACCCCCGTGCAGCCCCTTTCCCATTCATCCCGCATTCCTCAGATCCCCTTTTTCCTTTACCTTGAGACCCCCTGGACCCCCATTCCTGTTTTTCTCAGCCCCCAACCCCCCTTTTCCTCTTCATCAAGGACCCCCAAGCCTCCTATTCCCACATCTCCCCACCTTGTGACCCCTTTTTCCTTGGCACTGGGGACCCCTGGACCCCCTTTCCTGGCACTGGGGATCTCCTGGAATCCCCATCCCACCTCTCCCAGTCCCTGCACCCCTGTCTCCCTTCCACAACCCTGGAACCCCCTGCCCGCCCTTTCCTGTCCATCCCGCCTCTCCCACCACTGCAAACCCTTTCCTTGGCCCTGGGATCCCCAAACCCCTTCCCAGCTCTCCCAGTTTCCCCTTCCATTGATCCAGGACCCCCTCCACCCCCCCAAATCTCCGTGTCCCCCCAGCTCTCCACTCCCTGCGTTACCTGGAAGTGGCTGTGTCAGAGCCCAGCCCGGGGATCCCCCAGTTCATGTCCATGGGGGTCGTGGATGGGATCCCCTTCCAGCGCTACGACAGCGAGCGGGGCCGGGCGGAGCCGCTGACGCAGTGGATGAAGGATGGAGCTGAGCCGGGATATTGGGATAGGAGCACCCAGATTGCTGTGGGGAACCAGCACAGGGCTGCTGTCAGCCTGGAGACACTGCGGGGCCGGTACAACCAGAGCAGGGGTGAGTGACTGGGGGGATCTGTGGGGTTGGGATGGGGATCCATGGGGCTGTGATGGGATCTGTGGGGCCAGTTTGGGATCCATGGGGTTGGGATGTGGATCCATAGGGCTCCATGGGGCTGGGATGAGGCTCTGTGGGTCTCCATCAGACTCTGGGGCTCCATAAGGCTGGAGTGGGGCTCTGTGGGGCTGGGACACAATTCCATGGGTCTCTGTGGGTACAATCCCCCCAGGTCTCCACACATGGCTGCGAGTTTACAGCTGTGAGCTCCTGTCTGACGGCAGCGTCCGTGGATCCGAACGGTACGGCTACGACGGGCGGGATTTCATCTCCTTCAGGCTGGGATCCAGGAGATTGGTGGCAGCCGATGGTGTTGCTGAGATCACCAGGAGGCGCTGGGAAGATGAAGGGATCAAGGCCGAGTATTTCACAAATTACCTGAAGCACGTCTGCCCGGAATTGCTCAAGAAATGCATCAGATACGGGCAGAAGGAGCTGGAGCGCAAAGGTGGGTGGGAATTGGGGATTTGGGAATGGAGGACTGGAGAACACGGTAATTCCTGTGGGAATTCCATAGGCAGATCTCACCCCCATCCCATTCCCATGGAATTCCATGGATATATCTCACTGCTATCCCATTCCAGAGCCTCCTGATGTCCATGTGTCCGGAAGAGAGGAACACGGGATGCTGATCTTGTCCTGCCACGCGTACGGATTCTACCCCGGAACCATCACAGTCAGCTGGATGAAGGGGGATGACATCTGGGATCAGGAAACAGAGTGGGGCGGGGTCGTTCCCAACAGCGACGACACCTTCCACACCTGGGCCAGGATTGAGGTGCTGCCGGAGGAGCGGGAGCAGTACCGGTGCAGGGTGGAGCATCCCGGAATGCCGGAGCCCGGGATCTTCGCTTGGGGTGAGGCTGGGAATGTGGGAATGTGGGAATGGGAATTCCCAAATGGGGATTCTCCTTCCCCTCCTCATTATCCCATGTCTCCCAGAGCCGACATCTGGCAGGAATCTCACCCTGGTGGTCGCTGTGTCCATCTTCATCCTCATCCTCATCCTCATCCTCATCCTTGCTGGATTTGTCTGGAAGTGTCAATCCGGTAACACATGGGATGAGGGTTGGGAAGGGGCACAGATCCCCCCGGCACCGTTCCAGGAATCCTGTGCCACTGATGCTGATCCCACTGTTCTTCCACAGGGAGGAGGGACAGGAATGGATACAACAGGGCAGCCAGTGAGTTCCAGTGGCAGATCCAGCTCTGGATCCCCCCTGTGCAGATCCCAGGATGGATCCTGGGGTTAATCCCAGTGTGTGATCCATGCTGGAATCTCATGGATCTTCTTTTTCTGCAGGAGGAGATGTGGGAACCAACGGCTCAACTGCAGATACGGAGCAGGATCAGGGTGGGAATCCAGAGGGAGATCGAGGTAGGATGGATGGACTGGGATCAGGGAGGGATTCTGGATCGGGGCAGGGGTCCAGAGCAGGATCAGATGGAATTGTAGAGTGGGATTGGGGCTGGATTCTGGAGTGGGATCAGGACACCTGCATCCCCCCAAAACCCGTCCAGGACCCTCTCAAGGACACCTGGATCCCCCCAAAGACATTTGGATACCCCCCCAAAACCCACCTGGACTGTCCAAAAATCCATCTGGAACTCCCCAAACCTCACCTGGGATTCCCCAAAACTCCCCAGGGCCTCCCAATCCCCACCCGGGACCCCCAAACCCCACCTGGGAGCACCCCAAACCCCAAAACACTGGTGACACTGGGAGGGGACACTGGGATGGGACAGGTGACTCTGGGAGGGGACTGGTGGCACTGGTGACACTGGGACAGGAGCGGTGGCACTTCCCTGTCCCTGATGACGGTCACCTGCTGCTGGCCCTGGCCACGGTGGCCCTGCCCTGCCAGGTGGCCCGGAGGGGGGAGGGGAGGGGGAGGAGCGGGGGTGGTGCCCGGGCGGTGATGTCACCTGGCTCTGTCCCTTCAGGTGGCGACATTTCCGGGCTGTCGCCGAGTGCCACTGCCCGAGAGTCCGCCCCTCCGGGAGTGTCACCGAGTGCCACTCTGGAAGTGTCCCCAGCGGCCACGGATCCCTGTGAGGTGCGACAATCCCGGCGTGGGGTGGGGGAGGGGACAGGGGGAACGTGGGGGGTGGCAGAGGGGGCAAGGGGGGGACAAAGGGACAGAGGGGACAGCTGAGCCCTCCAGGGAGGGGACAAAGGGCACCACAGGAGGGCACAGCGGCCACCCCAGGAAGCCACAAGTGCCACGAGGTCCCAGCCACCTCCCCTGTCACTTCCCCAGGTGCTGGAGAGTCCGGTGGATGCGGTGGCCACCCTGGGCGAGCTGGCAGCCACCGTGACCGCGCCACGAAAGGGCTCCTGGCCACTGCTGTACTCAGAGTCCCTGCACAGAGATCTGAGGAAATTCACCTGGAGCCTCCAGGATGCCCCAGACCTCAGCGATGTCACCTCCCTGCGCCAGCGCCGTGTCACCCCCGCTTGGGATGTGCTGGGAGGCCAAGGAGGTCCTTAACACTGAGGCCACCAACGAGGACACTGCCGAGGCCACTGCCACCAGCCTGGCTGGGGACCTGCGGCATGAGACCTCCCCCTGCTCGGGGACAGCTGGGGACAACCTGTGACACTGGTGACACTGTGACAACCTGGTGGCCACGGCCCGGCAGCCGTCGCTGGCCCAGCCCTTGGCAGTGGCCACACACGATGTCCAATGGCGGTGGCCACCACGGCCAGGGAAGAACCTGTGGTGGCCACCAGGCAGGCAGGGGTGGCCACTAGGAGGGGACAGCCAGTGGAGGAGGCCCTGGAGCTGCTGGGGCACTTGACAAACACCTGTGACAAAGCCTGGTTGTCCCCCGGGAACCTGTACGACTGGCTCAAGGACATTGAGGCCGCCCTGGAGGGGACAGAGGAGGCGTCCCCCGATGACCTCAAGGCCCGCCTGACCACGCTTCACCTGCTGGGGGCACTTGGGGACATCCACAGGCTCCTCCTGAACCGCCCTCGTGGCCCCAGTGGCCCTGGTGGCTCTTGTGTCCGTGCGGTGGCCGAGCAGTGTCAAAGAGCCATCGAGGACATCTCAAGGCTGCTGGGGGGACAGTGATGTCACTGCTGTGACATCACTGGGGCTGTGATGCCATTACTGGGAATATCGCTGGTGTCACTTGTCCCCTACCTCTCACCATGTGGGATTTGAGACAAATTTGGGGAATTTTCAGGAAATTTTCATTGAAACTGTGTACCAAACCCTGATGGGAATTCCTGGGCTGATGTCACTGGGGACACTCAGGGAACATGCAGGGACACTCAGGGACATTCAGGGGCCCTTGGGGACACTCAGGGACACTTGGGGACACTCAGGGATGTGGGGGGAGGGGGTGAATTAGCCCCCTCGGTGCCTGCAGGAGAGGGAGTTATAAATGACAACATAAGTGGCAATATCAATCACAGTATCAATGACAATACAATATTGGCTTTCGCATTCATGTATTGGCTTTTGCACGTTGTTAATAATCACAATTACTTTGATACGGTGCAATTTATAATTCCTTTCAGCTGCTTTTGGTGTAACATTTTCTATCAGTTTATGTGGGCACTGTGTAGCCAACAGAAATGGCAGTGTAATAGATTGATTTTACGTCATAGGCCTTAGGAAAATAATAAAATAGAGACTGCACAATGCTGAAATGCTTTTATATTTCTAAGTACCTTTTATATTATAACCAACTCAGAGGACGGTGTAAAACAATTCTGTTGTTTCTCACATCTGCAGGCTGGTGATAAGATAACAGAGACAGAAACCAGAGCACCAGAGAAGAATTTACTAATTTACCAGGGAGTGTGGAACAGGGTAGGACCAGGAGAAGAAATAAAATCAATGGATGTGATCTACAGGATGTCTCACAGAGAAGTCAGAGGTTGGAACCAAACAAGAGAGTTCCTGGAACATCTGTGGGAGGGCAGAGAGTTCTGCCCCGGCTGCTGCTCTGGGGCAGTGCAGTGCCTGCACACGCTGCCTGTCCCCTGTCCCTGTCCCCTGTCCCTGTCCCTTGTCCCCTGTCCCTGTCCCCTGTCCTTGTCCCCTGTCCCCTCTCCCTGTCCCCTCTCCCTGTCCCCTCTCCTTGCCCCCTCTCCCTGTCCCCTGTCCCTGTCCCTGTCCCCTGTCCCCTGTCCCCTGTCCCCTGTCCCCTGTCCCTGTCCCCTGTCTTTGTCCCCTGTCCCCTGTCCCCTGTCCCTGTCCCTATCCCCCTTGCTGTGACCCTGGCAGTGACAGCAGTGCGGTGCTGGGGCCAAACCAGTGGCGGTTGAGGGGCTGCACCCGGACCTGCCTGTTCCTGGAGTGTCACCCGGGTGTGTCCCCTCCCTCAGGAGTGTCCCCAGCAGCCATGGAGCCTCAAGAGGTGCAACAATCCCAGCGTGGGGGGGGGTGGGAGGGAAAAGGGGGCCATGGGGTGACAGAGGGGACAGGGGGGTGGAAGGCACCAAGGGAAGCAGGGGGTGGCAGAGGGGACAATGGAGGTGGCAGAGGAGTGGTGGGAGAGGTGACAGCAGGGGGTGGCAGGGGGGTGGCAGAAGAGATGAGGGGGTCGCAAAGGGGACAGGAGGGAGTGGCAGGAAGGGAGGAGGTGACAGTGGGGTGGACGGGACCAAGGGTGGCAGAGAGGACAGCAGGCTGTTGCAGGGAGGTGGCAGAGGGGGCGAGGGGGTGACAAAGGGATAGAGGCAACAGCTGAGCCCTCCAGGGAGGGGACAAAGGGGCCACCCCAGGAGGCTACAAGTCCAACGAGGTCCCCACCACCTCCCCTGTCCCCTCCCCAGGTGCTGAAGGCGCTGGTGGCTGCGGTGGCCACCCTGGGTGAGATGGTAGCCACCGTGACCATGCCATGCAGGAGCATGTTGCCATTCGTGTACCCAACATTCCTGCACAATGACCTGAGGAGATTCATCAAGAACCTCCGTGATGCCCTGAACCACCCAGATTTCCTCTACATGGGCAAGCGTGATTTCACCTCCCTGTACCGCCGTGGTGTCACCAACCTGGGCCAGGCCCTGGCTGCCCTTGGGGACAGCGGGCGGGTCACCTGGGCCGATGTTAGAAAGGAGGCCGGAGACTGGCGGGAGTCGGTGGAGGAGCTGGCAATGAACTGGTTCTGCGTGGCTGAGGAGGCCATGGAGCTCCGTGATATCTGGCAGAGTGGAGCCACTGCCGAGGCCACCGACAAGGACACCGACGAGGACACTGACAAAGCCACCTCCACTGCCCGGGCCAGCGACCTGCAGGACGAGACTGCCGGCTGGGGGACAGCTGGGGACAACCTGGCGGCTGTGGCCGGGCAGCTGCCAGTGTCTCTGGCCTCAGGAGTGGCTGCACATGGGGCCCGGATGGCGGCAGTCACCAAGGCCATGGAAGAGGCCACGGTGGCCATCAGGCAGTCGTGCTCTGTGGCCATCTGGAGACAGCAAATGGCCGAGGTCCGGGGGCTGTTGGAGCACTTCGCCGCCGCGTGTGACAGAGCCACCATGTTCCCCCAGGAGCTGCAGCGCTGGCTCAGGGACATCGAGGCCGCCCTGAAGGGGACAAAGTAGGAGTGTCGCTGTGTCCCTGAGGCCTTGGTGGCCATGGTGGCTGAGGCTGAGAGGCTGTGGGAGGGCAGTGCCCGCCTGATCATGCGTCACCTGCTGGTGACACTTGATCAGGAGGAGATGAGGCAACTCCTCCTGAGTCCCTATGGCATCTCTGCTGGCCCTGGTGGCCTCGCTGGCCACGCATGGGCTGAGCAGTGCCAGAAAGCCATCGAGAACACCCCGAGGCTGCTGGAGAACAGTGATGTCATCACCACGACATCATCGTCAGGGCGGCGATGTCATCGGGAACATCGCTAGGGTCACTTGTCCCCTCCCCCTCACCGCGCGGGACTTGAGAAAAAATTGGGGAATTTTCAGAAAATTTTCAGTTAAATTGTCCCAAATCCTGATGGGAATTCCTGGGCTGACGTCACTGGGGACGTTCAGGGACGCTCAGGGACACCTGGTGACACGCAGGAATGTGGAGGTAGGAGATGAATGAGCCCCCTTGGTGCTCTGCAGGAGAGGCAGCCGACCCAGGTTATAAATGACAATATAAATGAAAATACAATATTTGCTTTCACATTCATGTATTGGCTTTTGCACATTGTTACTGATCACAACAATTTTGATATGATGCAATTTATAATTTGTTTGAGTGCTTTTTGGTACAACGCAATCTATCAGTTTATGTGTGCACTGCATAGCCGACAGAAATGTCAGCATAATAAATCGAATTTATATCGCAGACCTTAGTGAAATATTAAAATAGAGACCATGCAATGCTAAAACTTTTATAACTATTATGACTAACTTTTATATTATACCTAACTCAGGGAATGGTGTTTTATTAGTTTGAAAGACAGGTGTGTGCCAGGGAGAGCCATAGCCTCCCTGGGAATGGAGAATTCAAACCTCCTCTCTCCCAATTATTATAATTTTGAAAATTCAGGGGCTCTCAGGCACAGGTACGGGGACAGGAATCACAGTTCTTTCCTGGTGTGTATAACCAGGCAAACAAACAAACACCACCAACCACAGCACTGATAACAAACAGAACCAGGAGCCCAGGAACAGCTTCCCTGAGCGCGGCACTTTCCCCTGGGGTGCAGTTCCGGGCACAGCCGGCAGGGGCGCTGGTGGCTCCCGGCGGGCAGGGCAGGTGCGATGATCCCCCCGCGGCTGCAGGGGGCGCTGTGGCGCGGGCTCGGGGAGCGCGCGGTGATGGCGGCTTTGTCCGGGACGGGAAGGGATGGAGGAGAGGCTTTGCTGCACAGAGCCCTGGGGCTGCCCATCCCAGTGCCCCAGCAGGACTCTCGGCAGCAGCAAGCTGGGCCAGCAAGGTGTCTCAGCAGGCAGGGGGTGCGGGGCTACAGTGCAGCGAAAGCTTGGAGCAGTGCTGAAGAAGCAGCAGGGGTGGGACAGCAGCAGCCCGGCTCCTGGCAGGGCAGAGAGTGTTGAGCTCAAGATCCCAGGCACTCGAGCAGAAGCAGATAGGTCCCTTTTTCTGTGAGGTGGGTGTTAATAAGTCCCAGATCAGTGGTTGCCCTTGCAGGCAAAGGCTCACCCCACAGCAGAAGAAAGCAGGACTGAGCTGGGCTCCAGCAGCATCAGTGAATTCCCTTCCCCAAGCAGCAGCTCCGATTGTCCTCCCCCAAAGCTGAGAAAGAGAAAGAGAGAGACAGCAAGAGCCAGCAGCTGCCCCAGCTCCATCTTTTACCTGCCCAATTCTCACGGTATCTCAGCCCCTTGGAGAGAAATTCCCAGATAAGAAAAGTGCAACCAGATGCCCTCCTCCCCCGAGCTTGATCACTTTTTGTGTTTCCTCAAGTACCCAGTTGTTAATGTTTCCTAGCAACTTATGGGGAAAAGTTGTGTAAGTAAAAAGGAACAAAAGGAACGAAAACTAACCTGCAACACATGGTAATGGTCATCTCATGATCATCTGTGGTCAACTCATGCTCACAATCATCTTCACAGCCATGCTTGTCTCATGATCATCTATCTCATGGTCTTGATCACCACATAGCTGTGGTGCATTGTGGTCATCTCATGGTCACCTCTTGGTTGAGATGGTGTCATGGTCACAGTCATGGTCATGTCAACGCCTTCATCATTTCATGGCCATGGTGGTATCATTGTCATAACCATCTCATGGTCATCTCATTGTCACAGTCATCCCATGCTCATCTCATGGTCATGGCCATCTCATGGTCACAGTCATTTCCTGATCACCATCATCTTATGCTCATGGTCATCTCTCTGTAACAGTCATCTCCAGATTGTCACCTCATGGTCATCTCATGGCCACAATCACATCAGGGTCACCTCAAGGCCATGGTTGTGCCAACCCAAAGTTATCTCTTGGTCCCACTCATCTCAGGGTCAGGGTTGTGGTTGTGTCATGGTCACAATCATGGTCATCTCAGGGTTGTGCCACTCATGGTCACTCTCATCTCACGGCCACTGTTCATGTCATGGTCATGGTCATAGCCAGGGAACCTCTCTGAGATCCTAAACCCTGATTTTGGGACACTCAAGGACTGTTGGGGACAACGAGGCCTGGCCTGACCCCTCCTCCTATCCCACTGCCCCTCCAGGAGCCCGATGCAGCCAAAGCTCTCCTGGGGACACCTTGGACATGGGATATGGAGCTGGAAATGAATCCTGAAGAAAGCAGCTGGGTGTGGCTGGCAAGTCCTCAACCTCCTCCTGGAGTCTCCAACCTGCTCCTGATGTCCCAAGCCTGCTCCAGGTGTCTCCATTCCAGCCCTGGTGTCCCCATTTCCATTCATGTGTCCCCATCCCTGTCCCCATTTGATGCCATGCCGGTGTTCTTCAGCCCAGCCAGCTCCCGGCACCGGCGCCAGGAGTGGGCTGCCCCCAGAAAGCCAGGAAATCTGGGGTGCAGGGCACAGAGAGCCAGGCAATCCGGGGTGCAGGGCACAGAGAGCCAGGCAATCCGGGGTGCAGCTGCAGGGCACAGCTGCTCTAGAGCACAGGTGGCACGCGTCGAGGGCAGGAACAAGGAACAGGGAGAGGCCTCCTGTGTGATTTCCAAAGGTGTTTATTGCCCCGAGGCTCAGGGACAGAAAAAGGCACAGAACCTGGGCTTGCAATGGCTTACAAGTGGGGGAGGTCTTGGGAGAGGATACAATTTCCAACCAATCAGGGTGACATGGGGGAGGAACATAAGGCGGGGAGTACAATGCACAGAGCAATGAAAGAACACAAGGGGTAGGAACAGTTTAAACCAACCACTGGGGCGTCGAAGGGTGGGGGATTGACAGGGAAGGGTCTGGAAGAAGGGGCAGGGTGAGGGAAGGATTGACAATTCTGTAGGAGGAGGGAAGGGCGAGTCTAGAGAAGACAGACAACCAGGGCAAAACCAACAACAGGAGAAAGGGAACAATCCATTAGGGATAAAATATAATAGAGCAATACAAAATGTGGGTGGTGTTTAAAACTGACCATTAAAACTGAGCTGAAATTGGAAGCACAATAAAAATACACCACAACAACAGATAAACATCTCCCCAACTGCTTTGAACACATGAAACACAATACACATTTTTGGTTCTCTAACTTACACAACATTGCTTGGGTTTGGGGTTCCAGGCTCCTCCTGCTCAGTCCAGGAGGTCTCAACCCTCCTTTCCTTTAATTCAGGCACCTCCTGGCAGCTTATTCCTTCAAAAAATCCATGAGTTTGAGGATTTTTGGGGTGAAGTTTTGGAGAGGGACAGTTCTGTCTGCCTTTCCCCTCCCTCTTGTGGCCTCTCAGCTGCCCCCAACACCCTGGGGCTGCTGGGATTTCCCTCCTGGGGACAAGGACATTTATTCCCTTCCAGGAACCCAATGCCTGGCTGGGGCTCCAGGTCAGGGGCTCCTTGAGCAGCTGCCCCAGAACCTCCGCCAGGGTCTCCCAGCGCTGCCGGAGCCGCTCGGCCTGGGGTCCCCAAAGCCCTCAGCAAGCCCCAAGTCCCTCCCAGGAACCCTCAACTCCCTCACACCCAGCATCCCCCACAGCCCCTGCAAGTTCCCCCCATGGCACTGGCCATGGCCCTGTCCCCACATGTCACTGGCCATGTCCCACCATGGCCTCACCCATGGCTGTCTCCCCACCAGGTTTCCATCCCTCTCATTGTCCCCCACATCTCCATCTGAGCCCGTGTCCCCCCCTGTGTCCCCAGGAATGGCCACGTCCCCCTCCATGTCCATGTCTCCCCACGTCACTCTCCATGTCTGTGTCCCCCCATGTCCTCACCCAGGTCTTAGTTCAATGTCCTCATTTTTACCCCAATTGTTTTAAAGGGATGAAGAGAACTAAAAGGCAAATCAAGGCCAAAAGAAAAGGATTTCTGTGTCCATGCCAGCTGAGAATCCATGTGCTTGGGTGGGAGGGAACAACATTTTTTGGAGGAGTTTCCACCCCACTGTCTCCAAAACCTTGATCTTGGCCCCACTTCATCACCATCTGGCTGTGGAAGACGCCCTCGGGCAATAGGAAATCAAAACTGTGGAATCCCTGAGGTTGGAAAAGACCTCCAAGAGCATCCAGTATTCCTTGAGGCCCCAGAAGATAGGATTGAACATCAAAGATTTTCTGGGGTTGGAAGTCAACAAATCCCCTCTGCCCAAGGAATTCCCAGTGTCTGTGTCCCGATGGATGTTCCTGCCCCTGCCTTCATCCAGGTGC
This sequence comes from Phylloscopus trochilus trochilus, assembly GCA_016584745.2. Taxonomy (NCBI): domain Eukaryota; kingdom Metazoa; phylum Chordata; class Aves; order Passeriformes; family Phylloscopidae; genus Phylloscopus; species Phylloscopus trochilus. The sequence goes on along the minus strand of WQNJ02000048.1, from coordinate 5,777,937 downwards.
CCCCAGGGAGACAGGAAGATGTGGAGCCCCCCCAGCCAGGTGTCCTGCCTACACAGATCACCAGGAGCACGGATCACCAGGGCTCTGCCCAACGGGGGTCACTGGGGATCATCCAACACCGATCCTCCCACAGAGGATGGAGCTGGAGCAGCGCACAAAGCTCTTCCCGCTCTCAGGGCACTCCCAGGGCTTACCTTAGGGGCGCCTCCGCTGGTGTTTGGTCAAGGCAGATCTGTCTGAGAAGCTCTTCCCACACTCAGGACACTCATAGGGCCTCTCCCCAGTGTGGATGCGCCGGTGCACAGTGAGGGTGGAGTTGTGCTTGAAGCCCTTCCTGCAGTCGGGGCAGTGGAAGGGCCTCTCCTCGGTGTGAATCCGCTGATGTAGGAGCAGATTGGAGCTGGTGTGAAACCTCTTCCCACACTGGGGACACTCGTAGGGCCTCTTCCCAGTGTGGATGTGCTGGTGGTTTCTCAGATCGGAGCTGCGTCCAAAGCCCTTTCCATATTCCAGGCAGGTGTAGGGCCCTTCCCCAGTGTGGGTCACCTGGTGCCGGATCAGGGCCCAGCTTACTCTGAAGCCCTTCCCACATTCCCCACACTTGTAGGGCTTTTCCCCCTGTGTGGATCCTCTGGTGTTCTGTCAGGTGGCCCTTCTGGATGAAGCTCCTCCCACATTCCCCACACTCAAAGGGCTTTTCCCCTGTGTGGATCATCTGATGTTGCCTAAGACTGTCCTTCTGGCTGAAGCTCATCCCACACTCCCCACACTCATAGGGCCGTTCCCCAGTGTGGATCCTCTGGTGCTGGATGAGGTGGCACCTCCAGCTGAAGCCCTTCCCACATTCCTCACACTTGTGGGCCTTCTCCCCTCCATCAGGCTTCTCCTCCAGCTCTGAGCTCTGGCTGGATCTCTGGCTGCCCTCCTGGCACAGGGGGGGTCTTTCCTCCTCGCAGCTCCCTGGGCTGGGTTTACAGCCCCTCCTCCTGCGGGAGCTCCGGGGCTTTTCCTCCTCCTCCATCCGGACACTCCCTGGGAATGAAAAATCCTGGTTTGGGGAGAAAACAAGAAGAGAGCGCCTTAGGCTGGGGGTTCCTCCTTGCCCAAATTCATCTCAGGAAATCGTTGGGAACCTTGTGTCTGTAAGAACCTCCAAAACACCAAGATTCAGCCCAAAAGTCCTCCAAACATCAAGACACAGATCAAAAACTCTTCTAAAATATAAAAATTCAGCCCCTTGCAATAACCCGAAGCACCAACATTTAGCCCAATAAAGCTCAGAAACACCAAGATTCACTGCCATGAAAATCCTGGATCCACCTCCCCGGTCACCTGCTGCATGTAGGGGGGCAATGTTCCTGGGGCTGGGGGAGGCTACAGATCCAGGGAGGGGTGGAACCTTGTGCTGCCTCCTCTTCCTGCTCCTCCTCCTCCTCCTGCGTCCCTACTCTTCCTCACACTCCTCTTCCTCCTACTATTCCTCCTTCTTCTGCACAATCCCACCTTCTCCTCCCACGTGCATCCTTTGACCAGTTTGTTCTTCATCCCTGCTTCTCCTTCCCTTCTCCTCCTGCCCCCAGGATTGGCTGGGGACCCGAGAGTGTCCAGGAGACAGACGAGTGACAGATCAGGGGGGTCTGGGAAGAGTCAGCAGGGAGAGAGCACTGAAAATCTGTTCAGGGAGGACACTGGGATCTTCAGGGGGTAACCATGGCAGGGCACCCATGCAGGGTGGAAAAGGGAAAGCCAGGAAGGGGTCCCGAAAAAAGGGATGATGATCCCAAAATGTCTCTGAAGGGTCCCTTGGGAGAATGGTGAGGCAGTTTGCACATTCTCCCAGATGGAATTAAGGACATGGACACCCAGGGGGGCAATTAGGGAAGTCAAGAAGGGATTTAGACAACAGGGGATGGATGGTGTTGCTGTGCTGGGAAGGGAAAGGGTGAAGGGGAGTGTCGAGCAATATGGTTAAGGCAAGAAGCAGCAGCAGGAATTGCTGTGGGTAGAAAAAGGATGATGGAAAAGGGGAGGAAGAGAAAAATACTGAGCACTGGGACGTTCTTCAGCAGGGTGTGATGCTCAGAATTTGCCAGCTGCTCCAGATCCCTTGTACCCTCGGTGTCCAGGAGAGGAGAACAAGGAGGTCAGGATTGCAGGGGGTTTCTCTGTGCTGGCAGCGGCAGGAGCGGGCGCAGAGCTGCGGCACCGGGAGCACGGGCTGGGGGCCTGTGGGGAGCTGCGGGGCCAGGCCGGGGCTGTGGGGCAGCCGGGGCTCAGCTAAAAGCTAGCAAAGGCACAGACAGCAATAAAGGCTGCTTTCTTCCACCATCCTCCTCTGAATGACCAAAGGTCATTCCACCAGTCCAGCTCCCTAGAGGAGTCCATCCTTGGGTGCCCACATAAGCTACTTTTCCTATCTCCTTTGAGATGTTTTTGATAACTTTAACTCTTGTCATCTATTTCCAGGCAGCATTCTGAGGAGTTAAACTTTCCACAAATGCCCCCTTCATCTGCCCATAGGTAGTGCACCACAAGCTGAATCTGGTAGACTACAGCTCTGGTTTGTGCCAATTGTGTGCTAATGTGGTGGAGGGCAAGTGCTGTTCTATTTGACACCACTTCCAGTACTGCCTGGAGACGGATGATCCGATTTAACATCTAAATAGGAGGACGGTAACCCCAGGATCCATCCTGGGCCCAAGGGGCTGGTCCATAAGTCTTGATTATCTCTTCAGGGCTCCAAATTTTTCCTTTCCAGTTTGGATTGCTTCCCAGGTCAACTACATGTCTCCTCTTTCGATTACTTTGTTTTAGGTCATCATACAAGGGGACTCCTAGGTATGACCCTGATTCTTTAGGGAGGAGGAAGAAAGCAGGTTTTACTGCCCCAATGGTGCAGCTTCCTGCCCAATCTCCAGGGAGGTGGGTATAGGCAGTGCTTCCACAAATCCAAAAGAAATGTTCAGGAGCTTTTCAGAATATGTCTTGTGTGTCTGTGGGGTACTCCCAATATTTTGAGAGCTCTCTTCATCCTTGGAAGGGATTTATTCCTCGGCCTGCACACTCATATAGTTTATACTCTTCATGCTAAATAAAATCTCTTTCTTTTTTTGTAATGGTCCAATATCTATTTGGTTCTTGTGAGATCCACCTGCTTCCTGAATCTTTTTCAATTAATTATCTCTTGCAAGGCATTCTTCCTATAGGGGTTTGGTATTTCTTTCCTGCCCTCTTAATACACTCTTCTGCGATGACTCTTGCTTTTAAATCCCATTGTTCTTTCCCCCTTTTCTCTGTGAGTTGGGGTTTTTGCTCCGTTCATTTCCATCTTAAAATGTCTAGAGGTGTTAGGCTAATTCCTTCCCAAGGCCAAATATCTGACATTTGGGTATTTCCATATACCAACAATTGGTTAAATTTAGTTCTTTGCTAATTTTCTCAATTAAGTCAATGAATAGATTTTTACCCAGTGTTTCATCCAGGCTCTCCTTTTTTTACCATCAATTGTTTTTCTTTTATTATGTCATTCATTCCCTCTTCTTCAAAACAGAACCAGGCTTCCCTTACAGGGCATTCACCAATCAGGCGCTGCCTAAATGAGGCAGTATTTTCTGTGAGCCAATATGTTTTCCTTCTTCTTGGCAAGTTTCCAATTGTGTATGATCAAAGCAGGTGGGATTAATGTTTGTGTGGACCCTCATGAGTGATCCCAGGTCTTCCTCATCATGAAGAGGGTAGTAGCACTTGGTGCATGCTTCTCCACTCCCTCTTCCTACAAAGCTTAGTGACTGGACTAACATCAGTCCACCTAAGAGTCCGGTAGGAGCTGGTTTTGCCTTAGGGAGCTTCATGGCTCACCTTTCTCTTTAGCTTCACCGGGTCTTGCCTCTTAGGTTCGGAGAGGTGATAAGGTCCACTTTTTCCACTTTCTAATTTAACCGCTATTGGGAAATGCTCTGTGAGGGAAGTCATTGGAGGATTTCTTATTTGACTTAATCTATTTCTATCAAAACCATGAACAATTTGTCTCAAAACCTTAACAGTCTCGATAACTTAACAAGTATATGTATATATCAACTTTAACAACAATTTTGCTTAACAGAACTCTGCAGCTTTAGTCTACTTTCTTTTCGGTCTTTGGCTGTCTCCTAAGAGTTACTTGAAGGCTGGCAGGATCTTGGATGGCAGTCCACTTGGGGAGACTTTTGGAGGACTTTTCTGGGTTTTGTCCACAGTTAGGAGGAGGCAATACTGGTCCTTTTACATGGGAAGCGTGAGTCCACTCTTTTTCTTGGGTCCAGATAGCAGCATGGATTCCTAATTTTTTCTAGCTTCTTCCTGATATCAGGCCAGGATTTAGTAAAGAATTGCATGTTCAACAGTACTTGGCCTTCGGGACTGTCGGGATCTATGTTTGAGTATAATTGAAAATTTCTTCTTCACCTGTTGAACCAGGTGGCTGGGGTCTCATCTTTTTCTTGGGTTCCATCAAAGGCTAGTTTGGTGTTGTTACCCCGGGGAACAGATTCTTTCATGCCTTTTACCATTAGGGTTCTGTAGTCTTTCATATTCTGTCTTCTCTCCTCTCTATTTGGATCCCACCCTGGATCCACCTGCGGGAGCTTGTCTTCTGCCTGGGGCCCAAACCTGTTCTCTCGTTCCCAGATTCCCATTCCTGTGACACGGATCATGGCTATCTCTTTGGGGTTGAATAAGATATTTAAAAGAGAGTTCATCTCACTCCTGGTGTAAATATTAGGACCCATGAATTGATCCACTTGGTTGGCTATCCCCACTGGGTCCTCAACTAGGTTTCTTAGCTCTTGTTTAAATCCTCTAACTTCTGAAGCTGTCAATGGGGCACTAACAAACCCTACCTCTGTAGCCACTCCTCCCATGGGGACTTCTCTCAGGGGGAAGAGTTTGGTAGTCTTAGATGGTGTGTGACAACAGGGTCCACCTCCAGGACTTTGTTCTTGACTAGGAAGAGGGGTTAGGGGGAGTTGCTCACTGTTCGGGGGAAGGTTAGGATTGCTTTTGGGCATACTTGACTCCCAATCAGGCAGAGGTAAAGGAAAAGCTACAGGTGAGGGAGAGGAAAGTGGATTTTCTAGAGGGGTTTCTGGTGGTAAAGGAACTGTAACAGGCAGATTAAAAGGAACCGGTGATGGGTTTGAGGGAGAAGATTCAGTGACAGTGGGAGGGGCTGAAAAGGTAGAGGACGGGTTTGGGCGAAAAGGATTTAGACTGGAAACGGGAGGGTTAAGTGAGGGTGGTATGGAGGCTGGGATAGCCAGGGGATTGCGAGAGGGAGTTTGGGGCACTGTTGGGTACACGAGAGGAGGGGGTAGGTACTCCAAGGGGTCCCATTTATTACTGGCTCCACTAGTCTCCTTCTCTTGCTCTTTACTTTCCTTAACTTCTGCTTTCTGTTCTTTTAACTTGCATACTTTTATTACTTCTGTTTCTGTTTTCTCTTTTTGCCACAAGGATGCATATGGTATTTCTTCTGGGCTCGAACCTCTTTTGGTTTCTAGATATTGGTATAATTGGGAACACATCCAGGGATCTCTAGTGCCATACCACATCCCCTGTCCTTGCATTTCCAATTTGGGCCAAACCTCCATACAATAATGGATCATCTTAATCCGGTCTAGGCCCTTGATGGCCTCCTGTGTGTCCCAGTGATTCAATATTTGTTCTAATGGGCTTAAACACTGCCCCATGACTCCTTTTTACTCTGGGCCTTAACTTAAAAACTGACGATGCCTCTACCCAAACGAAACACAACTGACAGGCAACACAATTTTTAAACAACTTATAACTGGCCCTTACTTAAACTTATACTTTGTAAACGTGCCCCTACTCGAACGGAAATCTTAATGACGGGCAACTGAACTCACACCAAAAATATGTATATGCACAATAGGACAAAGTCCAATCTCTGTTCCTTTCTGCTTCACCTCCCTGACTCCCCTTTCAGTGGAGACTGTCAACGTTGAGGGGACCTTAGCACTAGACCACCTGGGACTTTCCCCCGTCCCTGCCTCAGTGCCATCCACAAGGGTTTTGGTCAGCAGGGCTCACCCCGGAGCCCCTTGCCCCTGCACTCCCTGACTATCCCCTTTCCCCAGTGAGGATAGCTTCTGCGCAAGGGCTGAGTGTGAGCAAGTGGTGGAAGAATTTCCCCCTTGCCTCCTAGCCACCCCACCCACCAGGGGATGGCTTCGGCAAAGGGATGTGTGTGTGTGTTACCGTAGCTGCCTCGCCCGCCTGCGCAGACTACCTGCCCCTGTGCTCTCTGGCAGCAAGTTGACGACCTCCCTTCCCAGGACCTCCCTAGGCCGAGACTGAGCCGCCACAGCTATGGCCTCTCAGCACATCTTGTGTCACAGACCCCGGGAAGCGAAGGTCCTTCGCTGACCACCTGATGCTGGTAGGGCTTGGGGACCCCAATTCAAATTCCTCAGTGAGGTCCTCTCGGTACCCAAGCTGGGGGGTGAGTACCCCTAGGTACCCCCACACACCACCCTGGGAGTCACCTAGGTTGTTTTGCGCATGACCCTCACTCGTCTAGGCCCCCTACGCGCCCAGAGCAGCCTAGACCGCTTGGTCCTTTCAAAAGGGAGACCTACCCTTATGTGTGCCACTCATACTCTAAGGAACCCTCTGCACGCCCGGAGGGGGAGCCCTTCTATCCCTGGGAGGCGCTTCTTTCATCTTTCTGGGCCTCACCAGGCCCCCTTTCGCTTCCCCCTGTTCCCGGCCGGCACCCTCGCGGGAGTCCGGAACCGCGGTACTGAGGGGTCCACACTCGCTTCGGGGGTCCGAGCTGCCGGCCCCCGTCTCACTCACACATCCACTCGCTCGCCTCCCACTCCCGCCGCCGGTGTCTTACCAATCCGGTGCTCCTCTTCGTTGTCCTGCCCAGGCTGGTCTCCGGGTCCGGGGATTGCTGGCTGGTCCTGGAGGCCCCAGGCGGGGCAGTCGTCCCGCAGCTGTCCCTCGCTGGAGTCCTCTTCATGCGTGGTCAGCAATCCTGGATGAGCCCCAGATGGACAGGAATAAAAGGGCCAGGAGACCTTCTGCTCCCTTTTAAAGCCTTTATTAGATCAGCCTGGGTGGGGGCCCGAGGGGTCGCGCTCACCGCCACTGCTCCCTGGGGACAACGAGGAGGAGGAGGTGCAATCAGCTTTGCCCAAAGACAGAGCTGGGGTCTCTGACCTCACAGGAGCCCTATAGGAGACTGACTCATTTGGGCTTGTTTGAAGTCTAGGGGGTGACTCTGAGCAAGTTCTGTTCAGGTTATGGCGAGTTGAACAAGTGGCTTTACAGACAGCATGACCCTCACCATGGTTTGGTGAGGCATTTGTGCACCAGCTTCCAAGGTTCAGGGGTCTGTATGCGGTGGTCTCACTTCCTGTAGTCACTCAGATCCATGGGGGTTCCCATGGTTTGCATACCGGGTGGGGCCATGAGCTGTCAAGTGTAACTCTGGGGGAGCAGTGGAGGCGGGGCCCAAACAGGAACAAGGAACAGGATCCAGCAACTTGGGATAGGGGTACAGTAAGGGAACAGGAACAAGGAACATGGTACAGCAACTTGGGATAGGGGTACAGTAAGGGAACAGGAACAAGGAACAGGGTACAGCAACTTGGGATAGGGGTACAGTAGGGGTACAAGGTAAGGTATTCTGCTCTTCCAACCATCCCTGCTGGGAAAGCAGTCCCTGCATGCCTTGCTCCTGCGCTACAAGTTCACAGGCAGGGTAAAAATGGAATGAACCATTTTGGTGTCAAGCCCAGGGCTGTGTGTGCCCAGGCAGAGGCAGGCAGGAGGCAGAGCTGTCAGCAAAGGAAGGGCCCAGCCAGGTGGGGCAGCCGGGGGATGCCGACAGCCTGCAGGGACAGAGGCACAGGGCATGGACACCGTAGGACAGCCTGGGCTGCACAGGGCACAGGGATGGGCAGCAGCTGCAAGGCCCTGACACAGCCAACTCCTGCAGCACTTGGGCCATGGCTGCTGGCCCTGGGCCTGAGCCAGGAGGAGGGGACACGTGACCCTTGCAGGCCTGGGGCCTCATGGCCTCCTTGTCCCTGCTCAGCAGCCTGGCAGGGGCTGCCCCATGGTGCTGCCCTTGGCATTGCACATCCCCACATCCCCACATCCCCACATGCCTCTCCTGAGCATTCCAGACACAGAATCACCGTCCCTGACCTCCAGTGCCTCCAGTTCCTGCTGCAGGCCCAGCCTTTCTCCCTTGCTCTGCTGGGCTGGGGCACAGGTATGGAGAGGCTGGACTGGGCAGTGCCAGGGAGAGGAAAACAATGGAACCTTGGTTGCATGAGTCCCCACGGAATGGTCTCCATGGTCTCATGAGGCCCTGCAGTGTCACAGTGGCCCCAAGGTTCCAGGGATCCAGCAGGGTCAAAATGATCTCCTTGGTTCTGCAGGGTCACAATGGCCCCTTGGTTCCCCCACAAAGTGTCACAGTGCACTCCTTGGTTCCATGGAGCCCCACAGTGTCACTGAGGTCCCCTGGTTCCCCACAGTGTCACAGTGCACTCCTTGGTTCCATGGAGCCCCACGGTGTCACTGAGGTCCCCTGGTTCCCCACAGTGTCACAGTGCACTCCTTGGTTCCATGGAGCCCCACAGTGTCACTGAGGTCCCCTGGTTCCACCAGGCCCTGCAGTGTCACAAGGCACCTTTGGTTCTGTGGGGCCCACAGTGTCTGTTGTGCCAATGGGCAGGGTCAGCACCAAAGACACAGACACCACCTGAAGGAATTATTAGAATGCAAAAGTGCAAAGAGTCACAAAAGGAGAAGTGCCCATAGTAAGGAAGATCCATCACAAGTGACCCTCAGACTTTCCCATCACCCACATCCACACCTCAGCTGGGGGAAGCTGTCACAGCCAAGGACTGCAGAGCCACTCCCGGACACTGGGAATTCCTGCAGGTGCCTACAGCCACAGGTGAGGCTCCAGCCTCACTGGGAGAGGGCCCAGCTTTGATAGTACTGGATAAAAAAAGTGACAGCACTTCTAGTGCAGGACCATCTGGGTTCATTCTCCTCTTGGGTTCTTCCCAAAGCCTGGCCAGGCCCCAAACAAGGCCAGATGTCAGACTTCATGGCCTTGTCCAAATTCTAAACATAGAAAGGTCAATCCATGTTTCACTGTCTTGGGTTATGGAACCAAAAATGTGTATTCTATTTCATTTGTTGAAAGCAGTTGGGGACATGTTTTTCTTTCTCTCTTGTTATTCTGGGGGGAGGGGTGTGGGTGCCTTCTGATAATGGGCCAACTGTTAAAACCAGGTGGGGCAGTGTTTCTTATCTCTTTCACCACCCGTCCTCCCTCCAGGGGAATATTTTCTGCTAACGGGCCATGAAGGCTCACCAAGGACATGAAACATTCCATCATCCCATTGTGAGATGCTCCACCCAGTGAGGGGGGAGCCAACCATACTTGCCTAGATGAAAACTGAGACGTAGGAACACGAGGTATCTGGTTCCACCGGATTCCCAGAGGAAGACTGGACCCTTCTCGCCATTGCTGGACCCTTTTCTCTCAGGATCATCTCTACTCCAACAGAACCACATCTGCCACTCCAGGAGGACTCACTTTTGGACTGCTTCCAACACCCTGACCAACAGGGGGCCAGGTTGTAGCTCTGACTCTAAGATTGTTGTTTGTTTGTTTGCTTGTTTGGGTTTTGTTTTGTTTTTTTTTTTTTTTTTTTTTGTACTACTACATTTGTATTGTTAATATTCTTAATAAAGAATGTGTTATTCCTATTCCTAAATCTTTGCCTGAAAGCCCTTAATTACAAAGTTATAATTTGGAGGGAGGGAAGGGTTTACATTTTTCATTCTGAAGGAAACTCCAGCTTTCCCAGGCAGAGACCTGTCTTTCCAAACCTAGACTGTTTATTAGAAGCTTTTTGAAAAGTTTCTCCAAAATTCTAGGAAAAAAGATTCCTAATGAACTACAGCAGACCAGAGGGAAATCAAGGCAGAGCCATGGTTTGTCAGGACTTGCTTGATCCTAATGAGCCCCTTGCTGCATTTGGGGCTGAGCCCTGGAACCTCAGGGCCTGAGAGGAGATTGCACAAACCTTTCCAGGAGTCAAAGTCAGAAGAAAACTCCAGGCATTAATGGGTTACACTAAGGTCCATCCCCAACACGGGCTCCTCATGGACTGCTTGGAAGTGAGAACTGGATTGCACAAAATCCTCTCAGAAATTCAGTATGGGAAGGAAAATCCAAAGTACCTTAAATACCTGGAGTATCTCAAAGTAACAATGAGCCCCACTGAGTGTCAGTGCAAAGCTCTCAAGGGACTCATTAAAGAAAATAAATGGGAGACAGGATTGCACAAAAACTTTTCAGAGACTCAGTGCCAAAAAAAAGTTCTTCAATAAACTTTGAGTACCTTAAAGTATTAATGAGCCCCACTAAGTGTTTTTACTGACTAAGAATCCCAAGGGACTTGTTAAAGTAGATAATTGGGGCCAGGATTGCACAATCTTACTCACAGAATCAAATTTAAAAGGGAAATACCAAGTACCTTCAAGTAACTGAAGTACCTTGAAGCATTAATGAGCCCCACTGAGTGTTGTTACTGTCAAGGCCTCTCAAGGGACTAATTACAGCAGATAATTGGAAGCTATGATTGCAGAAACCTCTCAGAAACTCCAAGGCAAAAGACAACCCCAAAGTCCATTGAAGAACCTGCAGTGCCAGGGAGCATTGAGGAGCCCCCCAGGGCCATTCCTGACCAGGGCTCCCATGAGACTCCTTCCAGCACATCCTTGAGGCCACTGGGCTGTCAGGGGGATGCTGAGGGCAGGACAAGGGGCTGAGAGTGCCCAGCCTTGCTGGGGCTGTGCCAGGAGGCCCCAGGGCCTAAGGACAAGGGGTCTCCTCCCAGCCCTTGGTGGCACAGACCCTGCTGTGCCCCAGGACACCAAGACTTGGCTTCTCTTTGTGCCCTCCTGGCATCACTGCCTGCAGTTCTCTGCTCTGCCTGGGCACCTGGGGACACTTTCTCTGTGGTGTGCCTCAGTGGGACCCATTAAAACTTGCAGAAACTTTGGAGTTGGATTCTGCCTTGGACTTCTTGAGAAGTTTCATCATCTCCCTCTCAGGGACTGATGTTCAGGGCCTCAGCAAAAACCCCAAGAGGGTCATTAAAGTCCTTGTGCTGTGTCTGTGCTAATGAACTGGGCTGGGCTCCTGGTACAGAGGCAGCTCCTGGCAACCAAGAAGAGCTTCAAAAGACATTTCTCCTGATGAGCAACTCTTTTCCCAGCCCAGCAGAGCTCACTCAGGGCTCACTGGAGGAGAAACCCTCACAGCATTTGGAACAGTCACTCTCTGGCTGGGGGAAGATAAGCTGCAGTTCCTGCAGGGATCTCCTGAAGCTGCCACATCCCACAGCTCTGAGGCCCTTCCAGGAGCACTCTGAGAGCTGCTGCAGGGCAGGGATGTGGCCCTGGGGCAGGGCTGGGTTTCCCTGCTGCAGCAGCCCAGGCACAGCACAGGGCAGCTCCCTGTGCCAGGCTCTGCTGCAGGGCTGAGCAGCCGGGGCTGCAGCCAGGGCTGCCCAGGGCTGTCCTGCAGAGCAGGCTCCTGCAGCCCAGGGCTCTGTGCTGGCCCAGGGACTCTGCTGCCTGCCAGGGACAGCTCTCAGCCGGCCCGGGGAGCTGCTCCCAGTGCTGGGGAGAAGCTGTGGGGGGAAGGAGCCACCCTGAGCAGGGCAGGTGCTGCTGCTGAGAGGTGCTGTGTGGGGCAGGGCTGCTCCCAGCTCCACACCAGCCTGGGCACAGCTCCGGAGGACACTTCCCAAAAGAAGGTGAGCCTGGGATTGCTGTAAAGATCATGAGCCTTCCTGAGAGTGTTTTAATTTCCTGCTTGTAGAAGGATGGGAGAGTTGGGGTGATGACTGTTAGATTTTTTCTTTTTATACATTTTTCGTATATTCATAGCTCTGTTAACTACTAATATGTAATGATAGAAGTATAATTTTTAATTTACTCCATTCAACTACTATTGCATATACTTATTATAGTATACATATACTTATATACTCTAGTATATATACATATATGTACATATAGTAAATATATATACATATACTATAGTATATATTGTATAGTATAGTATAGTATACATATTTATACTTATATACTTATAGTATACATATACTTATTTAAATATAATCCTTACTGAATTCTAGCATGTTTCCTACCCTTTCTTTTCAGTTTTAGAACAATAAGCTAACCTTGTAATTACGTTCCTGAACTAATGTGTAGTCTTATTATCAGGAAGAGGACCTACAAGAAGAACATTTTGGTTTTGACCCAGAGTGTTAGCAGTCATAAAAAAAAGTGGGGCAAAGAAACCCTTGGAGCAATGGATTGAGCCAGGGGTGTGTAACTGGTGCAACTGAATCTCCTGTTGGATGTTCCTGCCAAATATTCTAATTTATCAACCTCAATAAATTGTTGAAATCAGGGGCCGGGTGTGCCCCATCCCCACTGGGACACCTGGGAGATTCCAATAAAGGTCTGGTTGTTACTTTACTGTTCTAACACTGTTACAAGGGTTATTTTTTTTTCTCTTTTTATTATAGGCAACAGGAGGATGAGAGGAGCAGAACAGGAATTGCAATCACAGAATCACAGAACATTTTGAGTTAAAAGGGACACACAGGATCATCAAAGGAATGTTTGAACATTTACAGAGACTCCAGAGCTGTAACTTTGGGTGGTCAGTCTCTCTGCTGGGAGGCTCCTCAAGGGCCTTCAGCCCCTCCTCAGCCCTGCACAGCAGCAGCAGCAGCAGCATCACCTTTGCAGGGCCCAGCAGGGCTCTCCTGAGCTGCCCTTGCCCAGCTGCAGACAGAGCCTGCCCCAGCCAGGGCCCTGCAGACAGGCAGGTTTCTGTAGGGCCGGGCCCAGGGCACAGAGGCTGGGATGGGCTCTGTCAGCACTGGCAGGGACAAGGCTCCTCTCAGCAGGGAAATGTCCAGGCCCAGGGAGATGCTGAGGGAAGGAGAGGGGGCTGAAGAGAGCAGTGCTGGGGGCAGGAGGGCACTGTGGCTGTGTGGGAGGTGCCGTGCACAGCTGGGCACGGGAACACTGTCCTGAGTGCCCGGCTGTCTCTGCCCTGCCCTCCCAGGCACAGCCCCACCACATCTTCTCTGGCTTCTGCACTGCCCTGAGATTGTCCCTGTCATCTGGTGCTCTCAGGGAGGCTCTGGCATTGGCAGCAGCTGAGTCAGGCACTGCCCTTGGCATTGCTGCCAGGCAGCTGTGGCCATGGCCATGGGTGTCCAAGCTTCCCTGGGACCTGTGGGGCTGTGGGCAGAGCAGTCCATGGCAAAGGGGAATGGGCTGAGCCCCCTCCCTGAGATCCCATCATGGGCACACCCAGGGATCTCCTTGCTGTGTCCTTGCAAGCTCTGAGCTGCCCTCCTGGCTGCAAATCTGTGCCAGAGCCCCTCGCAGTTCCCTGAATGTGCCCTGGGGAAGTGCAGAGATGCCAGAGCTGAGGAAATGCTGCTGGGTTTGCCAAGGGAGCCGTGAGTGTCCTTGGCAGAAGAGGGTGCTGAGACCTTGCCCAGAGCCCTTTGGAGAGGGGGAGACATTCAGGGATCCCTCTGCTCTGGGCAGGGTCTGGTTTATCCCAGGGTGACCCAGGAGTGTGACTGTGCTCTGACTGCAGCCAAAGCTGCAAACCCAGGGCAGCTGGGAACAAGCCCATCCAGCCCCTCACCTTGCCCAAGGCACAGAGAATCCTTTGCTTCTCACATCTTTTAGTGGCCAACTCTGAGTGCAGCAGAAATGCTGGGGATTTCTGACCTCAGAGAACCAGGAATGATGTGTGGCTAGGAAAAAACTTGATACATCTCTTTCCTGCTGTCCATGTCCTGTACACCTGGGAGTGCCGATGGCAACAAGATTTTCTGCATTAGGAGTGATTACCCTGACAAATCCTGAATATCCAGCCTTGTCCCTCTGCCACATGGCCAGAATCCCAGGACAACAGAGCAGGGATGGCTCCTGGAGAGCTCCAGGCACAGGCCTGGCTGCTCCTGGCACACTCAGACAGCACAACTGGAGCTCAGGCAGGGACCTGGGTGAAGGTTTTCCCAGAGCAGGAACAAGGGTGGGGGAGTCACAGCGAGACAGTCTACAGGGAATGGCCCAGGTTTGCCCAAAAGCAGCCTCTGCTGACTTCACACTGTCCTTTCTCCATGAACAGGTTCCCATGTGCAGTCAGAGCAAATGTCCAACGGCAGCTCCATCAGCCACTTCCTCCTGCTGGCATTGGCAGACAGGCGACAGCTGCAGCTCCTGCACTTCTGCCTCTTCCTGGGCATCTCCCTGGCTGCCCTCCTGGGCAACGGCCTCATCATCAGCGCCGTAGCCTGCAGCCACCACCTGCACAGCCCCATGTTCTTCTTCCTGCTCAACCTGGCCCTCACCGACCTGGGCTGCATCTTCACCACTGTCCCCAAAGCCATGCACAATTCCCTCTGGGACACCAGGAACATCTCCTATGAAGGATGTGCTGCACAGCTCTTTTTCTTTATTTTCTTTATGGGAGCAGAGGTTTCCCTGCTGACTGTCATGTGCTACGACCGCTACGTGTCCATCTGCAAACCCCTGCACTATGGGACCCTCCTGGGCAGCAGAGCTTGTGCCCACATGGCAGCAGCTGCCTGGGCCAGTGCCTTTCTTAATGCTCTGCTGCACACAGCCAATACATTTTCCCTGCCCCTGTGCCATGGCAATGCCCTGGGCCAGTTCTTCTGTGAAATTCCCCAGATACTCAAGCTCTCCTGCTCTCACTCCAAATTCAGAGAACTTGGGCTCATTCTGCTAAGTGCTTTTCTATATTTTGGCTGTTTTGTGTTCATTGTTTTCTCCTATGTGCAGATCTTCAGGGTTGTGCTGAGAATCCCCTCTGAGCAGGGACGGCACAAAGCCTTTTCCACCTGCCTCCCTCACTTGGTTGTGCTCTCCCTGCTCCTCAGCACTGGAACATGTGCCTACCTGAAGCCCCCCTCCATCTCCTCCCCATCCCTGGATCTGTCCCTTTCAGTTCTGTACTCGGTGGTGCCTCCATCCCTGAACCCCCTCATCTACAGCCTGAGGAACCAGGAGCTCAAGGCTGCAGTGTGGACACTGATCACTGGACAA
Source organism: Phylloscopus trochilus trochilus (assembly GCA_016584745.2). Lineage (NCBI taxonomy): Eukaryota > Metazoa > Chordata > Aves > Passeriformes > Phylloscopidae > Phylloscopus > Phylloscopus trochilus. Next base: position 5,762,721 of record WQNJ02000048.1, on the reverse strand, counting down.
TTTCAGAAACATTAAACTGCTGGCCAATTCCTGCAAATCACTTGCAATAAAACTCATATTTTATAACACTTTTTGGTTTGGTTGTGTGTTTTTTCCCTGTGTTTTAGCTTTCCGACATTGTCCACAAAGAAATGTCATTGTTTGTGCCATTTCTCATTTCGTTGCACTCCACCTTTGCTGTGGCCCCAGTCTCAAAGGAGCTGTGCTCTCAGATGCTCCCAACTAAAGGATCTCCCAGCAAAGTTTTCACCAGAGATCCCCCTTTGGTTCCCTTCTCTGGAGCTGCAGCAGCAATGTCTGTGTGCAGAGCTGAGGGCAGGGCAGGGCTGGCACAGCAGCTCTGCTCCTGCTGGCCACACCATTCCTGATCCAGGCCAGGAGCCATTGGCCTTCTTGGCCCCCTGGGCACACTGCTGCCTCATGTCCATCCTGCTGTCCAGCACTGCCCCAGGTCCCTTTCTGCCTGGCCACTGTCCAGCCACTCTGTCCCCAGCCTGGAGCACTGCAGGGCTTGTTGTGGCCAAAGTGCAGGAGCCGGCCCTTGGTCTTGTTCAAGCTGCCATGGTTGGATTTGGGCCCTGGATGCAGCCTGTCCAGGGCCCTGTGCAGAGCCCTCCTGCCCTCCAGCAGATCCACACTCCCAGCTGCAGGAGAGATGGCCAAGGGCTGGGCAGGGCTGGCAGGGCCACAGGCACCCAGGCCTTTGTCCCCTGGGCTCTGCCAGCGCCTCTGCAGGCCCCACAGAAGGAACTTTCCTTGCAGGAAAGCCTGCACTTGGCTTCTGCCTGGCCCCTCCCTCAGCAGGCTGGCAGGCCTTGCAGCTTTAGGACATTTGTCCTTGCTGCCCCTGCCATCCCCCTGCCCCACCAACAGCCCCCAGCCAGCCGCGAGGGACAGGCCCTGCTGTGCCAGGCCTGGGCTCAGGCCTTGGCCTTTCTGCTCCCTCCAGCCAGCCCAGGCCTTGCTCAGCATTGCAGTCCCTGCTCACAGCCTTGGGCTCCCTGCAATCCTGGCCTCAAGGAGCTGCTCTCACCAGTGCCTGGGCAGCCTTTGGCACTCCCTGCCCTCACTGGGGCTCTGAGGGACTTGGAGTTTTGCTTCTGACTCCTTCAGCAGCTTCTTCAACCTTCTCTCAGTGCCTGGGGCTCCTGGACTCAGCCCCAAATCCAGCGTGGGGCTGATGAAAATAAAGAAAGCCCTCAGGAACTCTTTGTCTTTCTTCAATTGTCTTTGAGTCTCCAGGGCTTGTGCAGCTGACTGGAGTCAGTTTGGAGTCCTCTTCAGGAGGGAGATTTCAAAGTGCATGTCATGATTTTTCATTTTTTAAACCTATGAGTATTTATTAAATTTTCAGTTCAGTGAAGAGGTGACTGAAGGATTCTCCAAGGGATCTTGATGCTGAATGTTTCTTTAGAAGGTCTGGGCACAGAGAAGAATGAGCCCCTTGCAGGCTGGCCCTGTTTGGACAAGCTGCTCCTCACCCCAACCTCACCATGTCTGACATTGCCCACCTGACACTGACATCCCTGTGCCCTGAAGCACAACCTTGTCCCCTGAGCTCTGCAGCTGCCTGCCCAGCCCATTGCACCATGTCCCACCTGCTCTCCTCAGGTTTCGGCCTGCAAACAGACCCAGGAGGAGTTTTCCTCTTGGTGAAGAAAAAATGGAAAAGCCTGAGCAGGTTTCCTAAACAACCAAGCCCACTCAGGAACCACATGCTCAGGACAGGCTGCCTGGAGTGATGTCACCTTTCTACAAGGGACAGTGTCATTAGAAATGAGCTCTGGAAGCAGAATTCTCTGAGTCTCTCAGCTGAATTCTCTGTCCCTGTCCTGGATCTCTGTTGCAGATGGAAGCTGCTGGTGCCATCCTCAGCTTGAACCCTTCTTTGGAATGCAGACAGAGGTTCCCAGGTGTGTAAAGTAAGCGTTGCTCAATGTTGGTGCAAAGCTTTTGTGTTCCTCCTGGAACCAAGGAGACTCCTGAGACACTGCAAGGCCTTGTTTCACCAAGGGTCCATTGTGACACAGCTCATGGAATCAAGGAGACAATTGTGACAGTACAGACCCTCATAGAAACAAGTCTCTGTTGTGGCAGTCATGGAATCAAAGAGACATTTGTGACACAGCCAGGCCACATGGAACCAATGGTCCATTGCTACCCTGCAGATTCCAGAAGAATATGGTGACACCACAGAACCTGATGGAACCAAGAGTCCTTTGTGGCACAGCAGGGCCTCATTGGAACCCAGGGGACCATTGTGACAAGGCAGGGCCTACTGGAACCATGGAGACCATTGTGACACTAAGGAAACTCATGGAACCACGGTGACCATTGGGATGCTATGGAACCTCACAGAACTAAGGGTCCATCATGACATTGTGGTGCCCCCTGGAATCCAACATTGTGAAACTTGGAGGCCTAATGGAACAAGGGTTTCTATTGTGACACTGCAGAACCCCATGAAATCAAGGTGACCATGTTACACTGCAGAAGCTCATGGAACCAAGGGTCCATTGTGACGCTGCAGAACCAAGGAAACTGTTGCTGACAGTACAAAAACTCATGGAATGAAAAGTACAGTGTGACATGAGGGAACCTCATGGACTCAACAGACCATTGTGACTCTGTAGGGGCTCATGGAATAGAGGGTCCATTGGGACACAGCAGGGCCTCGTGGAACCAAGGGTGCATTGAGGCACAGCCAGGCCTTGCTGGAACCAAAGAAACCCCTGCTAAAAACAGAGTAACTCATAGAACCAAGGAGTCCATTGGTACAGCATAAAACCTATGGAACCAAGGGGCCATTGGGACAAAGTGGGGCCTCATGGAACTAAGGGGACATTCTGACCCATTGGGACTGCATGGAAGGAATTGTCCATGATGACAATGGGGATCCAAGGAGACCATGGAGACACCATGGAAACTCATGGATCCAAGGGGCCATTGTGACACCAAAGAACTTCATGGAATCCAGGGTCCATTGTGACAGAGCAAGGCCTCATTGGAACAAAGGAACCATTGTTGACAGTACAGAAACTCATGGAAGCAAGGGGCTGTGGTGACACAGCAGGGACACATGGAAGCAAGGAGACCAGTGACATTTAGGAACCTCATGGAACCAAGGTTTCATTAGGACACTGCAGAAACAAGGAGACCATTGCTGACACTATGGAAGCTCACGGAACTGAGCGGTCATTGTTACACTCCAAAGTGTCTTTGAACCAAAGAGACCATTGACCAACTGCAGAACCTCATGGCACTGAGGCTTCACTGTGACACAGCAGGGTTCCATGAAACCAATTGTCCATGTGACCATGCAGATCCAAGGAGACCATGGTGACACTAGGGAAGCTCATGGAATCTAGTGGCCATTGTGACACAGCAAGGCCTCGTGGAACCAAGGAGAGCATTGTGACATCATGGAATCTCATGGAACCAAGGGTCCATTGTTACAGTCCAGAACCAAGGAGACCATTTGGACACTACAGAACCTCCTGGAATCAAGGGTCACTTGTGAAACAGTTGGGCTTCATGGAACCAAGAAGCCATTGTGACACAGCAGGGCCACATGGAACCAATGGTCCATAGTGATACTGTGGAACCAAGGAGGCCATGCCAGTACTAGTGAATTTGATAAATGAGTATGATTTTGTGCTAACTGAATTATAACTATGTCAATATTTTAGAAAAAGCATGTGATATGTTATTACTGTCACAAAACTGATGTTTGCAGATATTTATGAAAAACAACAAAAAAAACCGATACAGGACGTAATTTCAGGTAAGTAGAATCCCAAAACGGAATAGGCCTTGGGATAATTGGAAGATTGCCCTTGAGATGGGTTATTGGGATGGTTCCAGGCACAGAATTTAAGTTGTGTTTTTATTTAAGGTTTATTTTTGGAATGATTTGGCTAAAATTCCACAGGGTTCAGGACACCTGTGCAACATGTAAGGTTTTGTGGAGGACAGTGAGGAAGACTGTGAGCCTTCATCCGAAAGACCACCAAAAGAAGACAGAAGAGCCCCTCGCAACAAGTGAAGCATTTGCCTTGAAGTACAGTGATGTAGATTTTTAGAATCGGGAATAGGAGGAAACTTAGGGGAAACATGGATGAATATTATTAGCAGATAGTATATAAGTGTAGTCTGAATTGCTCTGTTTTGTAGGTGGCGCAGGCTGAGAAGATCTCCCTGTAACCCAGTCCGTTTTGCTTATTCCTTATCAGAACCTTAACCAGATTTAATTAATCATTGCCAGATTTTTGTATATGTTTAATTTTATATTAAATTGCTATTCAAATAGCTGCCAAATTTTAAATTTGTTGTTTATTTTATTTATATTTCTAACAGGTGCCTGCCTTGTTCCAGGGCTGCCCCATGGCCTTGGGGCTGCCCTGCATCCTCCTGGGGAAGTTCCCTGAGGCTCAGAGCACTCAGTGCCCAGACTCCTTTCCCTGGGCCTGCTGTGTCCCCTGCAGGGGCTGCAGAGCTCTCCTGGCTCACAGCAGACATTCAGTCCTTGATCTCGGGGTGAGCCCACCCTGGCCAGGCCTGTGCCCAGGGAGCTCCACTCCCTGCTGCTCCCTGGCACAGACTGTCCCTGCAGGTACCCTGTGCTCTCCTGGCAGCTCCCAAGGCCCTCCAGACAAACATTCCCCTGCCATCAGCCCTGGCACAAGCTGCACAGCCCCAGCAAGGTTCAGCACAGACCCTTCCCCATCTGATGGGCCCTGGCCACCAACCACCCAGACCTGAGTCCCCTGAAGGCCACACTGGGACCCTGATCTCATCCCAGTGAGCCCTGGGAGAACAAGGAACACAAGGAGCCTCTTCAGAGTCTGTTCTTGGACTTGTTCCTGAGAGTGACTTGGCAAGCAGAGCAAAGGGAGGCTTCTGGCCATGCCCTGCAGGGAGCTGCTGCTGCTGCTGCTGCTGCTGCTGCTGCTGCTGCCCAGGGGCCTTTGGTGTCCCAGGCTCTCCCTGGCACAGCTCCCAGCACGGCACTCTGCACTTGTGCCCGAGCCCTTCACTCTGCTGGGGCTGGCCTGGGGCTTTTCCTGCAGCGGGACCTGGCCTGGCCATGGCACAGGAAAGGCAGTTCCTGCTGGAGCAGGAGGCTCTGCCTGCAATGGGCTCAAACAGCTCCAACAAGGCCCTGTTTGCAAAGCCCCCAGTGGGAAATGAAGAAGGGGATCATGCTGCTTTGGGGGGGAAGAATGCTGAAACCAGCCTGACTCCTCCATCCCAAAGTTCCACATGCTGAGAGGGAGCTGAAGCTGTGGCAGAGCTGCTAAAATCCCCAGAGAAAGCAACAACCCAGTGACACCACTGAGAGCTTCTCAGAGCTGCTGAGCTGGCCCAGCCTGGGCACATCTGACTGACAGGGCAGCACTTCAGACTAGAACAGCCCCATCCCAAATTTTAACTGCAGTATCTTCTGACATTTCCCTTCTTGGGAGGGTGTGGAGATTCCTCCCTGGAGTGGGGACACCCCTCAAGGTCACTGCCTGAGGCTGAGCTCAAGAGATTTGCCCAGGGTGGTTGGTCTGGGGGAGTGACACCCATCTCTGGTTAATAACTGGTTTTGCTTTAATACAATTGCTTCAAAATTGCTTCCTAGAGCACTATCTTAAAATGGATGTTACAGCTCCTGTACTGTGGAGTAAAACATTCTGATTAAGACCTTTTTGTCTGATCATGATCATAATCAGTCACATCTATATGTACATAAATACTCCTGGTTTGCTATCCTTAGTGTTGTGTCCAAAGTTGAACAAAGGTTCAATTCCACCTGTGTAATTCTTTAGGCATAAATCCTTGAGAAAGTCTGGGGCTGGGATTGGATCCAGGCACTGCCAATATCCTCTCACAGAAGGAGTTTAGAAAGCCTGGGGCTCCTGGTTTGGGGGAGCTTGGGGGTATAATGTGGTCATTGGGGGTTCTTTGTGAACCTCGTGACCCAGCAGGAGCTTCTCTAATCAACTTTGCCTGAAGCTGCCACTCTGCCCATGACAGGAACCCCTGTGAGTTCCCAGCTCTTTGGCAGCCTGGACACTCCTGGGATGTCCCCATGGAGCCCCTGGGAGTGTCTGTGCCATCCCAGCTCTTTGGCAGCCTGGACACTTCTGGGATGTCCCCATGGAGCCCCTGTGAGTGTCGCTGACCTCGCTGTTCTTTAGGAGCACAGGGATGTCACCACTGCACTCCTGCCACTGCCTGGGACAAATTGGCTCCTTGGCAGGGCACAGACAACTCTGTTGTCACTGTGCAGTCCTGGGACTGTCCCCTCATGACCCTTAGGAAGATTAAGGAGCCCTGGGATGTCACCACAGAGCCCCTGGGACTGAGTGTGACCAAAGAGATCTTCAGGAGCCCAGAGACCCCTCAGATGCCACCATGGAGCCCCTGTGCCTGCACGTGAGCTCACAGCTCTTGAGCAGCTGGAAACCCCTGGAATCTCTTTAATCTGCTCTGCTGAGGATGGATCCTCAGCAACTTGGAGTTTCCCTGATGAATTTTAGCTCTCCAGAGGCTTGTTCATTCTTCAGCTCCTCAGTTCAGGAATTCAGTGCCAAAGGCTCATTAACATTCCAAAGCATTCGAACAAGAAAAGCCCCTGGGAATAATTTCATTTCAAGTCTTCAATTCTTCTGTGGTGAATTGTACAGATTTCAGATGTGCATTCAAAGAGAATATACTATATTTTTAAAAAATGCAGGTGTGTTTCTTGCCCTATTTTGTTGGATTATACCCTTTTGTGACCCAGAGATGGGCACCTGAGAGGCATTTAAAATCTTGTATTCTGTTTTCAGTCTCCTGAAAGGGTGAGACAGTACAGATGTTACAATTCATGGCATCTCAAACATAAGCCAACTATCTCCTAATTACAATACATTAAAAGTGTTTCTTGGCCTATCAGCTTTTGCCACACAATGCTGTTAATGCCCAAAAGCCAATCATGTAAAATCACCCCTCATGTGTCCTACTACAATGCACCTTTCACAGTTCTACTTCTCCAAAGTATCTCGTCTTATTTGCAAGGCCATCCCTTGACACTTGTTTCTAGTCCCGATTCTCTCTCAACAATGTCTGTCCTATTCCACAGCATTTCTAAGTCAGCATTTCTTATCTCAAGATTTGCCTACAGATGCACATTACAGGAGCCTTCTGTCAGGCTTTGAGAATTCTTTACAAATCCATTTCCCACATTTCTCCCTCTCTCTTGAACAGAAAAGACTTCTTTGATGGCCTTGTTCATCATTTGCTGTGCACAATGAAGTACACAAGGCACTATCACCATCATTGTCACTATAACAATCAATGCATATAAACCTGTTTTGCAAAGCTCCTTTAGCCAAGGTGCAAAGCTCCATCATTCAAACAAGTCATCCAACCATGATCCATCCTCTGCTTTAATTTGATTTGCCAAATCTCTCAGGTTTTGAAGTTCAGGATTCTGAATCGTCAGACAAATTCAAAGATCACAATCATTGAGGACTCTCTCAACAATGCCCATCCTATTCCATGGCATTTCTAAGTCAGCATTTCTTCTCTCAAGGTTTGCCTACAGATGGACATTATGTGAGCCTTCTGTCAGGTTTTGAGAATTCTCTACAATCCATTTCCCACCGGGGGGCACTTTGGCTGTGGCCCAGCTCCATCCTCCTGCGGGGCTCAGGGCCTGTTCCCGGCCATGGCCAGCCCTGCGCGGCCTCTCTGCTGGCCCAGAGCCCGGCAGAGCCCGGGGCAGGGCTGTCTGTGCAGGCCCACAGGTGCCAGGGGCTGTGCAGGAGCTGGCAGAGGCTGCCCAGCAGGGAGCTTGGCCTGTTGAGGTGTTCTGAATGTTCATGAGCCCTGGGGCACTGAATTCCTGAACTGAAGAGCTGAAGGCTGAGCAAGCCTCTGCAGAAGTCAAGTCCAGCAGCAGCCTCCAAATGTTTGAGGATGTCAGCAGCCCCCACTGAGGCCACCCCTGCCCAGAGACTGTGATAGAGGGAAAGTTCAATATTTCTTCTTCTACCATCATTAGTAGAATGCAGGAGAACCAGGAAATTCCTGGTGGGAAAACTTTGCCACTTCTGAAACTACTCAGATGACCCAGATAAGAAAAATGTCATTGTGTATTATGAAACTTACAAGTATTAAAACCTGTGCCCCATTCAAGGCAGACATCAGGTGTGTGCCCATGAACAGGCAGTGTCACTTGTGCCCTGAGGTGCCCAGCTGGGATTGGCATCTGTAAGAGACGGTCCCTAAATTTCTCATCTGCCTCACGATCATTGCCAAGGAAGACACCAAACAGGACTGAGACTGGGGCCTGGGACCCCAGGACAGGAGTTCTGGCCTGGCTGAGGTGGGATGCCTGCCAACCCCTGCCTGCAGGTGCACTCACTGGACCTTTGCATTTCCATGGGATCCCAGTGGAAACAATGGGTTTTCACAGCAGGCTGGTTTTGGGCCGGTCTGTTCTGTGTTTGCCCTGTACCTGTACCTGTGCCCTGAAGTGGACATCTGCTCTAAGCGCCAGAGCGCTGCGTCCTGTTTCAGCGTATCTGCTGATGTTGAGCTCACCTTCTGGCCAACTGCCTGTCGCTTCGGAAAAGGACTGAGAGACACCTCAAGATCACCCGAATTCTGAGATCTCCCCACAGAAGAAGATGTCATCTAATGGTCAACGAGCACCACGAGGATCTCGTCTCTCCATTGGTAGCTATACCCCCTTTTCTCTCTCTCTTTCTCTCTTTTACTTTATATCTCTTTCTCTCTCTTCTCTTTCTATTGCATACAGTGCTGAGTGCACTTAATAAAGGGTACTGCTTTTTGAGCAAATTGTTGTTGTCCCCTGTCGTATCTTTTGCGCCTTGAGATCACTCGAACCATCACGAACTCGCCTGCATTAGCGGGCCGTGACACCTGGTGACCCACATTTCCCGTGATCCATGTTGGGAAGTGCCTGTTGGTCCTTTTATTTTGCCTCTAATTATCTTTTGATTCATCTTCATCCCTTTAAAACAAATAAAATTGGGGTAAAATCATCAAAGTCATCAAAGATATCTAAAGCCTCAGTTTTTACTTGTGTTTTGGGGGAATCTGGGATTCAGGGAGATATTTGAGAGGACATGGGGCAGTTTGGGGGGTATTTTTTGCTGTTTTCTCCATTTCTTGGCACTCCAAAAGGCGAGAGAGATGGATCTATCAGCTCAAAATCCCTCAATGCCACTGAAAACTACTCAATCTCACTCCAAAATTCCTTGACTCCACAGCCCCTGAGGGTGGAGTGGGGTTGGAAGGGGTTTGGGTGAAGTGTGCTGCAAATCATGAGGGCTGAGATGGGCATTGGGTGAGGCAGGATGGCTGGGATGGGGATTGGGATGGGTGGGATCGAGGAAATAGGGCTTGGGAAGGGGGTCTTGATGTCCAGGAGAGGTGGGATTGGTTTGGGTGGGGATTGGGAGGGTGTGGTGAAGTCTGGAATGAGACAGCCAAAGGTGGGGAATGATGAAAGGAGAGAGGGGGAGCCTGTTCCTGAGTGAATTTTTGGGTATTCCACATTCCTGAAGGGATTTTGGGGCATCCCATGTTTTTGAGGCAGTTTTGGGGCACTCCCCAACTCTGGTGGGGTTTCCTGAGAGCAGCTCAATGCAGCCCCATTGCCAGGGGTGGTTGCCTTGGGCAGGAGCTCAGAGCTGCAGCCAGAGTCCATTGCCTCAGTGCTGGGGAGCAGAGAAATGATGAATGGCCCCAGACATCTCCAGGGTGTGTTTGGGGGACAGGGCAAGTTCTGCGTAGGTGTGGCGGTCACTGCCCCACCCTCAGCCACTGCAGCCTCTGGTCCAGCCCCAAAGTGGCTGCCAAGCCCCTGACACCCGAAAACCCCACCTGTGAGAGGGACCAGAGCAGGTGAGGCTGTGACACAGGTGTGACACTGACATGTCCCACAGCCCCAGAGCTCACAGCAGCTGAGATGGTGCTGGATCCAAGGGTGACTGTGGATCTCTCTCCCTCTCCCTCTCTCTTTTCTCCTGACTTCCTCTTCCCAAAATCTGGATAAATTTAAGTTGGACAGGTTAGAGTTTGCTCAGTCAGTGTTTGTGAGATGATTTCTTGTAATCCCCTGTTGCTTTAAGATTTCCCAAGTACCTCATTCTCTGAAGTTTGCAAGTTAAAAGTTTGTTCTCCACACTCCTGATCAGTTTGTTGTTCTCTCCCATGTGCCACCCGAGGGGATCGAGGCACTTCAAGTCCCTTTCCAAGCCCAACTGAGCGAGCTTGGGGCACAGCAGCAGGAACTGCAATGCTGAGCAAGGCCTGGGCTGGCTGGAGGGAGCAGAAAGGCCAAGGCCTGAGCCCAGGCCTGGCACAGCAGGGCCTGTCCCTCCCGGCTGGCTGGGGGCTGTTGGTGGGGCAGGGGGATGGCAGGGGCAGCAAGGACTGACGCGATGCCGGTGTTCTTCAGCCCAGCCAGCTCCCGGCACCGGTGCCAGGAGTGGGCTGCCCCCAGAAAGCCAGGAAATCCGGGGTGCAGGGCACAGAGAGCCAGGCAATCCGGGGTGCAGCTGCAGGGCACAGCTGCTCTAGAGCACAGGTGGCACGCGTCGAGGGCAGGGACAAGGAACAGGGAGAGGCTTTCTGTGTGATTTCCAAAGGTGTTTATTGCCCCGAGGGTCAGGGACAGAAAAAGGCACAGAACCTGGGCTTGCAGGGGATTACAAGGGGGGGAGGTCTTGGGAGAGGATACAATTTCCAACCAATAAGGGTGACATGGGGGAGGAACATAAGGTGGGGAGTACAATGCACAGAGCAATGAAAGAACACAAGGGGAGGGAACAGTTTAAACCAACCACTGGGGCGTCGAAGGTTGGGGGATTGACAGGGAAAGGTCTGGAAGAAGGGGCAGGGTGAGGGAAGGATTGACAATTCTGTAGGAGGAGGGAAGGGCAGGTCTAGGGAAGACAGACAACCAGGGCAAAACCAACAACAGGGGAAAGCAAACAATCCATTAGGGATAAAATATAATACAGCAATACAAAATCTGGGTGGTGTATAAAACTGAGCATTAAACTGAGCTGAAATTGGAAACACAATAAAAATACACCACAACAACAGATAAACATCTCCCAAACTGCTTTCAAAACATTAAACACAATGCACATTTTTGGTTCAAGACAACGTTGCTTGGGTTTGGGGTTTCCAGGCTCCTCCTGCTCAGTCCGGGGGGGGGTCTCATCCCTCCTTTGCTTTAATTTCGGTACTTCCTGGCAGCTTTTTCCTGCAAAGAATCCATGAGTGTGAGGATTTTTGGGGTGAAGTTTTGCAGAGGGACAGCTCTGGCTGCCTTTCCCCTCCCTCTTGTGGCCTCTCAGCTGCCCCCAACATCCTGGGGCTGCTGGGATTTCCCTCCTGGGGACAAGGACGTTCATTCCCTTCCAGGAACCCAATGCTTGGCTGGGGCTCCGGGTCAGGGGCTCCTTGAGCAGCTGCCCCAGAACCTCCGCCAGGGTCTCCCAGCGCAGCCGGAGCCGCTCGGCCTCGGGTCCCCAAAGCCCTCAGCAAGCCACAAGTCCCTCCCAGGAACCCTCAACTCCCTCACACCCAGCATCCCCCACAGCCCCTGCAAGTTCCCCCCATGGCACCGGCCATGGCCCTGTCTCCACATGTCACTGGCCATGTCCCACCATGGCCTCATCCATGGCTGTCTCCCCACCAGGTTTCCATCCCTCTCATTGTCCCCCACATCTCCATCTGAGCCCGTGTCCCCCCCTCTGTCCCCATGAATGGCCACGTCCCCCTCCATGTCCATGTGTCCCCACATCACTCTCCATGTCTATGTCCTCCCATGTCCTCATCCAGGTCTTAGTTCAATGTCCTCATTTTTACCCCAGTGTGGGATTTTTTAAAAGGGATGAAGAGAAATGAAAAGCAAATCAAGGCCAAAAGAAAAGGATTTCTGTGTTCGTGCCAGCTGAGAATCCATGTGCTTGGGTGGGAGGGAAGAACATTTTTTGGAGGGGTTTCCACCCCACTGTCTCCAAAACCTTGATCTTGGCCCCAGATCATCACCATTTGGCTGCGGAAGACGCCCTCGGGCAATAGGAAATCAAAACTGTGGAATCCCTGAGGTAGGAAAAGACCTCCAAGAGCATCTAATATTCCTTGAGGACCCAGAAGATAGGATTGAACATCAAAGATTTTCTGGGGTTGGAAGTCAACAAATCCCCTCTCCCCAAGGAATTCCCAGTGTCTATGTCCTGAGGGATGTTCCTGCCCCTGCGTTCATCCAGGTGCCCACAGGGACACAGGAAGATGTGGAGCATCCCCAGCCTGGTGTCCTCTCTGCACAGATCACCAGGATCATAGATCACCAGGGCTCTGCCCAACGGGGGTCACTGGGGATCATCCAACACCGATCCTCCCACGGGAGATGGAGCTGGAGCAGCGCATGAAGCTCTTCCCGCTCTCAGGACACTCCCAGGGCTTACCTTAGTGGTGCATCTGCTGGCGTTGGGTCAAAGCTGAGCTACTGGAGAAGTTCTTCCCACACTCAGGACAGTCATAGTGCCTCTCCCCGGTGTGGATGCGCCGGTGCACAGTGAGGTTGGAGTTGCAGTTGAAGCCCTTCCCGCAGTCGGGGCAGCGGAAGGGCCTCTCCTCGGTGTGGATGCGCTCATGTAGGAGCAGATGGGAGCTGGTCTGAAAGCTCTTCCCACACTGGGGACACTCATAGGGCCTCTCCCCAGTGTGGATGCGCTGGTGGTTTCTCAGGTGGGAGCTGTATCCAAAGCCCTTCCCACATTCCAGGCAGGCGTAGAGCCCTTCCCCAGTGTGGGTCACCTTGTGCTGGATCAGGGCCGAGCTTACTCTGAAGCCCTTCCCACATTCCCCACACTTGTAGGGCTTTTCCCCTGTGTGGATCATCTGGTGAAGCCTAAGATTGCCCTTCTGCTGAACCTCATCCCACACTCCCCACACTCATAGGGCCGTTCCCCAGTGTGGATCACCTGGTGCTGGAGCAGGTGGCACCTCCAGCCTTCCCACATTCCTCACACTTGTGGGGCTTCTCCCCTCCATCAGGCTTCTCCTCCAGCTCTGAGCTCCGGCTGGATCTCCGGCCGCCCTCCTGGCACAGGGGGGGTCTTTCCTCCTCGCAGCTCCCTGGGCTGGGTTTGCAGCCCCTCCTCCTGCGGGAGCTCCGGGGCTTTTCCTCTTCCTCCATCCAGACACTCATTGGGAATGAAAAATCCTGGTTTGGGGAGAAAACAAGAAGAGAGCGCCTTAGGCTGTGGGTTCCTCCTTTCCCAAGTTCCTCTCAGGGAATCACTGGGCACCTTGTGTCTGTAAGAACCTCCAAAACACCAAGATTCAGCCCAAAAGTCCTCCAAACATCAAGACACAGAACTAAACCCCCCAAACATCAAAACGCAGAAAAAAACTGTTCTAAAATATAAAGGTTCAGCCCCTTTCAAAAACCCAAAGCACCAACACTTAGCCCAATAAAGCTCAGAAACACCAAGATTCGCTCCCATGAAAATCCTGGATCCCCCTCCCCGGTCACCTGCTGCATGTGGGGGGGCAACGCTCCCGGGGCTGGGAGAGGCTGCAGATCCAGGGAGGGGTGGAACCTTGTGCTGCCTCCTCTTCCTGCTCCTCCTCCTCCTGAATCCCTACTCTTCCTCACACTCTTCTTCCTCCTCCTACTATTCCTCCTTCTCCTGCACAATACCACCTTCTCCTCCCATGTGCATCCTTCGACCATTTTATTCTTCATCCCTGCTTGTCCTTCCCTTCTCCTCCTGCCCCCAGGATTGACTGGGGACCCGAGAGTGTCCAGGAGACAGACGAGTGACAGATCAGGGGGGTCTGGGAAGAGTCAGCAGGGAGAGAGCACTGAAAATCCCATCAGGGAGGACACTGGGATCTTCAAGGAGTAACCATGGCAGGGCACCCATGCAGGGTGGAAAGGGGAAAGCCAGGAAGGGGTCCTGACAGAAGGCATCATGATCCCAAAATATCTCACCCATGGCTGTCTCCCCACCATTTTTCCATCCCTGTCATTGTTCCCCACATCTCCATCTCGGCCCAGGTCCCCCTGTGTCCCCATGAATGGCCACATCTGCCTCCATGTCCATGTGTCCCCATGTCACTCTCCATGTCTGTGTCCCACAAAGTGTCCTTTAGGAGAATGTCGAGGCAGTTTGCACATTCTCCCAGAAGGAATTAAGGACATGGACACCCAGGGGGGCAATTAGGGAAGTCAGGAAGGGATTTAGACATCAGGGCATGGATGGTGTTGGTGTGCTGGGAAGGGAAAGGGTGAAGGGTAGTTTGCAGTAATATGGTTAAGGCAAGAAGCAGCAGCAGGAATTGCTGTCGTAAAGATAAGGATGATGGAAAAGAGGAGGAAGAGAAAAATACTGAGCACTGGGGCGTTCTTCAGCAGGGTGTGATGCTCAGAATTTGCCAGCTGCTCCAGCTCCCTTGTACCCCCGGTGTCCAGGAGAGGACAACAAGGAGGTCAGGATTGCAGGGGGTTTCTCTGTGCTGGCAGCGGCAGGAGCGGGCGCAGAGCTGTGGCACCGGGAGCACGGGCTGGGGGCCTGTGGGGAGCTGCGGGGCCGGGCCGGGGCTGTGGGGCAGCCGGGGCTCAGCGCCGGGCGCTGCCTGAGCCCAGCACCCCCCGGGCAGGGCCGGCAGTGGCCCCCGGCCCCCAGGAGGCTGCGGGACGCCCCGGCCGCTGCCCGGCCCCGTGGAGCTGCCGGCCCTGCCCGCAGGGGGAGCCGCCTTTGGACACTGCGGCAGGACAGGCACCGCCTCTGGGATACGGGCTGGGGAGGGCACGGGGAGCACATGGACCAGCAGCAAGGAACAGCTGGGAAATGGGGATTCCACCTGCAAGGATCCAGATTATCCTTGAAAGATTGTTCGATATTCTTGGTTACCATTAGAATATATTTTTGAAATAATCCCGTTTTTTAATTATCAGTTAGGTTTGGGCCAGGGGTGTGAGAATCAATTTGTAGTCTTAGGAGAAGCAAAAAACCTTGATTGCTTTGCAATGTTTTTGTGTCTGTTTGTGTGTGGCTCTCAGTGATCACAAAATTTTGGTATAAGGGTTTTTCAGAGTTCATCTTTAGGCTACATTTTGCAAAACCAGAAGAGCTTTAAAGGTGACACTTTAACTCATAAACAGTTAATAGAATATTGTTAAGAGAAAAAGAAAAAGAAAAAGAAAAAGAAAAAAAAAGAAAAAGAAAAAGAAAAAGAAAAAGAAAAAGAAAAAGAAAAAGAAAAAGAAAAAGAAAAAGAAAAAGAAAAAGAAAAAGAAAAAGAAAAAGAAAAAGAAAAAGAAAAAGAAAAAGAAAAAGAAAAAGAAAAAGAAAAAGAAAAAGAAAAAGAGAAGATTGTGTGGCGGCCACATGTGAGTCATTCAGTGGCTGCCCTGGAAGAGAAGCTCCAGTTCAAGTCAGCCAGGATAGGAGCTTTAGAAATGCAAATTAACACTGCTGGGGAAAAGTGTGGACAATGCACCAGGGGCTCCTTGCCTGGGCAGGAATTGGGCTGATTCCCTCTGTCCCTCAGCCCAAGCTCTGCCTGCTCACAAAGACAGAATTTGCACAGCCAAGGGCAGAGCCCAGAGTGAGGATCTCTGACTCTGCCACAGAAATGGGTTCAATTACAAAGGAAAGCATCAAACAGAGAATGTTATGAAAACTTCACAGAAAAAAGTGTCTGTGAGGGGGAACCATCCTTCTCCCCACTCTAACTTGTGCTGGCATTGTCTATGTTATGCAGGGGGTATCAGACCTCTGGGTGTTTTTAGCTACCGCAAGTTCACCCAAATCAGTTGGAAATCAAAATTTACCATTTAATCAGAGAAAAGCGGTCAATTGATGCACCCCACGCTGGAGGGAGCGCCTCAAAAATGGGGAAAAGATGAAACAGCCACCAGAACAAATCCTACAACACCACGGACCAGCTCCTGGGAACCCCAACGAATGCATATCAGGTGCCAGAGAAGGCATTTATAATTTGAATTGCATCATTAGATTACAAGCTGTCCTCAAAAGAATAACCACTCAATCCACTCAAACAAGGAACGTGACATTTCCCATCGATGCTGCGATCAGATTATCTCTTAGCCAAGGCACCCACGGGAAGGAGACCACGGGCAGCCGCTCCCGCAGCGCCCTCAGGGCACGGGGAACACGGCGCGGAAACGGCACAACCGAGCCACAGCCAGAGCCCCCTGCCGGCTTCTCCGCCCGCAGCCAGCTTCGAGCCCCGGCACAACTCAGCGCGGCTCCCACCTGCGCTGGGGCTGCCTCTGAGCTCCGCCGCCACCTCACCGGGCTCTGGCCGCTGCCTCACCGGGCTCCGGCCGCTGCCTCACCGGGCTCCAGTCGCTGTTGCTGCTCCCAGGCCCACAGAGACACTCCCAAAATGGCACCTCAGCTTAGCTAGGGGGGCGGGACGTGGGCTTCTTCCCGCTCTGCTCTGCCCAATCAGCGTGCAGCCAGAGCCAGGAGTGACGGCAGAACTAGCCAATCACAGCGAGTGGTGGGCTCTGCACACGGCACGGCCTCTCAGGCCCCGCCCCCGGGCTGTCTGAGGGCAAAGCCGGAGATGAGGAACAGCCCTAGGACGGGCCCGGGCCCGAGGCGGGATGGAGCTGAAAACACAAACAAAGTTCTCCAGGAGCTGGTCCGTGGTGTTGTAGGATTTGTTCTGGTGGCCGTTTAATCTTTTCCCCATTTTTGAGGCGCTCCTTCGGGCGTGGGGTGCCTCAATTGACCGCTTTTCTCTGATTAAATGGGAAATTTTGATTTCCAACTGATTTGGGTGAACTTGCGGTAGCTAAAAACACCCAGAGGTCTGATACCCCCTGTATAACACAGACAATGCCAGCACATGTTAGAGTGGGGAGAAGGATGATTCCCCTCCACAGACACTCTTTTCCATGAAGTTTTCATAACATTCTCCATTTGATGCTTTCCTTTGCAATTGAACCCATTTCTGTGGCAGAGTCAGAGATCCTCACTCTGGGCTCTGCCTTTAGCTGTGCAAATTCTGTCTTTGTGAGCAGGCAGAGCTTGGGCTGAGGGACAGAGGGAATCAGCCCAATTCCTGCCCAGGCAAGAAGCCCCTGGTGCATTGTCCACACTTTTCCCCAGCAGTGTTAATTTGCATTTCTAAAACTCCTCTCCTGGCTGCCTGGAACTGGAGCTTCTCTTCCTGGGCAGTCATCCTGTGACTCTAATGTGCCCCCTCCAAAAGTGGCTTTTAAATTTTTTAAAATAATCTTTTAACTGTTTAGGACTTAAAGGGTCACTTGTAAAGCTCTTCTAGTTTTGCAAAAGGCAGCCAAAAGGTGAACATCGAAAAACACACCAAAATTTTGCCATCACTAACAGCCACACACATACATACAGAAAAAACATCCCAAGCCATAAAGATATTTTGCTGCTGCTTCTCTTAAGACTAAAAATTGATTCTCACACCTCTAGCACAAACCTAACTGACAAGATAAAAGTAGAATTATGAAGAGAAAACACTCTAATGGTCTAATCTAGCCCCAGCCAGCTTGGTGTGTGAGTCTGGCTGAGCCCCAGAGTGGAATTCTCCCATTGTCTCCCCAGCCCCTGTGGCAGTGCAGGCACAGAAAGCAGTAATGAGGAATGAGTAATCCTCGTTTGCTGAAAAATACAATGTTTGAACACATTGGTTAAGGGGTTCCTCCTGCCCAAGTCCATCTCTAGAAGTCACTAGGCATCTGCTGCCCATATAAACCTCCAAAACACCAAGATTCATTCCACCAAAATATACAAATGACCAAGAATCAGCAAAAACACCCAACCACGACTTTCCCCTCTCTGGTCTCTCCACTTTGGGCTCCTGGAATCATTCCCTGTGCGGGTTGCTACAGATTAAGTTTGTCTTGGTTTTCCCCCTCTCTGGGCTGCTGTGGCTCCTGGGAATCCAGGAGCTTCCCCTTCTCTGGGCTCACCAGTTTGGCATCACAGGTGTTCCAGGGGTCAGCACTGTCCTGGGTCCCTGTTTCAGGGTCCTGGGGTACCCATGGATCCCCCTTGTCCATGCTGCCAACATGTCCAGGCTTCTGGAGCACCCCCCGCTCTGGTACTGCCCATTTCTGCTCCCCCCATTCCCGGGTTTCCCTCCTATCCCTGCTGGTACCGGGTGACCCCCAGGTGCCTCTGGGCTGACAATGCAGCCCCTGAGCCAGGCAGACCAATCCCCACCACGGGGGGACCCTGCATTTTCCACTCCCTCAGCAGCCACATCCAGCCCCAGGCACAAAGCTCCGTCAGCCCCCACCACCCCCTCCCCAGGGCCCTCCGGGGACCCCCACAGCCGGGGCTGGCTCTGAGGGAGGCGGTCCCCGAGCCCGGCTGTGTGGCGAGGGGGGCATAGAGAGCCTGGGGCCTCTCTGCCAACGCTTCCCCCTCTCTCCCTCAGCCTTTGCCCAGCCCAGCCCCCCGATTTCTGCCAGGCTCTGCATGGCCACGGCCCAGCCGGGCCTCTCCCCTCAGAGCCCGGCCACACAGACCGACCCGTGCTGGGGGCCCACGGGCCGCCCAACTCTCCCCAGGCCGTCCGGGCCTCGGCCCCGAGCACAGAGCTCTGCCCGGGGGCTCCCGGCCCAAGGAGGCGGCTCCTGACCCTGTTGGTCAGGGTGTTGGAAGCAGTCCAAAGGTGACTCCTCCTGGAGTGGCAGATGTATTTCTGGTGGAGTAGAGATGATCCTGTAGAACAAGGGTCCAAGTAGTGATGAGAAGGGGTGCAATGGTAGTGAGAAGGGGTCCAGTCTTCCATTCTTCCTCCAGGATTTGGGTGAAGCTGGATGCTTTCTTGTTCCTGTGTGTCAGTTTTATCCAGGTAGGAATGATTGGCCTCCCCCACTGGGTGGAGCATCTCACAATAGATTGATGTAATGTGGATAGTCTGTTTTAGGAATGTGTGCTGTTAGAGCTGTCTTAATGGTTCATTAGCAGAAAATATTCACCGAAATTCACTAAAAAAATTCGCCGAAAAAAAAATATTTGGTGAAAGAGATAAGAAACAATGCCCTACCTTGTTTGAACAGCTGGCCTATTATCAACCGGCATCTGCCCCTCTCCCTCCCAGAGATAAAGAAAAAACATCTCCCCAGCTGCTTTTAACAAATGAAAATAGAATACACACCCCTGGCTCCACAACCCAAGACAGGCTGGCAGGACTGACAAATGTCCTGAGCCCCCTCCCTGCTCTGTGTGTGCCACCAAGGGCACAGAGCAGCCTCCTCTCTGTCAAACCACCAAACTCAATCAGAAAAGCTGTGGTTTCTTGGTTTTCCCCACAAAAAATGCAAAATCTCACAGCTCTGCAGTCTGCACACTCCGCTCCGTCATTTCCGCCTTCTGCACAGCAAATGGCCCTGCCAGCCAACCAACAGAATCCTGTACAGAGGCACTGGGCTGGCGTGTTAAAAGATGCAGTCCTCAAAGGAGATTTAAAGGGGGCCAACTCTATCACTTGCCCAGTCATTATAGAGAATGCCCAGGCTCAATGGGAGCCTCACGAATGGAAGGTGTTGAGCTCAGCAAAGCAAACAGTCACTACCTATGGGATAAGGTCAGAAGCAGCCAGAAATATAATTCAGTACATCTCCACAGCAGATGTACTTTGCCCTGCTGATTGCTCTAGTATTGCATCCCTGCTGTTAACACCCACACAGTTCCTCATTTTTGAAAGAGAGTGGAGGCATTTGGCAATTGAAAAGGCAAATAAACATCAAGAAATAGAGGATCCTTTTTATGGACTTCAACCTGATATGCTTACAGGACAAGGACCATATGCTACAACCAATGTCCAGCTCACCTACCCCATTGAGATCCATCAGATGGCTCAAACATTGGCCCACAAAGGCTTGCTTCTGGTTCCTGACAAGAAGAAACCTGCACCATATGCTACCATCAGGCAAGGGGCCACAGAACCATATGGACAATTTATTTATAGATTGTCAGCTGCTTTAAAGGATGCACAAGACCTAACCACAGAGGTGCAAGATCACCTGTCTCGTTCCCTCACCTTTGAAAATGCCAACTCATGCACCGGAACCATTTTAGCCACTCTCCCTCAAGGCTGTGCAATCGATGAGATGCTGGTGCAAGCAACCAGAGCTGAACAAAGTGACCAGACAGCAGTGTTCACAGCGGCCATGAAAGATGCAATGCAGAAACAGGTGCACATCATTGCAGCTACCTTGTCTGGAGACAACATCAATGATCCCAGTGACAGCGAAAATCCACCATCACCTGACATCCCTGGGTTTCGGTGTGGTGAAACAGGCCATGTCATGCTGGGGCCTGCACCGACAACTTTGGACTCCCTTGAATGATGCACAAGGGATGAAAGAAGAGAAGAACCTGCAGTTGTGATACATCACCATGCAGTGAAGGTGGGAAGACCACAGGCGACCCCAGGACTTTATGTTTATCACAAGAACATGCGAACTGGTGAATGACAAGGACCGAGTTTTGTGTTGTTTAGTGTTTGTAGCTGTATGTGTGGGGTTTTTGTATAGAAACAGGATCTGTTTGGGTGCCAAGTCGATTTACCCGTGCATGTTTCCAATCAGAAATAACAGCTAGCCATGACAATGATGGTGACAACAGTGACTTACCAGGAGCACCTTGTGACGACCCTGAAACTGTTGAAAATTAATTTTATAGAGTATAGAAAGGTAGTTATATAGTTATAGTTAATAAGATTAAGTTCAGTATTAAATTATTTTTAGTATTTAAAGTTAAAGTAATAACCAGTTAGTTGGAGTGTTTGTTTAAATTAGTGGTTTGGTAAGAGAGGTATAACTGCACCGTTCAATTCCTTTTGTATTTGTTTGATTGGAGTTTTGGTGAATTCCACGACAGAGTTCAAAGCTTGGACTCAAGCCAAAATTAACCCAGAGAGTGTTTTGGGAGCACAAGCTGTTGCCGTTGCACCAAATTTTACAGCAACTGGTACTGAGACCCAAGAACTTGACCTTTTGTGCCCTGTGCCAGGCAAATATTGTTTAGTATTTGGACACTTTGCCATAAGATCAGGTTTCTTGTCCGTGAAAGGAAAACAGTCAAAAATGGCAACACTTAGCTGTTTCCCAAATTCCTATTGTACTATAATTATTTTAAACTGGTCAGACCATTTTTAATTGATTTACAAACAGCTTTCACAGCTGAAGAGCAACATGAGAAAATTTATAGTTGTTGACACTCCATTTGACAAATGGCTCCATTTATGGGGTTTCATTGTTTGGATCAAAAATTTGATTTGTTTTAGTATTGTAATTTTTGTTGTTATTATAGTTATTTTAGTTTTTATGTTTTGTTTGTTACAGTGCATGCAGAAAATAATCAGCTGTGCCTTTGAATTAGCTTAAAAGAAAAAGGGGGAAATGTAGCAGATTTGAGCAATCCCTGGCTAGGCCTCAGTTTCAGCCTGTCTGGAAGTGGACAGCAAAAATTTAATTAAGGTGTGTTTAGACATTAGATAGGTTAGTTATAGTGTGATCATGATGGCCACTTTAAGGGTGAAATTGTTTGCATTCTTCTTCAGACTGAGTGCCAATTAGAAAACACTTGTAACTGTAAACTATCTGAAACTGTATTTAACCGACTATTTCGAGATAATAAAGGGAGAATGCATGATCTAGCCAAATTGGTCCTGTGTGCATTGCTCGGTCCAGCTTCCCATCTAATCAGACATTCCCTGGCTTCTGTTCAGCCTCTTTTAACCGACTGCACCACTGCTTGCACAGTGCTCTGACCTCAGCCCTCTGCAGAGCCAGCGAGCTCTAGGGAAGGGTTTCCCATCCAGGAATTCCGGACAGGACTGATTCCTCACATTTGCATTCAAAAAGTGACCTTTTGGTGTGATCTGGCCAGACTTAACCAATGTTGTTTTACCAGGGGGCAGGGTCAGCATGAAAGACACAGACACCACCTGAAGGAATCAGGGTCATTTCCTGGAGTTCAAAGCAGCAAAGGAGCACAACATCAGCTGGGGGAAGCTGTCACAGCCAAGGACTGCAGAGCCACTCCCGGACACTGGGAATTCCTGCAGGTGCCTCCAGCCACAGGTGAGGCTCCAGCCTCGCTGGGAGAGGGCCCAGCTTTGATAGTGCTGGATAAACAAACTGACAGCACTTCTAGTGCAGGAACATCTGGGTTCATCCTCCTCTTGGGTCCCTCCCAAAGCCTGGCCAGGGCCCAAGGAGGAACCAAGGGAGGTGACTTTGACCATACAGCCCCAAACAAGGCCAGATGTTGGACTTCATGGCCTTGTCCAGCTTCTAAACACAAAAACGTCAATCCATTTTTCACTAATCAGTGAATACATTTATCACAGTCCTAATGATCATGCATATTTCACTAATGAGCACATACAAAGATAACCTTGGGTTGGAAGGTTCACCCAGAGGTCACCTTTGGCTCAGGGCCTGTTGTTCAGGCCTCACTCAGGCCTCTTGCCCAGGCCTGGGATGAGCAGGGACATCTTTCACCAGATCAGGTTGTTCAGAGCCCTGTCCCAGCTGGACTGGAATGTTTCCAGGGATGGGGCATTGACCACCTGCAGCCCCCCACATCCCCCTGGCCATGGAACCTGGCTGCAGAAATGGCTCCTTGGGGTGTTTTCCAAGGAAACTGGAACTGGTGGGGGTTGCTGTGGCACCCAAAGCCAGCAGTGGGGTCAGGGCAGTGTCCATGGCCACAGCCCCTTGCAATGGCCCAGGGCAGGTTGGGATGATGATCCACCCTCACTGCTGGCCCAGGGCAGGGCTGCAGTGGCCTTGGTGGCACCTTGGACTGGCACACACCTGAGGAGGGTGTCTGTTTTCAGTGGGGAAACTCAGGAGTTTTACATTGATAAAAAAAATCGGAAGCCCCTGTTTGCCTGAGTGTGGGCAGCTCTCCAAGCAAAGCAGGTCCCAGGTGAGTGAGCACAGACAGGATGGGGTTGGAGAATGTGGAGCAAGGTTGTCCACACTGGGTCAGACCTCAAGGCACAGCTTCTCTGAGCAGGCCAGACCTCCTGAGGAGAGACCCTGGATCAACATCAATCACTGGATGCTGCAGTCACCTCTGCTCTAAACAGAGCAGTAATAAGAGACACCATGTATAACAGGAATGTGCATTTCTCAGAAACTCTTTAAAATCTTTCTCCATAATTGTAGCAGAAAACTTTCCTAATGAACTGCAGCAGACCAGAGGGAAATCAAGGCAGAGCCATGGTTTGTCAGGACTTGTTTAATCCTAATGAGCCCCTTGGTGCATTTGGGGCTGAGCCCTGCAACCTCAGGGCCTGAGAGGAGATTGCACAAACCTTTCCAGGAGTCCAAGTCAGAAGAAAAACCCAAAATGTCTGGAGGCATTCATGGGTTGCACTGAGGTCCATCCCCAACACAGGCTCCTCATGGAGTCCTTGGAGGACAGAACTGGAGGCCAGGATTGCACAGAAACCTCTCAGAGATTCAGTGTGGGAAGGAAATTCTAAAGTACCTGAAAAAGTTTGAGAATCTCAAAGTATTAATGAGCCCCACTGAGTGTCAGTGCAAAGCTCTCAAGGGACTCATTAAAGCAGATAATTGGAGGCCAGGATGGCACAAAAACTTCTAAAAAACTCAGAGTAAAAGAAAAAGTTCTTTAAGAAACTTTGAGTACCTTGAAGTATTAATGAGCCCCACTGAGTATTTGTACTCACTGAGAATCCCAGGGGACTTGTTAAAGCAGATAATTGGGGCCAGGATTGCACAAGCTTTCTCACAGTCAGATTTAAAAGGGAAATACCAAGTACCTTCAAATAACTGAAGTACCTTGAAGTATTAATGAGCCCCACTGAGTGTTGTTACTGTCAAGGCCTCTCAAGGGACTAATTACAGCAGATAATTGGAGGCCATGATTGCAGAAACCTCTCAGAAACTCCAAGGCAAAAGCCAAACCCAAAGTCCTTTGGAAAACCTGCAGTGCCTGGGAGCATTCAGGAGCCCCCCAGGGCCATTCCTGACCAAGGCTCCCCAGGGACTCCTTCCAGCAGATCCTTGAGGCCACTGGGCTGTCAGGGGGATGCTGAGGGCAGGACAAGGGGCTGAGAGTGCCCAGCCTTGCTGGGGCTGTGCCAGGAGGTCCCAGGGCCTCAGGACAAGGTGTCTCCTCCCAGCCCTTGGTGGCACAGACCCTGCTGTGCCCCAGGGCACCAAGACTTGGCTTCTCTTTGTCCCCTCCTGGCATCACTGCCTGCAGTTCTCTGCTCTGCCTGAGGCATGGGGACACTTTCTCTGTTGTGTAACTCAGTGGGACCCATTAAAACTTGCAGAAACTTTGGAGTTTGATTCTGACTTGGAGTTCTTGAGAGGTTTCATCATGTCCCTCTCAGGGACTGATGTTCAGGGCCTCAGCACCAGCCCCAAGAGGGTCATTAAAGTCCTTGTGCTGTGTCTGTGCTAATGAGCTGGGCTGGGCTCCTGGCACAGAGGCAGCAGCTCCTGGCAACCAAGAAGAGCTTCAAAAGACATTTCTCCTGATCAGCAACTCTTTTCCCAGCCCAGCAGAGCTCACTCAGGGCTCACTGGAGGAGAAACCCTCACAGCATTTGGAACAGTCACTCTCTGGCTGGGGGAAGATAAGCTGCACTTCCTGCAGGGATCTCCTGAAGCTGCCACATGCCACAGCTCTGAGGCCCTTCCAGGAGCACTCTCGGAGCTGCTGCAGGGCAGGGATGTGGCCCTGGGGCAGGGCTGGGTTTCCCTGCTGCAGCAGCCCAGGCACAGCACAGGGCAGCTCCCTGTGCCAGGCTCTGCTGCAGGGCTGAGCAGCCGGGGCTGCAGCCAGGGCTGCCCAGGGCTGTCCTGCAGAGCAGGCTCCTGCAGCCCAGGGCTCTGTGCTGGCCCAGGGACTCTGCTGCCTGCCAGGGACAGCTCTCAGCCGGCCCTGGGACCTGCTCCCGGTGCTGGGGAGAAGCTGTGGGGGGAAGGAGCCACCCTGAGCAGGGCAGGTGCTGCTGCTGAGAGGTGCTGTGTGGGGCAGGGCTGCTCCCAGATCCACACCAGCCTGGGCACAGCTCCAGAGGACACTTCCCAAAAGAAGGTGAGCCTGGGATTGCTGTATAGATCAGGAGCTTTCCTGAGAGTGTTTTCAATTTCCTGCTTGTAGAAGGATGGGAGAGTTGGGGTGATGAGCAATAGATTTTTTGCTTTTTATACATTTTTCATATATTCATAGCTCTGTTAACTACTAATATGTAGTTATAAAACGATAAATTTTAATTTACTCCATTCAGCTACTATTGCATATACTTACAATAGTATACATATACTTATATACTCTAGTATATATACATATATGTACATATAGTTCTAGTAAATACATGTACATATACTATAGTATATATTGTATAGTATTGTATAGTATTGTATAGTATACATATACATACTTATATACTTATAGTATATATATACTTATTTGAGTATAATTCTTAATAATTCTAACATATTTCCTACCCTTTCTTTTAAGTTTTAGAACAATAAGCTGACCTTCTAATTACATTCTCAAACTACTGTGTAGTCTTATTATCAGGAAGGGGAACTACAAGAAGAACATTTTGGTTTTGACCCAGAGTGTTACAAGTCATAAAAAAAAGTGGGGCAAAGAAACCCTTGGAGCAATGGATTGACCCAGGGGTGTGTAACTGGTGCAACTGAATCTCCTATTGGAGGTTCCTGTCAAATATCCTAATTAATCAACCTCAATAAATTGTTGAAATCAGGGGCTGAGTGTGCCCAATCCCCACTGGGACACCTGAGAGCTTCTAATAAACGTGTGGTTTTTACTTTACTGTTCTAACACTGTTACAAGGGGCTTTTTTTCTCTTTTGATTGTAGGCAACAGGAGGATGAGAGCAGCAGAACAGGAATTGCAATCACAGAATCACAGAATATTCTGATTTGAAAGGGACACTCAGGATCATGAGAGGAATGTTTGAACATTTACAGAGACTCCAGCACTGTAACTTTGGGTGGTCAGTCTCTCTGCTGGGAGGCTCCTCAAGGGCCTTCAGCCCCTCCTCAGCCCTGGACAGCAGCAGCAGCAGCAGCATCACCTTTGCAGGGCCCAGCAGGGCTCTCCTGAGCTGCCCTTGCCCAGCTGCAGACAGAGCCTGCCCCAGCCAGGGCCCTGCAGACAGGCAGGTTTCTGTAGGGCCGGGCCCAGGGCACAGAGGCTGGGATGGGCTCTGTCAGCGCTGGCAGGGACAAGGCTCCTCTCAGCAGGGAAATGTCCAGGCCCAGGGAGATGCTGAGGGAAGGAGAGGGGGCTGAAGAGAGCAGTGCTGGGGGCAGGAGGGCACTGTGGGTGTGTGGGAGGTGCCGTGCACAGCTGGGCACGGGAACACTGTCCTGAGTGCCCGGCTGTCTCTGCCCTGCCCTCCCAGGCACAGCCCCACCACATCTTCTCTGGGTTCTCCACTGCCCTGAGATTGTCCCTGTCATCTGGTGCTCTCAGGGAGGCTCTGGCATTTGCAGCAGCTGAGTCAGGCACTGCCCTTGGCATTGCTGCCAGGCAGCTGTGGTCATGGCCATGGGGTGTCCAAGCTTCCCTGGGACCTGTGGGGCTGTGGGCAGAGCAGTCCATGGGAAAGGGGAATGGGCTGAGCCCCCTCCCTGAGATCCCATCATGGGCACACCCAGGGATCTCCTTGCTGTGTCCTTGCAAGCTCTGAGCTGCCCTCCTGGCTGCAAATCTGTGCCAGAGCCCCTTGGAGTTCCCTGAATGTGCCCCAGGGAAGTGCAGAGATGCCAGAGCTGAGGAAATGCTGCTGGGTTTGCCAAGGGAGCTGTGAGTGTCCTTGGCAAGAAGGGGGTGCTGAGAGCTTGCCCAGAGCCCTTTGGAGAGGGGGAGACATTCAGAGATCCCTCTGCTCTGGGCAGGGTCTGGTTTATCCCAGGGTGACCCAGGAGTGTGACTGTGCTCTGACTGCAGCAAAAGCTGCAAACCCAGGGCAGCTGGGAACAAGCCCATCCAGCCCCTCACCTTGCCCAAGGCACAGGGAATCCTTTGCCTCTCCCATCTCTCAGTGGCAAACTCTGAGTGCAGCAGAAATGCTGGGGATTTCTGACCTTAGAGAAACAGGAATGATGTGTGGCTAGAAAAAAACTTGAGACGTCTCTTCCCTGCTGTCTATGTCCTGTACACCTGGGAGTGCAGATGGCAACAAGCTTTTCTGCATTAGGAGTAATTCCCCTGACAAATCCTGAATATCCAGCCTTGTCCCTCTGCCACATGGCCACAATCCCAGGGCAGCAGGGCAGGGATGGCTCCTGGAGAGCCCCCACACACAGACCTGGCTGCTGCTGGCACACTCAGACAGCACAACTGGAGCTCAGGCAGGGACCTGAGTGAAGGTTTTCCCAGAGCAGTAACAAGGGTGGGTGAACCACAGTAGGACAGTTGACAGGGAATGGCCCAGGTTTGGCCCAAAGCAGCCTCTGCTGACTTGTCCCTGTCCTTTCTCCATGAACAGGTCCCCATGGGCAGCCAGAGCAAATGTCCAACAGCAGCTCCATCAGCCACTTCCTCCTGCTGGCATTGGCAGACAGGCGGCAGCTGCAGCTCCTGCACTTCTGCCTCTTCCTGGGCATCTCCCTGGCTGCCCTCCTGGGCAACGGCCTCATCATCAGCGCCGTAGCCTGCGGCCACCTCCTGCACAGCCCCATGTTCTTCTTCCTGCTCAACCTGGCCCTCACTGACCTGGGCTGCATCTGCACCACTGTCCCCAAAGCCATGCACAATTCCCTCTGGGACACCAGGAACATCTCCTATAAAGGATGTTCTGCCCAACTATTTTTTTTTGTCTTTTTCATCTCAGCAGAGCTTTCCCATCTGACCGTCATGTGCTACGACCGCTACGTGTCCATCTGCAAACCCCTGCACTACGGGACCCTCCTGGGCAGCAGAGCTTGTGCCCACATGGCAGCAGCTGCCTGGGCCAGTGCCTTTCTCACTGCTCTCATGCACACAGCCATTACCTTCTCCCTGCCCCTGTGCCATGGCAATGCCCTGGGCCAGTTCTTCTGTGAAGTTCCCCAGATCCTCAAGCTCTCCTGCTCCAAATCCTACCTCAGGGAACTTGGGCTCATTGCAGTTAGTGCCTGTTTGTTTTTTGGTTGCTTTGTATTCATTGTTTTCTCCTACGTGCAGATCTTCAGGGCTGTGCTGAGGATCCCCTCTGAGCAGGGACGGCACAAAGCCTTTTCCACCTGCCTCCCTCACCTGGCCATTGTCTCTCTGTTCCTCAGCACTGTAATTTTTGCCCACCTGAAGCCCCCCTCAATCTCCTCTCCATCGCTGGATCTGTCCCTGTCAGTTCTGTACTCGGTGGTGCCTCCATCCCTGAACCCCCTCATCTACAGCCTGAGGAACCAGGAGCTCAAGGCTGCAGTGTGGAGACTGATCACTGGAGGATTTCAGAAACATTAAATTGGTTGCCAATTTCTGCAAATCACTTGTAATAAAAGTCATCTTTGATAGCACTTGTTGGTTTGCTTTTTTGGTTTTTTTTCTTTGTTTTCGTTTAGAGTGATGTTCACAAAGCAAGGCCACTGTTTGTGCCCTTTCTTGTTTGGCTTCTCTCCATGTTTTCTGTGGCCCTAGACTGTTCATGATGAGCTGTGCTCTCAGTGGCTTTAAAGGAAATCAAGGATTTCCCAGCCAAATTTCCTGCAGAGATCCTCCTTTTTGTTCCCTTCTCTGGAGCTGCAGTAGCAATGTCTGTGTGCAGAGCTGGGGGCAGATCAGTGCTGGCACAGCAGCTGTGCCCAGCAGCAGCAGCAGCACTTGGTGCTGCCAGTGCTGCTGCCGTGGCCCTGCCCCGCTGCCCTCCTGGCCCTGCTGTTGCTGTAGGGCCTGAGTGCTCTCGGGGCCGGGCACAGGGCTGGGGGTGGCAGTGCCGGGGCTGCAGCAGGGACAGCCCATGGGCACTGCTGGCACAGCAGCAGTGCTGAGGCCTCAGGCCAGGGCCTGGGGGCTTCAGGCTCCTTGCCCAGGCTCTCTCCAGAACACATTGCCCAGGCCAAGGCTGAGCAGAGAAAAGCCCCGCCAGCAGCCCCAGGCTGGCCGTGGGCAGGCTGGGGGCAAACAGCACGGCTGGGGCTCTGCAAGGGCCCTGGGCAAGCACACGGCAAGGAGCAGCAGAGCAGGGCCTGATCCATCCCCACTGCGCTGGACACCCCAGGCCAGCAGCCCACAGCCTTCTCATGCACCTGCCAACAACATCCCCCCTCTGCAGCCCTGGCCTCTCCCCCAGCTCACACAGCTGCCGCAGCCTTGCAGGCACAGCCACGGCAGCACTGCCTCAGGAGCCCCTGTTTGCCCTGCCCAGAGCAGGCCTGAGCACGCCCATGGGCTTGGTGTGGGGAGATGAAGCTGAGGGAGCACAAATGCCAGCAGCCCCTGGGGCCAGGAAGGGCTGGGCCACAGCAGGGAAACCCCTCAGGTTTGTGGTGGCCTCTGAAGTCAGCCAGAAAGTTTGTTCCCATGAGCTGTGAGTTTGCTGTGCCACTGCAGATGTTATTACTCAGAGCCAAGTGAGCCTGGCAGCCACCCCCAAACTGCCTTGAGCATTTCCTTTCCTTCACCTTGACTTTCTTTCCTTTCTCCTGCTCCAAATTTCTTCCTCTGGCCCACCCCTGTACCCTCTCTTGCAAACAGGCCATCGCTGTTTGCCCTTTCCTCTCTGGCTCCACTCCCCATTTCAGTTCCTGAGTTGGCACCATGGGAACGTCCCTTGGGGAGCAGGATCATCCTCCAAGTGCTTTAGGAATTTTCTGCAGGCACCTGCAGCTCCCTCAGGCACTCCTCACAGGACTTGTGATCCAGACCCCTCACCAGCCTTGTTCCCCTTCCCTGGACACGCTCCAGCCCCTCCATGTCCTTCCTAAATTGGGGGGCCCAGAACTGGACACAGCACTCGAGGTGCTGCCCAAGCATTGCTGAGCACAGGGGAAGAATCCCTGCCCTGCTCCTGCTGGCCACACCATTCCTGATCCAGGCCAGGAGCCATTGGCCTTCTTGGCCCCCTGGGCACACTGCTGCCTCATGTCCAGCCTGCTGTCCAGCACTGCCCCAGGTCCCTTTCTGCCTGGCCACTGTCCAGCCACTCTGTCCCCAGCCTGGAGCACTGCAGGGCTTGTTGTGGCCAAAGTGCAGGAGCCGGCCCTTGGTCTTGTTCAAGCTGCCATGGTTGGATTTGGGCCCTGGATCCAGCCTGTCCAGGGCCCTGTGCAGAGCCCTCCTGCCCTCCAGCAGATCCACACTCCCAGCTGCAGGAGAGATGACCAAGGGCTTGGCAGGGCTGGCAGGGCCACAGGCACCCAGGCCTTTGTCCCCTGGGCTCTGCCAGCGCCTCTGCAGGCCCCACAGAAGGAACTTTCCTTGCAGGAAAGCCTGCACTTGGCTTCTGCCTGGCCCCTCCCTCAGCAGGCTGGCAGGCCTTGCAGCTTGAGGACATTTGTCCTTGCTGCCCCTGCCATCCCCCTGCCCCACCAACAGCCCCCAGCCAGCCGCGAGGGACAGGCCCTGCTGTGCCAGGCCTGGGCTCAGGCCTTGGCCTTTCTGCTCCCTCCAGCCAGCCCAGGCCTTGCTCAGCATTGCAGTCCCTGCTCACAGCCTTGGGCTCCCTGCAATCCTGGCCTCAAGGAGCTGCTCTCACCAGTGCCTGGGCAGCCTTTGGCACTCCCTGCCCTCCCTGGGGCCCAGGGATGCTCCAAGGGACTTGGGGTTTTGCTTCTGACTCCTTCAGCAGCTTCTTCAACCTTCTCTCAGTGCCTGGGGGTCCTGGACTCAGCGCCAAATCCAGTGTAGGGCTGATGAAAATACAGAAAGCCCTCAGGAGCACTTTGCCTTCCTTCAATTGTCTTTGAGTCTGCA
This sequence comes from Phylloscopus trochilus trochilus, assembly GCA_016584745.2. NCBI lineage: Eukaryota > Metazoa > Chordata > Aves > Passeriformes > Phylloscopidae > Phylloscopus > Phylloscopus trochilus. The sequence continues at coordinate 5,731,747 of WQNJ02000048.1, read as the reverse complement.
GGGCTTGTGCAGCTGACTGGAGTCAGTTTGAAGTCCTGTTAAGGAGGGAGATTTCAAAGTGCACCTCATGAAATTTTCCTTTTTTAATCAAGCATTTTTTTATTTTCAAGATCATTAAAGAGTGGATAGAAACATTCCCGAAGGGATCTCAATGCTGAATGTCTCCTTATATCTGAGCATAGAGAAGAACGAGCCCCTTGCAGGCTGACCCTGTTTGGACAAGCTGCTCCTCACCCCAACCTCACCATGTCTGACATTGCCCACCTGGCACTGACATCCCTGTGCCCTGCAGCAGAACCTTGTCCCCTGAGCTCTGCAGCTGGCTGTCCCAGCCCATTGCACCATGTCCCACCTGCTCTCCTCAGGCCTCAGCCTGCACACAGGCCCAGGAGGAGTTTTCCTGCTGCTGAGGAAAGAATGGAAAAGCCTGAGCAGATTTCCTAATCAACCAAGCCCACTCAGGAACCACATGCTCAGGACAGGCTGCCTGGAATGATGTCACCTTTCTACAAGGGACAGTGCCACCAGAAATGAGCTCTCCAAGCAGAATTCTCTGAGTCCTTCAGCTGAATTCTCTGTCCCTGTCCTGGGTCTCAGTTGCAGATGAAAGATGCTGGTGCCATCCTCAGCTTGAACCCTTCTGTGGAATGCAGACAGAGGTTCCCAGGTGTGTAAAGTAAGCGTTGCTCAGTGTTGGTGCAAAGCTTTTGTGTTCCTCCTGGAACCAAGGAGACTCCTGAGACACTGCAAGGCCTTGTTTAACCAAGGGTCCATTGTGACACAGCGGGGGCTCATGGAATCAAGGAGACAATTGTGACAGTACAGACCCTCATAGAAACAAGTCTCTGTTGTGGCAGTCATGGGATCAAAGAGACATTTGTGACACAGCCAGGCCGTGTGGAACCAATGGTCCACTGTTACCCTGCAGAGTCAAGAAGAACATGGTGACACCACAGAACCTGATGGAACCAAGGGTCCTTTGTGGCACAGCAGGGCCTCCTTGGAACCCAGGGGACCATTGTGACAAGGCAGGGCCTCATGGAACCATGGAGACCATTGTGACGCTAAGGAAACTCATGGAACCACGGTGACCATTGGGATGCTGTGGAACCTCACAGAACCAAGGGTCCTTTGTGACCTTGTGGTGCCTCTTGGAATCCAACATTGTGAAACTTGGAGGCCTAATGGAACAAGGGTTTCTATTGTGACACTGCAGAACCTCATGGAATCAAGGTGACCATGTTACACTGCAGAAGCCCATGGAATCAAGGGGCCATTGTGACTCTGTGGAACCAAGGAAACTGTTGTTGACAGTACAAAAACTCATGGAATGAAAAGTCCAGCGTGACATGATGGAACCCCATGGACCCAACGGTCCATTGTGACTCTGTAGGGTCGCATGGAAGAGAGGGTCCATTGTGACACCGCAGGGCCTTGTGGAACCAAGGGTGCATTGAGGCACAGCTGGGCCTTGCTGGAACCAAAGAAACCCCTGCTCAAAGCAGCGTAACTCATAGAACCAAGGAGTGCATTGGTACAGCATAAAACCTATGGAACCAAGGGGCCACTGGGACAAAGCAGGGCCTCATGGAACTAAGGGGACATTCTGACCCATTGGGACTACAGGGAAGGAATTGTCCATGATGACAATGTGGATCCAAGGAGACCATGGAGACACTATGGAACCTCATGGATCCAAGGGGCCATTGTGACACCAAAGAACATCATGGAACCCAGGGTCCATTGTGACAGAGCAAGGCCTCATTGGAACAAAGGAACCATTGTTGACAGTACAGAACCTCATGGAACCAAGGGGCTGTGGTGGCACAGCAGGGACACATGGAAGCAAGGAGACCAGTGACATTTAGGAACCTCATTGAACCAAGGGTTCATTAGGACACTGCAGAAACAAGGAGACCATTGCTGACACTATGGAAGCTCATGGAGCCGAGCAGCCATTGTTACACTCCAAAGTGTTGTTGAACCAAAGAGACCATTGTCCAACTACAGAACCTCATGGCACTGAGGTTTCACTGTGACACAGCAGGGTCCCATGAAACCAATTGTCCATTGTGACCATGCAGATCCAAGGAGACCATGGTGACACTAGGGAAGCTCATGGAACCAAGTGGCCATTGTGACACAGCAAGGCCTCGTGGAACCAAGGAGAGCATTGTGACATCATGGAATCTCATGGAACTAAGGGTCCATTGTTACAGTCCAGAACCAAGGAGACCATTTTGACACTACAGAACCTCATGGAATCAAGGGTCAGTTCTTAAACAGTTGGGCTTCATGGAACCAAGAAGCCATTTTGACACAGCAGGGCCACATGGAACCAATGGTCCATAGTGATACTGTGGATCCAAGGAGGCCATGCCAATACTAGGGAATGTGATAAATTCATGATTTTGTGCTAACTAAATCGTAACTGCATCAATATTTTCGAAAAAGACAAATGATATGTGACTAGTGTCAGAAAACTGATGTTTGCAGATGTGTATGAAAAATGAAAAGGAAGGACACAGGACATAATTTCAGATAAGTAATATCCCAAAACAGAATAGGTTTCTGGATAATCAGAAGATTGGCCTTGAGATGGACAAATTGGTTGGTTCCAGGTACAGAATCTAAGTTGTGTTTTTATTTAAGGCTTATTTTTGGAATATGATGCTGGGTAACATAACACAAGACTTGGGGTGCCTGTGCAACCTGTAAGGTTATCCAAAGGACAATGAGGAAGACTGTGAGCCTTCATCCAAAAGAAGACAGAAGAGCCCCTAGCAACAAGTGAAGCATGCGCCATGAAGTGCAGTGATGTAGATTTTGAGAATTGAAAATAGGAGGAAACTTAGTGGAAACATTGGTGAATATGAATCAGCAGATTGTGTACAAGTTCAGTCTGAATTGCTCTGTTTTGTGCGTGAGGTGGGGTGAGAAACCCTCCCTGTACCCCAGTCAGTTTTGCTTATGCCTCATCAGAACCTTGACCAGATTTAATTAATCATTGCCAAATTTTTGTATATGTTTAATTTTATATTAATTTCTAATAAAATTGCTACTAAATTTAAAATTTGTTTTTTATTTTATTTATATTTATACCAGGTGCCTTCCTTGTTCCAGGGCTGCCCCATGGCCTTGGGGCTGCCCTGCATCCTCCTGGGGAAGTTCCCTGAGGCTCAGAGCACTCAGTGCCCAGACTCCTTTCCCTGTGCCTGCTGTGTCCCCTGGGGCTGCAGAGCTCTCCTGGCTCACAGCAGACATTCAGTCCTTGATCTCGGGGTGACCCCACCCTGGCCAGGCCTGTGCCCAGGGAGCTCCACTCCCTGCTGCTCCCTGGCACACACTGTCCCTGCAGGTGCCCTGTGCTCTCCTGGCAGCTCCCCAGGCCCTCCAGACAAACATTCCCCTGCCATCAGCCCTGGCACAAGCTGCACAGCCCCAGGAAGGTTCAGCACAGACCCTTCCCCATCTGATGGGCCCTGGCCACCAACCAGCAGAGCCTGACCCAGACCTGAGTCCCCTGAAGGTCACCCTGGGACCCTGATCTCATCCCACTGAGCCCTGGGAGAACAAGGAACACAAGGAACCTCTTCAGAGTCTGTTTCTTGGGCCTGTTGCTGAGAGGGACTGTGCAGGGAGAGCAAAGGCTTCCTGGGCTGCCCTCAGGAGATGATGATGCCCTTTGCTGCTGGAGCTGCTGTGCTGGAGCCCAGCTGTGTCCCAGCAGTGCCCATGGCCTGGCCCTGCCTGTGCTCACAGCACGCACACGCAGCAGGACAGTGACCAAGCTGCCACAGCCCTGCGGCCTGACAGCCACAGAAGGGCTGGGAAGGAGAGGCTGGAGCTGGGAAGAGCAGCTGTGGGAAGAGCCAGGGCCATTGTCCCTGGCTGTGCTTCTGGGCTGGGAGTCTCTGCCCTGCACCTCTGCTCACAGGCACTGCCCCTGCAGAGACAGAGAGGGGCTGAGGGAACTTCTTGGGCACCCAGGGCAGAGCAGGACACCTTATTTTCCAGAAATGCACAGTGATCAGGGCTCCTTGCTGTCTGTGCTTAACACAGGCAGGGTAGATACTGATGTAGCAATACTGTGGCTAATGGTATCCCTTTATGGAAAATAGAAAAATAAGAAAAAAAAAAAAAAAAAAGAAAAATTGAACTCACCAAATAGTATAACAAACAAGACAAATGGTACAAAGCAGTCCGGGCCTGGAATGAGTTCCATTCTGAATGCTGTGCACAAACAAAGAGGCACCTGATTTTTTCTGAAAAGCACAGAGTGGTCATATTCCTCAGGGCATCCTCCAGCTCCTGGTTGCTCAGGCTGTAGATGAGGAGGTTCAGTGTTGGAGGCAGCAGCCAGCACAGAAGTGGCAGTGCCAGAGCCAGGGATGGGCACCAGGCTGGCACAGGTGACCTTGAGGCTCTGCAGGGCCCAGGCCCAGGGGCTGTGCCAGAGTCAGGGCTGAGCTGACACTCTGTGGGCTGGGGCAGAGCCCAGGCAGAAATCAGCCCCTGAGCCAGCAGCTCTGCAGTGGTGGCCACCAGGCCGGGTGGCCAAGGGAGGCTTCTGGCCATGCCCTGCAGGGAGCTGCTGCTGCTGCTGCTGCTGCTGCTGCTGCTGCTGCTGCTGCTGCTGCTGCTGCTGCTGCTGCTGCCCAGGGGCCTTTGGTGTCCCAGGCTCTCCCTGGCACAGCTCCCAGCACGGCACTCTGCACTTGTGCCCGAGCCCTTCACTCTGCTGGGGCTGGCCTGGGGCTTTTCCTGCAGCGGGACCTGGCCTGGCCATGGCACAGGAAAGGCAATTCCTGCTGGAGCAGGAGGCTCTGCCTGCAATGGGCTCAAACAGCTCCAGCAAGGCCCTGTTTGCAAAGCCCCCAGTGGGAAATGAAGAAGGGGATCATGCTGCTTTGGGGGGGAAGAATGCTGAAACCAGCCTGACTCCTCCATCCCAAACTTCCACATGCTGAGAGGGAGCTGAAGCTGTGGCAGAGCTGCTCAAATCCCCAGAGAAAGCAACAACCCAGTGACACCACTGAGAGCTTCTGCAGAGCTGCTGAGCTGGCCCAGCCTGGGCACATCTGACTGACAGGGCAGCACTTCAGACTAGAACAGCCCCATCCCAAATTTTAACTGCAGCATCTCCTGACATTTCCCTTCTTGGGAGGGTGTGGAGATTCCTCCCTGGAGTGTGGACACCCCTCAAGGTCACTGCCTGAGGCTGAGCTAAAGAGATTTGCCCAGGGTGGTTGGTCTGGGGGAGTGACACCCATCTCTGGTTAATAACTGCTTTTGCTTTACTACAATTGCTTCAAAATTGCTTCCTAGAGCACTATATTAAAATAGATGTTACAGCTCCTGTACTGTGAAGTAAATCATTCTGATTGAGACCTTTTTGTCTAATCATGATCATATTCAGTCTTATCTATATGTCCATAAATACTTCAGGTTTACCATCCTTAGTGTTGTGGAACAAAGTTGTAAAAAGCTTCAATTCCACCTGTATAATCCTTTGGGCATAAATCCTTGAGAAAGTCTGGGGCTTGGATTGGATCCAGGCACTGCCAGGATCCTCTCACAGGCGGAATTTAGAAAGCCTGGGGCTCCTGGATTGGGTCCTTTGTGAACCTCGTGACCCAACAGGAGCTTCTCTAATAAACTTTGCCTGAAGCTGCCACTCTGCCCATGACAGGAACCCCTGTGAGTGTCTGTGACATCCCAGCTCTTTGGCAGCCTGGACACTCCTGGGATGTCCCCTGGAGCCCCTGTGAGTGTCTGTGACATCCCAGCTCTTTGGCAGCCTGGACACTCCTGGGATGTCCCCTGGAGCCCCTGTGAGTGTCAGTGACCTCGCTGTTCTTTAGGAGCACAGGGATGTCACCACTGGACTCCTGACACTGCCTGGGACAAATTGGCTCCTTGGCAGGGCACAGACACCTCTGCTGTCACTGTGCAGCCCTGTGACTGTCACCTCATGACCCTTAGGAAGATTAAGGAGCCCTGGGATGTCACCACAGAGCCCCTGGGACTGAGTGTGACCAAAGAGATCTTCAGGAGCCCAGAGACCCCTCAGATGCCACCATGGAGCCCCTGTGCCTGCACGTGAGCTCACAGCTCTTGAGCAGCTGGAAACTCCTGGAGTCTCTTCAATCTGCTCTGCTGAGGATGGATCCTCAGCAACTTGGAGGTTCCCTGATGAATTTTAGCTCTCCAGAGGCTTGTTCAGTCTTCAGCTCTTCTCTTCAGGAATTCAGTGCCAAAGGCTCATTAACATTCCAAAGCACTCTTACAAGAAAAGCCCCTGGGAATAATTTCATTTCAAGTCTTCAATTCTTCTGTGGTTAATTGGACAGATTTCAGAAGTGTATTCAAAGAGAATATACTGCATTTTTAAAAAAATGTAGGGGTGTTTTTTGCCTTATTTTGTCGGATTATTCCCTTTTGTGACCCAGAGATGGGGCAACCGAGAGGCGTTTTAAAACTATTATTCCCTTTTCAGTCTCGTGTGAAGGATGATACAGTACAGATGTTACAATCCATGCCATGACAATCAGAAGCCAACTATTTCCTAATTACAATACATTATAAGTGTTTCTTGGCCTATCAGTTTTTGCCACACAATGCTGTTAGTGCCCTAAAGCCAATCATGTAAAATCACCCCTCATGTGTCCCACTACAATGCACCTTTCATAGCTCTATTTCTCCAAAGAATCTCATTTTATTTGCAAGGCCGTCCCTTGAAACTTCACTTGAAACTGCACAGACAGCCCTGCCCCGGGCTCTGCCGGGCTCTGGGCCAGCAGAGAGGCCGTGCAGGGCTGGCCATGGCCGGGAACAGGCCCTGAGCCCCGCAGGAGGATGGAGCTGGGCCACAGCCAAAGTGCCCCACTGTGGGAAATGGATTGTAGAGAATTCTCAAAGCCTGACAGAGGGCTCACATAATGTGCATCTGTAGGCAAACCTTGAGATAAGAAATGCTGACTTAGAAATGCCATGGGGATTTGCAGGATGGGCATTTTTGAGAGAGTCCTCAATGATTGTGTTCTTTGAATTTGTCTGACTATTCAGAATCCTGAACTTCAAAAACTGAAAGATTTGGCAAATCAAATTAAAGCAGAGGATGGATCATGGTTGGATGACTTGTTTGAATGATGGAGCTTTGCACCTTGGCTAAAGGAGCTTTGCAAAATTGGTTTATATGCATTGATTGTTATAGTGGCAATGCTCGTGATAGTGCCTTGTGTACTTCATTGTGCACGGCAAACTACAAACAAGGCCATCAAAGAAGTCTTTTCTGTTCTAGAGAGAGGGAGAAATGTGGGAAATGGATTTGTAGAGAATTCTCAAAGCCTGAGAGAAGGCTCACATGATGTGCATCTGTAGGCAAACGTTGAGATAAGAGATGCTGACTTAGAAATGCCATGGAATAGGACAGACATTGTTGAGAGAGAAACGGGACTAGAAACAAGTTTCAAGGGATAGCCTTGCAAATAAGATGAGATAGTTTGGAGAAACAGAACTATGCAAGGTGCATTGTAGTAGGACCCATGAGGGGTGATTTAGATGATTGGCTTTAGAGCATTAACAGCATTGTGTGGCAAAAGCTGATAGGCCAAGAAACAGCTTTAATGTACTGAATTAGGAAATTGTTGGTGTCTGATTCTGATGGCATGAATTGTAACATCAGCACTGTCCCACCCTTCACATGAGACTGAAAATGAAAGAAAAGTTTTTAAAATGCCTCTCAGTTGCCCCATCTCGGGGTCACAAAAGGGTATAATCTGACAAAATAGGACAAAAAATGCCCCTGCATTTTTTAAAAAAATAGTATGTTCTCTTTGAATACACTTCAGAAATCTGTACAATGAAGCACAGAAGAGTTGAAGACTTGAAATTAAATTATTCCCAGGGGCTTTTCTTGTTTGAATGCTTTGGAATGTTAATGAGCCTTTGGCACTTAATTCCTGAACTGAAGAGCTGAAGACTGAACAAGCCTCTGGAGAGCTAAAATTCATCAGGGAACCTCCAAGTTGCTGAGGATCCATCCTCAGCAGAGCAGATGGAAGAGATTCCAGGGGTTTCCAGCTGCTCAAGAGCTGTGAGCTCACGTGCAGGCACAGGGGCTCCATGGTGGCATCTGAGGGGTCTCTGGGCTCCTGAAGATCTCTTTGGCCACACTCACTCACAGGGGCTCTGTGGTGACATCCCAGGCCTCCTTAATCTTCCTAAGGGTCATGAGGTGACAGTCCCAGGGCTGCACAGTGACAACAGAGGTGTCTGTGCCCTGCCAAGGAGCCAATTTGTCCCAGGCAGTGGCAGGAGTCCAGTGGTGACATCCCTGTGCTCCTAAAGAACAGCGAGGTCACCGACACTCACAGGGGCTCCAGGGGACATGCCAGGAGTGTCCAGGCTGCCAAAGAGCTGGGATGTCACAGACACTCCCAGGGGCTCCAGGGGACATCCCAGGAGTGTCCAGGCTGCCAAAGAGCTGGGATGTCACAGACACTCCCAGGGGCTCCAGGGAACATCCCAGGAGTGTCCAGGCTGCCAAAGAGCTGGGATGTCACAGACACTCACAGGGGTTCCTGTCATGGACAGAGTGGCAGCTTCAGGCAAAGTTTATTAGAGAAGCTCCTGTTGGGTCACGAGGTTCACAAAGAACCCCCAATGACCACATTATACCCCCAAGCTCCCCCAAACCTGGACCCCCAAGCTTTCTAAATTCCTTCTGGGAGGGGATCCTGGCAGTGCCTGGATCCAATCCCAGCCCCAGACTTTCTCAAGGATTTATGCCTAAAGGATTATACAGGTGGAATTGAAACTTTGTACAACTTTGTCCCACAACACTCAGGATAGCAAACCAGCAGTATTTATGTACATATAGATATGACTGATTATGATCATGATTAGATAAAAAGGTCTTAATCAGAATTATTTACTCCACAGTATAGCAGCTGTAACATGTATTTTAAGGTAGTGCTCTAGGAAGCAATTGTGAAGCAATTGTATTAAAGCAAAAGCAGTTATTAACCAGAGATGGGTGTCACTCCCACAGAACAACGACCCTGGGCAAATCTCTTGAGCTCAGCCTCAGGCAGTGACCTTGAGGGGTGTCCACACTCCAGAGAAGAATCTCCACAGACCCCAAAGAAGGGAAATGTCAGGAGATGCTGCAGTTGAAATTTGGGATGGGGCTGTTCTAGTCTGAAGTGCTGCCCTGTCAGTCAGATGTGCCCAGGCTGGGCCAGCTCAGCAGCTCTGAGAATCTCTCAGTGGTGTCACTGGCTTGTTGCTTTCTCTGGGGATTTTCGCAGCTCTGCCACAGCTTCAGCTCCCTCTCAGCATGTGGAACTTTGGGCTGGAGGAGCCAGGCTGGTTTCAGCATTCTTCCCCCCCAAAGCAGCATGATCCCCTTTTTCATTTCCCACTGGGGGCTTTGCAAACAGGGCCTTGCTGGATCTGTTTGAGCCCATTGCAGGCAGAGCCTCCTGCTCCAGCAGGAACTGCCTTTCCTGTGCCATGGACAGGCCAGGTCCCGCTGCAGGAAAAGCCCCAGGCCAGACCCAGCAGAGTGAAGGGCTCGGGCACAAGTGCAGAGTGCCGTGCTGGGAGCTGTGCCAGGGAGAGCCTGGGACACCAAAGGCCCCTGGGCAGCAGCAGCAGCAGCAGCAGCAGCAGCAGCAACAGCAGCAGCAACAGCAGCAGCAGCAGCAGCAGCTCCCTGCAGGGCATGGCCAGAAGCCTCCTTTTGCTCTCCCAGCAGAGTCCCTCTCAGGAACAGGCCCAAGGAACAGACTCTGAAGGGGCTCCTTGTGTTCCTTGTTCTCCCAGGGCTCACTGGGATGAGATCAGGGTCCCAGTGTGGCCTTCAGGGGACTCAGGTCTTGGTCAGGTTCTGCTGGTTGGTGACCAGGGCCCATCAGATGGGGAAGGGTCTGTGCTGAACCTTCTTGGTGCTGTGCAGCTTGTGCCAGGGCTGATGGCAGGGGAATGTTTGTCTGGAGGGCCTGGGGAGCTGCCAGGAGAGCACAGGGCACCTGCAGGGACAGTGTGTGCCAGGGAGCAGCAGGGAATGGAGCTCCCTGGGCACAGGCCTGGCCAGGGTGGGGTCACCCTGAGATCAAGGACTGAATGTCTGCTGTGAGCAAGGAGAGCTCTGCAGCCCCAGGGGACACAGCAGGCACAGGGAAAGGAGTCTGGGCACTGAGTGCTCTGACCCTCAGGGAAGTTCCCCAGGAGGATTCAGGGCAGCCCCAAGGCCATGGGGCAGCCCTGGAACAAGGCAGGCACGTGTTAGAAATATAAATAGAATAAACAACAAATTTAAAATTTGGCAGCTATTTGAATAGCAATTTAATATAAAATTAAACATATACAAAAATCTGGCAATGATTAATTAAATATGGTTAAGGTTCTGATAAGGAATAAGCAAAACGGACTGGGTTACAGGGAGATCTTCTCAGCCTGCGCCACCTACAAAACAGAGCAATTCAGACTACACTTATATACTATCTGGTAATACATATTCATCAATGTTTCCCATAAGTTTCCTTCTATTTTCAATTCTAAAAATCTACATCACTGTACTTCAAGGCACATGCTTCCCTTGTTGTTGGGGGCTCTTCTGTCTTCTCTTGGTGGTCTTTTGGATGAAGGTTCACAGTCTTCCTCATTGTCCTCTGAATAACCTTAGAGGTTGCACAGGTGCCTGGAGCCTTATGTTACTTTAGCCAACATCATATTCCAAAAGTAAGCATTAAATAAAAACACAACTGAGATTCTAGAACCATGGAACCGACCCAATTGTCCATCTCAAGGCTGATCTTCTGATTATCCCAAGGCCTATTGTCTTTTGGGATATTACTTATCTGAAATTACGTCCTGTATCCTTTTTTTTTTTTTCATAAACATCTGCAAACTTCAGTTTTGTGACACTAATCACATACCATTGGCCTTTTTCTAAAATCTTGATATAGTTACAATTTTGTTAGCAAAAAAACATCAATTTATCACATTCCCTAGTATTGGCATGGCCTCCTTGGATCCACAGTATCACTATGGACCATTGGTTCCATGTGGCCCTGCTGTGTCACAATGGCTTCTTGGTTCCATGAAGCCCAACTGTTTCACCAGTGACCCTTGATTCCAGGAGGTTCTGTACTGTCAAAATGGTCTCCTTGGTTCTGGACTGCAACAATGGACCCTTGGTTCCATGAGATTCCATGATGTCACAATGCTCTCCTTGGTTCCACGAGGCCTTGCTGTGTCACAATGGTCGCTTGGTTCCATGAGCTTCCCTAGTGTCACCATGGTTTCCTTGGATCTGCATGGTCACAGTGGACAATTGGTTTCATGGAACCCTGCTGTGTCACAGTGAAGCCTCAGTGCCATGAGGTTCTGGAGTTGGACAATGATCTCTTTGGTTCAACAACACTTTGGAGTGTAACAATGGCTGCTCAGTTCCCTGAGCTTCCATTGTGTCAACAATGGTCTCCTTGTTTCTGCAGTGTCCTAATGAACCCTTGGTTCCATGAGGTTCCTAAATGTCACTGGTCTCCTTGCTTCCATGTGTCCCTGCTGTGTCACCACAGCCCCTTGCTTCCATGAGTTTCTATACTGTCAAAAATGGTTCCTTTGTTCCAATGAGGCCTTGCTCTGTCACAATGGACCCTGGATTCCATGAAGTTCTTTGGTGTCACAATGGCCCCTTGGATCCATGAAGTTCCGTAGTGTCTCCATGGTCTCCTTGGATCCACATTGTCATCATGGACAATTCCTTCCATGCAGTCCCAAGGTGTCAGAATGTCCCTTTAGTTCCATGAGGCCCTGCTTTGTCCCAATGGCCCCGTGGTTCCATAGGTTTTATGTTGAACCAATGCACTCCTTGGTTCTAGGAGTTACCCTGCTTTGAGCAGGGGTTCCTTTGGTTCCAGCAAGGCCCTGCTGTGCCTCAATGCACCCTTGGTTCCACAAGGCCCTGGTGTGTCACAACTGATCCTCTATTCCATTAGACCCTGCAGAGTCGCAATGGATCCTTGGGTCCATGGGGTTCCCTCATGTCATTGGACTTCTCATTCCATGAGTTTTTGTACTGTCAACAACAGTTTCCTTGGTTCCACAGTGTCACAATGGCCTCTCTTGGTTCCATGGGCTTCTGTAGTGTAACATGGTCACCTTGATTCCATGAGGTTCTGCAGTGTCACAATAGAAACCCTTGTTCCATTAGGCCTCCAGGTTTCACAATGTTGGATTCCATGAGGCACCACAATGTCACAATGGACCCTTGGTTTTGTGACGTTCCATAGCATCCCAATGGTCGCTGTGGTTCCATGAGTTTCCTTAGTGTCACAATGGTCTCCATGGTTCCATGCGGCCCTGCCTTGTCACAATAGTCCCCTGGGTTCCAAGGAGGCCCTGCTGTGCCACAAAGGACCCTTGGTTCCATCAGGTTCTGTGGTGTCACCATGTTCTTCTTGACTCTGCAGGGTAACAATGGACCATTGGTTCCACATGGCCTGGCTGTGTCACAAATGTCTCTTTGATTCCATGACTGCCACAACAGAGACTTGTTTCTATGAGGGTCTGTACTGTCACAATTGTCTCCTTGATTCCATGAGCCTCCGCTGTGTCACAATGGACCCTTGATGAAACAAGGCCTTGCAGTGTCTCAGGAGTCTCCTTGGTTCCAGGAGGAACACAAGAGCTTTGCATCAACATTGAGCAATGCTTACTTTACACACCTGGGAACCTCTGCCTGCATTCCACAGAAGGGTTCAAGCTGAGAATGGCACCAGGAGCATCCATATGCAACAGAGTTCCAGGACAGGGACAGAGAATTCAGCTGTGAGACTCAGAGAATTCTGCTTCCAGAGCTCATTTCTGGTGACACTGTCCCTTGTAGAAAGGTGACATCATTCCAGGCAGCCTGTCCTGAGCATGTGGTTCCTGAGTGGGCTTGGTTGTTTAGGAAACCTGCTCAGGCTTTTCCATTCTTTTCTCACCAACAGGAAAACTTCTCCTGGGCCTGTGTGCAGGCAGAGGCCTGAGGAGAGCAGGTGGGACATGGTGCAATGGGCTGGGACAGGCAGCTGCAGAGCTCAGGGGACAAGGTTCTGCTGCAGGGCACAGGGATGTCAGTACCAGGTGGGCAATGTCAGACATGGTGAGGTTGGGATGAGGAGCAGCTTGTCCAAACGGGGTCAGCCTGCAAGGGGCTCATTCTTCTCCATGCTCAGACATCCTAAGGAGACCTTCAGAATAGATATCCCTTGGGGAATGTTTCTATCTACTCTTTACTGATCTGGAAAATAAAAAATTATTGATTGGAAAAAAAAAAAGAAGAAATCATGAGATGCACTTTGAAATCTCCTTCTTTCACAGGATTCCAAATTGACTCCAGTCAGCTGCACAAGCCCTGGAGACTCAAAGGCATTTGCAGGAAGGAAAAGAGCTACTGAGGGCTTTCTGTATTTTCATCAGACCCACACTGGATTTGGGGCTGAGTCCAAGATCCCCCGGCACTGAGAGAAGGTGGAAGAAGCTGCTGAAGGAGTCAGAAGCAAAACCCCAAGTCCCTTGGGGCATCCCTGGGCCCCAGGGAGGGCAGGGAGTGCCAAAGGCTGCCCAGGCACTGGGGAGAGCAGCTCCTTGAGGCCAGGATTGCAGGGAGCCCAAGGCTGTGAGCAGGGACTGTAATGCTGAGCAAGGCCTGGGCTGGCTGGAGGGAGCAGAAAGGCCAAGGCCTGAGCCCAGGCCTGGCACAGCAGGGCCTGTCCCTCGCGGCTGGCTGGGGGCTGTTGGTGGGGCAGGGGGATGGCAGGGGCAGCAAGGACAAATGTCCTAAAGCTGCAAGGCCTGCCAGCCTGCTCAGGGAGGGGCCAGGCAGAAGCCAAGTGCAGGCTTTCCTGCAAGGAAAGTTCCTTCTGTGGGGCCTGCAGAGGCGCTGGCAGAGCCCAGGGGACAAAGGCCTGGGTGCCTGTGGCCCTGCCAGCCCTGCCCAGCCCTTGGCCATCTCTCCTGCAGCTGGGAGTGTGGATCTGCTGGAGGGCAGGAGGGCTCTGCACAGGGCCCTGGACAGGCTGCATCCAGGGCCCAAATCCAACCATGTCAGCTTGAACAAGACCAAGGGCCGGCTCCTGCACTGTTAGGAATAAAGAGTCAGGAGTTACTGATGGCTGTGCTTGTTAGAATAAAGAGTTAAGAGTTACTAATGGTTATGCTTATGGTTGCACAGTTAATGTTTATTGTGTTAATAGTTGCTATGACTGTTAAATACTGTTAATTGATAAAAATCACTTACCTTGTACCCCTACTGTACCCCTATCCCAAGTTGCTGTACCCTGTTCCTTGTTCCTGTTCCCTTACTGTACCCCTATCCCAAGTTGCTGTACCCTGTTCCTTGTTCCTGTTCCCTTACTGTTCCCCTATCCCAAGTTGCTGGATCCTGTTCCTTGTTCCTGTTCGGGCCCCGCCTCCACTGCTCCCCCAGAGTTACACTTGACAGCTCATGGCCACACCTGGTATGCAAACCATGGGAACCCCCATGGATCTGAGCCACTACAGGAAGTGAGACCACCGCATACAGACCCCTGAAGCTTGGAAGCTGGTGCACAAATGCCTCACCAAACCACACCAGAAGATAAAGCAAAGCAGCAGGCTGTCTGTAAAGCCACTTGTTCAACTCGCCATAACCTGAACAGAACTTGCTCAGAGTCACCCCCTAGACTTCAAACAAGCCCAAATGAGTAAGTCTCCTATAGGGCTCCTGTGAGGTTGGAGACCCCAGCTCTGCCTCTGGGCAAAGCTGATTGCATCTCCTCCTCCTCGTTGTCCCCAGGGAGCAGTGGCGGTGAGCGCGACCCCTCGGGCCCCCACCCAGGCTGATCTAATAAAGGCTTTAAAAGGGAGCAGAAGGTCTCCTGGCCCTTTTATTCCTGTTGATCTGGGGCTCATCCAGGATTGCTGACCACGCCTGAAGAGGACTCCAGCAAGGGACAGCTGCGGGACAACTGCCCCACCTGGGGCCTCCAGGACCAGCCAGCAATCCCCGGACCCGGAGACCAGCCTGGGCAGGACAACGAAGAGGAGCACCGGATTGGTAAGACACCGGCGGCGGGAGTGGGAGGCGAGCGAGTGGATGTGTGAGTGAGACGGGGGCCGGCAGCTCGGACCCCCGAAGCGAGTGTGGACCCCTCAGTACCGCGGTTCCAGACTCCCGCGAGGGTGCCGGCCAGGAACAGGGGGAAGCAAAAGGGGGCCTAGTGAGGCCCAGAAGGATGAAAGAGGCGCCTCCTGGGGATAGAAGGGCCCCCCCTCCGGGCGTGCAGAGGGTTCCTTAGAGTATGAGTGGCACGCATAGGGGTCGGTCTCCCTTTTGAAAGGACCAAGCGGTCTAGGCTGCTCTGGGCGCGTTGGGGGCCTAGACGAGTGAGGGTCATGAGCAATTCAACCTAGGTGACTCCCGGGGTGGTGTGTGGGGGTACCTAGGTTAGGTGTGAGTGAACACACCCTCCCCCCCCCACTTGGGTACCGAGAGGACCTGACCAGGGAATTTGAATTGGGGGTCCCCAGGCCCTACCGGCACCAGGTGGTCAGCGAAGGACCTTTGCTTCCCGGGGTCTGTGACACAAGACGTGCTGAGAGGCCATAGCTGTGGCAGCTCAGTCTCTGCCCAGGGAGGTCCTGGGAAGGGAGGTCATCAACTTGCTGCCAGAGAGCACAGGGGCAGGTAGTCTGCACAGGCGGGCGAGGCAGCTACGGTAACACACACACACATCCCTTCACCGAAGCCATCCCCTGGAGGGTGGGGTGGCTAGGAGGCAAGGGGGAAATTCTCCCACCACTTACTCACACTCAGCCCTCGCACAGAAGCTATCCTCACTGGGGAAGGTGGATAGTCAGTAAGTAGAGGGGCAGGGGGCTCTGGGGTGAGCCCTGCTGACCAAAACCCTTGTGGACGGCATGGGGGAAGGTCCCAGGTGGCCTAGTGCTAGGGTCCCCTCACCGTCGACCCAGTAGTGCTCACAGTCTCCACTGACAGGGGAGTCATGGAGGCGAGGCAGGGGAAGAACGGAGGTCGGACTTTGTCCGATTGTAGATTATTGTGGAGGGCACAGAGACAGGGACAGGGGAAAGTCCCATGGCATGTAGTGCTAGGGTCCCCTCAGCATCTACAGTCTCCATTGACAGGAGAATCAGGGAGGCAAGGCGTGGGGGAAGAGAGGTCGGATTTTATCCAATTGTGCATATACATATTCTTTGGTGTGAGTTCAG
Source organism: Phylloscopus trochilus trochilus (assembly GCA_016584745.2). NCBI lineage: Eukaryota > Metazoa > Chordata > Aves > Passeriformes > Phylloscopidae > Phylloscopus > Phylloscopus trochilus. Next base: position 5,715,475 of record WQNJ02000048.1, on the reverse strand, counting down.
TTGCCCGTCATTAAGATTTCCATTTGAGTAGTGGCACGTTTATAAAGTATAAGTTTAAGTAAGGGCCAGTTATAAGTTGTTTAAAAATTGTGTTGCCTGTCTGTTGTGTTTCATTTGGGTACAGGCACCGTCAGTTTTTAAGTTAAGGCCCAGAGTAAAAAGGAGTCATGGGGCAGTGTTTAACCCATTAGAACAAATATTAAATCATTGGGACACACAGGAGGCCACCAGGGGCCTAGACCGGATTAAGATGATCCATTATTGTATGGAGGTTTGGCCCCAATTGGAAATGCAAGGACAGTGGCCGTGGTATGGCACTAGAGATCCCTGGATGTGTTCCCAATGATACCAACATCTAGAAACCAAAAGAGGTTCAAGCCCAGAAGAAATAACATATGCATCCTTGTGGCAAAAAGATAAAACAGAAACAGAAGTACTAAAAGTAGGCAAGTTAAAAGAACAGGAAGCAGAAGTTAAGGAACGTAAAGAGCAAGAGAAGGAGACTAGTGGAGCCAGTAATAAATGGGACCCCTTGGAGTACCTACCCCCTCCTCCCGTGTACCCACAGTGCCCCAAACTCCCTCTCGCAATCCCCTGGCTATCCCAGCCTCCATACCACCCTCACTTAACCCTCCCGTTTCCAGTCTAAACCCTTTTCGCCCGAACCCGTCCTCTACCTTTTCGGCCCCTCCCACTGTCACTGAATCTTCTCCCTCAAACCCATCACCGGTTCCTTTTAATCTGCCTGTTACAGTTCCTTTACCTCCAGAAACCCTGAGAGCTAATCCAATTTCCTCTCCCTCACCTGTAGCTGTTCCTTTACCTCCGCCTGATTGGGAGTCAAGTATGCCCAAAAGCAATCCTAACCTTCCCCCTAACAATGAGCAACTCCCCCTAACCCCTCTTCCTAGTCAAGAATACAGTCCTGGAGGTGGACCCTATTGTCACACACGATCTAAGACTACCAAACTCTTCCCCTTGAGAGAAGTCCCCATGGGAGGAGTGGCTGGAGGGGTAGGGTTTGTTAATGCCCCATTGACAGCTTCAGAAGTTAGAGGATTTAAAAAAGAGCTAAGAAACGTAGTTGAGGACCCAGTGGGGATAGCCAACCAAGTGGATCAATTCATGGGTCCTAATATTTACACCTGGAGTGAGATGAACCCTCTTTTAAATATCTTATTCAACCCCAAAGAGATAGCCATGATCCGTGTCACAGGAATGTGAATCTGGGAACGAGAGAACAGGTTTGGGCCCTGGGCAGAAGACAAGCTCCCGCAAGTGGATCCAGGATGGGATCCAAATAGAGAGGAGAGAAGACAGAGTATGAAAGACTACAGAACCCTAATGGTAAAAGGCATTAAAGAATCTGTTCCCCGGGGTAACAACATCAAACTAGCCTTTGATAGAACCCAAGAAAAAGATGAGACCCCAGCCACCTGGTTAAACAGGTGAAGAAGAAATTTTCAATTATGTTCAAACATAGATCCCGACAGTCCCAAACGCCAAGTACTGTTGAAAGTGCAATTCTTTACTAAATCCTGGCCTGATATCAGGAAGAAGCTAGAAAAATTTAGTAACCCATGCTGCTATCTGGACCCAAGAAAAAGAATGGACTCACGTTTCCCATGTAAAAGGACCAGTATCGCCTCCTCCTAACTGTGGACAAAACCCAGAAAAATCCCCCACGAGTCTCCCCAAGTGGACTGCCATCCAAGATCCTGCCAGCCTTCAAGTAACTCTTAGGAGACAGCCAAAGACGGAAAAGAAAGTAGACTAAAACTGCAGAGTTCTGTTAAGAAAAATTGTTGTTAAAGTTGATACATACATATACTTGTTATCGCGATTGTTAAGGTTTTGATACAAATTGTTGATGGTTTTGATAGAAATGGAGTAAGTCAAATAAGAAATCCCCCATTGACTTCCCTCACAGAGCATTTCCCAAGAGCGGTTAAATTAGAAAGTGGGAAAAAGAGGACCTTATCACCCCTCCGAACCTAAGAGGCAAGACCAGGTGAAGCTAAAAAGAAAGGTGAGCCATGAAGCTCCCTAAGGCAAAACCAGCTCCTTCCGGACTCTTAGGTGGACTGATGTTAGTCCAGTCACTAAGCTTTGTAGGAAGAGGGAGTGGAGAAGCATGCACCAAGTGCTGCTACCCTCTTTATGATGAGGAAGACCTGGGATCACTCATGAGGGTCCACACAAACATTAATACCAGCTGCTTTGATCATACACAATTAAAAACTTGCCAGGTAAAAGGAAAAACATATTGGCTCACAAAAAATACTGCCTCATTTAGGCAGCACCTGATTGGTGAATGCCCTGTAAGGGAAGCCTGGTTCTCTTTTGAACAAGAGGGAATGAATGACATAATCAAAGAAAAACAATTGATGGTAAAAAAAGGAGAACCTGGATGAAACACTGGGTAAAAATCTATTCATTGACTTAATTGAGAAAATTAGCAAAGAACTAAATTTAACCAATTGTTTGTATATAGAAATACCCAAATGTCAGATATTTGGCCCTGGGAAGGAATTGGCCTTACACCTCTAGACATTTTAAAATGGAAATTAACCGAGCAAAAATCCCAAATCACAGGGAAAAGGGGGCAAGAACAATTGGATTTAAAAGCAAGAGTAATTGGAGAAGAGTGTATTAAGAGGGCAGGAAAGAAATACCAAACCCCTGTAGGAAGAATGGCTTGCAAGAGATAATTAATTGAAAAAGATTCAGGAAGCAAGTGGATCCCACAAGAACCAAATAGGTATTGGACCATTACAAAAAAAAGAAAGAGAATGTATTTACCATGAAGAGTATAAACAATATGAGTGTGCAGGCCAAGGAATAAATCCCTTCCAAGGATCAAGAGAGCTCTCAAAATATTGGGAGTACCCCACAGACACACAAGACATATTCTGGAAAGCTCCTGAACATTGATTTTGGATTTGTGGAAGCACTGCCTATACCCACCTCCCTGGAGTTTGGGCAGGAAGCTGCACCACTGAGGCAGTAAAACCTGCTTTCTTCCTCCTCCCTAAAGAATCAGGGTCATACCTAGGAGTCCCCTTGTATGATGACCTAAAAAAAAGTAATCGAAAGAGGAGACATGTAATTGACCTGGGAAGCAATCTAAACTGGAAAGGAAAAATTTGGAGCCCTGAAGAGATAATCAAGACTTATGGACCAGCCCCTTGGGCCCAGGATGGATCCTGGGGTTACCGTACTCCTATTTAGATGCTAAATCGGATCATCCGTCTCCAGGCAGTGCTGGAAGTGGTGTCAAATAGAACAGCACTTGCCCTCCACCACATTAGCACACAATTGGCACAAACCAGAGCTGTAGTCTACCAGATTCGGCTTGCGGTGCACTACCTATTGGCAGATGAAGGGGGCATTTGTGGAAAGTTTAACTCCTCAGAATGCTGCCTGGAAATAGATGACAAGAGTTGAAGTTATCAGAAACATCTCAAAGGAGATAGGAAAAGTAGCTTATGTGGGCACCCAAGGATGGACTCCTCTAGGGAGCCCGGACTGGTGGAATGACATTTGGTCATTCAAAGGAGGATGGTGGAAGAAAGCAGCCTTTATTGCTGTCTGTGCCTTTGCTAGATTTAGCTGAGCCCCGGCTGCCCCACAGCCCCGGCCCGGCCCCGCAGCTCCCCACAGGCCCCCAGCCCGTGCTCCCGGTGCCGCAGCTCTGCGCCCGCTCCTGCTGCTGCCAGCACAGAGAAACCCCCTGCAATCCTGACCTCCTTGTTCTCCTCTCCTGGACACCGGGGGTACAAGGGATCTGGAGTAGCTGGCAAATTCTGAGCATCACACCCTGCTGAAGAACGTCCCAGTGCTCAGTATTTTTCTCTTCCTCCTCTTTTCCATCATCCTTTTTCTTCCCATAGCAATTCCTGCTGCTGCTTCTTGCCTTCACCATATTCCTGCACACTGCCCTTCACCCTTTCCCTTCCCAGCACACCAACACCATCCATCCCCTGTTGTCTAAATTCCTTCTTGACTTCCCTAATTGCCCCCCTGGGTGTCCATGTCCTTAATTCCCTCTGGGAGAATGTGAAACTGCCTCACCATTCTCCCAAGGGACCCTTCAGAGACATTTTGGGATCATCATCCCTTTTGCTGGGACCCCTTCCTGGCTTTCCCTTTTCCACCCTGCATGGGTGCCCTGCCATGGTGACTCCCTGAAGATCCCAGTGTCCTCCCTGATGAGATTTTCAGTGCTCTCTCCCTACTGACTCTTCCCAGACCCCCCTGATCTGTCACTCGTCTGTCTCCTGGACACTCTCGGGTCCCCAGTCAATCCTGGGGGCAGGAGGAGAAGGAAAGGAGAAGCAGGGATGAAGAACAAAATGGTCAAAGGATGAACGTGGGAGGAGAAGGTGGGATTGTGCAGGAGAAGGAGGAATAGTAGGAGGAAGAGGAGTGTGAGGAAGAGTAGGGACACAGGAGGAAGAGGAGGAGCAGGAAGAGGAGGCAGCACAAGGTTCCACCCCTCCCTGGATCTGCAGCCTCCCCCAGCCCCGGGTGCATTTCCCCCCCACATGCAGGAGGTGACCGGGGAGGGGGAATCCAGGATTTTCATGGGAGTGAATCTTGGTGTTTCTGAGCTTTATTGGGCTAAATGTTGGTGCTTTGGGTTTTTGCAAGGGGCTGAATCTCTGTATTTTAGAAGAGGTTTTGTCTGAGTCTTGATGTTTGGGGAGTTTTTGTTCTTTGTCTTGATGTTTGGAGGACTTTTGGGCTGAATCATTGTATGTTGGAGGTTCTTACAGACACAAGGCGCCCAATGATTTCCTGAGAGGGACTTGGGCAAAGAGGAACCCCCAGCCTAAGGCGCTCTCTTCTTGTTTTTTCCCCAAACCAGGATTTTTCATTCCCAAGGAGTGTCCGGATGGAGGAGGAGGAAAAGCCCCGGAGCTCCTGCAGGAGGAGGGGCTGCAAACCCAACCCAGGGAGCTGCGAGGAGGAAAGACCCCCCCTGTGCCAGGAGGGCAGCCAGAGATCCAGCCGGAGCTCAGAGCTGGAGGAGAAGCCTGATGGAGGGGAGAAGCCCTACAAGTGTGGGGAATGTGGGAAGGGCTTCAGAGTAAGCTGGGCCCTGATCCGGCACCAGGTGACCCACACTGGGGAAGGGGTCGGCACCTGCCTGGAATGTGGGAAGGGCTTTGGATGCAGCTCTGATCTGAGAAAACACCAGCGCATCCACACCGGGGAGAGGCCCTACGAGTGTCCCCAGTGTGGGAAGAGGTTTCAGACCAGCTCCAATCTGCTCCAACATCAGCGGATCCACACGGAGGAGAGGCCCTTCCGCTGCCCCGACTGCGGGAAGGGCTTCAAGCACAACTCCACCCTCACTGTGCAGCGGCGCATCCACACCGGGGAGAGGCCCTATGAGTGTCCTGAGTGTGGGAAGGGCTTCTCAGAGAGATCTGCCCTGACCAAACACCAGCGGAGGTGCCACTGAGGTAAGCCCTGGGAGTGCCCTGAGAGCGGGAAGAGCTTCGTGCGCTGCTCCAGCTCCATCCTCTGTGGGAGGATCGGTGTTGGATGATCCCCAGTGACCCTCGTTGGGCAGAGCCCTGGTGATCTATGGTCCTGGTGATCTGTGTAGGAAGGACACCTGGCTGAGGGGGCTCCACATCTTCCTGTCTCCCTGTGGGCACCTGGATGAGCGCAGGGGCAGGAACATCCATCGGGACAAAGACACTGGGAATTCCTTGGGGAGAGGGGATTTGTTGACTTCCAACCCCAGGAAATCTTTTTATGTGCAATCCTATCTTCTGGGGCCTCGAGGAATACTGGATGCTCTTGGAGGTCTTTTCCAACCTCAGGGATTCCACAGTTTTCATTTCCTATTGCCTGAGGGCATCTTCTGCAGCCAGATGGTGACGATCTGGGGCCAAGATCAAGGTTTTGGAGACAGTGGGATAGAAACCCCTCCAAAAAATGTTCCTCCCTCTCACCCAAGCACATGGATTCTCAGCTGGCACGGACACAGAAATCCTTTTCTTTTGGCCTTGATTTGCCTTTTAGTTCTCTTCATCCCTTTAAAACAATCCAACACTGGGGTAAAAATGAGAACATTGAACTAAGACCTGGGTGAGGGCATGGGGGGACATAGACATGGAGAGTGACGTGGGGACACATGGACATGGAGAGGGACATGGCCATTCCTGGGACACAGGGGGGGACACGGGCTCAGATGGAGATGTGGGGGACAATGAGAGGGATGGAAACCTGGTTGGGAGACAGCCATGGGTGAGGCCATGGTGGGACATGGCCAGTGACATGTGGGGACAGGGCCATGGCCGGTGCCATGGGGGGAACTTGCAGGGGCTGTGAGGGATGCTGGGTGTGAGGGAGTTGAGGGCTCCTGGCAGGGACTTGGGGCTTGCTGAGGGCTTTGGGGACCCCAGGCCGAGCGGCTCCAGCAGCGCTGGGAGACCCTGGTGGAGGTTCTGGGGCAGCTGCTTAAGGAGCCCCTGACCTGGAGCCCCAGCCAGGCATTGGGCTCCTGGAAGGGAATGAACGTCCTTGTCCCCAAGAGGGAAATCCCAGCAGCCCCAGGGTGTTGGGGACAGCTGAGAGACCACAAGAGGGAGGGGAAAGGCAGCCAGAGCTGTCCCTCTCCAAAACTTCACCCCAAAAATCCTCAAAACTCATGGATTCTTTGCAGGAAGAAGCTGCCAGGAGGTGCCTGAATGAAAGGAAAGGAGGGATGAGACCCCCAGACTGAACAAGACCAAAAATATTTCTTCTGTTTTATGTGTTGAAAGCAGTTTGGGAGATGTTTATCTGTTGTTGTGGTGTATTTTTATTGTGTTTCCAATTTCAGCTCAGTTTAATGGTCAGTTTTATACACCACCCAGATTTTGCATTGCTGTATTATATTTTATCCCTAATGGATTGTTCCTTTCCCCTGTGTTGTTGGTTTTGCCCTGGTTGTCTGTCTTCCCTAGACCTGCCCCTTCCCTCCTCCTACAGAATTGTCAATCCTTCCCTCACCCTGCCCCTTCTTCCAGACCCTTCCCTGTCAATCCCCCAACCTTCGACACCCCAGTGGTTGGTTTAAACTGTTCCCTCCCCTTGTGTTCTTTCATTGCTCTGTGCATTGTACTCCCCGCCTTATGTTCCTCCCCCATGTCACCTTTATTGTTTGGAAATTGTATCCTCTCCCAAGGCCTCCCCCACTTGTAAGCCCCTGCAAGCCCAGGTTCTGTGCCTTTTTCTGTCCTTGACCCTCGGGGCAATAAACACCTTTGGAAATCACACAGGCGGCCTCTCCCTGTTCCTTGTTCCTGCCCTCGACGTGTGCCACCTGTGCTCTAGAGCAGCTGTGCCCTGCAGCTGCACCCCGGATTGCCTGGCTCTGTGTGTGCCCTGCACCCCGGATTGCCTGGCTCTCTGTGCCCTGCACCCCAGATTGCCTGGCTCTCTGTGCCCTGCACCCCAGGTTTCCTGGCTTTCTGGGGGCAGCCCACTCCTGGCGCCGGTGCCGGGAGCTGGCTGGGCTGAAAAACACCGGCATCATGTCAAATGGGGACAGGGAGGGAGACACATGAATGGAAATGGGGACACCAAGGCTGGAATGAAGACACCAGAAGCAGGCTTGGGACATCAGGAGCAGGTTGGAGGCGCCAGGAGAAGGTTGGGGACCTTTCAGCCACACCCAGCTCCTTCCCCCAGGATTCATTTCCAGCTCCGTGTCCCATGTCCAAGGCGTCCCCAGGAGAGGTTTGGCCACGTCGGGCTCCTGGAGGGGCAGTGGGATGGGGGGAGGGGTCAGGCCAGGCCTCATTGTCCCCAACGGTCCTTGAGTGTCCCAAAATCAGGGTTCGGGATCTCAGAGAGGTTCCCTGGCTATGACCATGGCCATGAGATGAGTCATGGCTGTGAGATGAGAGTGACCATGAGTGGCACAACCCTGAGATGACCATGATTGTGACCATGACACAACCACAACCCTGACTCTGATATGAGTGGGACCAAGAGATAACTTTGGGTTGGCACAACCATGGCCTTGAGGTGACCCTGATGTGATTGTGGCCATGAGATGACCATGAGGTGACAATCTGGAGATGACTGTTACAGAGAGATGACCATGAGCATAAGATGATGGTGATCAGGAAATGACTGTGACCATGAGATGGCCATGACCATGAGATGAGCATGGGATGACTGTGACAATGAGATGACCATGAGATGGTTGTGACAATGATACCATGAAATGATGAAGGCGTTGACATGACCATGACTGTGACCATGACACGATCTCAACCAAGAGGTGACCATGAAATGACCACAATGCACCACAGCTATGTGGTGATCAAGACCATGAGATAGATGATCATGAGACAACCATGGCTGTGAAGATGATTGTGAGCATGAGTTGACCACAGATGATCATGAGATGACCATTACCATGTGTTGCAGGTTAGTTTTCTTTCCTTTTTTTCCTTTTTACTTACAGAACTTTTCCCTATAAGTTGCTAGGAAACACTAACAACTGGGTACTTGAGGAAACACAAAAAGTGGTCAAGGCTGGGGGAGGAGGGCATCTGGTTGCCCTTCTCTTATCTGGGAATTTCTCTCCGAGGGGCTGAGATACCGTGAGAATTGGGCAGGTAAAAGATGGAGCTGGGGCAGCTGCTGGCTCGCGCTCTCTCTCTCTTTCTCGGCCTTGAGGGAAGGACAATTTGAGCTGCTGCCTGGGGAAGGGAATTTGCTGCTGCTGCTGGAGCCCAGCTCAGTCCTACTTTCTTCTGCTGTGGGGTGAGCCTTTGCCTGCCAGGGCAGCCACTGATCTGGGACTTATTAACACCCACCTCACTAAAAGAGGGACCTATCCCCTTCTGCTCGAGTGCCTGGGATCTTGAGCTCAACCCTCTCTGCCCTGCCAGGAGCCGGGCTGCTGCTGTCCCACCCCTGCTGCTTCTTCAGCACTGCTCCAAGCTTTCTCTGCACTGTAGCCCCGCACCCCCTGCCTGCTGAGACACCTTGCTGGCCCAGCTTGCTGCTTCCCAGAGTCCTGCTGGGGCACTGGGATGGGCAGCCCCAGGGCTCTGTGCAGCAAAGCCTCTCCTCCATCCCTTCCCGTCCCGGACAAAGCCGCCATCCCCGCGCGCTCCCCGAGCCCGCGCCACAGCGCCCCCTGCAGCCGCGGGGGGATCATCGCACCTGCCCTGCCCGCCGGGAGCCACCAGCGCCCCTGCCGGCTGTGCCCGGAACTGCACCCCAGGGGAAAGTGCCGCGCTCAGGGAAGCTGTTCCTGGGCTCCTGGTTCTGTTTGTTATCAGTGCTGTGGTTGGTGGGGTTTGTTTGTTTGCCTGGTTATACACACCAGGAAAGAACTGTGATTGCTGTCCCCGTACCTGTGCCTGAGAGCCCCTGAATTTTCTAAATTATAATAATTAGGAGGGAGGGGGTTTGAATTCTCCGTTCCCAGGGAGGCTATGGCTCTCCCCGGCACACACCTGTCTTTCAAAGTAATAAAACACCATTCTCTGAGTTAGTTATAATATAAAAGTTAGGTATAATAGTTATAATATAAAAGCTTTAGCATTGCACAGTCTCTATTTTAATATTTCACTAAGGCCTGCCATATAAATTCGATTTATTACGCTGACATTTCTGTCGGCTATGCAGTGCACACATAAACTGGGCAAGGCAGTTCCCAGGTGAGTGAGGAGAGACAGGATGGGGTTGGGGAATGTGGATCAAGGTTCTCAACACTGGGTCTAACTCAGGGCACAGCTTCTCTTACCGGGCCAGACTTCCTGAGGACAGTCCCTGGATCAATATCAACCACTGAATGCCTCAATCAGCTTTTCCTAAAGAGAAAAATACACTCTTGAAAATATGAATTTGAATTTAGTAGAAGTTCTTTGAAATACTTCTCCATAATTCCAGGAAAAAAGACTTCCTAAAGAACTGCAGTAGACCAGAGGGAAATCAAGGCACAGCCATGGTTTGTCAGTTCTTGCTTTGATCCTAATGAGCCCCATGCTGCATTTGGTGCTGAGCCCTGCAACCTCAGGGCCTTAAAGGAGATTACACAAACCTTTCCAGGAGTCCAAGTCAGAAGGAAGCACCCAAAGTGTCTCAAAGCATTCATGGGTTGCACTGAGGTCCATCCCCAACACAGGCTCCTCATGAACTCCTTGGAAGAGAGAACTGGAGGCCAGGATTGCACAAAATCCTCTCAGAGACTCAGAGTGGGAAAGAAAATCCAAAGTATCTTAAAAACTTTGAGTATCTCAAAGTATTAATGAGCCCCACTGAGTGTCAGTGCAAAGCTCTCAAGGGACTCATTAAAGCAGATAATTGGAGGCCAGGATGGCACAAAAACTTCTCAGAGACTCAGTGGCCAAAAAAAAGTTCTTTAAGAAACTTTGAGTACCTTAAAGTATTAATGAGCCCCACTGAGTGTTTGTACTGACTGAGAATCCCAAGGGACTTGTTAAAGTAGATAATTGGGGCCAGGATTGCACAATCTTTCTCACAGAGTCAGATTTAAAAGGGAAATACCAAGTACCTTCAAATAACTGAAGTACCTTGAAGCATTAATGAGCCCCACTGAGTGTTGTTACTGTCAAGTCCTCTCAAGGGACTAATTACAGCAGATAGTTGCAGGTCATGATTGCAGAAACCTCTCAAAATCTCCAAGGCAAAAGCCAAACCCAAAGTCCTTTGTAAAACCTCCAGTGCCAGGGAGAATTCAGGAGTCCCCCAGGGCCATTCCTGACCAAGGCTCCCGAGGGACTCCTTCCAGCAGATCCTTGAGGCCACTGGGCTGTCAGGGGGATGCTGAGGGCAGGACAAGGGGCTGAGAGTGCCCAGCCTTGCTGGGGCTGTGCCAGGAGGCCCCAGGGCCTCAGGACAAGGTGTCTCCTCACAGCCCTTGGTGGCACAGACCCTGCTGTGCCCCAGGGCACCAAGACTTGGCTTCTCTTTGTCCCCTCCTGGCATCACTGCCTGCAGTTCTCTGCCCTGCCTACGGCCTGGGGACACTTTCTCTGTTGTGTGCCTCAGTGGGACCCATTAAAACTTCCAGAAACTTTGGAGTTGGATTCTGACTTGGAGTTCTTGAGAGGTTTCTTCATCTCCCTGTCAGGGACTGATGTTCAGGGCCTCAGCACAAGCCCCAAGAGGGTCATTAAAGTCCTTATGCTGTGTCTGTGCTGATGAGCTGGGCTGGGCTCCTGGCACAGAGGCAGCTCCTGGCAACCAAGAAGAGCTTCAAAAGACATTTCTCCTGATGAGCAACTCTTTTCCCAGCCCAGCAGAGCTCACTCAGGGCTCACTGGAGGAGAAACCCTCACAGCATTTGGAACAGTCACTTTCTGGCTGGGGGAAGATCAGCTGCACTTCCTGCAGGGATCTCCTGAAGCTGCCACATCCCACAGCTCTGAGGCCCTTCCAGGAGCACTCTGAGAGCTGCTGCAGGGCAGGGATGTGGCCCTGGGGCAGGGCTGGGTTTCCCTGCTGCAGCAGCCCAGGCACAGCACAGGGCAGCTCCCTGTGCCAGGCTCTGCTGCAGGGCTGAGCAGCCGGGGCTGCAGCCAGGGCTGCCCAGGGCTGTCCTGCAGAGCAGGCTCCTGCAGCCCAGGGCTCTGTGCTGGCCCAGGGACTCTGCTGCCTGCCAGGGACAGCTCTCAGCCGGCCCGGGGAGCTGCTCCCAGTGCTGGGGAGAAGCTGTGGGGGGAAGGAGCCACCCTGAGCAGGGCAGGTGCTGCTGCTGAGAGGTGCTGTGTGGGGCAGGGCTGCTCCCAGCTCCACACCAGCCTGTGCACAGCCCCAGAGAACACTTCCAAAAAGAAGGTGAGCCTGGGATTGCTGTATAGATCAGGAGCTTTCCTGAGAGTGTTTTCAATTTCCTGCTTGTAGAAGGATGGGAGAGTTGGGGTGATGAGCAATAGATTTTTTGCTTTTTATACATTTTTCATATATTCATAGCTCTGTTAACTACTAATATGTAGTTATAAAACGATAAATTTTAATTTACTCCATTGAGCTACTATTGCATATACTTACAATAGTATACATATACTTATATACTCTAGTATATATACATATATGTACATATAGTTCTAGTAAATACATGTACATATACTATAGTATATATTGTATAGTATTGTATAGTATTGTATAGTATACATATACATACTTATATACTTATAGTATATATATACTTTTTTGAGTATAATTCTTAATAATTCTAGCATATTTCCTACCCTTTCTTTTAAGTTTTAGAACAATAAGCTGACCTTCTAATTACATTCTCAAACTACTGTGTAGTCTTATTATCAGGAAGGGGAACTACAAGAAGAACATTTTGGTTTTGACCCAGAGTGTTACAAGTCATAAAAAAAAGTGGGGCAAAGAAACCCTTGGAGAAATGGATTAACCCAGGGATGTGTAACTGGTGCAACTGAATCTCCTATTGGATGTTCCTGTCAAATATCCTAATTAATCAACCTCAATAAATTGTTGAAATCAGGGGCTGGGTGTGCCCCATCCCCACTGGGACACCTGGAAGCTTCCAATAAAGGTCTGGTTTTGACTTTACTGTGCTAACACTGTTACAAGGGGGTTTTTTCTCTTTTGATTGTAGGCAACAGGAGGATTACAGAAGCAGAACAGGAATTGCAATCCCAGAATCACAGAACATTCTGAGTTGAAAGGGACACTCAGGATCATCAAAGGAATGTTTGAACATTTACAGAGACTCCAGAACTGTAACTTTGGGTGGTCAGTCTCTCTTTGCTGGGAGGCTCCTCAAGGGCCTTCAGCCCCTCCTCAGCCCTGGACAGCAGCAGCAGCAGCAGCAGCATCACCTTAGCAGGGCCCAGCAGGGCTCTCCTGAGCTGCCCTTGCCCAGCTGCAGACAGAGCCTGCCCCAGCCAGGGCCCTGCAGACAGGCAGGTTTCTGTAGGGCCGGGCCCAGGGCACAGAGGCTGGGATGGGCTCTGTCAGCGCTGGCAGGGACAAGGCTCCTCTCAGCAGGGAAATGTCCAGGCCCAGGGAGATGCTGAGGGAAGGAGAGGGGGCTGAAGAGAGCAGTGCTGGGGGCAGGAGGGCACTGTGGGTGGGTGGGAGGTGCCGTGCACAGCTGGGCACGGGAACACTGTCCTGAGTGCCCGGCTGTCTCTGCCCTGCCCTCCCAGGCACAGCCCCACCACATCTTCTCTGGCTTCTGCACTGCCCTGAGATTGTCCCTGTCATCTGGTGCTCTCAGGGAGGCTCTGGCATTTGCAGCAGCTGAGTCAGGCACTGCCCTTGGCATTGCTGCCAGGCAGCTGTGGCCATGGCCATGGGGTGTCCAAGCTTCCCTGGGACCTGTGGGGCTGTGGGCAGAGCAGTCCATGGCAAAGGGGAATGGGCTGAGCCCCCTCCCTGAGATCCCATCATGGGCACACCCAGGGATCTCCTTGCTGTGTCCTTGCAAGCTCTGAGCTGCCCTCCTGGCCGCAAATCTGTGCCAGAGCCCCTCGAAGTTCCCTGAATGTGCCCCGGGGAAGTGCAGAGATGCCAGAGCTGAGGAAATGCTGCTGGGTTTGCCAAGGGAGCCGTGAGTGTCCTTGGCACAAGGGGGTGCTGAGACCTTTGCCCAGAGCCCTTTGGAGAGGGGGAGACATTCCGGTATCCATCTGCTCTGGGCAGGGTCTGGTTTATCCCAGGGTGACCCAGGAGTGTGACTGTGCTCTGACTGCAGCCAAAGCTGCAAACCCAGGGCAGTTGGGAACAAGCCCATCCAGCCCCTCACCTTGCCCAAGGCACAGGGAATCCTTTGCCTCTCCCATCTCTCAGTGGCAAACTCTGAGTGCAGCAGAAATGCTGGGGATTTTTGACCTCAGAGAACCAGGAATGATGTTTGGGCAGGAAAATAATGACCAAAATTCCTCCCTGCTCACCCTGTCATGGGACTGCAGATTATCATAACAAATCTGTCTGCATTAGGAGTGATTTACCTGACAAATCCTGAATATCCAGCCTTGTCCCTCTGCCACATGGCCACAATCCCAGGGCAGCTGGGCAGGGATGGCTCCTCGAGAACCCCCATGCACAGGCCTGACTGCTCCTGGCACACCCAGACAGCACAACTGGAGCTCAGGCAGGGACCTGGGTGAAGGTTTTCCCAGAGCAGGAAGAAAGGTGGGGGACTCAGAGCAGGACACCTGACAGGGAATGGCCCAGGTTTGGCTCAAAGCAGCCTCTGCTGACTTGTCCCTGTCCTTTCTCCATGAACAGGTTCCCATGTCCAGCCCCAGCAAATGTCCAACAGCAGCTCCATCAGCCACTTCCTCCTGCTGGCATTGGCAGACAGGCGGCAGCTGCAGCTCCTGCACTTCTGCCTCTTCCTGGGCATCTCCCTGGCTGCCCTCCTGGGCAACGGCCTCATCATCAGCACCGTAGCCTGCGGCCACCACCTGCACAGCCCCATGTTCTTCTTCCTGCTCAACCTGGCCCTAACCGACCTGGGCTGCATCTGCACCACTGTCCCCAAAGCCATGCACAATTCCCTCTGGGACACCAGGAACATCTCCTACACAGGATGTGCTGCACAGCTCTTTTTCTTTCTCTTCTTTATGGGAGCAGAATTTTCCCTCCTGACCATCATGTGCTACGACCGCTACGTGTCCATCTGCAAACCCCTGCACTACGGGACCCTCCTGGGCAGCAGAGCTTGTGCCCACATGGCAGCAGCTGCCTGGGCCAGTGCCTTTCTCTATGCTCTCCTGCATACAGCCAATACATTTTCCCTGCCCCTGTGCCATGGCAATTCTCTGGGCCAGTTCTTCTGTGAAATCCCACACATCCTCAAGCTCTCATGCTCCAAATCCTACCTCAGGGAACTTGGGCTTCTTGCTGTTAGTGCCTGTTTGGTATTTGGCTGTTTTGTGTTCATTGTTTTCTCCTATGTGCAGATCTTCAGGGCTGTGCTGAGGATCCCCTCTGAGCAGGGACAGCACAAAGCCTTTTCCACCTGCCTCCCTCATCTGGTCGTGCTCTCCCTGTTCCTCAGCACTGCAGCCTTTGCCAACCTCAAGCCCCCTTCCATGTCCTCCCCATCCCTGGATCTGTCCCTGTCAGTTCTGTACTCCGTGGTGCCTCCAGCACTGAACCCCCTCATCTACAGCCTGAGGAACCAGGAGCTCAAGGCTGCAGTGTGCACAATGATCACTGAAAGACTTCAGAAACGTTAATCTGCTGGCCCCTTTCTGAAAAGCATTGGTAATGAAAATAATCTTTGATAGTTCTTGTTGGTTTGGTTGTATTTTTAGAATTTTTTTCTCTGACTTTTAGTTTTTCAGAATTATCCACAAAAAAAAAAACCATTGTGCGTGCCGTTTCTCATTTAGATTTTCTCCACCTTTGCTGTGGCCCCAGGCAGTGTCAAGGAGTTGCTGTACTCTCAGTGGCTCTAAATGAACTAAATGCTCTCCCAGCAGAGTTTTCTGCAGAGATCCCCCTTTGTTCCCTTCTCTGGAGCTGCAGCAGCAATGTCTGTGTGCAGAGCTGGGGACAGATCAGTGTTGGCACAGCAGCTCTGCTCCTGCTGGCCACACCATTCCTGATCCATGCCAGGAGCCATTGGCCTTCTTGGCCCCCTGGGCACACTGCTGCCTCATGTCCAGCCTGCTGTCCAGCACTGCCCCAGGTCCCTTTCTGCCTGGCCACTGTCCAGCTACTCTGTCCCCAGCCTGGAGCACTGCAGGGGTTGTTGTGGCCAAAGTGCAGGAGCCGGCCCTTGGTCTTGTTCAAGCTGCCATGGTTGGATTTGGGCCCTGGATGCAGCCTGTCCAGGGCCCTGTGCAGAGCCCTCCTGCCCTCCAGCAGATCCACACTCCCAGCTGCAGGAGAGATGGCCAAGGGCTGGGCAGGGCTGGCAGGGCCACAGGCACCCAGGCCTTTGTCCCCTGGGATCTGCCAGCGCCTCTGCAGGCCCCACAGAAGGAACTTTCCTTGCAGGAAAGCCTGCACTTGGCTTCTGCCTGGCCCCTCCCTCAGCAGGCTGGCAGGCCTTGCAGCTTTAGGACATTTGTCCTTGCTGCCCCTGCCATCCCCCTGCCCCACCAACAGCCCCCAGCCAGCCGCGAGGGACAGGCCCTGCTGTGCCAGGCCTGGGCTCAGGCCTTGGCCTTTCTGCTCCCTCCAGCCAGCCCAGGCCTTGCTCAGCATTGCAGTCCCTGCTCACAGCCTTGGGCTCCCTGCAATCCTGGCCTCAAGGAGCTGCTCTCACCAGTGCCTGGGCAGCCTTTGGCACTCCCTGCCCTCCCTGGGGCCCAGGGATGCTCCAAGGGACTTGGGGTTTTGCTTCTGACTCCTTCAGCAGCTTCTTCAACATTCTCTCAGTGCCTGGGGTTCCTGGACTCAGCTCCAAATCCAGTGTGGGTCTGATGAAAATACAGAAAGCCCTATAGGAGCCTTTGCCTTCCTTCTAATGTCTTGAAGTCTCCAGAGCGTGTGCAGCTGACTAGAGTCAGTTTGGAGTCCTGTTAATGAGAAAGATTTGAAAGTGCACCTCCTGACTTTTTCTTTTTTTAATCGAGCATTTTTATTTTCCAGATCAGTAAATAGAGGATAGAAACATCCCCCAAGTGATCTCAATGCTGAATGTCTCCTTAGGTCTGAGCACAGTCAAGAATGAGCCCCTTGCAGGCTGACCCTGTTTGGACAAGCTGCTCCTCACCCCAACCTCACCATGTCTGACATTGCCCACCTGGCACTGACATCCCTGTGCCCTGCAGCACAACCTTGTCCCCTGAGCTCTGCAGCTGCCTGTCCCAGCCCATTGCACCATGTCCCACCTGCTCTCCTCAGGCCTCGGCCTGCACACAGGCCCAGGAGAAGTTTTCCTGTTGATGAGGAAAGAATGGAAAAGCCTGAGCAGGTTTCCTAAACAACCAAGCCCACTCAGGAACCACATGCTCAGGACAGGCTGCCTGGAATGATGTCACCTTTCTACAAGGGACAGTGTCACCAGAAATGGGCTCTGGAAGCAGAATTCTCTGAGTCTTTCAGCTGAATTCTCTGTCCCTGTCCTGGATCTCTGTTGCAGATGGAAGCTGCTGGTGCCATCCTCAGCTTGAACCCTTCCTTTGAAAGCAGACAGAGGTTCCCAGGTGTGTAAAGTGAGCATTGCTCAATGTTGGTCCAAAGCTTTTGTGTTCCTCCTGGAACCAAGGAGACTCCTGAGACACTGCAAGGCCTTGTTTAAGCAAGGATCCATTGTGACACAGCAGGGGGTTCATGGAATCAAGGAGACAATTGTGACAGCACAGACCCTCATAGAAACAAGTCTCTGTTGTGGCAGTCATGGAATCAAAGAGACATTTGTGGCACAGCCAGGCCGTGTGGAACCAATGGTCCATTGTTACCCTGCAGAGTCAAGAAGAACATGGTGACACCACAGAACCTGATGGAACCAAGGGTCATTTGTGGCACAGCAGGGCCTCCTTGGAACCCAGGGGACCATGGTGACAAGGCTGGGCCTAATGGAACCATGGAGACCACTGTGACACTAAGGAAACTCATGGAACCACGGTGACCATTGGGATGCTGTGGAACCTCACAGAACCAAGGGTCCATTGTGACCTTGTGGTGCCTCCTGGAATCAAACATTGTGAAACTTGGAGTCCTAATGGAACAAGGGTTTCTATTGTGACACTGCAGAACCTCATGGAATCAAGGTGACCATGTTACACTACAGAAGCCCATGGAACCAAGGGGCCATTGTGACACTGCAGAACCAAGGAAACTGCTGTTGACAGTACAAAAACTCATGGAATGAAAAGTACAGTGTGACATGCGGGAACCTCATGGACCCAAGGGTGCATTGTGGCTCTGTAGGGCCTCATGCAATAGAGGGTCCGTTGTGACACAGCAGGGCCTGCTGGAACCAAGGGTGCATTGAGGCACAGCTGGGCCTTGCTGGAACCAAAGAAACCTCTGCTCAAAGCAGGGTAACTCCTAGAACCAAGGAGTGCATTGGTACAGCATAAAACCGATGGAACCAAGGGGCCATTGGGACAAAGCAGGGCCTCATGGAACTGATGGGACATTCTGACCCTTTGGGACTGCAGGGAAGGAATTGTCCATGATGACAATGGGGATCCAAGGAGACCATGGAGACACTATGGAACCTCATGGATCCAAGGGGCCATTGTGACACCAAAGAACTTCATGGAACCCAGGGTCCATTGTGACATAGCAAGGCCTCATTGGAACAAAGGAACCATTGTTGGCAGCACAGAAACTCATGGAACCAAGGGGCTGTGGTGACACAGCAGGGACACATGGAAGCAAGGAGACCAGTGACATTTAGGAACCTCATGGAACCAAGGGTTCATTAGGACACTGCAGAAACAAGGAGACCATTGCTGACACTATGGAAGCTCATGGAACCGAGCAGCCATTGTTACACTCCAAAGTGTTGTTGAACCAAAGAGACCATTGTCCAACGACAGAACCTCATGGCACTGAGGCTTCACTGTGACACAGCAGGGTTCCATGAAATCAATTTTCTATTGTGACCATGCAGATCCAAGGAGACCATGGTGACACTAGGGAAGCTCATGGAACAAAGCGGCCATTGTGACATAGCAAGGCCTCCTGGGACCAAGGAGATCATTGTGACCTCATGGAATCTCATGGAACCAAGGGTCCATTGTTACAGTCCGGAAACAAGGAGACCATTTTGGAAGTACAGAATCTGATGGAATCAAGGGTCACTTGTGAAAGAGTTGGGCTTCATGGAACCAAGAAGCCATGGGGACACAGCAGAGCCACATGGAACCAATGGTCCATAGTGATACTGTGGATCCAGGGAGGCCATGCTGATACTATGGAACTTCATGGAACAAAGGGTCCATTGTGACACAGTTGTGCCCCAAGAAACCAATTGTCCATTGTGACAGTGTGGATCCAAGGAGATCATGGTGACAGTACAGAACCTCATGGATCCAAGGAGCCATTGTGACACTGTGGGGCCTCTTTGGAACTAAGGGCATTGTTGATAGTATGGAAGATGCTCATGGAAACTATGGGGCATTGTGCCACTGCAGAGCCTCATGGAACAAAGGAGACCACTGTGACACAGAGGAATTTTATGGAACCAAGCAGCCATTTGCACATTACAGAACCAAGGAGACCATTGTTGGCCGTAGAAAACCTCATGGAACTGAGGGGCCGTTGTTATACAGCGAGGCCTGGTGGAACCAAGGGGCCAGTGTGACACCGTGGGGCTCCATGGAATCAAATATTCCTTGTGACACAGTGGGGCTGCTTGTCACCAATTGCCCATTGTGATATTGCAGATCCCAAAGACCATGGTGACACTATGGCAGTTCATGGAACCAAAGGGCTGTTGGGACCCACCAAGGCCTTGTGGAACCAAGGAGAGCATTGTGGCAGTGCAGAACCAAGGAGGCCGTTTTGACAGGATGGACCCTAATTGAATCAAGGGTTTAGAGGAATTCAAAGGATTAAGAGTTTAGCTGAAGGGATAGAAGCAAGAAGCAATGGATATTAATGAAGAGTTTAGAGTAGAAGCAATGTAGGATAGTTGATCATTGCCAGATGAAGCTAGTTTGAGAAGACAAGATATCATTTGCCTGACTTTGCTGTTTTTGTAGAAGTTCTGAGGGGAGGATTGAGTATTTTAAAGGTGAAGAAACTGTAGCTGCACCTGGTCCCCAAAGCCTGTCAGAACCAGGCAGGAGAGCTTGAACTATGCCCAAGGGGTCAGAGAGCCTGCCAACAAGACCAAGGGGAAAAGTTTACCTTGAGGAAGATTATCCTGACTTCATCCTCAGGCACCACTGACCCATTTCAAAACCCTAAGGCCCAATTTGAGTGAAGGACTGTGCAAGCATGAAAGAACTTTGAACTCATTTTATGATGAAGAGGAGAGAAGGTGGGGTTAAGTAATAAGTATGTATAGGCATGTTGAATGATTACATGAATATGCAAGATTTTGTAGAGAAATAGAGAGCTGGAGCTCTGTGATTTTTGCACACGTCTTTGGGAGGTTACTCCCCGTGCATCCTGGCACTGAATGAAACATACCACATTCTAACTTTAATTAGTTGGAGCATCTTTGCCCTTGCTTTATTTACTTGATAATGAAACCAAGGGTCCATTGTTCTACAGCAGGGCCTCATGGAACCAAGGGGCCACTGTGACACTGTGGGGCATAATGGAGTCAAGGACACAGTTGATGCTGAAATCCACTGGAGAGAAACTTTTGAACACACTTTTGAGTATTTGAGAGCAGGTATTCTTTATTACAGTGTGCTGGTCACTTGGGCAATCCTTCCACCATTTGAGTGCACTGAGCATCAAATGAACAGAGTTTTGATCACATACACTGATTATGGATTTGTTAGCTATCCCCACTTCCTTTGAATTCACTTGACATAGTTGCACCCCTTCTCACAACTACTTATCTGGTTCTTTGGGGTCTTGAAGTACTCCTCCCTCCCTACCCCCCCGGGCTCCTGTGCTAGCTCAGTTTCCTTGAGGGCTTTTGAGGGAAATATTTCAGGGGATAGGGTAAAAGATTCAAAAGAGGCTCTTACCTCAGGATTATTCCAAGGCTTTATTCTCGAAGGGGTCCCAGGGAAAGAGAGACTGAACAAGGAAGAGCACGGGTTTATCTAGACTCTCTGTCTCAGGACAGATAGCTGGCACTGAGCCATAGGTTAGAGATAAGGGAAGGACAGGGTCAAACTAAATAGTTACAGGCTTTAGGAAGTTCTGGGGAAAAACCCTAGAGGAACACAACAGGGTCTGTATTCAACATCCAGTGTCCTTTTTAGGTGGCTGTTCCTCGACCCCACTTTTGAGTATGGGCAATATTATTGTTTTGCAAACCTTCTGATTTGTCAGCCTTGTCAAGCTGAGTTGACATTTTTCTTGCATTTTGAATGACTTCTGCTGGCCAGAGTTACATCCTTGATCCATTTCTCCAAGACTGTGCTGTTCTGTTCTACTGTCCTTGATAAGAGTAAATGTTGTTCTGTTCTCCTGTCCTTGTCACAGCACTCACCCCACCTGAGGCGTGTCTGCAACCCCCCAACCTATGGGCTTGGGGTGGGCAAGTGTTCCTTAGGAAACAGGGATGGGACAGCTGGGCTGGACTGACCCAAGGGATGTTCCATTGCATGTCACACCATGATCAGCAATAAACTTCAGGAAGCAGGAGGGCATGGAGGGTAGGGGATTAATTTCTTTTTAAATTTTCTTTTTTTTTCTTTCAAAGCATCACTGACACATAAAGAATACTTTCCTGCCACAAGGTGGTTAAACATTTTCTGCTAGGAGATTTCTGATAGGAGATTTCCTGTGGATTTGCTTTTCTTTTGTTTGTGGCCTTTGCTTTTTGTTGTTGTTTTGTTTGTGGGGTTATTGTGGTGTTGTGGGTGAGTCTTGCTTTGGGTTTTTATTGTTGGGTTTGCGTTTATCCCGTTTGAAATGCCTTTATTACAATGCATAATTTTTTTCTGCCTTTTCTTGTGGCTTGGTTGGCACCTGATGGCAAGATAAATTCACTCAACTCAGTCATCTTGCCCACAGGAAAGAAAAGCACAATGATGCCCAATTATGTTTTTCAGTCACCATCAACTGGAGGAGTTCGGTCACAGACTCCCTACAATTTGGCAGTATCCACAAAGGAATTGAAAGTGCATTCCATGCCATTGCAGAGATAATAGAAATGTTCCCCAATGGTGATCAAGGGCTGGACACTGAGGGATGTCACCAGGCAGTGGCTGCCAAGAGGACTCTGTACCATGGGTGACATTTGACCCTCATTGTCCAGCCAAATTCCCACCCAGCCCATGTTCCATTTCTTCAGCCCAGCTCTCTCCAGTCTGGCTCTGAGGAGACCACAGCAGACCGTGTCACAGGCCTGGCTGAAGTCTGGGCACACAACATCCCCTTCTTTTCCCTCCCACCTGGGTTCTGCAATCCCTGCCTTGTGCTGCCAGTGCCTGGAATGGCTGCAGGAGGATTTGCCACATCCCCTTCCCTGCTGAGCCTGACCAGGCTGGGACTCTCCCAGATCCCCTCTCTGCCCTGGTTGCAGACTGGCTCCATGTCTGCCTTTCCCAGGTTCCCAGGACCCTCTGGCATGGCTCTGCCCTTTCCAAGGGGTTTGAGAAAACTCTCCCAGTGACACTGCCCTGCCTTCTCAACAGCCCTGACACCAAAGGCCTTTTCCACATCCCTCAGTCCCAGGGCAGTGCCCAGAACACAGCACAGCCCTGTCCAGGTCCTGGGGGTGGTTCAGAAGGGAGGCAGCTGTGATTTCTCCCCACACACCCCCACCTCAATGATCAATCTGGGCAGTCCTTGGCTGTGCTGAGCAGTTTCCCTGGAGCCTCCCTGCCCTGGATGTTTCTCTCTGCACTCCTAAGCACAGCCCAGTAAAGAATTCAGGTGGTTTCCCAGAGGATTTCACTCTCAGTGTGAAGTGGCCTCAAGGCCCTGTTTGCTCCTCTGGAATTGTGCCAGCCCTGAGTGCTGCTGATGGTGTTTGTGCTCACTCTGGCTCATCTCCCCACACAAACACAGGATGCACTGCTGAGATCTCCTCAGTACAGAGCAAACAGGCACTGCTGGCCTGGTCACTTGGTGTCCCTCCATGCAGGGACAAACAACCTCCTGCAGGTGTGGGGACAGGCCTGTGCTGGCCATGGTGGTTGCAGGGGCTGGTGTGGGACAATTGCCCTGGGGCACCTTCCCAGGCTGTCCCCAGAAGAGAGACACAGCCCAGGCCCTGCTCTGCTGCTGCCTCAGGTCCATTCCAGGAGCTCTGGCTGTGCCAGGACACTGCTGGGTGCCCCCCTGCACACTCCCCTTCTGCCCCTGGGCACTGGGCTTTGCTTTGCCAGGGCATTCCTGGAGCACATTGCTGACAGCAGCTCTGCAGGGAGAGCAAAGCCTTAGTGGGCTGCCCTCAGGAGATGATGATGCCCTTTGCTGCTGGAGCTGCTGTGCTGGAGCCCAGCTGTGTCCCAGCAGTGCCCATGGCCTGGCCCTGCCTGTGCTCACAGCACGCACACGCAGCAGGACAGTGACCAAGCTGCCACAGCCCTGCGGCCTGACAGCCACAGAAGGGCTGGGAAGGAGAGGCTGGAGCTGGGAAGAGCAGCTGTGGGAAGAGCCAGGGCCATTGTCCCTGGCTGTGCTGCTGTGCTGGGAGTCTCTGCCCTGCACCTCTGCTCACAGGCACTGCCCTGCAGAGACAGAGAGGGGCTGAGGGAACATCTTGGGCACACAGGGCAGAGCAGGACACATTATTTGACAGAAATGCAGAGTGATCAGGGCTCCTTACTGTCTGTGCTTAACACAAGCATGGTAGACACTCATGTAGCAAGACTGTGAGTAGTGGCATCCCTTTATGGAAAATGTTATGAAAGAAAAGAAAAGAAAAGAAAAGAAAAGAAAAGAAAAGAAAAGAAAAGAAAAGAAAAGAAAAGAAAAGAAAAGAAAAGAAAAGAAAAGAAAAGAAAAGAAAAGAAAAGAAAAGAAAAGAAAAGAAAAGAAAAGAAAAGAAAAGAAAAGAAATACAGCAAGTAGAATAACAAACAACACATGGGTCATTGGAGCACTTCTAAGAAATATCGAGGTTTTCCCACCAGCAGGAGAGACCAGGAATTTCCTGGAACTGTACAATGGCAGGAGAAGAAATCCTGATCTTGCCCTCTCTTTGTGTCACTGGCTGGGCTTGTATTTTTCATGGAGCTGTGCCTTCCCTTGGCTTTGTTGGCTGACAAGAAATGAACATCCCTCTGTGTCTGGGGCAGCTTCTTCTGCAAGGAAAGCAGGTGGGAGTTGGTGCCAAGGAGCTGAAAGCTGCAGGTGCAGCCTGGAGTGGAGGAAGCTCAGATTTGCACAAGGCTGCTCTGAGTGCCAGGGGCTGGATGAGGGAAATGGTGGGGTGGGGATAGGGACAAAGTGTGATTGATTGTCAGCCAGAGAGGATCTTGATGTTCATATCAATTCAGAGCATCTTAGGAGGTGCTGGGGATCAATATCAACTGGAGATTGCTGATATCAATCTATAAATAGGAAAACAAAATTAAACAGGACAAAAAAACCCAAAACTAACCTGAATTTAAAAAAATATAGTATTTTCTTTATGAATACACCTCTGAAATCTGTCCAATTAACCCCAGAAAAATTGAAGACTTGAAATGAAAGGATTCCCAGGGGCTTTTCTTGTTGAGTGCTTTGCAATGTTAATGAGCCTTTGACACTGAATTCCTGAACTGAAGAGATGAAGACTGAACAAGCCTCTGGAGAGCTGAAATTCATCAGGGAACCTCCAAGTTGCTGAGGATCCATCCTCAGCCAGGCAGATTGAAGAGATTCCAGGGGTTTCCAGCTGCTCAAGAGCTGTGAGCTCACGTGCAGGCACAGGGGCTCCATGGTGGCATCTGAGGGGTCTCTGGGCTCCTGAAGATCTCTTTGGTCACACTCAGTCCCAGGGGTTCTGTGGTGACATCCCAGGGCTCCTTAATCTTCCTAAGGGTCATGAGGTGACAGTCCCAGGGCTGCAGAGTGACAGCAGAGGTGTCTGTGCCCTGCCAAGGAGCCAATTTGTCCCAGGCAGTGGCAGGAGTCCAGTGGTGACATCCCTGTGCTCCTAAAGACCAGCGAGGTCACCGACACTCCCAGGGGCTCCAGGGGACATCCCAGGAGTGTCCAGGCTGCCAAAGAGCTGGGATGTCACAGACACTCACAGGGGCTCCAGGGGACATCCCAGGAGTGTCCAGGCTGCCAAAGAGCTGGGATGTCACAGACACTCACAGGGGTTCCTGTCACGG
This sequence comes from Phylloscopus trochilus trochilus, assembly GCA_016584745.2. NCBI lineage: Eukaryota > Metazoa > Chordata > Aves > Passeriformes > Phylloscopidae > Phylloscopus > Phylloscopus trochilus. The sequence continues at coordinate 5,690,633 of WQNJ02000048.1, read as the reverse complement.
GCAGAGTGGCAGCTTCAGGCAAAGTTTATTAGAGAAGCTCCTGTTGGGTCACGAGGTTCACAAAGAACCCCCAATGACCACATTATACCCCCAAGCTCCCCCAAACCAGGACTCCCAGGCTTTCTAAACTCCTTCTGGGAGAGGATCCTGGGGGTGCATGGATCCAATCCCAGCTCCAGACTTTACCAAGGATTTATGCCTAAAGGATTCTACAGGTGCAATTTAACCCTTGTACAACTTTGTCCCACAACACTAAGGATGGCAAACCAGGAGTATTTATGTACATATAGATGTGACTGATTATGATCATGATTCAACATAAAGGTCGTAATCAGAATTATTTACTCTACAGTACAGGAGCTGAAATATCCATTTTAAGATACTGCTCCAGGAAGAAATTTTGAAACAATTGTATTCAAGCAAAGCCAATTATTAACCAGAGATGGGTGTCACTCCCCCAGACAAATGACCCTGGGCAAATCTCTTTAGCTCAGCCTCAGGCAGTGACCTTGAGGGGTATCCCCACTCCAGGGAGGAATCTCCACACATTCCCAAGAAGGGAAATGTCAGGAGATGCTGCAGTTAAAATTTGGGATGGGGCTGTTCTAGTCTGAAGTGCTGCCCTGTCAGTCAGATGTGCCCAGGCTGTGCCAGCTCAGCAGCTCTGAGAAGCTCTCAGTGGTGTCACAGGGTTGTTGCTTTCTCTGGGGATTTTAGCAGCTCTGCCACAGCTTCAGCTCCCTCTCAGCATGTGGAACTTTGGGATGGAGGAGTCAGGCTGGTTTCAGCATTCTTCCCCACCAAAGCAGCACGATCCCCTTCTTCATTTCCCACTGGGGGCTTTGCAAACAAGGCCTTGCTGGAGCTGTTTGAGCCCATTGCAGGCAGAGCCCCCTGCTCCAGCAGGAACTGCCTTTCCTGTGCCATGGCCAGGCCAGGTCCCACTGCAGGAAAAGCCCCAGGCCAGCCCCAGCAGAGGGAAGGGCTCGGGCACAAGTGCAGAGTGCCGTGCTGGGAGCTGTGCCAGGGAGAGCCTGGGACACCAAAGGCCCCTGGGCAGCAGCAGCAGCAGCAGCAGCAGCAGCAGCAGCAGCAGCAGCAGCAGCAGCAGTAGCAGCAGCAGCTCCCTGCAGGGCATGGCCAGAAGCCTCCCTTGGCCACCCGGCCTGGTGGCCACCACTGCAGAGCTGCTGGCTCAGGGGCTGATTTCTGCCTGGGCTCTGCCCCAGCCCACAGAGTGTCAGCTCAGCCCTGACTCTGGCACAGCCCCTGGGCCTGGGCCCTGCAGAGCCTCAAGGTCACCTGTGCCAGCCTGGTGCCCATCCCTGGCTCTGGCACTGTCACTTCTGTGCTGGCTGCTGCCTCCAACACTGAACCCCCTCATCCACAGCCTGAGGAACCAGGAGCTGGAGGATGCCCTGAGGAATATGACCACTCTGTGCTTTTCAGAAACAATCAGGTGCCTCTTTGTTTGTGCACAGCATTCAGAATGGAACTCATTCCAGGTCCACACTGCTTTGTGCCACGTATGTCTTGTTTGTTATTCTCTTTGCTTTATTAATTTTTTTCTTTTTTCCTTTTCTTTGCCTTGCTTCTTTTTCTTTTTTTTTCCTTTTCCTTCTTTTTTCCTTTTCTTTTTCTTTTTCTTTTTCTTTTTCTTTTTCTTTTTCTTTTTTTTTCTTTTTCTTTTTCTTTTTCTTTTTCTTTTTCTTTTTCTTTTTCTTTTTCTTTTTCTTTTTCTTTTTCTAATATTTTCCATTAAGGGATGTCATTAGTCAGAGCATTGCTACATCAGTATCTGCCGTGCCTGTGTTAAGCACAGACAGTAAGGAGCCCTGATCACTCTGCATTTCTGTAAAATAAAGTGTCTTGCTCTGCCCTGTGTGCCCAAGATGTTCCCTCAGCCCCTCTCTGTCTCTGCAGGGCCAGTGCCTGTGAGCAGAGGTGCAGGGCAGAGACTCCCAGCACAGCAGCACAGCCAGGGACAATGGCCCTGGCTCTTCCCACAGCTGCTCTTCCCAGCTCCAGCCTCTCCTTCCCAGCCCTTCTGTGGCTGTCAGGCCGCAGGGCTGTGGCAGCTTGGTCACTGTCCTGCTGCGTGTGCGTGCTGTGAGCACAGGCAGGGCCAGGCCATGGGCACTGCTGGGACACAGCTGGGCTCCAGCCCAGCAGCTCCAGCAGCAAAGGGCATCATCATCTCCTGAGGGCAGCCCAGGAAGGCTTTGCTCTCTCTGCAGAGCTGCTCTCAGGAATGTGCTCCAGGAATGCCCGGGCAAAGCAAAGCCCAGTGCCCAGTGGCAGAGGGGGAGTGTGCAGGGGGGCACCCAGCAGTGTCCTGGCACAGCCAGAGCTCCTGGCATGGACCTGAGGGAGCACAAGAGCAGGGCCTGGGCTGTGTCTCTCTTCTGGGGACAGCCTGGGAAGGTGCCCCAGGGCAATTGTCCCACACCAGCCCCTGCAACCACCATGGCCAGCACAGGCCTCTCCCCACACCTGCAGGAGGTTGTTTGTCCCTGCATGGAGGGACACCAAGGGACCAGGCCAGCAGTGCCTGTTTGCTCTGTACTGAGGAGATCTCAGCAGTGCATCCTGTGTGTGTGTGTGGGGAGATGAAGCAGAGTGAGCACAAACACCATCAGCAGCACTCGGGGCTGGCACAATTCCAGAGGCACAAACAGGGCCTTGAGGCCACTTCACTCTGAGAGTGAAATCCTCTGGGAAACCACCTGAATTCTTTACTGGGCTGTGCTTAGGGCTGCAGAGTGAAACATCCAGGGCAGGGAGGCTCCAGGGAAACTGCTCAGCACAGCCAAGGACTGCCCAGAGAGACCATTGGGGTGGGGGTGTGTGGGGAGAAATCACAGCTGCCTCCCTTCTGAACCACCCCCAGGACCTGGACAGGGCTGTGCTGTGTTCTGGGCACTGACCTGGAACTGAGGGATGTGGAAAAGGCCTTTGGGGTCAGGGCTGTTGAGAAGGCTGGGCAGTGTCACTGGGAGAGCTCTCTCAAACCCCTTGGACAGGGCAGAGCCATCCCAGAGGGTCCTGGGAACCTGGGAAAGGCAGACATGGAGCCAGTCTGCAAACAGGGCAGGCAGGGGATCTGGGAGAGCCCCAGCCTGGTCAGGCTCAGCAGGGAAGGGGATGTGGCAAATCCTCCTGCAGCCATTCCAGGCACTGGTAGGACAAGGCAGGGATTGCAGAACCCAGGTGGGAGGGAAAAGAAGGGGATGTTGTGTGCCCAGACTTCAGCCAGGCCTGTGACATGGTCTGCTGTGGTCTCCTCAGAGCCAGACTGGAGAGAGCTGGGCTGAAGAAATGGAACATGGGCTGGGTGGGAATTTGGCTGAACAATGAGGGTCAGATGTCATCCATGGTACAGAGTCCTCTTGGCAGCCACTGCCTGGTGACATCCCTCAGTGACCAGCCCTTGACCACCACTGAGGAACATTTCTATTATCTCTGCAATGGCATGAAATGCACTTTCAATTCCTTTGTGGATACTGCCAAATTGTAGGGAGTCTGTGACCAAACTCATCCAGTTGATGGTGACTGCAAAACATAATTGTGCATCATTGTGCTTTTCTTTCCTATGGGCGAGATCACTGAGTTGAGTCAATTTTCCTTGCCACAGGAAAAGGGTGAAAAAACTTAGGTATCTGTAAAAAAGAAGTTCAAAAGGGAAAAACCCAAATCCAACAAAAACAACCCACAGCAAGACCTACCCACAAGTACACAAAAACCCCACAAAAAAAAAAAAAAAAAAAAAAAAAAAAAAAAAAAAAAACCAAAAAGCAAAGGCCAGAAACAGAAGAAAAGCAAATCCCCAGCAAATCTCCTTTCAGCAGAAAATGTTCAACCATCTTTTGGCAGGAGTGAATTCTTTATGTATTGGTGATGTTCTGAAAGAAAAATGTCTCTAAAAAGAAATTAATCCCCTACCTCCCTTGCCCCCCCTGCTCCCTGCAGTTCATTGCTGATTATGGTGTGACATGCAATGGAACATCTCTTGGGTAGGTCCAGCCCAGCTGTCCCATCCCTGTTTCCTCAGGAACACTTGCCCACCCCAAGCCCATAGGTTGAGGGGGTTGCAGACACGCCTCAGGTGGGGCGAGCGCTGTGACAAGGACAGGAGAACAAAACAGCATTTACTCTTATCAAGGACAGTAGAACAGAACAGCACAGTCTTGGAGAAATGGATCAAGGATGTAACTCTGGCCAGCAGAAGTCATTCAAAATGCAAGAAAAATGTCAACTCAGCTTGACAAGGCTGACAAATCAGAAGGTTTGCAAAACAATAATATTGCCCATACTCAAAAGTGGGGTCAAGGAACAGCCACCTAAAAAGGACACTGGATGTTGAAGACAGACCCTTGTTGTGTTCCTCTAGGGTTTTTCCCCAGAACTTCCTAAAGCCTGTAACTATTTAGTTTGACCCTGTCCTTCCCTTATCTCTAACCTATGGCTCAGTGCCAGCTATCTGTCCTGAGACAGAGAGTCTAGATAAACCCGTGCTCTTCCTTGTTCAGTCTCTCTTTCCCTGGGACCCCTTTGAGAATAAAGCCTTGGAATAATCCTGAGGTAAGAGCCTCTTTTGAATCTTTTACCCTATCCCCTGAAATATTTCCCTCAAAAGCCCTCAAGGAAACTGAGCTAGCGCAGGAGCCCAGGGGGGGTGGGCAGGGAGGAGTACTTCAAGACGCCAAAGAACCAGATAAGAACTTATGAGAAGGGGTGCAACTATGTCAAGTGAATTCAAAGGAAGTGGGCATAGCTAACAAATCCATAATCAGTGTATGTGATCAAAACTCTGTTCATTTGATGCTCAGTGCACTCAAACGGAGGAAGGATTGCCCAAGTGACCAGCACACTGTAATAAAGAATATCTGCTCTCAAATACTCAAAAGTGTGTTCAAAAGTTTCTCTCCAGTGGATTTCAGAATCAGCAGTGCCCTTGACTCCATTATGCCCCACAGTGTCACAGTGGCCCCTTGGTTCCATCAGGCCCTGCTGTAGAACAATGGACCTTTGGTTCCATTATAAAGTAAATAAAACAAGTGCAAAGACCCTCCAACTAATTAAAGTTAGAAAGTGGTATGTTCAATTCAGTGCCAGGCAACACGGGGAGTAACCTCCCAAAGATGTGTGCAAAAATCACAGAGCTCCAGCTCTCTATTTATCTACAAAATCTTATATATTCATGTAATCATCCAACATGCCTATATATACTTATTACTTAACTCCACCTTCTCTCCTCTTCATCATAAAATGAGTTCAAAGTCCTTCATGCTTGCACAGTCCTTCACTCAAATTGGGTCAGTGAGTTTTGAAATGGGTCAGTGGTGCCTTAGGATGAAGTCAGGAATGTCTTCCTCAAGGTAAACTTTTCCCCTTGGTCTTGTTGGCAGGCTCTCTGACCCCTTGGGCATAGTTCAAGCTCTCCTGCCCGGTTCTGACAGGTTTTGGGGCCCAGGTGCACCTACAGTCTCTTTACCTTTACAATACTCCATCCTCCCCTCAGAACTTCTACAAACACAGCAAAGTCAGGCAAATGATACATTGTCTTCTCGAACTAGCTTCATCTGGCAATGATCCTACATTGCTTCTACTCTAAACTCTTCATTAATATCCATTGCTTCTTGCTTCTATCCCTTCAGCTAAACTCTTAACCTTTGAATTCCTCTAAACCCTTGATTCAATGAGGGTCCATCCTGTCAAAATGGCCTCCTTGGTTCTGCACTGCCACAATGCTCTCCTTGGTTCCACAAGGCCTTGGTGGGTCCCAACAGCCCCTTGGTTCTATGAACTGCCATAGTGTCACCACGGTCTCTGGGATCTGCAATATCACAATGGGCAATTGGTGACAAGCAGCCCCACTGTGTCACAAGGAATATTTGATTCCATGGAGCCCCACGGTGTCACACTGGCCCATTGGTTCCACCAGGCCTCGCTGTATAACAATGGCCCCTCGGTTCCATGAGGTTTTGTACGGACAACAATGGTCTCCTTGGTTGTGCAGTGTGCAAATGGCTGCTTAGTTCCATAAAATTCCTCTTTGTCACAGTGGTCTCCTTTTTTCCATGAGGCTCTGCAGTGCCACAATGTCCCATAGTTTCCATGAGCATCTTCCATACTATCAAAAATGCCCTTTGTTCCAAGGAGGCCACACAGTGTCACAACAGGTCCTTGGATCCATGAGGTTCTGTAGTGTCACCATGATCTCCTTGGATCTGCATTCTCACAATGGCCAATTGGTTCCTTGGGCCCACCTATGTCACAATGGACCCTTTGTTCCATGAAGTTCCATGGTATTAGCATGGCCTCCTTGGATCCACAGTATCACTATGGACCATTGGTTCCATGTGGCCCTGCTGTGTCACAATGGCTTCTTGGTTCCATGAAGCCCAACTCTTTCACAAGTGACTCTTGATTCCATGAGGTTCTATAGTGTCAAAATGGTCTTCTTGGTTCTGGACTGTAACAATGGACCCTTGGTTCCATGAGATTCCATGATGTCACAATGCTCTCCTTGGTTCCAAGAGGCCTTGCTATGTCACAATGGCCGCTTGGTTCCATGAGCTGCCCTGGTGTCACCATGGTCTCCTTGGATCTGCATTGTCATAATGGACAATTGGTTTCATGGAACCCTGCTGTGTCACAGTGAAGCCTCAGTGCCATCAGGCTCTGTAGTTGGACAATGGTCTCTTTGGTTCAACAACACTTTGGAGTGTAACAATGGCTGCTCAGTTCCCTGAGCTTCCATAGCATCAGCAACGGTCTCCTTGTTTCTGCAGTGTCCTAATGAACCCTTGGTTCCATGAGGTTCCTAAATGTCCCTGGTCTCCTTGCTTCCATGTGTCCCTGCTGTGTCACCACAGCCCCTTGGTTCCATGAGGTTCTGTACTGTCAACAATGGCTCCTTTGTTCCAATGAGGCCTTGCTATGTCACAATGGACCCTGGGTTCCATGAAGTTCTTTGGTGTCACAATGGCCCCTTGGGTCCATGAGGTTCCATACTGTCTCCATGGTCTCCTTGGATCCCCATTGTCATCATGGACAATTCCTTCCATGCAGTCCCAATGGGTCAGAATGTCCCCTTAGTTCCATGAGGCCCCGCTTTGTCCCAATGGCCCCTTGGTTCCATAGGTTTTATGCTGTACAAATGGACTCCTTGGTTCTATGGGTTACCCTGCTCTGAGCAGGGGTTTCTTTGGTTCCAGTAAGGCCCTGCTGTGCCTCAATGCACCCTTGGTTCCACGAGACCCTGCTGTGTCACAATGGACCCTCTATTCCATGAGGCCCTACAGAGCTACTGGACTTTTCATTCCATGAGTTTTTGCACGGTCAACAACAGTTTCCTTGGTTCCACAGTGTCACAATGGCCCCTTGGTTCCATGAGCTTCAGTAGTGTAACATGGTCACTTTAATTCCATGAGGTTCTGCAGTGTCACAATAGAAACCCTTGTTCCATTAGGCCTCCAAGTGTCACAATGTCTGATTCCAGGAGGCACCACAATGTCACAATGGAGCCTTGATTCTGTGAGGTTCCATTGCATCCCAATGGTCACCGTGGTTCCATGAGTTTCCTTAGTGTCAGAATGGTCTCCGTGGTTCCATTAGGCCCTCCCTGGTCACAATGGTCCCCTGGGTTCCAAGGAGGCCCTGCTGTGCCACAAAGGACCCTTGGTTCCATCAGGTTCTGTGGTGTCACCATGTTCTTCTTGACTCTGCAGGGTAACCATGGACCATTGGTTCCACATGGCCTGGCTGTGTCACAAATGTCTCTTTGATTCCATGACTGCCACAACAGAGACTTGTTTCTAGGAGGTTCCCTACTGTCACAATTGTCTCCTTGATTCCATGAGCCCCACTGTGTCACAATGGACCCTTGGTTAAACAAGGCCTTGCAGTGTCTCAGGAGTCTCCTTGGTTCCAGGAGGAACACAAAAGCTTTGCATCAACATTGAGCAACGCTTACATTACACACCTGGGAACCTCTGTCTGCATTCCAAAGAAGGGTTCAAGCTGAGGATGGCACCCGCAGCTTCCATCTGCAACAGAGACCCAGGACAGGGACAGAGAATTCAGCTGAAAGACTCAGAGAATTCTGCTTCCAGAGCTCATTTCTGGTGACACTGTCCCTTGTAGAAAGGTGACATCAATCCAGGCAGCCTGTCCTGAGCATGTGGTTCCTGAGTGGGCTTGGTTGTTTAGGAAACCTGCTCAGGCTTTTCCATTCTTTCCTCAGAAACAGGAAAACTTCCGCTGGGCCTGTGTGCAGGCCGAGGCCTGAGGAGAGCAGGTGGGACATGGTGCAATGGGCTGGGACAGGCAGCTGCAGAGCTCAGGGGACAAGGTTCTGCTGCAGGGCACAGGGATGTCAGTGCCAGGTGGGCAATGTCAGACATGGTGAGGTTGGGGTGAGGAGCAGCTTGTCCAAACAGGGTCAGCCTGCAAGGGGCTCATTCTTCTCCATGCCCAGACCTCCTAAGTGACATTCAGCATCAAGACCCCTTGGGGAATGTTTCAATCCACTCTTTCCTGATATGGAAAATAGAGAAATGCTCGACTAAAAAAGGAAAATTTCATGAGGTGCACTTTGAGATCTCCCTCCTTCACAGGACTCCAAACTGACTCCAGTCAGCTGCACAAGCCCTGGAGACTGAAAGACATTTGAAGGAAGGCAAAGAGCTCCTGAGGGCTTTCTGTGTTTTCATCAGACCCACACTGGATTTGGGGCTGAGTCCAGGACCCCCAGGCACTGAGAGAAGGTTGAAGAAGCTGCTGAAGGAGTCTGAAGCAAACCTCCAAGTCCCTTGGAGCATCCCTGGGCCCCAGGGAGGGCAGGGAGTGCCAAAGGCTGCCCAGGCACTGGTGAGAGCAGCTCCTTGAGGCCAGGATTGCAGGGAGCCCAAGGCTGTGAGCAGGGACTGCAATGCTGAGCAAGGCCTGGGCTGGCTGGAGGGAGCAGAAAGGCCAAGGCCTGAGCCCAGGCCTGGCACAGCAGGGCCTGTCCCTCGCGGCTGGCTGGGGGCTGTTGGTGGGGCAGGGGGATGGCAGGGGCAGCAAGGACAAATGTCCTAAAGCTGCAAGGCCTGCCAGCCTGCTGAGGGAGGGGCCAGGCAGAAGCCAAGTGCAGGCTTTCCTGCAAGGAAAGTTCCTTCTGTGGGGCCTGCAGAGGCGCTGGCAGAGCCCAGGGGACAAAGGCCTGGGTGCCTGTGGCCCTGCCAGCCCTGCCCAGCCCTTGGCCATCTCTCCTGCTGCTGGGAGTGTGGATCTGCTGGAGGGCAGGAGGGCTCTGCACAGGGCCCTGGACAGGCTGCATCCAGGGCCCAAATCCAACCATGGCAGCTTGAACAAGACCAAGGGCCGGCTCCTGCACTTTGGCCACAACAAGCCCTGCAGTGCTCCAGGCTGGGGATAGAGTGGCTGGACAGTGGCCAGGCAGAAAGGGACCTGGGGCAGTGCTGGACAGCAGGCTGGACATGAGGCAGCAGTGTGCCCAGGGGGCCAAGAAGGCCAATGGCTCCTGGCCTGGATCAGGAATGGTGTGGCCAGCAGGAGCAGAGCTGCTGTGGCAGCCCTGCCCTGCCCCCAGCTCTGCACACAGACATTGCTGCTGCAGCTCCAGAGAAGGGAACAAAAGGGGGATCTCCAGTGAAAACTTTGCTGGGAAGTCCTTTAGTTCATGTAGAACCGCTGAGAGCACAGTTCCTCCCTGACACAGTCTGGGGCCACAGCCAAGGTGGAGAGAATCAAAATGAGAAATGGCACAGACAATGGCATTTCTTTATGGACAATACTGAAAAACAAAAACACAGGGAGAAATAATAAAAAAATCCACAACCATACCAACCAGAACTATCAAAGATGACTTTTATTACAAGTGATTTGCAGAAACTGGCAAGCTGTTTAATGTTTCTGATACCATCAAGTGATCAGTGTCCACACTGCAGCCTTGAGCTCCTGGTTCCTCAGGCTGTAGATGAGGGGGTTCAGGGCTGGAGGCACCACCGAGTACAGAACTGACAGGGCCAGATCCAGGGATGGGGAGGACATGGAGGGGGGCTTCAGGTAGGCAAAAAATCCACTGCTGAGGAACAGGGAAACCACTGCCAGGTGAGGGAGGCAGGTGGAAAAGGCTTTGTGCCGTCCCTGCTCAGAGGGGATCCTCAGCACAGCCCTGAAGATCTGCACATAGGAGAAAACAATGAACACAAAACAGCCAAAAAACAAACAGACACCAAACAGAGTAATGCCAAGTTCTCTGAGTTTGGAGCATGAGCAGGAGAGCTTGAGGATGTGGGGAACTTCACAGAAGAACTGGCCAAGGGCATTGCCATGGCACAGGGGCAGGGAAAATGTATTGGCTGTGTGCAGCAGAGCATTGAGAAAGGCACTGGCCCAGGCAGCTGCTGCCATGTGGGCACAAGCTCTGCTGCCCAGGAGGGTCTCGTAGTGCAGGGGTTTGCAGATGGACACGTAGCGGTCGTAGCACATGACGGTCAGCAGGAAATACTCTGCTGAGATGAAGAAGAGAAAGAAAAAGAGCTGTGCAGCACATCCTGTGTAGGAGATGTTCCTGGTGTCCCAGAGGGAATTGTGCATGGCTTTGGGGACAGTGGTGCAGATGCAGCCCAGGTCGGTGAGGGCCAAGTTGAGCAGGAAGAAGAACATGGGGCTGTGCAGGTGGTGGCCGCAGGCTACGGCGCTGATGATGAGGCCGTTGCCCAGGAGGGCAGCCAGGGAGATGCCCAGGAAGAGGCAGAAGTGCAGGAGCTGCAGCTGCCGCCTGTCTGCCAATGCCAGCAGGAGGAAGTGGCTGATGGAGCTGCTGTTGGACATTTGCTGTGCCTGGCCACGGGAACCTGTTCATGGAGAAAGGACAGTGTGAAGTCAGCAGAGGTTGCTTTGGGCCAAACCTTGGCCATTCCCTGTAGACTGTCCCACTGTGACTCTCCCACACTTCTGGCTGCTCTGGGAAAACCTTCACCCAGATCCCTGCCTGAGCTCCAGTTGTGCTGAGTGTGCCAGCAGCAGCCTGGCCTGTGTGGGGGGGCTCTCGAGGAGCCATCCCTGCCCTTCTGCCCTGGGATTGTGGCCATGTGGCAGAGGGACAAGACTGAATATTCAGGATTTTTCAGGGGAATCACTCCTAATGCAGAAAGTCTCAGTAGCATCTGCAAACCCTAGTCTTAAATTAAAAAAAAAAGGCAGGATTTGGTTTTAGGATTTTTTCCTTCCCACAAACCATTCCTGGTTCTCTGAGGTCAGAAATCCCCAGCATTTCTGCTGCACTCAGAGTTTGCCACTGAGAGATATGACAGGTAAAGGATTCCCTGTGCCTTGGGCAAGGTAAGGGGCTGGATGGGCTTGTTCCCAACTGCCCTGGGTTTGCAGCTTTGGCTGCAGTCAGAGCACAGTCACACTCCTGGCTCACCCTGGGATAAACCAGACCCTGCCCAGAGCAGAGGGATCCCTGAATGTCTCCCCCTCTCCAAAGGGCTCTGGGCAAGGTCTCAGCACCCCCTTCTGCCAAGGACACTCACGGCTCCCTTGGCAAACCCAGCAGCATTTCCTCAGCTCTGGCATCTCTGCACTTCCCCAGGGCACATTCAGGGAACTCCAAGGGGCTCTGGCACAGATTTGCAGCCAGGAGGGCAGCTCAGAGCTTGCAAGGACACAGCAAGGAGATCCCTGGGTGTGCCCATGATGGGATCTCAGGGAGGGGGCTCAGCCCATTCCCCTTTGCCATGGACTGCTCTGCCCACAGCCCCACAGGTCCCAGGGAAGCTTGGACAGCCCATGGCCATGGCCACAGCTGCCTGGCAGCAATGCCAAGGGCAGTGCCTGACTCAGCTGCTGCAAATGCCAGAGCCTCCCTGAGAGCACCAGATGACAGGGACAATCTCAGGGCAGTGCAGAAGCCAGAGAAGATGTGGTGGGGCTGTGCCTGGGAGGGCAGGGCAGAGACAGCCGGGCACTCAGGACAGTGTTCCCGTGCCCAGCTGTGCACGGCACCTCCCACACACCCACAGTGCCCTCCTGCCCCCAGCACTGCTCTCTTCAGCCCCCTCTCCTTCCCTCAGCATCTCCCTGGGCCTGGACATTTCCCTGCTGAGAGGAGCCTTGTCCCTGCCAGCGCTGACAGAGCCCATCCCAGCCTCTGTGCCCTGGGCCCGGCCCTACAGAAACCTGCCTGTCTGCAGGGCCCTGGCTGGGGCAGGCTCTGTCTGCAGCTGGGCAAGGGCAGCTCAGGAGAGCCCTGCTGGGCCCTGCAAAGGTGATGCTGCTGCTGCTGCTGCTGCTGTCCAGGGCTGAGGAGGGGCTGAAGGCCCTTGAGGAGCCTCCCAGCAGAGAGACTGACCACCCAAAGTTACAGTTCTGGAGTCTCTGTAAATGTTCAAACATTCCTTTGATGATTCTGAGTGTTCCTTTCAACTCAGAATATTCTGTGACTCTGTGTTTGCAATTCCTGTTCTGCTTCTCTAATCCTCCTGTTGCCTACAATCAAAAGAGAAAAAAACCCCTTTAACAGTGTTAGCACAGTAAAGTAAAAACCAGACCCTTATTGGAAGCTCCCAGGTGTCCCAGTGGAGATGGGGCACACTTGGCCCCTGATTTCAACAATTTATTGAGGTTGATTAATTAGGATATTTAACAGGAATATGCAATAGGAGATTCAGTTGCACCAGTTACACACCCCTGGGTCAATCCATTGCTCCAAGTGTTTCTTTGCCCCACTTTTTTTTATGACTGCTAACACTCTGGGTCAAAACCAAAATGTTCTTCTTGCAGGTCCTCTTCCTGATAGTAAGACTACACAGTAATTCGAGAATGTAATTAGAAGGTCAGCTTATTGTTCTAAAACTTAAAAGAAATGGTAGGAAACATGCTAGAATTAATTAAGAATTATACTTAAATAAGTATATATATACTATAAGTATATAAGTATATATATGTATACTATACAATACTATACAATATATACTATAGTATATATACATGTATTTACTATAAGTATTTGTACATATATGTATATATACAAGAATATAAAAGTATATGTATACTATTATAAGTATTTGCAGTAGTAGCTGAATGGAGTAAATTAAAAATTAATGTTCTATAACTACATATTAGTAGTTAACAGAGCTATGAATATATGAAAAATGTATAAAAAGCCAAAAATCTATTTGTCATCATCACAACTCTCCCAACCTTCTACAAGCAGGAAATTGAAAACACTCTCAGGAAAGCTCCTGATCTTTCCAGCAATCCCAGGCTCACCTTCTTTTGGGAAGTGTCCTCTGGAGCTGTGCCCAGGCTGGTGTGGAGCTGGGAGCAGCCCTGCCCCACACAGCACCTCTCAGCAGCAGCACCTGCCCTGCTCAGGGTGGCTCCTTCCCCCCACAGCTTCTCCCCAGCACTGGGAGCAGCTCCCAGGGCCGGCTGAGAGCTGTCCCTGGCAGGCAGCAGAGTCCCTGGGCCAGCACAGAGCCCTGGGCTGCAGGAGCCTGCTCTGCAGGACAGCCCTGGGCAGCCCTGGCTGCAGCCCCGGCTGCTCAGCCCTGCAGCAGAGCCTGGCACAGGGAGCTGCCCTGTGCTGTGCCTGGGCTGCTGCAGCAGGGAAACCCAGCCCTGCCCCAGGGCCACATCCCTGCCCTGCAGCAGCTCCGAGAGTGCTCCTGGAAGGGCCTCAGAGCTGTGGCATGTGGCAGCTTCAGGAGATCCCTGCAGGAAGTGCAGCTTAACTTCCCCCAGCCAGAGAGTGAATGTTCCAAATGCTGTGAGGGTTTCTCCTCCAGTGAGCCCTGAGTGAGCTCTGCTGGGCTGGGAAAAGAGTTGCTCATCAGGAGAAATGTCTTTTGAAGCTCTTCTTGGTTGCCAGGAGCTGCTGCCTCTGTGCCAGGAGCCCAGCCCAGCTCATTAGCACAGACACAGCACAAGGACTTTAATGACCCTCTTGGGGCTCTGTCCTGAGGCCCTGAACATCAGTCCCTGAGAGGGAGCTGATGAAACCTCTGAAGAACTCCAAGTCAGAATCCAACTCCAAAGTTTCTGGAAGTTTTAATAGGTCCCAGTGAGGCACACAACAGAGAAAGTGTCCCCATTCCCCCAGGCAGAGCAGAGAACTGCAGGCAGTGATGCCAGGAGGGGACAAAGAGAAGCCAAGTCTTGGTGTCCTGGGGCACAGCAGGGTCTGTGCCACCAAGGGCTGTCAGGAGACACCTTGTCCTTAGGCCCTGGGGCCTTCTGGCACAGCCCCAGCAAGGCTGGGCACTCTCAGCCCCTTGTCCTGCCCTCAGCATCCCCCTGACAGCTCAGTGGCCTCAAGGATGTGCTGGAAGGAGTCCCTGGGGAGCCTTGGTCAGGAATGGCCCTGGGGGGGGCTCCTTAATGCTCCCAGGCACTGCAGGTTTTCCAAAAGACTTTGGGTTTGGTTTTTGCCTTGGAGTTTCTGAGAGGTTTCTGTAATCATGGCCTCCAATTATCTGCTTTAATTAGTCCCTTGAGAGGCCTTGACAGTAATAACACTCAGTGGGGCTCATTAATGCTTCAAGGTACTTCAGTTATTTTAAGGTACTTGGTATTTCCCTTTTAAATCTGATTCTGTGAGGAAGATTGTGCAATCCTGGCCCCAATTTTCTGCTTTAACAAGTCCCTTGGGATTCTTAGTCAGTACAAACACTCAGTGGGGCTCATTAATACTTTAAGGTACTCAAACTTTCTCAAAGGACTATTTTTTGGCACTGAGTTTCTGAAAAGTTTTTGTACTATGTTGGCCTCCAATGATCTGCTTTAATGAGTCCCTTGAGAGGTTTGCACTGACACTCAGTGGGGCTCATTAATACTTTGAGATACTCAAAGTTTTTAAGGTACTTTGGATTTTCCTGCCCACACTTAGTCTCTGAGAGGATTTTGTGCAATCCTGGCCTCCAATTCTCTCCTCCAAGGAGTCCCTGAGGAGCCTGTGTTGGGGATGGACCTTAGTGCAACCCATGAATGCCTCAAGACATTTTGGGTTTTTCTTCTGACTTGGACTCCTGGAAAGGTTTGTTCAATCTCCTCTCAGGCCCTGAGGTTCCAGGGCTCAGCACCAAAAGCACCAAGGGGCTCATTATGATAGAGCAAGTCCTGACAAACCATGGCTGTGCCTTGATTTCCCTCTGGTCTGCTGCAGTTCATTAGGAAGTCGTTTTTCCTAGAGTTATGGAAAAGTATTTCAAAGAGCTTCTAAAAAAATACATATTCCTATTTTCAAGGATCTGTTTTATTCTTTTCCTTACTACGCAAAGGGTGATTGCAACATTCTGTGATTGATATTGAACCAGGGTCTCTCCTCAGGAGGTCTAGCCTGGTCAGAGAAGCTGTCTCTTGAGCTCTGACCCAGTGTGGACAACCTTGCTCCACATTCCCCAACCCCATCCTGTCTCTCCTCACTCACCTGGGACCTTCTTTGCTTGGAGGACAGGCTGCACTCAGCCAAAGAGGAATTTACTTTTTTCTTTTTTTTTAGGCAATCTAAAACTCCTGAGTTTCCCCACTGAAAACAGACACCCTCCTCAGGTGTGTGCCAGCCCAAGGTGCCACCAAGGCCACTGCAGCCCTGCCCTGGGCCAGCAGTGAGGGTGGATCATCATCCCAACCTGCCCTGGGCCATTGCAAGGGGCTGTGGCCATGGACACTGCCCTGACCCCACTGCTGGGTTTGGGTTCCACAGCAACCCCCATCAGTTCAAGGTTCTTTGGAAAA
The DNA here is from genome assembly GCA_016584745.2 of Phylloscopus trochilus trochilus. Classification (NCBI taxonomy): domain Eukaryota; kingdom Metazoa; phylum Chordata; class Aves; order Passeriformes; family Phylloscopidae; genus Phylloscopus; species Phylloscopus trochilus. The sequence continues at coordinate 5,674,880 of WQNJ02000048.1, read as the reverse complement.
CACCCCAAGGAGCCATTTCTGCAGCCAGATTCCATGGCCAAGGGGATGTGGGGGGCTGCAGGTGGTCAATGCCCCATCCCTGGAAACATTCCAGTCCAGCTGGGACAGGGCTCTGAACAACCTGATCTGGTGAAAGATGTCCCTGCTCATCCCAGGCCTGGGCAAGAGGCCTGAGTGGGGCCTGAACAACAGGCCCTGAGACAAAGGTGACCTCTGGGTGAACCTTCCAACCCAAGGTTATCTTTGGATCTGCTCATTAGTGAAATATGCATGGTCATTAGCACTGTGATAGATGTATCCACTCCTTAGTGAAAAATGGATTGACCTTTTTGTGTTTAGAAGCTGGACAAGGCCATGAAGTCCAACATCTGGCCTTGTTTGGGGCTGTATGGTCAGAGTCACCTCCCTTGGTTCCTCCTTGGGCCCTGGCTGGGCTTTGGGAGCGACCCAAGAGGAGAATGAACCCAGATGTTCCCACTCTAGAAGTGCTGTCAGTTTGTTTATTCAGCACTATCAAAGCTGGGCCCTCTCCCAGGGAGGCTGGAGCCTCACCTGTGGCTGGAGGCACCTGCAGGAATTCCCAGTGTCCGGGAGTGGCTCTGCAGTCCTTGGCTGTGACAGCTTCCCCCAGCTGATGTTGTGCTCCTTTGCTGCTTTGAACTCCAGGAAATGACCCTGATTCCTTCAGGTGGTGTCTGTGTCTTTCATGCTGACCCTGCCCCCTGGTAAAACAACATTGGTGAAGTCTGGCCAGATCACACCCAAAGGTCACTTTTTGAATGTAAATGTGAGGAATCAGTCCTGTCCGGAATTCCTGGATGGGAAACCCTTCCCTAGAGCTCGCTGGCTCTGCAGTGGGCTGAGGTCGGAGCACTGTGCAAGCAGTGGTGCAGTTGGTTAAAAGAGGCTGAACAGATGCCAGGGAATGTCTGATTAGATGGGAAGCTGGACCGAGCAATGCACACAGGACCAATTTGGCTAGATCATGCATTCTCCCTTTATTATCTCAAAATGGCGGGTTAAATACAGTTTCAGATAGTTTACAGTTACAAGTGTTTTCTAATTGGCACTCAGTGTGAAGAAGAATGCAAACAATTTCACCCTTAAAGTGGCCACCGTGATCACACTATAACTAACCTATCTAATGTCTAAACACACCTTAATTAAATTTTTGCTGTCCACTTCCAGACAGGCCTGAAACTGAGGCCTAGCCAGGGATTGCTCAAATCTGCTACATTTCCCCATTTTAAGCTAATTCAAAGGCACAGCTGATTATTTTCTGCATGCACTATAGCAAACAAAACATAAAAACTAAAATAACTATAATAACAACAAAAATTACAATACTAAAACAAATCAAATTTTTGATGCAAACAATAAAACCACATAAATGGAGCCATTTGTCAAATGGAGTGCCAACAACTATAAATTTTCTCATGTTGCTCTTCAGCTGTGAAAGCTGTTTGTAAATCAATTAAAAATGGTTTGACCAGTTTAAAATAATTATAATACAACAGGAATTTGGGAAACAGCTAAGTGTTGCCATTTTTGGCTGTTTCCCTTTCACGGACAAGAAACCTGATCTTATGGCAAAGTGTCCAAATACTAAACAATATTTGCCTGGCACAGGGCCCAAAAGGTCAAGTTCTTGGGGCTCAGTACCAGTGGCTGTAAAATTTGGTGCAACGGCAACAGCTTGTGCTCCCAAAACACTCTCTGGGTTAATTTTGGCTTGAGTGCAAGCTTTGAACTCTGTCATGGAATTCACCAGAACTCCAATCAAACAAGTACAAAAGGAATTGAACTGTGCAGGTATACCTTTTTTACCAAAGCACTAATTTAAACAAACACTCCAACTAACTGGTTATTACTTAACTTTAAATACTAAAAACAAATTAATACTAAACTTAATCTTTTAACTATAACTATATAACTCTCTTTCTATACTCTATAAAATTAATTTCCAACAGTTTCAGGGTTGTCACAAGGTGCTCCAGGCAAGTCACTGTTGTCACTGCCATTATCACAGCTAACTGTTTTTTCTGATTGGAAACATGAACGGGTAAATCGACTTGGCACCCAAACAGATCCTGTTTCTATACAAAAACCCCACACATACAGCTACAAACACTAAACAACACAAAACTCGGTCCTTGTCATTCACCAGTTTGCATGTTCTTGTGATAAACATAAAGTCCTGGGGTCGCCTGTGGTCTTCCCTCCTTCACTGCATGGTGATGTATCACAACTGCAGGTTCTTTTCTTCTTTCCTCCCTTGTGCATCATTCAAGGGAGTCCAAAGTTGTCGGTGCAGGCCCCAGCATGACATGGCCTGTTTCACCACACCGAAAACCAGGGATGTCAGGTGATGGTGGATTTTCGCTGTCACTGGGATCATTGATGTTGTCTCCAGACAAGGTAGCTGCAATGATGTGCGCCTGTTTCTGCATTGCATCTTTCATGGCCGCTGTGAACACTGCTGTCTGGTCACTTTGTTCAGCTCTGGTTGCTTGCACCAGCATCTCATCGATTGCACAGCCTTGAGGGAGAGTGGCTAAAATGGTTCTGGTGCGTGAGGTGGCATTTTCAAAGGTGAGGGAACAAGACAGGTGATCTTGCACCTCTGTGGTTAGGTCTTGTGCATCCTTTAAAGCAGCTGACAGTCTATCAATAAATTGTCCATATGGTTCTGGGGCCCCTTGCCTGATGGTAGCATATGGTGCAGGTTTCTTCTTGTCAGGAACCAGAAGCAAGGCTTTGTGGGCCAATGCTTGAGCCATCTGATGGATCTCAATGGGGTAGGTGAGCTGGACATTGGTTGTAGCATATGGTCCTTGTCCTGTAAGCATATCAGGCTGAAGTCCATAAAAAGGATCCTCTATTTCTTGATGTTTATTTGCCTTTTCAATTGCCAAATGCCTCCACTCTCTTTCAAAAATGAGGAACTGTGTGGGTGTTAACAGCAGGGATGTAATACTAGAGCAATCAGCAGGGCAAAGTACATCTGCTGTGGAGATGTACTGAATTATATTTCTGGCTGCTTCTGACCTTATCCCATAGGTAGTGACTGTTTGCTTTGCTGAACTCAACACCTTCCATTCGTGAGGCTCCCATTGAGCCTGGGCATTCTCTATAATGACTGGGCAAGTGTATTGGTTTGGGCAAATTAGAAGACCCTCCAAGAGGAAGTCCCCTAAGACAAACCTCCACCACCCCTCCCTGCCCCCAGCCCTGGGTTTGGGAAGGAAATTCTTTGGAGGAGACAAGTGGAAAAAAACCGATTTATTAACAAGAACTCTTCCCCCCACAAGAGAAAAGGAAAAGGCTCAAGTTACTGTGGAGGGAGGGCACAGAGCTTCTTCCGCAGGCTCGGAGATCCTCGGAGATCCTCAGGTCGGGTCCTCAGGTCCGGAGCCGGTCCAAATCTTCGGGGGGGGGGGAGAAAGGGAAAAGGGAGAAAAGAAAAAAAAAACAGAAACAGCACAAAAACAAGCAGCAGAAAGCAAAAGTGGCTAAGTTAGCAAGCAGGAGCAAGCGAGCAAGCAAGCAAGCAAGCAAGCAGCCAGCCAGCAGCAAAGCCAAAAGCAGCAAGCGCAGTAGAAGCCACAGCCAGCCAAGCACTGGCTGTTAGACATAACAACACAGTCCAGATATGGGATATAAGGCTCCGTCAACCCAGGACATTCCACCCCTTATCCCATATCGTGGACACACAATAAGAACTTCCATCTCACTTACTCAGACCTTCGACACTTACACGTTTCCATCTGTCTTACTTGCTCGAACCTTTGACACTTCACATATGAGTCCTACCCCACATTCAGATCCCCCTGAGGTACACATCGTACTGTTCCATCTTTCTGCATTATCCACCATGTACAACCCGGTCCTTGAGCAGAGACAATTCCACGGATGGGTTTGCCTGTACTCGAGGTAGGGTTGATCCATACTGTCTTTCCCAACAAACCTTTAACACGGGCCACTGGGGCTTTATCTCCATCTACTACATTAAGGAGCTGAGACTGAGCAGGGCACCCTCGGTTGGTAGAACCTCGGGTGTTAACTAACCAGGTGGCCTTTGCTAAATGCTGCTCCCAATTTTTTAAGGACCCCCCACCCAATGCTTTCAGGGTGGTTTTTAACAATCCATTGTACCTCTCTATCTTACCTGCAGCTGGTGCATGGTAGGGGATATGGTACACCCACTCAATACCCTGTTCCCTAGCCCAGTTTTTAATAAGACTATTTTTAAAATGAGTCCCATTGTCTGACTCAATTCTCTTGGGCGTACCGTGTCTCCAAAGGACCTGCTTTTCAAGGCCCAGGATGGTGTTGTGGGCTGTAGTATGGGACACAGAGTAGGTTTCCAACCATCCCGTGGTGGCTTCTACCATGGTCAGCACATGGCGCTTGCCTTGGCGGGTTTGGGGCAGGGTGATGTAATCAATCTGCCAGGCCTCCCCATACTTGTACTTAGACCACCACCCTCCATACCAGAGGGGCTTCACCCGCTTGGCCTGCTTGATGGCAGCACATGTCTCACAGTCACGGATAACTTGAGAAATGCTGTCCATGGTTAGATCCACCCCTCGGTCTCGTGCCCACTTATAGGTGGCATCTCTACCTTGGTGACCTGAGGCATCATGGGCCCATCGTGCTAGGAACAACTCTCCCTTGTGCTCCCAGTCAAGATCTATTTTCAACTCCCCTATCTTTGCAGCTTGATCTACCTGCTGATTGTTTTGCTGCTCCTCATTAGCTCTGCTTCTGGGGACATGGGCATCTACATGGCGAATCTTCACAGGTAGGTTCTCTAACCGGGCAGCAATATCTTTCCATTCTTCAGCAGCCCAAATTGGTTTGCCTCTACGCTGCCAGTTCGCCTCTTTCCATTTCTTCAGCCATCCCCACAGAACATTGGCTACCATCCAAGAATCAGTATACAAATAGAACCTTGGCCACTTTTCCCTCTCTGCAATATCTAGGGCCAGTTGAATGGCCTTGAGTTCAGCATATTGATTGGATCCACCCTCTCCTTCAGTGGCCTCTGCGACCTGTCGTGTGGGGCTCCATACAGCTGCTTTCCACCTCCAACTCATCCCTATGACACGGCAGGAACCGTCGGTGAATAAAGAGTAACGGGCTTCCTCTGCTGGCAGCTGGTTGTATGGCGGAGCTTCCTCCACCCGGGTCACTGGTTCTTGTTCTTCATCTGCTACACTGAAACTTTCACCTTCGGGCCAGTTTGTAATTACCTCTAAAATTCCAGGGCGATTCAGTCTCCCAACTTGGGCATGTTGTGTAATGACGCCAATCCACTTGCTCCAGGTAGCATCGGTGGCGTGGTGGGTGGAGGGAACCTTTCCTTTAAACATCCACCCCAGCACCGGTAGTCGGGGTGCCAGTAGGAGTTGTGCTTCAGTGCCAATCACCTCTGAGGCAGCTTGAACTCCTTTGTAGGCGGCCAAGATCTCCTTCTCTGTGAGAGTGGAAGTGGCTTCAGACCCTCTGTAGCTTCGGCTCCAGAATCCCAGTGGCCGGCCTCGAGTCTCACCTGGCACCTTCTGCCACAGGCTCCAGGACAGACCATGGCTCCCGGCTGCAGAGTAGAGCACATTCTTTACCTCTGGTCCCGTCCTGACTGGGCCAAGGGCTACTGCATGTGCGATTTCCTGCTTGATCTGGGCAAAGGCGTGTTGCTGTTCTGGGCCCCAGTGGAAATCGTTCTTCTTGCGGGTAACCAGGTAGAGAGGGCTCACAATCTGACTGTACTCAGGGATGTGCATCCTCCAAAAGCCAATGGCCCCTAGGAAAGCTTGTGTTTCCTTCTTGTTGGTCGGTGGGGACATGGCGGTGATCTTATTGATGACCTCAGTGGGAATCTGACGCCGTCCATCTTGCCACTTCACTCCCAGGAACTGGATCTCTCAGGCAGGTCCCTTGACTTTGCTCTTTTTAATGGCAAAACCGGCTTCCAGGAGAATTTGGATGATCTTCTCTCCTTTCTCAAAGACTTCCATTGCCGTGTTCCCCCACACAATGATGTCATCTATGTACTGTAGATGGTCCGGAGCCTCACCCTTTTCCAGTGCATCCTGGATCAGTCCATGGCAGAGGGTGGGGCTGTGCTTCCACCCCTGGGGCAGTCGATTCCAGGTGTACTGCACACCCCTCCAGGTGAAAGCAAACTGGGGTCTGCACTCTGCTGCCACAGGAATGGAGAAGAAGGCATTGGCAATGTCGATGGTCGCGTACCACTTTGCTGCCTTGGACTCCAGCTCGTACTGCAACTCCAACATGTCTGGCACAGCAGCACTCAGTGGTGGCGTGACTTCATTCAGACCACGGTAATCCACTGTCAGTCTCCATTCCCCACTGGGCTTACGCACAGGCCAGATGGGGCTGTTAAAAGGTGAATGAGCCTTGCTGACCAGCCCTTGGCTCTCCAGTTTACGAATCATCTCATGGATCGGGGTCACTGAGTCTCTGTCGGTGCAGTACTGCCGACGGTGCACTGTTGCTGTGGCAATTGGTACCTGTTGTTCTTCAACTCTCAGCAGTCCCACAGCAGAAGGGTCATCTGAGAGACCAGGCAAGGTATTCAGTTGTTTGATCTCTTCCGTCTCTACAGCAGCTACTCCAAAAGCCCAGCAATATCCTTTTGGGTCTTTGAAATATCCATTTCTGAGATAGTCTATGCTGAGGATGCACGGGGCCTCTGGCCAGTCACAATGGGGTGTTTCTGCCACCCATTCCCAGTTAAACTCACTTCGGCTTCCACTACAGTCAGCTGCTGGGACCCTCCTGTCACCCCAGAAATAGAAATGGGTTCTGTTCCTACATACCCTGATGGCATCAGGGTACATTGGGCACCAGTGTCAACCAAAGCCGTGTATTTTTGTGGGTCAGATGTGCCAGGCCATCGGATCCACTCAGTCCAATAGATCCGATTATCCCTTTCCTCTACCTGGCTAGAGGCAGGGCCCCTCTAGCACTGGTTATCCCCTTCCTGAGCATACATACTAGAGGTTCCTTCAAGGGGATTCAACACAGCATTGGCAGCTTGGTCCTGGGAGGTTGAGGCTACTTTCATTTTTGTGGAACTCCCTTGGCGATTGTTCCTCTCCTTGAGCTCACGCACCCGTGCTGCCAGGACAGAAGTGGGTTTCCCATCCCACATTCCCATGTCTTCCCCATGGTCACGCAGATAAAACCACAGGTCAGCTCTTGGGGTGTACCCTCTCTCTCGAGCTGGGGGTCGTTGGGCTCTCACTCTGGGGCCTGTGACTCGCACTGGTGCCACATTGGAACTGTTTGTCCTCATCTCCTCCCTCACCCCCCTTATCTCTTCTTTGAGTTCTTTAACCACGGCAGAGATATGAGCCTGCATCGGGCCATTGATCATACTTTCATAATTCCTAAGCTTATTGGCAACAGACCCCACTGTCTCTCGATTGTCCTCAGCATTAATTGTTGCAATGAAGGTGGTGTACTGAGATGGCCCTAGTTTTGCCAGGTTCCACAACATCTGCCCTGTGCATTTAACCTTGTCAGGGTCATTATCATGCTTTCTGCTCCTCCCAAAAAGTACCTCCAGCACCGCCACTTCCCTCAGCTGTTGGATCCCTTCCTCCAGAGTTTTCCAGCGCATTCTATGGTGGTGCTCCTGCATTCTTTCTTTGTGGATAAATCTCTCTCTCACACTCATTAAAAGCCGCTCCCAAAGGGAAAGGGGTCCTGGCTCTCTTACAAATACCTGATTTATACCTGAGTCCTGGGTCAAGGGTCCCAAATTCCTTGCCTCACCACTATCTAATTGCACACCAGTACCCGTGAGGTCCCAAACCCGAAGTAGCCAGGCTGTGTAAGCCTCACGCCCCCGCCGTACAATATCTTTTTGCAGATTACGGAGACTTTCATACAACAGGGACTCGGTGATGATCTGAACATGTGATTCCCCTGCAGATTGTGAGGGCCCTCCTTTCTTATTGTCTGGGTTTGCTGTTTTCACCTTAGATTTCTTTGTTTCCACAGGGGCAACTGCTGCTGGCTGTGACTGCCCCTGTGGTTCAGCTGGGACCTGAGCAGTTGTAATCTCTGTGGGTTTCATTGCTGCACCATCAGACTCTCTTTTGTCAGGGCAGGGGAAGGATTTCCCACCAGCTGGGGAAATGTACTCCCTCAGCATCTGGCCCTTCTTCTCCTGCATCTCCTTAATCAGAGCCCCCACCCAAACCGGGTGGTTTATCTCTGAGACAGCCCCACAGGGGTCCTGTCCCATAAACATCTGCTCTGCTCCAGTCTGGAACAGGGACCAGCATGGTGCCAGGATCATCAGAGAACTGAGGTGTGTGCTGGAATTCGCTCCCCTCCCCATCCTGCAGCAGCCCTGCCTTTCCCTCCTCCAGCCTTGCTCTCCAGCACAGCCAGGGAGGCTCTTTGGGCTCTGGACTTTTCCTGCAGCCCCCAAGGACAGATGAGCTGTGCCTTTGGCACAGGCAGCCCTGCCCAGGCCAGGCCATGGGCAGCAATTCCTTGTGTGTGCCTGGCCTTGCTGTCAGCCCCGGCAGCGGCTGCGTGGCCCCTTTGTGCGGCGCTGGCCCAGCCATGGTGCCACAGGGCCTGTGCAGGCCCAGGGCAGGACAGGAGCATTGCGGGGGGAAGGGCCCCTCTGCCGTGGGGCCCACAGCAGCCTTGGGGCTCTGTGCCCCATGGCCTCCCTGCTGGGCAGCCTCTGCCAGCTCCTGCACAGCCCCTGGCACCTGTGGGCCTGCACAGACAGCCCTGCCCCGGGCTCTGCCGGGCTCTGGGCCAGCAGAGAGGCCGCGCAGGGCTGGCCATGGCCGGGAACAGGCCCTGAGCCCCGCAGGAGGATGGAGCTGGGCCACAGCCAAAGGGCCCCGCAAACCTGGGCTGAGAGCCAGGGCTGCCAACGCCTGGGAACAGAGGCTGTGTCTTGGTTTGGAAAGACAGGTATCTGACAGGGAAAGCTGGGGTTTCCCTTAGAATGGAGAATATAAACCCTTCACCCCCGCCAAATTATAATTTTACAATTAAGGGCTTTCAGGCAAAGATTTTTGAATAGGAATAACAGTTCTTTACTAGGAATACTAACAATACAAAGGTAGTAGAAAAACAAACCCACCCAATGAAACCAGCAAACAAACAACAATTTTGGAAAAACACTGACTGGGTCAGAGCTACAACCTGACACCCTGTTGGTCAGGGTGTTGGAAGCAGTCCAAAGGTGACTCCTCCTGGAGTGGCAGATGTATTTCTGGTGGAGTAGAGATGATCCTGTAGAACAAGGGTCCAAGTAGTGATGAGAAGGGGTGCAGTGGTGGTGAGAAGGGGTCCAGTCTTCCATTCTTCCTCCAGGATTTGGGTGAAGCTGGATGCTTTCTTGTTCCTGTGTCTCAGTTTTATCCAGGTAGGAATGATTGGCTTCCCCCACTGGGTGGAGCATCTCACAATAGATTGATGTAATGTGGATAGTCTGTTTTAGGAATGTGTGCTGTTAGAGCTGTCTTAATGGTTCATTAGCAGAAAATATTCACCGAAATTCACTAAAAAAATTCGCCGAAAAAAAAATATTTGGTGAAAGAGATAAGACACAATGCTCTACCTTGTTTGAACAGCTGGCCTATTATGAAACGGCATCCGCCCCTCTCCCTCCCAGAGATAAAGAAAAAACATCTCCCCAGCTGCTTTTAACAAATGAAAATAGAATACACACCCCTTGTTGCCATGCTTTCGTGCCTGCTTGTTTTGGTTTTGGGAATTCTATTCTCAGGCACGGTTTTGAAGCACAAGGTCATGTTCAGTAAACAACCAAAGCTCCCACATCTGTTCCCAGAGGAGGGGCTTCGGTGATGGTCTCTGGAAAATGACCAGTGGTTCCAAGGGTCCCACCTCTGGGGTGGGCAACTTGTAAAATGTACAAAAAGGAGTCAGAAATAAAGGTGTGGTCTCTTGCCCGGGCTCTTGCCTGCAAGAGCACCATGCAGCCTTCACACATGCACTCTCTGTCTCGTTCCTTGGCGCCGTCGTCAGTTATAACCCCTGGCTCCACAACCCAAGACAGGCTGGCAGGACTGACAAATGTCCTGAGCCCCCTCCCTGCTCTGTGTGTGCCACCAAGGGCACAGAGCAGCCTCCTCTCTGTCAAACCACCAAACAATTAGAAAAGCTGTGGTTTCTTGGTTTTCCCCACAAAAAATGCAAAATCTCACAGCTCTGCAGTCTGCACACTCCCCTCCATCATTTCCACCTTCTGCACAGCAGATGGCCCTGCCAGCCAACCAACAGAATCCTGTACAAAGGCGCTGGGCTGGCGTGTTAAAAGATGCAGTCCTCTGCAAAAAGGAGATTTAAAGGGGGCCAACACTATCACTTGCCCAGTCATTATAGAGAATGCCCAGGCTCAATGGGAGCCTCACGAATGGAAGGGGTTGAGTTTAGCAAAGCAAACATTCACTACCTATGGGATAAGGTCAGAAGCAGCCAGAAATATAATTCAGTACATCTCCACAGCAGATGTACTTTGCCCTGCTGATTGCTCTAGTATTGCATCCCTGCTGTTAACATCCACACAGTTCCTCATTTTTGAAAGAGAGTGGAGGCATTTGGCAATTGAAAAAGCAAATAAACATCGAGAAATAGAGGATACTTTTTATGGTCTTCAGCCTGATATGCTGACAGGACAAGGACCATATGCTACAACCAATGTCCAGCTCACCTACCCCATTGAGATCCATCAGATGGCTCAAGCATTGGCCCACAAAGCCTTGCTTCTGGTTCCTGACAAGAAGAAACCTGCACCATATGCTACCATCAGGCAAGGGGCCACAGAACCATATGGACTATTTATTTATAGATTGTCAGCTGCTTTAAAGGATGCACAAGACCTAACCACAGAGGTGCAAGATCACCTGTTTCGTTCCCTCACCTTTGAAAATGCCAACTCACGCACCAGAACCATTTTAGCCACTCTCCCTCAAGGCTGTGCAATCAATGAGATGGTGGTGCAAGCAACCAGAGCTGAACAAAGTGACCAGACAGCAGCGTTCACAGAGGCCATGAAAGATGCAATGCAGAAACAGGCGCACATCATTGCAGCTACCTTGTCTGGAGACAACATCAATGATCCCAGTGACAGCGAAAATCCACCATCACCTGACATCCCTGGTTTTCGATGTGGTGAAACAGGCCATGTCATGCTAGGGCCTGCACCGACAACTTTGGACTCCCTTGAATGATGCACAAGGGAGGAAAGAAGAAAAGAACCTGCAGTTGTGATACATCACCATGCAGTGAAGGAGGGAAGACCACAGGCGATCCAAGGACTTCATGTTTATCACAAGAACATGCAAACTGGTGAATGACAAGGACTGAGTTTTGTGTTGTTTAGTGTTTGTAGCTGTATGTGTGGGGTTTTTGTATAGAAACAGGATCTGTTTGGGTGCCAAGTCGATTTACCCGTGCATGTTTCCAATCAGAAATAACAGCTGGCCATGATAATGATGGTGACAACAGTAACTTATCTGGAGCACCTTGTGACTACCCTGAAACTGTTGAAAATTAATTTTATAGAGTATAGAAAGGTAGTTATATAGTTATAGTTATAAGATTAAGTTCAGTATTAAATTGTTTTTGGTATTTAAAGTTAAAGTAATAACCAGTTAGTTGGAGTGTTTGTTTAAATTAGTGGTTTGGTAAGAGAGGTATAACTGCACCGTTCAATTCCTTTTGTATTTGTTTGATTGGAGTTTTGGTGAATTCCACGACAGAGTTCAAAGCTTGGACTCAAGCCAAAATTAACCCAGAGAGTGTTTTGGGAGCACAAGCTGTTGCCGTTGCACCAAATTTTACAGCCACTGGTACTGAGCCCCAAGAACTTGACCTTTTGGGCCCTGTGCCAGGCAAATATTGTTTAGTATTTGGACACTTTGCCATAAGATCAGGTTTCTTGTCCGTGAAAGGAAAACAGTCAAAAATGGCAACACTTAGCTGTTTCCCAAATTCCTATTGTACTATAATTATTTTAAACTGGTCAGACCATTTTTAATTGATTTACAAACAGCTTTCACAGCTGAAGAGCAACATGAGAAAATTTAGAGTTGTTGACACTCCATTTGACAAATGGCTCAATTTATGGGGTTTTATTGTTTGGATCAAAAATTTGATTTGTTTTAGTATTGTAATTTTTGTTGTTATTATAGTTATTTTAGTTTTTATGTTTTGTTTGTTACAGTGCATGCAGAAAATAATCAGCTGTACCTTTGAATTAGCATAAAAGAAGAAGGGGGAAATGTAGCAGATTTGAGCAATCCCTGGCTAGGCCTCAGTTTCAGGGTTGTCTGGAAGTGGACAGCAAAAATTTAATTAAGGTGTGTTTAGACATTAGATAGGTTAGTTATAGTGTGATCATGGTGGCCACTTTAAGGGTGAAATTGTTTGCATTCTTCTTCATACGGAGCGCCAATTAGAAAACACTTATAACTGTAAACTATCTGAGACTGTATTTAACCGACCATTTCGAGATAATAAAGGGAGAATGCATGATCTAGCCAAATTGGTCCTGTGTGCATTGCTCGGTCCAGCTTCCCAACTAATCAGACATTCCCTGGCTTCTGTTCAGCCTCTTTTAACCGACTGCACCACTGCTTGCACAGTGCTCTGACCTCAGCCCACTGCAGAGCCAGCAAGCTCTAGGGAAGGGTTTCCCATCCAGGAATTCTGGACAGGACTGATTCCTCACATTTCCATTCAAAGAGTGACCTTTGGGTGTGATCTGGCCAGACTTCACCAATGTTGTTTTACCAGGGGGCAGGGTCAGCATGAAAGACACAGACACCACCTGAAGGAATCAGGGTCATTTCCTGGAGTTCAAAGCAGCAAAGGAGCACAACATCAGCTGGGGGAAGCTGTCACAGCCAAGGACTGCAGAGCCACTCCCGGACACTGGGAATTCCTGCAGGTGCCTCCAGCCACAGGTGAGGCTCCAGCCTCGCTGGGAGAGGGCCCAGCTTTGATAGTGCTGAATAAACAAACTGACAGCACTTCTAGTGCAGAAACATCTGGGTTCATCCTCCTCTTGGGTCCCTCCCAAAGCCTGGCCAGGGCCCAAGGAGGAACCAAGGGAGGTGACTTTGACCATACAGCCCCAAACAAGGCCAGATGTTGGACTTCATGGCCTTGTCCAGCTTCTAAACACAAAAAGGTCAATCCATGTTTCACTAATCAGTGAATACATTTATCACAGTCCTAATGACCATGCATATTTCACTAATGAGCAGATACAAAGATAACCTTGGGTTGGAAGGTTCACCCAGAGGTCACCTTTGGCTCAGGGCCTGTTGTTCAGGCCTCACTCAGGCCTCTTGCCCAGGCCTGGGATGAGCAGGGACATCTTTCACCAGATCAGGTTGTTCAGAGCCCTGTCCCAGCTGGACTGGAATGTTTCCAGGGATGGGGCATTGACCACCTGCAGCCCCCCACATCCCCCTGGCCATGGAACCTGGCTGCAGAAATGGCTCCTTGGGGTGCTTTCCAAGGAAACTGGAACTGATGGGGGTTGCTGTGGCACCCAAACCCAGCAGTGGGGTCAGGGCAGCGTCCATGGCCACAGCCCCTTGCAATGGCCCAGGGCAGGTTGGGATGATGATCCACCCTCACTCCTGGCCCAGGGCAGGGCTGCAGTGACCTTGGTGGCACCTTGGGCTGGCACACACCTGAGGAGGGTGTCTGTTTTCAGTGGGGATACTCAGGAGTTTTAAATTGCCTAAAAAAATAAAAAAAGTAAATCCATCTTTGGCTGAGTGCAGCCTGTCCTCCAAGCAAAGAAGGTCCCAGGTGAGTGAGCACAGACAGGATGGGGTTGGAGAATGTGGAGCAAGGTTGTCCACACTGTGTCAGACCTCAAGGCACAGCTTCTCTGAACAGGCCAGACCTCCTGAGGAGAGACCCTGGATCAATATCAATCACTGAATGCTGCAGTCACCTCTGCTCTAAACAGAGCAGTAATAAGAGACACCCTGTATAACAGGAATGTGCATTTCTCAGAAACTCTTTAAAATCTTTCTCCATAATTGTAGCAGGAAACTTTCCTAATGAACTGCAGCAGACCAGAGGAAATCAAGGCAGAGCCATGGTTTGTCAGGACTTGCTCTATCCTAATGAGCCCCTTGGTGCTTTTGGTGCTGAGCCCTTGAACCTCAGGGCCTGAGGAGATTGAACAAACCTTTCCAGGAGTCCAAGTCAGAAGAAAAACCCAAAGTGTCTTGAGGCATTCATGGGTTGCACTGAGGTCCATCCCAAACACAGGCTCCTCATGGACTCCTTGGAGGAGAGAACTGGAGGCCAGGATTGCACAGAAACCTCTCAAAGACTCAGTGTGGGAAGGAAATTCCAAAGTACCTTAAAAACTTGGAGTATCTCAAAGTATTAATGAGCCCCACTGAGTGTCAGTGCAAAGCTCTCAAGGGACTCATTAAAGCAGATAATTGGAGGCCAAGATGGTACAAAAAAATTTCAGAGACTCAGTGCCAAAAAAAAGTTCTTTAAGAAACTTTGAGTACCTTAAAATATTAATGAGGCCCACTGAGTGTTTGTACTCACTGAGAATCCCAAGGGACTTGTTGAAGTAGATAATTGGGGCCAGGATTGCACAATCTTTCTCACAGAGTCAGATTTAAAATGGAAATACCAAGTACCTTAAAATAACTGAAGTACCTTGAAGTATTAATGAGCCCCACTGAGTGTTGTTACTGACAAAGCCTCTCAAGGGACTAATTAAAGCAAATAATTGGAGGCTATGAATGGACAAACCTCTCAGAAACTCCAAGGCAAAAGCCAAATCCAAAGTCCTTTGAAGAACCTGCAGTGCCTGGGAGTATTCAGGAGCACCCCCCAGGGCCATTCCTGACCAAGGCTCCCCAGGGACTCCTTCCAGCACATCCTTGAGGCCACTGGGCTGTCAGGGGGATGCTGAGGGCAGGACAAGGGGCTGACAGTGCCCAGCCTTGCTGGGGCTGTGCCAGGAGACCCCAGGGCCTCAGGACAAGTTGTCTCCTGACAGCCCTTGGTGGCACAGACCCTCCTGTGCCCCAGGGCACCAAACCTTGGCTTCTCTTTGTCCCCTCCTGGCATCACTGCCTGCAGTTCTCTGCTCTGCCTGGGGGCCTGGGGACACTTTCTCTGTTGTGTGCCTCAGTGGGACCCATTAAAACTTCAGGAAACTTTGGAGTTAGATTCTGCCTTGGAGTTCTTGAGAGGTTTCATCATCTCTCTGTCAGGGACTGATGTTCAGGGCCTCAGCACCAGCCCCAAGAGGGTCATTAAAGTCCTTGTGCTGTGTCTGTGCTAATGAGCTGGGCTGGGCTCCTGGCACAGAGGCAGCAGCTCCTGGCAACTAAGAAGAGCTTCAAAAGACATTTCTCCTGATGAGCAACTCTTTTCCCAGCCCAGCAGAGCTCACGCAGGGCTCACTGGAGGAGAAACCCTCACAGCATTTGGAACAGTCACTCTCTGGCTGGGGGAAGATAAGCTGCACTTCCTGCAGGAATCTCCTGAAGCTGCCACATCCCACAGCTCTGAGGCCCTTCCAGGAGCACTCTCCGAGCTGCTGCAGGGCAGGGATGTGGCCCTGGGGCAGGGCTGGGTTTCCCTGCTGCAGCAGCCCAGGCACAGCACAGGGCAGCTCCCTGTGCCAGGCTCTGCTGCAGGGCTGAGCAGCCGGGGCTGCAGCCAGGGCTGCCCAGGGCTGTCCTGCAGAGCAGGCTCCTGCAGCCCAGGGCTCTGTGCTGGCCCAGGGACTCTGCTGCCTGCCAGGGACAGCTCTCAGCCGGCCCGGGGAACTGCTCCCAGTGCTGGGGAGAAGCTGTGGGGGGAAGGAGCCACCCTGAGCAGGGCAGGTGCTGCTGCTGAGAGGTGCAGTGTGGGGCAGGGCTGCTCCCAGCTCCACAGCAGCCTGGGCACAGCTCCAGAGGACACTTCCCAAAAGAAGGTGAGCCTGGGATTGCTGGAAAGATCAGGAGCTTTCCTGAGACTGTTTCAATTTCCTGCTTGTAGAAGGATGGGAGAGTTGGGGTGATGACAAATAGATTTTTTCTTTTTATACATTTTTCATATATTCTTAGCTCTGTTAGCTACTAATATGTAGTTGTAAATCTATAATTTTTTAGGTTACTCCATTCAACTACTATTGCATATATTTATTAAAGTATACATATACTTATATACTCTCGTATATATACATATATGTACATATAGTAAATATATGTACATATATATTGTATAGTATTGCATAGTATACATATATATGTTTATATACTTATAGTATATACATATACATATACTTATTTAAGTATAATTCTTAATAAATTCTAGCATGTTTTCTACCCTTTCTTTTAAGTTTTAGAACAAGAATCTCACCTTCTAATTACATTCCTGAACTACTGTGTACTCTTATTATCAGGAAGAGGACCTACAAGAAGAACATTTTGGTTTTGACCCAGTGTTAACAGTCACAAAAAAAAGTGGGGCAAAGAAACCCTTGGAGCAATGAATTGACCCAGGGGTGTGTAACTGGTGCAACTGAATCTCCTATTGGATGTTCCTGCCAAATATCCTAATTAATCAACCTCAATAAATTGTTGAAATCAGGGGCCGGGTGTGCCCCATCCACACTGGGACATCTGGGAGCTTCCAATAAAGGTCTGGTTTTTACTTTACTGTTCCAATGCTGTTAAAAGGGGCTTTTTTCTCTTTTCATTGTAGGCAACAGGAGGATGAGAGAAGCAGAACAGGAATTGCAATCACCGAATCACAGAACATTCTGACTTGAAAGGAACACACAGGATCACCAAAGCAATATTTGAACATTTACAGAGACTCCAGAGCTGTAACTTTGGGTGGTCAGTCTCTCTGCTGGGAGGCTCCTCAAGGGCCTTCAGCCCCTCCTCAGCCCTGCACAGCAGCAGCAGCAGCAGCAGCATCACCTTTGCAGGGCCCAGCAGGGCTCTCCTGAGCTGCCCTTGCCCAGCTGCAGACAGAGCCTGCCCCAGCCAGGGCCCTGCAGACAGGCAGGTTTCTGTAGGGCCGGGCCCAGGGCACAGAGGCTGGGATGGGCTCTGTCAGCGCTGGCAGGGACAAGGCTCCTCTCAGCAGGGAAATGTCCAGGCCCAGGGAGATGCTGAGGGAAGGAGAGGGGGCTGCAGAGAGCAGTGCTGGGGGCAGGAGGGCACTGTGGGTGTGTGGGAGGTGCCGTGCACAGCTGGGCACGGGAACACTGTCCTGAGTGCCCGGCTGTCTCTGCCCTGCCCTCCCAGGCACAGCCCCACCACATCTTCTCCTGGTTCTGCACTGCCCTGAGATTGTCCCTGTCATCTGGTGCTCTCAGGGAGGCTCTGGCATTTGCAGCAGCTGAGTCAGGCACTGCCCTTGGCATTGCTGCCAGGCAGCTGTGGCCATGGCCATGGGGTGTCCAAGCTTCCCTGGGACCTGTGGGGCTGTGGGCAGAGCAGTCCATGGGAAAGGGGAATGGGCTGAGGCCCCTCCCTGAGATCCCATCATGGGCACACCCAGGGATCTCCTTGCTGTGTCCTTGCAAGCTCTGAGCTGCCCTCCTGGCTGCAAATCTGTGCCAGAGCCCCTTGGAGTTCCCTGAATGTGCCCCGGGGAAGTGCAGAGATGCCAGAGCTGAGGAAATGCTGCTGGGTTTGCCGAGGGAGCTGTGAGTGTCCTTGGCAGATGGGGGTGCTGAGACCTTGCCCAGAGCCCTTTGGAGAGGGGGAGACATTGAGGGATCCCTCTGCTCTGGGCAGGGTCTGGTTTATCCCAGGGTGACCCAGGAGTGTGACTGTGCTCTGACTGCAGCCAAGGCTGCAAAGCCAGGGCAGCTGGGAACAAGCCCATCCAGCCCCTCACCTTGCCCAAGGAACAGGGAATCCTTTGCCTCTCACATCTCTCAGTGACAAACTCTGAGTGCAGCAGAAATGCTGGGGATTTTTGACCTCAGAGAACCAGCAATGATGTGTGGGCAGGAAAATAATGGCTAAAATTCCTTCCTTCTGTCCATGTCTTTTAGAAGTGGGAGTGCAGATGGCAGCAAGCCTTTCTGCATTAGGAGTGATTCCCCTGACAAATCCTGAATATCCAGCCTTGTCCCTCTGCCACATGGCCACAATCCCAGGGTAGCAGGGCAGGGATGGCTCCTGGAGAGCCTCATGCACAGGCCTGGCTGCTCCTGGCACACTCAGACAGCACAAGTAGAGCTCAGGCAGGGACCTGGGTGAAGGTTTTCCCAGAGCAGGAACAAGGGTGGGTGAGTCTTAGCGGGACAGTTGGCAGGGAATGGCCCAGGTTTGGCCCAAAGCAGCCTCTGCTGACTTCACACTGTCCTTTCTCCATGAACAGGTCCCCATGTGCAGCCAGAGGAAATGTCCAACAGCAGCTCCATCAGCCACTTCCTCCTGCTGGCATTGACAGACAGGCGGCAGCTGCAGCTCCTGCACTTCTGCCTCTTCCTGGGCATCTCCCTGGCTGCCCTCCTGGGCAACGGCCTCATCATCAGCGCCGTAGCCTGCGGCCACCACCTGCACAGCCCCATGTTCTTCTTCCTGCTCAACCTGGCTCTCACCGACCTGGGCTGCATCTGCACCACTGTCCCCAAAGCCATGCACAATTCCCTCTGGGACACCAGGAACATCTCCTACACAGGATGTGCTGCACAGGTGTTTTTCTATATGTTCTTCCTCACAGCAGAGTACTATCACTTGACCATCATGTGCTACGACCGCTACGTGTCCATCTGCAAACCCCTGCACTACGGGACCCTCCTGAGCAGCAGAGCTTGTGCCCACATGTCAGCAGCTGCCTGGGCCAGTGCATTTCTCACTGCTCTGCTGCACACAGCCAATACATTTTCCCTGCCCCTGTGCCATGGCAATGCCCTGGGCCAGTTCTTCTGTGAAATCCCACACATCCTCAAGCTCTCCTGCTCCAAATCCTACCTCAGGGAACTCGGGCTCATTGCTGTTAGTGCCTGTTTAGCACTTGGTTGTTTTGTGTTCATTGTTTTCTCCTATGTGCAGATCTTGAGGGCTGTGCTGAGGATCCCCTCTGAGCAGGGACGGCACAAAGCCTTTTCCACCTGCCTCCCTCACCTGGCCGTGCTCTCCCTGTTTATCAGCACTGGCACATTTGCCAACCTGAAGCCCCCCTCCATCTCCTCCCCTTCCCTGGACCTGGCCCTGTCAGTTCTGTACTCGGTGGTGCCTCCATCCCTGAACCCCCTCATATACAGCCTGAGGAACCAGGAGCTCAAGGCTGCAGTGTGGAGACTGATAACTAGATGCTTTGCAGGAACATTGAAATGATGGCTAATATCTGAAAATCACTTATAAATAAAAGGAATCTTTGATAGTTCTTGTTGGTTTGATTATGGAGGTTCTTTGCATTTTGATTTACTTTTTTAATCTTGTCAAGAAAGAAATGTCATTTTTTGTGCCATTTTTCATTTTATTTCTATCCACATTCCCTGGGGACACAGACTGTGTCAATGAAGGGCTGAGCTCTTGGTGGCTTTAAAGGAACTCAAGGATCTCCCAGCAGAGTTTTCTGCAGAGATCCCCCTTTGGTTCCCTTCTTTGGAGCTGCAGCAGCAATGTCTGTGTGCAGAGCTGGGGGCAGATCAGTGCTGGCACAGCAGCTGTGCCCAGCAGCAGCAGCACTTGGTGCTGCCAGTGCTGCTGCCGTGGCCCTGCCCCGCTGCCCTCCTGGCCCTGCTGTTGCTGTAGGGCCTGAGTGCTCTCGGGGCCGGGCACAGGGCTGGGGGTGGCAGTGCCGGGGCTGCAGCAGGGACAGGCCATGGGCACTGCTGGCACAGCAGCAGTGCTGAGGCCTCAGGCCAGGGCCTGGGGGCTGCAGGCTCCTTGCCCAGGCTCTCTCCAGAACACATTGCCCAGGCCAAGGCTCAGCAGAGAAAAGCCCCGCCAGCAGCCCCAGGCTGGCCGTGGGCAGGCTGGGGGCAAACAGCACGGCTGGGGCTCTGCAAGAGCCCTGGGCAAGCACACGGCAAGGAGCAGCAGAGCAGGGCCTGATCCATCCCCACTGCGCTGGACACCCCAGGCCAGCGGCCCACAGCCTCCTCATGCACCTGCCAACAACATCCCCCCTCTGCAGCCCTGGCCTCTCCCCCAGCTCACACAGCTGCCGCAGCCTTGCAGGCACAGCCACGGCAGCACTGCCTCAGGAGCCCCTGTTTGCCCTGCCCAGAGCAGGCCTGAGCACCCCCATGGGCTTGGTGTGGGGAGATGAAGCTGAGGGAGCACAAATGCCAGCAGCCCCTGGGGCCAGGAAGGGCTGGGCCACAGCAGGGAAACCCCTCAGGTTTGTGGTGGCCTCTGAAGTCAGCCAGAAAGTTTGTTCCCATGAGCTGGGAGTTTCCTATGCCACTGCAGACGTTGTTGCTCAGAGCCATGGGAGCCTAGCCGCCACCCCCAAACTGCCCTGAGCATTTCTCTTGATTCACCTTGGCTTTCTTTCCTTTCTCCTGCTCCAAATTCCTTCCTCTGGCCTACCCCTGTACCCTCCCCTGCAAAGAGCCCATCTCTGTTTGCCCTTTCCTCTGTGGCCCCACTCCCCATTTCAGTTCCTGAGTTGGCACCATGGGAATGTCCCTTGGGGAGCAGGAACATCCTCCAAGTGCTTCAGGAATTTTCTGCAGGCACCAGCAGCTCCCTCAGCCACTCCTCACAGGACTTGTGTTCCAGACCCTGCACCAGCCTTGTTGCCCTTCTCTGGACACGCTTCAGCCCCTCCATGTCCTTTCTAAATTGGGGAGCTCAGAGCTGGACACAGCACTCGAGGTGCTGCCCAAGCAGTGCTGAGCACAGGGGAATAATCCCTGCTCTGCTCCTGCTGGCCACACCATTCCTGATCCAGGCCAGGAGCCATTGGCCTTCTTGGCCCCCTGGGCACACTGCTGCCTCATGTCCAGCCTGCTGTCCAGCACTGCCCCAGCTCCCTTTCTGCCTGGCCACTGTCCAGCCACTCTGTCCCCAGCCTGGAGCACTGCAGGGCTTGTTGTGGCCAAAGTGCAGGAGCTGGCCGTTGGTCTTGTTTAAGCTGCCATGGTTGGATTTGGGCCCTGGATCCAGCCTGTCCAGGGCCCTGTGCAGAGTCCTCCTGCCCTCCAGCAGATCCACACTCCCAGCTGCAGGAGAGATGGCCAAGGGCTGGGCAGGGCTGGCAGGGCCACAGGCACCCAGGCCTTTGTCCCCTGGGCTCTGCCAGCACCTCTGCAGGCCCCACAGAAGGAACTTTCCTTGCAGGAAAGCCTGCACTTGGCTTCTGCCTGGCCCCTCCCTGAGCAGGCTGGCAGGCCTTGCAGCTTTAGGACATTTGTCCTTGCTGCCCCTGCCATCCCCCTGCCCCACCAACAGCCCCCAGCCAGCCGCGAGGGACAGGCCCTGCTGTGCCAGGCCTGGGCTCAGGCCTTGGCCTTTCTGCTCCCTCCAGCCAGCCCAGGCCTTGCTCAGCATTGCAGTCCCTGCTCACAGCCTTGGGCTCCCTGCAATCCTGGCCTCAAGGAGCTGCTCTCACCAGTGCCTGGGCAGCCTTTGGCACTCCCTGCCCTCCCTGGGGCCCAGGGATGCTCCAAGGGATTTGGGGTTTTGCTTCTGACTCCTTCAGCAGCTTCCTCAACCTTCTCTCAGTGCCTGGGGGTCCTGGACTCAGCCCCAAATCCAGTGTGGGGCTGATGAAAATACAGAAAGCCCTCAGGAGCTCCTTGGCTTCCTTCAATTGCCTTTTAGTCTCCAGGGCTTGTGCAGCTGATTGGAGTCAGTTTGGAGTTCTGTTAAGGAGGGAGATTTCAAAGAGAGTAGCATGATTTTTCACTTTTTAAACCCATGAGTATTTTTTATATTTCAGTTCATTGTAGAGGTGATTGAATGATTCCCCAAGTGATCTTTATGCTGAATGTTTCTTTTGAAGGTCTGGGCATGGAGAAGAATGAGCCCCTTGTAGGCTGACGCTGTTTGGACAAGCTGCTCCTCACCCCAACCTCATCATGTCTGACATTGCCCACCTGGCACTGACATCCCTGTGCCCTGCAGCACAACCTTGTCCCCTGAGCTCTGCAGCTGCCTGTCCCAGCCCATTGCACCATGTCCCACCTGCTCTCCTCAGGCCTCTGCCTGCACACAGGCCCAGGAGAAGTTTTCCTGTTGCTGAGGAAAGAATGGAAAAGCCTGAGCAGGTTTCCTAAACAACCAAGCCCAGTCAGGAGCCACATGCTCAGGACAGGCTGCCTGGAATGATGTCACCTTTCTACAAGGGACAATGTCACCAGAAATGAGCTCTGTGAGAAGAATTCTCTGAGTCTTTCAGCTGAATTCTCTGTCCCTCTCCTGGATCTCTGTTGCAGATGGAAGCTGCTGGTGCCATCCTCAGCTTGAACCCTTCTTTGAAATGCAGAGAGAGGGTCCCAGGTGTGTAAATTAAGCGTTGCTCAATGTTGATGCAAAGCTTTTGTGTTCCTCCTGGAACCAAGGAGACTCTTGAGACACTGCAAGGCCTTGTTTCACCAAGGGTCCATTGTGACACAGCAGGGGCTCATGGAATCAAGGAGACAATTGTGACAGCACAGACCCTCCTAGAAACAAGTCTCTGTTGTGGCTGTCATGGAATCAAAGAGACATTTGTGACACAGCCAGGCCGTGTGGAACCAATGGTCCATTTTCACCCTGCAGAGTCAAGAAGAACATGGTGACACCACAGAACCTCATGGAACCAAGGATCCTTTGTGGCACAGCAGGGCCTCCTTGGAACCACAGGACCATTGTGACAAGGCAGGGCCTCATGGAACCATGGAGACCATTGTGACACTAAGGAAACTCATGGAACCACAGTGACCATTGGGATGCTATAGAACCTCACAGAACCAAGGGTCCATTGTGACATTGTGGTGCCTTCTGGAATCAAACAATGTGGAACTTGGGATTCCTAATGGAACAAGAGTTTCTATTGTGACATTGCAGAACTTCATGCAATCAAGGTTACTATGTTACACTACAGAAGCTCATGGAACCAAGGGGCCATTGGGACAAAGCGGGGCCTCATGGAAGTAAGGGGACATTCTGACACATTGGGACTGAGGGAAGGAATTGTCCATTATGACAATGTGCATCCAAGGCGACCATGGAGACACTACAGAACCTCATGGATGAAGTTCCTGAAGTTCCTGATGGCTCAGGCCCAGGGCCAGCAGCCATGGCCCAAGTGCTGCAGGAGTTGGCTGTGTCAGGGCCTTGCAGCTGCTGCCCATCCCTGTGCCCTGTGCAGCCCAGGCTGTCCTACGGTGTCCATGCCCTGTGCCTCTGTCCCTGCAGGCTGTCGGCATCCCCCGGCTGCCCCACCTGGCTGGGCCCTTCCTTTGCTGACAGCTCTGCCTCCTGCCTGCCTCTGCCTGGGCACACACAGCCTTGGGCTGGATACCAAAAGGGTTCATTCCATTTTTACCCTGCCTGTGAACTTCTAGCACAGGAACAAGGCATGCAGGGCCTGCTTTCACAGCGAGGACGGAGTAAGAGAAGACATCTGGCTCAAGCGTGCAGTGATAGAAAGAACAAATAGGGAATGTGGGAACTTGGCGTGGTTTTATGGTGATGGTTAAATTGTAATACACATGTAGTGACTGTATATAAGTAACACCCTTTTAGAATCACATGTCCATGTAAGGTTAGGAGTTACCACAGGTTAGACCTGAAGCCTGAATAAGTGATTCCCTCTTAAACACCTAGTTAGTTTAGGGAGTCTTATTCTGATATTTCAGAGATTTGCTGACAGCAGGGCCTCACAGAACCAAGGATTCAGCTGTGACACCTTGGAACCTCATGGAAACAAAATCCTTTGTGACACAGCAGGGCCACATGGAACCAATGGATCATTGTGATACTGCAGATCCAAGGAGACCATTGTGACCCTACGGAACCTCATGGAATCAAAAACATGTTGTGACAGAGATAGACTTCATGGATCCAAGAGTCCATTATGACACAACAAGGCTTTGTTTGAACAAGGGAACCATTGCTGATAGTCCAGAAACTCATGGAACCAAGGGACCACTGTGACACACCAGGGCTGCAGGGAATGAAAGGTCCATCATGACATTGGGGACCCAAGGAAATCATGGTGCTGCTGTGGGGCCTCAGAGAACCAAAGGAGCCATTCTGATCCAGCAAGGCCTTGTAGAACCAAGGAGGCCATTGTGCCAGTGCTGAACTTCACAGAACCAAAGTGACCATGTGATACTGTGGGACCTCATGGTGACACTGCAGAACCAAGGAGACTGTTGTTGGCAGGATGAAAGCTCATGGAACCAGAACTCCATTGAGACACAGCAAGGTCTCATGGAACCAAGGGTCCATTGCAACTCTGCTGGGCCTCATGGAGCCACGAGCCATTGTGACACAGTGTGGCCACATGGAGCCAAGGAGCCATTGTGACTGAGGAACCTCATGGAACCAAGAGTCCATTGCTACACTGTGGGGCCCTGTGGAACCAAGGGGACCACATTGACATTGCAGGGCCTCATGGAACAATGGAGATTGTCCTGACACTTTGGGACCCACTGGAACCAAGGGGCCATTCTAGCATAGCAGGGCCTCATTGGAACAAAGGAACCATTGTTGACAGTACAGAACCTCACGGAACCAAGGGGCTGTGGTGACACAGCAGGGACACATGGAAGCAAGGAGACCAGTGACAAATTCCAAATGGCATTTTTGAGCCATCCTGGAACGAGGGATTGAGCTTCCTTTGCTGCTGGGTGGCTGATTATAAGAGGTCTCTCGGGAGCGTGGCGAACAGGAGCGGGCAAACAGGGGCCTGGACTTAGGGAAGAAGTGGAAAGATGAAGGAGGATCAGGGAAAGTGAAAGGGAAGTAGACTGCTCGAGCTCAACCCTTCCATTTTTAAGGGAGTTCTCTGACCGAGAGTCTGAGGACTCCTGTGCCTCCCACTCTCAGGTAATAGAAGGGCACCTGGTAGATGAAGAGGAGTGGAAATGGGTCCCCCCCCAAAAAAATTAAATAAAATAAAAAAATTAAAGTATAATAAACTATCCTTAAAAACAAAATCAATCATTCGGAACTTGTTAAGTAAAAATAAAAAAAAAATATGTCAAATATAAAAAAAAATTCTGTTTTTCTAAAAATAAAAATATTGTCTTGGTTTGGAAAGACAGGTATCTGCCAGGGAAAGCTGGATTTTCCCTTAGAATGGGGAACGTAAACCTCTCCCCCACCAAATTATAATTTTGTAATCAATGGCTTTCAGGCAAAGATTTGAGAATAGGAATAACAGTTCTTTACTAGGAATACTAACAATACAAATGTAGTAGAAAAAACAAACCAGCGAACAAACAACAATTTTGGAAAACCCTGTCAGACTCAAAGCTACAACCTGACGCCCTGTTTGTCAGGGTGTTGGAAGCACTCCAAAGGTGAGTCCTCCTGGAGTGGCAGATGTGGTCTAGTGGAGTAGAGATGATCCTGTAGAACAAGAGTCCAGTGGTGGTGAGAAGGGGTCCAGTCTTCCTCCAGGAGCTGGGTGAAGCTGGATACCTGGTGTTCCTGTGTCTCAGTTTTATCCAGGTAGGAATGGTTGGCTCCCCCCACTGGGTGGAGCATCTCACAATAGAATGATGTCATGTGGATAGTCTATTTTGGGGATGTGTGCTTTAAGGGGTGTCTTAATGGTCCATTAGTAGAAAATATTCCCCTGGAGGGAGGACAGGAGCTGAAAGAGATAAGAAACAATGCCCCACCTGGCTGGAACAGTTGGCCCATTATCCAAAGGCACTGGCCCCCCCTCGTCCCAGAGTTACAAGAGATAAAGAAAAAACATCTCCCCAACTGCTTTTAACAAATGAAATAGAATACAGACCCCTGGCTTCACAACCCAAGACACAGTGGAATTGAGTGTTTTTGAGGTGACAGATCAAACCCTCTTGTCTCTTTGAGTGCCAAGAAATGGAGACAACTACACCAAATATCCCCAAAACCTCCAAATCCTCCCTGAATCCCAGATTCCCTCTAAACACTAGTAAAAAGTGAGGCTTTAGATGCCTTTGATGAATTTGTTGATTTTTTACCCTAATTTTCTCTGTTTTAAAGGAATGAAGATGAATCAAAAGAATATTAGGGACTACCAGACCAAAAGACCACCAGGCCACTCCCTTCCCAACACAGATCACTGGGAATGTGGGTCACCAGGGCTCTGCCCAGTGTGGGTCCTCTGAAGTGGGATGATGTTGGAGCAGTGCAGGGAGCCCTTCCCACAGTTGGGGCACTCTCAGGGCTTCCCTTACCGGTGCCTCTGTTGGTGTCTGTTAAAGTGAGAGCTCCTGGACAAGCTCTTCCCACAAGCGGGATACTCGTAGGGCCATTGCCTGGTTTGGATCCTCTGGTGGCAGATCAGATGGGAGCTTCTGCTGAAGATCATCCCTCATTCCCCACACTGGTAGGTCCTCTCCATGGTGTGGATGTGCCGGTGGGTGATGAGGTGGGAGTTGTGCTTGAAGCCCATGCTGCACTCGGGGCAGTGGGAAGGGCCTCTCGTCTGTGTGAATCTGCTGGTGTTCAAGGACATCTGAGTTGGTCTGAAAACTCTTCCCACACTTGGGACCCTTGTATGGCCTCTCCCTGGTGTGGATGTGTTGGTGGATGATCAGGTTGGACCTCTGGTTGAAGCCCTTCCCACATTCCCCACACTTGTATGGCCTTTCCTCAGTGTGGATCCTCTGGTGGCAGACCAGGTTGGATCTCTGGCTGAAGCTCTTCCCACATTGCTCACACGTGTAGGGCCGTTCCTTGGTGTGGATGCGCCAGTGCACAAGGAGATTGGAGATCTCCCTAAACCTCTTCCCACACTGAGGACACTCGCAGGGCTTCTCCCCGGTGTGGATCCGCTGGTTGCTGATCAAGAGGTAGTTCCACTTGAAGCTCTTCCCACACGTCAAGCACTTGTGGGACTTCTCTCCATCATGAAGCTGCTCATGGACCACCAGCTCAGAGCCTCGACTGAAGCTCTGTCCACCTTCTTGGCACAGGCTGGGTCCTTCTTCCTCTGAGCATCCTGGGATGGGTTTGGAGCCCCTCCTCCTGTGGGATCTCCAGGGCTTTCCCTCCCCGTTGGATTCCTGTGTCATGAAGCCGCTCAAAACGGCCTCTTCCACAAAGTTCTGCAGTGGGGATTTGTCCTCCCTGGTCTCCATCCTCAACTTCTTGTCTGGGGGAGGAAGGACAAGGAGAGGATGGGATTTGCCCCCGTGCCAGAGGGAAGGGGAAGGAGATCCCCCCAGTTCATCCCCAGCAGGATGGAGTTGGCAGAAGGGTTGTCCTGCAGCCGGGGGCCAGGCACGGCTGGGAGATGGAGCAGGAGAGAGAGGGAATGGGGCAGTGACTTCCTCCTCACCTGCCTGGCTGTCCTGGGGCATCTTCCTCTTCCTCACAGCCTTCTCCATCCAGCCAAGGTTTGGGAATGAGAATCCTGGTTTGGGGAAAAACTAGAGATGAGCACCTTGGGTTTGAAGGTTCCTCTGCCCAAGTCCATCTCTAGAAGGCACCAGGCATTTGGGCTCCATAAAAACCTCCCAAACACCAAGATTCAGCCCTGAAAATGCCTCCCAAGTGTTCCCCATCTCTGGTCTCATCCCTTTTGGTGATCAGGGGTTCCCCTCTGTCCTCCCCAAGCTGCTGGGGGTGACACTTTTACTGGGGGTCTCTCATCTACTCAGTCCCCGCCTTACCCAGGCTGCTGGGAGTCAGAAGGAATCTGAAAACCTCCCCCCTTTTTAACCTCTCCACTTAGGGATCCTGGGGGATTTTGCGGTCCCTGGGCCCCTTCTCCCCTTATTCTCTGCTTCAGGGTGCAGGGGGTCCAAGGAGTCCCCCCTGCCCCTCTCCAGGCTGTTGAGGGTCCTGCCAATCGTGTTACTCCCCCCTCTCTGGGCTCCCCACTTTGGGGTCCTGGGGGACACAGGGATTCTGCTCCTCCAGGCTGCCTCTGCCAGCAGCTGCCACTGGGACCCCCCAATGTCCTCCCAAGGGGCATTTTTTGCTCAGCTTTGGAGCTCTTCATTCTCCAACCATCCCCCTTGCCATAAAAACCAAACTCAGAGAGCCCTCTGGATATCTCGGCCAAGCTCCCCATCTTGGTTTGGAAAGACAGATGTCTACTGAGGAAGGCAGAAGTTTTGCCTGAAATGGAAAATATAAACCCCCTCCCTCTGAATTATAATTTTGAAATTAACGGGCTCTCAGGCAAAGATATGGGAATAGGAATAACAGTTCCTATTAGGAAGAAAATTAAACTAAAAATGCAGTAGTAAAAAAACAAACCCAAACCACTAACAGAGTCAGAATACAACCTGACACCCGGTTAGTCAGAATGTTGGTAGCAGTCCAATCCAATCGTGGCTGCAGCCCTCCTGGAGTGACAGATGTGGTTCTGTTGAAGCTATGATCTTGTAGAAGGGTGTAGTTTT
The DNA here is from genome assembly GCA_016584745.2 of Phylloscopus trochilus trochilus. NCBI lineage: Eukaryota > Metazoa > Chordata > Aves > Passeriformes > Phylloscopidae > Phylloscopus > Phylloscopus trochilus. Next base: position 5,646,325 of record WQNJ02000048.1, on the reverse strand, counting down.
CCTCTGAAGGTCCAGTGGTGGTGTAGATGAGTCTGGTCTTCCTCTGGGAATCCAGTGGAAACAGGCTGCTTCTGGTGTGTTCAATCTCAGATTATATCCAGGTAGGAATGCTTGGCTCCTCCCTGTGGGTGGAGCATCTGACAATGGGATGATGTAATTTTATCAGTCCTGCAGTGAGACACAATGGCCCATTAACAGAAGATATCTCCCTGGAGGGAGGATGTGTTGTGGAAGAGATAAAGAATACTGCCCCACTTGGTTTTATCAACTGGCTCATTAACAGAAGATATCCCCCCAGAGATATGAGGGATGGGTCATGGAAGAGATAAAGAACACTGCCCCACCTGGTTTTAACAGTTGATAATGGAATACATACATTTGGTTACATCTTGCATTGCAACCTAGAGAAAGCACTCCAGACTCCTTGTCCAGGCTCTCTCCAGAACACGCCCAGTCTGATTGATTCTCAGCCATGAAGAGTCTTGACTTTCATATCTATTCAGACTGCATTAGAAGGTGCCTGGAGTCAATAGTAATTGGACATTTCTGATAACAATCTATAATCAGGAAAAGAAAACTTCACAGGATAAACAATTCTCTCTTCACTGTTTTCTAATATAGCATATTCACATTGTGTACACCTCTGAAATCGGTCTAATTAACCACAGAATTGATAACTTAAATTATTCCTGGTGTCTTTTTTTGTTCGGGTGTTTTGAACAAACATTTAGGAGCTTTTCTCAATGAATTCCTGAACAGAAGAGCTCAAGAAAGAAGAGGCCTAGGGAGTAGAAAAATTAATCAGCAACCTCCAAGGGGCTGAGGATCCATCCTCATCAGAGCAGCAATGAACAGCAATGGGCACAGCTTTCTAGCTGCCCCAGCTCAGGGGTGGGCCCTGGGCCTGCAGCAGGAGCAGCTCCTGAGGGCCCCAAGGCCGGGGCTGTTGTGCTGGCCTGGGCAGATGGGATGGCAGCAGGGGCTGCAGAGCTCTCAGGAGCTGAGGGAGAGGGGAGCAGGGCACCCAGGGAGCCTCCTTTTGCCTTGGTCCAGCACCTTGCCCATGGCTGGGGCTGAGCCCTCTGTGGTGGATGATAATTCATGTTTTCATAATGTGTTGTTATAAGCAGAAAATAAAAGATGTATTTTTCTGAGAAAGCCCAAAAGCCCCCCTGTTATAAATGAATATGGCCAATTATAATAAAATAGAATTTATTGCCAGATTGCCAGTGAAAAAGCCACAAGAGCAAAAATTGGCAAAGCCAATACCCAAACCGACCTGAGTCAGTGGAGCGAGGAAATTGGCAGTGCCAGCACTGGGTGAGACCTCTGTGAAGTGTCCCACAACACCTCACCCCCAGGTCTCACAGGGCTCTGCGCCCCTGTCTGCCAGTCTTATACTCTTTGCTCACTGAACAAGTTTAAACATGTTGGAAAGTCCAGGTACAAGCTTGAACATGTTACAAAGTCCAGCTATGGAGGGAAGCAAAGAATCTCTAAAGGTTGTTGCTACAGTTTCGTTCTGAATTTCTATAGCTTCTTTGTCCCTAGATGGTTTTTGCTGATAGAATCTCAGCGGTGCTCAGCCAGCAGGGATGGGTTTAGGTGCTTCCCAGAATCTCTTGATGACTTGGCCAGATCCATTCTCTAGGGCTATCAGTTCTTATCAGATCTCAGTTGCACCTGTTTTCAGCATTCTGCTGTCTGTATTGCTATGTTAATTCCTTTGTCTCTTTCTTGGCTCTGGGTAGCTTTCTGTGCTGCAAAGGATTCTTCCTAACTCTCTTAAAAATTGTCTAATTTACCATCACCCGTAACAGTGAATACTACATGTATAAAATATAATTTGTGAACATGAACCAACATACACAAGGAATATGTAAAAGAGTTTCTTGTGAGGTTGCTATTCAGTTCCTGCTTGAGCTGACAGCCTCCAAGACATCTACTACAGGGAATGCACCTTTCCCCCACCTCTACTAATATCACCTAAATTAATCTATTATTATATTCCAGGAACATGAATTAATATATACTACACCCTCCAAGCAGAGTACAGGGCTTGGAAATTTCGCAAGAGGCTCTTCCTGTCTCCAGAGAAGGAAACAAAGGAATTACAATACCAATAGAAGGTGGAGGACGACAGGGACAAGGACGCTCAGCACCTGATAAAGGACTAATGGCCCTGAGATGATCTCTTATCTGGGCCATTAGGAACATTCAGGAGCCCTCCCCACCCAGGAAATCTTTTCAGAAAACTGGACCCTGCTTTCCAAATTTCATCAAGGAAGGCACCGAGGGACAAAAGAACTTACAGAATCTTGGACTCAGGGAAGCTCAGCCAGCAAAGGTATAAAACCAGCTGGCATGAGCCCCGTCCTTGGTGAAACCAGGGGCAGTGTAACGTGGCAGAGGCTGCACTCGTGGTTTCACCCAGTGCTGGCACTGTTTCCTTGGTCGTTGGCTTTGTCGATTTCTCTGTCCGAAATTTTTGCTGGCAAATAAATTGCTTTCTATGAAATTGGCTCTCTAAATTCATAACACCTCTCTGAGCTGCAGCTGCTGCTGTGCCCTGCAGAGGGGCTGAGGCCGTGGGGCCCCTGCCCAGAGCAGCCTGCCCTGAGCAGGTTTACAGTCCCCCAGGGCTGGAGTCCCCCAGGACTTGGAGGCCTTAGGGTTGGGGTTAGAGGCACCAGGGTTGGGGTTGGAGTCTGCAGGGCTGGAGTCCCCCAGGCTTGGGGTTTAGGTTCACCAGGGTTTGAGTTTGTGTTCCCAGGGTTGGGGTTAGAGGCACCAGGGTTGGGGTTGAACCCCCAGGTGTTGTGATGCAAATCCCTCTGGGCCCCATTCATACGGGCTCAGAAGTACTCAGAAATGTGAGCGCTGAATTCAAACCTTCAGAGAAACTGAAATACATAAATTCACCCAAACAGGAGGTAAAAATGTAAGTTTAGTTTTAAATAAGTAGAGAATATCTTAAGTTCTTTAAGCAAAGAAGACACTGTATTAATAAGAGAAGCCCTAAAGCCTAGTTTAAAGTTCAGTAGCCTTACCGTCTATAAAGTTAACTGAGTCCTAGACATAATGAAAACCTAATGTAGCATTGCTAGCATTCCTAGATAGAACAGATAGAACTGTGTAGGTGGAATTTGTGTAAGAAATTACAGCCACTTTCACACATCAATGTTAAGCCTGGATAGGTCTGGGAAGACAGCAGTAGAATTGTGTTTGTAGCTGATTGGGTAAAAATAGAATAAAAAAGTACTGCTTAGAGAATACAAGGAGTCACAGATAGATCATGGAGAGACGCTGCTGCTGCTGCTGCTTCTGCTTGGGACACGGGGACTTTATGCCCAACAGCTTTGTATAATAGCACAGGCTGTTATCCTTTGAACTCTTCACCTTCAAGACTGATTTAGTCGTGCAATCAATGACTTTTACAACTGTGCAGCTTTTCCAGTCTTCTATGAAGACCCCCTAAACTCAACACCCATGGGTGGAATTAGAATCCCCCAGGGTTGGAGTCCCCAGGATTGAGCTCCCAGGGTTGGGTTTAGAATCCCCCAGGGCTGGGGGTGGTGTTAGACTGAAAAGAACAGGGATAAATAACTTGACAGATGATGAAGGAGCAGACAAAGTAAGAGGAGAGTGCCTGAGGACGAGAAGATAATTACGAGGGGCATCTCTTGTGCTGAAGAAGGGAGCTAGTTCCCCAGAGTTGGGAAATTCAGGAAGAAAACTGTGAGGAAAGGTGTAGAAAGTGTTAAGTTAGGTGTTGGGGGTATGATTTGTTTCTTTTTTAGTTACAGATTTTTTTCCCATAAGTTGCTAGGAAACTAACTACTGGGTACTTACAGGTGCTTAAGCAGAACAAAGGGGCCAAAGGAGAGGAGTTGTAGCACCTGGCTATACTTCTTTTGTCTCTGGGAGTTTCTCTTGGAGGGGGAAGATACAGCAAGTTTTGGGGGGCAAAAAAGGATGGGGCTGGGGACAGCTTCTCTCTCTCTTGCTCTCAGCATCCAAGGGAGGATGGCCAGGCTGCTGCTTGCTGTGGGAGGAGTTGACTGTCACCACCCAAGTCCAGTCCTAGGGATCTACCACCATCTCCTTGTGTGTTCAGGAATTCTGAGCTCTCCTTCTCCTGCCCTGCTGCAGCTGGGCTGGCCCTGTCCTGCCACTGCCATTCTTCAGCAGTGCTCTGGGTCTTTTTTCTACGCTGTAGCCTCACACCCCCTGCCCTCTGGGATGTCCTGCACTTCCAGATATCACTGAGAAGTTTCTGATACATCTCATCCACCAGCCTGGGATTTCTGCTCATTCCTGCCCTTCCAGCTTGGTGCTCCTCTGAGTCCTGCAGGGGCACTGAGATCAGACTGCCCCAGGCTTTGTGAAGCAAAGCCCCTCGAGGTTCCTGGTTCTGTTTTTGTTGTAAATGCTGCAGTTGTTGTTCTGTTTGCCTTGTTATACATACTAGTAAAGAACTGCTATTCCTACCCCCATATTTTTGCCTGAGAGCCTGTGGTAGTTTGGCCAGGAGGTGTTTGTTCAGGAAGTTATAACTTGACAAACCAATTAGAAAGAGGTATGTCTATGTGAACATTGGAGAGTTGAATACCAGAGGTTCCCAGGAACTGCCCTTTCTCTTTCCTTTGGGGCAGCTGAACAGGTAACATCGGCTCTGGTCATTCTGTCAGAACGGCCTGAGCCGGCCAGGGCCGGCCATTCCCACCCCGGCCCCTGCTCTCTCCTGCTGGGACGGGGAGGGGGGAAGCCGGCCCCAGGCCTGGCCAGGCTCCACGGCTCCTGCTGGGAAAAAAGAGGGAGGCTGCAGCTCGGGTCCCCACGGCAGCCGGGCCTGGCCGGGCCGTGCCCCAGGCCCTGGTTGCTGGTGCCGATGATGGCCGGGGGAGGATGGGATTGGGATTCCTCCTCCCTCTCCCTCCCCCCAGGCCCCAGGAAGCAACCTTGAGTTTGGGTCCAGGGATGAGAGCAGGGGGTGGGAAAAAGACAATTCATCAGCATTCCTGAGCATGTTTCTCCTCTCCCCTCGCCCAACATCATCATTGGCCTTGAAACTTGACACCCTTTTGAGTCAGGGGCTGAGGGAGAAATGACCTGGGCCGGATTTACCTCTTTCTTAACACAAGATGAAGCTTTCAGAACTCCAGTCCTTCCTCTGAGTGAGACAGGAAGGACAGAGTGATTTAAAACATAAAGAGACAGCATGGTACAGAGTCAGTGAAAGAACAGATAAAGATTATTGGAAGAAGGGATTGAGGAAGTGGACATTTTTGACTAGACTTCTCTGGATGTAAACCATGGAGACTGAACTAAATTATTCATTTAAACCGTGGAAAGATATCCATTTGGGTAGGTGATTAAATTTATGTGTCGGTTTTTGTTTGTGATGGACTAAGTGAAATTGATTTGATGAGATGCTTGAACAGAGATAGAGATGAGAAGCTTTCCGTGTGCAGCAAAGAAGTGAGAAGATATCTCTGTTCCCTGAAATAAAGAATTCTTTGCCTTTGAAGTGGTTCAGCTTTATAAAGTGACACCTCAGTCTGCAGTGTGTTTGAGTACATGACCCATAAGCACCTTGAGAAACTGCTAATGGGAGGGGTCACGGAAGCAGAGTTTACTGGGCAACAGTTTCTGTGACAGTTAAAACCCACAAGAGAACTGTTTCAATTTGTCACTGGGATCCATGGGACACTGAGAGAGACTCTTCTCCCAAAGTGATGAAAAATCATGCTTAAATGGAGAAACTGACTGAAAATCACAGGTTGTCTCTTTATGTTGTTTGTACACAGAAAACATTAGTGGGGGAGGGGAAGAGTGTTTTGAAGTTTCATTTTCATTTTCACTTCTTTTAGTGTGTATGAATAAACCATCTTTATAACTCTTGAGTTTTAGGCCTGTTTTGCTTTTTACTTCCTCCAAGTCATATCCCACACAAAGGTAAATACTAAAACCATCACAGAGCCCTTTAATTTCAAAATTATAATAATTTGGAGGGAAGGGGTTTGCATTCTCCATTCCAAGGGAGGCTCCGTTTCATTCCCTGGCAGACACCTGTGTTTCAAAGTAAGACATTAGGTTTGTGTGGAAGAAAGAGAAAAGAGGAGAGAGAGAAGCAGACAGGGGAAACAATGGGATCATGGACCAACAGAAGTCCAGAGGATAATGGAGATGGATTGTTAAATTTTTATCCTTAAATCTTAAATTTTATCTCTAAGGAGGGAAAGTTGTCAAAAAGATCTGTGCTTATTCAAGGGGGGGAGTGGAAAGGATGAGTGAGTGCACTTTAGTAGAGGTGGGGGAATGGTTTGAAATGCACAAATTCCTCTTTGTTCCTAATTTTGAGTGTAATTTACTGGGAAAGGATTTGATGGCTGAAGTGGGAACGCAAATTAATAATGGTAAGAAATGACACAGAAAATACAATGAGATTTGACCCCACCCTTGGGAATTTGGTTGTTGCATTTAGAATTAGAATTAGATTTTGAATTAGAATTTGAATTAGATTTGCTTTTATTGGGGGAGCAGGAAAAGGTGGCTGAAGAGGCTTTTCTTTGGTGAAGCTGCCTAATTTCCTTGCTAAAAAGGGGACTTGGAGTGTCTGAAAAGGAGGCGCAGTTGGTAGAGAAAAAGGTGAAATATCTGGGAACATTTGGGAAAATTTCTGGGAAACATTTTGAGTGTAGGATTATGGTGCATCAAACCAGAAAAAAACACAAGGAATTTGACAAGTACCATTAGCCCAGACCAAAAAAAGAAGGATTTACAGCAGTTTTTGGGGTTGGTAGAGTACTGCAGAGCACAGATTGTGGATTTTTCTGATTTGGCCACACCTTTATATGACTTTTTAACCCAAGAGAGTCTTAAACTGTCAAGATGATATTTTGCCTTTTCTTTTATGTATCTTTCATGTATCCTCAGTACTCCTAGTGTGCATACTTGCAATTCCTAAAATATGATAATTTCACACAGTCCTGGCGTTCTGTTAGGTCAGGAGACCTGTTAGAAATACCTGTGTAGTTTGTGGCTTTCGCTGTTATATATTGGTTTTTGCAAATTATTTTGATACAGTACAGTTTGTAATCTCTTTCTAACTGCTTTTGATATAGTATAATTTGTCATCCTTTTATGGTTAATACCCTAATCTCTGTATAGATTGCATATTTCAGTGTGATAAAGATATTATAGTTTAGGGTTTCACAAAATATTAAAATAGAGTATATTATAAAACTATAAATAGACATGTAAATTAAATTATTAAATAGACATATTAATATTAAAATACTAAAATGTGCAGTGCATTGTAACATTAAGTTTTTCAGAAGTGACTATGGTTGTTAAATAATGACTCATGCCTTTATTTCTGTAACTGACAATAGTAAAATAGCTAATGTTGATTAAAAGTAAAAATGGTTAAAATATCTGGATGATAAGATAACCTTGAAAAGAACTGGGCAAACAACACCGGAAGAGCCAGGAGCCAGGAGGAATCCACCACTGACCCCTTGGTGATCAATAACTGTCAAACCACAGACCAGGTGGCCTGAAGGGGAAATAAAACATAAGTCTCAAAATCACATCTGCCCTGTGGCACATACCTTAGCAAGATAAGGTCTGGAGTTGAATTAAGCTAAAGAACTGCTGGAAAATGTGTACTCAAAAGAGTGTTTAAATGTGTATAATCTTCATGAATATGCATTTGACTAATTTTCTTCGGTTGGAAAGCAACCAAAAGTTTGTATTCTAGTACCAGCTGTTAAAACCAAGTGGGGCAGTGTTCTCTCTCTCTTCCATGACCCATCCCTCATATCTCCGGGGGGGATATCTTCTGTTAATGGGCCAGTTGATAAACCCAGGTGGGGCAGTGTTCTTTATCTCTTACATGACCCATCCCTCATATCTCCGGGGGGGATATCTTCTGTTAATGGGCCAGTTGATAAAACCAAGTGGGGCAATGTTCTTTATCTCTTCCACAACGCATCCTCCCTCCAGGGAGATATCTTCTGTTAGTGGGCCATTGTGTCTCACTGCAGGACTGATAAAATTGCATCATCCCATTGTCAGATGCTCCACCCACAGGGAGGAGCCAAGCATTCCTATCTGGATATAATCTGAGATTGAACACACCAGAAACAGCCTGTTTCCACTGGATTCCCAGAGGAAGACCAGACTCATCTACACCACCACTGGACCTTCAGAGGAAAATTACACCCTTCTACAAGATCATTGCTTCAACAGAACCACATCTGTCACTCCACGAGGACTGCAGCAATAATTTGATTGGACTGCTACCAACACCCTGACTAACCAGGTGTCAGGTTGTATTCTGACTCTGTTAGTGGTTTGGGTTTGTTTTTTTACTACTGCATTTTTAGTTTAATTTTCCAGTGAAGGAACTGTAATTCCGATTCCTGAGGGCCCATTAATTCAAAAATTATAATTCAGAGGGAGGTGGTTTATATTTTCCATTTCAGGCAAGTCTCCTGCCTTCCTCAGCAGACATCTGTCTTTCCAAACTAAGATGGGGAGCTTGGCCGAGATATCCAGAGGGGTCCCTGAGTTGGGTTTTTATGGGGGGTGGGATGCTTGGAGAATGAAGAGCTCCAAAGCTGAGCAAAAAATGCCCCTTGGGAGGACATTGGGGGGTCCCAGTGGCAGCTGCTGGCAGAGGCAGCCTGGAGGAGCAGAGCCCTGTGTCCCCCAGGACTGCAAAGTGGGGCTCCCAGAGAGGGGGGAGCGACACAACTGGTGGGACTCTCAACAGCCTAGCGAGGTGCAGAGGGGAGTCCTTGGACCCCCTGCACCCTGAAGCAAAGAGAAAGGGGAGAAGGGGCCCAGGGACCCCAAAACCACCAGCATCCTTAAGTGGGGAGGTAGGAACAGGGGGGAGCTTTTTGTGTTCCTGGAACTCTCAGCAGCCTGGGGAGGGCAGGGACCAAGTACACAAGGAGCCCACAGTACAAGTGTGACCCTCAGCAGCTGGGACAGATGGGATAGCCTCAAACACAAAAGGGGAGAGACCAGAGACAGCAAACTGCTGGAAGGCATTTTCAGGGCTGGATCTTGGTTTTTGGGTGGTTTTTATGGACCCCAGGTGGCCAGTGACTTCTAGAGATGGACTTGGGCAGAGGAACCTTCAAACTCAACATGCTCATCCCTTGTTTTTCCCTCAAACTAGGTTTTCCCATTCCCAAACCTTGGCCAGATGAAGGAGGACGCTGCGAGGAAAAGGAAAATGCCCCAGGTCAGCCAGGCAGGTGAGGAGGAAGTCACTGCCTGTTTCCCCCTCTCTCCTGCTCCATCTCCCAGCCGTGCCTGGCCCCAGGCCGCAGGAGAACCCCGCTGCTGACGCCGTCCTGCCGGGGATGAACTGGAGGGATCTCCTTCCCCTTCCCTGTGCCACAGAGACAAATCCCATCCTCTCCTTGTCTTTCCTCCCCCAGACAAGGAGCTGAGGATGGAGACCAGGGAGGACAAATCCCCAGGGCAGGACATCATGGAAGAGGCTGTTTTGAGCGGCTCCATGGCACAGGAATCCAATGGGGAGGAAAAGCCCTGGAGATCCCACAGGAGGAGGGGCTCCAAACCCATCCCAGGATGCTCAGAGGAAGAAGGACCCAGCCTCTGCCAAGAAGGTGCACAGTGCATCAATCGGGGCTCTGAGCTGGTGGTCCATGAGCAGCTTCATGATGGAGAGAAGTCCCACAAGTTCTTGGCGTGTGGGAAGAGCTTCAAGTGGAACTACCTCTTGATCAGCCACCAGCGGATCCACACCGGGGAGAAGCCCTACGAGTGTCCTGAGTGTGGGAAGAGGTTTAGGGAGAGCTCCAATCTCCTTGTGCACTGGCGCATCCACACCAAGGAACGGCCCTACACGTGTGAGCAATGTGGGAAGAGCTTCAGCCAGAGATCCAGCCTGGTCGGCCACCAGAGGATCCACACTGAGGAAAGGCCATACAAGTGTGGGGAATGTGGGAAGGGCTTCAACCAGAGGTCCAACCTGATCATCCACCAGCGGATCCACACTGGGGAGAAGCCCTATGAGTGTCCTGAGTGTGGGAAGAGGTTTAGGGAGAGATCCTATCTCCTTGTGCACTGGCGCATCCACACCAAGGAACGGCCCTACACGTGTGAGCAATGTGGGAAGAGCTTCAGCCAGAGACCCAGCCTGGTCTGCCACCAGAGGATCCACACTGAGGAAAGGCCATACAAGTGTGGGGAATGTGGGAAGAGCTTCAGCCAGAGATCCAACCTGGTCTGCCACCAGAGGATCCACACTGAGGAAAGGCCATACAAGTGTGGGGAATGTGGGAAGGGCTTCAACCAGAGGTCCAACCTGATCATCCACCAACGCATCCACACCAGGGAGAGGCCATACAAGGGTCCCAAGTGTGGGAAGAGTTTTCAGACCAACTCAGATGTCCTTGAACACCAGCAGATTCACACAGACGAGAGGCCCTTCCCACTGCCCCGAGTGCAGCATGGGCTTCAAGCACAACTCCCACCTCATCACCCACCGGCACATCCACACCATGGAGAGGACCTACCAGTGTGGGGAATGAGGGATGATCTTCAGCAGAAGCTCCCATCTGATCTGCCACCAGAGGATCCAAACCAGGCAATGGCCCTACGAGTATCCCGCTTGTGGGAAGAGCTTGTCCAGGAGCTCTCACTTTAACAGACACCAACAGAGGCACCGGTAAGGGAAGCCCTGTCAGTGCCCCGACTGTGGGAAGGGCTCCCTGCACTGGTCCAACATCATCCCACTTCAGAGGACCCACACTGGGCAGAGCCCTGGTGACCCACATTCCCAATGATCTGCCTTGGGAAGGGAGTGGCCTGGTGGTCTTTTGGTCTGGTGGTCCCTAATATTCTTTTGATTCATCTTCATTCCTTTAAAACAGAGAAAATTTGGGTAAAAAAATCAAGAATTTCATCAAAGGCATCTAAAGCCTCACTTTTTACTAGTGTTTAGGGGGAATCTGGGATTCAGGGAGGATTTGGAGGTTTTGGGGATATTTGGTGTAGTTGTCTCCATTTCTTGGCACTCAGAAAGATGAGAGGGTTTGATCTGTCACCTCAAAACCACTCAATGCCACTGTGTCTTGGGTTGTGGAGCCAGGGGTCTGTATTCTATTTCACTGTTAAAAGCAGTTGGGGAGATGTTTTTTCTTTATCTCTTGTAACTTTGGGAGGAGGGGGGCAGGTGCCTTCTGATAATGGGCCAACTGTTCCAGCCAGGTGGGGCATTGTTTCTTATCTCTTTCAGCTCCTGTCCTCCCTCCAGGGGAATATTTTCTGCTAATGCACCATTAAGACACCCCTTAAAGCACACATCCCCAAAATAGACTATCCACATGACATCATTCTATTGTGAGATGCTCCACCCAGTGGGGGGAGCCAACCATTCCTACCTGGATAAAACTGAGACACAGGAACACCAGGTATCCAGCTTCACCCAGCTCCTGGAGGAAGACTGGACACCTTCTCACCACCACTGGACCCTTGTTCTGCAGGATCATCTCTACTCCACTAGAACCACATCTGCCACTCCAGGAGGACTCACCTTTGGAGTGCTTCCAACACCCTGACAAACAGGGCGTCAGGTTGTAGCTTTGAGTCTGTCAGGGTTTTCCAAAATTGTTGTTTGTTCGCTGGTTTGGTTGGGTGGTTTTGTTTATTCTACTACATTTGTATTGTTAGTATTCCTAGTAAAGAACTGTTATTCCTATTCTCAAATCTTTGCCTGAAAGCCCTTGATTGCAAAATTATAATTTGGCGGGGGAGAGGTTTACATTCCCCATTCTAAGGGAAACTCCAGCTTTCCCTGGCAGATACCTGTCTTTCCAAACCAAGACAATATTTTTTTTTATTTTTAGAAAAACAGGAATTTTTTATACTTTAGACATATTTTTTTTTATTATTTTTACTTAACAAGTTCAGAATGATTGGTTTTGTTTTTAAGGAAAAGGTTTTAAGGTTTTGGTTTTAATTTTTTTTTTATTTAATATTTTTTTTATTTGGGACCCATTTCCACTCCTCTTCATCTACCAGGTGCCCTTCTATTACCTGAGAGTGGGAGGCACAGGAGTCCTCAGACTTTCGATCAGAGAACTCCCTTAAAAATGGAAGGGATGAGCTCCACCAGTCTATTTCCCTTTCACTTTCCCTGATCCTCCTTCATCTTTCAACTTCTTCCCTAAGCACAGCCCCCAGTGAAAGGAGCTCCTTCACCTGTTCACACCTCAGGCAGGCCTCACCCTCTGCAGCCCCTGAAGCCACCAATAAGTTCAAACACTCTGGGCAGGAATGGGTCTGTGCAGACACATCCTTTCTGGAGGGCTCCACTTGGTCACATACACTTACACCAACTGCAGGTTTTGACTTCGTAAAAACCATTATTGACAAAAACCAAAAAGAAAGCAACCAGAAGTAACACCTAAAGCAACACCGAGGACACCTCACTAGCAAGAACACTTGCAACCCAGCCTGCTTGCCCTGCCTGCACGAACTGCCGTGCAAACTGCCCTGTCCAAGGCCCTGAGATGAGCCAGGCCCCTGTTTGCCTGCTCCTGTTCACCGCGCTCCCCAGAGACCTCTTATAATCAGCCACCCAGCAGCAAAGGAAGCTCCACCTCTCATTCCTGGATGGCTCACAAACGCCGTCTGGAATTTGTCACTGGTCTCCTTGCTTCCATGTGACCCTGCTGTGTCACCACAGCCCCTTGGTTCCATGAGGTTCTGTACTGTCAACAATGGTTCCTTTGTTCCAATGGGGCCTGGCTCTGTCACAATGGACCCTGGGTTCATGAAGTTCTTTGGTGTCACAATGGCTCCTTGGATCCATGAGGTTCCATACTGTCTCCATGGTCTCCTTGGACCTGCATTGTCATAATGGACAATTCCTTCCATGCAGTCCCAATGGGTCAGAATGTCCCCTTAGTTCCATGAGGCCCTGCTTTATCCCAATGGCCCCTTGGTTCCATAGGTTTTATGCTGTACCAATGGACTCCTTGGTTCTAGGAGTTACCCTGATTTGAGCAGGGGTTTCTTTGGTTCCAGCAAAGCCCAGCTCTGCCTCAATGCACCCTTGGTTCCACAAGGCCCTGCTGTGTCACAATGGACCCTCTATTCCCTGAGGCCTTACAGAGTCACAATGGACCCTTTGGTCTATGGGGTTCTGTCATGTCACACTAGACTTTTCATTCCATGAGTTTTGATACTGTCAACAACAGTTTCCTTGGTTCTGCAGTGTCACATTGGCCCCTTGGTTCCATGGGCTTCTGTAGTGTAACATGGTCACCTTGATTCCATGAGGTTCTGCAGTGTCACAATAGAGACCCTTGTTCCATTAGGCCTCCAAGTTTCACAATGTTGGATTCCAGGAGGCACCACAATGTCACAATGGACCCTTGGTTCTGTGAGGTTCCATAGCATCCCAATGGTCACTGTGGTTCCATGAGTTTCCTTAGTGTCACAATGGTCTCCATGGTTCCAGTAGGCCCTGCCTTGTCACAATGGTCCCCTGGGTTCCAAGGAGGCCCTGCTGTGCCACAAAGGACCCTTGGTTCCATCAGGTTCTGTGGTGTCACCATGTGCTTCTTTACTCTGCCGTGTAGCAATGGACCATTGGTTCCACATGGCCTGGCTGTGTCACCAATGTCGCTTTGATTCCATGACTGCCACAAAAGAGACTTGATTCTATGAGGGTCTGTGCTGTCACAATTGTCTCCTTGATTCCATGAGACCCCGCTGTGTCACAATGGACCCTTGGTGAAACAAGGCCTTACAGTGTCTCAGGAGTCTCCTTGGTTCCAGGAGGAACACAAAAGCTTTGCACCAACATTGAGCAATGCTTACTTTACACACCTGGGAACCTCTGTCTGCATTCCAAAGAGGGGTTCAAGCTGAGGATGGCACCAGCAGCTTCCATCTGCAACAGAGACCCAGGACAGGGACAGAGAATTCAGCTGAGAGATTCAGAGAATTCTGCTCACAGAGCTCATTTCTGGTGACACTGTCCCTTGTAGAAAGATGACATCATTCCAGGCAGCCTGTCCTGAGCATGTGGTTCCTGAGTGGGCTTTGTTGTTTAGGAAACCTGCTCAGGCTTTTCCATTCTTTCCTCAGCAAGAGGAAAACTTCTCCTGGGCCTGTGTGCAGGCCGAGGCCTGAGGAGAGCAGGTGGGACATGGTGCAATGGGCTGGGACAGGCAGCTGCAGAGCTCAGGGGAAAAGGTTGTGCTGCAGGGCACAGGGATGTCAGTGCCAGGTGGACAATGTCAGATATGGTGAGGTTGGGGTGAGGAGCAGCTTGTCCAAAGAGGGTCAGCCTGCAAGGGGCTCGTTCTTCTTCATGCCCAGACCTTCTAAAGAAACATTCAGCATCAAGATCACTTGGAGAATCCTTCAGTCACCTCTTCAATGAACTGAAAATTTAAAAAATACTCATGGGATTAAAGAACGAAAAATCGTGACATACACTTTGAAATCTCCCTTCTGAAGAGGACTCCAAACTGACTTGAGTCAGCTGCATAAGCCCTGGATACTTGAAGACGTTTGAAGGAATAGAAAGTGCTCCTGAGGGCTTTTGTATTTTCATCAGACCCACACTGGATTTGGGGCTGAGTCCAGGACCCCCAGGGACTGAGAGAAGGTGGAAGAAGCTGCAGAAGGAGTCAGAAGCAAAACCTCAAGTCCCTTGGAGCATCCCTGGGCCCCAGGGAGGGCAGGGAGTGCCAAAGGCTGCCCAGGCACTGGTGAGAGCAGCTCCTTGAGGCCAGGATTGCAGGGAGGCCAAGGCTGTGAGCAGGGACTGCAATGCTGAGCAAGGCCTGGGCTGGCTGGAGGGAGCAGAAAGGCCAAGGCCTGAGCCCAGGCCTGGCACAGCAGGGCCTGTCCCTCGCGGCTGGCTGGGGGCTGTTGGTGGGGCAGGGGGATGGCAGGGGCAGCAAGGACAAATGTCCTAAAGCTGCAAGGCCTGCCAGCCTGCTGAGGGAGGGGCCAGGCAGAAGCCAAGTGCAGGCTTTCCTGCAAGGAAAGTTCCTTCTGTGGGGCCTGCAGAGGCGCTGGCAGAGCCCAGGGGACAAAGGCCTGGGTGTCTGTGGCCCTGCCAGCCCTGCCCAGCCCTTGGCCATCTCTCCTGCAGCTGGGAGTGTGGATCTGCTGGAGGGCAGGAGGGCTCTGCACAGGGCCCTGGACAGGCTGCATCCAGGGCCCAAATCCAACCATGGCAGCTTGAACAAGACCAAGGGCCGGCTCCTGCACTTTGGCCACAACAAGCCCTGCAGTGCTCCAGGCTGGGGACAGAGTGGCTGGACAGTGGCCAGGCAGAAAGGGACCTGGGCCACTGCTGGACAGCAGGCTGGACATGAGGCAGCAGTGTGCCCAGGGGGCCAAGAAGGCCAATGGCTCCTGGCCTGGATCAGGAATGGTGTGGCCAGCAGGAGCAGAGCTGCTGTGCCAGCCCTGCCCTGCCCCCAGCTCTGCACAGACATTGCTGCTGCAGCCCCAGAGTAGGGAACAAAAGGGGGATCTCCAGTGACAACTTTGCTGGGAGATCCTTTAGTTCCTTTAGAGCTTCTGAGAGCGCAGCTCCTCCTTGACATAGTCTGCGGCCACAGTGAAGGTGGAGAGAATAAATTATGAGAAATGGCACAAACCATGGCCTTTCTTTTTGGACAATATTGAAAAACTAAAACACAGGAGAAAAAAAGAGAAACAAACAAAACACAACCACACCAACAAGAGCTATTAAAGATGATTTTTATTACAAATGATTTGCAGAAACTGGCCAGCAGATTAACGTTTCTGAAGTCTTTCAGTGATCATTGTGCACACTGCAGCCTTGAGCTCCTGGTTCCTCAGGCTGTAGATGAGGGGGTTCAGGGCTGGAGGCACCACCGAGTACAGAATGGACAGGGCCAGATCCAGAGATGGGGAGGAGATGGAGGGGGGCTTAAGGTTGGCAGAGGCTGCAGTGCTGAGGAACAGGGAGAGCACGACCAGGTGAGGGAGGCAGGTGGAAAAGGCTTTGTGCTGTCCCTGCTCAGAGGGGATCCTCAGCACAGCCCTGAAGATCTGAACATAGGAGAAAACAATGAACACAAAACAGCCAAATACCAAACAGGCACTAACAGCAAGAAGCCCAAGTTCCCTGAGGTAGGATTGGGAGCAGGAGAGCTTGAGGATATGTGGGATTTCACAGAAGAACTGGCCCAGGGCATTGCCATGGCACAGGGGCAGGGAAAATGTATTGGCTGTGTGCAGCACAGCATAGAGAAAGGCACTGGCCCAGGCAGCTGCTGCCATGTGGGCACAAGCTCTGCTGCCCAGGAGGGTCCCGTAGTGCAGGGGTTTGCAGATGGACACGTAGCGGTCGTAGCACATGACGGTCAGCAGGGAAAATTCTGCTCCCATAAATAAGAGAAAGAAAAAGACCTGTGCAGCACATCCTTTGTAGGAGATGGTCCTGGTGTCCCAGAGGGAATTGTGCATGGCTTTGGGGACAGTGGTGCAGATGCAGCCCAGGTCGGTCAGGGCCAGGTTGAGCAGGAAGAAGAACATGGGGCTGTGCAGGTGGTGGCCGCAGGCTACGGCGCTGATGATGAGGCCATTGCCCAGGAGGGCAGCCAGGGAGATGCCCAGGAAGAGGCAGAAGTGCAGGAGCTGCAGCTGCCGCCTGTCTGCCAATGCCAGCAGGAGGAAGTGGCTGATGGAGCTGCTGTTGGACATTTGCTGCCTCTGGACATGGGGACCTGGTCAAGGAGGAGACAGTGACGAGTTGAGGAGACTTTGCTGAGTGATTCCCAAGCCCTTTCTCCCAGCCCTGCCCCTGCTGCTCTGTGCCACCCAGTTTTCCCTTTCTCAGAGCCCTTCCTTCAGCCCTATGCCTGGAGCTCTGCTGGGATCTGGCCCTGTGGCTCTGATGAGCAGGAGCTCTGCCCATGGATACCGAGGGCTCAGCTCTGCTCTGCAGCACTGGGGTCATGGGAAAGGGGACAGGGGCCAGTCCTATGGCTGGACTTCAGCAGCCCAAACTTCTCCAAAGGCAGAGGAGCTTGGCAGCATCTCTTGTGCCTGGGCTACGGAACAGTGATGGCCAAAGGAACTTTGAGAGGGTTCCTGCTGTGCCCAGAGAGATCAGAGAGAACTGTGCAAGGTAAGAGCATTGGCTGTAACTCAGTGAAGGGTGAGGGGAGCTGCTCTGTTGCTCCATCTGTCCCCAGCTGCCCTTTCTGACATTGAGGGCAGTCACTGTTTTCCCCTAGAAATCAGCCTGACACAGCTGAGAGCAGAGGGAGCCACAGCAGAGCAAACTGGCTCAGCCTTTCTCAGAGTCCTGTGCACGCTCCTGGCAAAGGTCACTCTTGTCCCCCAGTGTCCCCTGGAAGCAGCTCACAGCTTGGATGGCATCCCCAGGACACACCAAGGGTCCTGTCCATGGCACTGCCTGAGGAGAGTCAGCTCATTCCCAGCCTGCCAGCCTGCCCTGCCCAGAGCTCCCCGGGCAGAGGGAGCTGGGACACCCCACTGCTGTGCTCAGCCTGAGCAGGAGGAGCCCAAGGGCTGGGCCTGAGCCTGCAGCTGGAAGTGCCATTCCCAGAGAGCCCCTCAGCAATGCCAGCAGCAGCTGGGCAAGGCAAGGAGAGAGAGAGCCGGGCCCTGAGGAAAAGCCTTTCCCTGCCCAGCCCTGCCCAGCCCCTGCAGTGCAGGCAGCAGCAGTGCAGGACAGTGGCCCTCAGGCCCTGGGCAGCAGGCAATGGACACATGGCAGCAGAGATGCCCTTCATCTCTGGAGCTGCTCTGCCGGCCCAGGAGGGGACTGAGGGCCCCCAGCCCCCGGGCTGAGGGCTGTGCTGGCTGCCAGGGGACACAGCAGCTGTGCTGCTCAGGCCAGTGTCTGCCCTGCAGGGCAGGGCTGGCAGCTGCCACATCTCCCCTGCAGCAGCAGCAGCAGCAGCAGCAGCAGCAGGGCTGCCCTCAGCACTGCCTCCCTCCCTCCCTGCCCAGGGCTCTGCTGCTGCAGCTGTCCCAGCCCGAGCTGTTCCTGTGGGCCCGGGCTCCTTCCCTGCCACAGCTGCCAGAGCCCAGCCCAGCCCCTGGGCCAGCTCTGCCCTGCAGCTGCTCCCGGCTGCAGGCATTAAAGAACAGCTCCCCCAGGCCTGGGCACCATGGAAAGCTGATGCTGCATGGATCTGGAGCCTGGGGAGCTGCAGGCACTTGCTGAGGTTCCCAGGAATCCTGAGTGTGATGCTTTTACAGCCTCAGCCCCTGCTCTGCCCTGCACAGCTGAGTTTGCATTGCCACCAAGCTGAGCCAGGGAACAGTGGGAGCACAGATTCAGGAAAGCAGAGACTCAAGCAGGAAATTCCTGCCCTGAATGAGCTCATGAAAAATCCCCTCAGAAATGACCTGGGCATGAGCTGGAGCTCTGACCAGCCCTGGCACACACAGCACCCTCTCCACAGCAGCAGCAGCAGCAGGACCTGCCCTGGCAGGAGTCACTCCTTGCACCCACAGCTCCCCTGCACCATCCATGGGAGCTCCCAGGCAGGCTGAGAGCTGCCCCTGGCAGGTGGCAGATGCCCTGGGCTGGCCAAGAGCCCTGAGGGCTGCAGGAGCTGCTGTGCAGGACAGCCCTGGGCAGCCCTGGCTGCAGCCCCAGCTTCAGCCCCTGCAGCCGTCCCTGGCAGCAGGAGCCGTCCTGCCCTGTCCCTCTGACGGTGCCCAGGGCAGCCCCGCTCTGGAGCACATCCTCCCCCAGAGCAGAAAGGGCAGCAGAGCCATCCTTACAGTCACATCAGTGCTGTCCTGGGTCAGCTTTAGGAGATCCCTGCAGCCACACACTGACTGTGTCAGAAGTGGTGAAGATTTCTCCACGAAGAAGCTCAGAAATGTCAAAAGCTGTGAAGATTTCTCTGTGAATAATTGTAGAATTATCATTCCTGTCTCTTTAAGCCTTTTTCTGCTTCACTGCTCTCAGGTGCCTGCAGGCAGTGTCCTCAGCCCTGCTGGGCTGTGAAAAGGAGCTGCTCCTTGGGAGAAATGTCTTTTTGTAGCTCTTCTTGATTGCCAGGATACTGGTCCAGCTCATCAGCACAGACAAAGCACAAGGACTTTAATTAACCTCTTGGGGCTTTGGTGCTATTTACATCAGATTGAGTCCCTCAGAGTGTGCTCAAAAAACTTCTCAAGAACTCCAAGTCAGATTCAACATCCAAAGTTTCTCTAACTTTTAATGGATCCCACTGAGGGCCATGACTGAGAAAGTGTCCCCAGGTTCCACTTAGAGCAGAACACTGCAGGCAGTGAGCGCAGGTGGGGACAAACAAGGCCAAGTTGTCTCTGATGCTCAGCAAACCTGGATGTGTTTCATGAATGCAAAGGGCCCAGGCCTGAGCCCCAGCCCCTGCCAAGGCAGATCCTGTCCCTCCCTCCTTGCTCAGGGCTCTTCCCAGGCCACTGGGATGTGGGGATGTGCAATGCCAAGGGCAGCACCATGGGGCAGCCCCTGCCAGGCTGCTGAGCAGGGACAAGGAGGCCATGAGGCCCCAGGCCTGCAAGGGTCACTTGTCCCCTCCTCCTGGCTCAGGCCCAGGGCCAGCAGCCATGGCCCAAGTGCTGCAGGAGTTGGCTGTGTCAGGGCCTTGCAGCTGCTGCCCATCCCTGTGCCCTGTGCAGCCCAGGCTGTCCTATGGTGTCCATGCCCTGTGCCTCTGTCCCTGCAGGCTGTCGGCATCCCCCGGCTGCCCCACCTGGCTGGGCCCTTCCTTTGCTGACAGCTCTGCCTCCTGCCTGCCTCTGCCTGGGCACACACAGCCCTGGCCTTGATACCAAAGGGGTTCATTCCATTTTTACCCTGCCTGTGAACTTCTAGCACAGGAACAAGGCATGCAGGGCCTGCTTTCACAGCAAGGATGGTTGGAAGAGAAGAAGACATCTGGCTCAAGGGTGCAGTGATAGAGAAAACAAGGAGTGAATGTGGGAACTTGGGGTGGGTTTTATGGTGATGGCTGAATTGTTATACACATGTAGTGACTGTATATAAGTAACACTGTTTTAGAATCACTTGTCCATGTAAGGTTAGGAGTTACCACAGGTTGGACCTCAAGCCTCAGTAAGTGATGCCCTCTTAAACATCAACTTACTTTCGAGAGTCTTTTTTGGATAGTTCAGGGATTTGGTAACAATGGGGCCTCACAGAAACAAGGATTCAGCTGTGACACCTTGTAACCTCATGGAACCAAAATCCTTTGTGACACAGCAGGGCCACATGGAACCAATGGTCCATTGTGATACTGCAGATCCAAGGAGACCATTGGGACACTCTGGAACCTCATGGAACCAAAAGTACATTGTGATAGAGAAAGGCTTCATGGAACCAAGAGTCCATTGTGACACAGCAAGGCTTTGTTTGAGCAAGGGAACCATTGCTGATAGCACAGAAACTCATGGAATCAAGGGAACACTGTGACACACCAGGGCTGCAGGGAATGAAAGGTCGATTGTGACAATGCAGACCCAAGGAGCCCATGTTGACACTGTGGGGCCTCGTGGAACCAAAGGGGCCATTCTGACCCAGCAAGGCCTTGTAGAACCAAGGAGGCCATTGTGACACTGCTGAACCTCACAGAACCAAAGTGACCATGTTATACTGTGGGACCTCATGGAACAAAGGGTCCATGGTGACACTGCAGGACCAAGGAGAGTGTTGATGGCAGTATGAAAGCTCATGGAACCAGAACTCCATTGTGACACAGCAAGGTCTCATGGAACCAATGGTCCAATGCAGCTCTGTTGGGCCTCATGGAACCACGAGCCATTGAGACACAGCGTGGCCACATGGAGCCAAGGGGCCATTGTGACTGAGGAACCTCATGGAACCAAGAGTCCATTGTGACACTGTGGGGCCCTGTGGAACCAAGGGAACCACAGTGACATTGCAGGGCCTCATGGAACAATGGAGACTATTCTGACACTTTGGGACCCACTGGAACCAAGGGGCCATTCTAGCACAGCAGGGCCTCGTGGAATCAAGGGGGCTACAGTGAACACTGTGGGTCTCCATGGGATGAAGGGTCCGTTCTGACACTGTGGAACCAAGGAGACCATTGTGACACTGTGGGGCATCATGGAACCAAAGGTCCATTGTGACACAGCAGGGCCTCATGAAACCCTGGAGGCCATTTGTACCCCTTGAGGCCCTGGGAAACCAAAGGGCCTTTGTGGCACTTCAGAGCCCTGGGGAGCCAAGGGGTCCATGGTGACACTGTGGGGCTTAATGGAACCAAGGGACAATTGTGGCCCTTTGTGGCACCATTGAACCAAGCAGTCCATTGTGACACTACAGGGCCCCATGGAACTGAGGATTCATGGAACAGCTCAGGACACCATGGAATCAAAGGTCCATTGTGACACTGCTGGGCCTCATGGATTCCTGGAGACTATGATGGATCTCTGAGGCCTCGTTGAACCAAGAGGCTATGCAGGATCTTGTGGAGCAAACGAGACCATTTTGACACTGCAGGGCCTCATTGAACCAAGGATCAGTTGAGATACTGTGATACCCAAGGAGACCACTGTGACACTGAAGGCCTCATGGAAGCAAGGGGGGACAATTGTGATGCTGCAGGGCCCAATGGAAGCAAGGGGCCAGTGTGACACAGCTGGGCCTCATGCAGCCAAGGGGCCACTGTGATCCTGAGGAGCCCAATAGGACCAAGGGACCTCTGTGACACTGCAGGACTGTCTGGAACCATGGAGACCATTGTGAAACTCTGAGGCCTCATGGAGCCAAGGGTCCACTCTGTCAGTTGTGCATTGTTCATTGTGCATTGTTCCATTCCATGGAAGCAAGGAAACTATTTTGACACTGCAAGGCCTCATGGAAGCAAGGGGCCATTGTGACACTGTGGGGACCCATGGAAGCTGTTGCAAGAAAGGAGCAGAGTATCAAATGGACACCAATATGATTAGGTTTGATCTCCTCATTTATTCTTTATTCCCTATTTTTATGTGGTTACAGAGTAAAAGCAGGCACAGCTAAACAATTGTTAGTTGGTAAAAATCTCATGTTCAAGCACTCATTGCTCGTTGGTTCATGTGTTTTGGCAGCAAATTCTTCTTTATTCTGTCTTATGATCAACATTTCTGTCTTCAGCATCTATGAGAAGGTACAACAAGTTGTTACATGTCTTCAGCTTCTGAGAGGAAGCATCTGTGAGAAGGACCAATGAGTTATTACATTTGCTGCCTTTTTGCTAATTCAAGGCAATGTAGGAACAGCAGAGTACACAGCAGGCACAGTACAAGACCCCCTACTGTTCCCTTATAGCATGGATTGTTCAAACCTCCTATCAATAGATTGTGGCCTCGCTCTTCTAAAAACTCCCCTACAGTGGAGGTTAACCCCAGAGGGCTTGGAAGCTGCCAAGAATGGCAGACAGACATCACACACATTCCTAGTTTCGGCCACCAAAAATACGTGCATGTGAGCATTGACACCTATTCAAACACAGTTTATGCCTCTGCCCATGCAGGAGAAATGGCTGCACATGCCAAGAAACATCTCATGCAAGCCTTTTCAGTACTGGGGATCCCTAAGAAAATCAAAACTGACAATGGCCCAGTGTACAAAAGCAAGGAATTCCTGCTGTTTGTCCAGCAGTGGGGAATGGAACATATAACAGGCATCCCCCACTCCCCCACAGGCCAAGCTGTGGTCCAGCGTGCCCACCAGATGCTCAAAAAGGTCCTGGCTGGGCAAGACAGTTCCACAGCATGGATGTCACCAGCGCAAAAACTCTGCAAAGCCATGTTTACCATTAACTTTCTGAATTGTTCATTTGAAAGCAGGAGTCCTCCAGTGGTATGTCACTTTAACAGCAGTAATCAGTTTAAGCTGTCACAGCACCCACCAGTTTTGATTAGGGACCCAGAAACCTGGGAGATCAAAGGTCCCTATGAGCTCGTGACCTGGGGATGTGGCTGTGTGTGTGTATCCACCCCCTCGGGCCCATGCTGGATACCCCAAAAGTGGGTGAAACCTTTTGTTCCCAAAACCCCAGCACCAACAGAAGATGATGAGCAGCAAGCAACTGTTGCTTCAAAAAGAAGATGCCACCAGAAAGATATGACTGAGCCTTCTTAAAAATCGGGTTACTTCTGGCAGATCTCAGATTGTTGATGTTCTTTGTGTTTGTGTTTCCTTTTACAATCCTGTTGTTTTTTGTTGTCTTGTTTTAAATTGTGTTGGCATTCGGAATTCTTCGCTGCCTAATTTCAAAGACCCTCAGTGGTTTAATCCCTACCACCTCAGAAGTCAGCCATGCAGAGCTTGCAGGCCAAGAGCAGCCAAAACTGCCTGCAAATCAGAAGTGCTGGGGAAAAACTATTCTGCATCAGAATAGGCCTGAAGTGTGTCTTCCAGCTTTATTGTAACAGAAAAGGGTGAGATGTTGTATTGCACTAAGTAGTTAGTTCACTTTGTTATATTGCACTGGGTGTTTCTGTTATATGTGTTCACACAAAGCATTTGCTGTACCCTGCCCATGAGCCCCTGCACTGAATCCCCTCTCCCTGACACCACCTATGCCTCACCTCCCCCAGGTCAGTCCCCATCGGCTGGTGGGCCCCCTCCCCTCCCCCTCCTTGGAAGAGGGCATAAAACTGCCCTCTGGCAGGGAATCACCCTCTGAATTCCTCTCTTAACTCCCCCAAGCTGCAAGGAGTAGGTTCTGCATTAAACTGTGGGACTGTGTTCCTGAAGGATTAAGAGCACCTTTTGTCTTTTATCTTTGTCCTTGCCTCAGTTTCCCCCCAAGCATTCTGCTAGCCAGGGCTGAAGCTCAGGGGAGAGTGGGAACTGAGGCAAAGGAGCACAGAAGGAGCAGCTCAGCAATGCACCCAACCATCACTACCAAAGATTGCCTGCAGTGAGTAAGAAAGATCCATCAGCAGTGACCCTCAGACTTTCCCATCACCCACACCCACACCTCAGCTGGGGGAAGCTGTCACAGCCAAGGACTGCAGAGCCACTCCCGGACACTGGGAATTCCTGCAGGTGCCTCCAGCCACAGGTGAGGCTCCAGCCTCGCTGGGAGAGGGCCCAGCTTTGATAGTGCTGAATAAAAAAACTGACAGCACAACTAGTGCAGGAACATCTGGGTTCATCCTCCTCCTGGGTCCCTCCCAAAGCCTGGCCAGGGCCCAAGGAAGAACCAAGGGAGGTGACTTTGACCATACAGCCCCAAACAAGGCCAGGTGTTGGACTTCATGGCCTTGTCCAGCTTCTAAAGACAAAAAGTCAATCCATTTTTCACTAATCAGTGGATACATCTATCACAGTGCTAATGACAATGCATATTTCACTAATGAGCACATACAAAGATAAACTCTGGCTGGAAGGGTCACCCAGAGGTCACCTTTGGCTCAGGGCCTGTTGTTCAGGCCTCACTCAGGCCTCTTGCCCAGGCCTGGCATGAGCAGGGACATCTTTCACCAGATCAGGTTGTTCAGAGCCCTGTCCCAGCTGGACTGGAATGTTTCCAGGGATGGGGCATTGACCACCTGCAGCCCCCCACATCCCCCTGGCCATGGAACCTGGCTGCAGAAATGGCTCCTTGGGCTGCTTTCCAAGGAAACTGGAACTGATGGGGGTTGCTGTGGCACCCAAACCCAGCAGTGGGGTCAGGGCAGTGTCCATGGCCACAGCCCCTTGCAATGGCCCAGGGCAGGTTGGGATGATGATCCACCCTCACTGCTGGCCCAGGACAGGGCTGCAGTGGCCTTGGTGGCACCTTGGGCTGGCACACACCTGAGGAGGGTGTCTGTTTTCAGTGGGGAAACTCAGGAGTTTTACATTGATAAAAAAAATCGGAAGCCCCTGTTTGCCTGAGTGTGGGCAGCTCTCCAAGCAAAGCAGGTCCCAGGTGAGTGAGGAGAGACAGGATGGGGTTGGGGAATGTGCAGCAAGGTTGTCCACACTGGGTCAGAGCTCAGGGCACAGCTTCTCTGACCAGGCTAGACCTCCAGAGGAGAGACCCTGGGTCAATATCTGTTGGGGAGGATGAAGTAGCTAGGCCCTGCAGAGATAATTTAATAGTAAAAGATTCGAAAAGTATGAAACCCACAAGAGGAATAGAATTAAAAGCAAAGTTTGAACTGTTAAGTTGCTGGACAGGAAGAAGGTGATTAAGCAGCTGAAAGGGCTTGGCTGGGTGTTTCAGTGACACCCCTGCCAAGACAAAAGGATGAATAAAAGGTTAGACCTTCTCAGGTATCAGGGATAAGGTGGGTTTCACAGGTTTTGGTATGTAGAGTAGTATTGTAATGTTGTAGTTCCCATAGGCTGTATGTATGTTCTGTAGGTTTTGTATCTAGAGGTGATTGGTTGATGCTCATTAGCATATTCACGATAGAAAGGGTTAAAATGGAATGTAACAAGGAGCTCGGCCTCTTTGCACCCCTTCTCTTGGACCCTCTTGGACTCTTTGCACTGGATCCCTGGACCCTTCCCCAGTCAGGCTGCCTCCCCACGACCAATAAAGCACGTGTTCCAAAGAGTATCCTGCTCTTCAGATCATCTCTCTCGTCGGACACCACCAGCATGCTTTCTAATACTCCAGTTCCCAGACTCCCTCAGCAGCTGCAGTGTGGGGGAGAGTGGGGGAGGCAGGACAGGAGCAGGGGGTCTCAGTGCTGGTGTGGTGCTTTGGCTGGGATAACTGGCTGGTGAAGAGTTGCCGGCCATAGCAATGCCTTGCCAGGTCTCCCCATCAGTTTCTGTGCCTGTGCCCTGCTTCTGCTCCTGCTGCAGTTGGGACAGGTGGGTTTGGGCTGCCAAACCTCTCTGCTCCATGGAGGCTTACTGGGAAGTGCTGTAAAACCCTGGCCTTGATCTTGGCCAGGCATTGGAGCTCTGTGCTGGGCCATCTCTCTGCTTTGGGCATGGAGATAATTCCCAATTTCACTTCCTTTCCTTTTGTCCTCCAAGATGTTTTCAGCAGAGGACACACAGAGTGGCACCTGCCCCACCCGTGCCTCCCTGGTAGCTGTGCTGCCCCTAATTCCAACAATTCTTCAGTGTCTTGAACATCCTTGTGAAACTACAATCCTCCTGGTGGTGCTTCTCCGGAAGAGTTTCCTAGCTTTTCCTGGGGTTCACCAACTCTTTTGGAAGATCTCCTGTTGGAGTTCGTGCTTGGCTCTGGCCCAGCTCGGTGGTCAGCCTGGGCCCCTGGCTGCTCTGGCATGTTCCAGCAATACACTTTTGTGGGGTCTTGGCTCAGGCAGTTGGCTCACACTGCTATGGCTGGGATGAAAAAAGAGGGGACTCTCTTGAGGCTTTCAGGGAACAGAGGCTTTATTTGGGGGAGGGGGTCAGGGGAACCCCCCAGCCTCAGGCTGGAGCCTCCGGAGAGAGACCCCGAGCCTGGGGTGGAGGGCGGTTTTGTACTACACATTCTGGCGTGGGTATAAATCACACAATCCAATAAAACAATCCAAATACAACATGCCAAACTAAGTCACTTAAATTCTAACAAATCCCACACAGGTTTGGGGGTGGCTTGAGGAGGGTCTAGCTAAGCTAGTGGCTGAAACTCTTGGACCTAAAAGATAAGGATTCCATGATGGACAAGGGGGAAATTATGTATGACAGAGGGGATGAGACAAAAAAGAACCAATAAAAGAAAGTCTCTAGGCAGAGGCTATAGCTGCTCTAGAAACTCCTATCAAAACTACGAGAATGATACATTCTAAAACAAAAGGCTTTTCTAAAATTGCGCGAACTCTGCTAAACTTAACAATAAAACCCTTTATACTGTATTCATAGCTAAGGCCTCTAAATTATTTTTTTGCAAACTCACACTCCCCCAGGGATTTGCCCCAGCCCAAGGCAGTGCAGGCGTGGCCGACACTGTGGGGAAACACAGGCAGGTCCCTCTGCAGGTTGTCACCTCCAACAGGCTGGGGCTTCCAACCCAGCAAGTTCAGGAGGGAGGGAGTGTCCTGAGGTTGGAAGCAAGGCAGCCCCAGCACCAAGTCTGTCTGACACAGCTGGGCCCATCCAGCCCCTGCTCTGCACCCAGGGAGGGGAACAGGGCAGGATTGCATCTCCAGACACACAAACACCAGACCATGGGCCTTGGCTGCACTGGCTGTCCCGGAGCCAGGAAGGATCCATGGAAACAGGGGGTGTCTTGGGAGAGATGCAAAAAGATTTCAGCTGCTCTCTGGGAAAGCAAACCATCAGCTGGTGACTCCAGTGCCAGACCCCGGGGCCAAGAGTCAGGAATGAGATGGTTAGGAGCCCAGCTGAGGATTCTTGCTGGAGATCTGGGCAGTGAACATGGGATTGGGAATGGGGCAGCAGTCCCTCTGCAGTCCTTCTTCCCAATCACCATGCACTTCCAAACCCCCTCCAGCAGCCCATGGGACAGGGGAAAACTGCTCTGGTTTGTGGAAGTGCCCATGGAAATGCCCCCAGCACATGGATCCAGACTGCCCAGATCCTTCTGCAGAGCCTTCATGCCCAGCACCAGATCCACAGGCCCACCCAGCTTGGTATTTTCCATGAATTTGGTGCTGGTAGACTCAATCAGCACTGAGCCCTGTTCCAGGGAAGCGCTGATCTGGAAACAGGAGCCCAGGAACCCCCAGCTGGGGGCATCTGGAATGGCCCCTTCAGTGTCCAGGGTCTGGAAATTCCTCTGCTGAGCAGCTTCACCTCCACTGGGCCTCTCCTGGGTCAAAGCTCTTCAATTCTGCAACAAAGGAGGCACAGAGCACCAACAGGCAAAAGGAAAATCTTCCAGGTCACTGCTCAGGAAAATCCAACACAAACAGTCAAGTCAGGTGCCTGAAGGCTTTTTCCCCCTGTCCCACAACAGGTCCCTTCTGTGTGGTCAGTGTCCCATGAGGAGGGAACATCTCCTGGCAATGTCACAGAATGTCAGTGGAGAATGGAGGCACTGGCAGCTCCTGGGAGCCCTGACCAAAGACTGTCCCTGCTCTGTGCCCTCGGGGGTCACCCTGACAGGGCCTCTGAGCTGGGACAGGAGCACGGGAGCCTCAGGAGGGAAGGTGAGCCCTGCTTGGGGACAGCGCTGGCACCAGGGCAGGGCAGGGCCATCCCTGGGGCCAGGGCAGCTGCGGGAGCTGTGTCCCAGTGCCAGCCCAGGCTGGAGCCACAGCCCTGCTGGGCACAGAGCTCCTGGCACCCCATGTCTGGGGCAGCTCAGCAGGGCAGAACTGGGGGCATCCAGCAGGACACGTGGTCCTGGCTGGGACGGTGGCGCCGGGCAGGGGATCTTCCCCAGGGGGCCTGGAGCAGTTTGGGGCTGCAGTGCCAGGAAGGGGCTGGAGCCAGACACTGCGGCCACCTCAGCACTGGCCCGAGCCCAGCCCTGGTGTCCCAGTACCACCACTGCCCAGCACTCCCCAGGGCCTGCAGAGACTGGAGATGCCACTCACCCATCTGTTCCCATGGCCCCTGGCCCCGCTGTGCTCCCACCTCCCCGTTCTCCCTGATCCCGGGCTCCTGGTGCCCGAGAAGAGGGCTCAGCCCAGCCCCCTGTTCAGCCAAGGGGCTGGAGTGGGCACAGGGACAATTGTGCTGGGACACAGCAGGTTTGGGGCTGGGCTCAGCTCCGGGGAAAGCTCTGGGAGGGCAGGGACAGTGGGAGCTGGGGGATGTGGCACTGGGGGCTGTTGGAGGATGGGTTGTGGTGGAGTGGGGCTTGTCCCCACAGGGTCCCCAGCTGCCTTTGGATCCCTGCCCGTCCCCCTGGGCCCCTCCCCAGGTGCCTGGGCCCTTCCAGGGGCAGCTGCCCCGTGCAGGAAGCTGGAGGGATGCCGGGGAGAGGGGCTGGATCCGTGCCGCAGGTGGGATGGACTCTGGGCCAGGGCTGGGCTGGTGGCCAGGGCTGGGGGCTGTGCCAAGCCGGGCTTTGGCCTGGGGGCTGTCGGGGAGGGTGCAGGGAGGAGTCCCGGCAGGGATAAAGGCTCTGCTGCCCTGCTGCAGCCTCAGGCAGCGTTCCCTGCTCCAAGAGGAAGATGAAGGTGGCTGTGCTCGGCGTGGCCCTGCTCTTCTCCATCCTGCTGTGCCTCCCAGCACAGAGCAAGGTGCGCCTCCAGGGACACGGGCTGGGCTCAGGGCTGGGGGCTCTTCCCAATTCCGGGGCTCTGCCGGGCCCCCCGGCCCCACCAGGGCCAATCCTGACCAACCTTTTGCTCTCCTTCCCCAGGCCCAGGATGGCAGTGGTGGTGAAGCTATATGTGCTGGGGTAAGTCCTGGAGCTGGGGCACCAGTGTGGGAACTGGGGGGCACTTTGGTCACCCCCAACCTTTCCCAGCACTGGGGACACCCCAGTCACTGGTGACATCTCATGGTCTCTCCACAGGAAGGTGCTGTCTATTCAAACGGCCAGGTGAGTACCCTGAGTTCCTCTGCTGAGCCCAGACCCTCCCCTCTCATGGCCATCACCCCCTAGGGCACCCCAGTGCCCCCCAGTGCATGCCAGCACAGCCCAGAGCTTCCCAAGGCTGCACCTTCCCCGGGGTCCCCATTGGATTCCCACCCATCCCAGTGCAGCCCAGTCAGCCCCAAGGAGCATCATGCCCCGTCCATTTCCTCTCCTCTTTCCCTCCAGTCCTTTCCCTTTCTCATTGCCCATGGCAGGGGTGTCCCCAAATCCCCCTCCTTGCCTGCCCCTCCCAAAGCCCCTCCCAAACCCATCAATTTTGTTCCTCTGCCCCTGCTTTCCCCTGCCCCCACCCACTCCCCCCTTCAGCCCCCGTGGTCCCCCCACTAGAATTCCTGCCTCCCCACCCACATTCCCCAATTCCCATCCGTTCAACACCCCCAGCCCATCCCTTGGGACCCCCAGTCCCCTCCAGTTCACTCCCTATTGGGCCCCCATGTCCCAGTCTGTCCCTTCCTCCTCGGTGGCCCCAGATTCCCCCTGCTCTCCTTCTGACCATCCCCACCCTGGTCCCTGCAGGAACTGGGATCAGATGAAACTGGCTGGAGTGGGGCTGGGGCGAGCAGAAGGGATTTTCCCCCTCAGACCAGGGGTAGCCACAGGGCCTGGGGACACCTGTGCTCCCCTGGCCCCACAGGGCCCATTCCAGACTAAACTTTTGCTCTCTGTCTGCAGACAGCCATAGGAGGAGTTATAGGTGGATGCATTGGGGTAAGTGCTGGAATTGGGGCACCAGTGTGGGAACTGGGGGCCAGTTGGTTCCCCACATGCCTTGCTGGGGCTGGGGACACCCCAGTGACCAGTGACATCTCCCCATCTGTCTCCAGAGAATTAATGGTGTCCAACGAGTGAAGAGGTCTGAGGTGGGTACCTGGAGTTCTGCTGGGCCCAGAGCTTCCCCTGTCCTGGTCATGACCCTCCAGGCCATCCCAGTGCACGCCAGTACACCCCAGTGTGCCCCAGTACAGCCCAGCATGCCCCAGTATCCTCCAGTCTGGCTCTAACCCTGCCTTTCTCCCCAGCCCCCCGTGGCCAAGCAGGCACAGCTTCTGCGGGAGTGATGCCCGGCTGCCCCTCTGGATGCCCCGGTGAGAAATCTTGGGGCCTTCTCCAGCCCCACCAAAGATCCTCGGGGGCCAGGGCAGATCCCTGAACCCCTTGGGCTGTGCAGACCTTGGGGATGGCTGAGGGACATGGAGGGGGCTGTCCCTGACCCATGTCCTGGGCTTGGGTGGACGGAGCTGTCCCCAAGGACAGTGCCTTGCACTGAGGGCTCTGGGGACACCCAGTGTCCCTGTAGGAGCAGGGAGGGCTCTGGGAGGTTTTGGGATTTTCCAGGCTGAGGGGCTCTGGGGACACCCAGTGTCCCTGTGGGAGCAGGGAGTGCTCTGGGAGGTTTTGGGATTTTCCAGGCTGAGGGGCTCTGGGGACACCCAGTGTCCCTGTGGGAGCAGGGAGGGCTCTGGGAGGTTTTGGGATTTTCCAGGCGGAGGGGCTCTGGGGGCCACCTGGATCTCCAGAGCCAAGTCCAGTCCCAGGTGTATCTGGGGCTCCAAATCCCTTCTCCTGCCACAGGTCCCTGCAGAGAGAGGGGAGGGGACAAGGGCCCTCCCATGTCCCAGTGGACACCGGGGGGATAATTTGGGCTCTTCCCTTCAGGCCTGGAACTGGTGGTGACACTCATGTCCTGCCCCTCTCCAGCAGCATGAGGAGATGATCATCCCTGGAGAACCCCCCTGATCCCCTGGGAGCCCTGGGAATTTCCCTGGGAGAATCAATAAACCCCTTCAGCACAGCAGCTGTGGGTGTCCGTGTGGGCTGGTTCTCATCTCCATGTGTGTGTGTCCCCTTCCTTGTCCCTGTGTGTCCCTTGTCCCTCTCTCAGCCGTGGCAGTCTCTGGTTCCTCCCCTGCCATCAGCAGAGCCGCTCTGGGGGCTCCCAGGGCTCTCTCTCCTTTCCCCCTCCTGTGGCTGTGGGACACACAGGAACGAGGCAGGGAGTGCATTCAGAAGAGGCTGCGTGATCTCTCCATGCAAGAGAGACCCCAGTTTATTTTTTCTGATTCCTGTTATACTTTCTCAGATGTGCCCACCTCAGAGGTGGGACCCTTGGGAACCATTGGCCAGTTCAGAGACCACCACAAAAGTCCCTCCTCTGGGAACAGATGTGGAAAACACTCAATAGTTTACATTGCGTGTCCTTGTGTATGAAAACCGTGCCTGGGAATGGAATTTCCCAAAACCAAAACAGGCAGGCATGAGCATGGCAACACCCTCCTGCTGCTCTGGCACAGCCTGGGATGTCCCTCCACAGCTGGGAGGGATGAGGGGCAGCCAGAGCAGCCTCTGGAGCCCCCAGGGCTTGGGGCACAGAGGGAAGCAGCTTCTGCCCAGGGTTCTGGGAGCCCCATCCCCAGGGAGCACAGCTTGGGGTCCCAGCAGGAGCGGAGCACAGACAGGAGCCTGGAGCTCAGGCTGCTCTGTTCTGTCTGGGAGCCACAGTGCTTCCCTGCCCCAGGATCAGCATTCCTGGGCTCCTGCCTGTTGGGAACGAGGGGCTGAAGGTCACCTGAAGGATCCCTGGCTGTTCAGGTGCCATCCTTGAGGTGCCTCTGCCCAAATCCAGGGGCAAAAGGGACCACGTGCCAAGGTCAATAGTACGGGATTCCCTGAACAATAAAATGTGAGGGAGAGAGGGGGAAGGGCAGGAAGAGATGGAGAAGGGAGGGAGGGAGATCCATCAGAAGGTGAGCACCACCCATGGATCCAGGTGTGTCCTGTTGCTCCTTCTTCCCCTGGAGATTCTTGGTGCTGGGGGGTCCTGAGGTCATTCCGAACTTTTCCCTGTTTATCCATTTTAGCAAACTAAGGATCTATGCTCATGGCCTACACAGCTCTCTGCCATTGCCTAAACAATTCCCTGTCCTCGGGTGCTGGTCAGTCCCTGCTCAGGCTGTCTCTTCTCTTCAGCCAGAGGTTTCTGAGCTCGGTGGCCGTGAGTTGGTGGTCGCCATCTGCCCCTCTGGAATTCCCTTTGACCCAGCCGGAGCTGATTCCAGCACGGGATTGCTGGCTTGGATTTCCTTGTCCACCACCAGGGATGCCTTCTGCTTCCCGATTAGAAAAAACGCTTGTCGTCCGGCGAGAGAGATGACCTGAAGATCAGGATTCTCTAGAACACGTGGTTTATTGGTCGTGGGAATGCAGCTTGACTAGGGAAGAGTCCAGGGATCCAGTGCAGAGTCCAAGAGGGTCCGAGGGAAGGCAGGCAAATAGGGGGAACTCTCTGTTACATTCCATTTTAACCCCTTCTATCGTGAATATGCTAATGAACATTAACCAATCACCTCTAGATACAAAACCTACAGAATCTACATACAGCCTATGGGAGCTACAACATTATAATACTACTCTACATACCAAAACCTGTGAAACCCACCTTATCTCTGATACCTGAGAAGGTGCTGCCTTTCATTCATCCTTTTGTCTTGGCAAGGGTGTCACTGACCCACCCAGCCAAGGCCTTTCAGCTGCTTAATCACCTTCTTCTTGTCCATGCTTACAGCTCAAACTTTGCTTTTAATTCTATTCCTCTTGTGGGTTTCATAGTTTTAGAATCTTTTACTATTAAATTATCTCTACAGGGGCTAGCTACTTTATCCTCCCCAACACTTCCCCAGCTTTGTTTACCTCCCCCAAGGTCCAAGATAAACCCTGGACAGTTGTCCCACCTTGATCTTTCCTCAGTCTGCTCCGTTCTGCGCTTGTCTCGTGGCAAAGTCCTCCTGTGGTGATGGTGTTTGGGACGGGCAACTGCTGCTCCTTAATCCCAGCACCAGTGGAGCCTCCCAGCCCCCAGGAGTCCTCCCTGGGTGTCCCCAAGCTGTCCCCAAGCTGTCCCCTCAGTGTTCCAGTCCGGTGATCCTCTGGAGACCCCCCCAGCCCCACTTCACGCAGGTCCCAGAGCACAGTGTGGCCCTTGAGGGTCGGGACTGTGACATCTCCGGAATGGGGTTTGGGAGCCCCTTGGTGCCCCAGAATGGGGTTTGGGAGCCCCTTGGTGCTGCGGAATGGGGTTTGGGAGCCCCTTGGTGCTCCGGAATGGGGGTTTGGGAGCCCCTCATGCTCTGGAATGGGGGTTTGTATCGCTGTGGGGGACACACGAATGAGGCAGGGAGTGCATCAAAGAGGCTGCGTGGAGCTCTTGCAAGCAAGAGACCCCTCCTTTATTTTCCTGACTCCTTTTGTACATTTACACATGTGCCCACCCCAGAGGTGGGACCCTTGGGAACCACTGGTCGTTTTCCAGAGACCATCACCGAAGCCCCTCCTCTGGGAACAGATGTGGGAACTTCGGTAGTTTACAGAACATGACCTTGTGCATCAAGACCGTGCTTGGGAATGGAATTCCCAAAACCAAAACATGCAGGCACGAGCATGGCAACAGGCTTGGGACCCCCTCGGAGCTCTGGAATGGGGGTTTGGGAGCCCCTCGGTGCTCCGGAATGGGCGATCCAAGAGTCCCGGTGCTGGGGGTCCCCCCTCACCTCTCGCCGCCCCCCCGGGCCCCAGGAGCACCCCCGGCCCCGGAGCCATCGCGCTGCTCCGCTGCGGCCCCGCCCACAGCCCCGGCCCCGCCCCCAGAGCCGCCTCCGGCCCCACCATTGGCGCTGCTCTTTGCTGCCCGCCAATGGCAGTCCGAGTTGGGAGTGACGTCACTGGTGGCCGGGCAGATCCCGGCGGGGGCGGGGGGAAGGCGGAAGCGAAAGCTACGGAGGGGGCATGGGGGGAGGGCCCAGCAGAATTCCAGGGAATTCCCTGGGATCCCTTCCTGGCATAATGTGCTAGTGTGACTTTATGATGCTTGTATCCCCAATCCTCTGCTCTGGTTGTGCTGTATATTCAGTTCTGTACCTTTCAAATGGTTCTGGGAGTGAAGGGGGAGAAAGCAGCAGCAGCAGTTTGTTTTGAGAAAAGTGCCTGAGTGCCACACGTCCTTGCTGCGGCGTTGGTCTGAGGCCCGGACAGCGCTGGGACAGAGATCTCCTGTGCTCTGAGTCACTTTGAGCTGCCTGAGGCAGAGCTGTGCCCCCGGCCCCGCCCCACCCCACACCGACCAATCAGATGGCTGCGTGTGGTTGTCTCCGCCTCTCGATTGTGACGTCACAAAGGGCGGGACGCTCAGCCTGGAACGTCACTGAGCTCCCATTGGCTGTGGCTGAGAGGGCGGGGCTTGCCTGGAGTATAAAAGGCGCTGCGATGAGAGCCAGGCACCAGAGCCGCCCCTGGGTCTGCAGCGGCCCGGCCGGAGACGGCGAGGGGCCGGGAGGGAGGTCTGAGAGCTGAGGTGGTGCAGGGACGGACACCCGCCGGAGCATCCCCCGGGGACTATGGATCGACGGACACCGACAGAGCATCCGCCGGGGCGAGGAGGATGGATAGCGGCGGAGAATTCCGCTGGGGCCAGGATGATGGAGACACCCCCGGGGAGAGGCGGACGGACAGCGGGGCGAGCGCCCAGCAGGGGACGAGGACAACGGATACCGGCGGAGCATCCCCCCGGGCTGAGGAGGACGGAGGCAGCCCGGCCCCTGGGCCTGCCCCAGGGTGAGGAGGACGGACACCAACAGAGAATTCCCCCAGGGCAACGATGACAGAGACAGCCCCGGGCTGAGGCAGATGGACACCGGGGCGAGCATCCTGCCTGGAGAGTGGGGCACGGACACCGACAGAGCATCCCCCCGGGGCGAGGAGGACGGTGCCGGGATCGGGCGCAGATGACAACTGACACCCGCCGGAGCATCCTCCTGGAGGCGCGGATGACGGACAGAGACAGAGCATCTCCCCGGGGCAAGGACGACGGACACCGGACGGAGCATCCCCCGGGGGACGAGGACGATGGAGAGAGCACAGAGCATCCCCCCAGGGCCAGGAGGATGGAGCCCAGCCCCGGTCGTCCCCCGGGCTGAGGAGGAAGGAGCAGCCCCTCCGGTGTCCCCCCGGTGCTGCCCTCGGAGCCAGCGCCGCGCCGGAGCCCCGGGACCGCCTGTAGCCCTCAGCGCCCCCGGCTGCACCAAGGGAGGCACCGAGAAGCGCCGGGGACACGAGGGACTGCGACGGCCACCCCAAATCGGAGGGCCTGCCAAAGGGAAGGGCAAAATAAAATTGGCAAAAAGCCCATCAGGTGTTGGGATTGATCTTGGCTTGCCCAGCAAAGACACCAACAACTCCCAAAGCCCCCGCCCTGGCCATGGCAGAGGAGCACGGAGACCCCCGTGTCGCTGTTGGACACAATAATGGAGGCAGGGAGTGATTCAGAAGGGCTGCGTGGTCTCTTTTCAGGAAGGAGACCCCGGTTTATTTCTCCGGCTACTTTTATGCTTTTTCAGATGTGCCCACCTCTAGAGGTGGGACCTTTGGGAACCATTGGTCAGTTCCAGAGACCACCACACGAAAATCCCTCCTCTGGGAAATTTGTACAAAAACAAGGTAGTTTACTTTATGTGACCTTGTGTACCAAGAAAGTGCCTGGGAACAGAATTTCCCAAAACCAAAACATGGTGGGCACGAAGTATGGCAACACCCCCGGGCCCTCAGCCGTGGCCAGGAGCACGGAGGGCCCGGGGTTGTCTCCGTCCCCCTCCTCCCGGGGCACTCCTGGGGGGTCTTCAGCCCTCTCCTGGTGGGGAACAATTGGGGCTGGGGGGTTCTGTGTCCGTGTCACACTGGGGCATGCTCAAGGATTCTCTGGAATTCCCTGAAATTGATGGAATCTGTCCTCATCCCGGTGTCAGAGGCGCTCCCAGCCGCAGCCGGGCCAGCGGGTTTCTGCCTGGCTGCTGCCTTTGGCCACGGCTGGACGGGGCTTGGAGCAGCCCGGGGCAGTGGGAGGTGTCCCTGCCACGGCAGGGCTGCCACGGGATGGGCTTGAAGGTCCCTTCCAACCCAAAGCGTTCCTGGATTCTCCTCCTGGCATTCTCAACGTGTTTCACTCAGCTCTTGAAATGTGATCAACACCAGCTGATATTGGAGTTCAATATTTAGGTGATGCTTATGAATGTTTTCTTTTCTCTTGGATCCCAGCTTTTGGTGTCATTTTCTGGCAATGTCACCATTTGTATCACCCACACCTCTAAAACTGGATGAACTCACTTTTCCTTTCATTTCCCCCATTCAGAGAGGAGAGGATTAAAATGAGGTCGAATTTTTCCAAAGTCTAATATCAATCAAGGAATATTTAATGAAAGACCACCCACGGCAAGGACTTTCTCAGTTTGCCATCTCTCTTCAGAACGGCCAGAGGTTTTATTGTTTTTTTTTTGGTTTTTGTTTGAGTTTTTTTTGTTTTGTTTTGGTTTGGTTTTTTTATTGCTTGTGGGCATCTTCTTTATTAAATAAATAGTTTTTTCCACTTTTCTCCAATGAAGTTCTTTTTTCCCTGACTGGATGTGGGGTTGGGGCCGTTTGGGTTTTGCTTTCCAGAGGAACCCCTTTGGAGGTTTCCTCCCAAATTTGCCCCAAACCAGGACAGTCCTGCACACACAGGGCTGTTCCAGGAGATGGTTCAGCCCGGCTGTCACTTCATTAAGGGCACCAAGCGGGTGAGGTTGGTGGAGAGGAACATCTCCAGCCGGGAGCAGCTCCTGCCCTTGGGCAGCGATGTGGGGCTGTACGGGGGGGACACCTCCTCTGGGGAGAAGTTGCCAGCTCCTGGAGCTGCGGCCCAGGTGTCACGACCTGCTAATGCAGGCAGGAATCATGATGGTTCGAGTTTGATCTCAAGGTGCAAAAGATATAACAAGGGACAATAACAATTTGCTCAAAAGCAGTACACTTTATTAAGCGCACCTCCACTGTATCGATAGAAAAGAGAGAAAGAGAGAGAGGGGAGAGGGATAAAGTAAAAGAGAGAGAGAAAAGTGGGTATAGCTACCGATGGAGAGAGGATATCCTCGTGGTCCTGCCAATAGATCCGTCTTCTTCCGTGGGGAGATCTCAGAATTCGGGCGATCTTGAGGTATCTCTTATAGTCCTTTCTGAAGCGACAGGCAGTTGGCCAGAAGGTGAGCTCAGCATCACGTGAATCAGGTGCAGCACTCCAGCACTTAGAGCAAATAACCACCTCAGGAACAGGTACGAGTATAGGACAAGCACAGGACAGGCCGGCCCAAGACCAGTCTGCCGTGAAGCTCTATTGTCCAAGCTGGTTCCTAGGGGGATGTATTGGTCCAACGAGCGCACCTGTGGACAATGGCTGGCAGTCTTCCCACCTTAGCCAGGCCAGAACTGCTGTATTGGTGAGGAGGTTTTTAGTCCCAGTCCCTTTTGGGGTCTTCAGTCCTTGTCGATGATCGTGAGGCAGATGAGGAACTTAGGGACCGTCTCTTACACCATCCCTGGATGTGTTTAAAAAAAGTCTGGATGTGGCACTTGGTGCCATGGTTTAGTTGAGGTGTCAGGGCCTGGGTGGGACTCGATGGGCTTGGAGGTCTCTTCCAACCTGGTCATTCTGTGATTCTGTGATCTCCCAGCAGCCCTGCTCTGTCTGTGAACAGCAGCAGGCAGAGCTTTCCTTAGGAGTGGGAGTGTTACCAAAGTTCAGTAAAATCAGAAACTCCTTCACCCCAATGCAGCATTCAGAAGCAGCATTCTTTATTCAGCTGGATGCAGGGGGGGGACAGCTCCTCCAAAGCTGTGTGTGCTGAGCACAGGAAAGTTTCTGTTTATATTCTGTATTTTGGATACATATTCATTGCTTGTCCCAGACTGAACAGACATATGATAATCATTTCCCTGAAATCATTAACACATTTCCCCTCCTCTTTTGCATGCCCTCTTCTGCCCTGGGGGTCTCTCTGGTGGTCCCTGGTGGTCACAGACCCCAATGTTCCAGCTGGCCTGGCTGAGCTGGGAGGACACTGAGGCTGCTGAACTTCCAGTTCCCCTTCTTACACAATGGGCATTGTGTGGTTTCCATGGGCCAGGGTTTTGGAGAAGGAGCATTGTGTCATCTCACCAGGTGCAGAGGATTGATCATCTGGAAACATGAGGTGACAGAGTGGGCTGTGACATCTCAGAGTGTGTTATGTGAGGTCATGGAGGAGCTACAGCATCATGGGCCATGTCTGTGACATCACAGAGCCAGCTGTGACATCACAGGGCAGAGGTCTGACATCATAGAGCAGGTTATGACATCACAGAGTTTGCTGTGACATTACAGGGTGGCTGTGTGATATCACAGAGTGGGTTGTGACATCAGAGACAGGCTGTGTGACATCATGGGGGGCTGTGTGACATCATGGGGGCCTGTGTGAGGTCACTAGGTTGGTCACTCTGCCCCAGCTCCCCCTCACAGTTTCCCCCAAGAACTCCAATGCTGTTCATGCCCAGAAGGGTCCCCTGTCCCTGGTACCCCCCCAGTGCACCTGGAGCCACAGCCTCCACCAAAGGATGTTCCACAGGAGCGACCCCAGAGCCTGACACGGGGACAAGGGGCTGGGCTGTGTGACCAGGACATCAAGGACAGGGATTCTCCAGGTCCCTGTGGCATGGGCTGGGCTCCCCAGGGCAGGAAAGATGTCTGGCAGCTGCAGCAGGCTCAGGGAAGGGCTCCAAGGTGGGGCTGCAGCCCTTGGGCTGTCAGGAGAGGCTGAGGGAGCGGGGCTTGTCCAGCCCCAGGCAGGGAAGGCTGAGGGGCTCCCCATCCCAGCCTGGCAGTGCCCCCCAGGAGGTGCTGGAGAACACAGAGCCAGGCTCTTCACCGGGGGCCTGCTGGGAGACAAAAGACAATGAGCAGAGGGTGAAAGAGGGGAGGCTCAGCCAGGACAGGAGGAAACCTTTGTTCCCATGGGCTCAGCCAGGTGCTGAGATGCTGCCCCCTAATCCCTGTCCTTTGGGATTTTCCAATCCAGACCAAATCAAGCCTGGAACCACTTGGTCTGACCCAGTTTCTGACAGCTTGGGCTGCTGATTGCTGAGCTCCTTTCCAATTCAGCTCTCTAATGGTGCTGGGACAGTGCTGGTCCCTGTTTTAGACTGAAGCAGAGCAGATGGGACAGGAGCCCTGCAGGCCTGGAGGGGACCTGCAGCTTGCCAGAAGCACATCTTCATTAGCTGGGTCATTGGAGCACTTCTAAGAAATGTCCAAGTTTTCCCACCAGCAGGAGAGATCAGGAATTTCCTGGAACTGTACAATGGCATGAGAAGAAATCCTGATCTTGCCCTCTCCTTGTGTCACTGGCTGGGCTTGTGTTTCTCATGGAGCTGTGCCTTCCCTTGGCTTTGTTGGCTGACAAGAAATGAACATCCCTCTGTGTCTGGGGCAGCTCCTTCTGCAAGGAAAGCAGGTGGGAGTTGGTGCCAAGGAGCTGAAAGCTGCAGGTGCAGCCTGGAGTGGAGGGAGCTGAGATTTGCACAAGGCGGCTCTGAGTGCCAGGGCTTGGATGGGGGAAATGGTGGGGTGGGGACAGGGACAAAGTTTGATTGATTGAAAGCCATGAAGGGTCTTGATGTTCATCAGAGCAGCTTAGGAGGTGCTGGGGATCAATATCAACTGGAGATTGCTGATATCAATCTATAAAGAGGAAAACAAAACTTAAGAGGACCAAAAAAAAACCCTAAAAAAACAAACCTCGCATTTTTTTTAAAAAATCATATATTCTTTTTGAATACACTTCTGAAATCTGTCCAATTAACCCCAGAAGAATTGAAGACTTAAAATGAAATTATTCCCAGGGCCTTTTCTTGTTAGAATGCTTTGGAATGTTAATGAGCCTTTGGCACTGAATTCCTGAACTCAAGAGCTGAAGACTGAACAAGCCTCTGGAGAGCTAAAATTCATCAGGGAACCTCCAAGTTGCTAAGGATCCATCCTCAGCAGAGCAGATTGAAGAGATTCCAGGAGCTTCCAGCTGCTCAAGAGCTGTGAGCTCACATGCAGGCACAGGGGCTCCATGGTGGCATCTGAGGGGTCTCTGGGCTCCTGAAGATCTCTTTGGTCACACTAAGTCACAGGGGCTCTGTGGTGACATCCCAGGGCTCCTTAATCTTCCTAAGGGTCATGCGGTGACAGTCCCAGGGCTGCAGAGTGACAGCAGAGGTGTCTGTGCCCTGCCAAGGAGCCAAATTGTCCCAGGCAGTGGCAGGAGTCCAGTGGTGACATCCCTGTGCTCCTAAAGAACAGTGAGGTCACCGACACTCACAGGGGCTCCATGGGAACATCCCAGGAGTGTCCAGGCTGCCAAAGAGCTGGGATGTCACAGACACTCACAGGGGCTCCAGGGGACATCCCAGGAGTGTCCAGGCTGCCAAAGAGCTGGGATGTCACAGACACTCACAGGGGCTCCTGTCATGGGCAGAGTGGCAGCTTCAGGCAAAGTTTATTAGAGAAGCTCCTGTTGGGTCATGAGGTTCACAAAGAACCCCCAATGACCACATTATACCCCCAAGCTCCCCCAAACCAGAAGCCCCAGGCTTTCTAAACTCCTTCGGGGAGAGGATCCTGGCAGTGCCTGGATCCAATCCCAGCCCCAGACTTTCTCAAGGATTTGTGCCTAAAGGATTATACAGGTGGAATTCAACCTTTGTACAACTTTGTCCCACAACACTAAGGATGGCAAACCAGAAGTATTTATGTACATATAGATGTGAATGATTATGATCATGATTAGACAAAAAGGTCTTAATCAGAATGATTTACTCCACAGTGTAGGAACTCTAACATCCATTTAAATATAATGCTCTAGGAAGCAATTTTGAAGCAATTGTATTTAAGCAAAAGCAGTTATTAACCAGAGATGGGTGTCACTCCCCCAGACCAACGACCATGGGAAAATCTCTTTAGCTCAGCCTCAGGCAGTGACCTTGAGGGGTGTCCACACTCCAGGGAGGAATCTCCACATCCTCCCAAGAAGGGAAATGTCAGGAGATGCTGCAGTTAAAATTTGGGATGGGGCTGTTCTAGTCTGAAGTGCTGCCCTGTCAGTCAGATGTGCCCAGGCTGTGCCAGCTCAGCAGCTCTGAGAAGCTCTCAGTGGTGTCACTGGGTTGTTGCTTTCTCTGGGGATTTTAGCAGCTCTGCCACAGTTTCAGCTCCCTCTCAGCATGTGGAACTTTGGGATGGAGGAGCCAGGCTGCTTTCAGCATTCTCCCTCCCCAAAGCAGCATGATCCCCGTCTTCATTTCCCACTGGGGGCTTTGGAAACAGGGCCTTGCTGGAGCTGTTTGAGCCCATTGCAGGCAGAGCCTCCTGCTCCAGCAGGAACTGCCTTTCCTGTGCCATGGCCAGGCCAGGTCCTGCTATAAATATAAATATAAATATAAATATAAATATAAATATAAATATAAATATAAATAGCAACAAATTTAAGAATTAGCAGCGATTTTAATACCAATTTAATATAAAATTCAAGATATAAAAAAATTTGGCGATGATTAGTTAAGTTTGGTAAAGGTTCTGCTAAGGCATAAGCAAAACTGACTGGGGTACAGGGTGGGGTTCTCACCCTACCTCAGGTACAAAACAGAGCAATTCAGACTACACTTATTTACTTTCTGCTAATATATATTCATCAATGTTTCCCTAAGTTTCCTCCTATTTTCAATTCTAAAAATCTATGTCACTGTACTTCAAGGCACATGCTTCACTTGTTTTTGGGAGTCTTCTGTCTTCTTTTGGTGGTCTTCTGGATGAAGGCTCACAGTCATCTTCATTGTCACCTGGATAACCTTACAGGTTGCACAGGCCCACCAAGATCTGTGTATGTTACACGGCATCATATTCCAAATATAAGCCTTAAATAAAAACACAACTTAGATTCTGTACCTGGAACCAACCAATTTGTCCATCTCAAGGCTGATCTTCCAATTATCCCAAGGCCTATTCTGTTTTGGGATATTATTTATCTGAAATTAAGTCCTGTATCCTTTTTTTTATTATTATTATTTTTCATAAGTATCTGCAAACATCTGTTTTGTGACACTAATCACATATCATTTGTCTTTCTGTAAAATATTGATGTAGTTACAATTTAGTTACCACAAATTCATACTCATTTATCACAATCCCTATTATTGCCATGGCCTCCTTGGATCCACAGTATCACTATGGACCATTGGTTCCATGTGGCCCTGCTGTGTCACAATGGCTTCTTGGTTCCATGAAGCCCAACTGTTTCACAACTGACCCTTGATTACATCAGGTTCTGTAGTGTCAAAATGGTCTCCTTGGTTCTGGACTGTAACAATGGACCCTTGGTTCCATGAGATTCCATGATGTCACAATGCTCTCCTTGGTTCCACGAGGCCTTGCTGTGTCACAATGGCCGCTTGGTTCCATGAGCATCCCTAGTGTCACCATGGTCTCCTTGGATCTGCATTGAAACAATGGACAATTGGTTTCATGGAACCCTGCTGTGTCCCAGTGAAGCCTCAGTGACATGAGGTTCTGTAGTTGGACAATGGTCTCTTTGGTTCAACAACACTTTGGAGTGTAACAATGGCTACTTGGTTCCCTGAGCTTCCATAGTGTCAGCAATGGTCTCCTTGTTTCTGCAGTGTCCTAATGAACCCTTGGTTCCATGAGGTTCCTAAATGTCACTGGTCTCCTTGCTTCCATGTGTCCCTGCTGTGTCACCACAGCCCCGTGGTTCCATGAGTTTCTGTACTGTCAACAATGGTTCCTTTGTTCCAATGAGGCCTTGCTATGTCACAATGGACCCTGGGTTCCATGAAGTTCTTTGGTGTCACAATGGCCCCTGGGATCCATGAAGTTCTGTAGTGTCTCCATGGTCTCCTTGGATCCCCATTGTCATCATGCACAATTCCTTCCATGCAGTCCAAATGGGTCAGAATGTCCCCTCAGTTCCATGAGGCCCTGCTTTGTCCCAATGGCCCATTGGTT
Organism: Phylloscopus trochilus trochilus; assembly: GCA_016584745.2. Lineage (NCBI taxonomy): Eukaryota > Metazoa > Chordata > Aves > Passeriformes > Phylloscopidae > Phylloscopus > Phylloscopus trochilus. The sequence goes on along the minus strand of WQNJ02000048.1, from coordinate 5,602,921 downwards.
CCATAGGTTTTATGCTGTACCAATGGACTCCTTGGTTCTAGGAGTTACCCTGCCCTGAGCAGGGGTTTCTTTGGTTCCAGCAAGGCCCTGCTGTGCCTCAATGCACCCTTGGTTCCACGAGGCCCTGCTGTGTCACAATGCACCCTCTATTCCATGAGACCCTACAGAGTCACAATGGACCCTTGGGTGCATGAGGTTCTGTCATGTCACACTGGACTTTTCATTCCATGAGTTTTTGTACTGTCAACAACAGTTTCCTTGGTTCCACAGTGTCACAATGGCCCCTTGGTTCCATGGGCTTCTGTAGTGTAACATGGTCACCTTGATTCCATGAGGCTCTGCAGTGTCACAATAGAAACCCTTGTTCCATTAGGCCTCCAAGTTTCACAAAGTTGGATTCCATGAGGCACCACAATGTCACAATGGACCCTTGGTTCTGTGAGGTTCCACAGCATCCCAATGGTCACCGTGGTTCCATGAGTTTCCTTAGTGTCACAATGGTCTCCATGGTTCCATTGGGCCCTGCCTTGTCACAATGGTCCCCTGGGTTCCAAGGAGGCCCTGCTGTGCCACAAAGGACCCTTGGTTCCATCAGGTTCCGTGGTGTCACCATGTTCTTCTTGACTCTGCAGGGTAACCATGGACCACTGGTTCCACACAGCCTGGCTGTGTCACAAATGTCTCTTTGATTCCATGACTGCCACAACAGAGACTTGTTTCTAGGAGGGTCTGCACTGTCACAATTGTCTCCTTGATTCCATGAGCCCCTGCTGTGGCACAATGGACCCTTGGTGAAACAAGGCCTTGCAGTGTCTCAGGAGTCTCCTTGGTTCCAGGAGGAACACAAAAGCTTTCATCAGCATTGAACAACACTTACTTTACACACCTGGGAACCTCTGTCTGCATTCCACAGAAGGGTTCAAGCTGAGGATGGCACCAGCAGCTTCCACCTGCAACAGAGATCCAGGACAGGGACAGAGAATTCAGCTGAGAGACTCAGAGAATTCTGCTTGCAGAGCTCATTTCTGGTGACACTGTCCCTTGTAGAAAGGTGACATCATTCCAGGCAGCCTGTCCTGAGCATGTGGCTCCTGGGTGGTCTTTGTTGTTTAGGAAAACTGCTCAGGATTTTTCATTCTTTCCTCACGAAGAAGAAAAATCCTCCTGGGCCTGTGTGCAGGCCGAGGCCTGAGGAGAGCAGGTGGGACATGGTGCAATGGGCTGGGACAGTCAGCTGCAGAGCTCAGGGGACAAGGTTGTGCTGCAGGGCACAGGGATGTCAGTGCCAGGTGGGCAATGTCAGACCTGGTGAGGTTGGGGTGAGGAGCAGCTTGTCCAAACAGGGTCAGCCTGCAAGGGGCTCATTCTTCACTGTGCTCAGACATAAGGAGACATTCAGCATCAAGATCACTCGGGGGATGTTTCTATCCACTCTTTACTGATCTGGAAAATAAAAAATGCTTGATTAAAAAAAGAGAAAGTCACGAGGTGCACTTTCAAATCTTCCTCCTTAACAGGACTCCAAACTGACTCCAGTCAGCTGCACAAGCTCTGGAGACTTGAAGACATTAGAAGGAAGGTAAATGGCTCCGATAGGGCTTTCTGTATTTTCATCAGCCCCATGATTGATTTGGAGCTGAGTCCAGGACCCCCAGGCACTGAGAGAAGGTTGAAGAAGCTGCTGAAGGAGTCAGAAGCAAAACCCCAAGTGCCTTGGAGCATCCCTGGGCCCCAGGGAGGGCAGGGAGTGCCAAAGGCTGCCCAGGCACTGGTGAGAGCAGCTCCTTGAGGCCAGGATTGCAGGGAGCCCAAGGCTGTGAGCAGGGACTGCAATGCTGAGCCAGGCCTGGGCTGGCTGGAGGGAGCAGAAAGGCCAAGGCCTGAGCCCAGGCCTGGCACAGCAGGGCCTGTCCCTCGCGGCTGGCTGGGGGCTGTTGGTGGGGCAGGGGGATGGCAGGGGCAGCAAGGACAAATGTCCTAAAGCTGCAAGGCCTGCCAGCCTGCTGAGGGAGGGGCCAGGCAGAAGCCAAGTGCAGGCTTTCCTGCAAGGAAAGTTCCTTCTGTGGGGCCTGCAGAGGCGCTGGCAGAGCCCAGGGGACAAAGGCCTGGGTGCCTGTGGCCCTGCCAGCCCTGCCCAGCCCTTGGCCATCTCTCCTGCAGCTGGGAGTGTGGATCTGCTGGAGGGCAGGAGGGCTCTGCACAGGGCCCTGGACAGGCTGCATCCAGGGCCCAAATCCAACCATGGCAGCTTGAACAAGACCAAGGGCCGGCTCCTGCACTTTGGCCACAACAAGCCCTGCAGTGCCACAGGCTGGGGACAGAGTGGCTGGACAGTGGCCAGGCAGAAAGGGACCTGGGGCAGTGCTGGACAGCAGTCTGGACATGAGGCAGCAGTGTGGCCAGGGGGCCAAGAAGGCCAATGGCTCCTGGCCTGGATCAGGAATGGTGTGGCCAGCAGGAGCAGGGCCGGGATTCTTCCCTTCTGCTCAGCACTGCTTGGGCAGCACCTCGAGTGCTGTGTCCAGCTCTGAGCCCCCCAATTTAGAAAGGACATGGAGGGGCTGAAGCATGTCCAGAGAAGGGCAACAAGGCTGGTGTAGCGTCTGGAACACAAGTCCTGTGAGGAGTGGCTGAGGGAGCTGCAGATGCCTGCAGAAAATTCCTGAAGCACTTGGAGGATGATCCTGCTCCCCAAAGGAACGTTCCCACCGTGCCAACTCAGGAACTAAAATGGGGAGTGGGGCCAGAGAAGAAAGGGCAAACAGAGATGGGCTCTTTGCAGGGGAGGGTACAGGGGTAGGCCAGAGGAAGAAATTTGGAGCAGGAGAAAAGAAAGAAAGCCAAGATGAAGCAAAGGAAATGCTCAGGGCAGCTGGGAGGTGGCTGCCAGGCAGCCCTGGCTCTGCGGAACGTCTGCAGTGGCACAGCAAACTCCCAGCTGATGGGAACAAACTTTCTGGCTGACTTCAGAGGCCACCACAAACCTGAGGGGTTTCCCTGCTGTGGCCCAGCCCTTCCTGGCCCCAGGGGCTGCTGGCATTTGTGCTCCCTCAGATTCATCTCCCCACACCAACCCCATGGGGGTGCTCAGGCCTGCTCTGGGCAGGGCAAACAGGGGCTCCTGAGGCAGTGCTGCCGTGGCTGTGCCTGCAAGGCTGCGGCAGCTGTGTGAGCTGGGGGAGAGGCCAGGGCTGCAGAGGGGGGATGTTGTTGGCAGGTGCATGAGGAGGCTGTGGGCCGCTGGCCTGGGGTGTCCAGCGCAGGGGGGATGGATCAGGCCCTGCTCTGCTGCTCCTTGCCGTGTGCTTGCCCAAGGCCCTTGCAGAGCCCCAGCTGTGCTGTTTGCCCCCAGCCTGCCCACGGCCAGCCTGGGGCTGCTCCCGGGGCTTTTCTCTGCTGAGCATTGACCTGGTCAATGTGTTCTGGAGAGAGCCTGGGCAAGGAGCCTGCAGTCCCCAGGGCCTGGCCTGAGGCCTCAGCACTGCTGCTGTGCCAGCAGTGCCCATGGCCTGTCCCTGCTGCAGCCCCGGCACTGCCACCCCCAGCCCTGTGCCCGGCCCCGAGAGCACTCAGGCCCTACAGCAACAGCAGGGCCAGGAGGGCAGCGGGGCAGGGCCACGGCAGCAGCACTGGCAGCACCAAGTGCTGCTGCTGCTGGGCACAGCTGCTGTGCCAGCACTGATCTGCCCCCAGCTCTGCACACAGACATTGCTCCTGCAGCTCCAGAGAAGGGAACCAAAGGGGAGATGTCTGGATAAAATTCTGCTTTTTTTTTATTTAAAGCCACTGGGAGCACAGCTCCTCATTGACACAGTCTGTGGCTGTAGAAAATGTAAAGAGACAAAATATGAGAAATGTGAAAACCAATGACATTTTATTTTGGACAATATTAAAAAAGTAAAACAAAGTAAAAGAACCTCCATAATCAAACCAACAAGAAGTATCAAAGATAACCTTTATTACAATTGGCTTGCAGAAACTGGAGAGCAGTTTAATGTTTCTGAAATTGTCCAGTGATCAGTGTCCACACTGCAGCCTTGAGCTCCTGGTTCCTCAGGCTGTAGATGAGGGGATTCAGGGCTGGGGGCACCACTGAGTACAGAACTGACAGGGACAGATCCAGGGATGGGGAGGACATGGAGGGGGGCTTCAGGTGGGCAAAAATTACAGAGCTGATGAACAGAGAGACAATGGCCAGGTGAGGGAGGCAGGTGGAAAAGGCTTTGTGCCGTCCCTGCTCAGAGGGGATCCTCAGCACAGCCCTGAAGATCTGCACATAGGAGAAAACAATGAATACAAAGCAACCAAAAAACAAGCAGGCACTAACTGCAATGAGCCCAAGTTCCCTGATGTAGGATTTGGAGCAGGACAGCTTGAGGATCTGGGGAACTTCACAAAAGAACTGTCCCAGGGCATTGCCATGGCACAGGGGCAGGGAAAATGTATTGGCTGTGTGCATGAGAACATTGAGAAAGGCACTGGCCCAGGCAGCTGCTGCCATGTGGGCACAAGCTCTGCTGCCCAGGAGGGTCCCGTAGTGCAGGGGTTTGCAGATGGACACGTAGCGGTCGTAGCACATGACGGTCAGCAGGGAAAATTCTGCTGAAATGAAAAATACAAACATAAAGAGCTGTGCAACACATCCTTCATAAGAGATGGTCCTGGTGTCCCAGAGGGAATTGTGCATGGCTTTGGGGACAGTGGTTAGGATGCAGCCCAGGTCGGTGAGGGCCAGGTTGAGCAGGAAGAAGAACATGGGGCTGTGCAGGTGGTGGCCGCAGGCTACGGCGCTGATGATGAGGCCGTTGGCCAGGAGGGCAGCCAGGGAGATGCCCAGGAAGAGGCAGAAGTGCAGGAGCTGCAGCTGCCGCCTGTCTGCCAATGCCAGCAGGAGGAAGTGGCTGATGGAGCTGCTGTTGGACATTTGCTGTCTCTGGACATGGGGACCTGGTCAAGGAGGACACAGTGACAAGTCAGGGGAGACTTTGCTGAGTGATTCCCAAGCCCTTTCTCCCAGACCTGCTCCTGCCACTCTGTGCCACCCAATTTTCCTTTTTTCAGAGCCCTTACCTCAGCCCTGTGCCTGGAGCTCTGCTGGGATCTGGCCCTGTGGCTCTGATGTGCAGGAGCTCTGCCCATGGACACCGAGGGCTCAGCTCTGCTCTGCAGCAGTGGGACCATGGGAAAGGGGGCAGAGGCCAGTCCTGGGGTTTGACTTTGTCAGCTGAAACATCTCCAAAAGCAGAGGACCTTGGCAGCATCTCCTGTCTCAGGGCTGAGGAACAGTGATGGCCAAAGTAACTTTGAGAGGGTTTCCTGCTGTGCCCACGGAGATTAGAGAGAACTGTGCAATGCAAGAGCATAACAGGTAACTCAGTGAAGGTAACTCAGTGAAGGTAACTCAGTGAAGGGTGAGGGGAGCTGCTCTGTCGCTCCATTTGTCCCCAGCTGCCCTTTCTGAGATCGAGGGCAGTCACTGTGCTCCCCTGGAAATCAGCCTGATGCACCTGAGAGCACGGGGAGCCAGAGCAGGGCAAACTGGCTCAGCCTTTCTCAGTCTTGTCCCCACTCCTGGCCAAGGTCACTCCTGTCCCCCAGTGTCCCCTGCAGGCAGCTCAAAGCTTGGATGGCATCCCCAGGACACACCAAGGGTCCTGTCCATGGCACTGCCTGAGGAGAGTCAGCTCATTGCCAGCCTGCCAGCCTGCCCTGCCCAGAGCTCCCCGGGCAGAGGGAGCTGGGACACCCCACTGCTGTGCTCAGCCTGAGCAGGAGGAGCCCAAGGGCTGGGCCTGAGCCTGCAGCTGGAAGTGCCATTCCCAGAGAGCCCCTCAGCAATGCCAGCAGCAGCTGGGCAAGGCAAGGAGAGAGAGAGCCGGGCCCTGAGGAAAAGCCTTTCCCTGCCCAGCCCTGCCCAGCCCCTGCAGTGCAGGCAGCAGCAGTGCAGGACAATGGCCCTCAGGCCCTGGGCAGCAGGCAATGGGCACATGGCAGCAGAGATGCCCTTCATCTCTGGAGCTGCTCTGCCGGCCCAGGAGGGGACTGAGGGCCCCCAGCCCCTGGGCTGAGGGCTGTGCTGGCTGCCAGGGGACACAGCAGCTGTGCTGCTCAGGCCAGGGTCTGCCCTGCAGGGCAGGGCTGGCAGCTGCCACATCTCCCCTGCAGCAGCAGCAGCAGGGCTGCCCTCAGCACTGCCTCCCTCCCTCCCTGCCCAGGGCTCTGCTGCTGCAGCTGTCCCAGCCCGAGCTGTTCCTGTTGGCCCGGGCTCCTTCCCTGCCACAGCTGCCAGAGCCCAGCCCAGCCCCTGGGCCAGCTCTGCCCTGCAGCTGCTCCCGGCTGCAGGCATTAAAGAACAGCTCCCCCAGGCCTGGGCACCATGGAAAGCTGATGCTGCATGGATCTGGAGCCTGGGGAGCTGCAGGCACTTGCTGAGCTTCCCAGGAAAACTCAGTGGGATGGTTGAAGAGCCTCAGCCCCTGCTCTGCCCTGCACAGCTGAGTTTCCATTGCCACCAAGCTGAGCCAGGGAAAAGTGGGAGCACAGATTCAGGAGAGCAGAGATCCAAGCAGGAAACCCCTGTGCTGAATGAGCTCATGAAAAGTCCCCTCAGAAATGACCTGGGCATGAGCTGGAGCTCTGAGCAGCCCTGGCACACACAGCACCCTCTCCACAGCAGCAGCAGCAGCAAGACCCGCCCTGGCAGGAGTCACTCCTTGTACCCACAGCTCCCCTCCTCCATCCATGGGAGCTCCCAGGCAGGCTGAGAGCTGCCCCTGGCAGGTGGCAGATGCCCTGGGCTGGCCAAGAGCCCTGAGGGCTGAAGGAGCTGCTGTGCAGGACAGCCCTGGGCAGCCCTGGCTGCAGCCCCAGCTTCAGCCCCTGCAGCCGTCCCTGGCAGCAGGAGCCGTCCTGCCCTGTCCCTCTGACGGTGCCCAGGGCAGCCCCGCTCTGGAGCACATCCTCCCCCAAAGCAGAAAGGGCAGCAGAGCCATCATTACAGTCACCTCAGTGCTGTCCTGGGTCAGCTTTAGGAGATCCCTGCAGCCAGAGACTGACTGTGTCAGAAGTGGTGAAAATTTCCCCAGGAAGAAATTCAAAGTTTTCAAAAGCTGTGAAGATTTCTGAGTGAATAATCTCAGAATTGTCCTTGCAGTTTCTTTAAGCCTCTGTCTGCTTCACTGCTCTCAGGTACCTGCAGGGCTGGGAGAGGAGCTGCTCCTCAGGAGAAATGTCTTTTTGTAGCTCTTCTTGGTCGCCAGGATCATCCTCTCTTCCAGGAGCCCAGCCCAGCTCATCAGCACAGACACAGCACAAGGACTTTAATTAATCTCTTGGGGATTTGGTGTTGTTTACATCAGATTCAGTCCCTCAGAGTGTGCAAAAAAAACTTCTCAAGAACTCCAAGTCAAATTCCAAGTCCAAACTTTCTTTAAGTTTTAATGGGTCCCACAGAGAAACACAACTATGAAAGTTTCTCCAGGATCCTGGTAGAGCAGAACACTGCAGGCAGTGAGGACAGGTGGGGACAAAGAAGGCAAAGGTGTCTCTGATGCTGAGCAAACCTGGATGTGTTTCAGGAATGCAAAGGGCCAAGGCCTGAGCCCCAGCCCCTGCCAAGGCACATCCTGCTCCTCCCTCCTTCCTCAGGGCTCTTCCCAGTCCACTGGGATGTGGGGATGTGCAATGCCAAGGGCAGCACCATGGGGCAGCCCCTGCCAGGCTGCTGAGCAGGGACAAGGAGGCCATGAGGCCCCAGGCCTGCAAGGGTCACTTGTCCCCTCCTGCTGGCTCAGGCCCAGGGCCAGCAGCCATGGCCCAAGTGCTGCAGGAGTTGGCTGTGTCAGGGCCTTGCAGCTGCTGCCCATGCCTGTGCCCTGTGCAGCCCAGGCTGTCCTACGGTGTCCATGCCCTGTGCCTCTGTCCCTGCAGGCTGTCGTCACCCGCGGCTGCCCCACCTGGCTGGGCCCTTCCTTTGCTGACAGCTCTGCCTCCTGCCTGCCTCTGCCTGGGCACACACAGCCTTGGGCTGGATACCAAAAGGGTTCATTCCATTTTCCCTGTGCCTGTGAACTTCTGGCATAGGAACAAGGCATGCAGGGCCTGCTTTCCCAGCAAGGATGGTTGGAAGAGAAGAAGACATCTGGCTCAAGGGTGCAGTGATAGGGAAAACAAGGACTAAATCTGGAAACTTGGGGTGAGTTTTATGGAAATGGGTAAATTGTAATAGGCATTCAGTGACTGTATATAAGCAATGCACTTGCAGAATCATGTGTCCACATAAGGTTAGGAGTTATCCCACGGTGGACCACAGGCCTGAATAAGTGATGCCCTCTTAAACACCCAATTAGTGTTAAGGAGTCTTATTCTGACCTTTTGGACATTTGGTGACAGCAGAACCTCACAGAACCAAGGAGTCAGCTCTGCACCTTGGAACCTCATGGAACAAAGGTTCCATTGTGATGCAGTGGAACCCCGTGGAACCAAAGGTCCAGTGTATCAGAGCAGGGCCCCATGGAACCAAGGAGATCATTGCTGGCAGTATGGAAGCTCATGGGATCATTGTGAAGGTGTGAGGCTGCATGGAACCAATGGTCCATTGTGACACTGCAGAACCTTCTGGAATCAAGGTGATCATGGTCTGCTCTGGAACCTCATGGAACAAAGTATCCAAGGTGACACTGCAGAACTCAGACCATTGTTGACAGTGCAAAAGCTCTTGGAGCCAGAAGTCCATTGTGACACAGCAAGGCCTCATGGAACCAAGGGTCCACTGTGGCTCTGTAGAGCTTCACAGAACCAAGGAGATCATTTGGACACTGTGGGGCCTCATGGAAGCACCTGCCACTGTGACACAGCAGGGCCATATGGAGCCAAGGGGTCATTGAGACACTGAGGAACCTGATGGAACCAAAGGTCCATTGTGACACTGTGTGGCCCTGTGGAACCAAGGGGACCACAGTGACACTGTGGAACTCCATGGAACAAAGGGGCCACTCTGATTCTGCTTTGCCTCATGGAACCAAGGGGCCACTACCACACTGCAGGGCCTCGTCAAACCAAGGCAGCCTTGTGACACTGCGGGTCCCCTTGGAACCAAGGCTCCACTGGGATATTGTGGGGCCTCCGGGAACACTGGAGACCATTGTGACCCTTGGGTACCCACTGGAACCAAGGGGCCATTGTGATACTGCAGGGCCTTGTATAACCAAGGGGCCGTTGCAGCACAGCAGGGCCTGATGGAAACCAGGGAACCACAGTGACACTGTGGGGCTCCATGGGACAAAGGGGCCACACTGACTCAATGGAACCAAGGAGATCTTTGTGGCACCGGGCCTCATGGAATCATGGAGACCATTATGACCCTTTTGGCCTGGTGGACCAAAGCACCATTGTGGCACTGCAGGGCCTCATGGGACCAAGGGCACAATAGTGAGACTCTGGGGCTCCAAGGGACCAAGGGGGGAATCTTACAGTGCAGAACCACGGAGACCATTGTGGCACTATGGGGCATCATGGAACCACAAGTTTACTGTGACACAGCATGGCCACATGAAAACACAGAGGTCATTTCTACACTTGGAGGCCTTGTGAAACCAAAGGGGCATCGTGGCACTTTGCATCCCCATAAAACCAAGAAATCCATTGAGATATTGCAAGGCCTCCTGGAAGCAAGGAATCCACTGGGACCACATGAGGCCATGTTGGAACAAAGGGCAATTGTGGCCCTGTGTGGTACCATTGAACCAAGGAGATAAATGTGACACTACAGGGCCCCATGGAACTAAGGATTCATGGAAGCATATCAGACTCATGGAACCAAAAGTCCATTGTGACATTGCAGGGCTTCGTGGAATCCTGGAGACCATTGTGACACTTCAAGGCCTCATTGAGCCATAGGTCAGTTGTGATACTGTGGTAACAAGGAGACCCCTGTGACATGGCAAGGCCTCCTGGAAGCAAGGGGGGACAATTGTGACACTTCAGGGCCTAATGGAAGGAACGGGCCAGTGTGACAGAGCTGGGCTTCAATGCAGCCAAAGAGCCATTTTGATCCTGAGGAGCTCAATAGAACCAAGGGACCACTGTGACACTGCAGGACTACCTGGAATCATGGAGACCATTGTGACACTCTGAGGCCTCATGGAACCAAGGGGGTCACTGTGTCATTGTGCAGCTCCATGGAACCAAGGAAACCATTTTGGCACTGCAAGGCCTCATGGAAGCAAGGGACCATTGTGACACTATGGAGCCCCATGGAAACAAGGGGCCAGTGTGACACAGCGGGGCCCTGTGGAACCAAGGATCCAATGTGACACCACCATTGTGACACTGTGGAGCCCCATGGATCCAAGGGAACAGGGAACAGGTCTGGTTGGCTGGGCCTGACTGGCTCAACTGACCTCAGCATGTTGGGGGTCTCTTCTTATGTGCCCCTGAAACCCTGGGGCTCTGGGCTTTCCTTCCTATGGAAAAGAACCATCCCTCCTGCCCAGGCATCCATGGCCAAAATTGGTACTTCTCCAAAATTCACAGTGTGCAAGGGTTTCTCCCAGACTAAAGCTGCCAGGACAGACAGGCCTGGCTCACCTTGGCCTCTGGTGATCGCCTCTGATCTGCCCAGGAAATCCTGGGGCCCTGTGCTTTCCTTCCTATGGGAAAGAACTGGCCTTCCCATGCAGGCACTCATTGCTGAAATTCATATTCTGCCCCCAAAATTTAATATATCTGAGATACAGAATCCAAGATGTTTATTCCACTGCTCTCAGGTGAAAGCTGCCAGGACAGACAGCCCTGGCTGGCCTTGGCCTCTGGTGGCTTCTGTTCATCAGCCCCTGAAACACTGGGGCTCTGTGCTTTCCTTCCTGTGGAGACCATGGTGACACTGTGGGGCCCCATGGAACCAAGGGGCCATTGTGACACTGTGGGGTACCATGGATCCCAGGGGCCATTGTGACATTGTGGGAATTCATGGAACCAAAGGGATCATTGTGGCTCTGTTGGGCTGCATGGTCTGAAGGGGCCAGTGTGAAGCAGCAGGGCTTTGTGGAACCAAGAGGCCATTGTTGTATTATTGGGCCTCGTGGAACCACAGGGCCATTGTGATCCTGCAGGGCACCGTGGATCCATGGAGACCATTGTGACATTGCAAGGCCCCATGGAATTGTTGAGACCACGGTGACACTGCAGGGCCCCACAGAACCAAAGGGCCACTGTGACCTTGCAGGGCCTCATGGAACCAAGGGGAGATGGAACAGATCTGGCGTGTTTGGCCTCCCAGGGCCCACCTGACGGTTTCAGCTGTCCATGGAATGCTGAGGGCTGCCTCTCATCAGCCACTGGAGCACTGGTGCTCCATGCTTTCCTTCCTATGGAATAGAGCCATCCATCTTTCCAGGTGCCCATGGCCAAAATTGATGTTTCCCCTGAAAAAATCTGTATATTCAAGGGTTCTCCCAGGCAAAAGCTGCCAGGACAGAGAGCTGTGGCTGGCCTTGGCCTCTGGTGGTCAACTCTCATCTCAAGGAATCCCTGGGGAAAGAATATAAACAGACTTGACCACTGGAACATCCATCAGTCTCTCATCGTCGGAAAAACTTAGATGCTCTTCTGATCACATGTGTCCTTTTTTTCTCATTGTCTATTATGCATGATATGCTATTTTCATTTAAAAATATTCTTCTTATCACTCCACTAGTGTTATCTGACACAAAACACCTCCTCTGCATATGGATCCAGGTCACCTGGATAAGCAAACACAATGAAGAATCCAGCTGGAATTTTTTCTCTGCTCCCATCTGTCCCATGTCCTCTGGGAGATTATATTGAAATCAATGGAGTTGAAAGCCTATGGGTGAGAATCCATAGGCAGTTGATCCTATGGATCAATCAATCAGTCCTCCCAGTGTGAAGGCCAACAAGGCTGACATCCTACTGGGAGTCTGTTATCATCCACCCAGCCAAGAAGAAGAGGTGGACAGCTTATTCTATGAGCAGCTGGAGAATGTTTCAGGACCACCAGCCCTTGTTCTTGGAGGTGACTTTAACCTACCAGCCATCTGCTGGGAACTGAATTCAGTAGAAAAGAGGCTGTCCAGGAAGGTTTTGGAGTGTATGGAGCACAACTTTTTGCTGCAGCTGGTTGGTGAGCCCACCCTGGGAGGGACTATGTTGGACCTGCAGATGCAGGGATGGGGAGGAGATGGAGAGAGGCAGATGAGAGCTGGCTCTCAGGTAGCCAAAGGAACTGAGACTGTCCTGGCAACTTTTGCCTGGCAGCTATCCTTGGATGTCTGGAATTATGGAGGCAGATTCCCAGTTGTGGCCATGGACACCTGGATGTGAAAGATGATTTCTTCCATGGGAAGAGAAGCACGCTCCCCCAGCGTTTTGAAGGCACATAAGCAGTGGCCCTCAAGAGGCCAAGGCCAGCCAGAGCTGTCTGTCCTGCCAGGTTTCATATGGGAACAATCCTTGGATACAATCAAATTTGGAGGTAGAATCCCAATTTTGGCCATGGGCACCTGGAGGACAAGGACAGTTCTTTCCCACAGGATGGAATGCATGGAACTCCAGAGTCTCAGGGGCAGGTGAGAATCAACCCTCAACATGCCAAGGTCAGCTGGACCAGTCAGGTGGGCCCCAGAGACCCAGCCAACCAGACCTTTTCCATGTTCTTGGATCACTGGGGCTCCTGCAGCATCACAATTGCCCCATGGTTCCTTGAGGCCCCATAGCATCAAAACAGAACTTTGTTTTCATGCAATATCACAATGATCTCCTTGCCTCCACAGTGGCACAATGGCCCCTTACTTCCATGAGGTCTTGCAGTGTCAGAACGGTTCCCTTGGTTCCACAGGACTGCACAATGACACAATGTCCCACTGGTTCCATGAGGTCACAGAGTGTCACAATGGCCCCTTGGTAATTTTGGGCTCCCCAGGATCACAGTGGTTCCTTGGTTCCACAAGGCCTGGCTGTGTCACACTGGCCCCTTGCTTCCATTGGGACCTGTAGTGTCCCAATGGCCCCTTCCTTCCATGAGACCTGACAGTGTCACAGTGGTGGCCTTGGTTCTGTGAGGCCCTGTGGTGTCACAATGGCCCCTTGGTTCCCTGGGGACTCAGAGTGCCAGAATGGTCTCATTGCTTCCATAAGGCCCTGCAGTGTCACAATGTCTCCTTGGTTCCACAAGGCCCTGAAGAGCCTGTGGATTCAATGAGGCCTCAAAGTGCCACAATGGTCTCCAGGATTCCATGAGGCCCTGAAGTGTCACAGGGGCACTTAGGTTCCATGAGGCGCTGAAGTATGGAATGGCTCCTTGATTCCATTGGGCCCCTCACTATTACATGAGTTCTTAGTTCCATGGAGCCCTGTATTGTACAATGGCCCCTCAGTTCTACAAGGTCCCAGAGTGTCACAATGGCCCCTGGCTGCCGTGAGGCCATGGGATGTCACAATGGTCTCATTGGTTCCACGGGGCCCTGCAGTTCCACAATGGCCCTTTGGTGTCACAAGGCCTTGAAGTGTCATAGTAGCCTCAATGGGTTCCCCTGCCAGTTCACAATGGCCTCCTTGGTTCCATGATGCTCCATCGTGTAACAATGGTGCCCTTGGTTCCAGAGAGTCAGAATGGCCCCATGGTCTCCTGGAGCCCCACAGTGTCACTACAATGACCTTGATTCCATCAGGCCCTGCTGTGCTACAATGGCCCCCTGGTTCTACAAGACTCTGCAGTGTCACAATGGCCCCTTGGTTCCAGTGGGTCCTGAGGTGTCATCATGGTCTCCATGGTTCCACAAGGCCCCGCAGTGTCACAATGGACTTTTGGTTCCATGAGCTTTCATACTGCCAACAACATTCTCCCTGGTTCCTCAGTGTCAAAGGGACCCTTTGTCCCATGAGGTTCAGTGGTGTCACATGGACACCTTGATCCCAGGAGGTTCTGGAGTGTCACAATGCACTCCTTGGTTCTGTGGCCCTGCTGTGGAACAATGGACCCGTAGTTCCATGAGGTTCTGTAGTGTCACCATGGTCTCTTTGGTTCCACAAGGCCCTGCTGTGCCACAATGGCCCCTTGGTTCCATGAGGTTCTGTACTGTACACAGATTCTTCTTGGTGTGGGAGGGCAGTTTGTAAAGAGAATAGAGACAGTGCTGAAGGAAGTCTCGTCCCTGATAAACTGCAGCTGTACTAATTACCAAGAGTGGGGATGGCCTTGCCCTTCATAGATCACAGCTATGTCTAAAGAGAATGAATGTTATAAAGCAGTGGGTTAGGTGGTTGAGAGTCAGTTCGAGTCTGCAGGCTGCGCTGTTCAGGAGAATGGTCAAGCTGTCATGTGAGGGACAGACAGGGTCAGGTGGTCATGCAAGGGACAGGAAAGTTAGCTGGCCCTGCAGAAGGAAGAGAGAAGGAGTAAGAAGGCTGTGTGGAGCAGCTGTGGGTAGGCTACAGAGAGAAAGGTGTGAGAGTTTTTAGATAATAAGGGACTGACACCTGCATCAGTCATGACTCCACTGTCAACTGGTGCCCCTCACAAGGACCGGGCAGCAATGAATGGTGACCCCAATGTGATCCTGGCAGACAACCACAGACCTAAGGGCAGTGAGATGGTGGAGCCCAGACCAACTGAGCCAGGCAGGCCAAGAACCTGAAAAAGTGAGCCAGGCGGACCTGAGAGCCCAAAAGCAATGTAGATACACCTGACAGCTTAAGGTGACTTATGAGACACCAACCCCAAGGTACGGTTGCAGGGTGTGGGATCCTGGGGCGGCACGTGCCAGTGTTCGTGGCAGCACGGCGTAGCTGGAAAAAGCAGAAGAGCTCTGGGAGACGGAGCTGGAGCTGCACAAAAGGAAGGTAAGAAAAGCTTGGAGTGGCCAACTAATGCAAAAAAAAAAAAAAAAAAACCAAAACAACCAAAAACGGAGGTGACCAAACTCGAAGAGAAGAAATGTTATGAAAACAAGTTTAGAACTGCACAAGGGGAAGTGTTGAAAAGACATGAGAGATGAGAGAGAGAAACAGCAAGCAGAGATGTTGCTTCAGCTGATGGAAGAACTGAAATTGCAGAAGACAAAAGCAATAAAAACTGAAAAAGGAACGAGAATTTACTAAGGCAGCAGTGGGATCTAGGGACAGATTAATTCTATTATTCAGTTCAATGTGTTTATTTGCTGGTGAAACATATGTATTGTATTCAAAAGTTATTATTCCATAGGCATAGGTTGCATAGGCATAGAAATAAATAGGCATGAGTGCAAAAGCTAATATTCCATGTAAAGAGAATGATGTTCTGTACTGTTAAAAGACAAATAAACCAAAACAAACAAAAAAACTGAGGGTTAACAATTATTGAGACAGGAACAGAAAAGGTTATGCCACTGTAAACTTTCACTCTGAGTCTACATTTCAAATGACACGGATGCCCCATCAGAAGGAGGATTTCTCCTCAGGACAAATGTCTTTTTCAAACTCTTCTTGTGGTCAGGAGCTGCCTCTGTGCAAGGAACCTGGCCCAGCTCAGCAGCACATACACAGCACAAGGACTTTAATGACCGTCCCATGGATTTGGTGATGTTTACAACACAGTCAGTCCCTCAGAGTGTGTTCAAAAAACTTCTCAAGAACTTTAAGTGTGCTTCAAACTCCAAAGTTTCTTGAAGTTTTAATGGGTCCCACTGAGAAACACAACTGAGAAAGTGTCCCTGGGTTCCAGATAGAGCAGAACACTGCAGGCAGTGATGACAGGTGGGGGCAAACAAGGGAAAGGTGTCTCTGATGCTCAGCAAACCTGGATGTGTTTCAGGAATGCAAAGGGCCAAGGCCTGAGCCCCAGCCCCTGCCAAGGCACATCCTGCTCCTCCCTCCTTCCTCAGGGCTCTTCCCAGGCCACTGGGATGTGGGGATGTGCAATGCCAAGGGCAGCACCATGGGGCAGCCCCTGCCAGGCTGCTGAGCAGGGACAAGGAGGCCATGAGGCCCTTGCAGGCCTGCAAGGGTCACTTGTCCCCTCCTCCTGGCTCAGGCCCAGGGCCAGCAGCCATGGCCCAAGTGCTGCAGGAGTTGGCTGTGTCAGGGCCTTGCAGCTGCTGCCCATCCCTGTGGCCTGTGCAGCCCAGGCTGTCCTACAGTGTCCATGCCCTGTGCCTCTGTCCCTGCAGGCTGTCGGCATCCCCCGGCTGCCCCACCTGGCTGGGCCCTTCCTTTGCTGACAGCTCTGCCTCCTGCCTGCCTCTGCCTGGGCACACAGAGCCTGGGGCTGGATACCAAAAGGGTTCATTCCATTTGTACTGTGCCTGTGAACTTCTAGCACAGGAAGAAGGAATGCAGGGCCTGCTTTCTCAGCAGGGATGGTTGGAAGAGAAGAGGAAAACATCTGGCTCAAGAGTGCAGTGACAGAAAAAACAAAGAGGGAATGTGGGAACTTGTGGTGGGTTTTATGTTTATGGCTAAATTGCTATACATATATGTTAAGTATATTTATAATGTATATAAGTAACACTCTTTTAGAATCACATTTCCATGTAAGTTTATGAGTTACCAAATGTTGGACCTAAAGCCTGAATCAGTGATCCCCTCCTAAACACCTAGATAGTGTTAAGGAGTCTTATTCTGATATTTCAGGGATTTGGTTACAGTAGGACTTCACAGAATCAAGGAGTCATGTGTGATATCTTGAACCCTGATGGAACCAAAATCCTTTGTGACACAGCAGGGCCACATGGAACCAATGGTCCATTGTGATACTGCAGATCCAAGGAGATCATTGAGACACTATGGAACCTCATGGAATCCAAAGTACATTGTCACAGGGAAAGGCTTCATGGAACCAAGAGTCCATTGTGACACAGCAAGGCCTTGTTTGAGCAAGGGAACCATTGCTGATAGTACAGAAACTCATGGAACCAAGGGGCCACTGTGACACACCAGGGCTGCAGGGAATGGAAGGTCCATCGTGACAATGCAGATCCAAGGAGACCATGGTGACACTGTGGGGCCTTGTGGAACCAAAGGGGCCATTCTGACCCAGTAAGGCCTTGTAGAACCAAGGAGGCCATTGTGACACTGCTGAACCTCACAGAACCAAAGTGACCATGTTATACTGTGGGACCTCATGGAACAAAGGGTCCATGGTGACACTGCAGAACCAAGGAGACTGTTGTTGGCAGTATGAAAGCTCATGGAACCACAACTCCATTGTGACACAGCAAGGTCTCATGGAACCAAGGGTCCATTACAACTCTCTTGGGCCTCATGAAGCCACAAGCCATTGTGACACAGTGTGGCCACATGGAGCCAAGGGGCCATTGTGACTGAGGAACCTCACGGAACCAACAGTCCATTGTGACACTGTGGGGCCCTGTGGAAGCCAGGCGACCACAGTGACATTGCAGGGCCTCATGGAACAATGCAGACTGTTCTGACATTTTGGGACCCACTGGAACCAAGGGGCCATTGGAGCATAGCAGGGCCTCATGGAACCAAGGGGAGTACAGTGAACACTGTGGGTGTCCCTGGGATGAAGGGTCCATTCTGATACCATGGAACCAAGGAGACCATTGTGACACTGTGGGGCATCATGGAACCAAAGGTCCATTGTGACACAGCAGGGCCTCATGAAACCCTGGTGGTCATTTGTACACCTTGAGGCCCTGAGAAACCAAAGGGCCACTGTGGCACTTCAGGGCCCTGGGGAGCCAAGGGGTCCATAGTGACACTGTGGGACTGAATGGAACCCAGGGACAATTGTGGCCCTGTTTGACACCATTGGACCAAGGGGTTCATTGTGACACTGCAGGGTCCCATGGAACTAAGGATTCATGGAACAGCACAGGACCCCATGGAACCAAAGGTCCATTGTGACATCGCGGGGCCTCTTGGAATCCTGAAGACCATGATGAAACTTTGAGGCCTCATTGAACCAAGGGGCTCTGCAGGGCCTTGGGGTGAAAAGGAGACCATTGTGACACTGCAGGGCCTCATTGAACTAAGGGTCAGTTGTGATACTGCAGTACCAAGGAGACCCCTGTGACACTGTAGGCCTCATGGAAGCAAGGGGGGACAATTGTGACACTACGGGGCCCAATGGAAGCAAGGGGCCAGTGTGACACAGCTGGGCCTCATGCAGCCAAGGGGCCATTGTGATCCTGAGGCACCACTGTGACACTGCAGGACTATCTGGAATCATGGAGACCATTGTGACACTCTGAGTCCTTATGGAACCAAGGGGGCACTGTGTCATTGTGCAGCTCCATGGAACCAAGGAAACCATTTTGGCACTGCAAGACCTCATGGAAGCAAGGGCCCAGTGTGACACTGTGGGGACCCATGGAAACAAGGGGCCAGAGTGACACAGTGGGGCCCTGTGAATCCAAGTGAACAGGGAACAGGTCTGGTTGTCTGGGCCTGACTGGCTCAACTGACCTGGGGGTCTCTTCTCATGTGCCCCTGAAACCCTGGGGCTCTGGGCTTTCCTTCCTATGGAAAAGAACCATCCCTCCTGCTCAGGCACCCATGGACAAAAATGGTACTTCTCCAAAATTCGCTGTATACAAGGGTTTCTCCCAGACTAAAGCTGCCAGGACAGACAGGTCTGGCTCACCTTGGCCTCTGGTGATCACCTCTGATCTGCCTTGGAAATCCTGGGGCTCTATGCTTTCCTTGCTATGGGAAAGAACTGGCCCTCCCATGCAGGTTCTCATGGCTGAAATTGGGATTCCGACCACAAAATTCCATATATCCGAGATACAGAATCCAAGATATTTATTCCATTGCTCCCAGATGAAAGCTGCCAAGACAGACAGCTCTGGCCGGCCTTGGCCTCTGGTGGCTTCTGTTCATCAGCCCCTGAAACACTGGGGCTCTGTGCTTTCCTTCTGTGGAGACCATGGTGACACTCTGAGGCTCCATGGAACCAAGGGGAGATGGAACAGGTCTGGCTGGTTTGGCCTCCCAGGGACCACCCGACTGGTCCTGCTGATCTTGGAATGCTGAGGGCTGCCTCTCGTCAGCCCCTGGAGAACTGAGCAACTCTGTGTTTTCCTTCCTATGGAAAAGAACCATCCACCTTCCTGGTGCCCACAGCCAAAACTCATACTTCCCCTGAAAAATTCCCTCTATGCAAGGATTCTCCCAGACAAAAGCTGTCAGGACAGAGAGCTCTGGCTGGCTTTGGTCTCTGCTGGTCACCTCTCATCTCAAGGAAGCCCTGAGGAAAGGATTTGAACAGGTTTGACTACTGGAACATCAATGAGTATCTCATCCTCTGAAGAACTCAGATGCTCTTCTGATCATATGTGTCCTTTTTTTCTCATTGTCTATTATGCATGATATATTATTTTCAGCTCAAAAGTATTATTCCTATCCCTCTTCCAGTGTTATCTGGCACAAAACACCTCCTCTACATATGGGTCCAGGTCACCTGTATAAGCAAACACAATGAAGAATGCAGCAGGAATTTCTGTCTCTGCTCCCATCTGTCCCATCTCCTCTGGGAGATTATATTGAAATTAATGAAGATGGAGTTGAAAGCCTATGGGTAAGAATCAGTAGGAAGGCCAACAAGGCTGACATCCTACTGGGAGTATGTTATCATCCACCCAGCAGGAAGAAGAGGTAGACAACTTATTCTGTGAGCAGCTGGAGAATGTTTCAGGATCACCAGCCCTTGTTCTTGGAGGTGACTTTAACCTACCAGACATCTGCTGGGAACTGAATACAGCAGAAAAGAGGCAGTCCAGGAAGGTTTTGGAGTGTATGGAGGACAACTTTTTGCCGCAGCTGGTGAGTGAGTCCACCCAGGGAGGGACTATGTTGGACCAGCAGATCCAGGGATGGGGAGGAGATGGAGAGAGGCAGATGAGAGCTGGCTCTCAGGTGGCCAAAGGAACCGAGGCTGTCCTGGCAACTTTTGTCTGGCAGCTATCCTTGGATGTCTGGAATTATGGAGGCAGATTCCCAGTTGAGGCCATGGACACCTGGATGTGAAAGATGATTTCTTCCATGGGAAGAGAAGCACGGCCCCCCAGTGTTTTGAAGGCAGAGGAGAAGTGGCCCTCAAGAGGCCAAGGCCAGCCAGAGCTGTGTGTCCTGCCAGGTTTCATATGGGAACAATCCTTAGATAGAATCAAATTTGGAGGTAGAATCCCCAATTTGGCCATGGGCACCTGGAGGACAAGGACAGTTCTTTGTCACAGGAAGGAAAGCACAGAACTCCAGGGACTCAAGGAAAGATAAGAAGCAGCCCTCAACATGCCAAGGTCAGCTGGACCAGTCAGACAGCCCCCAGAGGCCAAGCCAGCCAGACCTGTTCCATGTTCTTGGATCCTTGGAACATAGAGCATCACAATTTCCCCATGGTTCCATGAGGTCCCATCGTATAACAAAGGATCTCTGTTTCCATGAGGCCCAGCAATATCACAGTGGTCTCCTTGCCTCCACAGAGTCACAATGGCCCCTTGCTCCCATGAGATCTGGCAGTGTCACAGTGGTGGCCTTGGTTCTGTAAGGCCCTGTGGTGTCACAGTGTCTCCTTGGTTCCTCAAGGCCCTGAAGAGCCTGTGGATTCAATGAGGCCTCAAAGTGCCACAATGATCCCCAGGATTCCGTGAGGCCCTGAAGTGTCACAGGGGCACCTGGGTTCCATGAGGCCCTGAAGTACGGAATGGCTCCTTGATTCCATTGGACCCCTCACTGTTACACGAGTTCTTAGTTCCATGGAGTCCTTTATTGTACAATGGCCCCTCAGTTCTACAAGGTCCCAGAATGACACAATGGCCCCTTGCTCCTTTGAAGCCATAGGATGTCACAATGGTCTCATTGGTTCCATGAGGCCCTGCAGTTCCACAAGGGCCCTTTGGTGTCACAAGGCCTTGAAGCGTCGTAACCGTCTCAGTGGGTTCTCCTGTCGGTTCATAATGGCCTCTTTGGTTCCATGATGCCCGATAGTGTAAATATCAGTGTAACTGACTCTGTGGAACTCTAAGTTTCACAAAGTCCAAACGTCCTCATGGTCCCATGGAGCCCCACTGTGTCGCCATGATCCCCTTGATTCCATCAGGCCCTGCTGTGCTACAATGGCCCCTTGGTTCTACCAGGCCCTGCAGTGTCACAATGGCCCCTTGGTTCCTGTGGGTCCTGAGGTGTCATCATGGTCTCCATGGTTTCACAAGGCCCCGCAGTGTCACAATGGACTTTTGGTTCCATGAGCTTTCCTACTGCCAACAACAGTCTCCCTCGTTCCTCAGTGTCACAAGGGACCCTTTGTTCCATGAGGTTCAGTGGTGTCACATGGACACCTTGATCCCAGGAGGTTCTGTAGTGGCACAATGGACTCCTTGGTTCTGTGGCCCTGCTGTGGAACAATGGACCCGTAGTTCCATGAGGTTCTGTAGTGTCCCCGTGGTCTCTTTGGTTCCACAAGGCCCTGCTGTGCCACAATGGCCCCTTGGTTCCATGAGGTTCTGTACTGTACACAGATTCTCCTTGGTGTGGGAGGATGGATTGTCAAGAGAATAGAGACAGTGCTGAAGGAAATCTCGTCCCTGATAAACTGCAGCTGTACTAATTACCAAGAGTGGGTACAGCCTTGCCCTTAATAGATCACAGCTACGTCTAAAGAGAACGAGTGTTATAAAACAGTGGGCTAGCTGGTTGAGAGTCAGTTGGAGTCTGAAGGCTGTGCTGTTCAGGAGAAGGGTTAAGCTGTCATGTGAGGGTAAGACAGGGTCAGGTGGTCATGCAGGGGACAGGAAAGAGTTAGCTGGTCCTGCAGAAAGAGAGGAGTCAGAAGGCTGCATGGTGCTGCTTGTGGGTAGGCTACAGAGAGAAAGGTGTGAGAGTTTTTAGAGAATAAGGAACAGACGCCTGCATCAGTCATGACTCCACTGTCAACTGGTGCCCCTCACAAGGACCGGGCAACAATGAATGGTGACCCCAATGTGATCCTGGCAGATGAGTACAGACCTAAGAGCAGTGAGATGGTGGAGCCCAGCCCAACTGAGCCAGGCAGACCAAGAGCCTGAAGAACTGAGCCAAGCGGACCTGAGAGCAAAACAGGCTGACCTCAGAGCCTAAAAATCCGGATGAGTTGCAGCCAAAAGGACCTGAGAGCCTAAAAGGAATGTAGGCACACCTGAGAGCCCAAGAGTTTGGATGACTTATGAGACACCGACCCCAAGGACCGGCCGCAGTTTCTGGGATCCTGGGGTGGCACGTGCCAGTGTTGGCGGCAGCACGGCGTAGCTGGAAGCGGCGGCAGAGCTCTGAGAGGCAGAGTCAGAGCTGCAAAAAAGGACGGTACGAAAAGCTTGGAGTTACCAAGTAATGCAAAAAAAAAAAAGCAAAAGAAAAAAAAAACCCAAACAAATGAACAAACAAACAAACAAAATTAAAAAAAAAAGGAGGTGACCAAACTCAAAGAGAAGAAACATTATGAAAACAAGTTTAGAACTGCATGAGGGGAAGTGTTGAAAAGACCACGACATGAGGGAGAGAAAAAGCAAGCAGAGATGTTGCTTCAGCAGACAAAAGAACTGAATTTGCAGAAGACAAAAGCAAAAAAAACTGAAAAAGGAACAAGAGAATTTACGAAGGCAGCAGTGGGAACTTGGGACAGATTAGTTCTATTATTCAGTTTAATGTGTTTATTTGCTGGTGAAACATACATATTGTATTCAATTACTATTCCATAGGCAAAAGTTCCATAGGCATGGATATCAATAGGCATAAGTGCAAAAGCTAATATTCCATGTAAGAGAATGATGTTCTATACTGTTAAGAGCAAAACTAAACCAAAACAAACAACAAAGAGAGGGTTAGCAATTGATGAGAAAGGTACAGAAAAGGTTGTTATGCCACTGTAAACTTTCACTCTGAGTCTACATTTCAAAGACAAAAGGTGTCCCATCTGAAGGAGGATTTCACCTCAGGAGAAATGTCTTTTTGAAACTCTTCTTGGTTGCCAGGAGCTGCCTCTGTTCCTGGTCCAGCTCAGCAGCAGAGACAAAGCACAAGGACTTTAATGACCCTCCTGTGGATTTGGTGTTGTTTACAGTGCCGCCAGTCCCTCAGAGTGTGTTCAAAACCTTCTAAAGAACTTTAAGTGAGATTGAAACTCCAAACTTTCTTTAAGTTTTAGTAGGTCTCACAGAGAAACTTGACTGAGAAAGTGTCCCCAGGTCCAGTTAGAGCAGAACACTGCAGGCAGTCAGCACAGGTGGGGACAAACAAGGCAAAGATGTCTCTGATGCTCAGCAAACCTGGATGTGTTTCAGGAATGCAAAGGGCCCAGGCCTGAGCCCCAGCCCCTGCCAAGGCACATCCTGTCCCTCCCTCTTTGCTCAAGCCTCTTCCCAGGCCACTGGGATGTGGGGATGTGCAATGCCAAGGGCAGCACCATGGGGCAGCCCCTGCCAGGCTGCTGAGCAGGGACAAGGAGGCCATGAGGCCCTTGCAGGCCTGCAAGGGTCACTTGTCCCCTCCTGCTGGCTCAGGCCCAGGGCCAGCAGCCATGGCCCAAGTGCTGCAGGAGTTGGCTGTGTCAGGGCCTTGCAGCTGCTGCCCATCCCTGTGCCCTGTGCAGCCCAGGCTGTCCTACGGTGTCCATGCCCTGTGCCTCTGTCCCTGCAGGCTGTCGTCACCCGTGGCTGCCCCACCTGGCTGGGCCCTTCCTTTGCTGACAGCTCTGCCTCCTGCCTGCCTCTGCCTGGGCACACACAGCCCTGGGCTTGATACCAAAAGGGTTCATTCCATTTTTACTGTGCCTGTGAACTTCTAGCACAGGAACAAGGCATGCAGGGCCTGCTTTCTCAGCAGGGATGGTTGGAAGAAAAGAAGAAGACATCTGGCTCAAGAGTGCAGTGATAGAGAAAACAAGGAGTGAGTCTGGGACCTTGGGGTGGATTTTATGGAAATGGGTAAATTGTAATATGCATTCAGTCACTGTACATAAGTAATACACTTGCAGAATTACGCATCCACATAAGGTTAGGAATTATCCCACAGATAATATCAGGCCTGAATAAGTGATGCCCTCTTAAACACCAAATTAGTCTTAAAGAGTCTTATTCTGATTGTTTGTATTTTTGGTGACAGCAGAGGCTCACAGAATCAAGGAGTCAGCTGTGACACCTTGGAACCTCATGGAACAAAGGGTCCATTGTGATGCAGTGGAACCCCATGGAACCAAAGGTCCATTGTATCAGAGCAGGGCCTCATGGAACCAAGGAGACCATTGCTGGCAGTATGGAAGCTCATGGGATCGTTGTGAAGGTGTGAGGCTGCATGGAACCAATGGTCCATTGTGACACTGCAGAACCTTCTGGAATCAAGGGGATCATGGTCTGCTGTGGAACCTCATGGAACAAAGGATCCATGGTGACACTGTGGAACTCAGACCATTGTTGACAGTGCAAAAGCTCATGGAACCAGAAGTCCATTGTGACACAGCAAGGCCTCATGGAACAAAGGGTCCACTGGGCTCTGTAGAGCTTCACAGAACCAAGGAGACCATTTGGACACTGTGGGGCCTCATGGAACCACCTGCCACTGTGACACAGTGGGGCCACATGGAGCCAAGGGGCCATTGAGACAGTGAGGAACCTGATGGAACCAAAGGTCCATTGTGACACTGTGTGGCCCTGTGGAACCAAGGGGACTACAGTGACACTGTGCTACTCCATGGAACAAAGAGGCCACTCTGATTCTGCTTTGCCTCATGGAACCAAGGGGCCACTTGCAAACTCAGGGCCTCATCAAACTAAGGCAGCCTTGTGCAAATTCGGGCCACTTTGGAACCAAGAGTCTATTGGGATGTTGTGGGGCCTCCTGGAACAGTGGAGACCATTGTGACCCTTGGGAACCCACTGGAACCAAGGGGCCATGGTGACACTGCAGGGCCTTGTATAACCAAGGGGCCGTTGCAGCACAGCAGGGCCTGATGGAATCCAGGGGACCACAGTGACACTGTGGGGCTCCATGGGACAAAGGGGCCATACTGACCCCATGGAACCAAGGAGACCTTTCTGACACTACATGGCCTTGTGGAACCAAGGAGGCCCTTGTTACACAGCAGGGCCCCATGGAACCATGGAGACCATTATGACACATGGGGCCTTGTGGAACCAAAGCACCATTGTGGCACTGCAGGGCCTCATGGAACCAAGGGCACAACAGTGACACTCTGGGGCTCCAATGGACCAAGGGGAAATTCTTATAGTGCAGAACCAAGGAGACCATTGTGACACTATGGGGCATCATGGAACCAGAGGTCCACTGTGACTGAGCATGGCCACATGAAACCACAGAGGCCATTTTTACACTTGTAAGCCTTGTGAAACCAAAGGGTAATCGTGGCACTTTGCATCCGCATGGAACCAAGGAGTCCATTGTGATATTGCAAGGCCTCGTGGAAGCAAGGAGTCCATTGTGGCACCATGAGGCCCTGTTGTAACAAAGGGTAATTTTGGCCCTGTGTGGCACCATTGAACCAAGGAGACAAATGAGACACTGCAGGGCCCTATGGAGCTGAGGATTCATGGAACATTGTGGGACTCATGGAACCAAAGGTCCATTGTGACATTGTGAGGCCTCATGGAATCCTGGAGACCATTGTGACACATCCAGGCTTCATTGAACCAAGGTGTTGTATCCCTCTGGCATCCCCTCCCTGTGAAAACCTACCTGCCCCTTGACTCTGACCTATGGCCTTTGGCCATAGGTAACCCCGCCCCCTACCCTGAAATGCATAAAACCCCCTTTCCCTCCGGGGTTCACCCTCTTTCGCCTTGGGATCCCCTTCTTGGAATAAACCTTGGAACACATCTCAGGGTAAGAGCTTCTTTTGGTTTTACCTCTCTATCCTGAAGATTCCCCTCACCCTAACCTCCCTAAATCTGAGCTAGCAGCTGACCTCGGGGGGCTGAGGGAAGGGGAACACTTCAGTTGGCGTCCAACGTGGCCTGAAAACCACGCAAAGGCTGGAGTCTCTTTATCTTGAGATCTCAAAAGCTTTTGGACTGCTCAACTGCTTCTCCACTGATCCAGCTGCTTTTTGTGCAGTTGGGGGTGTTGAAGAAGAATCGGCAGCCTGTGTATCCACATAGGTCATTCAGTAGGGAGTTTTTATAGGAAAAGACCAGGGCACCTCAAAAGCACGAGATCCTCCCCTCAGAAAAAAAAAAGGGGGGGAGGGCAGTCTCGGTGCGGCTGGGAAAAAGAAAAATCTTTTGCTGCAGGTGGGCATTGAGTCCATAGCCACGCAGTGAAGCCCTTTTAGAACCCACTGCAACATCTCAGAAGTTGTGATTGTGGTTCATCTCTGGCAAGCCAGGCGCCGGCTGTCCCGGAGATCCACGGTGTCTTGGGGTGTTGCGGGCTTTGAGGAGAACCCCGGACAACAGGGCGACCCCCTCACGGCCCCCGGAGTCGGGGAATCTCGGCAGGGTGCCGAATCCCCGCCTTGGAGTACACCCCCCCACGTCCCGGAGTTCTTGGAAGTGATAGTGGGACTGAGACAGAGCCGTGTGTGTGTGGTTTTATTTCTTCTTTTTTTAACGTTTTAACATCACAAATATGGGTTCTAACTTTTCCACTAAAGAAAGGAGCCTTTTAAAACAGCTTAAACCTGTTTTGAAAGATCTTAAAATCCCTAATAGTTTATTAAAAAATTTTTTCTGTTGGTTGTTTGCTGAGTTTCCAGATTTTAACCTGCATAATGTTCATTCCGTGTTATTTTGGAATGATATTGGGCAATTACTCACCTTGAAAATTGAAAATGGAGACACAAAAGCTTCAAGATTTATCCCAATTTTCTTAAAAGCACGCAAGCATCTATTGGAATTAGAACGCAGCAAGCAGCCACAAAAAACCTCCTCATCCTCTTTCCCCTCCCAGCCTCCTATTCCCTACGAGAACACTCCCCAGCCACCCCAGTACACTGTGGAGAGGGGGAGCAATGGCGGCAACCATGTGCTTTGGTCTCCTTCTCATAGCCCATTCCTACCCCACAGCCCCAACCCTCTCCCATACCCTGTGCCTTGCCACCCCGGCCTCTGCCTTCCCTCCGCCCCCTGTTACCCTGGCAATGAGTGCAGTGTCCTCTTCCTCAACCCACAGCCTGGCACAGGACAACAGGACATGTGGAAGGGGGGGGGGCGCGCACCGCGGGCGGCGTGGTGCCGCTGTCGGTGGCCGCTTTTGGTTCCGATGCCGCCGGCGCGGTGGCCACGGACCGCGGCCCGTGCGCCGCCGCGGGCGCACTCAGTGCGAGCAGTGCACATGGCGGCGGCAGCGCGAGCAGAGCACGTGGTGCCGCGGGCAGTGTGGGCAGTGGCGGCGTGGCGGCAGCGGGCACTTTCAGTGCCGGTGTTGGTGGCGCAGGCGGCACGTGCGCCACCGGCAGAGCGGGCAGCCCCGCGCCGGCAGTGGCGTCCCTGCCCGCTGCCGCGGTGAATAGCAGCACGGGCGGCCCCGCACCAGTGGCAGCAGGCGAGCCTGGCGACGTGTTTACCAGCAGCACGTGTGGCTGCCGCGTGGGCGGCAGTGCGAGCGGCAGGGTGAGCGGCGGCGTGGCGGCGGCGGCCGCTTTCAGTGCGGGCGTCGGCAGTGCAGTTGCCGCGGACTGCGGGGGCAGCACGGTGCCGACGGTTGCAGGCAAGCCCCGCGGCGCGGATACCAGCAGCACGTGTGGCTGCTGCAAGGCAGCGTGTGGCAGTCTCACAGCCGCCCGCAGCAGCGGCGGCACAGCAGGCACCCGAGGCGCGGTGGCGGGGCTTGCCCCCCGCCCAAAAGCGGCGGCTGTCCCGCTCCCCCTCCCGAGAGCGGAGCGGGGGGGTGTAACCCCCGCCTCCCCACAGCCACGATGGGGACAGCAGCACCCTCACAGCTGCAACCCAGGACCAGTCCAGCACGGGAATCCTGGGTGGGGGGAGGGGACTGCCTGCCATTGTAGCCCAAAGGGGAGAAAGCACAATGCCTTCTACCTCTCAGCTTCATACAACAGCAATAGAACTTTCACAAATCCATACTACTTCTAATGAAAGCATTCCTCATGTTGTACCTGTAGTGTATCTTGGCAGGAAAAATGGTAGAAGAGATTATAAGCCATTTTCTTATCAAGACAAAAAAGAACTTTGTAAAATACAAAGAGAATTTGGCAGATCCAGTGAAATTTTTAAAAGCATGATAACAGCTACATTCAGTTCAAATCAATTAGTACCAACTGATATTAAAGATTTGTTCAGATGTTTATTAACACCTTCAGAACATGAATTATGGGAATGCATGTGGAAAAAATCTTTAAAAACAGTATTGCATGACATTCAACAAACCCCTGAAACAGCACAAGATAATGATGATAATGACTTAACATTAGACCACCTGTGTGGGGAGGGTGAAATGCATTATCCTGAAAAACAGACCAGATTACTATCAAAGCAAATTTTAGATAAGATTTGTATTGCCGCAGAAAAGACCTTTTATCAATTACCAACTACTGAAAGTCAGGGCAGTTTTATGGATGTTAAACAGTTTCCTTCAGAAAGTTTTTTGCAGTTTGTTGACCGCTTGAGAACACAGGTGGAAAGACAAGTGCCTGAACCTTCCATACAGACCACAATGATCAAAGAGATGGCTCAGAGAAATGCTAATGAAACTTGTCGCAGAATCATCCTTAGCCTTCCTCTGGATCCACCACCAACCTTAACTCACATGATCGAAGCTTGTGCCATGAAAGCAGAGATGTTCAGCGAACCTGAAAGAAATCCAGGACCGGCACACCCTAGAACTGCAGCACCTGTGCTACCAGAACCAAGAAGGCAACCACTACCACCAGACCTCCTACAGCATATCATCTGCCATCTCTGCAAATAACCCGGACATTTTGCAGTTTCCTGCCCTCGAAACCGGAACTGGAACCAGAACCAGAAAAGGAAGGCAACAAACAAAAAAACTAATTTCTCAGCGCGCCCTCGTTGTCAATGTGATCACGAGCGAGAACACAAATATGCGGGGTCCTCCACCAGTTGATACCTCTCTCTTAGCAAAAAAGGGGGAGGGAGTGGGGGTAAAAGAAGGTGAAAATGTCAAATGCTCAATTAATAAGGTTTGGCAGCCGCGAGGCCGGTATAGGCTCGTGACTTTCAAAGGTTTTCATTTCAGATCTGCTGAGTAGACAGTCATTACAGTGCATCTGCCAGACATCTCACAAGAACTGACAGGTAACCACAAGGAACAGGAGAGTGAGTATTTTGTTATTGGGGATACTGCACACACGCCAGAGGAAATTGAGGTGGTTCCCATGACCATTAAGGGAAAGATAACAGGCCTCAAGCTGTTGGCACGCTGCGAACACCCACCACTCTACCTGGCAGAGGGGCAAATCCTTGCCCAGGCCATTCCCGTTCCGGCAGAGGTAATAGCAGATGGAAAATCACCGGAAGTCTACTGGGCAGAGGTGGTGGGAGAGGACAAACCTTCCATGGCGTGCAATATAGCAAATGGGCTAGAGCACCTCCATGTGGAGGGGGTCCTTGATACAGGGGCGAGCGTGACCGTTCTACCAGAGAGAAAGTGGCCATCACACTGGGAATTGCAACCTGTCGCAGGGAAACTTCAGGGCATAGGAAGAATCACATTGGCAAAAATTTCAAAAAATATCATAGAAATTGAGGGACCTGACGGAAAATTGGCAAGTGTCCGTCCATTCGTTGCAAACTACAAAACCCCCTTGTGGGGGAGAGACACCATGTCCCAATGGGGAGTCCAATTGGTCATTCCTAAGACTCCCCAGGATTTTTAGAAATAGCCACTGTGACATGCCCTACCCACAAGTTAACATGGTTAGATAACACCCCAAAATGGGTAGCACAGTGGCCATTGAGCAAAGAAAAGCTCAAGGCGCTTGAGGAGCTTGTGGAGGAGCAGGTGGCTCAAGGCCACCTAGAGGAAACAACAAGCCCTTGGAATTTCCCAGTCTTTGTAATAAAGAAACCGGGAAAAGACAAGTGGAGGCTGCTCCATGATCTCAGGGAAATAAACAAAATGATAGAGGACATGGGACCACTTCAACCAGGGATGCCTTCTCCAACAATGCTCCCTCGAAACTGGCAATTGGCTGTTTTAGATATTAAAGATTGTTTCTTTCAAATTCCTCTACACCCAGAAGATGCCCCAAGGTTTGCATTCTCAGTTCCTACCCTGAATTGTCAAGCTCCGATGAAAAGATATCACTGGAAATCCCTTCCCCAAGGTCTAAAATCAGCTCTTTTCATATGCCAACAGTATGTAGCATCTTTACTGTCACCTGTTCGTGCTGAGAGACAGGATGCCATCATCCTCCACTACATGGATGATGTGCTGGTGTGTGCCCCCAATGACTCTATACTCCAACACACGCTTGACCTAGTGGTTAAGGTTTTAACCTCTGCTGGATTTCCGTTACAGGAAGACAAAGTTCAAAGGATGCCACCTTGGAAGTACCTGGGCTTACAGATTACAGTGAGGACTGTTGTTCCTCAAAAATTGGAAATCGACTGTAATCCTAAAACCTTAGCAGATCTCCACTCCCTGTGTGGGTCATTGAATTGGGTAAGACCCTGGCTAGGCCTCACAAATGAGGACCTAGACCCTCTTTTCAATTTATTGAAAGGGGAGAGGGAGCTGGCCTCCCCCAGGGAGCTGACCCCAGAGGCAAGGACAGCAATCGAAAAGGTACAGAAAGCCTTGTCAGATAGACAAGCTCACAGATACGAACCAAGCTTACCTTTTCATTTCATTGTGCTAGGAAAGCTGCCACACTTGCATGGTTTGATTTACCAATGGATCGAGGGGCAGAGAGATTCACTCTTAATCATAGAGTGGGTCTTTCTCTCGCACCAAAGATCCAAGACCATCACTGAGCCACAAGAGTTGATAGCTCAATTGATTCAAAAGGCCAGGTTAAGACTATGTGAACTGGCTGGTTGTGACTTTGCATGTATTCACCTCCCAATCAAACTCTCAGAGGAGGGAAAGAACTCTCCAAAGAAACTAACCAAAGAGATGTTTGAGCATTTGCTCCAGAGCAATGCCAGTCTCCAATTATCTCTGGACAGCTACAGGGGACAAATATCAGTCCATGCCCCATCCCACAAGCTGTTCAATGAGGAATTCCACCTCATTCCTCGAGAGAAACGGAGTCGGAGACCACTCAAGGCTCTCACGGTGTTCACCGATGCTTCCGGGGCATCCCACAAGTCGGTGATGACTTGGAGAAATCCTCAGACTCAGCATTGGGAAGCTGATGTGGAGTTTGTGGAGGGATCGCCTCAGGTGGCTGAACTGGCTGCAGTGGTGAGAGCTTTTGAGAAGTTCTCAGAGCCAATTAACTTGGTGACTGACTCTGCATATGTAGCTGGGGTAGTGTCCAGAGCGGAGCAGGCTGTGCTCAAAGAGATCGAGAATGAGCACCTATTTAGGTTGCTTTCAAAGCTGATTTATTTGGTTTCTAATCGGGAACATCCATTCTTCGTGATGCATGTGAGGTCACATACCGATTTGCCAGGTGAAATTGCAGAAGGGAATCGTCGAGCAGACTCCCTTGCTACACCAGTAGAAAAAGCACGCCTCCCTGACATCTTCCAACAGGCAAAACTGAGTCACCAACAGTATCATCAAAATGTGCCAGGTCTGATCCGTCAGTTCCAGCTAACACGGAGTCAGGCTCGAGCTATTGTGGCCACTTGTCCCAATTGCCAGCTCCAGGCCATGCCATCCATGGGTATGGGGGTTAATCCCCGAGGCCTTGGCAGTTGTGAGGTATGGCAGACCGACATCACACACATTCCTAGCTTTGGTCGCCTCAAATATGTCCATGTAAGTATTGACACACACTCAGGTGCAGTGTATGCCTCTGCCCATGCAGGAGAAAAAGCTGTGCATGCCAAACAACATCTAGTGCAAGCTTTCTCAGTTTTGGGGATCCCAAAAGAAATTAAAACAGACAATGGCCCAGCATACGTGTCTAAGGAGTTCCTGGAATTTGTCCAGCAGTGGGGAGTGGAACATAAGACAGGCATCCCTCACTCCCCCACAGGCCAAGCTGTGGTTGAACGGGTGCATCAGACACTCAAACAGGTTCTGGCTAAACAGAGCAGCACAACTGTGTGGATGTCTCCACAGCAGAAGCTCTGCAAAGCCCTGTTTACCATCAATTTTCTTAACTGTTCTTTTGAAAACATGAGTCCACCTGTGGTTCGTCATTTTAACAGTGGCAATCAATTTAAACTGTCCCATCGTCCACCGGTCCTGATCAGGGATCCTGAAACCTGGGAAACCAAGGGTCCCTATGAGCTTGTAACCTGGGGTCGTGGCTATGCGTGCGTAGCAATGCCCTCAGGCCCTCGGTGGATCCCCCAGAAGTGGGTAAAACCTTTTGTCCCCAAAAATCCAGCTCCAGCAGAAGGGGATGGAAAGCAAGTCACCAATGCCTCCAAGAGGAGACGACGTCGAATGGAGGAAGGAGAATCTTCCTAGGTGTGGACTCTTTCCCGAATTAACAGAAACTTTTAACATGTTTTGAAATGTTTGTTTTTCCCTTTTAGAGAATACCCTCCTCCCATTTATCCCTGTGATGAATCTCAGTCAAAGTGTCATCCTGTTATTGCTGAACAGTCTGGCAGCTGCATGGATCGTCCCTCAGCCACGTCAAAATGTCTGGGTGACCCTGGCACAGACACTTCAGCAGGAAAACATATGTTTGTCCACTGCGTCAGCAAAGAATCCTATGTCCACCTGTCTGGTAGGAATTCCATTGCAGGCTGGAGAGTTTCCTGCGGGATTGGACACTCACATGTCCAATGAAGTTCCAAAGTCATTTCTCCTAAAACCATACAAAAATAATCAGCAGGAAGCTGTGGTAACTGCAAACCCTTTAGTGGAGTGGTTACCAAACCTGCCTGAGATGGCCCAGGAACCCCAAGAGTTAGAACTATTGGGTTCCTCCCCTGCATCATACTGTGTACATTTCTCTGTCTATCCAAAACCCCCTAGCACTGATGAATACCACTACATAAAACAATATCGTGGGGAGTTTACTGCAAACAGGTGGTGTCATAACCTAAGCCATGTTGCAGCTGACAACCCACATCACTCAAGTCCCAAAAGCCTCCCTAAGGGATTCTTTTTGATTTGTGGGGATCGAGCATGGGCAGGAATTCCATCTCGGCTTTTAGGAGGGCCATGGACTGTAGGGCGGTTGTCCGTATTGACACCCAACAAAACTCTAATTGGTGAATGGACTCACAAACACAATTCGACAAACAAAATTCATAAGAGAAGTGCTGACAATTTGGATTCAAATTGTAATTCAGACATTTTTCATTGGGCAAAGTCAAAAAGAGTTGCTGTGTCCCTGTTTCTTCCGTGGGTCGCAGCAGCCAAAGCTCTAGGTGAATTGGGTCACCTAGAATGCTGGGTGGTCAAACAGGCAAATCTGACCTCAACTGCCATCAGTGCCCTTCTAGAAGAGGAGGGAATTACTAGACAGGCCACGCTGCAGAACCGTGCAGCGATCGACTTTCTCCTGCTGCTTCATGGACATGAATGCCAGGAATTTGAAGGACTCTGCTGCATGAACCTGACGTTGAAAGCACCAAACGTCCACGCTGCCCTTCGGAGCATGAACAACCTGATCGGACAAATGAAGCAAGAATCTGAGGACTGGTTCAATGAACTGTTCAAAGGCTGGGGAGTCACAGGGTGGTGGATTTCTATAGTTAAAACTATTTTGTTATTCCTCGCTATCCTTTTCCTTGTAACCTTAGCATTCGGAATCCTACGTCGTTTAGTTTTCAAAGCTATCAATGGTCTCATACCTCCTACCTCAGAAGTCAACCACACAGAGTTGGCAAATCTAAAGCAAACTGATTTCCCCACCAGGTGTAAGTGGTGGGAAAGAGAAAACCCACACTCCATGTAACTTACTGTTTTTCCTTTAATTTTGTTAAACAAAAAAGGGTGAGATGTTGTATTCCCTTTTGGTATCCCCTCCCTCCTCTGTGAAACTTTACCTGTCCCTTAACTCTGACCTATGGCCTTTGGGCATAGGTAACTCCGCCCCCTACCCTGAAAGGGATAAAACCCCCTTTCCCTTCGGGGTCGTCCTCTTTTGGCCTCGGGATACCTTCAGGAAATAAACCTTGGAACCACATCTCGGGGTAAGAGCCTCCTTTGGTTTTATGTCCCTATCTTGGAGTTTCCCCCACCCTAACCTCCCTAAATCTGAGCTGGCACCGGGTCTCGGGGGGCTGAGGGAAAGGGGTTAACTTCAACACTGGGCCTTTGTTTCCATGGGGCGTAGCGTCTCAATTGTCCCCCCTTGCTTCCATGAGGCCTTCAGTGTCACAGTGGTCTCCTTGGTAACACAGTGTCACAATGAACCCTTGGTTCAATGAGACCCTGCAATGTCAAAATTGTCTCCTTGGTTCCACAAGATCCTGCAGAGCCCCTTGGTTCGACGAGGCCTTCAAGTTTCATCATGGTCTGCAGGATTCCACAAGGCTGTGTAATGTCACAATGGAACTTTGGTTCCATGGGGTCCTGTGCTGTTCCATGAATCCTTAGTTCCATGGGGTCCTGCAGTGTCACAATGGACCCCTTGGTTCAATGGTGCCACACAGTGCCACAATTGTTCCTTGGTTCCATTTCAGCCCCACAGTGTCACTATGGACCCCTTGGCTCCCCAGGGCTCTGAAGTGCCACAATGGCCCTTTGGTTTCCCAGGGCCTCAAGGTGTACAAATGGCCTCCAGGGTTTCATGAGGCCCTGCTGTGTCACAATGGACCTTTGGTTCCTTGATGCCCCACAGTGTCACAATGGTCTCCTTGGTTTCACAGTGTCAGAATGGACCCTTCATCCCATGGACACCCACAGTGTTCACTGCCGCCCCCTTGAATCCATGAGGCCCTGCTATGCTAGAATGGCCCCTTGGTTCCAGTGGGTCTCAAAGTATCAGAATAGTCTGCATTGTTCCATGAAGCCGTGCAATGTCACTGTGGTCCCCTTGGTTCCACATGGCCCCACAGTGTCACAATGGACTCTTGGTTCCATGAGGTTCCTCAGTCACAATGGCTCCTTGGCTCCATGTGGCCACACTGTGTCACAATGGCTCATGGTTCCATGAGGCCCAACAGAGTTGCAATGGACCCTTGGTTCCATGAGATCTTGCTGTGTCACAATGGAGTTCTGGTTCCATGAGCTTTCATACTGCCAACAACAGTCTCCTTGGTTCTGCAGTGTCACCATGGACCCTTTGTTCCATGAGGTCCCACAGTATAACATGGTCACTTTGGTTCTGTGAGGTTCAGCAATGTCACAATGGCCTCCTTGGTTCTACAAGGCCTTGCTGGGTCACAATGGCCCCTTTGGCTCCACAAGGCCCCACAGTGTCACCATGGTCTCCTTGGGTCTGTATTGTCACAATGGACCTTTCATTCCCTGCAACCCTGGTGCTTCACAGTGGCCCCTTGGTTCCATGAGTTTCTGTACTATCAGCAATGGTTCCCTTGCTCAAAAAAAGCTTGGCTGTGTCACAATGGACTCTTGGTTCCATGAAGCCTTTCTCTGTCACAATGTACTTTGGATTCCATGAGGTTCCAGAGTGTCCCAATTGTCTCCTTGGATCTGCAGTATCACAATGGACCATTGGTTCCATGTGGCCCTGCTGTGTCACAAAGGATTTTGGTTCCATGAGGTTCCAAGGTGTCACAGCTGACTCCTTGATTCCATGAACTTCTGTTTCCACCAAATATCCAAAGGATCAGAATAAGACTCCTTAAGACTAAATCAGTGTTTAAGAGGGCATCACTTATTGAGGCCTGAGGTTATCTGTACGGTAACCCCTAACCTTACATGGACATGTAATTGTACCAATGCATTGCTTATATAGAGTCGCTGAATGCGTATTACAATTTACCCATTTCCATAAAACCCACCCCAAGTTCCCACATTCACTCCTTGTTTTTTCTATCACTGCACCCTTGACCCAGATGTCTTCTTCTCTTCCAACCGTCCTTGCTGGGAAAGCAGATCCTGCATGCCTTGTTCCTGTGCTAGAAGTTCACAGGCAGGGTAAACATGGAATGAACCCTTTTGGTATCAAGCCCAGGGCTGTGTGTGCCCAGGCAGAGGCAGGCAGGAGGCAGAGCTGTCAGCAAAGGAAGGGCCCAGCCAGGTGGGGCAGCCAGGGGATGCCGACAGCCTGCAGGGACAGAGGCACAGGGCATGGACACCGTAGGACAGCCTGGGCTGCACAGGACACAGGGATGGGCAGCAGCTGCAAGGCCCTGACACAGCCAACTCCTGCAGCACTTGGGCCATGGCTGCTGGCCCTGGGCCTGAGCCAGGAGGAGGGGACAAGTGACCCTTGCAGGCCTGGGGCCTCATGGCCTCCTTGTCCCTGCTCAGCAGCCTGGCAGGGGCTGCCCCATGGTGCTGCCCTTGGCATTGCACATCCCCACATCCCAGTGGTCTGGGAAGAGCCCTGAGCAAGGAGGGAGGGACAGGATCTGCCTTGGCAGGGGCTGGGGCTCAGGCCTTGGCCCTTTGCATTCCTGAAACACATCCAGGTTTGCTGAGCATCAGAGACATCTTTGCCTTGTTTGCCCCCACCTGTGCTCACATCCTTCAGTGTTCTGCTCAATCTGGAACCTGCGGACACTTTCTCAGTCCTGTCCCTCAGTGGGACCCATTAAAACTTAAAGAAACTTTCAAGTTTCAATTTGAGTTCTTGAGAAGGTTTTTGAACACACTCTCAAGGACGGAGTCTTATGTCAACAACACCAAGCCCATGGGAGGGTCCGTAAAGTCCTTGTGCTGTTTCTCCGCTGCTGAGCTTGGCCAGGTTCCTGGAATAGAGGCAGCTCTTGGCAACCAAGAAAACTTTCAAAATGATATTTCTCCTGAGGAGAAATCCTCCTTCCTTTGTTCTTTGAGATGTAGACTCAGACTGAAAGTTTACAGTGCCATAACAACATTTCCTTTTTCATTCATTGTTAACCCTCGCTTTTTTGTTTGTTTCGGTTTAATCCTGCTTTTAACAGTATAGAACATCATTCCCTTACATGGAATATTAGCTTTTACATTTATGCCTACTGGTATCTAATACTGTGGAACTATGCTATTGGAGTATTAACTGTTGAATACAATATGTATATTTAACCAGCAAAGAAACACTTTGAGCTGAATAATAGAACTCATCTGTCTCTAGCTCCCACTGCTGCTTTAGTCAATTCTCTTGCCTTTTTTTCAGTTTTTGCTGCTTTTTTCTTCTGCAATTTCAGTTCTTCCGTCAGCTGAAGCAGCATCCCTGCTTGCTGTTTGTCTCCCTCTTGTCTTGTTCTTTTCAACGCTTCCCCTTGTGCAGTTCTAAACTTGTTTTCATAATGTTTCTACTCTTCAAGTTCTGTCACCTCCTTTTTTGATTTTTTTTTTCCTTAGTTGGTCACTCCAAGCTTTTCTTACCTTCCTTTTGTGCAGCTCTGACTCTGCCCCGCTTCCAGCTGCGCCGTGCTGCCGCCAACACTGGCACGTGCCGCCCCAGGATCCCGCAGCCTGCGGCCGGACCTTGGGGTCGGTGTCTCAGAAGTCACCCGGACTCTTGGGCTCTCAGCTCTGCCTACATTGCTTTTAGGCTCCCAGGTCCTCCTGGCTGCAACTTGTCTGGATTTTTAAGCTCTCAGTTCTGCCTGTTTTGCTCTCAGGTCTGTCTGCTCTTCAGGCTCTTGGTCTGCCTGGCTCAGTTGGGCTGGGCTGCACCCTCTCACTGCTCTTAGGACAGCTCACTGCTGTCTGCCAGGATCACTTTGGGGTCACCATTTATTGTCCCCTTCTCCTCATGGGGGGCACCAATTGACAGTGGAGTCACGACTGACAGAGGCATCAGTCCCTAATTATCTAAAAGCTCTCACACCTCTCTCTCTGTTGCCTACCCACAGGCAGCTCCACGCAGCCTTCTGACTCTTTTCTCTTCCTTTTCTCCTTTTCCTGCAGGACAGGCGAACTCTTTCCTGTCCCTTGCACGACCTCCTCACCATGCCCACCCTTCACATGCCAGCTTGACCCTTCCTCCTCACAGCACAGCCTACAGACTCACACTGACACTCAACCAGCAAACCCACTGTTTTAAAACACTCATTCTCCTTGGATATAGCTGTGATCCATGAAGGGCAAGGCTGTTCCCACTCTCAGTAATCAGTACAGCTGCAATTGATCAGGGCTGAGATTGCCTTCAGCACTATCTCTGTTCTCTTTACAATCCATCCTCCCACACCAAGGAGAATCTGTGTACAGGACAGAACCTCATGGAACCAAGGGGCCATGGTGGCACAGCAGGGCCTGGTGGAACCAAAGAGACCACGGTGACACTACAGAACCTCATGGAACTACGGGTCCATTGTTCCACAGCAGGGCCGCAGAACCAAGGAGTCCACGGTGACACCGCAGAACCTCCTGGGATCAAGGTGTCCATGTGACACCACTGAACCTCATGGAACAAACGGCCCCTTGTGACACTGCAGAACCAAGGAGAATGTTGTTGGCAGTAGGAAAGCTCATGGAACCAAAAGTCCATTGTGACATTGTGGGGGCTCCTGGAACCATGGAGACCATGATGACACTTCAGGACCCACTGGAACCAAGGGGCCATTGTGACACTGCAGAACCAAGGAGAATGTTGTTGGCAGTAGGAAAGCTCATGGAACCAAAAGTCCATTGTGACATTGTGGGGGCTCCTGGAACCATGGAGACCATGATGACACTTCAGGACACACTGGAACCAAGGGGCCATTGTGACACTGCAGGGCCTTGTAGAACCAAGGGGTCATTGCAGCACGGCAGGGCCTCATGGAATCAAGGGGAGCATGGTGACACTGTGGGGGTCCAAGAGACCACGGGGACATTCTGACTGTGTGGAACCAAGGACACCATTGTTACACAAAGGGTCATCATGGAACCGAGGAGGGCATTGTGAACCAGCAGGGGAACCCACTGAGGCTACTATGACATTTCAAGGCCTTGTGACACCAAAGGGCCCCTGTGCAACTGCAGGGTCTCGTGGAACCAATGAGACCATTGTGACACTGCACGGCCTCATGGAAGCAAGGGGTCATTGTGACACATTGTAGAACTGAGGGGCCAGTGTGACACTGTGTGACACCAGGAAACCAAGGAGACCATTGTGACACTGCAGGGCTCCATGGAACTAAGAACTCGAGTAACAGTGAGGGGCCCAATGGAGTCAAGGGGCCATTCCATACTTCAGGGCCTCATGGAATCAAGGTGCCCCTGTGACACTGCAGGGCCTCATGGAAGCAATGAGACCATTCTGGCCCTCTGAGTCCCCAGGGAACCAAGGGGCCATTGTGACACCACAGGGCCTCACAGAACCAAGGCCACCACTGTGACACTGTCAGATCTCATTGAAGCAAGGGGCCATTGTGACACTGTGGAGGCAAGGAGACCACTGTGATATTACTGGGCCTCATGGAAACAAAGTTCTGTTGTGATCATGTGGGGCCTCATGGAACCAAGGGACAATTGTGATGCTGCAGGGCCACAAGGATTCAAGAACATGGAACAGGTCTGGCTGGCTTGGTCTCTGGACTGTCTGACTTGTCCAGCTGACCTTGGCATGTTGAGGGCTGCTTCTGATCTGTCCTTGAAACCCTGGAGTTCTGTGCTTTCCTTCCTGTGGGAAAGAACTGTCCTTCTCTTACACGTGCCCATGGCCAAAATTGGGAATTTACCTCGAAATCTGATTCTATCCAAGGATTGTTCCCATAGGAAACCTGGCTGGAGAGCTCTTGTCTGGCCTTGGCCTCTTGAGGGCCACTTCTCATCTGCCTTCAAAACACTGGGGGGGCCATGCTTCTCTTTCCATGGAAAAAACCATCTTTCACATCCAGGTGTCCATGGCCACCACTGGGAATCTGCCTCCATAATTCCAGACATCCAAGGATAGCTGCCAGACAAAAGTTGCCAGGACAGTCTCGGTTCCTTTGGTGACCTGAGAGCCAGCTCTCCTCTGCCTCCCTCCATCTCCTTCCCATCCCTGCATCTGCAGATCCAACATAGTCCCTCCCTGGGTGGACTCACTCACCAGCTGTGACAAAAAGTTGTCCTCCACACACTCCAAAACCTTCCTGGACTGCCTCCTTTCTGCTGTATTCAGTTCCCAGCAGATGGGTGGGAGGTTAAAGTCACCTCCAAGAACAAGGGCTGGTGGTCCTGAAACATTCTCCAGTTGCTCATAGAATAAGTTGTCCAGCTCTTCTTCCTGGCTGGGTGGATGATAACAGACTCAGTAGGATGTCAGCCTTGTTGGCCTTCCCACTGGAAGGACTGACTGATTGATTGATCCATAGGATCAACTTCCTATGGATTCTTACCCATAGGATTTCAACTCCATTAATTTCAATATACTCTCCCAGAGGAGATGGGACAGATGGGAGAAGAGACAAAGAATTCCTGCTGGATTCTTCATTGTGTTTGCTTATCCAGGTGACGTGGATCCATATGTAGAGGAGGTGTTTTGTGTCAGATAACACTGGTAGAGTTATGAGAATATTTTTTTTAACTTAAAACAGTATATCATACATAATAGACAATGAGGAAAAAAAAGAGACATATGATCAGAAGAGCATCTGAGTTTTTCAGAAGATGAGAGACTGATTGATGTTCCAGTGGTCAAGGCTTTTTATATTCTTTCCTCAGGGATTCCTTGAGATGAGAGGTGACCACCAGAGGCCAAGGCCAGCCACATCTCTCTGTCCTGGCAGCTTTTGCCTGGGGGAACACTTGAATATACAGATTTTTTCAGGGGAAATATCAATTTTGGCCATGGACACCTGGATAGACGGATGGTTTATTTCCATAGGAAGGAAAGCACAGAGCCCCAGTGCTCCAGGGGCTGATGAGAGGCAGCCCTCAGCATTCCACAGACAGCTGGATCTGTCAGGTGGCCCCTGGGAGGCCAAACCAGCCAGATCTGTTCAATGTGTCCTTGGTTCCATGAGGCCCTGTAGTGTTACAATGCTCTCCTTGCTTCTGAGGTGTCACAAGGGCCCCTGTGGTTCCATGAGGCCCTGCAGGGTCACAATGGCCCTGTAATGCAACAATGGCCTCTTGGTTCCACAAAGCCCTGCTGCTTCACACTGGTCCCTTGGGACCATGCAGCCCAACAGAGCCACAGGGATCCCTTTGGTTCCATGAATTCCCACAGTGTCACAATGGTCTCTGGGATCCATGGTACCCTGCAGGGTCACAATGGCCCCTTGGTTCCATGGGGCCCCACAGTGTCACCATGGTCTCCACAGGAAGGAAAGCACAGAGCCCCAGTGTTTCAGGGGCTGATGAACGGCAGCCACCAGAGGCCAAGGCCAGCCAGAGCTGTCTGTTCTGGCAGCTTTCATCTGGGAGCAATGGAATAAATATCTTGGGTTCTGTATCTCAGATATATGGAGTTTTCGGGGCAGAATCCTAATTTCAGCCATGAGCACCTGCATGGGAAGGCCAGTTCTTTCCCATAGGAAGGAAAGCACAGAGCCTTGGGATTTCCAGGGCAGATCAGAGGTGATCACCAGAGGCCAAGGTGAGCCAGGCCTGTCTGTCCTGGCAGCTTTAGTCTGGGAGAAACCCTTGCATAGAGTGAATTTTGGAGAAGTACCAATTTTGGCCATGGGTGCCTGGGCCGGATGGGATGGTTCTTTTCCATGTGAAGGAAAGCCCAGGGCCCCAGGGTTTCAGGGGCACATGAGAAAAGACCCTCAACATGCAGATTTCAATTGAATCAGTCAGGCCCAGCCAGCCAGACCTGTTCCCTGTTCCCTTGGATCCACGGGGCCTCACAGTGTCACCATGGTCCCTTGCTTCCATGAGGCCTTGCAGTGCCAAAAAGGTTTCCTTGGTTCCATGGAGCTGCACAATGACACAGTGGCCTTTGGTTCCATGGGGCTGCAGAGTGTAACAATGGTCTCCATGGTTCCAGACAGTCCTGCAGTGTCACAGTGGTCCCTTGCTTCCACTGGGGCCTGTAGCATCACAATTGTCCCCTCTTGCTTCCATGAGGCCTTCAGTGTCACAGTGATCTCCTTGGTACCACAGTATCACAACTGACCCTTGATTCAATGAGGCCCTGCAGTGTCAAAATGGTCTCCTTGGCTCCACAAGGTCCTGCAGAGCCCCTTTGGTTCAACGAGGTTTCAAAGTTCCACCATGGTCTCCAGGATTCCACAAGGCCCTGCAATGTCACAATGGACCTTTGGTTCCACGGGGTCCTGTGCTGTTCCATGAATCCTTAGTTCCATGGGGCCCTGTAGTGTCCCCTTGGTTCAATGGTTCCACACAGTGCCACAATTGTCCCTTGGTTCCATTAAGCCCCACAGTGTCAATATGGACCCCTTGGCTCCCCAGGGCTCTGAAGTGCCACAATGGCCCTTTGGTTTCCCAGGGCCTCAAGGTGTACAAATGGCCTCCAGGGTTTCATGAGGCCCTGCTGTGTCACAATGGACCTTTGGTTTCATGATGCCCCACAGTGTCACAATGGTCTCCTTGGTTCCACAGTGTCAGAATGGACCCTTCATCCCATGGACACCCACAGTGTTCACTGCAGCCCCCTTGATTCCATGAGGCCCTGCTATGCTATAATGGCCCCTTGGTTCCAGTGGGTCCCAAAGTGTCAGAACAGTCTCCATTGTTCCATGAGACCCTGCAAAGTCACTGTGGTCCCCTTGATTCCACAGGGCCCCACAGTGGAACAATGGACTCTTGGTTCCATGAGGTTCCTCAGTCACAATGGCTCCTTGGCTCCATGTGGCCACACTGTGTCACAATGGCTCGTGGTTCCATTAGGCCCAACAGAGTTCCAATGGACCCTTGGTTCCATGAGACCTTGCTGTGTCACAATGGAGTTGTGGTTCCAGGAGCTTTCATACTGCCAACAACAGTCTCCCTGGTTCTGCAGTGTCACCATGGACCCTTTGTTCCATGAGGTCCCACAGTATAACATGGTCACTTTGGTTCTGTGAGGTTCAGCAGTGTCACAATGACTTCCTTGGTTCTACAAGGCCTTGCTGAGTAAGAATGGCCCCTTTGGTTCCAGGAGGCCCCACAGTGTCACCATGGGCTCCTTGGGTCTGCATTGTCACGATGGACCTTTCATTCCCTGCAGCCCTGGTGTGTCACAGTGGCCCCTTGGTTCCATGAGTTTCTGTACTATCAGCAATGGTTCCCTTGCTCAAAGAAAGCCTGGCTGTGTCACCATGGACTCTTGGTTCCAATGTACTTTCTCTGTCCCAATGTACTTTGGATTCCATGAGGTTCCAGAGTGTCCCAATGGTCTCCTTGGATCTGCAGTATCACAATGGATCATTGGTTCCATGTGGCCCTGCTGTGTCACAAAGGATTTTGGTTCCATGAGGTTCCAAGGTGTCACAGCTGACTGCTTGATTCAGTGAGATTCTGCTGTCACCAAATGTCCAAAAGATCAGAATAAAAGTCCATAACACTTATTTGGTGTTCAAGACGGTATAACTTATTCAGGCTTGAGCTCCAACGTGTGGTAACTCCTAACCTTACATGGAGATGTGATTCTAAAAGAGTGTTACATATATACAGTCACTACATGTGCATTACAGTTTAGCCATCACCATAAAACCCACCCCAAGTTCCCACATTCACTCCTTGTTTTTTCTATCACTGCACCCTTGACCCAGATGTCTTCTTCTTGTCTTCCAGCCATCCTTGCTGGGAAAGCAGATCCTGCATGCCTTGTTCCTGTGCTAGAAGTTCACAGGCAGGGTAAACATGGAATGAACCCTTTTGGTATCAAGCCCAGGGCTGTGTGTGCCCAGGCAGAGGCAGGCAGGAGGCAGAGCTGTCAGCAAAGGAAGGGCCCAGCCAGGTGGGGCAGCCGGGGGATGCCGACAGCCTGCAGGGACAGAGGCACAGGGCATGGACACCGTAGGACAGCCTGGGCTGCACAGGGCACAGGCATGGGCAGCAGCTGCAAGGCCCTGACACAGCCAACTCCTGCAGCACTTGGGCCATGGCTGCTGGCCCTGGGCCTGAGCCAGGAGGAGGGGACAAGTGACCCTTGCAGGCCTGGGGCCTCATGGCCTCCTTGTCCCTGCTCAGCAGCCTGGCAGGGGCTGCCCCATGGTGCTGCCCTTGGCATTGCACATCTCCACATCCCAGTGGCCTGGGAAGAGCCCTGAGCAAGGAGGGAGGGACAGGATCTGCCTTGGCAGGGGCTGGGGTTCAGGCTTGGGCCCTTTGCATTCCTGAAACACATCCAGGTTTGCTCAGCATCAGAGACACCTTGGCCTTGTTTGTCCCCATCTGTGCTCACTGCCTGCAGTGTTCTGCTCTAACTGAAACCTATGGACACTTTCTCAGTCCTGTCCCTCAGTGGGACCCATTTAAACTCCTAGAAACTTTAAAGTTTCAATTTGAGTTCTTGAGTAGGTTTTTGAACACACTCTCACGGACGGAGTCTGATTTAAACAGCACCAAGCCCATGGGAGGATCATTAAAGTCCTTGTGCTGTTTCTCCACTGCTGAGCTTGGCCAGGTCCCTGGAATAGAGGCAGCTCTTGGCAACCAAGAAAAGTTTCA
This sequence comes from Phylloscopus trochilus trochilus, assembly GCA_016584745.2. Classification (NCBI taxonomy): domain Eukaryota; kingdom Metazoa; phylum Chordata; class Aves; order Passeriformes; family Phylloscopidae; genus Phylloscopus; species Phylloscopus trochilus. Next base: position 5,558,272 of record WQNJ02000048.1, on the reverse strand, counting down.
AAATGGTATTTCTCCTGAGGAGAAATCCTCCTTCCTTTGTTCTTTGAGATGTAGACTCAGACTGAAAGTTTACAGTGGCATAACAACCTTTCCTTTCTCATTCATTATTAACCCTCGCTTTTTTGTTTGTTTTGGTTTAGTCTTGCTTTCAACAGTATAAAACTTCATTCCTTTACATGGAATATTAGCTTTTGCATTTATGCCTACTGGTATCTAATACTGTGGAACTATGCTTTTGGAATATTAACTTTTGAATACAATATGTATGTTTCACCAGGAAAGAAACACTTTGAACTGAACAATAGAACTAATCTGTCTCTAGCTCCCACTGCTGCTGAAGTCAATTCTCTTCTTCCTTTTTCAGTTTTTGTTGCTTTTTTCTTTTGCAATTTCAGTTCTTCCATCACCTGAAGCAACACCCCTGCTTGCTGTTTGTCTCCCTCTTCTCTTGTTCGTTTCAACACTTCCCCTTGTGCAGTTCTAAACTTGTTTTCATAATGTTTCTACTCTTCGAGTTCTGTCTCCTCCTTTTTTGGTTACTTTTGTCTTAGTTGGTCACTCCAAGCTTTTCTTACCTTCCTTTTGTGCAGCTCTGACTCTGCCGCCGCTTCCAGCTACGCCGTGCTGCCGCCAACACTGGCACGTGCCGCCCCAGGATCCCGCAGCCTGCGGCCGGACCTTGGGGTCGGTGTCTCAGAAGTCACCCGGACTCTTGGGCTCTCAGCTCTGCCTACATTGCTTTTAGGCTCCCAGGTCCTCCTGGCTGCAACTTGTCTGGATTTTTAAGCTCTCAGTTCCGCCTCTTTTGCTCTCAGGTCTGTCTCCTCTTCAGGCTCTTGGTCTGCCTGGCTCAGTTGGGCTGGGCTGCACCCTCTCACTGCTCTTAGGACAGCTCACTGCTGTCTGCCAGGATCACTTTGGGGTCACCATTTATTGTCCCCCATCCTCATGGGGGGCACCAATTGACAGAGGAGTCACGACTGACACAGGCATCAGTCCCTAATTACTAAACACTCTCACACCTTTCTCTCTGATGCCTAGGCACAGGCAGCTCCACGCAGCCTTTGGACTCCTTCTCTCTTCCTCCTCTCTTCCTTCTGTAGGACAGGCAAACCCTTTTCTGCCCCTTGCATGACAACCTGACCCAGTCTGTCCCTCATACATTGGCTTGACCCTTCTTCCTCACAGCACAGCTTGCAGACTCACTGACTCTCAACCAGCAAACCCACTGCTTTAAAACACTCATTCTCCTTGGATATAGCTGTGATCCATGAAGGGCAAGGCTGTTCCCACTCTCAGTAATTAGTACAGCTGCAATTGATCAGGGCTGAGATTGCCTTCAGCACTGTCTCTGTTCTCTTTACAATCCATCCTCCCACACCAAGGAGAATCTGTGTACAGGACAGAACCTCATGGAACCAAGGGGCCATGGTGGCACAGCAGGGCCTGGTGGAACCAAAGAGACCACGGTGACACTACGGAACCTCATGGAACTACGGGTCCATTGTTCCACAGCAGGGCCGCAGAACCAAGGAGTCCATTGTGACACTTCAGAACCTCCTGGGATCAAGGTGTCCATGTGACACCACTGAACCTCATGGAACAAAGGGCCCCTTGTGACACTGCAGAACCAGGGAGAATGTTGTTGGCAGTAGGAAAGCCCATGGAAGCAAAAGTCCATTGTGACATTGTGGGGGCTCCTGGAACCATGGAGACCATGATGACCCTTCAGGAGCCACTGGAACCAAGGGGTCATTGTGACACTGCATGGCCTTGTAGAACCAAGGGGTCATTGCAGCACGGCAGGGCCTGATGGAATCAAGGGGATCAGAGTGACTCTGGGGGGGTCCATGAGACCACGGGGACATCCTGACTGTGTGGAACCAAGGAGACCATCATTACACAAGGGGTCATCATGGAACCAAGGAAGGCATCGTGAAGCAGCAGGGGAACCCACTGAGGCTACTATGACATTTCAAGGCCTTGTGACACCAAAGGGTCCTTGTGCAACTGCAGAGCCTCATGGAACCAATGAGAGCATTGTGACACTGCACGGCCTCATGGAAGCAAGGGGTCATTGTGACATATTCTAGAACCGAGGGGCCAGTGTGACACTGTGTGACACCAGGAAACCAAGGAGACCATTGTGACACTACAGGGCTCCATGGAACTAAGAACTCATGCAACAGTGAGAGGCCCAATGGAATCAAGGGGCCATTCCATACTTCAGGGCCTCATGGAACACAGGTGCCCCTGTGACACTGCAGGGCCTCATGGAAGCAATGAGACCATTCTGGCACTCTGAGTCCCCAGGGAACCAAGGGGCCATTGTGACACCACAGGGCCTCACAGAACCAAGGCCACCACTGTGACACTTCCAGGTCACATGGAAGGAAGGGGCCATTGTGACACTGTGGAGGCCAGGAGACCACTGTGATATTGCTGGGCCTCATGGAAACGAAGATCTGTTGTGATACTATGGGGCCTCATGGAACCAAGGTCCAATTGTGATGCTGCAGGGCCCCAAGGATCCAAGAACATGGAACAGGTCTGGCTGGCTTGGCCTCAGGGCTGTCTGACTTGTCCAGCTGACCTTGGCATGTTGAGGGCTGCTTCTGATCTGTCCTTGAAACCCTGGAGTTCCGTGCTTTTCTTCCTGTGGGAAAGAACTGTCCTCCTCCAGGTGCCCATGGCGAAAATTGGGATTCTACCTCCAAAATTGATTCTATCCAAGGATTGTTCCCATAGGAAACCTGGCAGGACAGACAGCTCTGGCTGGCCTTGGCCTCTTGAGGGCCACTTCTCATCTGCCTTCAAAACACTTGGAGGCCGTGCTTCTCTTCCATTTCTTCATGGAAGAAATCATCTTTCATGTCCAGGTGTCCATGGCCACAACTGGGAATCTGCCTTCATAATTCCAGACATCCAAGGACAGCTGCCAAACAAAAGTTGCCAGGACAGTCTCGGTTCCTTTGGCGACCTGAGAGCCAGCTCTCCTCTGCCTTCCTCCATCTCCTCCCCATCCCTGGATCTGCTGGTCCAACATAGTCCCTCCTTGGGTGGACTCATTCACGAGATGTGGCAAAAAGTTGTCCTCCACACACTCCAAAACCTTCCTGGACTGCCTCCTTTCTGCTGTATTCAGTTCCCAGCAGATGTGTGGGAGGTTAAAGTCACCTCCAAGAACAAGGGCTGGTGGTCCTGAAACATTCTCCAGTTGCTCATAGAATAAGTTGTCCAGCTCTTCTTCCTGGCTGGGTGGACGATAACAGACTCCCAGTAGGATGTCAGCCTTGTTGGCCTTCCTACTGATTCTTACCAATAGGCTTTCAAGTCCATCCTCATTAATTTCAATATACTCTCCCAGAGGAGATGGGACAGATGGGAGCAGAGACAAAAAATTCCTGCTGCATTCTTCATTGTGTTTGCTTCTACAGGTATATAGAGAAGGTGTTTTGTGCCAGATAACACAGGTAGAGTTATGAAAATATATTTTTTAGCTTAAAACAGTATGTCCTTGTAGTCACTGTTTCTCATATTTGCATTCTTCTTAAACTCTTTCCCAGGGATCGAAGCAGTAAACAAGGTCACTCTATGTAAACTATCTTGTTTTTCACTTTTCCCTCTTCTGAGGAGGGACTTTGCTTGTTGACCCTTGGTGTGGCCAATGGGTCCAGAGATCCCACCTCTTAGGTGGGCACATTGTAAAAAGGTATAAAAATAAGTTCTAAAAATAAACCAGCCCCTTTTTTGGAGCATCAGCCTTCTGAAATCACGACTCCGTGTCTCATTGATCGTGTCCCACAGCGATATGTCCTTCATAATAGACTATGAGAAAAAAAGGAGAGATATGATCAGAGGAGCATCTGAGTTTTTCAGAGGATGAGAGACTGATTGATGTTCCAGTTGTCAAGCCTGTTTATATTCTTTCCTCAAGGCTTCCTGGAGATGAGAGGTGACCACCAGAGGCCAAGGCCAGCCACAGCTCTCTGTCCTGGCAGCTTTTTCCTGGTGGAACCCTTGAATATACAGATTTTTTCAGGGAAGTACCAATTTTGGCCATGGGCACCTGGATAGACAGATGGTTCTTTTCCATAGAAAGGAAAGCACAGAGCCCCAGGATGTCCAGGGCAGATTAGAGGTGATCACCAGAGGCCAAGGTGAGCCAGGCCTGTTTGTCCTGGCAGCTTTAGTCTGGGAGAAACCCTTGCATAAAGTGAATTTTGGAGAAGTACCAATTTTGGCCATGGGTGCCTGGGCAGGAGGGATGGTTCTTTTCCATAGGAAGGAAAGCCCAGAGCCCCAGGGTTTCAAGGGCACATGAGAAGAGATCCCCAACATGTCGAGGTCAGTTGAGCCAGTCAGGCCCAGCCAGCCAGACCTGTTCCCTGTTCCCTTGGATCCACGGGGCCCCACAGAGTCACAGTGGTGCTGTCACATTGGATCCTTGGTTCCACAGGGCCCCACTGTGACACACTGGGCCCTTGTTTCCATTGGGCCCCACAGAGTCACAATGGTCCCTTGCTTCCATGAGGCGTTGCAGTGTCAAAAAGGTTTCCTTGGTTCCATGGAGCTGCACAATGACACAGTGGCCCCCTTGGCTCCATGGGGCTGCAGAGTGTCACAATGATCTCCATGGTTCCAGATAGTCCTGCAATGTCACAGAGGTCCCTTGGTTCTATTGGGCTCCTCAGGATCACAATGGCCCCTTGGCTGCATGAGGCCCAGCTGTGTCACACTGGCCCCTTGCTTCCATTGGGCCCTGCAGCATCACAATTGTCCCCCCTTGCTTTCATGAGCCCTTGCTGTGTCACAGTGGTCTCCTTGGTACCACAGTGTCACAATGGTCCCTTGGTTCAATGAGGCCCTGCAGTGTCACAATGATCTTCTTGGTTCTACAAGGTCCTGCAGAGCCCCTTGGTTCAACAAGGCCTCAAATTTTTATCATGATCTCCAGGATTCCACGAGGTCCTGCAATGTCTCACTGGACCCCTTGGTTCAATGGTGCCACACAGGGCCACAATTGTCCCTTGATTCCATTAAGCCCCACAGTGTCACTATGGACCCCTTGGCTCCCCAGGGCTCTGAAGTGCCACAATGGCCCTTTGGTTTCCCAGGGCCTCAAGGTGTACAAATGGCCTCCAGGGTTTCATGAGGCCCTGCTGGGTCACAATGGAACTTTGGTTCCATGATGTGTCATAGTGTCACAATGGTCTCCTTGGTTCCACAGTGTCAGAATGGACCCTTCATCCCATGCAGACCCACACTGTTCACTGCAGCCCCCTTGATTCCATGAGACCCTGCTATGCTACAATGGCCTCTTGGTTCCAGTGGGTCCCAAAGTGTCAGAATAGTCTGCATTGTTCCATGAGGCCCTGCAATGTCACTGTGGTCCCCTTGGTTCCACAGGGCCCCACAGTGGAAAAATGGACTCTTGGTTCCATGAGGTTCCTCAGTCACAATGGCTCCTTGGCTCCGCATGGCCACACCGTGTCACAATGGCTCGTGGTTCCATGAGGCCCAACAGAGTTGCAATGGACCCTTGGTTCCATGAGACCTTGCTGTGTCACAATGGAGTTCTGGTTCCATGAGCGTTCATCCTGCCAACAACAGTCTTCTTGGTTCTGCAGTGTCACCATGGACCTTGGTTCCAAAAGGTCCCACAGTATAACATGGTCACTTTGGTTCTGTGAGGTTCAGCAGTGTCACAATGGCCTCGTTGGTTCTCTAAAGCCTTGCTGGGTCAGAATGGCCCCTTTGGTTCCACAAGGCCCCACAGTGTCACCATGGTCTCCTTGGGTCTGCATTGCCACAATGGACCTTTCATTCCCTGCAGCCCCAGTGTGTCACAGTGTTCCCTTGGTTCCATGAGTTTCTGTACTATCAGCAATGGTTCCCTTGCTCAAACAAAGCCTGGCTGTGTCACCATGGACTCTTGTTTCCACAAAGCCTTTCTCTGTAACAATGTACTTTGGATTCCATGAGGTTCCAGAGTGTCCCAATGGTCTCCTTGGATCTGCAGTATCACAATGGACCATTGGTTCCATTTGGCCCTGCTGTGTCAAAAAGGATTTTGGTTCCATGAGGTTCCAAGGAGTCACAGCAGACTCCTTGGTTTTGTGAGGTCCCGCTGTAACCAAATCTCTTAACTATCAGAGTAAGACTTCCTAACATCAATTTGGTGTTTAAGAGGGCATCACTTATTCAGGCTTGAGTCCTAACCTGTGGTAGCTCCTAACCTTACATGGACATGTGATTCTTCAAGAGTGTTACCTATATACAGTCACTACATGGGTATTGCAATTTAGCCATCACCATAAAACCCACCCCAAGTTCCCACATTCGCTCCTTGTTTCTTCCATCACTGCACCCTTGAGCCAGATGTCCTCTTCTCTTCCAACCATCCTTGCTGGCAAAGCAGGCCCTGCATGCCTTGTTCCTGTGCTACAAGTTCACAGGCACAGTAAAAATGGAATGAACCCTTTTGGTATCCAGGCCAGGGCTGTGTGTGCCCAGGCAGAGGCAGGCAGGAGGCAGAGCTGTCAGTAAAGGAAGGGCCCAGCCAGGTGGGGCAGCCGGGGGATGCCGACAGCCTGCAGGGACAGAGGCACAGGGCATGGACACCGTAGGACAGCCTGGGCTGCACAGGGCACAGGGATGGGCAGCAGCTGCAAGGCCCTGACACAGCCAACTCCTGCAGCACTTGGGCCATGGCTGCTGGCCCTGGGCCTGAGCCAGGAGGAGGGGACAAGTGACCCTTGCAGGCCTGGGGTGTAGCAGCTAGGGACAGGCGTTCTCGGAAGATCTCGGGTGTACAGGTAGGTGATAAGGTTAGGCTTCTCCATTGGTAGGCCTGCTGGGTCAGCCAATCACATATGAAGGATGACCCAAGCAGACAGGTGGAGCTTTGGTAGCAAAAGTTATAAAAACTCTGTGCAAGTTTCAATAAACGCCATTTTGCCATCCACCACATTGGTGTTCTGTGAGCAATGGACCGAGCGATCTAGAGTGTAGCAGCCGTGCCGTTCAATCGCACCGGGCCTCACTTTGTGCCGTATTGGCAACAAGTGGTGCCGAAACCCGGGAAAACGCACACGAATGCCAAGAGGAGGACCCGGTGCCAACCGGGAAAGCCTTGACCGGACAGCGTGGCCGGGATTCGGGAGTCGTCCGAGCGAGTGAGCGGCAGCCAGGACAGCTGGACTGCCTGGCGGAGGGGACGCCCTCGGGAGTGACTGTGTGAAACAATGGAAGCCCTGATTAAGGTCGTGTCTCAAATTCATAGACAGTGGGGAATTGAAATTAAGTCTAAAGATTTTGTTTCTTCCGTTTCAAGATTGCTAGAAATAGGTGCGATAGACCAACCGGTGGATGTGTTACATCCAGATATCTGGGATAGATGTACAAAGGCATTAGCCGAGGACGTTATATCCTCTGGCACAGGGAAAAAGTTAAAAGCGTGGGGAAAAGTTATGAAAGCTCTGCAGAAAGCCTTGACAGAAAAACAAACTTGGCAGGCAGCCCAGACTTGTTTATATGCAATTCCGAGGCTGGGCATCGGTGCTGCCACCCAAACCTCTATCGAGCCGGGGGGGGGAAGTGGAAGAAAGGCAGGGAGATTCCCGGCCGCCCCCTGATCCACCTGATCCAGCCCCTGAACACCCCTCAGCTCCTGGCCTGCCCGAGGGACAGCTGGAGCCAGCTTGGGAAAAATTATTAGAAGAGGCTAAGAAGGTTTCTATCGAGAGTGACCGGGAGAATTCCGAGAGACCCCTCAGACCCCCTCCCTACAGTCCCAAAGATAAGGCTGAGCTGCAGGGGGGAGGGGGGGGACACATGCTGCTGAAAGAACTTTTGCTGTTTCTAATATTCCTGAGAAAGAGAGATTGCCAAGCAACGCGGCCTTGGATTTAGATAAGGAAATACATTTCAGTGCTGACAGCAGAGAAGCTGCAGGGGGTTGCCCAGAGACGGAAAACAATAGAGGTGTCTGTGTCAAAGCACCGCCTTGCAAGGCAGGGGCTTCGGCCAGCAGAAGGTGGAGTGACCAGAGGGGGAAGGAATGCTCTGCCCACAGGGGGTGTGAGCGGGGGAGGAGTCCAACAAAAGCAAGCTGCAATCCAGAAGTGTCTGATCATTCCAGCTCTAGCACTGACACAGACAGCACCGGAGATGAATGGCTGAGTGGGTGGACACTTAGTGATTCTGATTCAGATGTTGAAAAACCAATTAAAAGCAAACCTAAAATGCAACCCACTAAACTTGAACTTAAAGATAGTTATTTAAAGGAGGTTCCCCTTACAGACTGGAGGAAAATGAAAGCCAGTTGTGCTCACTGGGCTCCTTCAGCTGCTCTGGCTTTTCCAGTCCGAATAACTGGGGCTGGGCGAAATGAGCAAAGAGTCTATACTCCTGTGAACCCCAAAGAAGTACAGGCAATTGTTAAGGCAATTGCTGATAAAGGTATTAACTCTGCCATGGTTTCTACTCTCGTGGATAGCATTTTTGGAGGAGATGATATGCTCCCATTTGATATTATGCAAACATGCAAGCTGATGTTTGAAGCGGCAGGGATGATTGTATTTAGGCAAGAGTGGGGGGACAATTGTTTAAAACTGCTAGCTCAAGCAGTTGGTCCTGACCATCCACTACAAAACTCTAGCCTGCAGAGACTGATAGGCACAGACCCAACCATGATTACACCCCAAGCACAGGCACAACACATGCGTGCAGAGGAGGTTGCAGCAACCACTCGTGCTGCCAGAGAGGCCATTCACACAGCCTGCAGAGTGATTGCTAAGCCAGCACCGTGGTCCACAATAAAGCAAAGTGAGACTGAAAGTTTTACCCAGTTTGTAGATCGGCTTCAGGCTGCAGTTGACTCCTCAGCCTTGCCTCCTGAAGTCAAAGACCCAGTTGTGGCAGAGTGCCTACGCCAACAGTGCAATTCAGTCACAAAGGAAATCCTGCATTCACTGCCAGCAGGGTCAAGCATTGCAACCATGATCAAACATGTCACCAGCGAGGAACACCTAGCACCAATTCAAGCAGCAGTTCGCACTGCAATAACCAGTGTAATGACATGTGCCAAATGTAACCAAGTAGGTCATATTGCAGCAAATTGTACAAAGGCAGAAAACCCACCACCAGTGCCCCCCTCACCTCAAAACCAACCCAAAGGGCCATGCTGGGCCTGTGGCAAGAGAGGGCACCTGGCCAGGGAATGCCAGAAAGCAAATTTTCAGGGAAACGGGAGGGGGAGGAGGCAGCAGGGCCGCACACGGCCTTCTCCCGCTTGGAATGCGAGGCGGCCCAACTTTGTCAACCCACCCCCCACCTGGGGAGTGAGACGACTCAACTATGCAAACCCATGGGGTGGCGAGCATCTCCCGAACCCACCACCTCCACAAGAGATGACCAACCTTACACCTCATCAGGTAACCCAGCCGAACTCTGCTACGCAAGCGCCACCCCCTGGAACAGAAGCCCCTGGGTGGCCCTGGCCGTGGAATGCACCAACAGCCCCCCAATAATCTGGGGAATCTGCACTCTTTATAATCCTTCCGCACCCCACTGGAAACTTTTAAGAAATACTAACTGTGCTATTAGTCTTCCCTTTCTCCTAGATACAGGAGCGGATGTTTCAGTGATTCCAGAGGCGGAATGGCCCCCAAGCTGGGAGCTGGAAGAAGCCCCCGTCGTGGGTGGAGTCGGGGGTTTGTCTCGAGCTCGGAAAAGCACTCAGCTGATCGCAATAACACTCTTCACTGAGGGAGGGCGTGAGAGATCCATCGCTCTGTAGCCGTTTGTCATGTCAGGGGTCCCACCTTTGCTAGGGAGAGATGCCCTATCCCTACTGAAAGTCAGGGTGACAAATTTACCCTGAGGGCCACTGCTTTACACCCATGCTTGCCAATCAAGTTGACATGGAAATCCTCCGACCTGGTGTGGGTGGAGCAGTGGCCCTTGCCTGAGCCTCGAATGACTGCCCTCCTTGAATTAGTTGGCCGCGAATTACAGTGAGGTCACATAGAACCCTCCACTAGCCCATGGAACACCCCAGTTTTCGTAACCCCCAAGCGATCCGGCGAAGGTTTTCGCCTCCTTCATGACCTGCGTGAGGTGAACAAAAAAATCCAACCCATGGGCCCTGTTCAGACACAGCTGCCTGCGAACGTGATGATTCCAAAAGGGCAGCCTTGCGCTGTTTTAGATATCAAAGACTGTTTCTTTTCTATACCCCTGCATGAACAGGACAAAGAGCGGTTCGCCTTTTCCATTGTGTTTCCAAATGGCCAGCGCCCCAATTTACGGTTTCAGTGGCGGGTTCTTCCCCAAGGAATGGTAAATTCTCCAACCATCTGCCAAATTGCCGTAGACCAAGCGCTGCAGCCTGTCCGGCATGGTGATCCAGCTGCGACCATCGTTCAGTACATGGATGACATCCTAATTGCAGCACCATCAACAGATCAGGTAGACCGTCTGGTAACAACAATCTCACAGGCTCTGGAAGTGAAGGGGTTTGAAATTGCTAGCGCAAAAATAAAGAAAGGGCCTTGCGTGACTTTCCTAGGGACGCAGATCACGAACTCCTATGTAACACCTCCACAAATGAAAATCCGTAGAGACATAAAAACCCTTCATGACATGCAACAGTTGGTAGGATGTTTGCAATGGCTTCGTAGTATTGTGCTAATCCCTCCCGAAGTTATGTCTCCATTGTATGATCTTTTAAAAGGGAAACACCCCTGGGAGCAGAGGGTCCTGACTCCGGAGGCAATGGACTCCCTCAGTTTCATCGAGCGGCAGGTATCCTCAGGAACGCTTTCCAGGTGGAACCCAGATGAGCCACTCGATCTGTATGTACATTACACGAGAGGGGGAGGAGTGGGAGTACTGGCCCAGGGGTCTCCCGAGAAAGCCAAACCAGTACAATGGGTGGTCCTGGGAAAGCCATCACATGCATTTTCTCCAGGAGCAGAGTGTGTTGGTAACCTTATAATGAGAGGCAGAAAGCTTGCTCTGAGTCTCCTGGGCATTGAACCTGCAAACATCTATCTTCCCTTTCGCAAGCAGCTTCCTACATTGTCAGTTGCAATGTCAGAATGTTTAGCTTTGGCCCTTCTTGGATTTGCGGGGGAAATTCAGTATGCTGCCAAACCCCCGTGGACTCAGCTGTTAGCAATAGTGGACATTGACCTTCCGCAAAAGGTCATGGATCGGCCTCTTCCGGGACCGACAGTGTTCACAGATGCATCCTCAGCAACCTCAACTGCAGCAGCAGTGTGGCAGACCAAAGAACAATGGCACTGTGTTAAGATGACTGACCATGCGCTCTCTGTTCAACAGCTTGAAGCAGCAGCTCTGGTGTTAGCCTGCGGACTGTTCCCAACAGAGCACCTCAACATCGTCACTGACTCGCTGTTTGTTGCCAAGCTCTGTCTAGCCATGTCGGGACCAGGTGTATCGATGTCCCCGATAGCTGTCATGCTGGAAGAAGCACTTTCCTCCCAAAAAGGAACCGTTTCAGTCATCCACGTCAACAGCCACAATCCTGTCAAAGGGTTTTTTCAGATTGGTAACGACAAAGCAGACGCGGCAGCAAAGGGACTGTGGACACTCAAGGAGGCCCGTCAGTTGCATGAAACTCTCCACATCGGGGCCAAAGCATTGGCGAAGAAGTGTGGAATCTCAGCGGCTGATGCAAAACACGTTGTGGCAACCTGTCCCCACTGCCAAAAGGCACCTCTGTGGTCCAGTGGAGTCAATCCTAGAGGCCTCAAAACCTCCGAAATATGGCAGACGGACTTCACACTTTGCCAGCTGCTGAAACCTCGAGCCTGGCTCGCAGTGACTGTAGATACCCTCAGTGGAGTGATTGTAGCCCCGCAAAAGTTGGTTCAAAACCAACTCCAAAGCGACCATTCAGCACTGGCTGACAGCCATGGCATGGCTCGGGATCCCAAGCCAAATCAAAACAGACAATGGACCAAATTTCACTTCCCAATCAGTTCAAAATTTTGCCTCTAAATGGGGTATCACTCTAGTACATGGCATTCCATACAACACTACAGGTCAGGCCATCGTTGAGAGAGCAAATCAGACTTTGAAAACCAAAATAGAAGTGTTAGCCAGAGCAGAAGGCTTTGCTAATGCCGTTCCGCCAGGGGACCAAGCGCGTTTGTTAGCTACTGCATTGTTAGCACTGAATCAGTTTCCCAGAGGAGATGAGGCCAAAAGCCCTGTCCAAAAGCACTGGCCCGCTGCAGCATTAGAGGAGGGTCCACCAGTTGTAGTCAGGAACGAATTGGGAGAATGGGAGCCGGGGTGGAAATTAGTTTTAGCAGGCCGAGGGTATGCCGCAGTTAAAAGACAGGATGAAATCAAATGGTGTCCACTCAAATCTATTAAGCCACAACTGCAGAATAAAACTAATGAAAACTGTGAGTCTTTGTTCACAGGATTGGATTGTGGGACGCCCTCGTGATGCGTACGTTCCGGTTCCAGAAGAAGACAGTAAACCAGAGGATGTTCCAGCAACACCAGAGGTACCCCCGTCACCAAAACCCAGACAACACCGACATTTCTGTGTCATTTTGATAATGAGTTTAGTGGTCCAGGTGCAAGCAGAACCCAAGCACCATCCTTACCAGCCAGTGAGGTGGGTTTTTCAAGACCTTTCAGGGAGCAGAATCATAAAAGAAATTGTGACCGCAGGTGCCCCCAAATTCATAGTAACAATAGGAGACTTGTTTCCTGGCCAGAAAACTTGTAGGGTCGTGTCCTCCTCGAGACCACCTATTGCCCTCCATCCAGTTTGTTGGGAAACCTATTGGTGTCCCAGTGTGTATCCAGGGAAGAGTTACTGCAGTTATCCAAGGTATTATTTTTGTGGGTATTGGGGATGTGAAACGATTGTCTTGAGTAGTAGTCGTTCGTGGAAGCCGGAGAAGAGAGATGAGTTTTTACAAGCCAAGTGGGGACCGAGAGGTTGTGCACTTCCAGACTTTGCTAGCAATGGAAGGGCACGCACGTTTGGCAATTGCAGTCATTTTGAGGTGGATATATTGCATCCGGAAGACCCTGGTTGGATGGCGGGGAAAAAGTGGTCAGTGTTCATCCATCACCCTTTTCAAGACCCAGGCATGTTAGTGCAAATTGTCAAAATTGTACCTCAAATTCCCAAAGTGATTGGGCCCAACAAAATTTTAAGGGAGGACTGGTCCAAGGCCACTGGCTCAGTCGGTGCATTGCCATCTTGGCAAGAACCACAAATAGCTCCTTATGACATGCTTTACCACATGGTGAACATAACGTTTCTGTCACTGAACCAAACCAATTCCAATTTTACAAGTTCTTGTTGGCTGTGCTTCGATGCACAACCACCCTTTTATGAAGGCATTGCTTTGGATGCTTTTTTCACTTATTCAGACACTAGTAACCCAGTCCGGTGCAGGTGGGATTCACCACGGAGAGGAATCACCTTGAGCCATGTGATAGGTCAAGGACTGTGTTTTGGCAATGAAGCTCTGGCAAAGCAAAGTACCCGCAGCTGCAAAACTTTTGTCAGCATCAATAAACGTCGCAAATGGGCTATCCCGTTTGCATCGGGTACTTGGGTTTGCCACCGAACAGGTGTGAGTCCTTGTGTGCTTCTCTCATCTTTTGACGTCTCTAACGATTTCTGTGTGCAAGTTGTTATCGTTCCCAGGATTTTGTACCACTCGGAAGAAGAAGTGGATCACATGATGGACAACTTCATCGATTCTGCACCATCTCTTCGGCTCCGGAAAAGAGCGATCATAGCAGGTGCGACAGTAGCAATGCTACTCGGTCTGGGAGCGACCGGTGCCGCCACAGGTGTTTCTGCCCTTGCGACCCAGCATCACGGTTTGCAGGAGCTCCAAACGGCAATCGACGAAGACCTGCAGAGAATTGAAAAATCCATATCCTTTCTAGAAAAATCACTGTCTTCTCTTTCTGAAGTTGTTTTGCAGAACCGATGAGGTCTTGATCTTTTGCTCATGCAACAAGGAGGCCTTTGTGCAGCCCTGGGAGAAGAGTGTTGTTTTTATGCTGATCACACAGGTCTCGTTCGGGACACGATGGCAGAACTGAGGCAGAGACTTGCCCACAGAAGGGAAGAAAGAGAAGCCCAGCAAGGGTGGTTCAAGTCCTTGTTCGATCGGTCACCATGGCTTGTCACTCTGGTGTCCACGTTGATCGGACCGATTGTGATGATTCTGCTTGTGTTGATTTTTGGGCCTTGTGTACTGAATAAGTTAGTGCAATTTGCTAGGAATCGCTTAGAGCGATTTGACATAATGTTAGTGCAACGTCAGCAGCTTTTTTAAGTGGTTAGAGACAAGTGATAAGTACCTACCAGTTTTAAGAATGTTGTAGTTATTTAGTTTGAAGTTAACCAGTTTTGTAGTTTACTAACAATTTAATGATTTAGTCATTTAAGATACTAATTTTAAAAGTTTTGCATTTATAAGTTTAGCATGTTTAGTTAATCATAGAGGGGGGTGAAATGTAGCAGCTAGGGACAGGCGTTCTCGGAAGATCTCGGGTGTACGGGTAGGTGATAAGGTTAGGCTTCTCCATTGGTAGGCCTGCTGGGTCAGCCAATCACATATGAAGGATGACCCAAGCAGACAGGTGGAGTTTTGGTAGCAAAAGTTATAAAAACTCTGTGCAAGTTTCCATAAACGCCATTTTGCCATCCACCACATTGGTGTTCTGTGAGCAATGGAACGAGCGAGCTAGAGTGCAGCAGCCGTGCCGTTCAATCGCACCGGGCCTCACTTTGTGCCGTATCGGCAACATGCTCCCCATGCCCCTCAGCCCTGGGAGCTCTGTCTGCTCCAAGGCTCAGGGGATGCAGGGGGAGCCCAGCTGGGCTCTGCCCTGGGGCCATCCTGCAGGGAGAGCTGGGAACAGGGAGCATTGAGCTGCCACAAACAGCCAAGCCAGGGGTGCAGGGCAGCTGGTGCAGCCCGGACTGCACTGCTGTGTGCTGTGCTCGGGGGGCTGGGGCTCCCCGCAGAGGGGACTGCACTGGTGCACCAGAGCAGACAAAGAAGCTTCAGCTTAAGCCTCACTGAGGTGGGTTGGAGGGCTGGGAAGAGTGGGGAGGCTCAAGGGGATTCACAGAGCTCATCCTGCTGGAAGGATGAGGAAAAGGGAGTGGGAATTTAGCAGGGAGGAGAGCTGAGGGCTGGAGAGCTGCTCTGAATGACACTAAAATGCCATCAGACCTCTGAGACATTGCTGCTCTTCAGCCAGTGACAGGATGAGGCCCTGAGCCTGGAGCTTGGTCTTCCTCGTGGTGAGGGGCATCAAGGAGGGCAACAGAGTGATGGAGACTGTGATGGGCTGGGAACTCACTGGGGGAAAGGAGGGAGCAGTTGTGAAGTGCAAGGCAGGTGCGGGAGAGAACTGTTCAGAGAAGGGCTGAGCTACAGCTTGAGCAAGCTGAAACATGTCATTTGGGATCATCCCAGATTGATTTCATTTCAGAAGTTATGGAATAAGTTTATTTTGGGGGGGTGTCATGTTTTCCCTCGGATTTGTACACTCTGCAAACTTGAGCTGCATTGCCCAAATGCTCAAGCAAGTCTCTGCTGCAGGTGACACCGTTTCTTCTTTGGCTGATCCTGGCCTGGTGCTGAGCTCCAGCAGAGCCCTGGCAGAGCCCAGAGCAGCCTCAGCAGGCGCAGAGCCCGGCTGCAAGGAGAGAACCCAGAAACCGCCCGTCAGCTGAAGGCTCCTGCGCCCTTGTCCCAGCCGCCCGCGGTGCCCAGGCCGTGCTGGCCGTGCTCAGAGCTGGGCCCAAAGCTGCCCATCATTGCTGCCTTGGGCAGCAGAGCAGGAGGGCAGGACAGCCCAGCCTGCAGCCAGCCAGGGCAGATCCAGCCCCTCAGCAGCTGTCCAGAGCAGGATGCTCCTGTGCTCGCTGCCGTTCCCCAAAACCTCTTATCCCACCCGTGCCAAGAAGACACAGACACACCTCACACCATCTGCTGCCTCAAGAAAAACTGCTCCCAAACAATGTCCTCGGCCTTCTCCAAGGGCACGGCTCATCCACGCCACAGCTGGTCCCAAGCACTTCCCCATCCAGACTGGACACCACCTGGAACACTTCCTTTAGAAAAACAAACAACAAATTAACAAAAATAGATTACAGACAGAAAGGGGAAACAAGGGAAAAGGTAAAAGATCTTATCTCTGTCAGGGGCTGGAGGAAGGCCCAACCCCTACATGCTGGGGAAAAACCCACCCACAGGTGAGGGAAGCCCGTGCTTTCTCCCATCCCCCCTGCACTGCCCCCCAAAAGTATTGGTGATCCCAAAGCCAACAAGGGGAGTGGAGCAGCCCAAGCCCTTCCTGGCCTGCAAAGCAAAGCAGCCCATGGACAGGTTCTGGAGTCTCACCTCTGCCCCTGCCATGGGGGTTTGTTTGTGTTGGGCTGGCTGCCCCAGCCCCAGCCCAGGGCACGGTGGGTGGTGGGAGCTGTTGGCAGGGCCAGGAGCCAACTCCCAGTTCATAACCACCCCAGCCCATCTCCCCAGCCCTGCCAAAAGCAGCAGGGCAGCGCACTGAAGAACCAGTTGCATCATCCCCAGCAAAGGGGGGAGCCTTTGGTTCCTGGCCAGGCCCTGCAATGCCCAAATCTGGGAGCATCCCCCTGTGTGTGCACTCATCTGCAAATTGGCTGTGGAGCCTGGCTTTGAAGAAGGTGTCAGAATCAAAATCCATCATCTTCAGCTGTTGGTAGCCAGGTGGAGGAATGGGTTGTCATCCTTGATGTCGTCCTCACTGCCTCCAGCAGCAGCAGCCCCACCTGGTACAGCCTCTCCAGGGGCTCCTTCTCCTTCCCTGGGGGATGAGACCAGGCTGTCAGTGTTCTGCCCAGGGCCCCAGCTGTCAGTGAACCAGGACAAGCCAAACCAGCTTGGATGGTGGCCACCAGTGCTGGGCAGAGCAGCTCAGCTCCAGCACAAGGGCTGTGTGTGCCCATCCCATGAGCCCTGCACAGTGCTACAGGCAGGACAGAAATATCTGGGTTGCTTTGCTTCTGACTGCCAAGGTCTGTGTGGAGCTGGAAGTCACCAGGGCCCTGGATCAAAGTGTGCCTGTGGCTCTCTCCCTTCTTCTATGGCAGATGAATATCCTGCATCCAAGGATCACAGAACAGGTCTTCTAATGAGGGCCTGCCCAAGGAGTGCAGGGGTAAACACCACCTGATCAGGTCTTGGCACTCTGGGGAGAGAAACCAGAAGCCACCAGTCAGTTGGAGAAGGCTCCTGTCCCACTGTTCCCATGCCCAGGCCATGCTGCATGTGCTCAGAGCTGGGCCTAAACTCTCCCATCAACTCCCTCTTTTGGAAGAGAGCAGGAGAGCAGGACATGTGCCACCCCCTCAGCAGCTGCCAGAGCAGGATGCTCCTAAGCCCACTGCTGTCTCCCAGCACTGGTATTGCCCCCGTGCCCAGGGATGAGGATCCACCTGGAGAGAGCCGTTGTGGCAGTGAGAGCTGATGGCCCCAGCTGATGTTCTGGCCCCTCCTGAAAGGGTGCTCCCCACAGACCATCTGGTGCAGCAGGATGCCCAGGGACCAGATGGTGGCTGGCTTGCCATAGTACCAGCGGAACTGGGTCCATTCCGGGGGGCTGTACGACGGTGTTCCTATGGAATACAGGTGGAGTTCATCAGGGGGATGCTGCTGATCCCAGAGCCTGGCCCCAACATCCCTGGGCATGTGGGGGCCACCCCAGTGGCACGTGGTGTGACCCTCTGCCCTCTGACCAGCACCTGGGACTTGTGTACAAACTTGGGCTGGAAAAGAAGCCACTGGTGTTGGAAGAGGGCAGCAGAATCCCTGGCAAGGCTCAACCATGACAGGGAAAAACCCACTCAGTGCTGGGGTAAAACCGTGCCTTCCTCCTCCCTGCCTGCAGTGCCCCAAATTATGAAACATAACATATTCATAAAACCATGATGAACCCAAAGCAAACCAGGTGAGTGTAGTGATCCAAGCCCTTTCTCACCTCCACACCAAACTGGCGTGTGCACAGGTTCTGGACACCCCTCTCTGCTACCCCCACCCACAGCTGTTTCTGTCAGGCTGGCTGCCCCAGTGCCAGTCCTGGGCAGAGTGGCTGAGAAAGGCTGCCAGCAGGGCTGGAAGCTGGGCCCCCACCCACCCCTGCTCAAAGCAACTTGGCTGAAGACTCAGTGCCATGACTGGCAGGAAAAGGGAGAATCCCCACTGCCACACCCAGGTTGGGCCCTGAGATGCTGGGCCAGGAGGTGTCTGGAACTGGGAGCACACCCCTGCGTGGGCTCACCTGCAAAGTGAGTGTAGGCTGTGTCTGGTAGGTAGGTGCCACAGCCAAAGTCAATCAGTTGGCCTGCCCAGTGGCCAGGTCAACCAGGATGTTCTCTGGTTTGATGTCCCTGTGCAGCACCCCGCAGCTGGTGCAGTGCCACACGGCCTCCAGCACCTGGTGGAACAGCCCCTGCGCCTCCTCCTCGGGCAGGAACCCCCGTGCCCGAATGAAATGCTGGAGGTTCTGACACTGCTCCAGGCACTCCATAACCAGGAGGATGTCGTCAGGGAGCTCAAGCCACTCCAGGAGCTGGACAACACCAGGGAAGCCCATGGACACCTTGTCCAGCAGCACGATCTCCAGTGGTGCGCTGGTGCCGTCGGGCTGCGGGAGGACCACGATGCCGCCAGTGGGGCTGATGCCGTGCCAGGGCTGGGGAAGCCCTCACCCAGCCCGGGACACTCTGCATTCTCTGCTGGCGCTACCCCCGCTCTCCCTCGAGGCGTCCTGGCGGCTCCCACCCTGCCGGGCCTCGGCTCATCCCCACCCGGCACGCCCCGGCTTCTCCCGCTGGCCCCGCTCACTGACCAGCTCGCCCCAGTGCCGGACGCGGTTCCGTGGCACCCTTTTGATGGCCACCTGCAAACCAAGGGGAGCAGCGGGCTGAGCTCACTGCCCGCCTGCCCAGCCCCATCCTCCGCTCTCCTCCTCCTCCTCCTGCGCCCTCCGCCGGCCCCGCCGCTCACCGGGGCGCCGTCCAAGAGCCGCATCCCCGAAGCCGCCGCGCCCCAGCAGCGAACCCAGCCGGTACCGCTCCTGCAGGGCCTCCTGCGCCTTCCCTGCGGGCGACACGCGGCCATCAGCGCTCGGCCCGGAGCCAGACACGGGGCCCGGCCGCCCCCCGACCGCCCCGGGGCGGGCATCCCCACCCACCCCGGCCCCGGCGGCTCGGGGCCGGCGGCTGCGCTGCCGAGCGGAGGAGCTGGGGCCGGGGAAGCCGCAGCGGAGGCGGCGGGAGCGGCCGCTCCGCGTGTGTCGTCCGCGGGGCCCCGGAGGCGCCGGGGTTGGGTCAGGGTCGGGGTAGGGGTCGGGGTCGGGGTCGGGACAGGCGCAGCCAAAGGGCGGCGATGCCGCCCCAGCTCCAGGCACTGATGCCCGCCCAGCAGCGCCACCGCCAGTACGGCCAGAGCCGGGCGGAGGCGAGACCACGGCGGGACGCCCGGGGGCGGGGACGGGGCGGCCCCACTCGGGGCCGGGGACGGGCCAGGGGCATGGCCCGGCACGGGGAGAGGGAGATGCCGGGACAGGGACACCGGGAGGGGCTGGGGAGACCGGGAAAGGGACACCGGGAGAGGCTGCAGGACACCGAGAAAGAGTGCAGGAGAGAGGGAGAGGAAGAACGAGAGAGAGATGGGGAGGATCGTAGATCCTGTAGATTCGCTGCTGCCGCCGCCGCCGCTGAAGCCCCGGGGCCGTTTGTCCGCGTGTCCGTTCCACGGCCGAGCCCCGCGCCCCGGGGCAGCCCCTGAGCCTGTCCAAACACGGGAACTTTGCTCTGTTGAGCCCACATCCAGAGACCTGATTCCTGCGCGGGGGCAGAGCAATCCCCTTGGTTGCTGGACTGGAGAGTTGTGCCAATGGTAAGTTTTCATTGTTCCTGTTCTAACCCAAGAAAAGAGGAGGTGGTACCAGGATTTGTTGGGGAACGCAACCCTGACTGATATCAGAGAAAGCATCTCCCTGACACTGGGAGCTCCCTGGGCTCGGCTCAGGTTCCTGCTGGGACTGTGCAGAGGGCTGAGCTCCAGCTGGGATCAGCAGCAGCAGCTGGAAATACTTCTGGGCATCCCCATTTTCTGCTGCTCGGAGGAAGCAATGAAGCGAGTCAAGAAGTTCTGGTTTTTCTTTCTCCTGGTGGATTTTTTCATTATATTTGACACTCCAGAGGCAATTTCTGTGACTGAAGGCCGCTGTAAGTTGATTCTATTTCAGCAGCACCAGCAGCAGGGCTGTGTTCGAGCACTGCAAATGTGGCCTGTGTGGCTTTAATTCTCCTCAACTTTGTGCTCAGGGACTTGTGAACATTTGGAGATCTGCTACTCATGATGCCAGAGTTTCCTGTCATGAAAGCAATCTGCGTGGCACTGATCAAAAAAAGGCAATTGCAATTTTACAGATATAATTCAAATGGCAAGCAGAAGAGGGGCAAGAGCAGCCAGGATCTACAATTGCCAAGGCGAAGGCAGCAGCAGGCTCCTGCTGTCACCTCAGTGTGAGTAAAACAGTGCTGGAACCCGACCCTTTCTTTCTCTGGAGGCTGGGTCAGGGCAGCACAGCCGGGCCCTGAGGAATCAGGGCTGTTTGTGGGTGATTGTTGCTCGACTCCAGGAATTCAGCTGGAAAAGGCCCTTGGAAGCCGAGGCAGGAGCAGGCGGGAAGGGGCCGGCGCTGCTGCTGCTCCTGCCCGGGAGCCCCGGCTGGGCCGGGCCGGCGCTGCTGCGCTGCGGCTGCTGCTGCTGCCAGAGCCGGGCGGGACTCGGGGACAGCGAACGGGCACGGGGGGACAGCAAAGGCTGCGGGGCTGCAGGGATGGTGGTGCTCGGGCCAGCGCCAGCAGGGAGCTTCAGCCGCAATGAACCCCGAGGGAAACGCTGGGGAAAGGCTCCATTTCAGCCTTTCTTTACTCAGGGCCGTGAAGGGACCAGAATGAAAGGAGAACAAGCAGGGCCTGACCCCTTCTCCTTTGGGAGGAGCCCTGTGCCTGGGGCTGTGAGGGGCAGTGAGGGGCAGTGAAGGGATGTGAGGGGATGTGAGGGGCCATGAGGGTCTGTGAGGGGCTGTGAGGGGCTGTGAGGGGCCATGAGGGCTGTGAAGGGCTGTGAGGGGCCATGAGGGGCTGTGAAGGGCTGTGAGGGGCCATGAGGGGCCATGAGGGGCCGTGAGGGGCTGTGAGGGGCTGTGAGGGGCTGTGAGGGGCTGTGAGGGGCCGTGAGGGGCTGTGAGGGGCTGTGAGGGGCCGTGAGGGGCTGTGAGGGGCTGTGAGGGGATGTGAGGGGATGTGAGGGGCCATGAGGGGCCATGAAGGGCCATGAGGGGCTGTGAGGGGCTGTGAGGGGCTGTGGGGGGCTGTGAGGGGCTGTGAGGGGCCGTGAGGGGCTGTGAGGGGCTGTGGGGGGCTGTGAGGGGCTGTGAGGGGCCGTGAGGGGCTGTGAGGGGCTGTGAGGACCGTCAGCCCTGACAAGGATGGGTGTCCCACCATGTCCCCAGGGCAGGGCAGCCATGAGGGGCCACAAACAGATGTGGTGGCAAAGGAGGCTTGAGGCACCTCTGGGAGAGGATGGGACCCTTCCCCAGCTCCAAACCACACCAAATCCACCATTAATGGGATTTTCCATCATTAGAATCCACTGGCAACTTGAAATAGACTGTACAGTTTAATCCCGGTGGGAAGAGCAAGGGAATTTTCCCAGTGAGTGACATCCAGGTACTTTTAATGATGTCTAAGAGATTAAAGCCTTACCAATGAAAAATAATAGTAATAAAGGATAATAACAATAATAAGAAATAAACTTCCAAATCCCAACACCCAGCACCACACCAAAATTGCAAACCTCATTTTGCTTTACTAACACAAGATTCATGAAAACAAATCCTATTCACTTTCTCCACCTCACACCTTCCCCACCAGATAAATGAGGCCATTTGCAGTGTTTAATACAAGTTAAAATTGACAGCTGGAGGGAAGAACAGGGAGACACCACCAATTTCCATGTCAAACCCAGCAGGCCAGCTCCAAAGTGGAGAGAATAAAATGGAATGGGGGCAGGGGTTGGTCAGATGTTCCTCTAAAGGATCACAAAATCACCTCCAAGTGAACAGGAGGGGAAAATAAATGCCTATAAAACACCCTGAGTGTTCAGGGACTCAGCTGTGAGGAACTGGGCATGGACAGAGGCATCTGGAACAGTTCTTTCCTCAGGCTGAGTTTTCCAGCCTGGCCCTGAAGTGAACCAAGTGCTTTCCCAGAGGATTCCATGGTTGCCAACCATTCTTCAAGATGTGGCTCACAGGAGCACAGAACCTTTTCCAAGGTTCTGCTCAGAAAAAATGGCAAGAGGTGCCCAATTCAGAGCTCTGTTTAAAAAAGTAGAAAATAAAAATCAGTTGAACTCTGAAGTCCAGCTCTGAGCCCTGGAATCTCAGATCCAAGTGAAAAGTGGAAAGGCTTTTTACAAGAACAGACACTGAAAGAGCTAACAGATGAATATGGGTGACATTTTGAGAGGCTTCAAATTTTCTACAGTTTTCTTTGAATTGTTGAAATTGATTTTGCCTTTGCCTCCTCTTGCAGGAAAGGAGCCTCATTTCACCAGCCAGGAAGGCAGAGCTCATTCCTGGCCCTGGCTGCTGCTGTCCATGCAGCATTTCCATCCCTGCCGTGACCTCTTCCCTCAGGGTGCCCAGCAGCAGCTGCTGGAGCAGCACATGGAAGCTGCAGATGGAAGTGCTGCCCACCCCAGCCTGAAGTTACAAAAGGATCCTGCTGACAGGAACCCCAATATTCCCTCCCAGGGGCCCTGCAAACACTTCCCCATCTGTTCTGTCTGCTCCATGCAAACACTGCAGGGAACATCCTGCCTCTCCTTTGGGGCAAGGCCAGGACCCCAAATTCACACTCAAAGTGCAGGATTCTGTCCCATTTCTGCATCTGGTGAGATGGGGCTACAGCATTATCCAGAGAAACTCCCTGTGCTTCAACCTCCAGCTTGCAAACCCAGCCCTTGGACAGTGGGTTTATAAGGACCACAAGTAAGAGGCCAAATAGAATTAATTTTCAACTGTTACCCTTCACTCTCTGTGGTAGATTCTTCTGGTCTATACCACGAAACACATCTTCAATTAGACTGCAAGTACTGGGTCTGATACCTGCAGTAACAGAACAAAACCAAACCAGCCAGATTTCCTGATGAAAACTCTAAGGCGTGATCAACAGTAAATGTGTTTTTCTCTTTGAAAGGTTTTTCAGGTAAACATAAAACATACAAGATAAGGCAAACTCACACTATGGGAGTGCTTTAAAAATGGGCAAGCAGGGGTTCTTTTTTGAGGAAAGGTTAATTCTACTACCAAGCTGACTAGTTGAAGATAAATTGTACTTAACATTTAAAGCCTGTCCATGGTGCCTGCACAGGGTCTTTGCCAGCTCCTCGTGGCCTCTGAGGAGCAACTGGAGAGCAAGAGCTGGCATGGAGGAGGCAGGACACGTGGGTGCAGTGGAGATGCAGCACTTGAGGACAGCTTTTCAGCTTTTTGTTGTCATAGTCAGGATTTTTTGAATCAAAACTCTATTAAACCTCAACTCCCTTGCAAGTTTCCCTTCTTTCCCAGGGTGATTCAGGTGCCTGGAGCAATGTGATGGGGAGCGGGTCCAGCGTGGCCCAGAGCTGACAGGTTCTGCCCAGAGCAGCGAGAACAGTGCAGTGCTGGTGTCACTTCTGAGGACGCCTGCCCTTCTCCCAGTCCTCCTGTGGCTCCTGGGGGAGCTGGGAGTGCTGAGCCCCCGTGGGCAGAGGGGCAGAGAGCCGGGCTGCTCCACAGCCTCTGGACATCCTTTAAATAATACAGCAACAGAAAAATCTTTCCAGGGTGTGAGCAGCTTCAGCTCAGAAACATGTTTTTGTTTGTAAGAGTAGATTAGCACTAAATAAACCAATGAAACAGATTTAATTTGTAATTCAGATGTATTTCATTCTTTTCCAAGCTTCTGGTCCCTTCCTTCAGGGTAATTTCATTTACTCACCCATTTTCTAATAGTTAGAAGGGAGTTTAAGTATTTATTCCACACTGCATGACTAAAGAAAATCTCTCCTTTGCCTTACTAAGTTTAAAATGCAGTATAGTGCAAATACATGTTAAAAGAGAATGAATGCCATATCCCCCCTTTTATTTTTTGGTCACCAGTGGATACCTCCCTGAAGGACACAGAACAACTCAAAAAGGTTGTGCATACAATGAAGAAAACACAACACAAAATTCCCTCTGGGTGACGAGGTTAGAAAACCTGTTTTAATCCGTGTCACTGTTTCTCACCACATCTACTTCAACCGACAATAAATTCAGCTGATTTTCTACAGGCTGAGGCAGCTCTGCAATGAAGCAGCAGCGTGTCATGATGCTAAATAACAATCTGGCATTACCTACAATGCTGGCTGCTACAGAGTCTGTCAGTGCACAGCCAGGCAGGCTGGGTTATCACAGTTATCCCTCCCCTCCTGTCCATCCCATTGTCTCCTCTGCAGGAGACGCAGGCCATGGAAAACAAGGCAAGGTTGCTCCCTATTTTCCTTCTCCCACAGCACTTGTTAGACACCATGTTTTTTCCAAGGGCTGCATGTGCCCTTCTCTGCCCAGCTTGCTTCTTACTCATTCTACAAAAGCAGAGAGCTGAAGGAGTCTCAGGCATGTGAGTGCCTGATCTCTCTTTCCCTCCAAAGGCTCTGCCCCCCAAAGCCCTGGTTACCTGCTGTGCTTTGGCAGGAGAGCCGTTCAAGCCCAAAACACAAGGGCAGGGAACTTCAGCTGCCAAGCCTCTCTCTGCAGTGGGATTGCTTTTACCCTGCAGCCTCCATGGGCAAGGGCTCTGTGGGAGCAGGGGCCATCCCAGCCTGGGAGCTGCACACAGAGCCAGGAAAAGGAGCAGATCCTGCTGCCTTCTGCTGCTGCTGATCCTGGCAGCAACTGCCCTGGGAGTTCCTGCAGGGAACTTCACACCAAGAAGCTGCTCCTGCCCAGCCAGGCACTGCCCACAGCCAAAGCCCACGCCACCCTCACCCCCAGCCTGTCCCACCGGCCCTGCGGCCTCACCCGGCCTCTCGCCTGCCAGCAGCAGCAGCAGCAGCAGCTCCCTGCTCACTGCTGGAGCTGCTGGCCCTCAGCTTCTCCCTGCTGCCTCCTGTCAGTCTCCACCTGTCCTCAGGCTCTGCAGGGCAGCTGTGGCACAAGTGAAGGCTCTGGAATTGCTCCCAAGGTCTGGCAGAGCTGCAGTCCCGGAGCCCTCTGTGCTCCCTGCTGGCCCCTCCATCCCCTCAGCCCCAGCGTCCCCTGGGCAAAGCCCCAGCCCCCTTCTGTTTCTTCAGCCCCCACAGTCCTCTCAGCCCCCTCAATCCCTTCTGACCCATCCCGGCCCCTTAGACCCACCACCCCCTCAGCCCGTGCCACTGCCCTGTTGTTATAAATTGGCCAGGAGACCAGCTCCTTTGAAAAAGCCTTTATTAGAAATCAGCTCTGGGTAGGGGGCCCGAGGGGCTGCGCACGCCGCCGCTGCTCCCAGTAGACACCACGGAGGAGGAGGTGCAATCGAATCTGCTGCTGCTGGTGCTGCTGCAGAGTCGGGATTCCTTCCTCACGGGGGTTCCAATAGAATCTCCTTTGGCTCGTGTGGTCCAGGGGGGTCACCTCTCTCCAGTTTCTTTCAGGTCATGGCGAGAAAGTAACAAAAGAATACCTGCTGCCTGCAGCTAGCTGGGCGTGTGCCTCGCACAGTTTTGTCTTTCTTAGGTCCAGTTTCTGTGTCGGCTCACTGTCCCAGGGGTTTTTTTAGCTCTAACTGGACTCTCGGCTGCAGCCAGGCACCATGGGAGGTCATCTCCATATTGGGCGGAGCCCACAGCTCGACAGCAGGCAGGCAGGGAGCAGCAGGGAGCAGCAGGGGGCAACAGGAAGTGGCAGGGGGAGCTACAAGGCGGCGGCGGCGTGCTTTCCTCGGGGGAGGGGAAAGCTCAGGATTTAGGGAGAAAGGGTACAGAACTTGGACATAACGAACAGAAATTCAGGGTACAGATTCCACATGAACAGTTTAAAACAGGCAAGTAACAGTGCAACTTTAATTTTACAGCAAAACAGTGTAACAGCACAACTCGGGAGTGCATAACCTGGAGCTAATTTCTTTCAATCCCCCCTCTATTTCTTTGATCGGGCTTTAGCCCGCATCAATTGGCCATGTCTGATTCAAGGGAATAAATTTGTTTTAATTTTTGGTATTGGTCATAAATTCTTTTTGCTGTGCTCAGTTCTTCTTGGGGTTCTAATCTAATTGTATTTGTAGGTTTCTGAATCTTTACTTTAGGGATTTGGAGACTAGCTGGAACAGTAGTGGCTACAGTCCGAATTAGACAGGGAAGTATGCAGGGGAGAAGTAGGAGACTGACAAAGGCACTTACTGCAATGAACACTACTTTTTCCCACCAGGTCCCTTCAAAGGACCAGAAGTTGTCCCACCAGTCTATATTAATTAAGGGCTTCCATTCTTGGGTACTTACATATGCAATTTTTTGTATTCTTTTGGAAATATTTTTTATTACTTTACTTTCATAATTGACTGCTAGTTTGATTTGATGAACTACTGCTCTTGTCTGCGCCAATTGGTTACTGATATGATCAAGGGCAAGGGCTGTTTTGTTTGATAATCTGATAATTTTATTCAACATGTAAATTGGAGTTCGGCACCTCCATGATTTATCTTGTGTCCAAGTTGCTGGCTTATATGTTTTTACCATTCCTTTTGGTGTCTGTATTTTACTTTTCCATGTTTGTGTGCTGCCCCTCCTCCTCTTTTGGTATTTTCTTTTTATCAGGTCTGCTACTCCCTCTGTATTTCTTAACTTTTTAAAACAGAACCACTCTCTGATAGGGCACTCCCCGGTCAGGCACTGCTTAAATGTGGCAGCATTTTTTGCAATCCAATGTTGTTTTTTCTCTTTTTGACAGGTGGATAATTGGATCATGTCAAAACATGTGGGATTCACATGGGTGTGAACTCTCATAAGGGATTGTAGATTCTCCCCATCACAAACTGAATGACAGCATTCGGAGTAAGCCCCATCTGTAAACTTGCTTATCAATAGGACTACTATCAGTCCCTCCAAGAGTCCAGTATGAACCATTCTATTTGTGGATCTTTTGGTCTCACCTGGCCTTGCCTCTTGGGTCAGGGGGTTCTTTCTCCTCATCATATCAATAGGACTACTATTAGTCCCTCCAAGAGTCCAGTATGAACCTGCCCCCATCTCGCTCTGAGGGTTCTCTTTGGTCTCACCTGGTCTTGCCTCTTGGGTCAGGGAGTTCTTAGGCTGGATTTGTGGAGTTCTCCCTTGTTTATTCCCACCTTCCACCTTTTTCTTAGTTTTAGTTAGCTCCCTTTGGGTGTGCCCTATGAGAGATTTAATTTTTTAAATTAAGAATTACTGTTACTTATTACTTTTACATTAACACATTGTGGCTCATTATAACAATTTATAACATCGGATTTAACCATTATTTTACACTTTTATATTAACACTTTTTAACCTCTTGTAACAATGTGGATTTTTAACAATGGTAACGACAGCTTGTAATAACTGTTATTGTCCCTTATTGGCTTTAACTGGTTTTTGGTTGTTTCCTGAGAGTTACTTTGAGGGTGTCTGGATCTCGAGTGGCAGTCCACTCAGAGGGAACTCTTGTTGGGGTTGCAGGGTCAGAGGGATCTGACCCCTTGTTGCAGTCAGAGGGATCACTCGGGGGTGGTAATGGTCCTTTCACTCTAGTGATGTGGGTCCAGCCCTTTTCCTGGGTTCGCACTGCAGTATGAGTAGTGAGCAGAACTTGGAACGGGCCTTCGAATTTAGGGGTTAGTGGGGTGGTATTCCAGGACTTAATTAAAACCCAGTCTCCTGGTTTTATTTGATGCATGTCAGTGTCCAAGGGAGAGGTTTGAGGAAGATACCCTCTTCTTTTAAGATCTGCCAATGTCTTTCTAATTGTTTTTACATATTCTTGGGTAGCAGCCTCTCCTTCTAAATAATCCCCAGTGCTATAGGGGGTCAGTAAGAAGGGGAGTCCAAACATCATCTCATATGGTGAAGCCCCTATGTCAGATCTAGGTCGGACCCGGATTCGCAGAAGGGCCAGGGGCAGACACTTGAGCCAATTCATTCCCGTTTCGATTATCAATTTAGTTAATACGTTTTTAAGGGTTTTATTCATCCTCTCAACTCTCCCTGAACTTTGGGGATGCCAGGGTGTATGCAACTGCCACTTGATTCCTAAGGCGTTAATGACGTCATGTAGAATTTTGGCCACAAAATGAGGACCTCGGTCTGAATCAATATTATTCACTAGCCCATACCGGGGGATGATGTGTTCCAATAATATTTTTATTACCACTTGTGCCGTTTCCCTTTTTGTAGGAAAAGCTTCCACCCAATGGGTCAAACAATCAACCATAACAAGTAGATACCTGCAACCCTGTACTGAAGGCACCTCGGCAAAATCCACCTGTACATTTTGAAAGAGTCCCAATGCCATCCGTCTTCCTCCTGGGGCACTCCCCCCCATCGTTTTCTGATTTACCTTTTGGCATATAAGGCATCCTTCAGTTACTGCTTTGGCCAGACCATGTACCCCAATACATAAATATTCTCTTAAAAAAAAATGATCACATAACCCTTGGGTGCCCCAGTGGGTCAGGCTCTGTATTCCTGTTAGCATTTTTCAAGCTAGGGCTTTATTTAAAAACTTTTATCTATCTGGGGTTAACCATTCCCCTTGCTTCCCTTGGTACAACCCTAACTTCTTTATTTCTCTCAACTCATGTTCATCACGTATTGGTTCTCTTCTTTTGTCAGCTGGCAGGATGTTGGATGGCAGTCCACTTGGGGAGACTCGTGGGGGATTTTTCTGGGTTTTGTCCATAGTTAGGAGGAGGCGATACTGGTCCTTTTACACGGGAAACGTCAGTCCACTCTTTTTCTTGGGTCCAAACAGCAGCATGGGTTACTAATTTCTAGCTTTTTCCTGATATCAGGCCAGGATCCAGCAAGGAACTGCACCTTTAACAGCACTTGGGCCTCAGGACTGTCGGGATCCACGTAACCAAAAATCTCCTCCCCTGCTTAACTAGGTGGCTGGGGTCCCATTCCCCCTGGGTCCTATCAAAGGCCAGCCTGGTGCCGCCACCCCGGGGAACAGACCCTCCGATGCCCCTCACCAGCAGGGTTCCACAGTCTCCCACATTCTGCCCTTCCCCTTTTCCAACTGGATCCCACCCTGGATCCGCCCGCGGGAGCCCGTCCCCTGCCCGGGGCCCAAACCTGCTCCCCTGTTCCCAGACTTGCATCCCCGCAACATGGACCATGGCCATCTCCTTGGGGCTGAACAAGGCACCCAAAATAGAGTTCATCTCACTCCAGGTGCAAACATTAGGATTCAGGAACCAATCCACCCAGCCAGCCACCCCCACCAGGTCCCCAACCAGGCCTCTCAGCTCTTTCTTAAAGCCCCCAACTTCTGAAGCTGTCAGAGGTGCATCCCCAGCTGCCCCACTTATCGGGACTTTCCTTAGGGGGAAGAGCTTTGTTCTTGACCTGGTGCCACAATAGGGTCCTTTTGGGGTTTCTATATTATTGGCTGGCAAGTCCAGCTCCCAGTTGTTTGGGGGTGCAGGGACAGTAGATGGTGAAGGGGAGTGGCCTCGGCCAGTGCTAGGAGAGGTCGAGGATAGAGTTGAAGAGTAGAAGGGGTTAGTACTCAAGACAGTCGGGTCAGACTGAGGTGGTAGAGAGGGTGGAGCTGTAGGGGTTAATCCGGTTGGGGAGCAAGCTGAAGAAGGAATAGGGATCATGGTTTGGAGAGATGGGGAGGGGTTCGCAGGTAAAGCTGGAGGGTTAGCAGGGACAGTTTGGGGTATCCCAGGGTAAACAGGAGGAGGGGGCAAATAATCAAGAGGGTCCCAATGGTGACTACTTTCCTCCTTTTTCTCTTTTTCATTTTTCCTCTTTCCCTCTTGTAGCTTACAAATCTTAACTGTTTCACTTTCAGTTCTGTGTCTCTGCCAGCAGGCAGCATAAAGGATCTGCTCAGTATCTGAGTCCCCTCGGGATTTCAGATACTGGTTTAATTGCGAGCACATCCAGGGGTCCTTAGTTCCACACCACGGCCATCCTCCAGGCAAATTCAAAGTGGGCCAAACCTCAATACAATAATGGATCATTTTAACCTTGCTCAAATTTTTAGTGGCTTCTTCAGTATCCCATAGTTCCAACATTTGTCCTAATGGACTATCTGGGGGAATGTTCTTTATCTTCCCCTTTTCCTCCTCAGGTGGTTTTTGCTTATTTATATATCCTCCCATTCTCACTAGGTAATCTTCACTCACTCTACGAACACTCGTCAGTGGCCCCAGTGGCACCACTCCTGCCAGTGCTCAGAGTGCTCTGTCGGTAGCCTGATATCTCGCCCTTAGAGATTCAGCCACTACCCCAGCCAGCACCCCTTTCTCACTCACTCCACGAACACCCGTTAGTGGCCCCAGTTACCCGCCCTCAGGGTCTGGCCACTCCTGCCAGTGCTCAGAGTGCCCTGTCGGTAGCCTGATATCCCGCCCTTAGAGATTCAGTCACTACCCCAGCCAGCACCCCTCTTCCTCTCCTGTATATCTATCGAGTTTCCATAAGTGGCCGGTCAACCTGGGCCCAGAGTTCCAGTCACCACTTACAGCCAGGACTCGGACATACAGTGTGCGACTCACTCACTCTCCCTATCGTTAAATCCCTCGCACCTTGGGACTTCCCTAACTTTCATTCATCCTACACCCAGGCGGTATACTCAAAAGACCCCCGGCCCTGTAGGCTCTCCGCACCTGGAACGCATACCTCTCACTTCTAGGTACCCCCAACCAGTGCGCCCACTCCTGTACCCCGGTAGTTACCCCAGCCGGTGTCCCAAGCCAGTAGTGGTTGCAGTTACCCACCCTCAGGGTCTGACCACCACTGCTGCTGGACACCCCAGGCCGTAACTCGGCCAGTACCCTCTCTCACTCCCACACCCTGTTAGGTACCCCAGCCAGTATCCCAACCCGTGGATACCCCGGGCCGTAACCTCAGCCAGTGTGGTGCGTGCTACACACACAGCTCTAGGCTTTCCGCACGCTTGGATCAGCCTGAGCAGCCTGCCTTCGTAGATTCTAGAATGGAGGCGGGCCTATCCTACAATCATACACCCTGTGACGTGCCACTCACCCTCTAAATTACCTCCGCACGCCCGGAGGGGGGCGCCTATGCCCCTGGAGACGCCTCTTTCACACCGTTCTCCTTTCGCTTCCCTCTGTTCCCGGCCAGTTCCCTCGCGGGAGACTGAAAACGCGGTATTAAGAGGTCCACACTCGCTTCAAAGATCCGAACTACCGGTCTTTGTCTCACTCACACACCACTCGCTCGTCTCCACTCCCGCCACCGGCTATACTTTACCGGCGCTCCTCCGTGCTGTCCGATCCCAGGCTGTCTTCCTTGGTCCGGTGTGACCAGCTGTCCTAGGGGTCCAAAGAGCGGTCGGCCGTCCCGTCCTCGGTCCTCTTCAGGCGTGGTCACATCCCGGACGAGCCCCCAATTTGTTATAAATGGGCTAGGAGACCAGCTTTTTTGAAAAAGCCTTTATTAGAAGTCAGCTCTGGGTAGGGGGCCCGAGGGGCTGCGCACGCCGCCGCTGCTCCCAGTAGACACCACGGAGGAGGAGGTGCAATCGAATCTGCTGCTGCTGCTGCTACTGCAGAGTCGGGATTCCTTCCTCACGGGGGTTCCAATAGAATCACTTTGGCTCGTGTGGTCCAGGGGCGTTACCTTTCTCCAGTTTCTTTCAGGCCATGGTGACAAAGTAACAAAAGAATGCCTGCTGCCTGCAGGTAGCTAGACATGTGCCTCGCACAGTTTTGTCTTTCTTAGGTCCAGTTTTTGTGTCGGCTCGCTGTCCCAGGGGTTTTTTTAGCTCTAACTGGACTCTCGGCTGCAGCCAGGCACCATGGGAGGTCATCTCCATATTGGGCGGAGCCCACAGCTCGACGGCAGGCAGGCAGGGAGCAGCAGGGAGCAGCAGGGGGCAACAGGAAGTGGCAGGGGGAGCTACAAGGCAGCGGCGTGCTTTCCTCGGGGGAGGGGAAAGCTCAGGATTTAGGGAGAAAGGGTACAGAACTTGGACATAACGAACAGAAATTCAGGGTACAGATTCAACATGAACAGTTTAAAACAGGCAAGTAACAGTGCAACTTTAATTTTACAGCAAAACAGTGTAACATCACAACTCGGGAGTGCATAGCCTGGGGCTAATTTCTTTCATTTCTACAAGGGACAGTGTCACCAGAAATGAGTTCTGGAAGCAGAATTCTCTGAGTCTCTGAGCTGAATTCTCTGTCCCTGTCCTGGATCTCTGTTGCAGATGGAAGCTGCTGGTGCCATCCTCAGCTTGAACCCTTCTCTGGAATGCAGACAGAGGTTCCCAGGTGTGTAAAGTAAGCGTTGCTCAATGTTGATGCAAAGCTTTTGTAATCCTCCTGGAACCAAGGAGACTCCTGAGATACTGCAAGGCCTTGTTTAACCAAGGGTCCATTGTGACACAGCAGGGGCTCATGGAATCAAGGAGACAATTGTGACAGGACAGACCCTCCTAGAAACAAGTCTCTGTTGTGGCAGTCATGGAATCAAAGAGACATTTGTGACACAGCCAGGCCGTGTGGAACCAATGGTCCATTGTTACACTGCAGAGTCAAGAAGAACATGGTGACACCACAGAACCTGATGGAACCAAGGGTCCTTTGTGGCACAGCAGGGCCTCCTTGGAACCCAGGGGACCATTGTGACAAGGCAGGGCCTAATGGAACCATGGAGACCATTGTGACACTAAGGAAACTGATGGAACCACAGTGACCATTGGGATGCTGTGGAACTTCACAGAACCAAGGGTCCATTGTGACATTGTGGTGCCCCCTGGACTCAAACATTGTGAAACTTGGAGGCCTAATGGAACAAGGGTTTCTATTGTGACATTGCAGAACCTCATGGAATCAAGGTCATCATGTTACACTGCAGAAGCTCACGGAACCAAGGGGCCATTGGGACACCGTGGAACCAAGGAAACGGTTGTTGACAGTACAAAAACTCATGGAATGAAAAGTCCAGTGTGACATGACAGAACCCCATGGACCCAAGGCTCCATTGTGACTCTGTAGGGCCTCCTGGAACCAAGGATCCATTGTGACACAGCAGGGTCTCGTGGATCCAAGGGTGCATTGAGGTACAGCCAGGCCTTGCTGGAAGCAAAGAAACCCCTGCTAAAAGCAGAGTAACTCATAGAACCAAGGAGTCCATTGGTACAGCATAAAACCGATGGATCCAAGTGGCCATTGGGACACCAAAGAACTTCATGGAACCCAGGGTCCAGAGCAAGGCCTCATTGGAACAAAGAAACCATTGTTGACAGTACAGAAACTCACGGAACCAAGGGGTTGTGGTGACACAGCAGGGACACATGGAAGCAAGACCAGTGACATTTAGGAACCTCATGGAACCAAGGGTTCATTAGGACACTGCAGAAACAAGGAGACCATTGCTGACACTATGGAAGCTCAGGGGACAGAGTGGCCATTGTTACACTCCAAAGTGTTGTTGAACCAAATAGACCATTGTCCAACTACAGAACCTCATGGCACTGAGGCTTCACTGTGACACAGAGGTGTTCCATGAAACCAATTGTCCATTGTGACCATGCAGATCCAAGGAGACCATGGTGACACTAGGGAAGCTCATGGAACCAAGCGGCCATTGTGACACAGCAAGGCCTCGTGGAACCAAGGAGAACATTGTGACATCATGGAATCTCATGGAACCAAGGGTCCATTGTTACAGTCCAGAACCAAGGAGACCATTTTGTCAGTACAGAACCTCATGGAATCATGGGTCACTTGTGAAACAGTTGGGCTTCATGGAACCAAGAAGCCATTGTGACACAGCAGAGCCACATGAAACCAATGGTCCATAGTGATACTGTGGATCCAAGGAGGCCATGCTGATACTATGGAACATAATGGAACCAAGGGTCCATTGTGACATAGTTGGGCCCCAAGGAACCAATTGTCCATTGTGACAGTGTGGATCCAAGGAGATCATGGTGACACTACAGAACCTCATGGATCTAAGGAGCCATTGTGACATTGTGGGGCGTCCTTGGAACAAAGGACATTGTTGACAGTATGGAAGATGCTCATGGAAACTTTGGGACATTGTGGCACTGCAGAGCCTCATGGAAAAAAGGAGACCACTGCAACACGGAGGAATTTTATGGAACCAAGCAGCCATTTGCACACGACAGAACCAAGAAGACCATTTCTGGCAGTACAAAACCTCATGGAACTGAGGGGCCATTGTTATACAGTGAGGCCTGGTGGAACCAAGGGGCCAGTGTGACACCGTGGGGCCCCATGGAATCAAATATTCCTTGTGACACAGTGGGGCTGCTTGTCACCAATTGTCCATTGTGATACTGCAGATGCAAGAGACCATGGTGACACTATGGCAGTTCATGGAACCAAGGGGCTGTTGGGACACACCAAGGCCTTGTGGAACCAAGGAGAGCATTGTCCCAGTGCAGAAACAAGAAGGCCATTTTGACAGGATGGACCCTAATTGAATCAAGGGTTTAGAGGAATTCAAAGGTTAAGAGTTTAGCTGAAGGGATAGAAGCAAGAAGCAATGTATAGTAATGAAGAGTTTAGAGCAGAAGCAATGTAGGATAGTTGATCATTGCCAGATGAAGCTAGTTTGAGAAGACAATATATCATTTGCCTGACTTTGCTGTTTTTGTAGAAGTTATGAGGAGAGGATGGAGTATTTTAAAGGTGAAGAAACTGTAGCTGCACCTGGGCCCCAAAAGCTGTCAGAAGCAGGCAGGAGAGCTTGAACTATGCCCAAGGGGTCAGAGAGCCTGCCAACAGGACCAAGGTGAAAAGTTTACCTTGAGGAAGATAATCCTGACTTTATCCTAAGGCACCACTGACCCATTTCAAAACCCACCAACCCAATTTGAGTGAAGGACTGTGCAAGCATGAAAGGACTTTGAACTCATTTTATGATGAAGAGGAGAGAAGGTGGGGTTAAGTAATAAGTATGTATAGGCATGTTGAATGATTACATGAATATGTAAGATTTTGTAGATAAATAGAGAGCCAGAGCTCTGTGATTTTTGCACATGTCTTTGGGAGGTTACTCCCCGTGTTGCCTGGCACTGAATTAAACATACCACTTTCTAACTTGAATTAGTTGGAGCGTCTTTGCTCTTGTTTTATTTACTTGATAATGGAACCAAGGGTCCATTGTTCTACAGCAGGACCTCCTGGAACCAAGGGGCCACTGTGACACTGTGGGGCATAATGGAGTCAAGGGCACCATTGATACTGAAATCCACTGGAGAGAAACTTTTGAACACACTTTTGAGTATTTGAGAGCAGGTATTTTTTATTACAGTGTGCTGGTCACTTGGGCACTCCTTCCACCATTTGAGTGCACTGAGCATCAAATGAACAGAGTTTTGATCACATACACTGATTATGGATTTGTTAGCTATCCCTATTTCCTTTGAACTCACTTGACATAGTTGCACCCCTTCTCACAAGTTCTTATCTGGTTCTTTGGGGTCTTGAATTACTCCTCCCTGCCCGCCCCCCCTGGGCTCCTGTGCTAGCTCAGTTTCCGTGAGGGCTTTTGAGGGAAATATATCAGGGGATAGGGTAAAAGATTCAAAAGAGGCTCTTACCTCAGGATTATTCCAAGGCTTTATTCTCAAAGGGGTCCCAGGGAAAGAGAGACCGAACAAGGAAGAGCATGGGTTTATCTAGACTCTCTGTCTCAGGACAGATAGCTGGCACTAAGGCATAGGTTAGAGATAAGGGAAGGACAGGGTCAAACTAAATAGTTACAGGCTTTAGGAAGTTCTGGGGAAAAACCATTTCCCCAGAGGAACACAACAGGGTCTGTCTTCAACATCCAGTGTCCTTTCTAGGTGGCTGTTCCTTGACCCCCACTTTTGAGTATGGGCAATATTATTGTTTTGCAAACCTTCTGATTTGTCAGCTGGTAGAGCTGAGTTGACATTTTTCTTGTATTTTGAATGACTTCTGTTTGCCAGAGTTACATCCTTGATCCATTTCTCCAAGGCTGTGCTGTTGTGTTCTACAGTCCTTGATAAGAGTCAATGTTGTTCTGGTCTCCTGTCCTTGTCACAGCGCTCGCCCCACCTGAGGCGTGTCTGCAACCCCCCAACCTATGGGCTTGGGGTGGGCAAGTGTTCCTGAGGGAACAGGGATGGGACAGCTGGGCTGGACTGACCCAAGGGATGTTCCATTGCATGTCACACCATGATCAGCAATAATCTGCAGGGAGCAGGGAGGGCAAGGAGGGTAGGCGACTAATTTATTTTTAAAATACTTTTGTTTCAAAATATCACCAACACATAAAGAATGCTCTCCAGCCATAAGGTAGTTAAACAATTTCCACTGAAAAGAGATTTCCTGTGGATTTGCTTTTCTTCTGTTTATGGCCTTTGCTTTTTGTTGTTGGTTTGTTCGTGGTGTTTTTGTGTTGTTGTGGGTGGGACTTGCTTTGGGTTATTTTGTTGGATTCAGGTTTTTCCCTTTTGAACTACCTTTTGTCTGATGCATAAGTTTTTTTTTCCCTTTTCTCGTGGCTTGGTTGGCCCCTGATGGCAAGACAAATTGACTCAACTCAGCCATCCTGCCCACAGGAAATAAAAGCACCATTATGCCCAATTATGTTTTGCAGTCACCATCAACTGGATCAGTTTGGTCGCAGACTGCCTGCAAATTGGCAGCATACACAAAGGAATTGAAAGTCCATTTGATGCCATTGTAGAGATAATAGAAATGTTCCCCAGTGGTGGTCAAGGGCTGGTCACTGAGGGTTGATATCCAGTTCCCCTTCATACACAATGGGCACTGTGTGGTTTCCATGGGCCATGGTTTTGGAGAAGGAGCATTGTATTAGCTCACCAGGTGCAGACCATTGATCATTTGGAATCATGAGGTGACAGAGTGGGTTATGACATCTCAGAGTGGGTTATGTGAGGTCATAGAGGAGCAACAGCATCATGGGCCATGTCTGTGACATCACAGAGCCACGTGTGACATCACAGGGCAGAGGTCTGACATCATAGTGAAGGTAATGACATGACAGATTTGGCTGTGATATCATGGGGGCTGTGTGTCATCACAGAGTGGGTTGTGACATCAGAGACCAGCTGTGTGACATCATGGGGGGCTGTGTGACATCACAGAATGGGTTGTGACATCAGAGACCAGCTGTGTGGGGGTGTGTGACATCACAGGAGAGCTGCGTGAGGTCACTGAGTTGGTCACTCTGCCCCAGCTCCCCCTCACAGTTTCCCCCAAGAACTCCAATGCTGTTCATGCCCAGAAGGGTCCCCTGTCCCTGGTACCCCCCCAGTGCACCTGGAGCCACAGCCTCCACCAAAGGATGTTCCACAGGATCGACCCCAGAGCCTGACACGGGGACAAGGGGCTGGGCTGTGTGACCAGGACATCAAGGACAGGGATTCTCCAGGTCCCTGTGGCCTGGGCTGGGCTCCCCAGGGCAGGAAAGATGTCTGGCAGCTGCAGCAGGGTCAGGGAAGGGCTCCAAGGTGGGGCTGCAGCCCTTGGGCTGTCAGGAGAGGCTGAGGGAGCTGGGTTTGTCCAGCCCCGAGCAGGGAAGGCTGAGGGGCTCCTCATCCCAGCCTGGCAGTGCCCCCGAGGAGGTCATGGAGAACACAGAGCCAGGCTCTTCACTGGGGGCCTGCTGGGAGACAAAAGACAATGAGCAGAGGGTGAAAGAGGGGAGGCTCAGCCAGGACAGGAGGAAACCTTTGTTCCCATGGGCTCAGCCAGGAGCTGAGATGCTGCCCCTTAATCCCTGTCCTTTGGGATTTTCCAATCCAGACCAAATCAAGCCTGGAACCACTTGGTCTGACCCAGTTTCTGACAGCTTGGGCTGCTGATTGCTGAGCTCCTTTCCAATTCAGCTCTCTAATGGTGCTGGGACAGTGCTGGTCCCTGTTTTAGACTGGAGCAGAGCAGATGGGACAGGAGCCCTGCAGGCCTGGAGGGGACCTGCAGCTTGCCAGGTGCACGAGCACATCTTCATTAGCTGGGTCATTGGATCACTTGTAAGAAATGTCCAAGTTTTCCCACCAGCAGGAGAGATCAGGAATTTCCTGGAACTGTACAATGGCAGGAGAAGAAATCCTGATCTTGTCCTCTCTTTGTGTCACTGGCTGGAGTTGTGTTTTTCATGGAGCTGTGCCTTCCCTTGGCTTTGTTGGCTGACAATGAATGAACATCCCTCGGTGTCTTGGGCAGCTCCTTCTGCAAGGAAAGCAGGTGGGAGTTGGTGCCAAGGAGCTGAAAGCTGCAGGTGCAGCCTGGAGTAGAGGAAGCTGAGATTTGCACAAGGCTGCTCTGAGTTCCAGGGGCTGGATGAGGGAAATGGTGGGGTGGGGATAGAGACAAAGTGTGATTGATTGTCAGCCATGAAGGGTCTGGATGTTCGTATCTATTCAGAGCAGCTTAGGAAGTGCTGAGGATCAATATCAACTGGAAATAGCTAATATCAATCTATAAACAGGAAAACAAAACTAAAGAAAAAAAATAAAAACAACCAAACAAATCTGCATAAAAAAAAATAGTATATTCCCTTTGAATACACCTCTGAAATCTGCACAGTTCACCCCAGAAGAATTGAAGACTTGAAATGAAATTATTCCCAGGGGCTTGTCTTGTTCAAGTGCTTTGGAATGCTAATGAGCCTTTGGCACTGAATTCCTGAACTGAAGAGCTGAAGACTGAGCAAGCCTCTGGAGAGCTAAAATTCATCAGGGAACCTCCAAGTTGCTGAGGATCCATCCTCAGCAGAGCATATTGAAGAGATTCCAGGGGTTTCCAGCTGCTCAAGAGCTGAGATCACGTGCAGGCACAGGGGCTCCATGGTGGCATCTGAGGCATCTCTGGGCTCCTGAAGATCTCTTTACTCATACTCAGTCACAGGGGCTCTGTGGTTACAAACAGCCCCACTGTGTTACAATGAATATTTGATTCCATGGGGCCCAATAGTGTCCCACCGCCCTCTTGGTTCTACCAGGCCTTTCTGTATAACAATGGTTCATCAGTTCCATGAGGTTTTGTACTGCCAACAATGGTCTCCTTGGTTCTGCAGTGTGCAAATGGCTGCTTGGTTTGATAAAATTCCTCTGTGTCACAGTGGTCTCCTTTGTTCCATGAGGCTCTGAAGTGCCACAATGACCCATAGTTTCCATGAGCATCTTCCATACTATCAACAATGCCCTGTGTTCCAAGGAGGCCCCACAGTGTCAAAATGGCTCTTTGGATCCAAGAGGTTCTGTAGTGTCACCATGATCTCCTCGGCTCCGTATTGTCACAATGGACAGTTGGTTCCTTGGGACCCAACTGTGTCACAATAGACCCTTGGTTCCATGAAGTTCCATGGTATTAGCATGGCCTCCTTGGATCCACAGTATCACTATGGATCATTGGTTCCATGTGGCCTTGCTGTGTCACAATGGCTTCTTGGTTCAATGGAGCCCAACTGTTTCACAAGTGACCCTTGATTCCATGAGGTTCTGTAGTGTCAAAATGGTCTCCTCGGTTCTGGACTGTAACAATGGACCCTTGGTTCCATGAGATTCCATGATGTCACAATGCTCTCCTTGGTTCCAGGACGCCTTGATGTGTCACAATAGCCGCTCAGTTCCATGAGCTTCTGTAGTGACATCATGGTCTCCTTGGATCTGCATTTTCACAATGGACAATTGGTTTCATGGAACCCTGCTGTGTCACAGTGAAGCCTCAGTGCCATGAGGTTCTGTAGTTGGACAATGGTTTCTTTGGTTCAATGACACTTTGGAGTGTAACAATGGCTGCTCGGCTCCCTGAGCTTCCATAGTGTCAGCAATGGTCTCCTTGTTTCTGCAGTGTCCTAATATGAACCCTTGGTTCCATGAGGCTCCTAAATGTCACTGGTCTCCTTGCTTCCATGTGTCCCTGTTGTGTCACCACAGCCCCATGGTTCCATGAAGTTCTTTGGTGTCACATGGGCCCCTTGGATCCATGAGGTTCCATAGTGTCTCCATGTTCTCCTTAGATCCCCATTGTCATCATGGACAATTCCTTCCCTGCAGTCCCAATGGGTCAGAATGTCCCCTCAGTTCCATGAGGCCCTGCTTTGTCCCAATGGCCCCTTGGTTCCATAGGTTTCATACTGTACCAATGGACTCTTTGGTTCTAGGAGTTACCCTGCTTTGTGCAGGGGTTTCTTTGGTTCCAGGAAGGCCCAGCTGTGTCTCAATGCACCCTTGTTTCCACGAGGTCCTGCTGTGTCACAATGGACTCTCTATTCCATGAGGCCCTACAGAGTCACAATGGACCCTTGGGTCTATGAGGTTCCCTCATGTCACACTGGACTTTTTATTCCATGAGTTTTTGCACTGTCAACAACAGTTTCCTTGGTTCTCAGTGTCACAATGGCCCCTTGGTTCCATGGGCTTCTAGTGGCCCATTGGTTCCATGGGTAGTGGAACATGGTGGTCTTGATTCCGTGAGGTTCTGCAGTGTCACAGTAGAAACCCTTGTTCCATTAGGCCTCCAAGTTTCACAACGTTTGATTCCAGGAGGCACCACAATGTCACAATGGACCCTTGGTTCTGTGAGGTTCCATTGCATCCCAATGGTCACCATGGTTCCATGAGTTTCCTTAGTGTCACAGTGGTCTCCACGGTTCCAGTAGGCCCTGCCTTGTCATAATGGTCTCCTGGGTTCCAAGGAGGCCCTGCTGTGCCACAAAGGACCCTTGGTTCCATCAGGTTCTGTGGTGTCACCATGTTCTTCTTGCCTCTGCAGGGTAACAATGGACCCTTGGTTCCACTCGGCCTGGCTGTGTCACAAATGTCTCTTTGATTCCATGACTGCCACAACAGAGACTTGTTTCTATGGGGGTCTGTGCTGTCACAATTGTCTCCTTGATTCCATGAGCCCCCGCTGTGTCACAATGGACCCTTGGTTAAACAAGGCCTTGCAGTGTCTCAAGAGTCTCCTTGGTTCCAGGAGGAACACAAAAGCTTTGCATCAACATTGAGGAAGACTTACTTTACACACCTGGGAACCTCTGTCTACATTGCAAAGAAGGGTTCAAGGTGAGGATGGCACCAGCAGCTTCCATCTGCAACAGAGACCCAGGACAGGGACAGAGAATTCAGCTGTAAGACTCAGAGAATTCTGCTTACAGAGCTCATTTCTGGTGACACTGTCCCTTGTAGAAAGGTGACATCATTCCAGGCAGCCTTTCCTGAGCATGTGGATCCTGAGTGGGCTTAGTTGTTTAGGAAAACTGATCAGGCTTTTCCATTCTTTCCTCACCAACAGGAAAACTTCTGCTGGGCCTGTGTGCAGGCCGAAGCCTGAGGAGAGCAGGTGGGACATGGTGCAATGGGCTGGGACAGGCAGCTGCAGAGCTCAGGGGACAAGGTTGTGCTGCAGGGCACAGGGATGTCAGTGCCAGGTGGGCAATGTCAGACATGGTGAGGTTGGGGTGAGGAGCAGCTTGTCCAAACAGGGTCAGCCTGCAAGGGGCTCATTCTTCTCCATGCCCAGACCTCCCAGGGAGACATTCAGCATTGAGATCACTGTGGGAATGTTTCTATCCACTCTTCACTGATCTGGAAAATAAAAAATGCTTGATTGAAAAAAAAAAGAAGAAATTATGAGATACACTTTGAAATCTCCCTCCTTCACAGGACTCCAAACTGACTCCAGTCAGCTGCACAAGCCTTGGAGACTCACACACGTTTGAAAGAAAGCAAAGAGCTCCTGAGGGCTTTCTGTATTTTCATCAGCCCCACACTGGATTTGGGGCTGAGTCCAGAACCCCCAGGCGCTGAGAGAAGGTTGAAGAAGCTGCTGAAGGAGTCAGAAGCAAAACCCCAAGTCCCTTGGAGCATCCCTGGGCCCCAGGGAGGGCAGGGAGTGCCAAAGGCTGCCCAGGCACTGGTGAGAGCAGCTCCTTGAGGCCAGGATTGCAGGGAGCCCAAGGCTGTGAGCAGGGACTGCAATGCTGAGCAAGGCCTGGGCTGGCTGGAGGGAGCAGAAAGGCCAAGGCCTGAGCCCAGGCCTGGCACAGCAGGGCCTGTCCCTCGCGGCTGGCTGGGGGCTGTTGGTGGGGCAGGGGGATGGCAGGGGCAGCAAGGACAAATGTCCTAAAGCTGCAAGGCCTGCCAGCCTGCTGAGGGAGGGGCCAGGCAGAAGCAAGTGCAGGCTTTCCTGCAAGGAAAGTTCCTTCTGTGGGGCCTGCAGAGGCGCTGGCAGAGCCCAGGGGACAAAGGCCTGGGTGCCTGTGGCCCTGCCAGCCCTGCCCAGCCCTTGGCCATCTCTCCTGCAGCTGGGAGTGTGGATCTGCTGGAGGGCAGGAGGGCTCTGCACAGGGCCCTGGACAGGCTGGATCCAGGGCCCAAATCCAACCATGGCAGCTTGAACAAGACCAAGGGCCAGCTCTTGCACTTTGGCCACAACAAGCCCTGCAGTGCCACAGGCTGGGGACAGAGTGGCTGGACAGTGGCCAGGCAGAAAGGGACCTGGGGCACTGCTGGACAGCAGGCTGGACATGAGGCAGCAGTGTGCCCAGGGGGCCAAGAAGGCCAATGGCTCCTGGCCTGGATCAGGAATGGTGTGGCCAGCAGGAGCAGGACAGGGATTCTTCCCCTGTGCTCAGCACTGCTTGGGCAGCACCTCGAGTGCTGTGTGCAGTTTTTTGGTCCCCGAATTAGGAATGACATGGAGGGGCTGGAGCGTGTCCAGAGAAGGGCAACAAGGCTGGTGAGGGGTCTGGAACACAAGTCCTGTGAGGAGCGGCTGAGGGAGCTGCAGGTGCCTGCAGAAAATTCCTGAAACACTTGGAGGATGATCCTGCTCCCCAAGGGACATTCCCATGGTGCCAACTCAGGAACTGAAATGGGGAGTGGAGCCAGAGAGGAAAGGGCAACTGAGGATGGGTTGTATGCAGGGGAGGAGACAGGGGGGGCCAGAGGAAGAAATTTGGAGCAAGAGAAAGGAAAGGAAGCCAGGGTGAAGCAAAGGAAATGCTCAGGGCAGTTTGGGGGTGGCTACCAGGCAGCCCTGGCTGTGAGCAACAATGTCTGCAGTGGCACAGCAAACTCCCAGCTCATGGGAACAAACTTTCTGGCTGACTTCAGAGGCCACCACAAACCTGAGGGGTTTTCCTGCTGTCCCCCAGCCCTTCCTGGCCCCAGGGGCTGCTGGCATTTGTGCTCCCTCAGCTTCATCTCCCCATACCAAGCCCATGGGGGTGCTCAGGCCTGCTCTGGGCAAGGCAAACAGGGGCTCCTGAGGCAGTGCTGCCGTGGCTGTGCCTGCAAGGCTGCGGCAGCTGTGTGAGCTGGGGGAGAGGCCAGGGCTGCAGAGGGGGGATGTTGTTGGCAGGTGCATGAGGAGGCTGTGGGCCGCTGGCCTGGGGTGTCCAGCGCAGTGGGGATGGATCAGGCCCTGCTCTGCTGCTCCTTGCCGTGTGCTTGCCCAGGGCCCTTGCAGAGCCCCAGCCGTGCTGTTTGCCCCCAGCCTGCCCACGGCCAGCCTGGGGCTGCTGGTGGGGCTTTTCTCTGCTCAGCATTGGCCTGGGCAATGTGTTCTGGAGAGAGCCTGGGCAAGGAGCCTGCAGCCCCCAGGCCATGGCCTGAGGCCTCAGCACTGCTGCTGTGCCAGCAGTGCCCATGGCCTGTCCCTGCTGCAGCCCCGGCACTGCCACCCCCAGCCCTGTGCCCGGCCCCGAGAGCACTCAGGCCCTACAGCAACAGCAGGGCCAGGAGGGCAGCGGGGCAGGGCCACGGCAGCAGCACTGGCAGCACCAAGTGCTGCTGCTGCTGCTGGGCACAGCTGCTGTGCCAGCACTGATCTGCCCCCAGCTCTGCACACAGACACTGCTGCTGCAGCTCCAGAGAAGGGAACCAAAGGGAAATCTCTGGGTAAAACTCTGCTGGGAGATGCTTTATTTTGTTTTAAGCTGCTGAGAGCACAGCCCCTCATTGACAGAGTCTGTGGCCGTAGCAAA
This sequence comes from Phylloscopus trochilus trochilus, assembly GCA_016584745.2. Classification (NCBI taxonomy): domain Eukaryota; kingdom Metazoa; phylum Chordata; class Aves; order Passeriformes; family Phylloscopidae; genus Phylloscopus; species Phylloscopus trochilus. The sequence goes on along the minus strand of WQNJ02000048.1, from coordinate 5,513,936 downwards.
TGTAGAGAGACAAAAAATGCAAAATATCAAAACCAATGGCATTTTATTTTGGACAATATGAAAAAATTAAAACAACAAAAAAAGAACCTCCAAAATCAAACCAACAAGAAATATCAAAAATAACCTTTATTACAATTGACTTGCAGAAACTGGTCAGCAGTTTAATGTTTCTGAAATCGTGCAGTCATCAGTGTCCACACTGCAGCCTTGAGCTCCTGGTTCCTCAGGCTGTAGATGAGGGGGTTCAGGGCTGGAGGCACCACCGAGTACAGAACTGACAGGGACAGATCCAGGGATGGGGAGGAGATGGAGGGGGGCTTCAGGTGAGCAAACATTATAGTGCTGAGGAACAGAGAGACCACAACGAGGTGAGGGAGGCAGGTGGAAAAGGCTTTGTGCCGTCCCTGCTCAGAGGGGATCCTCAGCACAGCCCTGAAGATCTGCACATAGGAGAAAACAATGAACACAAAACAGCCAAAAGCTACACAGATAGAAAAAACAATGAGCTTAATTTCCCTGAGGTAGGATTGGGAGCAGGAGAGCTTGAGGATGTGTGGGATTTCACAGAAGAACTGGCCCAGGGCATTGCCATGGCACAGGGGCAGGGAAAATGTATTGGCTGTGTGCATGAGAGCATTGAGAAAGGCACTGGCCCAGGCAGCTGCTGCCATGTGGGCACAAGCTCTGCTGCCCAGGAGGGTCCCGTAGTGCAGGGGTTTGCAGATGGACACGTAGCGGTCGTAGCACATGATGGTCAGGAGATATAACTCTGTTGACACGAAAAAGACAAAAAAAAATATTTGGGCTGCAAATCCTGAGTAGGAGATGTTCCTGGTGTCCCAGAGGGAATTGTGCATGGCTTTGGGGACAGTGGTGCAGATGCAGCCCAGGTCAGTGAGGGCCAGGTTGAGCAGGAAGAAGAACATGGGGCTGTGCAGGTGGTGGCCGCAGGCTACGGCGCTGATGATGAGGCCGTTGCCCAGGAGGGCAGCCAGGGAGATGCCCAGGAAGAGGCAGAAGTGCAGGAGCTGCAGCTGCCGCCTGTTTGCCAATGCCAGCAAGAGGAAGTGGCTGATGGAGCTGCTGTTGGACATTTGCTGTGCCTGGACATGGGGACCTGGTCAAGAAGGACACAGTGACAAGTTGGGGAGACTTTGCTGAGTGATTCCCAAGCCCTTTTTCCCAGCCCTCCTCCTGCCACTCTGTGCCACACAATTTTCCTTTTCTCAGAGCCCTTCCCTCAGCCCTGTGCCTGGAGCTCTGCTGGGATCTGGCCCTGTGGCTCTGATCAGCAGGAGCTCTGTTCGTGGACACCGAGGGGTCAGCTCTGCTCTGCAGCAGTGGGGCCATGGGAAAGGGGACAGGGGTCAGTCCTGGGGCTGGACTTCAGCAGCCCAAACTTCTCCAAAGGCAGAGGAGCTTGGTAGCATCTCCTGTCCCAGGGCTAAGTTTGAGAGGGTTTCCTGATGTGCCCAGAGAGAACTGTGCAATGCAAGAGCATTGGCTGTAACTCAGTGAAGGGTGAGGAGAGCTGCTCTGTCGCTCCATTTGTCCCCAGCTGCCCTTTCTGAGATCCAGGGCAGTCACTGTGCTCCCCTGAAAATCAGCCTGACACACCTGAGAGCAGAGGGACCCAGAGCAGAGTAAACTAGCTCAGCCCTTCTCAGAGTCCTGTCCCCACTCCTGGCCAAGGACACTCCTGTCCCCCCAGTGTCCCTTGAAGGCAGCTCACAGCTTGGATGGCATCCCCAGGACACACCAAGGGTCCTGTCCATGGCACTGCTGGAAGAGAGTCAGCTCATTCCCAGCCTGCCAGTCTGCCCTGCCCAGAGCTCCCCGGGCAGAGGGAGCTGGGACACCCCACTGCTGTGCTCAGCCTGAGCAGGAGGAGCCCAAGGGCTGGGCCTGAGCCTGCAGCTGGAAGTGCCATTCCCAGAGAGCCCCTCAGCAATGGCAGCAGCAGCTGGGCAAGGCAAGGAGAGAGAGAGCCGGGCCCTGAGGAAAAGCCTTTCCCTGCCCAGCCCTGCCCAGCCCCTGCAGTGCAGGCAGCAGCAGTGCAGGACAGTGGCCCTCAGGCCCTGGGCAGCAGGCACTGGGCACATGGCAGCAGAGATGCCCTTCATCTCTGGAGCTGCTCTGCCGGCCCAGGAGGGGACTGAGGGCCCCCAGCCCCCGGGCTGAGGGCTGTGCTGGCTGCCAGGGGACACAGCAGCTGTGCTGCTCAGGCCAGTGTCTGCCCTGCAGGGCAGGGCTGGCAGCTGCCACATCTCCCCTGCAGCAGCAGCAGCAGCAGCAGCAGGGCTGCCCTCAGCACTGCCTCCCTCCCTCCCTGCCCAGGGCTCTGCTGCTGCAGCTGTCCCAGCCCGAGCTGTTCCTGTGGGCCCGGGCTCCTTCCCTGCCACAGCTGCCAGAGCCCAGCCCAGCCCCTGAGCCAGCTCTGCCCTGCAGCTGCTCCTGGCTGCAGGCATTAAAGAACAGCTCCCCCAGGCCTGGGCACCATGGAAAGCTGATGCTGCATGGATCTGGAGCCTGGGAAGCTGCAGGCACTTGCTGAGGTTCCCTGGAATCCTCAGTGTGATGTTTTAACAGCCTCAGCCCCTGCTCTGCCCTGCACAGCTGAGTTTGCATTGCCACCAAGCTGAGCCAGGGAAAAGTGGGAGCACAGTTTCAGGAAAGCAGAGACCCAAGCAGGAAATTCCTGCCCTGAATGTGCTAATGGAAAATCCCCTCAGAAATGACCTGGGCATGAGCTGGAGCTCTGAGCAGCCTTGGCACACACAGCACCCTCTCCACAGCAGCAGCAGCAGGACCTGTCCTGGCAGGAGTCACTCCTTGCACCCACAGCTCCCCTGCACCATCCATGGGAGCTCCCAGGCAGGCTGAGAGCTGCCCCTGGCAGGTGGTAGATGCCCTGGGCTGGCCAAGAGCCCTGAGGGCTGCAGGAGCTGCTGTGCAGGACAGCCCTGGGCAGCCCTGGCTGCAGCCTCAGCTTCAGCCCCTGCAGCCTTCCCTGGCAGCAGGAGCTGTCCTGCCCTGTCCCTCTGACGGTGCCCAGGGCAGCCCCGCTCTGGAACACATCCTCCCCCAGAGCAGAAAGGGCAGCAGAGCCATCCTTACAGTCACATCAGTCCTGTCCTGGGTCAGCTTGAGGAGATCCCTGCAGCCACAGACTGACTGTGTCTGAAGTGGTGAAGATTTCTCCACAAAGAAGCTCAGAATTCTCAAAAGTTGTGAAGATTTCTCTGTGAATAATTTTAGAATTATCATTCCTGTCTCTTTAAGCCTTTTTCTGCTTCATTCCTCTCAGGTGCCTGCTGGCAGTGTCCTCAGCCTTGCTGGGCTGTGAAAAGGAGCTGCTCCTCAGGAGAAATGTCCTTTTGTAGCTCTTCTTGATTGCCACGATACTGGTGTGGCTCAGCAGCACAGACACAGCACAAGGACTTTAATTAACCTCTTGGGACTTTGGTGCTGTTTACATCAGAGTCAGTCCCTCAGAGTGTGGTCAAGAAACTTCTCAACAACTCAAAGTTAGATTAAAACTCCAAAGTTTCTATAACTTTTAATGGGTCCCACGGAGAAACACAACTGAGAAAGTGTCCCCAGGTTCCACTTAGAGCAGAACACTGTAGGCAGTGAGGACAGGTGGGGACAAAGAAGGCCAAGGTGTCTCTGATGCTCAGCAAACCTGGATGTGTTTCAGGAATGCAAAGGGCCCAGGCCTGAGCCCCAGCCCCTGCCAAGGAAGATCCTGTCCCTCCCTCCTTGCTCAGGGCTCTTCCCAGGCCACTGGGATGTGGGGATGTGCAATGCCAAGGGCAGCACCATGGGGCAGCCCCTGCCAGGCTGCTGAGCAGGGACAAGGAGGCCATGAGGCCCCAGGCCTGCAAGGGTCACTTGTCCCCTCCTGCTGGCTCAGGCCCAGGGCCAGCAGCCATGGCCCAAGTGCTGCAGGAGTTGGCTGTGTCAGGGCCTTGCAGCTGCTGCCCATCCCTGTGGCCTGTGCAGCCCAGGCTGTCCTACGCTGTCCATGCCCTGTGCCTCTGTCCCTGCAGGCTGTCGGCATCCCCCGGCTGCCCCACCTGGCTGGGCCCTTCCTTTGCTGACAGCTCTGCCTCCTGCCTGCCTCTGCCTGGGCACACACAGCCTTGGCCTTGATACCAAAGGGGTTCATTCCATTTTTACTCTGCCTGTGAACTTCTAGCACAGGAACAAGGCATGCAGGGCCTGCTTTTCCTGCAAGGATGGTTGGAAGAGAAGAAGAAGACATCTGGCTCAAGGGTGCAGTGATGGAGAAAACAAGGAGTGAATCTGGGAGGTTTAGGTGGGTTTTATGGAAATGGGTGAATTGTAATACGCATTCAGCGACTGTATATAAGCAATTCACTGGAACAATTACGTGTCCATGTAGGGTCAGGAGTTATCCCATGGATAACCTCAGACCTGAATAAGTGATGCCCTCTAAAACACCAAATTCACGTTATGGAGATTTATTCTGATCCTTTGGACATTTAGTGGCAGCACAGGCTCACGCAACCAAGGAGTCAGCTGTGACACCTTGGACCCTCATGGAACAAAGGATCCATTGTGATGCAGTGGAACCCCATGGAACCAAAGGTCCATTGTATCAGAGCAGGGCCTCATGAAACCAAGGGTGCACTGTGGCTCTGTAGGGCTTCACAGAACCAAGGAGACCATTTGGACACTGTGGGGTCTCATGGAACCACCTGCCACTGTGACACAGTAGGGCCACATGGAGCAAAGGGGCCACTGAGACACTGAGGAACCTGATGGAACCAAAGGTCCATTGTGACACTGTGGGGCCCTGTGGAACCAAGGGGACCACAGTGACACTGTGGAACTCCATGGAACAAAGGGGCCATTCTGATTCTGCTTTGCCTGATGGAACAAAGGGGCCACTACCACACTGCAGGGCCGTGTCAAACCAAGGCAGCCTTGTGACACTCTTGGAACCAAGAGTCCATTGGGATATTGTGGGGCCTCAGGGAACACTGGAGACCATTGTGACCCTTGGGAACCCACTGGAACCAAGGGGCCATTGTGACACTGCAGGGCCTTATATAACCAAGAGGCCATTGCAACACTGTAGGGCCTCATGGAACCAAGGGGACCACAGTGATACTGTGGGGCTCCGTGAGACAAAGGGGCCACACTGACACCATGGAACCAAGGAGAGCTTTGTTACACTGCAAGGCATCATGGAACCAAGGAGACCCTTGTGACACAGCAGGGCCTCAAGCAAACATGGAGACCATTAAGACACACGGGGCTTTGTGGAACCAAAGGACCATTGTGGCACTGCAGGGCCTCATGGAACCAAGGGCACAATAGTGACACTGTGGGGCTCCATGGGACCAAGGAGGGGTTCTTATGGTGAAGAACCAAGGAGACCATTGTGACCCCATGGGGCATCATGGAACCACAGGTCCATTGTGACACAGCATGGCCACATGAAACCACAGAGGCCATTTTTACACTTGGAGGCGTTGTGAAACCGAAGGGCCATTGTGGCACTTTGCATCCCCATGGAACCAAGGAGTCCATTGTGACATTCCAAGGGCTCATGGAAGCAAGGAGTCCATTGTGACACTATGAGGCCCTGTTGGGCCAAAGGGCAATTGTGGCCCTGTGTGGTACCACTGAACCAAGGAGACAAATATGACACTGCAGGGCCCCAGGGAAGTGAAGATTCATGGAACAATGTGAGACTCATGGAACCAGAGGTCCATTGTGAAATTGTGGGGCGTCATGGAATCCTGGAGACCATTGTGACACTGCAGGGCCACATTGAACCAAGGGTCAGCTGTGACTGTGGTACCCTGTGGTACCAAGGAGACCACTGTGACACTGAAGGCCTCATGGAAGCAAGGGGGGACAATTGTGATGCTGTGGGGCCCAGTGGAAGCAAGGGGCCAGTGTGACACAGCTGGGCCTCATGCAGCCAAGGGGCCATTGTGATCCTGAGGAGCCCAATAGAACCAAGGCACCACTGTGACACTGCAGGACTATCTGGAACCATGGAGACCATTGTGACACTCTGCAGCCCCACAGAACCAAGGGGGCCACTGCATCATTGTGCAGCCCCATGGAGCCAAGGGGGCCACTGTGTCATTGTGCAGCTCCATGGAACCAAGGAAACCTTTTTGGCACTGCAAGGCCTCATGGAAGCAAGGGACCATGGTGACACTGTGGGGCCCCATGGAAACAAGGATCCAATGTGACACCATCATTGTGACACTGTGGGGCCCCGTGGATCCAAGTGAGCAGGGAACAGGTCTGGCTGGCTGGGCCTGACTGGCTCAACTGACCTGGGCATGTTGAGGGTCTCTTCTGATGTGCCCCTGAATCCCTCGGGCTCTGGGCTTTCCACCCTATGGAAAAGAACCATCCCTCCTGCCCAGGCACCCATGGCCAAAATTGGTACTTTTCCAAAATTGACTCTATGCAAGGGTTTCTCCCAGACTAAAGCTGCCAGGACAGACAGGCCTGGCTCACCTTGGCCTCTGGTGATCACCTCTGATCTGCCCGGGAAATCCTGGGGCTCTGTGCTTTCCTTCCGATGGGAAAGAACTGGCCTTCCCATGCAGGTGCTCATGGCTGAAATTGGGACTCTGCCCCTAAAATTCCATATATCTGAGATACAGAACCCAAGATATTTATTCCATCGCTCCCAGATGAAAGCTGCCAGGACAGACAGCTCTGGCTGGCCTTGGCCTCTGGTGGCTGCCGTTCATCAGCCCCTGAAACACTGGGGCTCTGTGCTTTCCTTCCTGTGGAGACCATGGTGACACTGTGGGGCCCCATGGAACCAAGGGGCCATTGTGACCCTGCAGGGTACCATGGATCCCAGGGACCATTGTGGCACTGTGGGAATTCATGGAACCAAAGGGATTACAGTGGCACTGTTGGGCTGCCTGGTCCAAGGGGCCAGTGTGAAGCAGCAGGGCTTTGTGGAACCAAGAGGCCATTGTTGCATTACAGGGTCTCATGGAACCAAAGGGCCATTGTGATCCTGCAGGGCCTCATAGAACCAAGGGGAGATGGAATAGGTCCGGCTGGTTTGGCCTCCCAGGGTCCACCTGACAGGCCCAGCTGATTTTGGAATGCTGAGGGCTGTCTCTCATCAGCCCCTGGAGAACTGAGGGGCTCTGTGCTTTCCTTCCTATGGAGAAGAGCCATCCGTCCCAGGTGCCCACGGCCAAAATTGATACTCGCTCAGAAAAACTCCCTACATACAAAGGGTTCTCCCAGAGAAAAGCTGCCAGGACAGAGAGCTGTGGCTGGCCTTGGCCTCTGGTGGTCACCTCTGATCTCAAGGAAGTACTGAGGAAAGGATAGAAATAGGTTTGAATACTGGAACAACAATGAGTCTCTCATCTTCTGAAAAACCCAGATGCTCTTCTGATCATATATGTCCTTTTTTTTCTCATTGTGTGTTACTCATGAAATACTATTTTTAGGTAAAAATATTATTCTTATCACTCTACCAGTGTTATCTGATACAAAACACCTCCTGTACATATGGATCCAGGTCACCCGGGTGAGCAAACAGCAGTGAAGAATGCAGCAGGAATTCTTTGTCTCTGCTCCCATCTGTCCCATCTCCTCTGGAGCTGGAGGTGCAGCCCCAACACTTGGGAGGGCTCCAGGAGTCACAAGCTCAACTCCCACACAGAGAACTTGTGCAGCCTGGGCTGCTTTTCTTGGCCCCTGCAGGGTCACCCAGGCTGAGATGGACACTGATGGTGTCTGTGCCAGGCTCTCTCAGCCCAGCCCAGCTCTCTGCAAGCTCTGCCAGCTGTCCTGAGCTCTCTGCAGCACCAAGGGCCTCTCCCCAGCACAGCCCAGCTGCCTCTGGCCCCACAGCTCTGCTCAGGCCAGGCTGCTCTGGGCAGAGGCCCCACGGCCTCAGCCCCTGGCAAGGGCACAGCAGCAGCTGCAGCTCTTCAGTTCAGGAATTCAGTAGCAAAAGTTCATAAACATTTGTTCAAAACACCCAAACAAGACAAGCCCTTGGGGAAAAAAAATTAAGTTTTCAATTCTTCTGTGGTTTATTAGACAGAATTTAGAAGTTCAAAGAACTTCTCAAGAACTCAAAGTGAGATTGAAACACTAAAGTTTCTTGAAGTTTTAATGGGTCCCACAGAGAAACACTACTCAGAAAGTGTCTGCAGGTTCCAGGTAGAGCAGAACACTGCAGGCAGTGAGCACTGGTGGGGACAAACAAGGCAAAGGTGTCTCTGATGCAGAGCGAACCTGGAGTTGGCTGTGTCAGGGCCTTGCAGCTGCTGCCCATCCCTGTGCCCTGTGCAGCCCAGGCTGTCCTACGGTGTCCATGCCCTGTGCCTCTGTCCCTGCAGGCTGTCGGCATCCCCCGGCTGCCCCACCTGGCTGGGCCCTTCCTTTGCTGACAGCTCTGCCTCCTGCCTGCCTCTGCCTGGGCACACACAGCCTTGGGCTGCCCCAGGCTCCTTCTGGGGGATGTGTTGCACCAGAGCCCTTCCCTGGGAGAGAAATTCCTTTCTCTTTGGGTCCAGTCTGAGCCTCCCCAGCTGATATGTGTGGCATTATTTCTTTCTCAGGCAGTTTCATGAAGGAAAATGAAGGAAAGCTCCACCATCTCTGAATCCACCCTTCAAGCCCTCTCAGGCTTCTCCTATTCTGTCTTCAGTCTTCACACCGCTGAGCCCAGGGCCCTCAGTCTCTATGGGTCATGTGCTTTAGGCCTCCAAATCCCATCTTGGGCCATTTTTTGGGTCTTTTCATGGTCTTTTCATATTAAAACATTGTGGTCATAATCTAAAAAAAATAGAAGTAGTTTTATAGGCCTGTAGTGGCAGAGGAAGGGGGATAGCATTTAAAATGGTCAAGGATAAATTCAGATTTGATCTAAGAAAGAAATATGTTATGATGAGGTTGACAAATGGAAACAGGTTGTCCATAGAAGTGAATGCCCCATCACAAAAAGTGTTCAAGGTCAGGAGCTTTGACTGATTTGTGGAAAGACTCTAAAACTCAAAGGCAAAAGGAGTTTTAAGGTAGGTATGTATTTATTCACAGCTGGAGGCAAAGAGGATATCTCCATCAAAGTCCTGCATGCCAACCCATTTGTTCACATTCTCTTTTATCCTCTAAGAAGTTGCATGTGCATTAGGTTTCACAATGGCCCCATACATATTCATTCCCTGGTTCCACCCCTGTCCTGATCCATATGCTGATTATCTTATCGTCCTTTCTGCCTGTGCAGTTGTCTCTGGTGGTCGTTGTCAGTGGGATCCAAGGGACACTAAGAGAGACTCCTCTCCCAAAGTGTTGAAATGGCCCTTTGGTTCTGTGGGGCCCTGCAGGGTCACCATGGTCTCCATGATTCCATGGGGCCTTGCAATGTCACAATGCTCTCCATGGATCCACGGTGCCCCACAGGATCTCAATGGCCCTTTGGTTCCACAAGGCCCTGTAATGCAACAATGGCCTCTTGGTTCCACAAAGCCCCTGCTGCTTCACACCATGCAGCCCAACAGAGCCACAATGATCTCCTTGATTCCATGAGGTTCCACAGTGTCACACTGGGCCCTGGGATCCATGGTTCCTTGCAGTGTCACAAGGGCTCCTTGGTTCCATGGGGTCCCCACAGTGTCACAATGGCTCCTTCATGTCAGAAGGCCTCAAAGGGTTCCAATGGTCTCCTTGGTTCCGTGGGGCCCCACTGTATTCCAATGGAATCCACAGGAAGGAAACCACAGAGCCCCAGTGTTTCAGGGGCTGATGAACTGCAGTCACCCAAAGCCAAGGCCAGCCAGAGCTGTCTGTCCTGGCAGGTTGGTCTGGGAGAAACCCTTGCATATTGGAAATTTGGAATGCTGAATCCCAATTTCACCCCTTTTTTTCCTGGAGGAGAAGGCCAATACTTTTCCATAGAAAGGAAAGGGCAGAGCCCCAGAGTTTGGAAGGCGGGAGGGAGCTGGTCCTCAGGAGGCCAAGGCCAGCCAGAGCTGTCTGTAATGGCAGCTTTTGTCTGGGAGAAACCCTTGCACATAGGAATTTTGGAGAAGTACCAATTTTGGCCATGGGTACTGGTGCATGGAGGACAGTTCATTTCCATAGGAAGGAAAGCACAGAGCCTCAGTGTTTGAAGGCAGGTGAGATCCAGCTTCCAGGAAGACAAAGTCAGCCACGCTTGCTGGTAATGGCAGCTTTTGTCTGGGAGCAATTCCTGGACAACGGGAAATTTGCATGGGGAATCTGATTTTGGCCATGGATGCTTGAATGAGAAGGGCAGCTCTTTTCCATTTGAAGGAAAGCCCAGAGCCCCAGTGTTTCAGGGGTACATGAGAAGAGACCCTTGACATGCCAAGGTCAGTTGGACCAGTCAGGCCAAACCAACCAGACCTGTTACGTGCTCCCTTGGATTCATGGGGCCCTGCAGTGTCACAGTGGCCCTTTGCTTCCATGAGGCCATGCAGTGTCACAGGGGTCTCCTTGGTACTACAGAATCACAATGGACCCTTGGTTCCATGGGGACTCACAATGTCAGAAAGGTCTCCCTGATTCAATGAGGCCCTGCAGAGCCCCTTGATTCAACGAGGCCTCAAAATGTCATAATGGTCTCCAGGATTCCAGTAGGCCTTGCTGTGTCACAATGGACCTTTGGTTCCATGAGGCCCCACAGTATCACAATGGTATCCCTGGTTCCACAGTGTCAGAATGGACCCTTCATCCCATGCAGACCCACAGTGTTCACTGCAGCCCCCTTGATTCCATGAGGCCCTGCTATGCTAGAATGGCCCCTTGGTTCCAGTGGGTCCCAAAGTGTCAGAATGGTCTCCATTGTTCCATGAGGCCCTGCAATGTCACTGTGGTCCCCTTGGTTCCACAGGGCCCCACAGTGTCACAATGGACTCATGGTTCCATGAGGTTCCTCAGTCACAATGGCTCCTTGGCTCCATGTGGCCACACTGTGTCACAATGGCTCGGGGTTCCATGAGGCCCAACAGAGCTGCAATGGACCCTTGGTTCCATGAGACCTTGCTGTGTCACAATGGAGTTCTGGTTCCAGGAGCTTTCATACTGCCAAAAACAGTCTCCTTGCTTCTGCAGAGTCACCATGGACCCTTTGTTCCATGAGGTCCCACAGTATAACATGGTCACTTTGGTTCTGTGAGGTTCAGCAGTGTCACAATGGCCTCCTTGGTTCTATAAGGCCCTGCTGGGTCAGAATGGCCCCTTTGGTTCCACGAGGCCCCACAGTGTCACCATGGTCTCCTTGGGTCTCCATTGTCACAATGGACATTTCATTCCGTGCAGCCCTGGTGTGTCACAGTGGCCCCTTGGTTCCATGAGTTTCTGGACAACCAGCAATGGTTCCCTTGCTCAAACAAAGCCTTGCTGTGTCACCATGGACTCTTGGTTCCATGAAGCCCTTCTCTGTCACAATGTACTTTGGATTCCATGAGGTTCCAGAGTGTCCCAATGATCTCCTTGGATCTGCAGTATCACAATGGACCATTGGTTCCATGTGGCCCTGCTGTGTCACAAAGGATTTTGGTTCCATGAGGTTCCAAGGAGTCACAGCTGACGCCTTGGTTCTGTGAGGCTCTGCTGTTACCAAATCCCTGAACTATCAGAAAAAGACTCTCGAAAGTAAGTTGGTGTTTAAGAGGGCATCACTTACTCAGGCTTGAGGTCCAGCCTGTGGTAATTCCTAACCTTACATGGACAAGTGATTCTAAAAGAGTGTTACTTATATACAGTCACTACATGTGTATAACAATTCAGCCATCACCATAAAACCCACCCCAAGTTCCCACATTCACTCCTTGTTTTCTCTATCACTACACCTTTGAGCCAGATGTCTTCTTCTCTTCCAACCATCCTTGCTGGGAAAGCAGGCCCTGCATGCCTTGTTCCTGTGCTAGAAGTTCACAGGCACAGTAAAAATGGAATGAACCCCTTTGGTATCAAGCCCAGGGCTGTGTGTGCCCAGGCAGAGGCAGGCAGGAGGCAGAGCTGTCAGCAAAGGAAGGGCCCAGCCAGGTGGGGCAGCCGGGGGATGCCGACAGCCTGCAGGGACAGAGGCACAGGGCATGGACACCGTAGGACAGCCTGGGCTGCACAGGGCACAGGGATGGGCAGCAGCTGCAAGGCCCTGACACAGCCAACTCCTGCAGCACTTGGGCCATGGCTGCTGGCCCTGGGCCTGAGCCAGGAGGAGGGGACAAGTGACCCTTGCAGGCCTGGGGCCTCATGGCCTCCTTGTCCCTGCTCAGCAGCCTGGCAGGGGCTGCCCCATGGTGCTGCCCTTGGCATTGCACATCCCCACATGCCAGTGGCCTGGGAAGAGCCCTGAGCAAGGAGGGAGGGACAGGATCTGCCTTGGCAGGGGCTGGGGCTCAGGCCTTTGCCCTTGGCATTCCTGAAACACATCCAGGTTTGCTGAGCATCAGAGACATCTTGGCCTTGTTTGTCCCCACCTGCCTCACTGCCTGCAGTGTTCTGCTCTAACTGGAACCTGGGGACAGTCGTGTTTCTCTTTGGGACCCATTAAAAATTATAGAAACTCTGGACTTTGAATCTGACTTGGAGTTCTTGAGAAGTTTTTTGAGCACACTCTGAGGGACTCAATCTGATGTAAATAGCACCAAAGCCCCAAGAGGTTAATTAAAGTCCTTTGTGCAGTTTCTATGCTGTTGAGCTGGGCCAGTATCCTGGCAATCAAGAAGAGCTACAAAAGGACATTTCTCCTGAGGAGCAGCTCCTTTTCACAGCCCAGCAGGGCTGAGGACACTGCCAGCAGGCACCTGAGAGGAATGAAGCAGAAAAAGGCTTAAAAAGAAAGGAATGATAATTCTACAATTATTCACAGAGAAATCTTCACAACTTTTGAGAATTCTGAGCTTCTTTGTGGAGAAATCTTCACCACTTCAGACACAGTCAGTCTCTGGCTGCAGGGATCTCCTAAAGCTGACCCAGGACAGGACTGATGTGACTGTAAGGATGGCTCTGCTGCCCTTTCTGCTTTGGGGGAGGATGTGCTCCAGAGCTGGGCTGCCCTGGGCACCGTCAGAGGGACAGGGCAGGACGGCTCCTGCTGCCAGGGACGGCTGCAGGGGCTGAAGCTGGGGCTGCAGCCAGGGCTGCCCTGGGCTGTCCTGCACAGCAGCTCCTGCAGCCCTCAGGGCTCTTGGCCAGCCCAGGGCATCTGCCACCTGCCAGGGGCAGCTCTCAGCCTGCCTGGGAGCTCCCATGGATGCTGGAGGGGAGCTGTGGGTGCAAGGAGTGACTCCTGCCAGGGCAGGTCCTGCTGCTGCTGCTGTGGAGAGGGTGCTGTGTGTGCCAGGGCTGCTCAGAGCTCCAGCTCATGCCCAGGTCATTTCTGAGGGGACTTTTCATGAGCACATTCAGGGCAGGAGTTTCCTGCTTGAGTCTCTGCTTTCCTCAATCTGTGCTCCCACTGTTCCCTGGCTCAGCTTGGTGGCAATGCAAACTCAGCTGTGCAGGGCAGAGCAGGGGCTGAGGCTCTTAAAGCATCACACTGAGCATTCCTGGGAACCTCAGCAAGTGCCTGCAGCTCCCCAGGCTCCAGATCCATGCAGCATCAGCTTTCCATGGTGCCCAGGCCTGGGGGAGCTGTTCTTTAATGCCTGCAGCCGGGAGCAGCTGCAGGGCAGAGCTGGCCCAGGGGCTGGGCTGGGCTCTGGCAGCTGTGGCAGGGAAGGAGCCCGAGGAACAGCTCGGGCTGGGACAGCTGCAGCAGCAGAGGCCTGGGCAGGGAGGGAGGGAGGCAGTGCTGAGGGCAGCCCTGCTGCTGCTGCTGCTGCTGCTGCAGGGGAGATGTGGCAGCTGCCAGCCCTGCCCTGCAGGGCAGACACTGGCCTGAGCAGCACAGCTGCTGTGTCCCCTGGCAGCCAGCACAGCCCTCAGCCCGGGGGCTGGGGGCCCTCAGTCCCCTCCTGGGCCGGCAGAGCAGCTCCAGAGATGAAGGGCATCTCTGCTGCCATGTGCCCATTGCCTGCTGCCCAGGGCCTGAGGGCCACTGTCCTGCACTGCTGCTGCCTGCACTGCAGGGGCTGGGCAGGGCTGGGCAGGGAAAGGCTTTTCCTCAGGGCCCGGCTCTCTCTCTCCTTGCCTTGCCCAGCTGCTGCTGGCCTTGCTGAGGGGCTCTCTGGGAATGGCACTTCCAGCTGCAGGCTCAGGCCCAGCCCTTGGGCTCCTCCTGCTCAGGCTGAGCACAGCAGTGGGGTGTCCCAGCTCCCTCTGCCCGGGGAGCTCTGGGCAGGGCAGGCTGGCAGGCTGGGAATGAGCTGACTCTCCTCAGGCAGTGCCATGGACAGGATCCTTGGTGTGTCCTGGGGATGCCATCCAAGCTGTGAGCTGCCTGCAGGGGACACTGGGGGACAGGAGTGACCTCAGCCAGGATTGGGGGCAAGACTCTGAGAAAGGATGAGCCAGTTTGCTCTGCTCTGGCTCCCTCTGCTCTCAGCTGTGTCAGGCTGATTTCCAGGGGAACACAGTGACTGCCCTGGATCTCAGAAAGGGCAGCTGGGGACAGATGGAGCAACAGAGCAGCTCTCCTGAGGTGCTTCACTGAGTTAGAGCCAATGCTCTTGCCTTGCACGGTTCTCTCTGATCTCCGTGGGCACAGCAGGAAACCCTCTCAGAGTTCCTTTGGCCATCACTGTTTTTTAGCCCTGGCACAGGTGATGCTGCCAAGCTCCTCCGCTTTTGGAGATGTTTCAGCTGACAAAGTCAAACCCCAGGACTGACCCCTGTCCCTGTTCCCATGGCTCCACTGCTGCAGAGCAGAGCTGAGCCCTCGGTGTCCATGGGCAGAGCTCCTGCTGATCAGAGCCACAGGGCCAGATCCCAGCAGAGCTCCAGGCACAGGGCTGAGGGAAGGGCTCTGAGAAAAGGAAAATTGTGTGGCACAGAGTGGCAGGAGGTGGGCTGGGAAAAAGGGCTTGGGAATCACTCAACAAAGTCTCCCCAACCTGTCACTGTGTCCTCCTTGACCAGGTCCCCATGTCCAGAGACAGCAAATGTCCAACAGCAGCTCCATCAGCCACTTCCTCTTGCTGGCATTGGCAGACAGGCGGCAGCTGCAGCTCCTGCACTTCTGCCTCTTCCTGGGCATCTCCCTGGCTGCCCTCCTGGGCAACGGCCTCATCATCAGCGCTGTAGCCTGCGGCCACCACCTGCACAGCCCCATGTTCTTCTTCCTGCTCAACCTGGCCCTCACCGACCTGGGCTGCATCTGCACCACTGTCCCCAAAGCCATGCACAATTCCCTCTGGGACACCAGGAACATCTCCTACACAGGATGTGCTGCTCAGCTCCTTTTCTTTATTTTCTTCCTCACAGCAGAGTATTTCCTGCTGACTGTCATGTGCTACGACCGCTACGTGTCCATCTGCAAACCCCTGCACTACGGGACCCTCCTGGGCAGCAGAGCTTGTGCCCACATGGCAGCAGCTGCCTGGGCCAGTGCCTTTCTCATTGCTCTCATGCACACAGCCAATACATTTTCCCTGCCCCTGTGCCATGGCAATGCCCTGGGTCAGTTCTTCTGTGATGTGCCCCAGATCCTCAAGGTTTCCTGCTCAAAATCCTATCTCAGGGAATTCAGGCTCATTGCAGTTAGTGCCTGTTTGATTTTTGGTTGTTTTGTGTTCATAGTTTTCTCCTATGTGCAGATCTTCAGGGCTGTGCTGAGGATCCCCTCTGAGCAGGGACGGCACAAAGCCTTTTCCACCTGCCTCCCTCACCTGGCTGTGCTTTCTCTATTCCTCAGCACTGGCACATTTGCAAACCTGAGGCCCCCCTCCATGTCCTCCCCATCCCTGGATCTGGCCCTGTCAGTTCTGTACTCGGTGGTGCCTCCAGCCCTGAACCCCCTCATCTACAGCCTGAGGAACCAGGAGCTCAAGGCTGCAGTGTGGACACTGATCACTGGACAATTTCAGAAACATTAAACTGCTGGCCAGTTTCTATAAATCATTTGTAATAAACGTGATCTTTGATACTTCCATTTGTTTTGGTTGTGCGGTTTCTTTTCTGTATTTGATTTTTTCAGTATTTTCTGCAAAGAAAGGCCACTGTTTGTATCATTTCTCATTTTGATTCTCTCCACCTTCCCTTCAGCCACAGACTGTGTCAATGAGGAGCCGTGCTCTTATGGGGTTTAAATAAAGTAAAAGATCAGCCAGCAAATTTTTCATTGGAGAACCCCTTTTGTTCCCCTCTCTGCAGCTGCAGCAGCAATGTCTGTGTGCAGAGCTGGGGGCAGGGCAGAGCTGGCACAACAGCTCTGCTCCTGCTGGCCACACCATTCCTGATCCAGTCCAGGAGCCATTGGCCTTCTTGGCCCCATGGGCACACTGCTGCCTCATGTCCAGCCTGCTGTCCAGCACTGCCCCACGTCCCTTTCTGCCTGGCCACTGTCCAGCCACTCTGTCCCCAGCCTGGAGCACTGCAGGGCTTGTTGTGGCCAAAGTGCAGGAGCCGGCCCTTGGTCTTGTTCAAGCTGCCATGGTTGGATTTGGGCCCTGGATGCAGCCTGTCCAGGGCCCTGTGCAGAGCCCTCCTGCCCTCCAGCAGATCCACACTCCCAGCTGCAGGAGAGATGGCCAAGGGCTGGGCAGGGCTGGCAGGGCCACAGGCACCCAGGCCTTTGTCCCCTGGGCTCTGCCAGCGCCTCTGCAGGCCCCACAGAAGGAACTTTCCTTGCAGGAAAGCCTGCACTTGGCTTCTGCCTGGCCCCTCCCTCAGCAGGCTGGCAGGCCTTGCAGCTTTAGGACATTTGTCCTTGCTGCCCCTGCCATCCCCCTGCCCCACCAACAGCCCCCAGCCAGCCGCGAGGGACAGGCCCTGCTGTGCCAGGCCTGGGCTCAGGCCTTGGCCTTTCTGCTCCCTCCAGCCAGCCCAGGCCTTGCTCAGCATTGCAGTCCCTGCTCACAGCCTTGGCCTCCCTGCAATCCTGGCCTCAAGGAGCTGCTCTCACCAGTGCCTGGGCAGCCTTTGGCACTCCC
Organism: Phylloscopus trochilus trochilus; assembly: GCA_016584745.2. Taxonomy (NCBI): domain Eukaryota; kingdom Metazoa; phylum Chordata; class Aves; order Passeriformes; family Phylloscopidae; genus Phylloscopus; species Phylloscopus trochilus. Next base: position 5,496,894 of record WQNJ02000048.1, on the reverse strand, counting down.
TGCCCTCCCTGGGGCCCAGGGATGCTCCAAGGGACTTGGGGTTTTGCTTCTGACTCCTTCAGCAGCTTCTTCAACCTTCTCTCAGTGCCTGGGGGTCCTGGACTCAGCCTTAAATCCAGTGTGGGGCTGATGAAAATACAGAAAGCCCTCAGGAGTTCCTTCTCTTCCTTCAACTGTCTTTGAGTCTTCAGGGCTTGAGCAGCTGACTGGAGTCAGTTTGGAGTTCTGTTAAGGAGGAAGATTTCAAAACAAATCTCATGATTTTTGGTTTTTCAAACCCATGAGTGTTTCTTAATTTTCAGTTCATTGTAAAGGTGACTGAAGGATTCTCCAAGTGATCTTGATGCTGAATGTTCCTTTAGAAGGTCTTGGCATGGAGAATGAGCCCCTTGCAGGCTGACCCTGTTTGGACAAGCTGCTCCTCACCCCAACCTCACCATGTCTGACACTGCTCACCTGGCACTGACATCCCTGTGTCCTGCAGCAGAACCTTGTCCCCTGAGCTCTGCAGCTGGCTGACCCAGCCCATTGCACCATGTCCCACCTGCTCTCCTCAGGCTTCTGCCAGCACACAGTCCAAGGAGGAGTTTTCCTGTCGGTGAGGAAAGAATGGAAATGCCTGAACAGGTTTCCTAAACAACCAAGCCCACTCAGGAACCACATGCTCGGGACAGGCGGCCTGGAATGATGTCACCTTTCTACATGGGACAGTGTTACCAGAAATGAGCTCTGGAAGCAGAATTCTTTGAGTCTTTCAGCTGAATTCTCTGTCCCTGTCCTGGATCTCTCTTGCAGATGGAAGCTGCTGGTGCCATCCTCAGCTTGAACCCTTCTTTGGAATGCAGACAGAGGTTCCCAGGTGTGTAAAGGAAGCGTTGCTCAATGTTGGTGCAAAGCTTTTGTGTTCCTCCTGGAACCAAGGAGACTCCTGAGACACTGCAAGGCCTTGTTTAACCAAGGGTCCATTGTGACACAGCTCATGAAATCAAGGAGACAATTGTGACAGTACAGAACCTCATAGAAACAAGTCTCTGTTGTGGCAGTCATGGAATCAAAGAGACCTTTGTGACACAGCCAGGCTGTGTGGAACCAATGGTCCATTGTTACCCTGCAGATTCAAGAAGAACATGGTGACACCACAGAACCTCATGGAACTAAGGGTCCTTTGTGGCACAGCAGGGCCTCCTTTGAACCCAGGGGACCATTGTGACAAGGCAGGGCCTACTGGAACCATGGAGAGCATTGTGACACTAAGGAAACTCATGGAACCACGGTGACTATTGGGATGCTGTGGAACCTCACAGAACCAAGGGTCCATTGTGACATTGTGGTGCCTCCTGGAATCCAACATTGTGAAACTTGGAGGCCTAATGGAACAAGGGTTTCTATTGTGACACTGCAGAACCTCATGGAATCAAGGCAACCATGTTACACTGCAGAAGCTCATGGAACCAAGGGGCCATTGTGACACTGCAGAGTCAAGGAAACTGTTGTTGACAGTATGAAAACTCATGGAATGAAAAGTCCCCTGTGACATGAGGGAAGAACCTCATGGACCCAAGGGTCCATTGCGACTCTGTAGGGTCCCATGGAATAGGGGGTCCATTGTGACACAGCAGGACCTCGTGGATCCAAGGGTGCATTGAAGCACAGCAGGGCCTTGCTGGAACCAAAGAAACCCCTGCTCAAAGCAGGGTAACTCCTAGAACCAAGGAGTCCATTGGTACAGCAGAAAACCTATGGAACCAAGGGGCCATTGGGACAAAGCGGGGCCTCATGGAACTAAGGGGACATTCTGACCCATTGGGACTGCATGGAAGGAATTGTCCATGATGACAATGCAGATCCAAGGAGACCAGAGAGACACTATGGAACCTCATGGATGCAAAGGGCCACTGTGACACCAAAGAACTTCATGGAACCCAGGGTCCATTGTGACATAGCAAGGCCTCATTGGAACAAAGGAACCATTGTTGACAGTACAGAAACTCATGGAAGCAAGGGGCCGTGGTGACACAGCAGGGACACATGGAAGGAGGGAGATCAGTGACATTTAGGAACCTCATGGAACCAAGGGTTCATTAGGACACTGCAGAAACAAGGAAACCATTGCTGACACTATGGAAGCTCATGGAACCAAGCAGCCATTGTTACACTCCAAAGTGTTGTTGAACCAGAGAGGCCATTGTCCAACTACAGAACCTCATGGCACTGAGGCTTCACTGTGACACAGCAGGGTTCCATGAAACCAATTGTCCACTGGGACAATGCAGATCCAAGGAGACCATGGTGACACTAGGGAAGCTGATGGAACCAAGGGTCCATTGTGACACAGCAAGGCCTCGTGGAACCAACCTTTGGTTCCATGAGGCCCTGTAATGCAACATTGGCCTCTTGGTTGCACAAAGCCCTGCTGCTTCACACTGGCCCCTTGGGACCATGCAGCCCAACAGTGCCACAGGGATCCCTTTGGTTCCATGAATTCCCACAGTGTCACAATGGTCCCTGAGATCCATGGCACCCTGCAGGGTCACAATGGCCCCTTGGTTCCATGGGGCCCCACAGTGTCACCATGGTCTCCTCAGGAAGGAAAGCACAGAGCCCCAGTGTTTAAGGAGGTGATGAACGGCAGCCACCAGAGGCCAAGGCCAGCCAGAGCTGTCTGTCCTGGCAGCTTCCATCTGGGAGCAATGGAATAAACATCCTGGATTCTGCATCTTGGATATATGGAATTTTGGGGGCAGAATCCCAATTTCAGCCGTGGGCACCTGCATAAAGAAGGCCAGTTCTTTCCCATAGGAAGGAAAGCACAGAGCCCCAGGATTTCCAGGGCAGATTAGAGGTGATCACCAGAGGCCAAGGTGAGCCAGGCCTGTCTGTCCTGGCAGCTTTAGTCTGGGAGAAACCCTTGCATAGAGTGAATTTTGGAGAAGTACCAATTTTGGCCATGGGTGCCTGGGCCGGATGGGATGGTTCTTTTCCATGTGACGGAAAGCCCAGGGCCCCAGGGTTTCAGGGGCACATGAGAAAAGACCCTCAACATGCAGATTTCAATTGAATCAGTCAGGCCCAGCCAGCCAGACCTGTTCCCTGTTCCCTTTGATCCACGGGGCCTCACAGTGTCACCATGGTCCCTTGCTTCCATGAGGCCTTGCAGTGCCAAAAAGGTTTCCTTGGTTCCATGGAGCTGCACAATGACACAGTGGCCTTTGGTTCCATGGGGCTGCAGAGTGTAACAATGGTCTCTATGGTTCCAGACAGTCCTGCAGTGTCACAGTGGTCCCTTGCTTCCACTGGGCCCTGTAGCATCACAATTGTCCCCTCTTGCTTCCATGAGGCCTTCAGTGTCACAGTGATCTCCTTGGTACCACAGTATCACAACTGACCCTTGATTCAATGAGGCCCTGCAGTGTCAAAATGGTCTCCTTGGCTCCACAAGGTCCTGCAGAGCCCCTTTGGTTCAACGAGGTTTCAAAGTTCCACCATGGTCTCCAGGATTCCACAAGGCCCTCAATGTCACAATGGACCTTTGGTTCCACGGGGTCCTGTGCTGTTCCATGAATCCTTAGTTCCATGGGGCCCTGTAGTGTCCCCTTGGTTCAATGGTTCCACACAGTGCCACAATTGTCCCTTGGTGCCATTAAGCCCCACAGTGTCAATATGGACCCCTTGGCTCCCCAGGGCTCTGAAGTGCCACAATGGCCCTTTGGTTTCCCAGGGCCTCAAGGTGTACAAATGGCCTCCAGGGTTTCATGAGGCCCTGCTGTGTCACAATGGACCTTTGGTTTCATGATGCCCCACAGTGTCACAATGGTCTCCTTGGTTCCACAGTGTCAGAATGGACCCTTCATCCCATGCAGACCCACAGTGTTCACTGCAGTGTTCACCCCCTTGATTCCATGAGGCCCTGCTATGCTATAATGGCCCCTTGGTTCCACAGGGCCCCACAGTGTCACAATGGACTCTTGGTTCCATGAGGTTCCTCAGTCACAATGGCTCCTTGGCTCCATGTGGCCACACTGTGTCACAATGGCTCGTGATTCCATTAGGCCCAAGAGAGTTCCAATGGACCCTTGGTTCCATGAGACCTTGCTGTGTCACAATGGACTTCTGGTTCCATGAGCTTTCATCCTGCCAACAACAGTCTCCTTGGTTCTGCAGTGTCACCATGGACCCTTTGTTCCATGAAGTCCCACAGTATAACATGGTCACTTTGGTTCTGTGAGGTTCAGCAGTGTCACAATGGCTTCCTTTGGTTCTACAAGGGCCTGCTGGGTCAGAATGGCCCCTTTGGTTCCACGAGGCCCCACAGTGTCACCATGGGCTCCTTGGGTCTGCATTGTCACGATGGACCTTTCATTCCCTGCAGCCCCTGTGTGTCACAGTGGCCCCTTGGTTCCATGAGTTTCTGTACTATCAGCAATGGTTCCCTTGCTCAAAGAAAGCCTTGCTGTGTCACCATGGACTGTTGGTTCCATGAAGCCTTTCTCTGTCCCAATGTACTTTGGATTCCATGTGGTTCCAGAGTGTCCCAATGGTCTCCTTGGATCTGCAGTATCACAATGGACCATTGGTTCCATGTGGCCCTGCTGTGTCACAAAGGATTTTGGTTCCATGACGTTCCAAGGTGTCACAGCTGACTGCTTGATTCAGTGAGATTCTGCTGTCACCAAATGTCCAAAAGATCAGAATAAAAGTCCATAACACTAATTTGGTGTTCAAGACGGTATAACTTATTCAGGCTTGAGCTCCAACGTGTGGTAACTCCTAACCTTACATGGAGATGTGATTCTAAAAGAGTGTTACATATATACAGTCACTACATGTGCATTACAGTTTAGCCATCACCATAAAACCCACCCCAAGTTCCCAGATTCACTCCTTGTTTTTTCTATCACTGCACCCTTGACCCAGATGTCTTCTTCTTGTCTTCCAGCCATCCTTGCTGGAAAAGCAGATCCTGCATGCCTTGTTCCTGTGCTACAAGTTCACAGGCAGGGTAAAAATGGAATGAACCCCTTTGGTATCAAGGCCAGGGCTGTGTGTGCCCAGGCAGAGGCAGGCAGGAGGCAGAGCTGTCAGCAAAGGAAGGGCCCAGCCAGGTGGGGCAGCCGGGGGATGCCGACAGCCTGCAGGGACAGAGGCACAGGGCATGGACACCGTAGGACAGCCTGGGCTGCACAGGCCACAGGCATGGGCAGCAGCTGCAAGGCCCTGACACAGCCAACTCCTGCAGCACTTGCGCCATGGCTGCTGGCCCTGGGCCTGAGCCAGGAGGAGGGGACAAGTGACCCTTGCAGGCCTGGGGCCTCATGGCCTCCTTGTCCCTGCTCAGCAGCCTGGCAGGGGCTGCCCCATGGTGCTGCCCTTGGCATTGCACATCCCCACATCCCCACATGCCTCTCCTGAGCATTCCAGACACAGAATCACCGTCCTCTACCTCCAGTGCCTCCAGTTCCTGCTGGAGGCCCAGCCTTTCTCCCTTGCTCTGCTGGGCTGGGGCACAGGTATGGAGAGGCTGGACTGGGCAGTGCCAGGGAGAGGAAAACAATGGACCCTTGGTTACATGAGTCCCCACAGAATGGGGCCTCATGAGGCCCTGCAGGGTCACAGTGGCCCCAAGGTTCCAGGGATCCAGCAGGGTCAAAATGATCTCCTTGGTTCTGCAGGGTCACAATGGCCCCTTGGTTCCCCCCCAAAGTGTCACAGTGCACTCCTTGGTTCCATGGAGCCCCACAGTGTCACTGAGGTCCCCTGGTTCCCCACAGTGTCACAGTGCACTCCTTGGTCCATGGAGCCCCACAGTGTCACTGAGGTCCCCTGGTCCCACCAGGCCCTGCAGTGTCACAAGGCACCTTTGGTTCTGTGGGGCCCACAGTGTCTGTTGTGCCCATGGGCAGGGTCAGCACCAAAGACACAGACACCACCTGAAGGAATTATTAGAATGCAAAAGTGCAAAGAATCACAAAAGGAGAAGTGCCCACAGTGAGTAAGGAAGATCCATCACCAGTGACCCTCAGACTTTCTCATCATCCACACCCACACCTCAGCTGGGGGAAGCTGTCACAGCCAAGGACTGCAGAGCCACTCCTGGACACTGGGAATTCCTGCAGGTGCCTCCAGCCACAGGTGAGGCTCCAGCCTCGCTGGGAGAGGGCCCAGCTTTGATAGTGCTGCATAAACAAAGCGACAGCACTTCTAGAGTGGGGAGATCTGGATTCATTCTCCTCTTGGGTTCCTCCCAAAGCCTGGCCAGGCCCCAAACAAGGCCAGATGTCAGACTTCATGGCCTTGTCCAAATTCTAAACATAGAAAGGTCAATCTATGTTTCACTGTCTTTGGTTATGGAACCAAAAATGTGTATTCTATTTGATTTATTGAAAGCAGTTGGGGACATGTTTTTCTTTCTCTCTTGTTATTCTGGGGGGAGGGGTGTGGGTGCCTTCTGATAATGGGCCAACTGTTCAAACCAGGTGGGGCATTGTTTCTTATCTCTTTCACCACCTGTCCTCCCTCCAGTGGGATATTTTCTGCTAATGGGCCATGAAGGCTCACCAAGGACATGAAACATTCCATCATCCCATTGTAAGACGCTCCACCCAGTGAGGGGAGAGCCAACCATTCTTGCCTAGATAAAAACTGAGACGTAGGAACACAAGGTATCTGGTTCCACTGGATTCCCAGAGGAAGACTGGACCCTTCTCGCCATGGCTGGACCCTTTTCTCTCAGGATCATCTCTACTCCAACAGAACCACATCTGCCACTCCAGGAGGACTCACTTTTGGACTGCTTCCAACACCCTGACCAACAGGGTGTCAGGTTGTAGCTCTGACTCTAGGATTGTTCTTTGTTTGTGTTGTTTTTTTGGTTTTTTTTGTACTACTACATTTGTATTGTTAATATTCTTAGTAAAGAACTGTTATTCCTATTCCTAAATCTTTGCCTGAAAGCCCTTAATTGCAAAATTATAATTTGGAGGGGGGGAGGGGTTTACATTTTCCATTCTGAGGGAAACTCCAGCTTTCCCTGGCAGATACCTGTCTTTCCAAACCTAGACAGTTTATTAGAAGCTCTTTGAAAAGTTTCTCCAAAACTCTAGGAAAAAAGATTCCTAATGAACTGCAGCAGACCAGAGGGAAATCAAGGAACAGGCATGGTTTGTCAGGACTTGCTTGATCCTAATGAGCCCCTTGCTGCATTTGGGGTTGTGCCATGGAACCTCAAGGCCTGAGAGGAGATTGCAGAAACCTTTCCAGGAGTCCAAGTCAGAAGAAAACTCCAGGCATTAATGGGTCCCACTAATGTCCATCCCCAACACAGGCTCCTCATGGACTCCTTGGAGGTGAGAATTGGATCGCACAAAATCCTCCCAGAAACTCAGTGTGGGCAGGAAATTCCAAAGTACCTTAAAAACCTTGAGTATCTCAAAGTATTAATGAGCCCCACTGAGTGTTGTTACTGACAAAGCCTCTCAAGGGACTAATTACAGCAGATAATTGGAGGCCATGGTTACACAAACTTCTCAGAAACTCCAAGGCAAAAGCCAAACCCAAAGTCCTTTGGAAAACCTGCCGTGGCTGGGAGCATTGAGGAGCCCCCCCCAGGGCCATTCCTGACCAAGGCTCCCCAGGGACTCCTTCCAGCAGATCCTTGAGGCCACTGGGCTGTCAGGGGGATGCTGAGGGCAGGACAAGGGGCTGAGAGTGCCCAGCCTTGCTGGGGCTGTGCCAGGAGGCCCCAGGGCCTCAGGACAAGGTGTCTCCTGACAGCCCTTGGTGACACAGACCCTGCTGTGCCCCAGGGCACCCAGACTTGGCTTCTCTTTGTCCCCTCCTGGCATCAGTGCCTGCAGTTCTCTGCTCTGCCTGGGGCCCGGGGACATTTTCTCTGTTGTGTGCCTCAGTGGGACCCATTAAAACTTCAGGAAACTTTGGAGTTGGATTCTGACTTGGAGTTCTTGAGAGGTTTCATCAGCTCCCTGTCAGGGACTGATATTCAGGGCCTCAGCAGAGAGCCCCAAGAGGGTCATTAAAGTCCTTGTGCTGTGTCTGTGCTGATGAGCTGGGCTGGGCTCCTGGCACAGAGGCAGCAGCTCCTGGCAACCAAGAAGAGCTTCAAAAGACATTTCTCTTACTGAGCAGCTCTTCTCCCAGCCCAGCAGGGCTGGGGCACTGCCTGCAGCCACCCCGGGCACAGCACACAGGCACAGAGAGCTTCAATCACTCAGGGCTGGGAAGGTGCTGAGAAGAGACTGGGGGAGAATCACTGCCAGCCCTTGGCACAGGAACCTCTGGCTGCAGGACAATGCAGCTGCAGCTCCTGCAGGGATCTCCTCCAGCTGGAACAGCCCAGTGCCTACAGACTCTGTGAGTACAACTCTCTGAGCATTTCTGGTGCAGGGGAGGTGAAATGCTCATGAAGCTCTGACACACTGAGAGCTTCTGCCCACTCCCAAAATATTTCCAAGGCAAGGGTTTATTTTAAAATGAGGACATTTCCTGATACTTTGTTTTCAGTTTGTTAATATTAGATAATGGGGGAGAGTGAGAACAAATGATAAAGGTGTCATTAATTTTGACAAGTCCCTGGGACATCGAACTCTCAGGGATCAGCAGGGGTGCAGGAGATCCCTGATGTGCTTTCAGCCACTGCTCTGCCCATGGACAGCACCAGCATCACCTTTGCTGGGCCCATCAGGCTTAGTCTGAGCTGTCCTTTCTCCAAGCTGCCAACAGAACCTGCCCCCAGCCAGGGCCCTGCAAACAGGCAGGGTTCTGTAGGGCCAAGGAGAGTGCACAGAGATTTGGAGTCTGGGAGTGCTGGCAGGGAGAGCCCAGGCACAGGGAAACTCCTGAAGCAGGAAAATCTCAGGAAGTAGAGAGAAGATGAGGCAATGAGAGGAAACAAACCCCAGCAATGTTGTGGCAGGGGGAGTTTAGAGGTCTCCATAGTAGCCCCTCCAGTGCATGACTTTGCCTCCCAGAATTTACTCTGTTCTCCCTGGGAGCAGCAGAAATGCTGAGGGTTTGATATCCAAGAATACCAGGAGAGATATGGGAGCTTAAAAACAAAACTGCAGAACTCTTAAACACAAAAGGGTGTCTGTGTGTCCCAGGTGAGGATGTATGGGAAATGGCTTTGATTTTGGTTCCAGGTATCTCCTCTAACTCTTCACTGTCCTTTTCTTCATGAACAGGTCCCCATGCACAGCCAGAGCAAATGTCCAACAGCAGCTCCATCAGGCACTTCCTCCTGCTGGCATTGGCAGACAGGCGGCAGCTGCAGCTCCTGCACTTCTGCCTCTTCCTGGGCATCTCCCTGGCTGCCCTCCTGGGCAACGGCCTCATCATCAGCGCCGTAGCCTGCGGCCACCACCTGCACAGCCCCATGTTCTTCTTCCTGCTCAACCTGGCCCTCACTGACCTGGGCTGCATCTGCACCACTGTCCCCAAAGCCATGCACAATTCCCTCTGGGACACCAGGAACATCTCCTACGAAGGATGTGCTGCACAGCTCTTTTTCTTTCTCTTCTTTATGGGAGCAGAATTTTCCCTCCTGACCATCATGTGCTACGACTGCTACGTGTCCATCTGCAAACCCCTGCACTACGGGACCCTCCTGGGCAGCAGAGCTTGTGCCCACATGGCAGCAGCTGCCTGGGCCAGTGGCTTTCTCTATGCTCTGCTGCACACAGCCAATACAGTTTCTCCGCCCTTGTGCCATGGCAATGCCTTGGGCCAGTTCTTCTGTGAAGTTCCCCAGATCATCAAGCTCTCCTGCTCTCACTCCAAACTCAGGGAACTTTGGGTAATTGTGCTTGGTGCCTGTTTGGTATTTGGCTGTTTTGTGTTCATTGTTTTCTCCTATGTTCAGATCTTCAGGGCTGTGCTGAGGATCCCCTCTGAGCAGGGACGGCACAAAGCCTTTTCCACCTGCCTCCCTCACCTGGCTGTGGTATCCCTGTTTGTCAACACTGGCTTTTTTGCCTACCTGAAGCCCCCGTCCTTCTCCTCCCCATCCCTGGATCTGTCCCTGTCAGTTCTGTACTCGGTGGTGCCTCCAGCCCTGAACCCCCTCATCTACAGCCTGAGGAACCAGGAGCTCAAGGCTGCAGTGTGGACACTGATCACTGGATGGTTTCAGAAACATTAAACTGCTGGCCAGTTTTTGCAAATCACTTGTAATTAAAGTCATCTTTGATAGATCTTGTTGGTTTGGTTGTGTTTTGTTTGTTTCTTTATTCTTCTCCTGTGTTTTCGTTTCTCAACATTATCCACAAAGAAAGGCCACTGTCTGTGTCATTTCTCATTTTGATTCTCTCCACCTTTGCTGTTGCCCCACACGGTGTCACTGGGGAGCTGTGCTCTCTATGGCTTTAAACAAAATAAACTCCCAGCAAAGTTTTCACTGGAGATCCCCCTTTGGTTCCCTTCTCTGGAGCTGCAGCAGCAATGTCTGTGTGCAGAGCTGGGGGCAGGGCAGGGCTGGCACAGCAGCTCTGCTCCTGCTGGCCACACCATTCCTGATCCAGGCCAGGAGCCATTGGCCTTCTTGGCCCCCTGGGAACACTGCTGCCTCATGTCCAGCCTGCTGTCCAGCACTGCCCCAGGTCCCTTTCTGCCTGCCCACTGTCCAGCCACTCTGTCCCCAGCCTGGAGCACTGCAGGGCTTGTTGTGGCCAAAGTGCAGGAGCCAGCCCTTGGTCTTGTTCAAGCTGACATGGTTGGATTTGGGCCCTGGATGCAGCCTGTCCAGGGCCCTGTGCAGAGCCCTCCTGCCCTCCAGCAGATCCACACTCCCAGCTGCAGGAGAGATGGCCAAGGGCTGGGCAGGGCTGGCAGGGCCACAGGCACCCAGGCCTTTGTCCCCTGGGCTCTGCCAGCGCCTCTGCAGGCCCCACAGAAGGAACTTTCCTTGCAGGAAAGCCTGCACTTGGCTTCTGCCTGGCCCCTCCCTCAGCAGGCTGGCAGGCCTTGCAGCTTGAGGACATTTGTCCTTGCTGCCCCTGCCATCCCCCTGCCCCACCAACAGCCCCCAGCCAGCCGCGAGGGACAGGCCCTGCTGTGCCAGGCCTGGGCTCAGGCCTTGGCCTTTCTGCTCCCTCCAGCCAGCCCAGGCCTTGCTCAGCATTGCAGTCCCTGCTCACAGCCTTGGGCTCCCTGCAATCCTGGCCTCAAGGAGCTGCTCTCACCAGTGCCTGGGCAGCCTTTGGCACTCCCTGCCCTCCCTGGGGCCCAGGGATGCTCTAAGGGACTTGGGGTTTTGCTTCTGATTCCTTCAGCAGCTTCTTCGCCCTTCTCTCAGTGCCTGGGGGTCCTGGACTCATCCCCAAATCCAGTGTGGGGCTGATGAAAATACAGAAAGCCCTCAGGAGGTCCTTGTCTTCCTTCAATTGCCTTTTAGTCTCCAGGGCTTGTGCAGCTGAGTGGAGTCAGTTTGGAGTCCTGTGAATGAGGGAGATTTCAAAGTGTATATCATGACTTTTTTTAATCAAGCATTTCGTATTTTCCAGATCAGTGAAGGGTGGATGGAAACATTCCCCAGGTGATCTTAAACCTGAATGTCTCTTTAGGTCTGATCACAGAGACTGAGCCCCTTGCAGGCTGACCCTGTTTGGACAAGCTGCTCCTCACCCCAACCTCACCATGTCTGACATTGCCCACCTGGCACTGACATCCCTGTGCCCTGCAGCACAACCTTGTCCCCTGAGCTCTGCAGCTGCCTGTCCCAGCCCATTGCACCATGTCCCACCTGCTCTCCTCAGGCCTCGGCCTGCACACAGGCCCAGGAGGAGTTTTCCTGTTGCTGAGGAAAGAACGGAAAAGCCTGAGCAGGTTTCCTAAACAACAAAGCCCACTCAGGAACCACATGCTCAGGACAGGCTGCCTGGAATGATGTCACCTTTCTACAAGGGACAGTGTCACCAGAAATGAGCTCTGGAAGCAGAATTCTCTGAGTCTTTCAGCTGAATTCTCTGTCCCTGTCCTGGGTCTATGTTGCAGATGGAATCTGCTGGTGCCATCCTCACCTTGAACCCTTCTTTGGAATGCAGACGGAGGTTCCCAGGTGTGTAAAGTAAGCGTTGCTCAATGTTGATGCAAAGCTTTTGTGTTCCTCCTGGAACCAAGGAGACTCCTGAGACATTGCAAGGCCTTGTTTCACCAAGGGTCCATTGTGACACAGCGGGGGTTCATGGAATCAAGGAAAAAATTGTGAAAATAGGGAACCTCCTAGAAACAAGTCTCTGTTGGGGCAGTCATGGAATCAAAGAGACATTTGGGATACAGCCAGGCTGTGTGGAAGCAATGGTCCATTGTTACCTTGCAGAGTCAAGAAGAACATGGTGACACCACAGAACCTGATGGAACCAAGGGTCCTTTGTGGCACAGCAGGGCCTCCTTGGAACCCAGGGGACCATTGTGACAAGGCAGGGCCTACTGGAACCATGGAGACCATTGTGACACTAAGGAAACTCATGGAACCACGGTGACCATTGGGATGCTATGGAACATCACAGAACCAAGGGTCCATTGTGACATTGTGGTGCCTCATTGAATCCAACATTGTGAAACTTGGAGGCCTAATGGAACAAGGGTTTCTATTGTGACACTGCAGAACCTCATGGAATCAGGGTGACCATGTTACACTACAGAAGCCCATGGAACAAAGGGGCCATTGTGACACTGTGGAACCAAGGAAACTGTTGTTGGCAGTATGAAAACTCATGGAATGAAAAGTCCAGTGTGACATGAGGGAACCTCATGGACCCAAGGGTCCATTGAGACCTCATGGAATAGAGGGTCGATTGTGACACAGCAGGACCTTGTGGAGCCAAGGGAACATTGAGGCACATTTGGGCCTTGCTGGAACCAAAGAAACCACTGCTCAAAGCAGGGTAACTCATAGAACCAAGGAGTCCATTGGTACAGCATAAAACCTATGGAACCAAGGGGTCATTGGGACAAAGCGGGGCCTCATGGAACTAAGGGGACATTCTGACCCATTTGGACTGCATGGAAGGAATTGTCCATTATGGCAATGCAGATCCAAGGAGACCATGGAGACACTATGGAACCTCATGGATCCAAGGGGCCATTGTGACACCAAAGAACTTCATGGAACCCAGGGTCCATTGTGACAGAGCAAGGCCTCATTGGAACAAAGGAACCATTGTTGACAGTACAGAACCTCATGGAACCAAGGGGCTGTGGTGACACAGCAGGGACACATGGAAGCAAGGAGACCAGTGACATTTAGGAACCTCAAGGAACCAAGGGTTCATTAGGACACTGGAGAAACAAGGAGACCATTGCTGGCACTATGGAAGCTCATGGAACTGAGCAGCCATTGTTACACTCCAAAGTGTTGTTGAACCAAAGAGATCATTGTCCAACTACAGAACCTCATGGCACTGAGGCTTCACTGTGACACAGCAGGGTTCCATGAAACCAATTGTCCATTGTGACCATGCAGATCCAAGGAGACCATGGTAACACTAGGGAAGCTGATGGATCCAACTGGCCATTGTGACACAGCAAGGCCTCGTGGAACCAAGGAGAGCATTGTGACATCATGGAATCTCATGGGACCAAGGGTCCATTGTTACAGTCCAGAAACAAGGAGACCATTTTGTCAGTACAGAACCTCATGGAATCAGGGGTCACTTGTAAAACAGTTGGGCTTCATGGAACCAAGAAGCCATTGTGACACAGCAGGGCCACACGGAACCAATGGTCCATAGTGATACTGTGGATCCAAGGAGGCCATACCAATACTAGGAAAATTGATAAATGAGTATTATTTCATGCTAACTGAATTGTAACTATGTCAAATTTTAGAAAAAGACAAGTGACATGTGATTACTATCACAAAACTGATGTTTTCAGATGTTTATGAAAAACAACAACAACAAAAAAGGATACAGGATGTAATTTCAGATAAATAATATCCCAAAACAGAATAGGCCTTGGGATAATAAGAAGATCGGCCTTGAGATGGACAATTGGGATGGTTCCTGGTGCAAAATTTAAGTTGTGTTTTTATTTAAGGCTTATTTTTGGAATATGATGCTGGCTTACATAACACAAGGCTCAGGGCACCTGTGCAGCCTGTGAGTTTATGTGGAGGACAACGAAGAAGACTGTGAGTCTTCATCCAGAAGACCACTACAAGAAGACAGCAGAGCCCCTAGCAACAAGTGGAGCATGTGCCTTGAAGTACAGTGGCATAGATTTTAGAATTAGGAATAGGAGGAAACTTAGGGGAAATATGGATGAATATTTATTAGCAGATAGTATATAAGTGTAGTCTGAATTGCTTTGTTTTGTAGGTGAGGCAGGCTGAGAAGGTCTCCCTGTACCCCAGTCACCTTTGCTTATTCCTTATCAGAACCTTAACCATATTTAGGTAAATATTGCCAGATTTTTGTATATGTTTAATTTTATATAAAATTGCTATTAAAATTGCTGCTAAAATTTAAAATTGTTGTTTATTTTATTTATGTTTATACCAGGTGCCTGCCTTGTTCCAGGGCTGTCCCATGGCCTTGGGGCTTCCCTGCATCCTCCTGGGTATGTTCCCTGAGGCTCAGAGCACTCAGCGCCCAGACTCCTTTCCCTGTGCCTCCTGTGTCCCTTGGGGCTGCAGAGCTCTCCTGGCCCCTCAAGGTCACTGCCTGAGGCTGAGCTAAAGAGATTTGCCCATGGTCGTTGGTCTGGGGGAGTGACACCCATCTCTGGTTAATAACTGGTTTTGCTTTAATACAATTGCTTCAAAATTGCTTCCTAGAACACTGTCTTAAAATAGATGTTACACCTCCTGTACTGTGGACTAAATCATTCTGATTACAACCTTTTTGTCTAATCATGATCATATTCAGTCATATCTATATGTACATAAATACTTCTGGTTTGCCATCCTTAGTGTTGTGGGACAAAGTTGTACAAAGGTTCAATTCCACCTGTATAATCCTTGAGGCATAAATCCTTGAGAGAGTCTGGGGCTGGGATTGGATCCAGGAACTCCCAGGATCCTCTCCCAGAAGGAGTTTAGAAAGCCTGGGGGTCCTGGTTTCATGGGAGCTTGGGGGTATAATGTGGTCATTGGGGGTTCTTTGTGAACCTTGTGGCTCAACAGGAGCTTCTCTAATAAACTTTGCCTGAAGCTGCCACTCTGCCCATGAGAGGAACCCCTCTGAGTGTCTGTGACATCCCAGCTCTTTGGCAGCCTGGACACTCCTGGGATGTCCCCATGGAGCCCCTGTGAGTGTCTGTGACATCCCAGCTCTTTGGCAGCCTGGACACTCCTGGGATGTCCCCATGGAGCCCCTGTGAGTGTCGGTGACCTCGCTGTTCTTTAGGAGCACAGGGATGTCACCACTGGACTCCTGCCACTGCCTGGGACAAATTGGCTCCTTGGCAGGGTACAGACACCTGTGCTGTCACTCTGCAGCCCTGGGACTGTCACCTCATGACCCTTAGGAAGATTAAGGCCCCCTGGGATGTCACCACAGAGCCCTTGTGACTGAGTGTGATCAAAGAGATCTTCAGGAGCCCAGAGACCCCTCAGATGCCACCATGGAGCCCCTGTGCCTGCACGTGAGCTCACAGCTCTGGAACAGCTGGAAACCCCTGGAATCTCTTCAATCTGCTCTGCTGAGGATGGAGCCTCAGTAACTTGGAGGTTCCCTGATGAATTTTAGCTCTCCAGAGGCTTGTTCAGTCTTCAGCTCTTCAGTTCAGGAATTCAGTGCCAAAGGCTCATTAACATTCCAAAGCACTTTAACAAGAAAAGCCCCTGGGAATAATTTAATTTTAAGTCTTCAATTCTTCTGGGGTTAACTGTACAGCATTCAGAATTGGATTCAAAGAGAATATACTGTATCTTCGTTAAATGCAGGGGGTGTTATTTTTTGTCCTGTTTGTTTTTGTTTTCCTGTTTGTAGATTTAGCTCTGCAATCTCCAGTTGATATTGGTCCCCAGCACTCCTAAGGTGCTCTGAATAGATATGAACATCAAGACCCTTTCTGGCTGACAATCCATCACACTTTGTCCCTGTCCCCACCCCACCATTTCCCTCATCCAGCCCCTGGCACTCAGAGCAGCCTTGTGCAAATCTCAGCTTCCTCCACCCCAGGCTGCACCTGCAGCTTTCAGCTCCTTGGCACCAACTCCCACCTGCTTTCCTTGCAGAAGAAGCTGCCCCAGACACAGAGGGATGTTCATTTCTTGTCTGCCAACAAAGCCAAAGGAAGGCACAGCTCCATGAAAAACACAAGTCCAGCCAGTGACACAAAGAGAGGGCAAGATCAGGATTTCTTCTCCTGCCATTGTACAGTTCCAGGAAATTCCTGGTCTCTCCTGCTGCTGGGAAAACTTGGACATTTCTTAGAAGTGCTCACATGACCCAGCTAATGAAGATGTGCTCGTGCACCTGGCAAGCTGCAGGTCCCCTACAGCCCTGCAGGGCTCCTGTCCCATCTGCTCTGCTCCAGTCTAAAACAGGGACCAGCACTCTCCCAGCATCATGAGAGAGCTGAACTGGAAAGGACCTCAGCAAGTCAGCAGCCCAAGCTGTCAGAAACTGGGTCAGACCAAGAGGTTCCAGGCTTGATTTGGTCTGGATTGGAAAATCCCAAAGAACAGGGATTAGGGGGCAGCATCTCAGCACCTGGCTGAGCCCATGGGAACAAAGGTTTCCTCCTGTCCTGGCTGAGCCTCCCCTCTTTCACCCTCTGCTCATTGTCTTTTGTCTCCCAGCAGGCCCCCAGTGAGGAGCCTGGCTCTGTGTTCTCCAGCACCTCCTTGGGGGCACTGCCAGGCTGGGATGAGGAGCCCCTCAGCCTTCCCTGCTCGGGGCTGGACAAGCCCAGCTCCCTCAGCCTCTCCTGACAGCCCTGGGCACAGGCCTGGCCAGGGTGGGGTAACCCCGAGATCAAGGACTGAATGTCTGCTGTGAGCCAGGAGAGCTCTGCAGCCCCAGCAGACACAGCAGGCCACAGGGAAAGGAGTCTGGGCACTGAGTGCTCTGAGCCTCAGGGAACTTCCCCTGCAGGATGCAGGGCAGCCCCAAGGCCATGGAGCAGCCTGGGAACAAAGCAGGCACCTGGTATAAATATAAATAAAATAAACAACAGATTTAAAATTTAGCAGCTATTTGAATAGCAATTTAATATAAAATTAAACATGTTCAAAATTTTGGCAATGAATAATTAAATCTGGTTAAAGTTCTGATGAGGCATAAGCAAAACTGACTTAGGTATGGGGAGGCCTTCTCACCCCACCTCAGGTACAAAACAGAGCAATTCAGACTACACTTGTATACTATCTGCTAATACATATTCATCAATGTTTCCCTTAAGTTTCCTCCTTGTCTTGGTTTCCAAAGACAGGTATCTGCCAGGGAAAACAGGAGTTTCCCTTAGAATAGAGAATGTAAACCCCTCATCCCCGCCAAATGATAATTTTGCAATTAAGGGCTTTCAGGCAAAGATTTGGGAATAGGAGTAACAGTTCTTTACTAGGAATAATAACAATACAAATGTAGTAGAAAAAAAAAACCACCCAACCAAACAAGCACACAAATAAACAAGCAATCTTGGAAAACCCAGACAGAGTCTGAGCTATAAGCTGACACCCTGTTGGTCAGGGTGTTGGAAGCAGTCCAGAAGTGGGTCCTCCTGGAGTGGCAGATTTGGTTCTGTTGAAAGTAGAGATGATCCTGTAGAACAAGAGTCCAGTGATGGTGAGAAGGGGTCCAGTGGTGATGAGAAGGGGTCCAGTCTTCCTCCAGGAATCAGGTGAGAAGCTAGATGCCTTCTTGTTCCTGTGTCTCAGTTTTATCCAGGTAGGAATGGTTGGCTCCCCCCACTGGGTGGAGCATCTCACAATAGGATGATGGAATGTGGATGTTCTACTTTGGGGATGTGTGCTTTTAGGGGTGTCTTAATGTTCCATTAGCAGAAAATATTCCCCTGGAGGGAGGACGGGTGGTGAAAGAGATAAGAAATAATGCCCCACCTGGTTTTAACAGTTGGCCCATTATCAAAAGGCATCCGCTGCTCTCCCCCCAGAGTTACAAGAGATAAAGAAAAACATCTCCCCAACTGCTTTTAACAAATAAAATACAATACACATCCCTGGCTCCACAACCCATGATATTCCTATTTTCAATTCTAAAAATCTACGTCACTGTACTTCAAGGCATATGCTTCACTTGTTGCTGGGGGCTCTTCTGTCTTCTTTTGGTGGTCTTTTGGATGAAGGCTCAACGTCTTCCTTGTTGTCCTCCGGATAACCTTACAGGTTGCACAGGCACCCCGAGCCTTGTGTTATGTTAGCCAGCACCATACTCCAGAAAAAAGCCTTAAATAAAAACACAACTTAGATTCTGTACCAAGAACCATTCCAGCTGTCCATCTCAAGGCCGATTTTCCAATTATCCCAAGGCCGATTCTGTTTTGGGATATTATTTATCTGAAATTACGTCCTGTGTCCCTTTTTTTTATTTTTCATAAACATCTGCAAACATCAGTTTTGTGACACTAATCACATGTCATTTGTCTTTTTCTAAGATACTGATATAGTTACAATTCAGTTAGTACGAAATCATTAATTTATAAAATTCCCTAGTATTGGCAGGGCCTCCTTGGATCCACAGTATCACTATGGACCATTGGTTCCATGTGGCCCTGCTGTGTCACAATTGCCCCTTGGTTCCAGGAGCTTCTGCAGTGTAACATGGTCACCTTGATTCCATGAGGTTCTGCAGTTTCACAATAGAAACCCTTGTTCCATTAGGCCTCCAAGTTTCACAATATTGGATTCCAGGAGGCACCACAAGGTCACAATGGACCCTTGGTTCTGTGAGGTTCCATAGCATCCCAATGGTCACTGTGGTTCCATGAGTTTCCTTAGTGTCACAATGGTCTCCATGGTTCCATTAGGCCCTGCCTTGTCACAATGGTCCCCTGGATTCCAAGGAGGCCCTGCTGTGCCACAAAGGACCCTTGGTTCCATCAGGTTCTGTGGTGTCACCATGTTCTTCTTGACTCTGCAGGGTAACAATGGACCATTGGTTCCACACGGCCTGGCTGTGTCACAAATGTCTCTTTGATTCCATGACTGCCACAACAGAGACTTGTTTCTATGAGAGTCTGCACTGTCACAATTGTCTCCTTGATTCTGTGAGCCCCTGCTGTGTCACAATGGACCCTTGGTTAAACAAGGCCTTGCAGTGTCTCAAGAGTCTCCTTGGTTCCATCAGGAACACAAAAGCTTTGCATCAACATTGAGTAACGCTTACTTTACACACCTGGGAACCTCTGTCTGCATTCCAAAGAAGGGTTCAAGCTGAGGATGGCACCAGCAGCTTCCATCTGCAACACAGACCCAGGACAGGGACAGAGAATTCAGCTGAAAGACTCAGAGAATTCTGCTTCCAGAGCTCATTTCTGGTAACACTGTCCCATGTAGAAAGGTGACATCATTCCAGGCAGCCTGTCCTGAGCATGTGGATCCTGAGTGGGCTTTGTTGTTTAGGAAACCTGCTCAGGCTTTTCCATTCTTTCCTCAGCAACAGGAAAACTTCTCCTGGGTCTGTGTGCAGGCCGAGGCCTGAGGAGAGCAGGTGGGACATGGTGCAATGGGCTGGGACAGGCAGCTGCAGAGCTCAGGGGACAAGGTTGTGCTGCAGGGCACAGGGATGTCAGTGCCAGGTGGGCAATGTCAGACATGGTGAGGTTGGAGTGAGGAGCAGCTAGTCCAAACAGGGTCAGCCTGCAAGGGGTTCATTCTTCTCCATGCCCAGATATCCTAAAGAGACACTCAGCATAGATATCCCTTGGGGAATGTTTCTATGTACTCTTCACTGATCTGGAAAATAAAAAATTTTTGATTGGAAATAAAAAAAAAAGAAGAAATCATGAGATGCACTTTGAAATCTCCTTTTTTCACAGGACTCCAAACTGACTCCAGTCAGCTGCACAAGCCCTGGAGACTCAAAGACAATTGAAGGAAGACAAAGAGCTCATGAGGGCTTTCTGTATTTTCATCAGCCCCACAGTGGACTTGGGGCTGAGTCCAGGACCCCCAGGCACTGAGAGAAGGTTGAAGAAGCTGCTGAAGGAGTCAGAAGCAAAACCCCAAGTCCCCTGCAGCATCCCTGGGCCCCAGGGAGGGCAGGGAGTGCCAAAGGCTGCCCAGGCACTGGGGAGAGCAGCTCCTTGAGGCCAGGATTGCAGGGAGCCCAAGGCTGTGAGCAGGGACTGCAATGCTGAGCAAGGCCTGGGCTGGCTGGAGGGAGCAGAAAGGCCAAGGCCTGAGCCCAGGCCTGGCACAGCAGGGCCTGTCCCTCGCGGCTGGTTGGGGGCTGTTGGTGGGGCAGGGGGATGACAGGGGCAGCAAGGACAAATGTCCTAAAGCTGCAAGGCCTGCCAGCCTGCTGAGGGAGGGGCCAGGCAGAAGCCAAGTGCAGGCTTTCCTGCAAGGAAAGTTCCTTCTGTGGGGCCTGCAGAGGCGCTGGCAGAGCCCAGGGGACAAAGGCCTGGGTGCCTGTGGCCCTGCCAGCCCTGCCCAGCCCTTGGCCATCTCTCCTGCAGCTGGGAGTGTGGATCTGCTGGAGGGCAGGAGGGCTCTGCACAGGGCCCTGGACAGGCTGCATCCAGGGCCCAAATCCAACCATGGCAGCTTGAATAAGACCAAGGGCCGGCTCCTGCACTTTGGCCACAACAAACCCTGCAGTGCTCCAGGCTGGGGACAGAGTGGCTGGACAGTGGCCAGGCAGAAAGGGACCTGGGGCAGTGCTGGACAGCAGGCTGGACATGAGGCAGCAGTGTGCCCAGGGGGCCAAGAAGGCCAATGGCTCCTGGCCTGAATCAGGAATGGTGTGGCCAGCAGGAGCAGAGCTGCTGTGGCAGCCCTGCCCTGCCCCCAGCTCTGCGCACAGACATTGCTGCTGCAGCTCCAGAGAAGGGAACAAAAGGGGTTCTCCAATGAAAAATTTGCTGGGTGATCTTTTACGTTATTTAAACCCCATAAGAGCACGGCTCCTCATTGACACAGTCTGTGGCTGAAGGGAAGGTGGAGAGATTCAAAATGAGAAATGATACAAACACTGGCCTTTCTTTGTAGAAAATACTGAAAAAATCAAATACAGAAAAGAAACCGCACAACCAAACCAAATGGAAGTATCAAAGATCACGTTTATTACAAATGATTTACAGAAACTGGCCAGCAGTTTAATGTTTCTGAAATCGTCCAGTGATCAGTGTCCACACTGCAGCCTTGAGCTCCTGGTTCCTCAGGCTGTAGATGAGGGGGTTCAGGGCTGGAGGCACCACTGAGTACAGAACTGACAGGGCCAGATCCAGGGATGGGGAGGACATGGAGGGGGGCCTCAGGTTTGCAAATGTGCTAGTGCTGAGGAATAGAGACAGCACAGCCAGGTGAGGGAGGCAGGTGGAAAAGGCTTTGTGCCGTCCCTGATCAGAGGGGATCCTCAGCACAACCTTGAATATCTGCACATAGGAGAAAACAATGAACACAAAACAACCAAAAATCAAACAGGCACTAACTGCAATGAGCCTGAATTCCCTGAGATAGGATTTTGAGCAGGAAAGCTTGAGGATCTGGGGCACATCACAGAAGAACTGGCCCAGGGCATTGCCATGGCACAGGGGCAGGGAAAACGTACTGAATGTGTGTAGAAAAGAATAGAGGAAGGCACTGGCCCAGGCAGCTGCTGCCATGTGGGCACAAGCTCTGCTGCCCAGGAGGGTCCCGTAGTGCAGGGGTTTGCAGATGGACACGTAGCGGTCGTAGCACATGATGGTCAGCAGGAAATACTCTGCTGTGAGGAAGAACATAAAGAAAAGGAGCTGTGCAACACATCCTGTGTAGGAGATGTTCCTGGTGTCCCAGAGGGAATTGTGCATGGCTTTGGGGACAGTGGTGCAGATGCAGCCCAGGTCGGTGAGGGCCAGGTTGAGCAGGAAGAAGAACATGGGGCTGTGCAGGTGGTGGCCGCAGGCTACGGCGCTGATGATGAGGCCGTTGCCCAGGAGGGCAGCCAGGGAGATGCCCAGGAAGAGGCAGAAGTGCAGGAGCTGCAGCTGCCTCGTGTCTGCCAATGCCAGCAGGAGGAAGTGGCTGATGGAGCTGCTGTTGGACATTTCTTCACTTGGCCCATGGAGTCCTGGTCAAGGAGGACACAGTGACAAGTCAGGGGAGACTTTGCTGAGCAATGTCCAAGCCCTTTCTCTAAATCCTGCCCCTACCACTTTGTGCCACACAATTTTACAGAGCCCTTCCCTCAGTCCTGTGCCTGGAGCTCTGCTGGGATCTGGCCCTGTGGCTCTGATGAGCAGGAGCTCTGCCCATGGACACACAGGGCTCAGCTCTGCTCTGCAGCAGTGAGGCCATGGGAAAGGGGACAGGGGTCAGTCCTGGGGCTGAACTTCAGCAGCCCAAACTTCTCCAAAGGCAGAGGAGCTTGGCAGCATCACCTGTGCCTGGGCTGAGGAACAGTGATGGCCAAAGGAACTTTGAGAGGGTTTCCTGCTGTGCCCAGAGAGATCAGAGAGAACTGTGCAAGGCAAGAGCATTGGCTGTTACTCAGTGAAGGGTGAGGAGAGCTGCTCTGTTGCTCCATCTGTCCCCAGCTGCCCTTTCTGAGATCCAGGGCAGTCACTGTGCTCCCCTGGAAATCAGCCTGACACAGCTGAGAGCAGAGGGAGCCAGAGCAGAGCAAACTGGCTCAGCCTTTCTCAGAGTCCTGTCCCCACTCCTGGCCAAGGTCACTCCTGTCCCCCAGTGTCCCCTGGAGGCAGCTCACAGCTTGGATGGCATCCCCAGGACACACCAAGGGTCCTGTCCATGGCACTGCCTGAGGAGAGTCAGCTCATTCCCAGCCTGCCAGCCTGCCCTGCCCAGAGCTCCCCGGGCAGAGGGAGCTGGGACACCCCACTGCTGTGCTCAGCCTGAGCAGGAGGAGCCCAAGGGCTGGGCCTGAGCCTGCAGCTGGAAGTGCCATTCCCAGAGAGCCCCTCAGCAATGCCAGCAGCAGCTGGGCAAGGCAAGGAGAGAGAGAGCCGGGCCCTGAGGAAAAGCCTTTCCCTGCCCAGCCCTGCCCAGCCCCTGCAGTGCAGGCAGCAGCAGTGCAGGACAGTGGCCCTCAGGCCCTGGGCACCAGGCAATGGGCACATGGCAGCAGAGATGCCCTTCATCTCTGGAGCTGCTCTGCCGGCCCAGGAGGGGACTGAGGGCCCCCAGCCCCCGGGCTGAGGGCTGTGCTGGCTGCCAGGGGACACAGCAGCTGTGCTGCTCAGGCCAGTGTCTGCCCTGCAGGGCAGGGCTGGCAGCTGCCACATCTCCCCTGCAGCAGCAGCAGCAGCAGCAGCAGGGCTGCCCTCAGCACTGCCTCCCTCCCTCCCTGCCCAGGGCTCTGCTGCTGCAGCTGTCCCAGCCCGAGCTGTTCCTGTGGGCCCGGGCTCCTTCCCTGCCACAGCTGCCAGAGCCCAGCCCAGCCCCTGGGCCAGCTCTGCCCTGCAGCTGCTCCCGGCTGCAGGCATTAAAGAACAGCTCCCCCAGGCCTGGGCACCATGGAAAGCTGATGCTGCATGGATCTGGAGCCTGGGGAGCTGCAGGCACTTGATGAGCTTCCCAGGAATCCTTAGTGTGATGCTTTAACAGCCTCAGCCCCTGCTCTGCCCTGCACAGCTGAGTTTGCATTGCCACCAAGCTGAGCCAGGGAAAAGTGGGAGCACAGATTCAGGAAAGCAGACTCAAGCAGGAAACTCCTGCCATGAATGAGCTCATGCCAAGTCCCCTCAGAAATGACCTGGGCATGAGCTGGAGCTCTGAGCAGCCCTGGCACACAAAGCACCCTCTCCACAGCAGCAGCAGCAGGACCTGCCCTGGTAGGAGTCACTCCTTGCACCCACAGCTCCCCTCCACCATCCATGGGAGCTCCCAGGCAGGCTGAGAGCTGCCCCTGGCAGGGGGCAGATGCCCTGGCCTGGTCAAGAGCCCTCAGGGCTGCAGGAGCTGCTCTGCAGGACAGCCCTGGGCAGCCCTGGCTGCAGCCCCAGCTTCAGCCCCTGCAGCCATCCCTGGCAGCAGGAGCCGTCCTGCCCTGTCCCTCTGACGGTGCCCAGGGCAGCCCCGCTCTGGAGCACATCCTCCCCCAAAGCAGAAAGGGCAGCAGAGCCATCCTTACAGTCACATCAGTCCTGTCCTGGGTCAGCTTCAGGAGATCCCTGCAGCCAGAGACTGACTGTGACAGAAGTGGTGAAGATTTCTCCACAAAGAAGCTCAGAATTTTCAAAAGTTGTGAAGATTTCTCTGTGAATAATTTTAGAATAATCCTTCCTGTCTCTTTAAGCCTCTGTCTGCTTCACTCCTCTCAGGTGCCTGCAGGCAGTGTCCTCAGCCCTGCTGGGCTGTGCAAAGGAGCTGCTCCTCAGGAGAAATGTCCTTTTGTAGCTCTTCTTGATTGCCAGGATACTGGTGTGACTCACCAGCACACACACCGCACAAGGACTTTAATTAATCTCTTGGGGCTTTGGTGCTGTTTACATCAGATTGAGTCCCTCAGAGTGTGCTCAAAAAACTTCTCAAGAACTTCAAGTCAGATTCAAAGTCCAAAGTTTCTATAACTTTTAATGAGTCCCACAGAGAAACAGGACTGAGAAAGAGTCCCCAGGTTCCAGACAGAGCAGAACACTGCAGGCTGTGAGGACAGGTGGGGACAAACAAGGCAAAGGTGTCTCTGATGCTGAGCAAACCTGGATGTGTTTCAGGAATGCAAAGGGCCCAGGCCTGAGCCCCAGCCCCTGCCAAGGCAGATCCTGTCCCTCCCTCCGTGCTCAGGGCTCTTCCCAGGCCACTGGGATGTGGGGATGTGCAATGCCAAGGGCAGCACCATGGGGCAGCCCCTGCCAGGCTGCTGAGCAGGGACAAGGAGGCCATGAGGCCCCAGGCCTGCAAGGGTCACTTGTCCCCTCCTGCTGGCTCAGGCCCAGGGCCAGCAGCCATGGCCCAAGTGCTGCAGGAGTTGGCTGTGTCAGGGCCTTGCAGCTGCTGCCCATCCCTGTGCCCTGTGCAGCCCAGGCTGTCCTACGGTGTCCATGCCCTGTGCCTCTGTCCCTGCAGGCTGTCGGCATCCCCCGGCTGCCCCACCTGGCTGGGCCCTTCCTTTGCTGACAGCTCTGCCTCCTGCCTGCCTCTGCCTGGGCACACAGAGCCCTGGGCTTGATACCAAAAGGGTTCATTCCATGTTTACCCTGCCTGTGAACTTCTAGCATGGGAGCAAGGCATGCAAGTCCTGCTTTTTCAGCAAGGATGGTTGGAAGAGAAGAAGACATCTGGCTCAAGGGTGCAGTGACAGAAAAAACAAGGAGTGAATCTGGGAACTTGGGGTGGGTTTTATGGAAAAGGGTAAATTGTAATACACATGTAGTGACTGTATATAAATAACACTCTTTTA
Source organism: Phylloscopus trochilus trochilus (assembly GCA_016584745.2). Taxonomy (NCBI): domain Eukaryota; kingdom Metazoa; phylum Chordata; class Aves; order Passeriformes; family Phylloscopidae; genus Phylloscopus; species Phylloscopus trochilus. Next base: position 5,471,410 of record WQNJ02000048.1, on the reverse strand, counting down.
GAATCACATGTCCATGTAAGGTTATGAATTACCACAGGTTAGACCTCAAGCCGGACTAAATGATGCCTTCTCAGTTTCAAACTAGTATTAAGGAGTCTTATCAGGATATTTAGATCATTTGGTAACAGCAGGGCCTCACAGAACCAAGGAGTCAGCTGTGACACCATGGAATCTCATGAAACCAAAATCCTTTGTGACTCAGCAGGGCCACATGGAACCAATGGTCCATTGTGATACTGCAGATCCAAGGAGACCATTGGGACACTCTGGAACCTCATGGAATCCAAAGTACATTGTGACAGAGAAAGGCTTCATGGATCCAAGAGTCCATTGTGACACAGCAAGGCTTTGTTTGAGCAAGGGAACCATTGCTGATAGTACAGAAACTCATGGAACCAAGGGAACACTGTGACACACCAGGGCTGCAGGGAATGAAAGGTCCATTGTGACAATGGAGACCCAAGGAGACCATGGTGACACTGTGGGGCCTCATGGAACCAAAGGGGCCATTGTGACCCAGCAGGGCCTTGTAGAACCAAGGAGGCCATTGTGACACTGCTGAACCTCACAGAACCAAAGTGACCATGTTATACTGTGGGACCTCATGGAACAAAGGGTCCATGGTGACACTGCAGAACCAAGGAGACTGTTGTTGGCAGGATGAAAACTCATGGAACCAGAACTCCATTGTGACACAGCAAGGTCTCATGGAACCAGGGGTCCATTGCAACTCTGTTGGGCCTCATGGAACCACGAGCCATTGTGGCACAGTGTGGCCACATGGAGCCAAGGAGCCATTGTGACTGAGGAACCTCATGGAACCAAGAGTCCATTGTGACACTGTGGGTCCCTGTGGAACCAAGGGGACCACAGTGACATTTCAGGGCCTCATGGAACAATGGAGACCATTCTGACACTTTGGGACCCACTGGAACCAAGGGGCCATTCTAGCATAACAGGGCCTCATGGAATCAAGGGGGCTGCAGTGAACACTGTGGGTCTGCATGGGATGAAGGGTCCATTCTTACACTGTGGAACCAAGGAGACCATTGTGACACTGTGGGGCATCATGGAACCAAAGGCCCGTTGTGACCCAGCAGGGCCTCATGAAACCCTGGAGGCCATTTGTACACCTTGAGGCCCTGGGAAACCAAAGGGCCTTTGTGGCACTTCAGAGCCCTGGGGAGCCAAGGGGTCCATAGTGACACTGTGGGGCTGAATGGAACCAAGGGACAATTGTGGCCCTTTGTGGCACCATTGAACCAAGCAGTCCATTGTGACACTACAGGGCCACATGGAACTGAGGATTCATGGAACAGCTCAGGACACCATGGAATCAAAGGTCCATTGTGACACTGCTGGGCCTCATGGATTCCTGGAGACCATGATGGATCTCTGAGGCCTCGTTGAACCAAGAGGCTATGCAGGATCTTGTGGAGCAAACGAGACCATTTTGACACTGCAGGGCCTCATTGAACCAAGGATCAGTTGAGATACTGTGATACCCAAGGAGACCACTGTGACACTGAAGGCCTCATGGAAGCAAGGGGGGACAATTGTGATGCTGCAGGGCCCAATGGAAGCAAGGGGCCAGTGTGACACAGCTGGGCCTCATGCAGTCAAGGGGCCACTGTGATCCTGAGGAGCCCAATAGGACCAAGGGACCTCTGTGACACTGCAGGACTATCTGGAATCATGGAGACCATTGTGAAACTCTGAGGCCTCATGGAGCCAAGGGTCCACTCTGTCAGTTGTGCATTGTTCATTGTGCATTGTTCCATTCCATGGAAGCAAGGAAACTATTTTGACACTGCAAGGCCTCATGGAAGCAAGGGGCCATTGTGACACTGTGGGGACCCATGGAAGCTGTTGCAAGAAAGGAGCAGAGTATCAAATGGACACCAATATGATTAGGTTTGATCTCCTCATTTATTCTTTATTCCCTATTTTTATGTGGTTACAGAGTAAAAGCAGGCACAGCTAAACAATTGTTAGTTGGTAAAAATCTCATGTTCAAGCACTCATTGCTCATTGGTTCATGTGTTTTGGCAGCAAATTCTTCTTTATTCTGTCTTATGATCAACATTTCTGTCTTCAGCATCTATGAGAAGGTACAACAAGTTGGTACTTCAGCTTCTGAGAGGAAGCATCTGTGAGAAGGACCAATAAGTTATTACATTTGCTGCCTTTTTGCTAATTCAAGGCAATGTAGGAAGAGCAGAGTACACAGCAGGCACAGTACAAGAACCCCTACTGTTCCCTGATGGCAAGGATTGTTCAAACCTCCTATCAATAGATTGTGGCCTCGCTCTTCTAAAAATTCCTCTACAATGGGGTTTAACCCCAGAGGGCTTGGAAGCTGCCACGAGTGACAGACAAACAGCGCACACATTCCTAGCTTTAGCCGCAAAAAATACGTGCATGTGAGCACTGACACCTATTCAAATGCAGTTTATGCCTCTGCCCACGCAGGAGAAATGGCTGCACATGCCAAGAAACGTCTTGTGCAAGCCTTTTCAGTACTGGGGATCCCTAAGAAAATCAAAACTGACAATGGCCCAGTGTACAAAAGCAAGGAATTCCTGCAGTTTGTCCAGCAGTGGGGAATGGAACACATAACAGGCATCCCCACTACCCCACAGGCCAAGCTGTGGTCGAGCGTGCCCACCAGACGCTCAAAAAGGTCCTGACTGGGCAAGACAGTTCCACAGCAGGGATGTCACCAACATAAAATCTCTGCAAAGCCATGTTTACCATTAACTTTCTGAATTGTTCATTTGAAAGCAGGAGTCCTTCAGTGGTGTGTCACTTTAACAGCAGTAATCAGTTTAAGCTGTCACAGCGCCCACCAGTTTTGATTAGAGACCCAGAAACCTGGGAGATCAAAGGTCCCTATGAGCTCGTGACCTGGGGATGTGGCTACGTGTGCGTATCCACCCCCTGGGGCCCAGGCTGGATACCCCAAAAGTGGGTGAAACCTTTTGTTCCCAAAACCCCAGCACCAACAGAAGATGATGAGAAGCAAGCAGCTGTCACTTCAAAAAGAAGACACCACTGGAAAAGATAAGACAGAGCCTTCTTAAAAATTGGGTTACTTCTGGCAGATCTCAGATTGTTAATATGCTTTGTGTTTGTGTTTCCTTTTACAATCCTGTTGTTTTTTGTTGTCTTGTTTTTAATTGTGTTGGCATTCGGAATTCTTTGCTGCCTAGTTTTAAAGGCCCTCAATGGTTCAATCCCCACCACCTCAGAAGTCAGCCGTGCAGAGCTTGCAGGCCAAGAGCAGCCAAAACTGCCTGCAAATCAGAAGTCATGGGCAAAAACTATTCTACATTAGAATAGGCCTGAAGCGTGTCTTTCAGTTTTATTGTAAAAGAAAAGGGTGAGATGTTATATTGCACTAAATAGTTAGTTGACTTTGTTCTATTGCACTGGGTGTTTCTGTTATATGTGTTCACACAAAGCATTTGCTGTACCCTGCCCATGAGCCCCTGCACTGGATCCCCTCTCCCTGACACCACCTATGCCTCACCTCCCCCAGGTCAGCCCCTATCGGCTGGTGGGCCCCCTCCCCTCCCACTCCTTGGCAGAGGGCATAAAACTGCCCTCTGGCAGGGAATCACCCTCTGAATTCCTCTCTTAACTCCCCCAAGCTGCAAGGAGTAGGTTCTGCATTAAACTGTGGGACTGTGTTCCTGAAGGATTAAGAGCACCTTTTGTCTTTTATCTTTGTCCTTGCTTCAGTTTCCCCCCGAGCATTCTGCTAGCCAGGGCTGAAGCTCAAGGGTGAGTGGGAACTGAGGCAAAGGAGCACAAAAGGAGCAGCTCAGCAATGCACCCAACCATCACTACCAAAGATTGCCTGCAGTGAGTAAAAAATATCTATCACCAGTGACCTTCAGACTTTCCCATCACCCACACCCACACCTCAGCTGGGGGAAGCTGTCACAGCCAAGGACTGCAGAGCCACTCCCGGACACTGGGAATTCCTGCAGGTGCCTCCAGCCACAGGTGAGGCTCCAGCCTCGCTGGGAGAGGGCCCAGCTTTGATAGTGCTGCATAAACAAACTGACAGCACTTCTAGTGCAGGAATATCTGGGTTCATTCCCCTCTTGGGTCCATCCCAAAGCCTGGCCAGGGCCCAAGGAGGAACCAAGGGAGGTGACTTTGACCATACAGCCCCAAACAAGGCCAGGTGTTGGACTTCATGGCCTTGTCCAGCTTCTAAACATAAAAAAGTCAATCAATTTTTCACTAATGAGTGGATACATCTATCACAGTGCTAATGACTATGCATATTTCACTAATGAGCAGATACAAAGATAACCTTGGGTTGGAAGGTTCACCCAGAGGTCACCTTTGGCTCAGGGCCTGTCGTTCAGGCCTCACTCAGGCCTCTTGCCCAGGCCTGGGATGAGCAGGGACATCTTTCACCAGATCAGGTTGTTCAGAGCCCTGTCCCAGCTGGACTGGAATGTTTCCAGGGATGGGGCATTGACCACCTGCAGCCCCCCACATGCCCCTGGCCATGGAACCTGGCTGCAGAAATGGCTCCTTGGGCTGCTTTCCAAGGAAACCTGAACTGATGGGGGTTGCTGTGGCACCCAAACCCAGCAGTGGGGTCAGGGCAGTGTCCATGGCCCCAGCCCCTTGCAATGGCCCAGGGCAGGTTGGGATGATGATCCACCCTCACTCCTGGCCCAGGGCAGGGCTGCAGTGGCCTTGGTGGCACCTTGGGCTGGCACACACCTGAGGAGGGCATTTGTTTTCAGTGGGGAAACTCAGGAGTTTTAGATTGCCTCAAAATAAAAGAAAAAACAAAAAGAAAAAAATCCCTCTTTGGCTGAGGTCAGCCCGTTCTCCATGCAAAGCAGGTCCCAGGTGAGTGAGCACAGACAGGATGGGGTTGGAGAATGTGGAGCAAGGTTGTCCACACTGGGTCAGAGCTCAAGGCACAGCTTCTCTGAGCAGGCCAGACCTCCTGAGGAGAGACCCTGGATCAATATCAATCACTGAATGTTGCAATCACCTCTGCTCTAAACAGAGCAGTTAGACACCATGTATAACAGGAATGTGCATTTCTCAGAAACTCTTTAAAATCTTTCTCCATAATTGTAGCAGGAAACTTTCCTAATGAACTGCAGCAGACCAGAGGGAAATCAAGGCACAGCCCTGGTTTGTCAGGACTTGCTTGATCCTAATGTGGCCCATGGTGCATTTGGTGCTGAGCCCTTGAACCTCAGGGCCTGAGAGGAGATTGAACAAACCTTTCCAGGAGTCCAAGTCAGAAGAAAAACCCAAAGTGTCTTGAGGCATTAATGGGTTGCACTGAGGTCCATCCCCAACACAGGCTCCTCATGGACTCCTTGGAGGACAGAATTGGAGGCCAGGATTGCACAAAATCCTCTCAGAGACTCAGTGTGGGCAGGAAATTCCAAAGTACCTTAAAAATTTTGAGTATCTAAAAGTATTAATGAGCCCCACTAAGTGTAAGTGCAAAGCTCTCAAGGGACTCATTAAAGCAGGTAATTGGAGGGCAACATGGTACAAAAACTTTTCAGACTCAGTGCCAAAAAATAGTCCTTTAAGAAAATTTGAGTACCTTGAAGTATTAATGAGGCCCACTGAGTGTTTTTACTGACTGAGAATCCCAAGGGACTTGTTAAAGTAGATAATTGGGGCCAGGATTGCACAATCTTTCTCACAAAATCAGATATAAAAGGGAAATACCAGGTACCTTAAAGTAACTGAAGTAGCTTGAAGCATTAATGAGCCCCAGTGAGTGTTGTTACTGACAAAGCCTCTCAAGGGACAAATTAAAACATAATTGGAGGCCATGATAGCAGAAACCTCTCAGAAACTCCAAGGCAAAAGCCAAACCCAAAGTCCTTTGAAGAACCTGCAGTGCCTGGGAGCATTCAGGAGTCCCCCAGGGCCATTCCTGACCAAGGCTCCCCAGGGACTCCTTCCAGCACATCCTTGAGGCCACTGGGCTGTCAGGGGGATGCTGAAGGCAGGACAAGGGGCTGACAGTGCCCAGCCTTGCTGGGGCTGTGCCAGGAGGCCCCAGGGCCTCAGGACAAGGTGTCTCCTGACAGCCCTTGGTGGCACAGACCCTGCTGTGCCCCAGGGCACCAAGACTTGGCTTCTCTTTGTCCCCTCCTGGCATCACTGCCTGCAGTTCTCTGCTCTGCCTGGGGGCCTGGAGACACTTTCTCTGTTGTGTGCCTCACTGGGACCCATTAAAAGTTCCAGAAACTTTGGAGTTGGATTCTGACTTGGAGTTCTTGAGAAGTTTCTTCATGTCCCTGTCAGGGACTGATGTTCAGGGCCCCAGCACCAGCCCCAAGAGGGTCATCAAAGTCCTTGTGCTGTGTCTGTGCTAATGAGCTGGGCTGGGCTCCTGGCACAGAGGCAGCTCCTGGCAATCAAGAAGAGCTTCAAAAGACATTTCTCCTGATGAGCAACTCTTTTCCCAGCCCAGCAGAGCTCACTCAGGGCTCACTGGAGGAGAAACCCTCACAGCATTTGGAACAGTCGCTCTCTGGCTGGGGGAAGATAAGCTGCAGTTCCTGCAGGGATCTCCTGAAGCTGCCACATCCCACAGCTCTGAGGCCCTTCCAGGAGCACTCTCCGAGCTGCTGCAGGGCAGGGATGTGGCCCTGGGGCAGGGCTGGGTTTCCCTGCTGCAGCAGCCCAGGCACAGCACAGGGCAGCTCCCTGTGCCAGGCTCTGCTGCAGGGCTGAGCAGCCGGGGCTGCAGCCAGGGCTGCCCAGGGCTGTCCTGCAGAGCAGGCTCCTGCAGCCCAGGGCTCTGTGCTGGCCCAGGGACTCTGCTGCCTGCCAGGGACAGCTCTCAGCCGGCCCGGGGAGCTGCTCCCAGTGCTGGGGAGAAGCTGTGGGGGGAAGGAGCCACCCTGAGCAGGGCAGGTGCTGCTGCTGAGAGGTGCTGTGTGGGGCAGGGCTGCTCCCAGCTCCACACCAGCCTGGGCACAGCTCCAGAGGACACTTCCCAAAAGGTGAGCCTGGGATTGCTGGAAAGATCAGGAGTTTTCCTGAGAGTGTTTTAATTTCCTGCTTATAGAAGGATGGGAGTGTTGGGGTGATGACAAATAGATTTTTGCTTTTCATACATTTTTCATATATTCATAGCTCTGTTAACTACTAATATGTAGTTATAAAACTATAATTTTTAATTTACTCCATTCAACTTCTATTGCATATTCTTATTATAGTATACATATACTTATATACTCTAGTATATATACATATATGTAAATATAGTAAATATATGAGCATATACTATAGTATATATTGTATAGTATTGTATAGTATACATATATATACTTCTATACTTATAGTATACATATACTTATTTAAGTATAATTCTTAAATAATTCTAGCATGTTTTCTACCCTTTAAGTTTTAGAACAATAAGCTGACTTTCTAATTACATTCCTGAACTACTGTGTAGTCTTATTACCAGGAAGAGGACCTACAAGAAGAACGTTTTGTTTTTGACCCAGAGTGTTAGCAATCATCAAAAAAAGTGGGGCAAAGAAACTTTTGGAGCAATGGATTGACCCAGGGATGTGTAACTGGTGCAACTGAATCTCCTATTGGATGTTCCTGTTAAATATCGTAATTAATCAACCTCAATAAATTGTTGAAATCAGAGGCCGGGTGGGCCCCATCCAGACTGGGACACCTGGGAGCTTCCAATAAAGGTCTGGTTTTTACTTTACTGTCCTAATGCTGTTACAAGGGTTTTTTTCTCTTTTGATTGTAGGCAACAGGAGGATGAGAGCAGCAGAACAGGAATTGCAATCACAGAACATTCTGAGTTGAAAGGGACACTCAGGATCATCAAAGGAATGTTTGAACATTTACAGAGACTCCAGCACTGTAACTTTGGGTGGTCAGTCTCTCTGCTGGGAGGCTCCTCAAGGGCCTTCAGCCCCTCCTCAGCCCTGGACAGCAGCAGCAGCAGCAGCATCACCTTTGCAGGGCCCAGCAGGGCTCTCCTGAGCTGCCCTTGCCCAGCTGCAGACAGAGCCTGCCCCAGCCAGGGCCCTGCAGACAGGCAGGTTTCTGTAGGGCCGGGCCCAGGGCACAGAGGCTGGGATGGGCTCTGTCAGCGCTGGCAGGGACAAGGCTCCTCTCAGCAGGGAAATGTCCAGGCCCAGGGAGATGCTGAGAGAAGGAGAGGGGGCTGAAGAGAGCAGTGCTGGGGGCAGGAGGGCGCTGTGGGTGTGTGGGAGGTGCCATGCACAGCTGGGCACGGGAACACTGTCCTGAGTGCCCGGCTGTCTCTGCCCTGCCCTCCCAGGCACAGCCCCACCACATCTTCTCTGGCTTCTGCACTGCCCTGAGATTGTCCCTGTCATCTGGTGCTCTCAGGGAGGCTCTGGCATTTGCAGCAGCTGAGTCAGGCACTGCCCTTGGCATTGCTGCCAGGCAGCTGTGGCCATGGCCATGGGCTGTCCAAGCTTCCCTGGGACCTGTGGGGCTGTGGGCAGAGCAGTCCATGGCAAAGGGGAATGGGCTGAGCCCCCTCCCTGAGATCCCATCATGGGCACACCCAGGGATCTCCTTGCTGTGCCCTTGCAAGCTCTGAGCTGCCCTCCTGGCTGCAAATCTGTGCCAGAGCCCCTTGGAGTTCCCTGAATGTGCCCCGGGGAAGTGCAGAGATGCCAGAGCTGAGGAAATGCTGCTGGGTTTGCCAAGGGAGCCGGGAGTGTCCTTGGCAGAAGGGGGTGCTGAGAACTTGCCCAGAGCCCTTTGGAGAGGGGGAGACATTCAGGGATCCCTCTGCTCTGGGTAGGGTCTGGTTTATCCCAGGGTGACCCAGGAGTGTGACTGTGCTCTGACTGCAGCCAAAGCTGCAAACCCAGGGCAGCTGGGAACAAGCCCATCCAGCCCCTCACCTTGCCCAAGGCACAGGGAATCCTTTGCCTCTCCCATCTCTCAGTGGCAAATTCTGAGTGCAGCAGAAATGCTGGGGATTTCTGACCTCAGATAATCAGGTGTGCTGAGTGGGCAGGAAAATAATGGTTAAAATTGCTTCCTTCTGTCCATGTCCTTTAGAAGTGGGAGTGCACATGGCAACAAGCCTGTCTGCATTAGGAGTGATTCCCCTGACAAATCCTGAATATCCAACCTTGTCCCTCTGCCACATGGCCACAATCCCAGGGCAACAGGGTAGGGATGGCTCCTGGAGAGCCCCCATGCACAGGCCTGGCTGCTCCTGGCTCACTCAGACAGCACAACTGGAGCTTAGGCAGGGACCTGGGTGAAGGTTTTCCCCGAACAGGAAAAAGGTTGGGGGCCTCAGAGCAGGACACCTGACAGGGAATGGCCCAGATTTGGCTCAAAGCAGCCTCTGCTGACTTGTCCCTGTCCTTTCTCCATGAACAGGTTCCCATGTCCAGCCAGAGCAAATGTCCAACAGCAGCTCCATCAGCCACTTCCTCCTGCTGGCATTGGCAGACACGAGGCAGCTGCAGCTCCTGCACTTCTGCCTCTTCCTGGGCATCTCCCTGGCTGCCCTCCTGGGCAACGGCCTCATCATCAGCGCCGTAGCCTGCGGCCACCACCTGCACAGCCCCATGTTCTTCTTCTTGCTCAACCTGGCCCTCACCGACCTGGGCTGCATCTGCACCACTGTCCCCAAAGCCATGCACAATTCCCTCTGGGACACCAGGAACATCTCCTACACAGGATGTGCTGCACAGCTCTTTTTCTTTCTCTTCTTTATGGGAGCAGAATTTTCCCTGCTGACCACCATGTGCTACGATCGCTATGTGTCCATCTGCAAACCCCTGCACTACGGGACTCTCCTGGGCAGCAGAGCTTGTGCCCACATGGCAGCAGCTGCCTGGGCCAGTGGCTTTCTCAATGCTCTCATGCACACAGCCAATACATTTTCCCTGCCCCTGTGCCATGGCAATGCCCTGGGGCAATTCTTCTGTGAAATCCCCCAGATCATGAAACTCTCCTGCTCATACTCCAAACTCAGAGAACTTGGGCTTATTGCTTTAAGTGTCTGTGTAGCTTTTGGCTGTTTTGTGTTCATAGTTTTCTCCTATGTGCAGATCTTCAGGGCTGTGCTGAGGATCCCCTCTGAGCAGGGACAGCACAAAGCCTTTTCCACCTGCCTCCCTCACCTGGCCGTGCTCTCCCTGTTTGTCAGTACTGCCATGTTTTCCTACCTGAAGCCCTCCTCCATCTCCTCCCCATCCCTGGATCTGTCCCTGTCAGTTCTGTACTCAGTGGTGCCTCCATCCCTGAACCCCCTCATCTACAGCCTGAGGAACCAGGAGCTCAAGGCTGCAGTGTGGAGACTGATTACTGGAAGATTTCAGAAAAACTAAACTGCAGGCCAGTTTCTTCAAATCATTTGTAATAAAAGTAATCTTTGATAGTTCTTGTTGGTTTGCTTGTGGTTTCTTTTCCCCTGTCTTTTAGTTTTTCAGCATTGCCCACAAAGAAAGGCCATTGTTTGTGTCATTTCTCATTTTGATTCTCTCAAATCAAACAGTCTTCTCTGTCAAGGAGGAGCTGTGCTCTCAGTGGCGCTAAATGAAATAAATGTTCTCCCAGCCAAGTTTTCTGCAGAGATCCCCCTTTTGGTCCCTTCTCTGGAGCTGCAGCAGCAATGTCTGTGTGCAGAGCTGGGGGCAGGGCAGGGCTGGCACAGCAGCTCTGCTCCTGCTGGCCACACCATTCCTGATCCAGGCCAGGAGCCATTGGCCTTCTTGGCCCCCTGGGCACACTGCTGCCTCATGTCCAGCCTGCTGTCCAGCACTGCCCCAGGTCCATTTCTGCCTGGCCACTGTCCAGCCACTCTGTCCCCAGCCTGGAGCACTGCAGGGCTTGTTGTGGCCAAAGTGCAGGAGCTGGCCCTCGGTCTTGTTCAAGCTGCCATGGTTGGATTTGGGCCCTGGATGCAGCCTGTGCAGGGCCCTGTGCAGAGCCCTCCTGCCCTCCAGCAGATCCACACTCCCAGCTGCAGGAGAGATGGCCAAGGGCTGGGCAGGGCTGGCAGGGCCACAGGCACCCAGGCCTTTGTCCCCTGGGCTCTGCCAGCGCCTCTGCAGGCCCCACAGAAGGAACTTTCCTTGCAGGAAAGCCTGCACTTGGCTTCTGCCTGGCCCCTCCCTGAGCAGGCTGGCAGGCCTTGCAGCTTTAGGACATTTGTCCTTGCTGCCCCTGCCATCCCCCTGCCCCACCAACAGCCCCCAGCCAGCCGTGAGGGACAGGCCCTGCTGTGCCAGGCCTGGGCTCAGGCCTTGGCCTTTCTGCTCCCTCCAGCCAGCCCAGGCCTTGCTCAGCATTGCAGTCCCTGCTCACAGCCTTGGGCTCCCTGCAATCCTGGCCTCAAGGAGCTGCTCTCCCCAGTGCCTGGGCAGCCTTTGGCACTCCCTGCCCTCCCTGGGGCCCAGGGATGCTCCAAGGGACTTGGGCTTTTGCTTCTGACTCCTTCAGCAGCTTCTTCAACCTTCTCTCAGTGCCTGGGGGTCCTGTATTCAGCCCCTAATCCACTCTGGCATTCATGAAAATACAGAAAGGCCTCAATTGTCTTCATTCAATTGCCTTTTAGTCTCCAGGGCTTGTGCAGCTGAGTGGAGTCAGTTTGGAGTCCTGTGAAGGACGGAGATTTTAAAGTGCACCTCATGACTTTTCCTTTTTTAATCAAGCATTTTTTATTTTTCAGATCAGTGAAGAGTGGATAAAAACGTTCTCCAAGTGATCTTGATGCTGAATGTCTCCTTAGGTCACGGCACAGCGAAGTATGAGCCCCTTGCAGGCTGACCCTGTTTGGACAAGCTGCTCCTCACCCCAACCTCACCATGTCTGACATTGCCCACCTGGAACTGAAATCCCTGTGCCCTGCAGCACAACCTTGTCCCCTGAGCTCTGCAGATGCCTGTCCCAGCCCATTGCACCATATCCCACCTGCTCTCCTCAGGCCTCTGCCTGCACACAGGCCCAGGAGAAGTTTTCCTCTTGCTGAGGAAAGAATGGAAAATCCTGAGCAGGTTTCCTAAACAACCAAGCCCACTCAGGAACCACATGCTCAGGACAGGCTGCCTGGAATGATGTCACCTTTCTACAAGGGACAGTGCCACCAGAAATGAGCTCTGTAACCAGAATCTCTCAGTGTCTCAGCTGAATTCTCTGTGCCTGTCCTGGGTCTCTGTTGCAGATGGAAGCTGCTGGTGCCATCTTCAGCTTGAACCCATCTGTGGAATGCAGACAGAGGTTTCCAGTTGTGTAAAGGAAGCATTGCTCGAGGTTGATGCAAAGGTTTTGTGTTCCTCATGGAACCAAGGAGACTCTTGGGACCCTGCAAGGCCTTGTTTAACCAAGGGTCCATTGTGACACAGTGGGGGCTCATGGAATCAAGGAGACAATTGTGACAGTACAGACCCTCCTAGAAACAAGTCTCTGTTGTGGCAGCCATGGAATCAAAGAGACATTTGTGACACAGCCAGGCCATGTGGAACCAATGGTTCATTGTTACCCTGCAGAGTCAAGAAGAACATGGTGACACCACAGAACCCCAGGGAACCAAGGGTCCTTTGTGGCACAGCACGGCTACTTTGGAACCCAGGGTACCATTGTGACAAGGCAGGGCCTACTGGAACCATGGAGACCATTATGACACTAAGGAAACTCATGGAACCACAGCGACCATTGGGATGCTATGGAACCTCACAGAACCAAGGGTCCATTGTGACATTATGGTGCCTCCTGGAATCAAACATAGTGAAACTTGGAGGCCTAAAAGAACAAGTGTTCCTATTGTGACACTTCAGAACCTCATGGAGTCAAGGTGACTATGTTACACTGGAGAAGCTCATGGAACCAAGGGGCCATTGTGACTCTGTGGAATCAAGGAAACTGTTGTTGACAGTATGAAACCTCATGAAATGAAAAGTCCAGTGTGACATGATGGAACCCCATGGACCCAAGGGTCCATTGTGACTCTGTAGGGGCTCATGGAATAGAGGGTCCATTGGGACACAGCAGGGCCTCGTGGAACCAAGGGTGCATTGAGGCACAGCAGGGGCTTGCTGGATCCAAAGAAACCCCTGCTAAAAGCAGGGTAACTCCTAGAACCAAGGAGTCCATTGGTACAGCATAAGACCTATGGAACCAAGGGGCCATTGGGACAAAGCGGGGCCTCATGGAACTAAGGGGACATTCTGACCCATTGGGACTGCATGGAAGGAATTGTCCATGATGACAATGGGGATCCAAGGAGACCATGGAGACACTATGGAACCGCATGGATCCAAGGGGCCATTGTGATACCAAAGAACTTCATGGAACCCAGGGTCCATTGTGACAGAGCAAGGCCTCATTGGAACAAAGGAACCATTGTTGACAGTACAGGAACTCATGGAACCAAGGGGCTGCGGTGACTACAGCAGGGACACATGGAAGCAAGGAGACAAGTGACATTTAGGAACCACATGGAACCAAGGGATCATTACGACAGTGCAGAAACAAGGAGACCATGGTGACACTAGGGAAGCTTGTGGAACCAAGCGGCCATTGTGACACAGCAAGGCCTCCTGGAACCAAGGAGACCACTGTGACATAATGGAATTTCATGCAACCAAGGGTCCATTGTTACAGTCCAGAACCAAGGAGATCATTTTGACACTACAGAACCTCATGGAATCAAGGGTCACTTGTGAAACAGTTGGGCTTCATGGAACCAAGAAACCATTGTGACACAGCAGGGCCACATGGAACCAATGGTCCATAGTGATACTGTAGATCCAAGGAGGCCATGCTGATAGGATACTATGGAACTTCATGGAACCAAGGGTCCATTGTGACACAGCTGGGCCCCAAGGAACCAATTCTCCATTGTGACAATGCGGATCAGAGGAGATCATGGTGACACTACAGAACCTCATCAATCCAAGGAGCCATTGTGACACTGTGAGGCCTCCTTGGAACAAAGGGCGTTGTTGATCCTATGGAAGATGCTCAGGGAAACTATGGGACATCGTGGCACTGCAGAGCCTTATGGAACAAAGGAGACCATTGCAACACAGAGGAATTTTATGGAACGAAGCAGCCATTTGCACACTGCAGAACCAAGGAAACCATTGTTGGCAGTACAAAACCTCATGGAACTGATGAACCATTGTTATACAGAGAGGCCTGGTGGAACCAAGGGGGTGGTGGGACACTTTTGGGCCCCATGGAATCAAATATTCATTGTAACACAGTGGGATTTCTTGTAACAACAGAGTCCCTGTGAGTGAGTATGAGCAAAGAGATCTTCAGGAGCCCAGAGGCCCCTCAAATGCAAGCATGGAGCCCCTGTGCCTGCACGTGAGCTCACAGCTCTTGAGCAGCTGGAAACCCCTGGAATCTCTTCAATCTGCTCTGCTGAGGATGGATCCTCAGCAACTTGGAGGTTCCCTAATGAATTTTATCTCTCCAGAGGCTTGTTCAGTCTTCAGCTCTTCAGTTCAGGAATTCAGGCTCATTAAAATTCCAAAGCACTCTAACAAGAAAAGCCCCTGGGAATAATTTTATTTCAAGTCTTCAATTCTTCTGGGGTGAACTGTACAGATTTCAGAGGTGTATTCAAAGAGAATATACTATTTTTTTTAATGCAGGTTTGTTTGGTTGGTTTTTTTCTCTTTAGTTTTGTTTTCCTGTTTATAGATTGATATTAGCTATTTCCAGTTGATATTGATCCCCAGCACCTCCTAAGCTGCTCTAAATAGATATGAACATCCAGACCATTCATGGCTAAAAATCAATCTCACTTTGTCCCTGTCCCCACCCCACCATTTCCCACCTCCAGCCCCTGGCACTCAGAGCAGACGTGTGCAAATCTGAGCTTCCTCCACTCCAGCCTGCACCTGCAGCTTTCAGCTCCTTGGCTCCAACTCCCACCTGCTTTCCTTGCAGAAGGAGCTGCTCAAGACACAGAGGGATGTTAATTTCTTGTCAGCCAACAAAACCAAGAGAAGGCACAGCTCCATGAAAAACACAAGTCCCGGCAGTGACACAAAGAGAGGGAAGATCAGGATTTCTCCTCCTGTGATTGCACATTACCAGGAAATTCCTGGTCTCTCTTTCTGGTGGGAAAATTTGGACATTTCTTGGAAGTGCTCACATGCCCCAGCTCATGAAGATGTGCTCGTGCACCTCACAAGCTGCAGGTCCCCTACAGCCCTGCAGGGCTCCTGTCCCATCTGCTCTGCTCCAGTCTAAAACAGGGACCAGCATTGTCCCAGCACCATTAGAGAGCTGAACTGGAAAGGAGCTCTGCAAGTCAGCAGCCCAAGCTGTCAGAACCTGGGTCAGACCAAGAGGTTCCAGGCTTGATTTGGTCTGGATTGGAAAATCCCAAAGGACAGGGATGAGGGAGCAGCATCTCAGCAGCTGGCTGAGCCCATGGGAACAAAGGTTTCCTCCTGTCCTGGCTGAGCCTCCCCACTTTCACCCTCTGTTCATTGTCTTTTGTCTCCCAGCAGGCCCCCGGTGAAGAGCCTGGCTCTGTGTTCTCCAGCACCTCCTTGGGGGCACTGACAGGCTGGGATGAGGAGCCCCTCAGCCTTCCCTGCTCGGGGCTGGACAAGCCCAGCTCCCTCAGACTCTCCTGACAGCCCAAGGGCTGCAGCCCTACCTTGGAGCCCTTCCCTGAGCCTGCTGCAGCTGCCAGACATCTTTCCTGCCCTGGGGAACCCAACCCAGGTCACAGGGACCTGGAGAATCCCTGTCCTTGATGTCCTGGTCACAGAGCCCAGCCCCTTGTCCCCGTGTCAGGCTCTGGGGTCGCTCCTGTGAAACATCCTTTGGTAGAGGCTGTGGCTCCAGGTGCACCAGGGGAGTACCAGGGACAGGGGACCCATCTGGGCATGAGGCCCTGCTTTGTCCCAATGGCCCCTTGGTTCCATAGGTTTTATGCTGTACCAATGGACTCCTTGGTTCTAGGAGTTACCCTGCTTTGAGCAGGGGTTTCTTTGGTTCCAGCAAGGCCCAGCTGTGCCTCAATGCACCCTTGGTTCCACGAGGCCCTGCTGTGTCACAATGGACCCTTGAGTCCATGAGGTTCTGTCATGTCACACTGGACTTTTCATTCCATGAGTTTTTGTACTGTCAACAACAGTTTCCTTGATTCCACAGTGTCCCAATGGCTCCTTGGTTCCATGGGCTTCTGCAGTGTAACATGGTTATCTTGAGTCCATGAGGTTCTGCAGTGTCACAATAGAAACCCTTGTTCCATTAGGCCTCCAAGTTTCACAATGTTTGATTCCAGGAGGCACCACAATGTCACAATGGACCCTTGGTTCTGTGAGGTTCCACAGCATCCCAATGGTCACCGTGGTTCCATGAGTTTCCTTAGTGGCACAATGGTCCCCATGGTTCCATTAGGCCCTGCCTTGTCACAATGGTCCCCTGGGTTCCAAGGAGGCCCTGCTGTGCCACAAAGGACCCTTGGTTCCATCAGGTTCTGTGGTGTCACCATGTTCTTCTTGACTCTGCAGGGTAACACTGGACCATTGGTTCCACACGGCCTGGCTGTGTCACAAATGTCTCTTTGATTCCATGACTGCCACAAAAGAGACTTGTTTCTATGAGGGTCTGTACTGTCACAATTGTCTCCTTGATTCCATGAGACCCCGCTGTGTCACAATGAACCCTTGGTTAAACAAGGCCTTGCAGTGTCTCAGGAGTCTCCTTGGTTCCAGGAGGAACACAAAAACTTTGCATCAACATTGAGCAACGCTTACTTTACACACCTGGGAACCTCTGTCTGCATTCCAAAGAAGGGTTCAAGCTGAAGATGGCACCAGCAACTTCCATCTGCAACAGAGATCCAGTACAGGGACAGAGAATTCAGCTGAGAGACTCAGAGAATTCTGCTTCCAGACATCATTTCTGGTGACACTGTCCCTTGTAGAAAGGTGACATCATTCCAGGCAGCCTGTCCTGAGCATGTGGTTCCTGAGTGGGCTTTGTTGTTTAGGAAACCTGCTCAGGATTTTCCATTCTTTCCTCACCAAGAGGAAAACTTCTCCTGGGCCTGTGTGCAGGCCTAGGCCTGAGGAGAGCAGGTGGGACATGGTACAATGGGCTGGGACAGGCATCTGCAGAGCTCAGGGGACAAGGTTCTGCTGCAGGGCACAGGGATGTCAGTGCCAGGTGGGCAATGTCAGACATGGTGAGGTTGGGGTGAGGAGCAGCTTGTCCAAACAGGGTCAGCCTGCAAGGGGCTCATTCTTCTCATTGCCCAGACATCCTAAGGAGACATTCAGCATCAAGATGCCTTAGGGAATGTTTCTATCCACTCTTTACTGATCTGGAAAATAAAAACTGCTCAACTAAAAATGGAAAATATCATCATGTGCACTTCGAAATCTCCCTCCTGCACAGGACTCGAAACTGACTCCAGTCAGCTGCACAAGCCGTGGAGACTCAAAGACAGTTGAAGGAATGCGAAGGGAACCTGTGGGCTTTCTGTATTTTTATCAGCCCCACACTGGATTTGGGGCTGAGTCCAGGACCCCCAGGCACTGAGAGAAGGTTGAAGAAGCTGCTGGAGGAGTCAGAAGCAAAACCCCAAGTCCCCTGCAGCATCCCTGGGCCCCAGGGAGGGCAGGGAGTGCCAAAGACTGCACAGGCACTGGTGAGAGCAGCTCCTTGAGGCCAGGATTGCAGGGAGCCCAAGGCTGTGAGCAGGGACTGCAATGCTGAGCAAGGCCTGGGCTGGCTGGAGGGAGCAGAAAGGCCAAGGCCTGAGCCCAGGCCTGGCACAGCAGGGCCTGTCCCTCGCGGCTGGCTGGGGGCTGTTGGTGGGGCAGGGGGATGGCAGGGGCAGCAAGGACAAATGTCCTCAAGCTGCAAGGCCTGCCAGCCTGCTGAGGGAGGGGCCAGGCAGAAGCCAAGTGCAGGCTTTCCTGCAAGGAAAGTTCCTTCTGTGGGGCCTGCAGAGGTGCTGGCAGAGGCCAGGGGACAAAGGCCTGGGTGCCTGTGGCCCTGCCAGCCTTGCCCAGCCCTTGGCCATCTCTCCTGCAGCTGGGAGTGTGGATCTGCTGGAGGGCAGGAGGGCTCTGCACAGGGCCCTGGACAGGCTGGAGCCAGGGCCCAAATCCAACCATGGCAGCTTGAACAAGACCAAGGGCCGGCTCCTGCACTTTGGCCACAACAAGCCCTGCAGTGCTCCAGGCTGGGGACAGAGTGGCTGGAGAGTGGCCAGGCAGACAGGGACCTGGGGCAGGGCTGGACAGCAGGCTGGACATGAGGCAGCAGTGTTCCCAGGGGGCCAAGAAGGCCAATGGCTCCTGGCCTGGATCAGGAATGGTGTGGCCAGCAGGAGCAGAGCTGCTGTGCCAGCCCTGCCCTGTCCCCAGCTCTGCACACAGACATTGCTGCTGCAGCTCCAGAGAAGGGAACAAAAGGGGAATCTCCAGCGAAAACTTTGCTGGGATATCCTTTAGTTCATTTTGAGCCACTGAGAGCACAGCAACTCCTTGACACAGCCTGGGGCCGCAGTAAAGGTGGAGAAAATCAAAAAGAGAAATGGCACACACAATGGTCGTTTTATTTATGGATATTTCTGAAAAACTAAAAGTCAGGGGGAAAAAACACCCTAAAAACACAACCAAACCAACAAGAACTATCAAAGATTACTTTTATTACAAATGCTTTGCAGAAAGGGGCCAGTAGATTAATGTTTCTGAAGTCTTTCAGTGATCATTGTACACACTGCAGCCTTGAGCTCCTGGTTCCTCAGGCTGTAGATGAGGGGGTTCAAGCCTGGAGGCACCACCGAGTACAGAACTGACAGGGACAGATCCAGGGATGGGGAGGACATGGAGGGGGGCTTCAGGTGGGCAAAAATTCCAGTGGTGAGAAAAAGGGAGAGCACAGCTAGGTGAGGGAGGCAGGTGGAAAAGGCTTTGTGCCGTCCCTGCTCAGAGGGGATCCTCAGCACAGCCCTCAAGATCTGCACATAGGAGAAAACAATGAACACAAAACAGCCAAATGCTACACAGACACTAACAGCAAGAAGACCAAGTTCCCTGAGGTAGGATTTGGAGCAGGAGAGCTTGAGGATGTGAGGGATTTCACAGAAGAACTGGCCCAGGGCATTGCCATGGCACAGGGGCAGGGAAAATGTATTGGCTGTGTGCAGCAGAGCATAGAGAAAGGCAGTGGCCCAGGCAGCTGCTGCCATGTGGGCACAAGCTCTGCTGCCCAGGAGGGTCCCGTAGTGCAGGGGTTTGCAGATGGACACGTAGCGGTCGTAGCACATGATGGTCAGGATGGAAAACTCTGCTGAGATAAAGAACAGAAAAAAAAAGAGCTGTGCAGCACATCCTATGTAGGAGATGTCCCTGGTGTCCCACAGGGAATTGTGCATGGCTTTGGGGACAGTGGTGCAGATGCAGCCCAGGTCAGTGAGGGCCAGGTTGAGCAGGAAGAAGAACATGGGGCTGTGCAGGAGGTGGCCACAGGCTACGGCGCTGATGATGAGGCCGTTGCCCAGGAGGGCAGCCAGGGAGATGCCCAGGAAGAGGCAGAAGTGCAGGAGCTGCAGCTGCCGCCTGTCTGCCAATGCCAGCAGGAGGAAGTGCCTGATGGAGCTGCTGTTGGACATTTGCTCTGGCTGCACATGGGCACCTGTTCATGAAGAAAAGGACATTGAAGTGTTAGAGGAGATACATGGAACCAAAATCAAAGCCATTTCCCATACACCCTTCCCTGGAACACACAGGCAGCCTTTTGTGTTTTAAGAGTTCTGCAGCTTTATTTTTTAGCTCCCCTATATCTGCCCTGGTACTCTTGGATATCAAACCCTCAGCATTTCTGCTGCCCCCAGGGAGAACAGAACAAGTTTTGTGAGGCAAAGTGATGAATGGAGAGTCAGGGGACATGGTCTGTCATTCTGACCTGTTCAGCCTTTCTCGGGGCTTTAGCCTTTCTCAGGTGGAGAGTGATCACCTTCCCATGTTTCCCCTATAAACTCCCCAGGTACTGCTGAGAGCAGATGGATCCACCACAGCCCAGCCCCACTTCTGTATCCAAGGACTGACATTGCTCATTTCACCAACCCAATAGAATTTTCAGTGTCAGAACACCTCTACCTTTCCCCAGGGGTCTTTCAGGTAACACAAAGATGCTGCAGGACAGGTTTGCATCCGGGATTGAAGCTCCCAGCTTAGACTGAAATCTCCAGGAGACTTCCAAGTGTCCTTGTGCTGGCATTGGACTGAGGGAGATGCAGCTTCTGCCCTGGCTGCACTGACAGCATTGCCCACAGCCGGGCACTGGGGACAGCGTCACCCTGAGCCAGCTGTGCCCCCTCCCAGAGCCCCCCAGGGCCAGGCAGCTTCTCCCAGCCCTGTGCTCTGCAGAGGGAACTGGGCCCGGGGCTGCAGAGCTGCCCCAGGGCTCTGCTGCAGCTCTGCCTGCACAGGAGGGGCTTCAGGCCTTGGAGCCCCAGCCCTGAGGGCAGAGGCTTGACTGGGGGACAGGAGGGAGGGGGCTTGTTCAGAGGGAGGGGCTGCACTGGAGGGGCTCCTGTGGAGATCTCTGAACTCTCCCTGCCACAACATTGCTGGGGTTTGTTTTCTCTCATTGCCTCATCTTCTCTCTGCTTGCTGGAGATTTTCCTCCTGTAGGGGTTTCCCTGTGCCTGAACTCTCCCTGCTAGCACTCCCAGACCCCAAATCTCTGTGCACTCTCCTTGGCCCTACAGAACCCTGCCTGTTTGCAGGGCACTGGCTGGGGGCAGGTTCTGTTGGAAACCTGGAGAAAGGACAGCTCAGACTAAGCCTGATGGGCCCAGCCAAGGTGATGCTGGTGCTGTCCATGGGCAGAGGAGTGGCTGAAAGCACATCAGGGATCTCCTGCACCCCTGCTGATCACTGAGAGTTCGATGTCCCAGGGACTTGTCAAAATTAATGACACCTTTATCATTTGTTCTCACTCTCCCCCATTATCTAATATTAGGAAATGAAAACAAAGTCTCAGGAAATGTCCTCATTTTAAAATAAATCCTTGCCTTGGAAATATTTTGGGAGTGGGCAGAAGCTCTCAGTGTGTCAGAGCTTCATGAGCATTTCACCTCCCCTGCACCAGAAATGCTCAGAGAGTTGTACTCACAGAGTCTGCAGGCACTGGGCTGTTCCAGCTTGAGGAGATCCCTGCAGGAGCTGCAGCTGCATTGTCCTGCAGCCAGAGGTTTCTGTGCCAAGGGCTGGCAGTGATTCTCCCCCAGTCTCTTCTCAGCTCCTTCCCAGCCCTGAGTGATTGAAGCTCTCTGTGCCTGTGTGCTGTGTCCAGGGTGGCTGCAGGCAGTGCCCCAGCCCTGCTGGGCTGGGAGAAGAGCTGCTCAGCAAGAGAAATGTCTTTTGAAGCTCTTCCTGGTTGCCAGGAGCTGCTGTCTCTGTGCCAGTAGCCCAGCCCAGCTCATCAGCACAGACACAGCACAAGGACTTTAATGATCCTCTTGGGGCTGGTGCTGAGGCCCTGAACATCAGTCCCTGACAGGGAGATGATGAAACCGCTCAAGAACTCCAAGTCAGAATCCAACTCCAAAGTTTCTGGAAGTTTTAATGGGTCCCACTGAGGCACACAACAGAGAAAGTGTCCCCATGCCTCAGGCAGAGCAGAGAACTGCAGGCAGTGATACCAGGAGAGGACAAAGAGAAGCCAAGTCTTGGTGCCCTGGGGCACAGCAGGGTCTGTGCCACCAAGGGCTGGGAGGAGACACCTTGTCCTGAGGCCCTGGGGCCTCCTGGCACAGCCCCAGCAAGGCTGGGCACTCTCAGCCCCTTGTCCTGCCCTCAGCATCCCCCTGACAGCCCAGTGGCCTCAAGGATGTGCTGGAAGGAGTCCCTGGGGAGCCTTTATCAGGAATGACCCTGGGGGGCTCCTGAATTCTTCCTGGCACTGCAAGTTTTTCAAAGGACTTTGGGTTTGGCTTTTGCCTTGGAGTTTCTGAGAAGTTTGTGCAATCATGGCCTTCAATTATCTGCTGTAATTAGTCCCTTGAGAGGCTTTGTCAGTAACAACACTCAGTGGGGTTCATTAATACTTCAAGGTACTTCAGTTATTTGAAGGTACTTGGTGTTTCCCTTTTAAATCTGACTCTGTGAGAAAGATTGTGCAATCCTGGCCCCAATTATTTGCTTTAACAAGTCCCTTGGGATTCTCAGTCAGTACAAACACTCAGTGGGTCTCATTAATACTTTAAGGTACTCAAAGTTTCTTAAAGAACTTTTTTTTGGCCACTGAGTCTCTGAGAAGTTTTTGTGCCATCCTGGTCTCCAATTATCTGCTTAAATGAGTCCCTTGAGAGCTTTGCACTGACACTTAGTGGGGCTCATTAATACTTTGAGATATTTAAAGTTTTTAAGATACTTTGGATTTTCTTTCCCACACTGAGTCTCTGAGAGGGTTTTGTGCAATCCTGGCCTCCAATTCTCTCCTCCAAGGAGTCCATGAGGAGCCTGTGTTGGGGATGGACCTCAGTGCAACCCATGAATGCTTTGAGACACTTTGGGTGCTTCCTTCTGACTTGGACTCCTGGAAAGGTTTGTGTAATCTCCTCTGAGGCCCTGAGGTTGCAGAGCTCAGCACCAAATGCACCATGGGGCTCCTTAGGATCAAAACAAGAACTGACAAACCATGGCTGTGCCTTGATTTCCCTCTGGTCTACTGCAGTTCATTAGGAAGTATTTTTTCCTGGAGTTATGGAGAAATATGTCAAAGAACTTCTACTAAATTCACATTCCTATTTTCAAGAGTGTATTTTTCTCTTTAGAAAAAGCTGATTGCAGCATTCAGTGATTGATATTGATCCAGGGATTGTCCTCAGGAGGTCTGGCCTGGTAAGAGAAGCTGTGCCCTGACGTCTGATCCAGTGTGGAGAACCTTGATCCACATTCTCCAACCCCATCCTGTCTCTCCTCACTCACCTGGGAACTGCCTTGCTCAGTTTATGTCTGCACTGCATAGCTGACAGAAATGTCCGCGTAATATATCGAATTTATATCGCAGGCCTTAGTGAAATATTAAAATAGAGACTGTGCCATGCTAAAGCTTTTATATTATAACTATTATAACTAACTTTTTTATTATAACTAACTCAGAGAATGATGTTTAATTAGTTTGAAAGACAGGTGTGTGCCAGGGTGAGCCATAGCCTCCCTGGGAATGGAGAATTCAAACCCCCTCCCTCCTAATTATTATAATTTTGAAAATTCAGGGGCTTTCAGGCACAGGTACGGGGACAGGAATCACAGTTCTTTCCTGGTGTGTATAACCAGGCAAACAAACACCACCAACCACAGCACTGGTAACAAACAGAACCAGGAGCCCAGGAACAGCTTCCCTGAGCGCGGCACTTTCCCCTGGGGTGCAGTTCCGGGCACAGCCGGCAGGGGCGCTGGTGGCTCCCGGCGGGCAGGGCAGGTGCAATGATCCCCCCGCGGCTTCAGGGGGCGCTGTGGCGCGGGCTCGGGGAGCGCGCGGTGATGGCGGCTTTGTCCGGGACGGGAAGGGATGGAGGAGAGGCTTTGCTTCACAGAGCCCTGGGGCTGCCGGTCCCAGTGCCCCAGCAGGACTCTGGGAAGCAGCAAGCTGGGCCAGCAAGGTGTCTCAGCAGGCAGGGGGTGCGGGACTACAGTGCAGAGAAAGCTTGGAGCAGTGCTGAAGAAGCAGCAGGGGTAGGACAGCAGCAGCCCAGGTCCCGGCAGTGCAAAGAGGGTTGAGCTCAAGATCCCAGGCACTCGAGCAGAAGGGGATAGGTCCCTCCTTCTGTGAGGTGGGTGTTAATAAGTCCCAGATCAGTGGCTGCTCTTGCAGGCAAAGGCTCACCCCACAGCAGAAGAAAGCAGGACTGAGCTGGGCTCCAGCAGCAGCAGTGAATTCCCTTCCCCAAGCAGCAGCTTAGATTGTCCTCCCCCAAAGCCGAGAAAGAGAAAGAGAGAGAGACAGCAGCTGCCCCTCCTCCATCTTTTACCTGCCCAATTCTCGCAGTATCTCAGCCCCTCGGAGAGAAATTCCCAGATAAGAGAAGTGCAACCAGATGCCCTCCTCCCCCAAGCTTGATCATTTTTTGTGTTTCCTCAAGTACCCAGTTGTTAGTGTTTCCTAGCAACTTATGGGGAAAAGTTCTGTAAGTAAAAAGGAACAAAAAGAAAGAAACCTAACCTGCAACACATGGGCATGGTCATCTCATGATCATC
Source organism: Phylloscopus trochilus trochilus (assembly GCA_016584745.2). Classification (NCBI taxonomy): domain Eukaryota; kingdom Metazoa; phylum Chordata; class Aves; order Passeriformes; family Phylloscopidae; genus Phylloscopus; species Phylloscopus trochilus. Next base: position 5,447,168 of record WQNJ02000048.1, on the reverse strand, counting down.
TTGTGGTCAACTCATGATCACAATCATCTTCACAGCCATGATTGTCTCATGATCATCTATCTCATGGTCTTGATCACCACATAGCTGTGGTGCATTGTGGTCATCCCATGGTCACCTCTTGGTTGAGATCGTGTCATGGTCACAGTCATGGTCATGTCAACGCCTTCATCATTTCATGGCCGTGGTGATATCATTGTCACAACCATCTCATGGTCATCTCATTGTCACAGTCATCCCAAGCTCGTCTCATGATCATGGCCATCTCATGGTCACAGTCATTTCCTGATCACCATCATCTTCTGCTCATGGTCATCTCCCTGTAATGGTGTCACGACCCGCTAATGCAGGCGGGAGTCGTGATGGTTCGAGTTTGATCTCAAGGCGCAAAAGATATAACAAGGGACAATAATAATTTGCTCAAAAGCAGTACCCTTTATTAAGTGCACTTTTGCACAGTACGCGATAGAAAAGAGAGAAAGGGAGAAAGGGGAGAAGGATAAAGTAAAAGAGAGAGAAAGAAATGGGTATAGCTACCAACGGAGAGACGATATCCTCGTGGTCCTGCCAATAGATCTGTCTTCTTCCGTGGGGAGATCTCAGAATTCGGGCGATCTGGAGGTATCTCTTATAGTCCTTTCTGAAGCGACAGGCAGTTGGCCAGAAGGTGAGCTCAGCATCAGGTGAATCAGGTGCAGCACTCCAGCGCTTAGAGCAAATAACCACCTCAGGAACAGGTACAGGTATAGGGCAAGCACAGGACAGGCCGGCCCAAGACCAGCCTGCCGTGAAGTCCTATTGTCCAAGCTGGTTCCTAGGGGGATGTATCGGTCCAACGAGCGTACCTGTGGACAATGGCTGGCAGTCTTCCCACCTTAGTCAGGCCAGAACTGCTGCATTGGGGGGGAGGTTTTAGTCCCTGTCCCTTTTTGGGGTCTTCAGTCCTTGGCGATGATCGTGAGGCAGATGAGGAACTTGGGGACCGTCCCTTACACCACCCCGTGACTCACGATTGTCGACAGGACAGCTTCATCTGTAGTGTTGACACGAAGTCTTCAGGACTCGTCAATCGTCGGTAGCACAATCCAAGGGGAATAGAAGTGAAAAAGGGAGAAAGTAAAAGATGAAGGAAAAAATCAAAACAATTAATAATCACAATGATTATTGGTCATAATTGATCACAAAAGAATCACAATGATTGTTATAACAATTTCTTTCTCTTAATTGATTACAAACTTAAACATATAAAATTAATTCAAAATTTTAAAAGCAATTACAATTTTAATCACAAAATTAGGCATACAAAATTAACATATTAAGAACAACAACAATTTTTAGTCATACAAAATTAAGTCAAAATACTAAAACAATTACAATTTTCAAATAATCACAATAAATCAAAGCAAGGTAAATTTAAACAATATCTAAAGTTTTATAATTCAAGTTACAAACTACTTTGTTTCACATCAATGGCTTTGGGCATATCTATAGGAAAAGGAACTCTAATCAAATTGTGTGCATTCATTGCAGTAGTTAATCTTGTCAGTCGTTTCATCATTTTCCAAATTAGCATGTACAGGATTGTCTGTAAGACAAAACCAATCAAAACCAAAATCAAAAGAACAACAATGGGATGACACAGTCTGTTTAGGATACCTGTAGCAGTAGGTGACCACCCGAAAAGAGTATCCCACCACCTGTGTTCGGTATCCTTTATTACTCTTTCTGAGATGGAATGGATTTCTTTTACATCATGTTGGACTGTCACCAAGGTCTTTTGCCCATCTTCCTTGATTTTTTCTAAAATGTCAATTAAATGTTGGTGGAGCAGCAATTGTTTTACCAAAGTTAAGTCCATCCCAATGGGTGTAGGCAATAATTTGTGTATCAAAGTATAATTGGATTGTATAAATTGGTGAGAAGTAACTGGAGCTAAATAGGAGAAATCACATCCAGTAATTTTAGTAAAATTGCAAACACAAAAATTTGAATGATTTTTGGTATCTACTAGCATATCTTCTACAAATATAGCATCACAATCAGTTCTTAAGCATGCACATCCATGACCTATGTATATAAGCACTGTTTCAGGAGTCTCATTAGGATGAACCTCAAAATGACAGATGTTTTGTTCTGTGTCCAACCAAATATCTTGAGCTGTAATTGCATTACTATCACAAATGAATCCTTGTTGGCCCTGAGCTATGCAAGCTTCCAAGTTAACAGTTTGCCATTTCCCATCAACTTGACAGGCCCATTCTCTATGTTCTAAAGGATAGAGAACAGCTCTGTCATGGTTTTATCCTAGAGCAATGATAGGAAATATCAGATGCACTGAAGCATTACGTATGGTTAACACAAAGGCTGTGGCTGTATTTGTAACAGGGTTATAGGTAAAATTCACTAATTTCCACCAGGACTGGAATTCTCTTTCAAAATCAGTGGCACTATCCCAGATTATTTTCCGAATTTCAGTAGGGAAAGTACCTTCTTCCCCTTCTCTTATAATTGAAGCAGGAACTGACTGCATCCATAACTTGGATGCAGCTGAGAGCCCAAGAAACATTGGTTTGTGTAGCACCGAGTGCATCAATTATCAATTTGGAATTGTTCATATTTATTTTCTCCCAATTTGGTAATACGTTTGATAACAGCCACTGATGGGTTCTCAAGGCCAATAGGGAGGATTGCAGTGGTTGTTGTAATTTGGCTAGATCTCTAGTTGTGGCAGTCAATTTGTTCATCAGTACCTCTGAATCAATACTATTTAGAATTCCCAGTCCTGTTCCTAGAATACCAGTGACATCTCTTGACACTCGCTTCTTCGAAGAGGTGCGTCTCCGTAGCCAGGTAGTCCATCCTTCAAAGGAGGTTTGTAGGAAAGGTGAGCAAGCTGGCTGTATTTCTGAAACATTGTTTTGCATTAGTAGCTTAACTTTTTTAAGAGACCATGATGGATTAGACATTATTTGCTCTTGGCCTGTTTTCCTAATAATGTATGATCCAACACCATAAATTTTTGGGCTAAGAACCACAGGTGGTTGTGTTTGAGTAGTGGTAGGGGTCGTAACAGGTTGGGTTATGGCGTTTATTTTGAATTTAAAAGAAAGCCCTCTAATTGGGTTTTCGTACCAACTGCATGTTACATAAGTCGGTTTGGTTAGGGTGAAATTATACCAACAATCAAATGCAGACTCATTATCACATTCTTTTATGATTACAACATTGTCGGCTTTTAGGCTCAGGGGGTGGTTATCAACATATTCTTGTCGACAACACAATTCTAAGAGTGTTTGTTTGGCACACGTCCATCTCTTTGTGGGACAAAGTTCTGCTGAAATGTTGGGGTGAGAATCGCTTTTCCCATCTGGTTTTAGAAAATTACCAGTGATTCTAATGGTGGAAACTTTTTCATAAAAGGACCCGTCTACTTTTCTGCATCCTATATTTTTTTTTTCACCAATTGTTCTAGTTAAAGTTCCAATCCACTCCCTCGGATCCCATTCCCATTCATTTGAGCGGTATACCTCAGAGTTATGCAGCACCACTCTTGCCAGGTTTGGGTGGTGATCTCTGGGATGTGTTCCTAGAATATGAGTGTACCTGATGGTGGCTTCAGACTACGGCCATTCAGCTGGGTTTTGGCCACAGCATTGCGGTAGGATGCAGAAAAGTATCACTAGTCTTATCATGGTTGTGTAGTTTTCATGTCCCACGGAGTTCTCCTGTAAACAGTAAACACAACAGAGTCTGCCAACAAGAGGCAGAAGATTAGAATTTAGAGTGTACTTGTCTGATACTCTTTTCCCAGAGCATCAAAAGCTCTACTGAAATAGGTTGTCCCGGGTAATGTGCTGGATTCTTGGAATCATTTGGTCTCTGTAGTGAGAGAATTATGCCTGGAGCTGTTGGGTGAAAAGCAGTGGTTATAGGGCACCCATTTATCCCTCTATCTATCTCGTTAGCTTGAGGATAGTAAGGAGTGTGAAAAGTCCATTTGATTCTTTCAGCTTTTACCCAGTCTTGTACATCTCTGGCAGTAAAGTGGAAGTCATTATCAGATTGAATTTCTTGTGGTTTTGGAAGAGTTCTAAAGCGATCTTGCAATGCTTTAACAGTATTGTCACCTGTAAAAGCTTCTGCTTGCACTAATCCAAATATAATTTCTACTGTTATTAACACAAAATGTTTACCACTTGACTGCTTAGAAGAAAGTGAGTTTGGCTCATTTCCCAGGACAGGTGAAAAGGATTGCTTTGGCTCAGTGCCCCAGACCTGTGGAGGGAGGGGTGCACTGGGTGTACCAGGTTGTCCAGGATCGATAGAACCGGTTTGGTCACTCGGGTTTTCAAGGAATTTGTCTAACTTATTTACAGAGCTTAAAGCTATGATGGTTTTTTGTAAAGTAGTTAAAGTGGGTTTAAGTGTTTTGGGGAGTCTCCTAATTGGAAGAGTTATCATTTCAAGCTGGACAGGTAATTGCATTGGAGACACAAATTCAGGAGCTAATTTCCTTTCATGTATTATTTGCAGGCAGGCAGCTTTGTGCACACTTTCTAGGAGTTGGTCAGGGTTAGAGACTATGGCTAAAGGGTCTCCTCTCTCTGGAGGATTTATTCTCCCGGCCCAGAAAGCTGCACGCTGTGTCAGGGACCATGTGTCAAGTTTATCTTCTGTTGTTAAGAAGACTCCATGTTCCCAATAGCCACTTGTCTCTTGTTCATTTAACTTAATTCTATCACCACTAGTAAGAGACACTTGAAAGACATGTTCTGTTTCTGATTCATGTGAGAGCTGGCCATATTCTTTCTTTAATTTGGCCAACTCGGTAGCACTGAATGGTATTTGTTTGGTGGTGATGTGTGGGTCAAAGTCCTCATCATTTATATAATTATATTCTGTTTTGATCAGGGGTCTCATGCGTGGACAACAGTCCTCCCCACAATTTTTTACCGATTCCAATTCTTTCTGGTGGTATATTTGATTAACGTGGGGAGCTTTTTCTTCCTCTGCCACTTTTGGGGAGTCATCATTCTTTGAGTTTTTAAGATATTTCTCCCTCAAGGCAGCTTGTAATAAATGATTTTTATTTCTTTCTTCATCTAATTGTTTTTGCAAAATTTCCACTAAGTTTTGAAGGGAGTCTATTATTGCACTTTCTTTACTTGCCCGTTTAAAACGAGCTTCTACAGCTGCTGTAAGACAGGCTCCCAAAACTGAGCAAAGTACGGTTTTATTCTTGCCCAGTTTAAATTTTGCTTCATGTTGTAATGAACATATCCTATCTACTACATTCTCTAAATTAAACCAGTTATTTTGAGCCCATTCTTCTCCTTCAGAAGAGGGCTTGGCATTATGTTTTGCCAACAAAGCATAAAATGCTTCTTTACCTTTTGCCCCGAAATTCTCATTCATCTTGCGAAGGGACTAGGCACTATTTCAAAAAGACACACACACACACACACACACACACACACACACACACAAACTTCTACTATGTTCCCCTTCACTACTCTAGGTGTGTATAGGGCTTAACTTGTATAAAAAAGGTGTTCTTTATGGTTGTTACAAACTAAGTTATAAAAATTATAAAATAAGAAATGTCCCGTCTTTTGCGCAAAGAGATCTATTTTTGTGAAATCCTGAAAACAGAGCCCTCAACTCGAGTATGGGGTTGCTTTACACCTAGGCGTGTACAGTTTGCAGGAAATCTGAGTCGCCCCCCTTGCTTTCTAGACACCACTCACCCTTTCGAGGTGGCGGGCCCAGGTGCGGCTGGAGCGAAACGTCCTTCCCCTGTTACAGACTGTACACAACCTGCAACCCCTCTGTCTCAGGATCCTGTCCGTGACGCCAATTTATGTCACGACCCGCTAATGCAGGCAGGAATCGTGATGGTTCGAGTTTGATCTCAAGGCGCAAAAGATATAACAAGGGACAATAATAATTTGCTCAAAAGCAGTACACTTTATTAAGTGCACTTTTGCACAGTACGCGATAGAAAAGAGAGGAAAGGGAGAGAGGGGATGGGGATAAAGTAAAAGAGAGAGAAAGAAATGGGTATAGCTACCAACGGAGAGACGATATCCTCGTGCTCCTGCCAATAGATCCGTCTTCTTCCGTGGGGAGATCTCAAAATTCGGGCGATCTGGAGGTATCTCTTATAGTCCTTTCTGAAGCAACAGGCAGTTGGCCAGAAGGTGAGCTCAGCATCAGGTGAATCAGGTGCAGCACTCCAGCACTTAGAGCAAATAACCACCTCAGGAACAGGTACAGGTATAGGGCAAGCACAGGACAGGCCGGCCCAAGGCCAGTCTACCGTGAAGTCCTATTGTCCAAGCTGGTTCCTAGGGGGATGTATCGGTCCAACGAGCGCACCTGTGGACAATGGCTGGCAGTCTTCCCACCTTAGTCAGGCCAGAACTGCTGTATTGGGGGGGAGGTTTTAGTCCCAGTCCCTTTTGGGGTCTTCAGTCCTTGGCGATGATCGTGAGGCAGATGAGGAACTTAGGGACCGTCCCTTACAAGCTGCAACTCTGCCCATGACAGGAACCCCTGTGAGTGTCTGTGACATCCCAGCTCTTTGGCAACCTGGACACTCCTGGGATGTCCCCATGGAGCCCCTGTGAGTGTCTGTGACATACCAGCTCTTTGGCAGCCTGGACACTGCCTGGGATGTCCCCTGGAGCCCCTGTGAGTGTCGGTGACCTCGCTGTTCTTTAGGAGCACAAGGATGTCACCACTGGACTCCTGCCACTGCCTGGGACAAATTGGTTCCTTGGCAGGGTACAGACACCTCTGTTGTCACTGTGCAGCCCTGGGACTGTCACCTCATGACCCTTAGGAAGATTAAGGAGCTCTGGGATTTCACCACAGAGCCCCTGTGACTGAGTGTGACCAAAGAGATCTTCAGGAGCCCAGAAACCCCTCAGATGCCACAATGGAGCCCAATTGTCTGTGACATTACAGGGTGGCTATGTGACATCACAGAGTGGGTTGTGACATCAGAGACCAGCTGTGTGACATCATGGGAGGCTGTGTGACATCCCAGGAGAGCTGTGTGAGGTCACTGGGTTGGTCATTCAGCCCCAGCTCCCCCTCACAATTTCCCCCAAGAACTCCAATGCTGTTCATGCCCAGAAGGGTCCCCTGTCCCTGGTACCCCCCAGTGCACCTGGAGCCACAGCCTCCACCAAAGGATTTTCCACAGGAGCGACCCCAGAGCCTGACACGGGGACAAGGGGCTGGGCTGTGTGACCAGGACATCAAGGACAGGGATTCTCCAGGTCCCTGTGGCCTGGGTTGGGCTCCCCAGCGTAGGAAAGATGTCTGGCAGCTGCAGCAGGGTCAGGGAAGGGCTCCAAGGTGAGGATGCAGCCCTTGAGCTGTCAGGAGAGTCTGAGGGAGCTGGGCTTGTCCAGCCCTGAGCAGGGAAGGCTGAGGGGCTCCTCATCCCAGCCTGGCAGTGCCCCCAAGGAGGTGCTGGAGAACACAGAGCCAGGCTCTTCATTGGGGGTCTGCTGGGAGACAAAAGACAATGAACAGAGGGTGAAAGAGGGGAGGCTCAGCCAGGACAGGAGGAAACCTTTGTTCCCATGGGCTCAGCCAGGAGCTGAGATGCTGCCCCCTCATCCCTGTCCTATGGGATTTTCCAATCCAGACCAAATCAAGCCTGGAACCTCTTGGTCTGACCCAGTTTCAGACAGCTTGGGCTGCTGACTTGCTGAGCTCCTTTCCAGTTCAGCTCTCTAATGATGCTGGGACAATGCTGGTCCCTGTTTTAGACTGGAGCAGAGCAGATGGGACAGGAGCCCTGCAGGGCTGTAGGGGACCTGCAGCTTGCCAGGTGCACGAGCACATCTTCATGAGCTGGGTCATGTGAGCACTTGTAAGAAATGTCCAAGTTTTCCCACCAGCAGGAGACACCAGGAATTTCCTGGAACTGTACAATGGCAGGAGAAGAAATCCTGATCTTGCCCTCTCTTTGTGTCACTGGCTGGACTTGTGGTTTTCATGGAGCTGTGCCTTCCCTTGGCTTTGTTGGGTGACAATGAATGAACATGCCTCTGTGTCTGGGGCAGCTCCTTCTGCAAGGAAAGCAGGTGGGAGTTGGTGCCAAGGAGCTGAAAGCTGCAGGTGCAGCCTGGAGTGGAGGAAGCTGAGATTTGCACAAGGCTACTCTGAGTGCCAGGGGCTGGATGAGGGAAATGGTGGGATGGGGACAGGGACAAAGTGTGATGGATTGTCAGCCATGAAGGGTCTGGATGTTCATATCTATTCAGAGCAGCTTAGGAGGTGCTGGGGATCAGTATCAACTGGAAATAGCTAATATCAATCTATAAACAGGAAAACAAAACTAAAGAGAAAAAAACCCAAACAAACAAACCTGCATAAAAAAAAATAGTATATTCTCTTTGAATACACCTCTGAAATCTCTGAAATACAGTTCACCCCAGAAGAATTGAAGACTTGAAATGGAATTATTCCCACGGGCTTTTCTTGTTCGAGTGCTTTGAAATGTTAATGAGCCTGAATTCCTGAACTGAAGAGCTGAAGACTGAACAAGCCTCTGGAGAGCTAAAATTCATCAGGGAACCTCCAAGTTGCTGAGGATCCATCTTCAGCAGAGCAGACTGAAGAGATTCCAGGGGTTTCCAGCTGCTCAAGAGCTTGAGCTCACGTGCAGGCACAGGGGCTCCATGCTTGCATCTGAGGCATCTCTGGGCTCCTGAAGATCTCTTTGCTCATACTCACTCACAGGGACTCTGTTGTTACAAGAAATCCCACTGTGTTACAATGAATATTTGATTCCATGGGGCCCAACAGTGTCCCACCACCCCCTTGGTTCCACCAGGCCTCTCTGTATAACAATGGTTCATCAGTTCCATGAGGTTTTCTACTGCCAACAATGGTTTCCTTGGTTCTGCAGTGTGCAAATGGTTGTTTGGTTCCATAAAATTCCTCTGTGTTGCAGTGGTCTCCTTTGTTCCATGAGGCTCTGCAGTGCCACGATGTCCCATAGTTTCCCTGAGCATCTTCCATAGGATCAACAACGCCCTTTGTTCCAAGGAGGCCTCACAGTGTCACAATGGCTCCTTGGATACATAAGGTTCTGTAGTGTCACTATGACCTCCTCCGATCCGCACTGTCACATTGGAGAATTGGTTCCTTGGGGCCCAGCTGTGTCACAATGGACCCTTGGTTCCATGAAGTTCCATAGTATCCTATCAGCATGGCCTCCTTGGATCCACAGTATCACTATGGACCATTGGTTCCATGTGGCCCTGCTGTGTCACCATGAATTCTTGGTTCCATGAAGCCCAACGGTTTCACAAGTGACCCTTGATTCCAGGAGGTTCTGTACTGTCAAAATGGTCTCTTTGGTTCTGGACTGTAACAATGGACCCTTGGTTCCATGAGATTCCATGATGTCACAATGGTCTCATTGGTTCCACGAGGCTTTGCTGTGTCAGAAAGGCCACTTGGTTCCATGAACTTCCCTAGTGTCACCATGATCTCCTTGGACCTGCATGGTCAAAATGGACAATTGGTTTCATGGAACCCTGCTGTGTCACAGTGAAGCCCCAGTGCCATGAGGTTCTGAGGTTGGACAATGATCTCTTTGGTTCAAGGACGCTTTGGAGTGTAACAATGGACGCTTGGTTCTCTGAGCTTCCATAGTGTCAGCAATGATCTCCTTGTTTCTGCAGTGTCCTAATGAACCCTTGGTTCCATGAGGTTCCTAAATGTCACTGGTCACCTTGCTTCCATGTGTCCCTGCTGTGTCACCACAGCCCCTTGCTTCCATGAGTTTCTATACTGTCAACAATGGTTCCTTTCTTCCAATGAGGCCTTGTCACAATGGTCCCCTGGGTTCCAAGAAGGCCCTGCTGTGCCACAAAGGACCCTTGGTTCCACCAGGTTCTTTGGTGTCACCATGTTCTTCTTGACTCTACAGGGTAAAAATGGACCATTGTTCCACACGGCCTGGCTGTGTCACAAATGTCTCATTGATTCCATGACTGCCACAACAGGGACTTGTTTCTAGGAGGTTCTGCACTGTCACAATTGTCTCCTTGATTCCATGAGCCCGCGCTGTGTCACAATGGACCCTTGGTTAAACAAGGCCTTGCAGTGTCTCAGGAGTCTCCTTGGTTCCAGGAGGAACACGAAAGCTTTGCACCAACACTGAGCAACGCTTCCTTTACACACCTGGGAACCTCTGTTTGCATTCCACAGAAGGGTTCAAGCTGAGGATGGCACCAGCAGCTTCCATCTGCAACAGAGACCCAGGTCAGGAACAGGGAATTCAGCTAAAAGACTCAGAGAATTCTGCTTAGAGAGCTCATTTCTGGTGACACTGTCCCTTGTAGAAAGGTGACATCATTCCAGGCAGCCTGTCCTGAGCATGTGGTTCCTGAGTGGGCTTTGTTGTTTAGGAAACCTGCTCAGGATTTTCCATTCTTTCCTCACCAAAGGGAAAACTCCTCCTGGGCCTGTGTGCAGGCCGAGGCATGAAGAGAGCAAGTGGGACATGGTGCAATGGGCTGGGACAGGCAGCTGCAGAGCTCAGGGGACAAGGTTGTGCTGCAGGGCACAGGGATGTCAGTGCCAGGTGGGCAATGTCAGACATGGTGAGGTTGGGGTGAGGAGCAGCTTGTCCAAACAGGGTCAGCATGCAAGGAGCTCATTCTTCTCCATGCCCAGACCTCCGAAGGAGACATTTAGCATCAAGATGCCTTGGGGAATATTTCTATCCACTCTTTACTGATCTGGAAAATAAAAACTGCTCAACTAAAAATGGAAAATGTCATGATGTGCACTTCGAAATCTCCCTCCTGCACAGGACTCCAAACTGACTCCAGTCAGCTGCACAAGCCCTGGAGACTCAAAGACATTTGAAGGAATGCAAAGGGATCCTGAGGGCTTTCTGTATTTTCATCAGCCCCACGCTGGATTTGGAGCTGAGTCCAGGACCCCCAGGCACTGAGAGAAGGTTGAAGAAGCTGCTGGAGGAGTCAGAAGCAAAAGCCCAAGTCCCTTGGAGCATCCCTGGGCCCCAGGGAGGGCAGGGAGTGCCAAAGGCTGCCCAGGCACTGGGGAGAGCAGCTCCTTGAGGCCAGGATTGCAGGGAGCCCAAGGCTGTGAGCAGGGACTGCAATGCTGAGCAAGGCCTGGGCTGGCTGGAGGGAGCAGAAAGGCCAAGGCCTGAGCCCAGGCCTGGCACAGCAGGGCCTGTCCCTCGCGGCTGGCTGGGGGCTGTTGGTGGAGCAGGGGGATGGCAGGGGCAGCAAGGACAAATGTCCTAAATCTGCAAGGCCTGCCAGCCTGCTGAGGGAGGGGCCAGGCAGAAGCCAAGTGCAGGCTTTCCTGCAAGGAAAGTTCCTTCTGTGGGGCCTGCAGAGGCCTGCCCAGCCCTTGGCCATCTCTCCTGCAGGTGGGAGTGTGGATCTGCTGGAGGGCAGGAGGGCTCTGCACAGGGCCCTGGACAGGCTGCATCCAGGGCCCAAATCCAACCATGGCAGCTTGAACAAGACCGAGGGCCGGCTCCTGCACTTTGGCCACAACAAGCCCTGCAGTGCTCCAGGCTGGGGACAGAGTGGCTGGACAGTGGCCAGGCAGAAAGGGACCTGGGGCAGTGCTGGACAGCAGGCTGGACATGAGGCAGCAGTGTGCCCAGGGGGCCAAGAAGGCCAATGGCTCCTGGCCTGGATCAGGAATGGTGTGGCCAGCAGGAGCAGAGCTGCTGTGCCAGCCCTGCCCTGCCCCCAGCTCTGCACACAGACATTGCTGCTGCAGCTCCAGAGAAGGGGACAAAAGGGGGACCTCTGATGAAAACTTTGCTGGGAGATCCTTTATTTCAGTGAGAGCCACAGAGAGCACAGCTCCCCATTGACACCGTGTGGGGCAACAGCAAAGGTGGAGAGAATCAAAATGAGAAATGGCACAGACAGTGGCCTTTCTTTATGGACAATGTTGAGAAAAGGCTTTGTGCCGTCCCTGCTCAGAGGGGATCCTCAGCACAGCCCTGAAGATCTGCACATAGGAGAAAACAATGAACACTAAACACCCAAGTGATGAACAGACACTAACAGCAATAAGCCCAAGTTCCCTGAGTTTTGAGTGTGAGCAGGAGAGCTTGATGATCTGGGGGATTTCACAGAAGAACTGGCCCAGGGCATTGCCATGGCACAGGGGCAGGGAAAATGTATTGGCTGTGTGCATGAGAGCATTGAGAAAGGCACTGGCCCAGGCAGCTGCGGACATGTGGGCACAAGCTCTGCTGCCCAGGAGGGTCCCGTAGTGCAGGGGTTTGCAGATGGACACATAGCGGTCGTAGCACATGACGGTCAGCAGGGAAAGCTCTGCTGTGATAAAAAACAGAAAGAAAAATAGCTGTGCAGCACACCCTCTGTAGGAGATGTTCCTGGTATTCCAGAGGGAATTATGCATGGCTTTGGGGACAGTGGTGAGGATGCAGCCCAGCTCGGTGAGGGCCAGGTTGAGCAGGAAGAAGAACATGGGGCTGTGCAGGTGGTGGCTGCAGGCTACGGCGCTGATGATGAGGCCGTTGCCCAGGAGGGCAGCCAGGGAGATGCCCAGGAAGAGGCAGAAGTGCAGGAGCTGCAGCTGCTGCCTGTCTGCCAATGCCAGCAGGAGGAAGTGGCTGATGGAGCTGCTGTTGGACATTTGCTGCCTCTGGACATGGGGACCTGGTCGAGGACACAGTGACAAGTCAGGGGAGACTTTCCTGAGCACTGAGCAATGTCCAAGCCCTTTCTCCCAGCCCTTCTCCTGCTGCTCTGTGCCACCAGTTTTCCTTTTCTCTGAGCCCTTCCCTCAGCCCTGTGCCTGGAGCTCTGCTGGGATCTGACCCCGTTGCTGTGACAAGCAGGGGCTATCCCCATGGACACCCAGGGGTCAGCTCTGCTCTGCAGCAGTGGGGCCATAGGAACAGGGTCAGGGGTCAGTCCTGGGGCTGGACTTCAGCAGCCCAAACTTCTCCAAAGGCAGAGGAGCTTGGCAGCATCTCCTCTCACAGGGCTAAGGAACAGTGATGGCCAAAGGAACTTTGAGAGGGTTCCTGCTGTGCCCAGGGAGATCAGAGAGAACTGTGCAAGGGAAGAGCATTGGCTGTAACTCAGTGAAGGGTGAGGGGAGCTGCTCTGTCACTCCATCTGTCCCCAGCTGCCCTTTCTGAGATCCAGGGCAGTCACTGTGCTCCCCTTGAAATCAGCCTGACACAGCTGAGAGCAGAGGGACCCAGAGCAGACCAAACTGGCTCAGCCTTTATCAGAGTCTTGTTCCCACTCCTGGCCAAGAACACTCCTGTCCCCCCAGTGTCCCTTGAAGGCAGCTCACAGCTTGGATGGCATCCTCAGGACACACCAAGGGTCCTGTCCATGGCACTGCCTGAGGAGATTCAGCTCATTCCCAGCCTGCCAGCCTTCCCTGCCCAGAGCTCCCCGGGCAGAGGGAGCTGGGACACCCCACTGCTGTGCTCAGCCTGAGCAGGAGGAGCCCAAGGGCTGGGCCTGAGCCTGCAGCTGGAAGTGCCATTCCCAGAGAGCCCCTCAGCAATGCCAGCAGCAGCTGGGCAAGGCAAGGAGAGAGAGAGCCGGGCCCTGAGGAAAAGCCTTTCCCTGCCCAGCCCTGCCCAGCCCCTGCAGTGCAGGCAGCAGCAGTGCAGGACAGTGGCCCTCAGGCCCTGGGCAGCAGGCAATGGGCACATGGCAGCAGAGATGCCCTTAATCTCTGGAGCTGCTCTGCCGGCCCAGGAGGGGACTGATGGCCCCCAGCCCCCGGGCTGAGGGCTGTGCTGGCTGCCAGGGGACACAGCAGCTGTGCTGCACAGGCCAGTGTCTGCCCTGCAGGGCAGGGCTGGCAGCTGCCACATCTCCCCAGCAGCAGCAGCAGCAGCAGCAGCAGCACGGCTGTCCTCAGCAGTGCCTCCCTCCCTCCCTGCCCAGGGCTCTGCTGCTGCAGCTGTCCCAGCCCGAGCTGTTCCTGTGGGCCCGGGCTCCTTCCCTGCCACAGCTGCCAGAGCCCAGTCCAGCCCCTGGGCCAGCTCTGCCCTGCAGCTGCTCCCGGCTGCAGGCATTAAAGAACAGCTCCCCCAGGCCTGGGCACCATGGAAAGCTGCTGCTGCATGGATCTGGAGCCTGGGCAGCTGCAGGCACTTGTTGAGGTTCCCTGGAATCCTCAGTGTGATGCTTTAACAGCCTCAGCCCCTGCTCTGCCCTGCACAGCTGAGTTTGCATTGCCACCAAGCTGAGCCAGGGAAAAGTGGGAGCACAGATTCAGAAAAGCAGAGACTCAAGCATGGAATCCTTGCTCTGAATGAGCTCATGAAAAGTCCCCTCAGAAATGACCTGAGCATGAGCTGGAGCTCTGAGCAGCCCTGGCACACACAGCACCCTCTCCATAGCAGCAGCAGCAGGACGTGCCCTGGCAGGATTCACTCCTTGCACCCACAGCTCCCCTGCACCATCCATGGGAGATCCCAGGCAGGCTGAGAGCTGCCCCTGGCAGGTGGCAGATGCCCTGGGCTGGCCAAGAGCCCTGAGGGCTGCAGGAGCTGCTGTGCAGGACAGCCCTGGGCAGCCCTGGCTGCAGCCCCAGCTTCAGCCCCTGCAGCCGTCCCTGGCAGCAGGAGCCGTCCTGCCCTGTCCCTCTGACGGTGCCCAGGGCAGCCCCGCTCTGGAGCACATCCTCCCCCAGAGAAGAAAGGGCAGCAGAGCCATCCTTACAGTCACATCAGTCCTGTCCTGGGTCAGCTTCAGGAGATCCCTGCAGCCACAGACTGAGTGTGACAGAAGTGGTGAAGATTTCTCCACAAAGAAGCTCAGAATTCTTAAAAGTTGTGAAGATTTCTCTGTGAATAATTTTAGAATTATCATTAATGTCTCTTTAAGCCTTTTTCTGCTTCATTCCTCTCAGGTGCCTGCTGGCAGTGTCCTCAGCCCTGCTGGGCTGTGCAAAGGAGCTGCTCCTCAGGAGAAATGTCCTTTTGTCGCTCTTCTTGATTGCCAGGATACTGGTGTGACTCATCAGCACACACACAGCACAAGGACTTTAATTAATCTCTTGGGGCTTTGGTGCTGTTAACATCAGATTGAGTCCCTCAGAGTGTGTAAAAAAAACTTCTCAAGAACTCAAAGTCAGATTCAAAATCCAAAGTTTCTATAACTTTTAATGGGTCCCATAGAGAAATATGACTGAGAAAGTGTCCCCAGGTTTCAGATAGAGCAGAACACTGAAGGATGTGAGCACAGGTGGAGACAAAGAAGGCCAAGGTGTCTCTGATGCTCAGCAAACCTGGATGTGTTTCAGGAATGCAAAGAGCCAAGGCCTGAGCCCCAGCCCCTGCCAAGGCAGATCCTGTCCCTCCCTCCTTCCTCAGGGCTCTTCCCAGGCCACTGGGATGTGGGGATGTGCAATGCCAAGGGCAGCACCATGGGGCAGCCCCTGCCAGGCTGCTGAGCAGGGACAAGGAGGCCATGAGGCCCCAGGCCTGCAAGGGTCACTTGTCCCCTCCTCCTGGCTCAGGCCCAGGGCCAGCAGCCATGGCCCAAGTGCTGCAGGAGTTGGCTGTGTCAGGGCCTTGCAGCTGCTGCCCATCCCTGTGCCCTGTGCAGCCCAGGCTGTCCTACGGTGTCCATGCCCTGTGCCTCTGTCCCTGCAGGCTGTCGGCATCCCCCGGCTGCCCCACCTGGCTGGGCCCTTCCTTTGCTGACAGCTCTGTCTCCTGCCTGCCTCTGCCTGGGCACACACAGCCCTGGGCCTGATACCAAAAGTGTTCATTCCATTTTTACCCTGCTTGTGAACTTCTAGCACAGGAACCAGGCATGCAGGGCCTGCTTTCCCAGCAAGGATGGTTGGAAGAGAAGAAGACATCTGGCTCACAGGTGCAGTGATAGAGAAAACAAGGAGTGAATCTGGGAACTTGGGGTGGGTTTTATGGTGATGGCTGAATTGTTAAACACATGTAGTGACTGTATATAAGTAACACTGTTTTAGAATCACTTGTCCATGTAAGGTTAGGAGTTACCACAGGTTGGACCTCAAGCCTGAGTAAGTGATGCCCTCTTAAACACCAACTTACTTTCGAGAGTCTTTTTCTGATAGTTCAGGGATTTGGTAACAATGGGGCCTCACAGAACCAAGGATTCAGCTGTGACACCTTGCAACCTCATGGAACCAAAATCCTTTGTGACACAGCAGGGCCACATGGAACCAATGGTCCATTGTGACACTGCAGATCCAAGGAGACAATTGGGACACTCTGGAACCTCATGGAATCCAAAGTACATTGTGACAGAGAAAGGCTTCATGGAACCAAGAGTCCATTGTGACACAGCAAGGCTTTGTTTGAGCAAGGGAACCATTGCTGATAGTACAGAAACTCATGGAACCAAGGGGCCACTGTGACACACCAGGGCTGCAGGGAATGGAAGGTCCATTGTGACAATGCAGACCCAAGGAGACCATGGTGACACTGTGGGGCCTTGTGGAGCCAAAGGGGCCATTGTGACCCAGCAAGGCCTTGTAGAACCAAGGAGGCCATTGTGACACTGCTGAACCTCACAGAACCAAAGGGACCATGTTATACTGTGGGGCCTCATGGAAGCATGGGTCCATGGTGACACTGCAGAACCAAGGAGACTGTTGTTGGCAGTATGAAAGCTCATGGAACCAGAACTCCATTGTGACACAGCAAGGTCTCATGGAACCAAGGGCCCATTGCAACTCTCTTGCACCTCATGGAACCACGAGCCATTGTGACACAGCTTGGCCACATGGAGCCAAGGAGCCATTGTGACTGAGGAACCTCAGGGAACCAAGAGTCCATTGTGACATTGTGGGGCCATGTGGAACCAAGGGGGACCACAGTGACATTGCAGGGCCTCATGGAACAATGCAGACCATTCTGACACTTTGGGACCCACTGGAACTAAGGGGCCATTCTAGCATAGCAGGGCCTCATGGAATCAAGGGGGCTGCAGTGAACACTGTGGGTCTGCATGGGATGAAGGGTCCATTCTGACACTGTGGAACCAAGGAGACCATTGTGACACTGTGGGACATCATGGAACCAAAGGTCCATTGTGATACAGCAGGGCCTCATGAAACCCTGGAGGTCATTTGTGCCCCTTGAGGCCCTGGGAAACCAAAGGGCCATTGTGGCACTTCAGAGCCCTGGGGAGCCAAGGGGTCCATAGTGACACTGTGGGGCTTAATGGAACCAAGGGACAATTGTGGCCCTGTGTGGCACCATTGAACCAAGGGGTCCATTGTGACACTGCAGGGCCCCATGGAACTGAGGATTCATGGAACAGCACAGGACCCCATGGAACCAAAGATCCATTGTGACACTGCTGGACCTCATGGAATCCTGGAGACCAGGATGAAACTTTGAGGCCTCGTTGAACCAAGGGTCTCTGTCGGACCTTGTGGAGCAACGGATTCCATTTTGACACTGCAGGGCCCCATGGAACCAGGGGTCAGTTGTGATACTGCGGTACCAAAGAGACCACTTTCACACTGAAGGCCTCATGGAAGAAAGAGGGGACAATTGTGATGCTGCAGGGCCCAATGGAAGCAAGGGGCCAGTGTGACACAGCTGGGCCTCATGCAGCCAAAAGCCCATTGTGATCCTGAGGAGCCCAATAGAACCAAGACACCACTGTGACACTGCAGGACTGTCTGGAATAATGGAGACCATTGTGACACTCTGCAGCCCCATGGAACCAAGGGGCCACTGTGTCATTGTGCAGCTCCATGGAACCAAGGAAACCATTTTGGCACTGCAAGGCCTCATGGAAGCAAGGGACCATTATCACACTGTGGGCCTCGTGGATCCAAGGGAACCAGGAACAGGTCTGGCTGGCTGGGCTGGACTGGCTCAATTGACATCTGCATGTTGAGGGTCTCTTCTCATGTGCTTCTGAAACCCTGGAGCTCTGGGCTTTCCTTCTTATGGAGAAGAATCATCCCTCCTTCCCAGGCACCCACGGCCAAAATTGTACTTTCCCAAAATTCACTCTATGCAAGGTTGTCCTGGTTTAATGTTGTACTGTATCCCCAATCGTCTGTTTGGTTTATGTTGGATCTGAGGGTAACGGGGAGAAAATGCAAAGTTTGTTTTCAGGAATCACACAGACTGGCCTTGAGAATGTGAGTCACTGGTGCGGAGATGCAGTTTTTTTCCTTGCAGCACTCACTTTGGCTTTGCTTTAGCTTGTAACTAATTTAAGTCAGTTAGAGCTGAGAAGCTTTGCTCTTTTTTTCTTTTTTTCCTTTTGGTTTTTTTTCTTTTCCTTTTTTTTTTTTTTTTCCTGCCCGTTTTTTTAGAACTGTTCAAATCTCCCCCCAGACTGAGGACCTGGGGGGCGCCGGGGGAGCTGGCACCGGGACCCACCGGGACTGATCCGGCGCAGCAACGTCCACCAGCGCTGGAAAGAATTGAGAGCAAAAACCACCTACAGGAGGGACTTTGTTTTTCCCTAATTCATCATCCGGTATTGTTCGATTTATTGTGCTGGGGGAGTCTTTGCTGGTCTAATAATCAGGTTTCTTTCCATTCTCTCTCTGAGAAGTTTTTCTCCCGAACCGAGGTGGCAGGAGGGTTCCCCTGGGAGTTCTCTTCCCAAATTGGCCTTAAAACATCACCAAGGGGTTCTCCCAGACTAAAGCTGCCAGGAAAGACAGGCCTGGCTAACTTTGGCCTCTGGTGATCACCTCTAATCTGCCCTGGAAATCCTGGGGCTCTGTGCTTTTCTTGCTATTGGAAAGAACTGGCCTTCTCATGCAGGCACTCATTGCTGAAATTGGGATTCTGCCCCCCAAAATTCCATATACCTGAGATGCAGAATCCAAGATGTTTATTCCATTGCTCCCAGATGAAAGCTGCCAGGACAGACAGCTCTGGCTGGCCTTGGCCTCTGGTGGCTGCTGTTCATCAGCCCCTGAAACACTGGGGCTCTGTGCTTTCCTTCCTGTGGAGACCATGGTGACACTGTGGGGTCCCATGGAACCAAGGGGCCATTGTGACCCTGCAGGGTGCCATGGATCCCAGGGACCATTGTGACACTGTGGGAATTCATGGAACCAAAGGGATCCCTGTGGAAATGTTGGGCTGCATGGTCCCAAGGGGCCAGTGTGAAGCAGCAGGGCTTTGTGGAACCAAGAGACCATTGTTGCATTACAGGGTCATTGCGACCCTGCAGGGCCTCATGAATGCAAGGGGAGATGGAACAGATCTGGCTGGTTTGGCCTCCCAGGGGCCACCTGACGGGTTCATTTGTCCGTGGAATGCTGAGGGCTGCCTCTCATCAGCCCCTGGAGCACTGAGGCTCTGTTCTTTCCTTCTTTTGGAAAAGAACCCTCCGTCTATCCAGTGCCCATGGCCAAAACTGATGCTTTCCCTGAAAAAAATCTGTATATTCAAGGGTTCCACCAGGCAAAAGCTGCCAGGACAGAAAGCTGTGGCTGGCCTTGGCCTCTGGTGGTCACCTCTCATCTCAAAGTATCCCTGAGGAAAGAATATAAACAGGCTTGATCACTGGAATATCAATCAGTCTCTCGTTCTCAGAATAACTCAGATGCTCTTCTGATCATATGTCTCCTTTTTTTCTCATTGGCTATTATGCAGGATATACTGTTTTAAGCAAAAAAAAAAAATTCTCATAACTCTACCAGTGTTATCTGACACAAAGGACCTTCTCTACATACCTGTAGAAACAAACACAATGAAGAATGCAGCAGGAATTTTTTGTCTCTGCTCCCATCTGTCCCATATCCTCTAGGAGAGTATTTTGAAATTAATGGAGTTGAAAGCCTATGGGTAACAATCAGTGGGAAGGCCAACAAGGCTGACATCCTACTGGGAGTCTGTTATCGTCCACCCAGCCAGGAAGAAGAGCTGGACAACTTATCTATAAGCAGCTGGAGAATGTTTCAGGACCACCAGCCCTTGTTCTTGGAGGTGACTTTAACCTCCCACACATCTGCTGGGAACTGAATACAGCAGAAAGGAGGCAGTCCAGGAAGGTGTTGGAGTGTATGGAGGACAACTTTTTGCCATAACTGGTGAGTGAGTCCACCCAGAGAGGGCCTATGTTGGACCTGCAGATCCAGGGATGGGGAGGAGATGGAGGGAGGCAGAGGAGAGCTGGCTCTCAGGTTGCCAAAGGAACTGAGACTGTCCTGGCAACTTTTGTCTGGCAGGTATCCTTGGATGTCTGGAATTATGGAGGCAGATTCCCAGTTGTGGCCATGGACACTTGGATGTGAAAGATGTTTTTTTTTTTCCATGGGAAGAGAAGCACAGCCTCCCAGTGTTTTGAAGGCAGATGAGAAGTGGCCCTCAAGAGGCCAAGGCCAGCCAGAGCTGTCTCTCCTGGCAGGTTTCATATGGGAACAATCCTTGGATAGAATCAAATTTGGAGGTAGAATCCCAATTTTGGCCATGGGCACCTGGAGGAGAAGGACAGTTCTTTCCCACAGGAAGGAAAGCACAGAACTCCAGGGCTTCAGGGACAGATCAGAAGCAGCCCTCAACATGCCAAGGTCAGCTGGACAAGTCAGACAGCCCCCAGAGGCCAAGCCAGCCAGACCTGTTCCATGTTCTTGGATCCTTGGTGCCCTGCAGCATCACAATTGGCCCTTGGTCCCATGAGGCCCCATAGTATCACAACAGAACTTTGTTTCCATGAGGCCCAGCAATATCACAGTGGTCTCCTTGCCTCCACAGTGTCACAATGGCCCCTTCCTTACATGAGACCTGGCAGTGTCACAGTGGTGGCCTTGGTTCTGTGAGGCCCTGTGGTGTCACAATGGCCCCTTGGTTCCCTGGGGACTCAGAGTGCCAGAATGGTCTCATTGCTTCCATGAGGCCCTGCAGTGTCACAGGGGCACCTGGGTTCCATGAGGCCCTGAAGTACAGAATGGCCCCTTGATTCCATTGGGCCCCTCACCTTTGCACGAGTTCTTAGTTCCATGGAGCCCTGTAGTGTCACAATGGTCTCCTTGGTTCCCTAGTGTCACACAGTGTCACATTGGCCTCTCAGTTCTACAATATGTCACAATGACCCCTTGCTTCCATGGAGCCCTGTAGTGTCACAATGGTCTCATTGGTTCTACGAGGCCCTGCAGTTGCACAAGGGCCCTTTGGTGTCACAAGGCCTTGAAATGTCATAGTAGCCTCAGTGGGTTCCCCTGCTGGTCCACAATGCCCTCCTCGGTTCCATGATGACTCCTTGTGTAACAATGGTGTCCTTGGTTCCACACAGTCAGAATGTCCCCGTGGTCTCTTGGACCCCCACAGTGTCACCATGATCCCCTTGATTCCATGAGGCCCTGCCGTGCTGCAATGACCCCTTGGTTCTACAAGGCCCTGCAGTGTCACAATGGCCCCTTGGTTCCAGTGGGTCCTGAAGGGTCATC
Organism: Phylloscopus trochilus trochilus; assembly: GCA_016584745.2. Classification (NCBI taxonomy): domain Eukaryota; kingdom Metazoa; phylum Chordata; class Aves; order Passeriformes; family Phylloscopidae; genus Phylloscopus; species Phylloscopus trochilus. The sequence continues at coordinate 5,425,724 of WQNJ02000048.1, read as the reverse complement.
ATGGTGTCCATGGTTCCAGGAGCCCCACAATGTCACAATGGACTTTTGGTTCCATGAGCTTTCCTACTGCCAACAACATTCTCCTTGGTTCTGCCGTGTCACAAGGGGCCCTTTGTTCCATGAGGTTCAGTGGTGTCACATGGACACCTTGATCCCAGGAGGTTCTGCAGTGTCACCATGGACTCCTTGGTTCTGCAGCCCTGCTGTGGAACAATGGACCCGTAGTTCCATGAGGTTCTGTAGTGTCCCCATGGTCTCTTTGGTTCCACCAGGCCCTGCTGTGCCACCATGGCCCCTTGGTTCCATGAGGTTCTGTACTGTACACGGATTCTCCTTGGTGTGGGAGGATGGATTTGTGAGAGAACAGAGACAGTGCTGAAGGCAATCTCAGCCCTGATAAATTCCAGCTGTACTAATTCCTAAGAGTGGGAACAGCCTTGCCCTTCATGGATCACAGCTCTATCCAAGGAGAATGAGTGTTTTAAAGCAGTGGGTTTGCTGGTTGAGAGTCAGTGTGAGTCTGCAGGCTGTGCTGTGAGGAGGAAGGGCCAAGCTGGCATGTGAGGGGTGGGCATGGTCAGGAGGTCATGCAGGGGAGAGGAAAGAGTTTGCTGGTTCTGCAGGAAAAAGAGAAAAGGAAGAGAGAAGGAGTCAGAAGGCTGCGTGGAGCTGCCTGTGGGTAGGCAACAGAGAGAGAGGTGTGAGAGCTTTTAGATAATTAGGGACTGATGCCTGTGTCAGTCGTGACTCCACTGTCAATTGGTGCCCCCCATGAGGACCAGGGGACAATAAATGGTGACCCCAAAGTGATCCCAGCAGACAGCAGTGAGCTGTCCTAAGAGCAGTGAGAGGGTGCAGCCCAGCCCAACTGAGCCAGGCAGACCAAGAGCCTGAAGAGCAGACAGACCTGAGAGCAAAATAGGCAGAACTAAGAGCTTAAAAATTCAGACAAGTTGCAGGAAGGAGGACCTGGGAGCCTAAAAGCAATGTAGGCAGAGCTGAGAGCCCAAGAGTCCGGGTGACTTCTGAGACACCGACCCCAAGGTCCGGCCGCAGGCTGCGGGATCCTGGGGCGGCACGTGCCAGTGTTGGCGGCAGCACGGTGTAGCTGGAAGTGGGGCAGAGTCAGAGCTGCACAAAAGGAAGGTAAGAAAAGCTTAGAGTGACCAACTAAGGAAAAAAAAAACAAAAAAAGGAGGTGACAGAACTTGAAGAGTAGAAACATTATGAAAACAAGTTTAGAACTGCACAAGGGGAAGTGTTGAAAAGAACAAGACAAGAGGGAGACAAACAGCAAGCAGTGATGTTGCTTCAGGTGATGGAAGAACTGAAATTGCAAAAGACAAAAGCAGCAAAAACTGAAAAAGGAACAAGAGAATTGACTAAAGCAGCAGTGGGAGCTAGAGACAGATTAGTTCTATTTTTCAGTTCAAAGTGTTTCTTTGCTGGTTAAACATACATATTGTATTCAAAAGTTAATATTCCAAAAGCATAGTTCCACAGTATTAGATACCAGGAGGCATAAATGCAAAAGCTAATATTCCATGTAAGGAAATCATGTTCTACCCTGTTCAAAGCAGGATTAAACCAAAATAAACAAAAAAGAGAGGGTTAACAATGAATGAGAAAGGAACAGAAAAGGTTGTTATGGCACTGTAAACTTTCACACTTCAAATAACACAGGAGCCTCATCTGAAGGAAGAGTCCTCCTGAGGAGAAATGTCTTCTTGAAACTTTTCTTGGTTGCCAGCAGCTGCCTCTATGCCAAGGACCTGGCCCAGCTCAGCAGCAGAGACACAGCACAAGGACTTTAATGACCCATGGGCTTGGTGTTGTTGACATCAGACTCCGTCCCTGACAGTGTGTTCAAAAACCTTCTCAAGAACTCAAATTGAAACTTTAAAGTTTCTTGAAGTTAAAATGGGTCCCACTGAGGGACAGGACTGAGAAAGTGTCCCCAGGTTCCATTTAGAGCAGAACACTGAAGGAAGTGAGGACAGGTGGGACAAACAAGGCAAAGGTGTCTCTGACGCTGAGCAAACCTGGATGTGTTTCAGGAATGCAAAGGGCCAAGGCCTGAGCCCCAGCCCCTGCCAAGGCACATCCTGTCCCTCCCTCCTTGCTCAGGGCTCTTCCCAGGCCACTGGGATGTGGGGATGTGCAATGCCAAGGGCAGCACCATGGGGCAGCCCCTGCCAGGCTGCTGAGCAGGGACAAGGAGGCCATGAGGCCCCAGGCCTGCAAGGGTCACTTGTCCCCTCCTCCTGGCTCAGGCCCAGGCCCAGCAGCCATGGCCCAAGTGCTGCAGGAGTTGGCTGTGTCAGGGCCTTGCAGCTGCTGCCCATCCCTGTGGCCTGTGCAGCCCAGGCTGTCCTACGGTGTCCATGCCCTGTGCCTCTGTCCCTGCAGGCTGTCGGCATCCCCCGGCTGCCCCACCTGGCTGGGCCCTTCCTTTGCTGACAGCTCTGCCTCCTGCCTGCCTCTGCCTGGGCACACACAGCCCTGGGCTGGATACCAAAGGGGTTCATTCCATTTTTACTGTGCCTATGAACTTCTAGCACATGAACAAGGCATGCAGGGCCTGCTTTCACAGCAAGGATGGTTGGAAGAGAAAGAGAAGACATCTGGCTCAAGGGTGCAGTGATAAAAAAACAAGAAGTGAATCTGGGAGGTTTAGGTGGGTTTTATGGAAAAGGGTAAATTGTAATACGCATTCAGCGACTCTATAAAAGCAATGCATTGGTACAATTACATGTCCATGTAAGGTTAGGGGTTATCCTACAGATAACCTCAGGCCTCAATAAGTGATGCCCTCTTAAACACCAATTTAGTCTTAAGGAGTCTTATTCTGATCTTTTGGATATTTGGTGGAAATAGAAGTTCATGGAATCAAGGAGTCAGCTGTGACACTTTGGAATCTCATGGAACCAAAATCCTTTGTGACACAGCAGGGCCACATGGAACCAATGGTCCATTGTGACACTGCAGATCCAAGGAGACCATTGTGAACTTATGGAACCTCATGGAACCAAAAGTACATTGTGACAGAGAAAGGCTTCATGGAACCAAGAGACCATTGTGACACAGCAAGGCTTTGTTTGAGCAAGGGAACCATTGCTGATAGTACAGAAACTCATGGAACCAAGGGGCCACTGTGACACACTGGGGCTGCAGGGAATGGAAGGTCCATTATGACAATGAGGATCCAAGGAGACCATGGTGACACTGTGGGGCCTCGTGGAACCAAAGGGGCCATTCTGACTCAGCAAGGCCTTGTAGAACCAAGGAGGCCATTGTGACACTGCTGAACCTCACAGAACCAAAGTGATCATGTTATACTGTGGCACCTCATGGGACAAAGGGTCCATGGTGACACTGCAGAACCAAGGAGACTGTTGTTGGCAGTAGGAAAGTTCCTGGAACCAGAACTCCATTGTGACACAGCAAGGTCCCATGGAACCAAGGGTCCATTGCAACTCTGTTGAGCCTGATGGAACCACGAGCCATTGTGACACAGTTTGGCCACATGGAGCCAAGGAGCCTTTGTGACTGAGGAACCTCATGGAACCAAGAGTCCATTGTTCCACTGTGGGGCCCTGTGGAATCAAGGGGACCACAGTGACATTGCAGGGCCTCATGGAACAATGGAGACTGTTCTGACACTTTGGGACCCACTAGAACCAAGGGGCCATTTTAGCATAGCAGGGCCTCATGGAATCAAGGGGGCTGCAGTGAACAGTGTGGGTCTGCATGGGATGAAGGGTCCATTCTGACACTGTGGAACCAAGGAGACCGTTGTGATACTGTGGGGCATCATGCAACCAAAGGTCCATTGTGACACAGCAAGGCCTCATGAAACCCTGGAGGCCATTTGTACACCTTGAGGCACTTGGGAAACCAAAGGGCCATTGTGGCACTTCAGAGCCCTGGGGAGCCAAGGGGTCCATAGTGACACTGTGGGGCTTAATGGAACCAAGGGACAATTGTGGCCCTTTGTAGCACCATTGAACCGAGGGGTCCATTGTGACACTGCAGGATCCCATGGAATTAAGGATACATGGAACAGCTCAGGACCACATGGAACCAAAAGTCCATTGTGACATTGTGGGGCCTTGTGAAATCCTGCAGACCATGATGGAACTTTGATGTCTCATTGAACCAAAGGGCTCTGCAGGATCTTGTGGAGCCAAGGAGACCATTGTGACACTGCAGGGCCTCATTGAACCAAGGGTCCATTGTGACACTGTGGTACCAAAGAGACCACTGTGACACAGCAAGGGCTCATGGAAGCAAGGGGGGACAATTGTGATGCTTCAGGGCCCAATGGAAGCAAGGGGCCAGTGTGACACCGCTGGGCCTCATGCAGCCAAGGGGCCATTGTGATCCTGAGGAGCCCAATAGAACCAAGGGACCACTGTGACACTGCAGGACTGTCTGGAACCATGGAGACCATTGTGACACTCTGCAGCCCCATGGAACCAAGGCGCCACTGCATCATTGTGCAGCTCCATGGAACCAAGGAAAGCATTTTGGCACTGCAAGGCCTTATGAAAGCAAGGGACCATGGTGACACTGTGGGGCCGCGTGGATCCAAGGGAACAGGGAACAGGTCTGGTTGGCTGGGCCTGACTGGCTCAACTGACCTGGGCATGTTGAGGGTCTCTTCTCATGTGCCCCTGAAACCCTGGGGCTCTGGGCTTTCCTTCCTATGGAAAATAACCATCCCTCCTGCCCAGGCACCCATGGCCAAAATTGGTACTTCTCCAAAATTCATTGTATGCAAGGGTTTTTTCCCAGACTTAAGCTGCCAAGACAGACAGGCCTGGCTCACGTCGGCCTCTGATGATCACCTCCGATCTGCCCTGGAAATCCTGGGGCTCTGTGCCTTCCTTCCTATGGGAAAGAACCGGCCTTCCTATGCAGGGACTCATTGCTGAAATTGGGATTCTGCCCCCAAAATTCCATATATCTGAGATACAGAACCCAAGATGTTTATTCCATTGCTCCCAGATGAAAGCTGCCAGGACAGACAGCTCTGGCTGGCCTTGGCCTCTGGTGGCTGCCATTCATCAGCCCCTGAAACACTGGGGCTCTGTGCTTTCCTTCCTGTGGAGACCATGGTGACACTGTGGGGCCCCATGGAACTAAGGGGCCATTGTGACCCTGCAGGGTACCATGGATCCCAGGGACCATTGTGACACTGTGGGAATTCCTGGAACCAAAAGGATCCTTGTGGCACTGTTGGGCTGCATGGTCCCCAGGGACCAGTGTGAAGCAGCAGGGCTTTGTGGAACCAAGAGGCCATTGTTACATTACAGGGCCATTGTGACCCTGCAGGGCCTCATGGAACCACAGGGGCCCTTGTGACACCTCAGAAGGAAGGAGAGCATTGTGACACTACAGGGCCTCATGGAACCAAGGGGAGATGGAACAGATCTGGCTGGTTTGGCCTCCCAGGGGCCACCTGATGGGTCCAGCTGTCGGTGGAATGCTGAGGGCTGCCTCTCATCAGCCCCTGGAGCACTGGGGCTCTGTGCTTTCCTTCCTATGGAAAAGAGCCATCTGTCTTTGCAGGTGCCCATGGCCAAAAGTGATACTTGTCTTAAAAAAATCTGTATATTCAAGGGGTTCTCTAGCAAAAGCTGCCAGGACAGAGAGCTGTGGCTGGCCTTGGCCTCTGGTGGTCCTTGGCTCTCATCTCAAGGAAGCCCTGAGGAAAGAATATAAACAGGCTTGACCACTGGAACATCAATCAGTCTCTCATCCTCTGAAAAACTCAGATGCACTTTGGATCATGTCTCCTTTTTTTTTTTTCTCAATGTGTATTATACAGAATATACTGTTTTAAGCTAAAAAAAAAAATTCTCATAACTCTACCAGTGTTATCTGACACAAAACACCTTCTCTACATATGGATCCACGTCACCTGGATAAGCAAACACAATGAAGAATCCAGCAGGAATTCTTTGTCTCTGCTCCCATCTGTCCCATCTCTGGGAGGGTATATTGAAATTAATGGAGTTGAAATCCTATGGGTAAGAATCCATAGGAAGTTGATCCTGTGGATCAATCAATCAGTCAGTCCTTCCAGTGGGAAGGCCAGCAAGGCTGACATCCTACTGGGAGTCTGTTATCATCCACCCAGCAAGGAAGAAGAGCTGCACAACTTATCTATAAGCAGCTGGAGAATGTTTCAGGACCACCAACCCTTGTTATAGGAGGTGACTTTAACCTCCCACACATCTGCTGGGAACTGAATATAGCAGAAAGGAAGCAGTCCAGGAAGGTTTTGGAGTGTGTGGAGGACAACTTTCTGTCACAGCCTGTGACTGACCCCGCCCGGGGAGGGACTATGTTGGACCTGCAGATCCAGGAATGGGGAGGAGATGGAGGGAGGCAGAGGAGAGCTGGCTCTCAGGTTGCCAAAGGAACCGAGACTGTCCTGGCAAGTTTTGTCTGGCAGGTATCCTTGGATGTCTGGAATTATGGAGGCAGATTCCCAGTTGTGGCCATGGACACTTGGATGTGAAAGAAGGCTTTTTCCATGGGAAGAGAAGCTTGGCCCCCCAGTGTTTTGAAGGCAGATGAGAAGTGGCCCTCAAGAGGCCAAGGCCAGCCAGAGCTGTCTGTCCTGCCAGGTTTCCTATGGGGACAATCCTTGGATAGAATCAAATTTGGAGGTAGAATCCCAATTTTGGCCATGGGCACCTGGAGGAGAAGGACAGTTCTTTCCCACAGGAAGGAAAGCACAGAACTCCAGGGCTTCAGGGACAGATCAGAAGCAGCCCTCAACATGCCAAGGTCAGCTGGACAAGTCAGACAGCCCAGAGGCCAATCCAGCCAGACCTGTTCCATGTTCTTGGATCCTTGGTGCCCTGCAGCATCACAATTGGCCCTTGGTTCCATAAGGCCCCATAGTATCACAACAGATCTTTGTTTCCATGAGGCCCAGCAATATCACAGTGGTCTCCTTGCCTCCACAGTGTCACAGCGGCCCCTTCCTTCCATGTGACCTGGCAGTGTCACAGTGGTGGCCTTGGTTCTGTGAGGCCCTGTGGTGTCACAATGGCCCCTTGGTTCCCTGGGGACTCAGAGTGCCAGAATGGTCTCATTGCTTCCATGAGGCCCTGCAGTGTCACAGGGGCACCTGGGTTCCATGAGGCCCTGAAGAATGGAATGGCCCTTTGATTCCAATGGGTCCCTCACCTTTACACGAGTTCTTAGTTCCATGGAGCCCTGTAGTGTCACAATGGTCTCCTTGGTTCCCTGGTGTCACACAGTGTCACATTGGCCCCTCAGTTCTACAATGTGTCACAATGACCCCTTGCTTCCATGCAGCCGTGCAGTGTCACAATGATCTCATTGGTTCCACGAGGCCCTGCAGTTGCACAAGGGCCCTTTGGTGTCACAAGGCCTTGAAATGTCATAGTAGCCTCAGTGGGTTCCCCTGCTGGTTCACAATGCCCTCCTCGGTTCCATGATGACCCCTTGTGTAACAATGGTGTCCTTGGTTCCACACAGTCAGAATGTCCCCGTGGTCTCTTGGACCCCCACAGTGTCACCATGGTCCCCTTGATTCCATGAGACCCTGCCGTGCTGCAATGACCCCTTGGTTCTACAAGGCCCTGCAGTGTCACAATGGCCCCTTGGTTCCAGTGGGTCCTGAAGGGTCATCATGGTCTCCATGGTTCCAGGAGCCCCCACAATGTCACAACGGACTTTTGGTTCCATGAGCTTTCATACTGCCAACAACATTCTCCTTTGTTCTGCGGTGTCACAAGGGACCCTTTGTTCCATGAGGTTCAGTGGTGTCACATGGACACCTTGATCCCAGGAGGTTCTGCAGTGTCACCATGGACTCCTTGGTTCTGCGGCCCTGCTGTGGAACAATGGACCCGTAGTTCCATGAGGTTCCGTAGTGTCACCATGGTCTCTTTGGTTCCACCAGGCCCTGCTGTGCCACCATGGCCCCTTGGTTCCATGAGGTTCTGTCCTGTACACAGATTCTCCTTGGTGTGGGAGGATGGATTGTAAAGAGGACAGAGACAGTGCTGAAGGCAATCTCAGCCCTGATAAATTGCAGCTGTACTAATTACTAAGAGTGGGAACAGCCTTGCCCTTCATGGATCACAGCTATATCCAAGGGGAATGAGTGTTTTAAATCAGTGGGTTTGCTGGTTGAGAGTCAGTGTGAGTCTGCAGGCTGTGCTGTGAGGAAGAAGGGTCAAGCCAATGTATGAGGGACAGACAGGGTCAGGTTGTCATGCAAGAGGCAGAAAAGGGTTTGCCTGTCCTAGAGATGGAAGAGAGGAGGAAGAGGGAAGGAGTCAAAAGGCTGCGTGGAGCTGCCTGTGCCTAGGCATCAGAGAGAAATGTGTGAGAGTGTTTAATTAGGGACTGATGCCGGTATCAGTCGTGACTCCACTGTCAATTGGTGCCCCTCATGAGGACCGGGGGACAATAAATGTTCACCCCAAAGTGATCCCAGCAGACAGCAGTGAGCTGTCCTAAGAGCAGTGAGAGGGTGCAGCCCAGCCCAACTGAGCCAGGCAGACCAAGAGCCTGAAGAGCAGACAGACCTGAGAGCAAAATAGGTGGAACTGAAAGCTTAAAAATCCAGCCAAGGTGCAGCCAGGAGGATCTGGGAGCCTAAAAGCAATGTAGGCAGAGCTGAGAGCCCAAGAGTCCGGGTGACTTCTGAGACACCGACCCCAAGGTCCGGCCGCAGGCTGCGGGATCCTGGGGCGGCACGTGCCAGTGTTGGCGGCAGCACGGCGTAGCTGGAAGCGGCGGCAGAGTCAGAGCTGCACAAAAGGAAGGTAAGAAAAGCTTGGAGTGACCAACTAAGACAAAAAAAAAATTAAAAAATGAGGTGACAGAACTCAAAGAGTAGAAACATTATGAAAACAAGTTTAGAACTGCACAAGGGGAAGTGTTGAAAAGAATAAGGAAAGAGGGAGACAAACAGCAAGCAGGGTTGTTGCTTAAGCTGAGAAAAGAATTGAAATTGCAGAAAACAAAAGCAACAAAAATATAAAAAAGGAAGAAGAGAATTGACTAAAGCAGCAGTGGGAGCTAAGACGGATTAGTTCTATTATTCAGTTCAAAGTGTTTATTTGCTGGTGAAACACGCATATTGAAATACACATATTCAAAAGTTAATATTCCAATAGCATAGTTCCACAGTATTAGATATCAGTAGGCATAAATGCAAAAGCTAATATTCCATGTGAGAGAATGATGTTCTATTCTGTTGAAAGCAGGATTAAACAAAAACATACAAAAAAGCGAGGGTTAACAATGAATGAGAAAGGAAGTGAAAAGGTTGTTATGCCACTGTAAACTTTCACATTTCAAATAACACAGGTGTCTCATCTGAAGGAGGATTTCACCTCAGGAGAAATGTATTCTTGAAACTTTTCTTGTTTGCCAGCAGCTGCCTCTACGCCAGGAACCTGGACAAGCTCAGCAGCAGAGAAACAGCACAAGGACTTTAATGACTCTCCCATGGGCTTGGTGCTTTGACATCAGACTCAGGCCCTGAGAGTGTGTTCAAAAACCTTCTCAAGAACTGTAATTGAAACTTTAAAGTTTCTTGAAGTTTAAATGGGTCCCACTGAGAAACACAACTGAGAAAGTGTCCCCAGGTTTCAGATAGAGCAGAACACTGCAAGCAGTGAGGACAGGTGGGGAGAAACAAGACAAAGGTGTCTCTGATGCTCAGCAAACCTGGATGTGTTTCAGGATTGCAAAGGGCCAAGGCCTGAGCCCCAGTCCCTGCCAAGGCAGATCCTGTCCCTCCCTCCTTGCTCAGGGCTCTTCCCAGGCCACTGGCATGTGGGGATGTGCAATGCCAAGGGCAGCACCATGGGGCAGCCCCTGCCAGGCTGCTGAGCAGGGACAAGGAGGCCATGAGGCCCCAGGCCTGCAAGGGTCACTTGTCCCCTCCTCCTGGCTCAGGCCCAGGGCCAGCAGCCATGGCCCAAGTGCTGCAGGAGTTGGCTGTGTCAGGGCCTTGCAGCTGCTGCCCATCCCTGTGCCCTGTGCAGCCCAGGCTGTCCTACGGTGTCCATGCCCTGTGCCTCTGTCCCTGCAGGCTGTCGGCATCCCCCGGCTGCCCCACCTGGCTGGGCCCTTCCTTTGCTGACAGCTCTGCCTCCTGCCTGCCTCTGCCTGGGCACACACAGCCTTGGGCTGGATACCAAAAGGGTTCATTCCATTTTTACCCTGCCTGTGAACTTCTAGCACAGGAACAAGGCATGCAGGGCCTGCTTTCCCAGCAAAGATGGTTGGAAGAGAAAGAGAAGACATCTGGCTCAAGGGTGCAGTGATAAAAAAACAAGGAGTGAATCTGGGAGGTTTAGGTGGGTTTTATGGAAATAGGTAAATTGTAATACGCATTCAGCGACTCTATATAAGCAATGCATTGGTACAATTACATGTCCATGTAAGGTTAGGGGTTATCCTACAGATAACCTCAGGCATCAATAAGTGGTGCCCTCTTAAACACCAATTTAGTCTTAAGGAGTCTTATTCTGATCTTTTGGATATTTGATGGAAATAGAAGTTCATGGAATCAAGGAGTCAGCTGTGACACTTTGGAATCTCATGGAACCAAAATCCTTTGTGACACAGCAGGGCCACATGGAACCAATGGTCCATTGTGACACTGCAGATCCAAGGAGACCATTGTGAACTTATGGAACCTCATGGAACCAAAAGTACATTGTGACAGAGAAAGGCTTCATGGAACCAAGAGTCCATGGTGACACAGCAAGGCTTTGTTTGAGCAAGGGAACCATTGCTGATAGTACAGTAACTCATGGAACCAAGGGAACACTGTGACACACCAGGGGCTGCAGGGAATGAAAGGTCCATCTTGACAATGCAGACCCAAGGAGCCCATGGTGACACTGTGGGGCCTCGTGGAACCAAAGGGGCCATTCTGACCCAGCAAGGCCTTGTAGAACCAAGGAGGCCATTGGGACACTGCTGAACCTCACAGAACCAAAGTGACCATGTTATACTGTGGGTCCTCATGGAACAAAGGGTCCATGGTGACACTGCAGAACCAAGGAGACTGTTGCTGGCAGGATGAAACTCATGGAACCAGAACTCCATTGTGACACAGCAAGGTCTCATTGAACCAAGGGTCCATTGCAACTCTGTTGGGCCTCATGGAACCACGAGCCATTGTGGCACAGTGTGGCCACATGGAGCCAAGGAGCCTTTGTGACTGAGGAACCTCATGGAACCAAGAGTCCATTGTTCCACTGTGGGGCCCTGTGCAACCAAGGGGACCACAGTGACATTGCAGGGCCTCATGGAACAATGCAGACTATTCTGACTCTTTGGGACCCACTGGAACCAATGGGCCATTCTAGCATAGCAGGGCCTCATGGAATCAAGGGGGCTGCAGTGAACACTGTGGGTCTGCATGGGATGAAGGGTCCATTCTGACACTGTGGAACCAAGGAGACCATTGTGACACTGTGGGGCATCATGGAACCAAAGGTCCATTGTGACACAGCAGGGCCTCATGAAACCCTGGAGGCCATTTGTACACCTTGAGGCCCTGGGAAACCAAAGGGCCATTGTGGCACTTCAGAGCCCTGGGGAGCCAAGGGGTCCATAGTGACACTGTGGGGCTTAATGGAACCAAGGGACAATTGTGGCACTGTGTGGCACCATTGGACGAAGGGGTCCAGTGTGACACTGCAGGGCCCCATGGAACTGAGGATTCATGGAACAGTACAAGACCCAGCCAAAGATCCATTGTAACATTACAGGGCCTCGTGGAATCCTGGAGACCAGGATGAAACTTTGAGGCCTCATTGAACCAAGGGGCTCTGCAGGACCTTGTGTAGCCACGGATACCATTTTGGCACTGCAGGGCCCCATGGGACCAGGGGTCAGTTGTGATACTGTGGTACCAAAGAGACCACTGTGACACTGAAGGCCTCATGGAAGCAAGGGGGGAAAATTGTGATCCTACAGGGCCCAATGGAAGCAAGGGGCCAGTGTGACACAGCTGGGCCTCATGCAGCCAAGGGGCCATTGTGATCCTGAGGAGCCCAGGAAAACCAAGGCACCACTGTGACACTGCAGGACTATCTGAAATCATGGAGACCATTGTGACACTCTGCACCCCCATGGAACCACAGGGCCACTGCGTCATTGTGCAGCTCCATGGAACCAAGGAAAGCATTTTGGAACTGCAAGGCCTCATGGAAGCAAGGGACCATTGTGACACTGTGGGCCCCGTGGATCCAAGGGAACAGGGAGCAGGTCTGGCTGGCTGGGCCTGACTGGCTCAACTGAGCACAGCATGTTGGGGGTCTCTTCTCATATGCCCCTGAAACCCTGGGGCCCTGGGCTTCCCTTCCCATGGAAAAGAACCATCCCTCCTGCCCAGGCACTCAGGGCCAAAATTGGTACTTCTCCAAAATTCATTGTATGCAAGGGTTTCTTCCAGAAAAAGCTGCCAGGACAGACAGACCTGGCTCACTTTGGCCTCTGGTGATCACCTCTGATCTGCCCTGGAAATCCTGGGGCTCTGTGTTTTCCTGCCTATGGGAAAGAACTGGCCTTCTCATGCAGGTGCTCATGGCTGAGTTTGGGATTCTGCCCCCAAAATTCCATATATCTGAGATACAGAATCTAAGATATTTATTCCATTGCTCCCAGATGAAAACTGCCAGGACAGACAGCTCTGGCTGGCCTTGGCCTCTGGTGGCTGCCGTTCATCAGCCCCTGAAACACTGGGGCTCTGTGCTTTCCTTCCTGTGGAGACCATGGTGACACTGTGGGTCCCCATGGAACCAAGGGGCCATTGTGACCCTGCAGGGTACCATGGATCCCAGGGACCATTGTGACACTGTGGGAATTCCTGGAACCAAAGGGATCCCTGTGGCACTGTTGGGCTGCATGGTCCCAAGGGGCCAGTGTGAAGCAGCAGGGCTTTGTGGAACCAAGAGGCCATTGTTGCATTACAGGGCCATTGTGACCCTGCAGGGCCTCATGGAACCACAGGGGCCCTTGTGACACCTCGGAAGCAAGGAGAGCATTGTGATCTTCCCGGGCCTCATGGAACCAAGGGGAGATGGAACAGATCTGGCTGGTTTGGCCTCCCAGAGGCCACCTGATGGGTCCAGCTGTCTATGGAATGCTGAGGGCTGCCTCTTATCAGCCCCTGGAGCACTGGGGCTCTGTGCTTTCCTTCCTATGGAGAAGAACCACCTGTCTTTCCAGGTGTCCATGGCCAAAATTGATATTTCCCCTGAAAAAAATCTGTATATTCAAGGGTTCCACCAGGCAAAAGCTGCCAGGACAGAGAGCTGTGGCTGGCCTTGGCCTCTGGTGGCCACCTCTCATCTCAAGGAATCCCTGAGGAAGGAATATAAACAGGCTTGATCACTGGAATATCAATCAGTCTCTCATCCTCTGAAAAACTCAGATGCTCTTCTGATCGTATGTCTCCATTTTTTCTCATTGTCTATTATGCAGGATATACTGTTTTAAGCTAAAAAAAAATTCTCATAACTCTACCAGTGTTATCTGACACAAAGGCCTTCTCTACATACCTGTAGAAGCAAACACAATGAAGAATGCAGCAGGAATTCTTTGTCTCTGCTCCCATCTGTCCCATCTCCTCTGGGAGAGTATATTGAAATTAATGAGGATGGAGTTGAAAGTCTATGGGTAAGAATGACTGGAAAGGCCAACAAGGCTGACACCCTACTGGGAGTCTGTTATCGTCCACCCAGCCAGGAAGAAGAGCTGGACAACTTATCTCTAAGCAGCTGGAGAATGTTTCAGGACCACCAGCCCTTGTTCTTGGACGTGACTTTAACCTCCTACACATCTGCCTGGAACTGAATACAGCAGAAAGGAGGCAGTCCAGGAAGGTTTTGGAGTGTGTGGAGGACAACTTTTTGCCACATCTCGTGAATGAGTCCACCCAAGGAGGGACTATGTTGGACCTGCAGATCCAGGGATGGGGAGGAGATGGAGGGAGGCAGATGAGAGCTGGCTCTCAGGTCGCCAAAGGAACCGAGACTGTCCTGGCAACTTCAGTCTGGCAGCTATCCTTGGATGTCTGGAATTATGGAGGCAGATTCCCAGTTGAGGCCATGGACACTTGGATGTGAAAGATGATTTCTTCCATGGTCCCCCATTGTTTTGAAGGCAGAGGAGAAGTGGCCCTCAAGAGGCCAAGACCAGCCAGAGCTGTCTGTCCTGCCAGGTTTCATATGGGAACACTTCTTGGAGAGACTCAAATTTGGAGGTAGAATCCCAGTTTTGGCCATGGGCACCTGGAGGAGAAGGACAGTTCTTTCCCACAGGAAGGAAAGCACAGAACACCAGGGTTTTAAGGACAGATCAGAAGCAGCCCTCAACATGACAAGGTCAGCTGGACAAGTCAGACAGCCCAGAGGCCAAGCCAGCCAGACCTGTTCCATGTTCTTGGATCCTTGGTGCCCTGCAGCATCACAATTGCCCCTTGGTTCCATAAGGCCCCATAGTATCACAACAGATCTCTGTTTCCATGAGGCCCAGCAATATCACAGTGGTCTCCTTGCCTCCACAGTATCACAATGGCCATTCCTTCCATGAGACCTGGCAGTGTCACAATGGTTGCCTTGATTCTGTGAGGCCCTGTGGTGTCACAATGGCCCCTTGGTTCCCTGGGGACTCAGAGTGCCAGAATGGTCTCATTGCTTCCACGAGGCCCTGCAGTGTCACAGGGGCACCTGGGTTCCATGAGGGCCTGAGGTATGGAATTGATGGTCCTTGATTCCATTGGACTCCTCACTCTTGCACGAGTTCTTAGTTCCATGGAGCCCTGTAGTGTCAAATGGTCTCCTTGGTTCCCTGGTGTCACACAGTGTCACATTGGCCCCTCAGTTCTACAATGTGTCACAATGACCCCTTGCTTCCATGAGGCCATGCAGTGTCACAATGCTCTCATTGGTTCCACGAGGCCCTGCAGTTGCACAAGGGCCCTTTGCTGTCACAAGGCCTTGAAATGTCATAGTAGCCTCAGTGGGTTCCCCTGCTGGTTCACAATGCCCTCCTTGGTTCCATGATGACCCCTTGTGTAACAATGGTGTCCTTGGTTCCACACAGCCAGAATGTCCCCATGGTCTCATGGACCCCCACAGTGTCACTATGCTCCCCTTGATTCCATCAGGCCCTGCCATGCTGCAATGACCCCTTGGTTCTACAAGGCCCTGCAGTGTCACAATGGCCCCTTGGTTCCAGTGGGTCCTGAAGTGTCATCATGGTCTCCATGGTTCCAGGAGCCCCCACAATGTCACAATGGACTTTTGGTTCCATGAGCTTTCATACTGCCAACAACATTCTCCCTGGTTCTGCAGTGTCACAAGGGACCCTTTGTTCCATGAGGTTCAGTGGTGTAACATGGACACCTTGATCCCAGGAGGTTCTGCAGTGTCACCATGGACTCCTTGGTTCTGTGGCCCTGCTGTGGAACAATGGACCCGTAGTTCCATGAGGTTCTGTAGTGTCACCGTGGTCTCTTTGGTTCCACCAGGCCCTGCTGTGCCACCATGGCCCCTTGGTTCCATGAGGTTCTGTCCTGTACACAGATTCTCCTTGGTGTGGGAGGATGGATTGTAAAGAGAACAGAGACAGTGCTGAAGGCAATCTCAGCCCTCATAAATTGCAGCTGTACTAATTACTAAGAGTGGGAACAGCCTTGTCCTTCATGGATCACAGCTATATCCAAGGAGAATGAGTGTTTTAAAGCAGTGGGTTTACTGGTTGAGAGTCAGTGTGAGTCTGCAGGCTGTGCTGTGAGGAAGAAGGGCCAAGCTGGTGTGTGAGGGGTGGACATGGTCAGGAGGTCATGCAAGGGACAGGAAAGAGTTTGCTGGTTCTGCAGAAGGAAGA
This sequence comes from Phylloscopus trochilus trochilus, assembly GCA_016584745.2. Lineage (NCBI taxonomy): Eukaryota > Metazoa > Chordata > Aves > Passeriformes > Phylloscopidae > Phylloscopus > Phylloscopus trochilus. The sequence goes on along the minus strand of WQNJ02000048.1, from coordinate 5,409,809 downwards.
GAGAAGGAGTCGGAAGCCTGCGTGGAGCTGCCTGTGGGCAGGCAACAGAGAGAGAGGTGTGAGAGCTTTTAGACAATTAGGGACTGATGCCTGTGTCAGTTGTGACTCCACTGTCAATTGGTTTCCCCCATGAGGATCAGGGGACAATAAATGGTGACCCCAAAGTGATCCCGGCTGACAGCAGTGAGCTGTCCTAAGAGCAGTGAGAGGGTGCAGCCCAGCCTAACTGAGCCAGGCAGACCAAGAGCCTGAAGAGCAGACAGACCTGAGAGCAAAATAGGCGGAACTGAGAGCTTAAAAATCCAGACAAGTTGCAGCCAGGAGGACCTGGGAGCCTAAAAGCAATGTAGGCAGAGCTGAGAGCCCAAGAGTCCGGGTGACTTCTGAGACACTGACCCCAAGGTCCGGCCGCAGGCTGCGGGATCCTGGGGCGGCACGTGCCAGTGTTGGCGGCAGCACGGCGTAGCTGGAAGCGGGGCAGAGTCAGAGCTGCACAAAAGGAAGGTAAGAAAAGCTTAGAGTGACCAACTAAGGCAAAAAAAAAATCAAAAACGGAGGTGACAGAACTCGAAGAGTAGAAACGTTATGAAAACAAGTTTAGAACTGCACAAGGGGAAGTGTTGAAAAGAACAAGACAAGAGGGAGACAAACAGCAAGCAGGGATGTTGCTTCAGCTGATGGAAGAACTGAAATTGCAGAAGACAAAAGCGACAAAAACTGAAAGAGGAACAAGAGAATTGACTAAAGCAGCAGTGGGAGCTAGAGACAGATTAGCTCTATTATTCAGTTCAAAGTGTTTCTTTGCTGGTGAAACATACATATTGTATTCAAAAGTTAATATTCCAGTAGCATAGTTCCACAGTATGAGATATCAGTAGGCATAAATGCAAAAGCTAATATTCCATGTAAGGGAATGATGTTCTATATTGTTGAAACCAGGATTAAACCAAAACAAAAAAGAGAGGGTTAACAATGAATGAGGAAGAAATAGAAAAGGTTGTTATGCCACTGTAAACTTTCACATTTGATATAACACAGGTGTCTCATCTGAAGGAGGATTTCCCCTCAGGAGATATGTCTTCTTGAAATTTTCCTTGGTTGCCAACAGCTGCCTCTATGCCAGGAACCTGGCCAAGCTCAGCAGCAGAGATACAGCACAAGGACTTTAATGACCCTCCATGGGCTTGGTGCTTTGACATCAGACTCCAACCCTGAGAGTGTGTTCAAAAACCTTCTCAAGAACTCAGATTGAAACTTTAAAATTTCTTGAACTTTAAATGGATCCCACTGAGGGACAGGAGAAAGTGTCCCCAAGTTCCAGTTAGAGCAGAACACTGCAGGCAGTGAGCACAGGTGGGGACAAACAAGGCAAAGGTGTCTCTGATGATGCTGAGCAAACCTGGATGTGTTTCAGGAATGCAAAGGGCCAAGGCGTGAGCCCCAGCCCCTGGCAGGGCAGATCCTGTCCCTTCCTCCTTGCTCAGGCCTCTTCCCAGGCCACTGGGATGTGGGGATGTGCAATGCCAAGGGCAGCACCATGAGGCAGCCCCTGCCAGGCTGTTGAGCAGGGACAAGGAGGCCATGAGGCACCCAGGCCTGCAAGGGTCACTTGTCCCCTCCTCCTGGCTCAGGCCCAGGGCCAGCAGCCATGGCCCAAGTGCTGCAGGAGTTGGCTGTGTCAGGGCCTTGCAGCTGCTGCCCATGCCTGTGCCCTGTGCAGCCCAGGCTGTCCTACGGTGTCCATGCCCTGTGCCTCTGTCCCTGCAGGCTGTCGGCATCCCCCGGCTGCCCCACCTGGCTGGGCCCTTCCTTTGCTGACAGCTCTGCCTCCTGCCTGCCTCTGCCTGGGCACACACAGCCCTGGCCTTGATACCAAAAGGGTTCATTCCATTTTTACCCTGCCTGTGAACTTCTGGCACAGGAACAAGGCATGCAGGGCCTGCTTTCTCAGCAAGGATGGTTGGAAGACAAGAAGACATCTGGCTCAAGGGTGCAGTGATAGAGAAAACAAGGAGTGAATGTGGAAACTTGGGGGTGGGTTTTATGGAAATGGGTGAATTGTAATACGCATTCAGCGACTCTATATAAGCAATACACTGGTACAATTACGTATCCATGTAGGGTCAGGAGTTATCCCATGGATAACCTCAGACCTGAATAAGTGCTGCCCTCTTAAACACCAAATTCATGTTAAGGAGATTTATTCTGATCCTTTGGACATTTAGTGGCAGCACAGGCTCACAGAACCAAGGAGTCAGCTGTGACACCTTGGACCCTCATGGAACAAAGGGTCCATTGTGATGCAGTGGAACCCCATGGAGCCAAAGGTCCATTGTATCAGAGCAGGGCCTCATGGAAACCAAGGGTGCACTGTGGCTCTGTAGGGCTTCACAGAACCAAGGAGACCATTTGGACACTGTGGGGCCTCATGGAACCACCTGCCACTGTGACACAGCAGGACCACGTGGAGCCAAGGGGCCATTGAGACACTGAGGAACCTGATGGAACCAAAGGTCCATTGTGACACTGTGGGGCCCTGTGGAACCAAGGGGGACCACAGTGACACTGTGGAACTCCATGGAACAAAGAGGCCACTCTGATTCTGCTTTGCCTCATGGAACCAAGGGGCCACTACCACACTGCAGGGCCTGGTCAAACCAAGGCAGCCTTGTGACACTGCAGGCCCCCTTGGAACCAAGGCTCCATTGGGATATTGTGGGGCCTCAGGGAACACTGGAGACCACTGTGACCCTTGGGAACCCAATGGAACCAAGGGGCCACTGTGACACTGCAGGGCCTCATGGATTAAAGGTGACCACAGTGACACTTTGGGGCTCCATGGGACAAAGAGGCCACACTGACACCATGAAACCAAGGAGAGCTTTGTTACACTGCAGGGCATTGTAGAAGCAAGGAGGTCCTTGTGACACCATGGGGTCTCATGGAACCACAGGTCCATTGGGACACAGCATGGCCACATGAAACCATAGAGGCCATTTTTACACTTGAAGGCCCTGTGAAACCAAAGGGCCATTGTGGCACTTTGCATCCACATGGAACCAAGGAGTCCACTGTGACATTACAAGGCCTCCTGGAAGCAAGGAGTCCATTGTGACACTGTGAGGCCCTGTTGGGCCAAAGGGCAATTGTGAACTTTGAGGCACCATTGAACCAAGGAGACAAATATGACATTGCAGGGCCCCAGGGAAGTGAAGATTCAGAGAACAGTGTGGGACTCATGGAACCAAAGGTCCATTGTGACATTGTGGGCCCTCGTAGAATCCTGGAGACCATTGTGACAATGCAGGGCCACATTGAACCAAGGGTCAGTTGTGACTGTGGTACCAAGGAGACCACTGTGACACCACAAGGCCTCATGGAAGCAAGGGGGGACAATTGGGATGCTACAGGGCCCAATGGAAGCAAGGGGCCAGTGTGACACAGCTGGGCCTCATGCAGCCAAAAGCCCATTGTGATCCTGAGGAGCCCAGTAGAACCAAGGGACCACTGTGACACTGCAGGACTATCTGGAACCATGGAGACCATTGTGACACTCTGCAGCCCCATGGAACCAAGGGGGCCACTGTGTCATTGTGCAGCTCCATGGAACCACGGAAACCATTTTGGCACTGCAAGGTGTCATGGAAGCAAGGGACCATGGTGACACTGTGGGGCCTCATGGAAACAAGTTGCCAGTGTGACACAGTGGGGCCCTGTGGAACCAAAGATCCAATGTGACACCACCATTGTGACACTGTGGGGCCCCGTGGATTAAAGGGAACAGGGAACAGGTCTGGCTGACTGGGCCTGACTGATTCAATTGAAATCTGCATGTTGAGGGTCTTTTCTCATGTGCCCCTGAAACCCTGGGGCCCTGGGTTTTCCTTCCTCTGGAAAAGAACCATCCCTCCTGCCCAGGCACCCATGGCCAAAATTGGTACTTCTCCAAAATTCATTGTATGCAAGGGTTTCTCCCAGACTAAAGCTGCCAGGACAGACAGGCCTGGCTCACCTTGGCCTCTGGTGATTACCTCTGATCTGCCCTGGAAATCCTAGGGCTCTGTGCCTTCTTTCCTATGGAAAAGAACTGACCTTCTTCATGCAGGTGCCCACAGCTGAAATTGGGATTCTGTCCCCATAATTCCATATATCCGAGATGCAGAATCCAAGATATTTATTCCATTGCTCCCAGATGAAAGCTGCCCGGACAGACAGCTCTGGCTGGCCTTGGCCTCTGGTTTCTGCCGTTCATCAGCCACTGAAACACTGGGGCTCTGTGCTTTCCTTCCTGTGGAGACCATGGTGACACTGTGGGGCCCCATGGAACCAAGGGGCCATTGTGACCCTGCAGGGTACCATGGATCCCAGGGACCCTTGTGACACTGTGGGAATTCATGGAACCAAAGGGATCACTGTGGCACCTTTGGGCTGCATGGTCCCAAGGGGCCAGTGTGAAGCAGCAGGGCTGTGTGGAACCAAGAGGCCATTGTTGCATTACAGGGCCATTGTGACCCTGCAGGGCCTCATGGAACCACAGGGGCCCTTGTGACACCTCAGAAGCAAGGAGAACATTGTGACACTACAGGGCCTCATGGAACCCAGGGGAGATGGAACAGATCTGGCTGGTTTGGCCTCCCAGGGGCCACCTGACAGGTCCAGCTGTCTGTGGAATGCTGAGGGCTGCCTCTCATCAGCCCCTGGAGCACTGGGGCTCTGTGCATTCCTTCCTATGGAAAAGAACCGTCTGTCTATCCAGGTGCCCATGGCCAAAATTGATACTTCCCCTGAAAAAATCTGTAAATTCAAGGGTTCCCCCAGGCAAAAGCTGCCAGGACAGAGAGCTGTGGCTGGCCTTGGCCTCTGGTGGTCACCTCTCATCTCAAGGAATCCCTGAGGAAAGAATATAAACAGGCTTGACCACTGGAATATCAATCAGTCTCTCATCCTCTGAAAAACTCAGATGCTCTTCTTATCATATGGGTGCTTTTTTTCTCATTGTCTATTATGCAGGATATACTGTTTTAAGCTAAAAAAAATTCTCATAACTCTACCAGTGTTATCTGACACAAAACACCTTCTCTACATACCTGTAGAAGCAAACACAATGAAGAATGCAGCAGGAATTTTTTGTCTCTGCTCCCATCTGTCCCATCTCCTCTGGGAGAGTATATTGAAATTAATGAGGATGGAGCTGAAAGCTACTGGGTAAGAATCACTGGAAAGGCCAACAAGGCTGACATCCTACTGGGAGTCTGTTATCATCCACCCAGCCAGGAAGAAGAGCTGGACAACTTATTCTGTGAGCAGCTGGAGAATGTTTCAGGACCACCAGCCCTTGTTCTTGGAGGTGACTTTAACCTCCCACACATCTGCTGGGAACTGAATACAGCAGAAAGGAGGCAGTCCAGGAAGGTTTTGGAGTGTGTGGAGGACAACTTTTTGTCACAGCCTGTGAGTGAGCCCACCCAAGGAAGGACTGTGTTGGACCTGCAGATCCAGGGATGGGGAGGAGATGGAGGGAGGCAGAGGAGAGCTGGCTCTCAGGTCACGAAAGGAACCAAGACTGTCCTGGCAACTTCTGTCTGGCAGCTATCCTTGGATGTCTGGAATTATGGAGGCAGATTCCCAGTTGTGGCCATGGACACCTGGATGTGAAAGATGATTTTTTTTCCATGAGAAGAGAAGCACGGCCCCACAGTGTTTTGAAGGCAGAGGAGAAGTGGCCCTCAAGAGGCCAAGGCCAGCCAGAGCTGTCTGTCCTGCCAGGTTTCCTATGGGAAGAATCCTTGGATAGAATCAAATTTGGAGGTAGAATCCCAAATTTGGCCATGGGCACCTGGAGGAGAAGGACAGTTCTTTCCCACAGGAAGGAAAGCACAGAACTCCAGGGTTTCAAGGACAGATCAGAAGCAGTCCTTGACATGCCAAGGTCAGCTGGACCAGTCAGACAGCCCCCAGAGGCCAAGCCAGCCAGACCTGTTCCATGTTCTTGGATCCTTGGTGCCCTGCAGCATCACAATTGGCTCTTGGTTCCATGAGGCCCCATAGTATCACAACAGATCTTTGTTTTCATGAGGCCCAGCAATATCACAGTGGTCTCCTTGCCTCCACAGTGTCACAATGGCCCCTTGCTTCCATGAGACCTGGCAGTGTCACAGTGGTGGCCTTGGTTCTGTGAGGCCCTGTGGTGTCACAATGGCCCCTTGGTTCCACAAGGCCCTGAAGAGCCTGTGGATTAAATGAGGCCTCAAAGTGCCAGAATGGTCTCATTGGTTCCATGAGGCCCTGCAGTGTCAAAGGGGCACCTGGGTTCCATGAGGCTCTGAAGTATGGAATGGCTCCTTGACTCCATTGGGCCCCTCACTGTTGCACGAGTTCTTAGTTCCATGGAACCCTGTATTGTACATTGGCCCCTCAGCTCTACAAGGTCCCAGAGTGTCACAATGGCCCCTTGCACCCATGAGGCCATGGGATGTCACAATGGTCTCACTGGTTTCACAAGGCCCTGCAGTTCTACAATGGCCCTTTGGTGTCACAAGGCCTTGAAGCATCATCATTGTCTCAGTGGGTTCCCGTGTTGGTTCATAATGGCCTCCTTGGTTCCATGATGCCCGACAGGGTAACTATCAGTGTAACTGACTCTGTGGAACTCTAAGTTTCACAAAGTCCAAATGTCCTCATGGTCCCATGAAGCCCCACAGTGTCACCATGATCCCCTTGATTCCATGAGGCCCTGCCGTGCTGCAATGACCCCTTGGTTCTACAAGGCCCTGCAGTGTCACAATGGCCCCTTGGTTCCAGTGGCTCCTGAAGTGTCATCATGGTCTCCATGGTTCCAGGAGCCCCCACAATGTCACAATGGACTTTTGGTTCCATGAGCTTTCTTACTGCCAACAACATTCTCCTTGGTTCTGCGGTGTCACAAGGGACCCTTTGTTCCATGAGGTTCAGTGGTGTCACATGGACACCTTGATCCCAGGAGATTCTGTAGTGTCACCATGGACTCCTTGGTTCTGCAGCCCTGCTGTGGAACAATGGACCCGTAGTTCCATGAGGTTCTGTAGTGTCACCGTGGTCTCTTTGGTTCCACCAGGCCCTGCTGTGCCACCATGGCCCCTTGGTTCCATGAGGTTCTGTCCTGTACACAGATTGTCCTTGGTGTGGGAGGATGGATTGTAAAGAGAACAGAGACAGTGCTGAAGGCAATCTCAGCCCTGATCAATTGCAGCTGTACTAATTACTGAGAGTGGGAACAGCCTTGTCCTTCATGGATCACAGCTATATCCAAGGAGAATGAGTGTTTTAAAGTAGTGGGTTTGCTGGTTGAGAGTCAGTGTGAGTCTGCAGGCTGTGCTGTGAAGAGGAAGGGTCAAGCTGGTGTGTGAGGGGTGGGACTGGTGAGGAGGTCATGCAAGGGACAGGAAAGAGTTCGCTGGTTCTGCAGAAGGAAGAGAGAAGAGTCAGAAGGCTGCGTGGAGCTGCCTGTGGGTAGGCAACAGAGAGAGGTGTGAGAGGTTTTAGATAATTAGGGACTGATGCCTGTGTCAGTTGTGACTCCACTGTCAATTGGTGCCCCCCATGAGGATGGGGGACAATAAATGGTGACCCCAAAGTGATCCCAGCAGACAGCAGTGAGCTGTCCTAAGAGCAGTGAGAGGGTGCAGCCCAGCCCAACTGAGCCAGGCAGACCAAGAGCCTGAAGAGCAGACAGACCTGAGAGCAAAATAGGCAGAACTGAGAGCTTAAAAATCCAGACAAGTTGCATGCAGGTGGACCTGGGAGCCTAAAAGCAATGTAGGCAGAGCTGAGAGCCCAAGAGTCCGGGTGACTTCTGAGACACCGACCCCAAGGTCCGGCCGCAGGCTGCGGGATCCTGGGGCGGCACGTGCCAGTGCTGGCGGCAGCACGGCGTAGCTGGAAGCGGCGGCAGAGTCAGAGCTGCACAAAAGGAAGGTAAGAAAAGCTTGGAGTGACCAACTAAGGAAAAAAAAATAAAAAAAAGGAGGTGACAGAACTTGAAGAGTAGAAACATTATGAAAACAAGTTTAGAACTGCACAAGGGGAAGTGTTGAAAAGAACAAGACAAGAGGGAGACAAACAGCAAGCAGGGATGCTGCTTCAGGTGAGGGAAGAGCTGAAATTCCAGAAGAAAAAAGCAGCAAAAACTGAAAAAGGAACAAGAGAATTGACTAAAGCAGCAGTGGGAGCTAGAGACAGATTAGTTCTATTATTCAGTTCAAAGTGTTTCTTTGCTGGTGAAACATACATATTGTATTCAAAAGTTAATACTCCTAAAGCATAGTTCCACAGTATTAGATACCAGTAGGTATAAATGCAAAAGCTAATATTCCGTGTAAGGGAATGATGTTCTATACTGTTGAAAGCAGGATTAAACAAAAACAAACAAAAAAGAGAGGGTTAACAATGAATGAGAAAGGAACAGACAAGGTTGTTATGCAACTGTAAACTTGCACATTTCAATTAATACAGGTGGCTCATCTGAAGGAGGATTTCTCCTCAGTAGAAATACCATTTTGAAACTTTTCTTGGTTGCCAAGAGCTGCCTCTATGCCAGGAACCTGGCCAAGCTCAGCAGCACAGAAACAGCACAAGGACTTTAATGACCCTCCCATGGGCTTGGTGTTGTTGACATCAGACTCAGTCCTTGAGAGTGTGTTCAAAAACCTTCTCAAGAACTCAAATTCAAACTTTAAAAATTTCTTGAAGTTTAAATGGGTCCCACTGAGGAACACGACTTAGAAAGTGTCCCCAGGTTTCAGTTAGAGCAGAACATTGCAGGCAGTGAGCACAGGTGGGGACAAACAAGACAAAGGTGTCTCTGATGCTGAGCAAACCTGGATGTGTTTCAGGAATGCAAAGGGCCCAGGCCTGAGCCCCAGCCCCTGCCAAGGCACATCCTGTCCCTCCCTCCTTGCTCAGGCCTCTTCCCAGGCCACTGGGATGTGGGGATGTGCAATGCCAAGGGCAGCACCATGGGGCAGCCCCTGCCAGGCTGCTGAGCAGGGACAAGGAGGCCATGAGGCCCCAGGCCTGCAAGGGTCACTTGTCCCCTCCTCCTGGCTCAGGCCCAGGGCCAGCAGCCATGGCCCAAGTGCTGCAGGAGTTGGCTGTGTCAGGGCCTTGCAGCTGCTGCCCATGCCTGTGCCCTGTGCAGCCCAGGCTGTCCTACGGTGTCCATGCCCTGTGCCTCTGTCCCTGCAGGCTGTCGGCATCCCCCGGCTGCCCCACCTGGCTGGGCCCTTCCTTTGCTGACAGCTCTGCCTCCTGCCTGCCTCTGCCTGGGCACACACAGCCCTGGGCTTGATACCAAAAGGGTTCATTCCATGTTTACCCTGCCTGTGAACTTCTCGCACAGGAACAAGGCATGCAGGGCCTGCTTTTTTAGCAAGGGTGGTTGTAAGAGAAGACATCTGGCTTGACTGCAGTGATAGAAAAGAGGGAATGTGGGAACTTGGGGTGGGTTTTATGGTTGTGGCTAAATTGTAATACCCATGTAGTGACTGTATATAAGTAATACTCTTTTAGAATCACATGTCCATGTAAGGTTTCGAGGTACCACAGATTAGGCCTCCATCCTGAATAAGTGATTTCCTCTTAAACACTAGGTTAGTGTTAGGGAGTCTTATTTTGATATTTCATTTATTTGGTGACAGTGAGGCCTCACAGGACCAGAAGTCTGCTGTGACACCTTGGAACCTCATGGAACCAAAATCCTTTGTGACACAGCAGGGCCACATGGGACCAATGGTCCATTGTGATACTGCAGATCCAAGGAGACCATTGGGACACTCTGGAACCTCATGGAATCAAAAGTACATTGTGACAGAGAAAGGCTTCATGGAACCAAGAGTCCATGGTGACACAGCAAGGCTTTGTTTGAGCAAGGGAACCATTGCTGATAGTCCAGAAACTCATGGAACCAAGGGGCCACTGTGACACACAGGGGCTGCAGGGAATGGAAGGTCCATTGTGACAATGCAGACCCAAGGAGCCCATGGTGACACTGTGGGGCCTCGTGGAACCAAAGGGGTCATTCTGACACAGCAAGGCCTTGTAGGACCAAGGAGGCCATTGTGACACTGCTGAACCTCACAGAACCAAAGGGACCATGTTATACTGTGGGACCTCATGGAACAAAGGGTCCATGGTGACACTGCAGAACCAAGGAGACTGTTGTTGGCAGGATGAAAGCTCCTGGAACCAGAACTCCATTGTGACACAGCAAGGTCTCATGGAACCAAGGGTCCATTGCAGTTCTGTTGGGCCTCATGGAACCACGAGCCATTGTGACACAGTGTGGCCACATGGAGCCAAGGAGCCTTTGTGACTGAGGAACCTCATGGAACCAAGAGTCCATTATTCCACTGAGGGGCCCTGTGGAACCAAGGGGACCACAGTGACATTGCAGGGCCTCATGGAACAATGGAGACTGTTCTGACACTTTGGGACCCACTGGAACCAAGGGGCCATTCTAGCATAGCAGGGCCTCATGGAATCAACGGGGCTGCAGTGAACACTGTGGGTCTCCATGGGAGGAAGGGTCCATTCTGACACTGTGGAACCAAGGAGACCATTGTGACACTATGGGGCATCATGGAACCAAAGGTCCATTGTGACACAGCAGGGCCTCATGAAACCCTGAAGGCCATTTGTACCCCTTGAGGCCCTGGGAAACCAAAGGGCCACTGTGGCACTTCAGAGCCCTGGGGAGCCAAGGGGTCCATAGTGACACTGTGGGGCTTAATGGAACCAAGGGACAATTGTGGCACTGTGTGGAACCATTGAACCAAGGGGTCCATTGTGACACTGCAGGACCCCATGGAACTGAGGATTCATGGAACAGCACAGGACCTCATGGAACCAAAGATCCATTGTGACATTTCCGGGCCTGGAGAAATTCATGATGGAACTTTGAGGCCTCGTTGAACCAAGGGGCTCTGCCGGACCTTGTGGAGCCAAGGAGATCATTTTGACAATGCAGGGCCTCATTGAACCAAGGGTCAGTTGTGATACTGTAGTACCAAGGAGATCCCTGTGACACTGAAGGCCTCATGGAAGCAAGGGGGGACAATTGTGATGCTACGGGGCCCAATGGAAGCAAGGGGCCAGTGTGACACAGCTGGGCCTCCTGTAGCCAAGGGGCTATTGTGATCCTGAGGAGGCCAGTAGAACGAAGGCACCACTGTCACACTGCCGGACTATCTGGAGTCATGGAGACCATTGTGACACTCTGAGACCTCATTGAATCAAGGTGCCACTTTGTCATTGTGCAGTTGTGCATTGTTCATTGTGTGTTGTTCCATCCCATGGAACCAAGGAAACCATTTTGACACTGCAAGGCCTCATGGAAGCAAGGGACCATTGTGACACTGTGGGGACCCATGGAAACTGTTGCAAGAAAAGGAGCAGAGTATCAAATGGACACCAATATGATTAGGTTTGATCTCCTCGTTTTTTCTTTATTCCCTGTATTTATGTGGTTACAGAGTAAAAGCAGGCACAGCTAAACAATTGTTAGTTGGTTAAAATCTCATGTTCAGGCACTCATTGCTCATTGGTTCATGTGTTTTGGCAGCGAATTCTTCTTTATTCTGTCTTATGATCAACATTTCTGTCTTCAGCATCTATTAGAAGGTCCAACAAGTTGTTACATGTCTTCAGCTTCCAAGAGAAATCATCCGTGAGAAGGACCAATGAGTTATTACATTTGCTACCTTTTTGCTAATTCAAGGCAATGTAGGAACAGCAGAGTACACAGCAGGCACAGTACAAGAACCCCTACTGTTCCCTGATAGCAAGGATTGTTCAAACCTCCTATCAATAGATTGTGGCCTCGCTCTTCTACAATGGTTAACCCCAGAGGGCTTGGAAGCTTCCAAGAGCGGCAGACAAACATCACACACATTCCTAGTTTTGGCCACCAAAAATACGTGCATGTGAGCATTGACACCTATTCAAATGCAGTTTATGCCTCTGCCCACGCAGGAGAAATGGCTGCACATGCCAAGAAATGTCTCGTGCAAGCCTTTTCAGTACTGGGGATCCCTAAGAAAATCAAAACTGAAAATGGCCCAGCATACAAAAGCAAGGAATTCCTGCTGTTTGTCCAGCAATGGGGAATGGAACATATAACAGGCATCCCCCACTCCCCCACAGGCCAAGCTGTGGTCGAGCGTGCTCACCAGATGCTCAAAAAGGTCCTGACTGGGCAAGACAGTTCCACAGCAGGGATGTCACCAGCACAAAAACTCTGCAAAGCCATGTTTACCATTAACTTTCTGAATTGTTCATTTGAAAACAGGAGTCCTCCAGTGATTAACAGCAGTAATCAGTTTAAGCTGTCACAGCTCCCACCAGTTTTGATCAGGGACCCAGAAACGTGGGAGATCAAAGGTCTCTATGAGCTCGTGACCTGGGGATGTGGCTACGTGTGCCTATCCACCCTCTCGGGCCCAGGCTGGAAACCCAAAAGTGGGTGAAACCTTTTGTTCCCAAAACCCCAGCACCAACAGATGATGAGCAGCAAGGAACTGTTGCTTCTAAGACGCCACCGGAAAGAGAAGACAGAGCCTTCGTAAAAATCAGGTTACTTCTGGCTGATCTCAGATTGTTAATGTGCTTTGTGTTTGTGTTTCCTTTTACAATCCTGTTGTTTTTTGTTGTCTTGTTTATAATTGTGTTGGCATTCGGAATTCTTTGCTGCCTAGTTTTAAGGCCCTCAATGGTTTAATCCCTACCACCTCAGAAGTCAGCCGTGCAGAGCTTGCAGGCCAAGAACAGCCAAAACTGCCTGCAAATCAGAAGTGGTGGGCAAAAACATATTCTGCCTCAGAATAGGCCTGAAGTGTGTCTTTCAGTTCTATTGCAACAGAAAAGGGTGAGATGTTATATTGCACGAAGTAGTTAGTTCACTTTGTTATATTGCACTGGGTGTTTCTGTTATATGTGTTCACACAAAGCATTTGCTGTACCCTGCCCATGAGCCCCTGCACTGAATCCCCTCTCCCTGACACCACCTATGCCTCACCTCCCCCAGGTCAGTCCCCATCGGCTGGTGGGCCCCGTCCCCTCCCCATCCATGGCAGAGGGCATAAAACTGCCCTCTGGCAGGGAATTACCTTCTGAATTCCTCTCTTAACTCCCCTCTTAACTCCCCCAAGCTGCAAGGAGTAGGTTCTGCATTAAACTGTGGGACTGTGTTCCTGAAGGATTAAGAGCACCTTTTGTCTTTTATCTTTGTCCTCGCCTCAGTTTCCCCCCGAGCATACTGCTAGCCAGGGCTGAAGCTCAGGGGTGAGTGGGAACTGAGGCAAAGGAGCACAAAAGGAGCAGCTCAGCAATGCACCCAACCATCATTACCAAAGATTGCCTGCAGTCAGTAAGAAAGATCCATCAGCAGTGACCCTCAGACTTTCCCATCACCCACACCCACACCTCAGCTGGGAGAAGCTGTCACAGCCAAGGACTGCAGAGCCACTCCCGGACACTGGGAATTCCTGCAGGTGCCTCCAGCCACAGGTGAGGCTCCAGCCTCGCTGGGAGAGGGCCCAGCTTTGATAGTGCTGAATGAACAAAGTGACAGCACTTCTAGTGCAGGAACATCTGGGTTCATCCTCCTCTTGGGTTCCTCCCAAAGCCTGGCCAGGCCCCAAACAAGGCCAGATGTCAGACTTCATGGCCTTGTCCAAATTCTAAACGTAGAAAGGTCAATTCATGTTTCACTGTCTTGGGTTATGGAACCAAAAATGTGTATTCTATTTCATTTGTTGAAAGCAGTTGCGGGGATGCTTTTCTTTCTCTCTTGTTATTCTGGGGGGAGGGGTGTGGGTGCCTTCTGATAATGGGCCAACTGTTAAAACCAGGTGGGGCAGTGCTTCTTATCTCTATCACCACCCGTCCTCCCTCCAGGGGGATATTTTCTGCTAACGGGCCATGAAGGCTCACCAAGGACATGAAACATTCCATCATCCCATTGTGAGATGCTCCACCCAGTGGGGAGGGGAGCCAACCATTCTTGCCTGGATAAAAACTGAGACGTAGGAACACGAGGTATCTGGTTCCACCGGATTCCCAGAGGAAGACTGGACCCTTCTCGCCATGGCTGGACCCTTTTCTCTCAGGATCATCTCTACTCCAACAACACCACACCTGCCACTCCAGGAGGACTCACTTTTGGACTGCTTCCAACACCCTGACCAACAGGGTGTCAGGTTGTAGCTCTGACTCTGTCAGGGTTTCTAGGATTGTTGTTTGTTTGTTTGCTTGTTTGGGGTTTTTTTTTGTACTACTACATTTGTATTGTTAATATTCTTAGTAAAGAACTGTTATTCCTATTCCTAAATCTTTGCCTGAAAGCCCTTAATTGCAAAATTATAATTTGGAGGGGGGGAGGGGTTTACATTTTCCATTCTGAAGGAAACTCCAGCTTTCCCTGGCAGATATCTGTCTTTCCAAACCTAGACAGTTTATTAGAAGCTCTTTGAAAAGTTTCTCCAAAACTCTAGGAAAAAAAGATTCCTAACAAACTGCAGCAGTCCAGAGGAAAATCAAGGCACAGCCATGGTTTGTCAGGACTTGCTTGATCCTAATGAGCCCCTTGCTGCATTTGGGGCTGAGCCATGGAATCTCAAGGCCTGAGAGGAGATTGCAGAAACCTTTCCAGGAGTCCAAGTCAGAAGAAAACTCCAGGCATTAATGGGTCTCACTAAGGTCCATCCCCAACACAGGCTCCTCATGGACTCCTTGGAGGTGAGAATTGGATCACACAAAATCCTCCCAGAAACTCAGTGTGGGCAGGAAATTCCAAAGTACCTTAAAAACCCTGAGTATCTCAAAGTATTAATGAGCCCAACTGAGTGTCAGTGTAAAGGTCTCAAGGGACTCATTAAAGCAGATAATTGGAGGTCAGAATCACACAAAAACTTTTCAGAGACTCAGTGCCAAAAAAAAGTTCTTTAAGAAACTTTGAGTACCTTAAAGTATTAATGAGCCCCACTGAGTGTTTGTACTGACTGAGAATCCCAAGGGACTTGTTAAAGCAGATAATTGGGGCCAGGATTGCACAATCTTTCTCACAGAATCAGATTTAAAGGGGAAACACCAAGTACCTTCAAATAACTGAAGTACCTTGAAGCATTAATGAGCCCCACTGAGTGTTGTTACTGTCAAGGCCTCTCAAGGGACTAATTACAGCAGATAATTGGAGGCCATGATTGCAGAAACCTCTCAGAAACTCCAAGGCAAAAGCCAAACCCAAAGTCCTTTGGAAAACCTGCAGTGCCTGGGAGCATTCAGGAGCCCCCCAGGACCATTCCTGACCAAGGCTCCCCAGGGACTCCTTCCAGCAGATCCTTGAGGCCACTGGGCTGTCAGGGGGATGCTGAGGGCAGGACAAGGGGCTGACAGTGCCCAGCCTTGCTGGGGCTGTGCCAGGAGGCCCCAGGGCCTCAGGACAAGGTGTCTCCTCCCAGCCCTTGGTGGCACAGACCCTGCTGTGCTCCAGGGCACCAAGACTTGGCTTCTCTTTGTCCCCTCCTGGCATCACTGCCTGCAGTTCTCTGCTCTGCCTGGCGGCCTGGAGACACTTTCTCTGTTGTGTGCCTCAGTGGGACCCATTAAAACTTCCAGAAACTTTGGAGTTGGATTCTGACTTGGAGTTCCTGAGAGGTTTCATCAGCTCCCTGTCAGGGACTGATGTTCAGGGCCTCAGCACAGAGCCCCAAGAGGGTCATTAAAGTCCTTGTGCTGTGTCTGTGCTGATGAGCTGGGCTGGGCTCCTGGCACAGAGGCAGCAGCTCCTGGCAACCAAGAAGAGCTTCAAAAGACATTTCTCCTGATGAGCAACTCTTTTCCCAGCCCAGCAGAGCTCACTCACAGCTCACTGGAGGAGAAACCCTCACAGCATTTGGAACAGTCACTGTCTGGCTGGGGGAAGATAAGCTGCAGTTCCTGCAGGGAACACCTGAAGCTGCCACATCCCACAGCTCTGAGGCCCTTCCAGGAGCACTCTCCGAGCTGCTGCAGGGCAGGGATGTGGCCCTGGGGCAGGGCTGGGTTTCCCTGCTGCAGCAGCCCAGGCACAGCACAGGGCAGCTCCCTGTGCCAGGCTCTGCTGCAGGGCTGAGCAGCCGGGGCTGCAGCCAGGGCTGCCCAGGGCTGTCCTGCAGAGCAGGCTCCTGCAGCCCAGGGCTCTGTGCTGGCCCAGGGGCTCTGTGCTGGCCCAGGGACTCTGCTGCCTGCCAGGGACAGCTCTCAGCCGGCCCGGGGAGCTGCTCCCAGTGCTGGGGAGAAGCTGTGGGGGGAAGGAGCCACCCTGAGCAGGGCAGGTGCTGCTGCTGAGAGGTGCTGTGTGGGGCAGGGCTGCTCCCAGCTCCACACCAGCCTGGGCACAGCTCCAGAGGACACTTCCCAAAAGAAGGTGAGCCTGGGATTGCTGGAAAGATCAGGAGCTTTCCTGAGAGTGTTTTCAATTTCCTGCTTGTAGAAGGATGGGAGAGTTGGGGTGATGACAAATAGATTTTTGCTTTTTATACATTTTTCATATATTCATAGCTTTGTTAACTACTAATATGTAGTTATAAAACTATAATTTTTAATTTACTCCATTCAATTATTATTGCATATACTTATTATAGTATGCATATACTTATATACCCTAGTATATATACATATATGTACATATAGTAAATATATGTACATATAATATAGTATATATTGTATAGTATACATATATATACTTATATACATATAGTATACCTATACTTATTTAAGTATAATTCTTGATTAATTCTAGCATGTTTCCTACACTTTCTTTTAAATTTTAGAACAATAATCTGACCTTCTAATTACATTCCTGAACTACTGTGTAGTCTTATTATTAGGAAGAGGACCTACAAGAAGAACATTTTTTTTGACCCAGAGTGTTAGCAGTTATAAAAAAAAGTGGGGCAAAGAAATCCTTGGACCAACTCCAATGAACTGACCCAGGGGTGTGTAACTGGTGCAACTGAATCTCCTATTGGATGTTCCTGCCAAATATCCTAATTATTCAACCTCAATAAATTGTTGAAATCAGGGGCCGGGTGTGCCCCATCCCCACTGGGACACCTGGAAGCTTCCAATAAAGGTCTGGTTTTTACTTTACTGTTCTAACACTGTTACAAGGAGTTTTTTTTCTCTTTTTATTGTAGGCAACAAGAATATGTGAGAAGCAGAACAGGAATTGTAATCACAGAGTCACAGAACATTCTGAGTTGAAAGGAACACTCAGGATCATCAAAGGAATGTTTGAACATTTACAGAGACTCCAGAGCTGTAACTTTGGGTGGTCAGTCTCTCTGCTGGGAGGCTCCTCAAGGCCCTTCAGCCCCTCCTCAGCCCTGGACAGCAGCAGCAGCAGCAGCATCACCTTTGCAGGGCCCAGCAGGGCTCTCCTGAGCTGCCCTTGCCCAGCTGCAGACAGAGCCTGCCCCAGCCAGGGCCCTGCAGACAGGCAGGTTTCTGTAGGGCCGGGCCCAGGGCACAGAGGCTGGGATGGGCTCTGTCAGCGCTGGCAGGGACAAGGCTCCTCTCAGCAGGGAAATGTCCAGGCCCAGGGAGATGCTGAGGGAAGGAGAGGGGGCTGAAGAGAGCAGTGCTGGGGGCAGGAGGGCCCTGTGGGTGTGTGGGAGGTGCCGTGCACAGCTGGGCACGGGAACACTGTCCTGAGTGCCCGGCTGTCTCTGCCCTGCCCTCCCAGGCACAGCCCCACCACATCTTCTCTGGCTTCTGCACTGCCCTGAGATTGTCCATGTCATCTGGTGCTCTCAGGGAGGCTCTGGCATTGGCAGCAGCTGAGTCAGGCACTGCCCTTGGCATTGCTGCCAGGCAGCTGTGGCCATGGCCATGGGGTGTCCAAGCTTCCCTGGGACCTGTGGGGCTGTGGGCAGAGCAGTCCATGGCAAAGGGGAATGGGCTGAGCCCCCTCCCTGAGATCCCATCCTGGGCACACCCAGGGATCTCCTTGCTGTGTCCTTGCAAACTGTGAGCTGCCCTCCTGGCTGCAAATCTGTGCCAGAGCCCCTTGGAGTTCCCTGAATGTGCCCCGGGGAAGTGCAGAGATGCCAGAGCTGAGGAAATGCTGCTGGGTTTGCCAAGGGAGCCGTGAGTGTCCTTGGCAGAAGGGAGTGCTGAGAGCTTGCCCAGAGCCCTTTGGAGAGACAGGGGAGACATTCAGGGATCCCTCTGCTCTGGGCAGGGTCTGGTTTATCCCAGGGTGACCCAGGAGTGTGACTGTGCTCTGACTGCAGCCAGAGCTGCAAACCCAGGGCAGCTGGGAACAAGCCCATCCAGCCCCTCACCTTGCCCAAGGCACAGGGAATCCATTGCCTCTCACATCTCTCAGTGGCAAACTCTGAGTGCAGCAGAGATGCTGGGGATTTCTGACCTCAGAGAGTCAGGTGTGATGTGTGGGCAGGAAAATAATGGCTGAATTCCTTCCTGTTCTCCATGCCCTTTAAAAGTGGGAGTGCAGATGGCAACAAGCCTGTCTGCATTAGGAGTGGTTCTCCTGACAAATCCTGAATATCCAGCCTTGTCCCTCTGCCACATGGCCCCAAAACCAGGGCAGCAGGGCAGGGATGGCTCCTGGAGAGCCCCCATGCACAGACCTGGCTGCTCCTGGCACACTCAGACAGCACAACTGGAGCTCAGGCAGGGACCTGGGTGAAGGTTTTCCCAGACCAGGAACAAAGATGGGGGACTCAGAGCAGGACAGTTGACAGGGAATGGCCCAGGTTTGGCCCAAAGCAGCCTCTGCTGACTTGTCCCTGTCCTTTCTCCATGAACAGGTTCCCATGTGCAGCCAGAGCAAATGTCCAACAGCAGCTCCATCAGCCACTTCCTCCTGCTGGCATTGGCAGACAGGCGGCAGCTGCAGCTCCTGCACTTCTGCCTCTTCCTGGGCATCTCCCTGGCTGCCCTCCTGGGCAACGGCCTCATCATCAGCGCCGTAGCCTGCGGCCACCACCTGCACAGCCCCATGTTCTTCTTCCTGCTCAACCTGGCCCTCACTGACCTGGGCTGCATCTGCACCACTGTCCCCAAAGCCATGCACAATTCCCTCTGGGACACCAGGAACATCTCCTACACAGGATGTGCTGCACAGGTGTTTTTCTTTCTCTTCTTTATGGGAGCAGAATTTTCCCTGCTGACCATCATGTGCTACGACCGCTACGTGTCCATCTGCAAACCCCTGCACTACGGGACCCTCCTGGGCAGCAGAGCTTGTGCCCACATGGCAGCAGCTGCCTGGGCCAGTGCCTTTCTCAATGCTCTCATGCACACAGCCAATACATTTTCCCTGCCCCTTCTCCATGGCAATTCTCTGGGCCAGTTCTTCTGTGAAATCCCCCAGATCCTCAAACTCGCCTGCTCACACTCTTACCTCAGGGAACTTGGGCTTCTTGCTTTAAGTGTCTGTGTAGCTTTTGGCTGTTTTGTGTTCATTGTTTTCTCCTATGTGCAGATCTTGAGGGCTGTGCTGAGGATCCCCTCTGAGCAGGGACGGCACAAAGCCTTTTCCACCTGCCTCCCACACCTGGCCGTGCTCTCCTTGTTTGTCAGCACTGCCATGTTTTCCTACCTGAAGCCCCACTCCATCTCCTCCCCATCCCTGGATCTGGCCCTTTCAGTTCTGTACTCAGTGGTGCCTCCATCCCTGAACCCCCTCATCTACAGCCTGAGGAACCAGGAGCTCAAGGCAGCAGTGTGGAGTCTGATAACTGGACGATTTCATAAACACTAAACTGCAGGCCAGTTTCTTCAAATCATTCGTAATAAAAGTAATCTTTGATAGTTATTGTTGGTTTGCTTGTGGTTTCTTTTTTCCTGTCTTTTAGTTTTTCATCATTGCCCAAAAAGAAAGGCCATTGTTTGTGTCATTTCTCATTTTGATTCTCTCAAATCAAACACAGTCTTCGCTGTCAAGGAGGATCTGTGCTCTCAGTGGCTCTAATGAAACAAATGTTCTCCCAGCCAAGTTCTATCCAGAGATCCCCCTTTTGTTCCCTTCTCTGGAGCTGCAGCAGCAATATCTGTGTGCAGAGCTGGGGGCAGGGCAGGGCTGGCACAGCAGCTCTGCTCCTGCTGGCCGCACCATTCCTGATCCAGGCCAGGAGCCATTGGCCTTCTTGGCCCCCTGGGCACACTGCTGCCTCATGTCCAGCCTGCTGTCCAGCACTGCCCCAGGTCCCTTTCTGCCTGGCCATTGTCCAGCCACTCTGTCCCCAGCCTGGAGCACTGCAGGGCTTGTTGTGGCCAAAGTGCAGGAGCCGGCCCTTGGTCTTGTTCAAGCTGCCATGGTTGGATTTGGGCCCTGGATGCAGCCTGTGCAGGGCCCTGTGCAGAGCCCTCCTGCCCTCCAGCAGATCCACACTCCCAGCTGCAGGAGAGATGGCCAAGGGCTGGGCAGGGCTGGCAGGGCCACAGGCACCCAGGCCTTTGTCCCCTGGGCTCTGCCACTGCCTCTGCAGGCCCCACAGAAGGAACTTTCCTTGCAGGAAAGCCTGCACTTGGCTTCTGCCTGGCCCCTCCCTCAGCAGCCTGGCAGGCCTTGCAGCTTTAGGACATTTGTCCTTGCTGCCCCTGCCATCCCCCTGCCCCACCAACAGCCCCCAGCCAGCCGCGAGGGACAGGCCCTGCTGTGCCAGGCCTGGGCTCAGGCCTTGGCCTTTCTGCTCCCTCCAGCCAGCCCAGGCCTTGCTCAGCATTGCAGTCCCTGCTCACAGCCTTGGCCTCCCTGCAATCCTGGCCTCAAGGAGCTGCTCTCACCAGTGCCTGGGCAGCCTTTGGCACTCCCTGCCCTCCCTGGGGCCCAGGGATGCTCCAAGGCAATTGGGGTTTTGCTTCTGACTCCTTCAGCAGCTTCTTCAAACTTCTCTCAGTGCCGGGGGGTCCTGGACTCAGCCCCAAATCCAGTGTGGGGCTGATGAATATACAGAAAGCCCTCAGGAGCTCTTTGTCTTTCTTCAATTACCTTTGAGTCTCCAATGTTTGTGCAGCTGGCTGGAGTCAATTTGGCGTCCTGTGAAGGAGGGAGATTTCAAAGTGAATCTCATGATTTTTGGTTTTTAAACACATGAGTTGGTTTAAAATTTTCAGTTCATTGAAGATGTGACCGAAGGATTCTCCTAGTGATCTTGATGCTGAATTTTTCTTTAGAAGGTCTGGACATGAAGAAGAATGAGCCCCTTGCGGGCTGATCCTGTTTGGACAAGCTGCTCCTCACCCCAACCTCACCATGTCTGACATTGCCCACCTGGCACTGACATCCCTGTGCCCTGCAGCACAACCTTGTCCCCTGAGCTCTGCAGCTGCCTGTCCCAGCCCATTGCACCATGTCCCACCTGCTCTCCTCAGGCCTCGGCCTGCACACAGGCCCAGGAGAAGTTTTCCTCTTGGTGAGGAAAGAATGGAAAAGCCTGAGCATGTTTCCTAAACAACAAAGGCCACTCAGGAACCACATGCTCAGGACAGGCTGCCTGGAATGATGTCACCTTTCTACCAGGGACAGTGTCACCAGAAATGAGCTCTGTGAGCAGAATTCTCTGAGTCTTTCAGCTGAATTCTCTGTCCCTGTCCTGGGACTCCGTTGCTGGGTCCATCCTCAGCTTGAACCCTTCTTTGGAATGCAGACAGAGGTTCCCAGGTGTGTAAAGTAAGCGTTGCTCAATGTTGGTGCAAAGCTTTTGTGTTCCTCCTGGAACCAAGGAGACTCCTGAGACACTGCAAGGCCTTGTTTCACCAAGGGTCCACTGTGACACAGCGGGGGCTCATGGAATCAAGGAGACAATTGTGACAGTACAGACCCTCCTAGAAACAAGTCTCTGTTGTGGCAGTCATGGAATCAAAGCGACATTGGTGACACAGCCAGGCCCTGTGGAACCAATGGTCCATTGTTACCCTGCAGAGTCAAGAAGAACATGGTGACACCACAGAACCTGATGGAACCAAGGGTCTTTTGTGGCACAGCAGGGCCTCCTTGGAACCCAGGGGACCATTGTGACAAGGCAGGGCCTAATGGAACCATGGAGACCATTGTGACACTAAGGAAACTCATGGAACAACGGTGACCATTGGGATGCTGTGGAACCTCGCAGAACCAAGGGTCCATTGTGACATTGTGGTGCCTCCTGGAATCCAACATTGTGAAACTTGGAGGCCTAATGGAACAAGAGTTTCTATTGTGACACTGCAGAACCTCATGGAATCAAGGTGACCATGTTACACTACAGAAGCTCATGTAACCAAGGGGCCAATGTGACACTGCAGAACCAAGGAAACTGTTCTTGACAGTATGAAAACTCATGGAATGAAAAGTCCAGTGTGACATGACAGAACCCCATGGACCCAAGGGTCCATTGTGACTCTCTAAGGCCTCAGGGAATAGAGGGTCCATTGTGATACAGCAGGGCCTTGTGGAACCAAGGGTGTATTGAGGCAGAGCTGGGCTTTGCTGGAACTAAAGAAACCCCTGCTCAAATCAGGGTAACTCCTAGAACCAAGGAGTCCATTGGTACAGCATAAAACCTATGGAACCAAGGGGCCATTGGGACAAAGCAGGGCCTCATGGAACTAAGGGGACATTCTGACCCATTGGGACTGCACGGAAGGAATTGTCCATGATGACAATGGGGATCCAAGGAGACCATGGAGACACTACGGAACTTCATGGATCCAAGGGGCCATTGTGACACCAAAGAACTTCATGGAACCCAGGGTCCATTGTGACATAGCAAGGCCTTATTGGAACAAAGGAACCATTAGGTGTTACTTCTGGTTGCTTCCTTTTGGTTTCTGTCAGTCATGGCTTTTACAAGGTCAAAACCTGCGGTTGGTGTAAGTGTATGTGACCAAGTGGAGCCCTCCAAAAAGGATGTGTCTGCACAGACCCATTCCTGCCTTGAGTGTTTGAACTTATTGGTGGCTTCAGGGGCTGCAGTGGGTGAGGCCTGCCTAAGGTGTAAACAGGTGAAGGAGCTCCTTTCGCTGGGGGCTGAGCTCAGGGATGAAGTTGAAAGATGAAGGAGGATCAGGGAAAGTGAAAGGGAAATAGACTGGTTGAGCTCAACCCTTCCATTTTTAAGGGAGCTCTCTGACCGAGAGTCTGAAGACTCCTGTGCCTCCCACTCTCAGGCAATAGAAGGGCACCTGGTAGATGAAGAGGAGTGGAAATGGGTCCCCAAATAAAAAAACATAATATATAAAAGAAAAATTAAAGTATAATAAACTATCCTTAAAAACAAAACCAATCATTCTGAACTTGTTAAGTAAAAATAATAAAAAATATGTCTAAAATATTTTTTAAAGGTCTGTTTTTCTAAAAATAATAAAAAAAAAACATATTGTCTTCATTTGGAAAGACAGGTATCTGCCAGGGAAAGCTGGAGTTTCCCTTAGAATGGGGAATGTAAACCCCTCACCCCCACCAAATTATAATTTTGCAATCAAGGGCTTTCAGGCAGAAATTTGGGAATAGGAATAACAGTTCTTTACTAGGAATACTAACAATACAAATGTAGTAGAAAAAACAAAACCACCCAACCAAACCAGCGAACAAACAACAATTTTGGAAAACCCTGACAGAGTCAGAGCTACAACCTGACACTCTGTTTGTCAGGGTGTTGGAAGCAGTCCAAAGGTGAGTCCTCCTGGAGTGGCAGATGTGGTTCTAGTGGAGTAGAGATGATCCTGTAGAACAAGAGTCCATTGATGGTGAGAAGGGGTCCAGTCTTCCTCCAGGAATTGGGTGAAGCTGGATACCTGGTGTTCCTGTGTCTCAGTTTTATCCAGGTAGGAATGGTTGGCTCCCCCCACTGGGTGGAGCATCTCACTATAGAATGATGTCATATGGATAGTCTATTTTGGGGATGTGTGCTGTTAGAGGTGTCTTAATGTTCCATTAGCAGAAAATATTCCCCTGGAGGGAGGACAGGAGCTGAAAGAGATAAGAAACAATGCCCCACCTGGCTGGAACAGTTGGCCCATTATCAAAAGGCACCCACCCTCCCCCTCCTCCCAGAGTTACAAGAGATAAAGATAAAACATTTCCCCAACTGCTTTTAACAAATTAATTAGAATACAGACCCCTGGCTCCACAACCCAAAACAGAGTGGCATTGAGTGGTTTTGAGGTGACAGATCAAACCCTCTCATCTCTCTGAGTGCCAAGAAATGGAGACAACTACACCAAATAACCCCCAAACCTCCAAATCCTCCCTGAATCCCAGATTCCCCCTAAACACTAGTAAAAAGTGAGGCTTTAGATGCCTTTGATGAATTTGTTGATTTTTTACCCCAATTTTCTCTGTTTTAAAGGAATGAAGATGAATCAAAAGAATATTAGGGACCACCAGACCAAAAGACCACCAGGCAACTCCCTTCCCAACGCAGATCACTGGGAATGTGGGTCACCAGGACTCTGCCCAGTGTGGGTCCTCTTAAACAAGATGATGTTGGAGCAGGGCAGGAAGCCCTTCCCACAGTCGGGGCACTGGCAGGGCTTCCCTTACCAGTGCCTCTGTTGGTGTCTGTTAAAGTGAGAGCTCCTGGACAGGCTCTTCCCACAAGTGGGACACTCGTAGGGCCATTGCCTGGTTTCAATCCTCTGGTGGCAGATCAGACGGGAGCTTCTGCTGAAGATCATCCCTCATTCCCCACACTGGTAGGTCCTCTCCATGGTGTGGATGTGCCGGTGGGTGATGAGGTGGGAGTTGTGCTTGAAGCCCATGCAGCACTCGGGGCAGTGGGAAGGGCCTCTCGTCTGTGTGAATCTGCTGGTGTTCAAGGACATCTGAGTTGGTCTGAAACCTCTTCCCACACTTGGGACACTCGTAGGGCCTCTCCCCGGTGTGGATGCGTTGGTGGGTGACGAGGTCAGAGCTCCAGCTGAAGCTTTTCCCACATTCCCCACACTTGTAGGGCCGTTCATTGGTGTGGGTCATCTGGTGATGGATCGGGGTGTTTTTCCGGCTGAAGCTCTTCCCACACTCCAATCACTTGTGGGACTTCTCTCCATCATGGACCACCAGCTCCGAGCCCGAGCTGTAGCTCTGTCCATCTTCCTGGCACAGGCTGGGTTTTTTCTCCTCAGAGCACCCTGGGATGGGTTTGGAGCCTCTCCTGGTGCGAGATCTCCAGGGCTTTTCCTCCCCATTGGATTCCTGTGCTCAAAACAGCCTCTTCCATGATGTCCTGCCCTGGGGATTTGTCCTCCCTGGTCTCCATCCTCAGCTCCTTGTCTGGGGGAGGAAAGACAAGGAGAGGATGGGATTTGTCTCTGTGCCAGAGGGAAGGGAAAGGAGATCCCCTCAGTGCATCCCCGGCAGGACGGAGTTGGCAGTGGGGTTCTCCTGCGGACTGGGGCCAGGCTGGGCTGGGAGATGGAGCAGGAGAGAGGGGGAAAGGGGCACTGACTTCCTCCTCACCTGCCTGGCTGACCTGGGGCATTTTCCTCTTCCTCGCAGCGTCCTCCTTCATCTGGCCAAGGTTTGGGAATGGGAAAACCTAGTTTGAGGGAAAAACAAGGGATGAGCATGTTGAGTTTGAAGGTTCCTCTGCCCAAGTCCATCTCTAGAAGTCACTGGCCACCTGGGGTCCATAAAAACCATCCAAAAACCAAGATCCAGCCCTGAAAATGCCTTCCAGCAGTTTGCTGTCTCTGGTCTCTCCCCTTTTGTGTTTGAGGCTATCCCATCTGTCCCAGATGCTGGGGGTCACACTTGTACTGTGGGTTCCTTGTGTACTTGGTCCCTGCCCTCCCCAGGCTGCTGAGAGTTCCAGGAACACAAAAAGCTCCCCCCTGTTCCTACCTCCCCACTTAAGGATGCTGGTGGTTTTGGAGTCCCCGTGTCCCTTCTCCCCTTTCTCTTTGCTTCAGGGTGCAGGGGGTCCAAGGACTCCCCTCTGCACCTCGCCAGGCTGTTGAGAGTCCCACCAGTTGTGTTGCTCCCCTCTCTCTGGGAACCCCACTTTGGGGTCCTGGGGGACACAGTGCTCTGCTCCTCCAGGCTGCCTCTGCCAGCAGTTGCCACTGGGACCCGCCAATGTCCTCCCAAGGGGCATTTTTTGCTCAGCTTTGGAGCTCTTCATTCTCCAAGCATCCCACCCCCCATAAAAACCCAACTCAGTGAGCCCCCTGGATATCTCGGCCAAGCTCCCCATCTTGGTTTCGAAAGACAGATGCCTGCTGAGGAAGGCAGGAGCTTTGCCTGAAATGGAAAATATAAACCCCCTCCCTCTGAATTATAATTTTGAAATTACTGGGCTCTCAGGCAAATATATGGGAATAGAAATAACAGTTCCTATTAGGAAGAAAATTAAACTAAAAATGCAGTAGTAAAAAAACAAACCCAAACCACTAACAGAGTCAGAATACAACCTGACACCCGGTTAGTCAGGGTGTTGGTAGCAGTCCAATCCAATCGTGGCTGCAGTCCTGCTGGAGTGACAGAAGGGGTTCTGTTGAAGCAATGATCTTGTAGAAAAGTGGTGTTTTCCTCTGCAGGTCCAGTGGTGGTGTAGATGAGTCTGGTCTTCCTCTGGGAATCCAGTGGAAACAGGCTGCTTCTGGTGTGTTCAATCTCAGATTATATCCAGGTAGGAATGCTTGGCTCCTCCCTGTGGGTGGAGCATCTGACAATGGGATGATGTAATTTTATCAGTCTTGCAGTGAGACACAATGGCCCATTAACAGAAGATATCTCCCTGGAGGGAGGAGGTGTTGTGGAAGAGATAAAGAACATTGCCCCACTTGGTTTTATCAACTGGCCCATTAACAGAAGATATCCCCCCCGGAGATATGAGGGATGGGTCATGTTAGAGATAAAGAACACTGCCCCACCTGGTTTTAACAGATGGTACTAGAATACAAACTTTTGGTTACATCTTGCTTTGCAACCGAAGACAATTAGTCAAATGCATATTCAGGAAGATTATACATATTTAAATACTCCTTTGAGTGCACGTTTTCCAGCAGTTCTTTAGCTTAATTCAACCCCAGACCTTACCTTGCTAAAGTACGTGCCACAGCGCAGATGTGATTTTGAGACTTATGTTTTATTTCCTCTTCAGGCCACCTGGTCTGTGGTTTGACAGTTATTGATCACCAAGGGGTCAGTGGTGGATTCCTCCTGGCTCCTGGCTCTTCCGGTGTTGTTTGCCCCGTTCTTTTCAAGGTTATCTTATCATCCAGATATTTTAACCATTTTTACTTTTAGTCAACATTAGCTATTTTACTATTGTCAGTCAGTTACAGAAATAAAGGCATGAGTCATTATTTCACAACCATAGTCACTTCTGCAAAACTTAATGTTACAATGCACTGCACATTTTAATATTTTAATATTAATATGTCTATTTAATAATTTAATTTACATGTCTATTTATAGTTTTATAATATACTCTATTTTAATATTTTGTGAAACCCTAAACTATAATATCTTTATCACACTGAAATATGCAATCTATACAGAGATTAGGGTATTAACCATAAAAGGATGACAAATTATACTATATCAAAAGCACTTTAAAAGAGATTACAAACTGTACTGTATCAAAATAATTTGCAAAAACCAATATATAACAGCGAAAGCCACAAACTACACAGTTATTTCTAACAGGTCTCCTGACCTAACAGAACGCCAGGACTGTGTGAAATTATCATATTTTAGTAATTGCAATTATGCACACTAAGAGTACTGAGGATACATGAAAGATACGTAAAAGAAAAGGCAAAATATCATCTTGACAGTTTAAGACTCTCTTGGGTTAAAAATTCATATAAAGGTGTGGCCAAATCAGAAAAATCCACAATCTGTGCTCTGCAGTATTCTACCAACCCCAAAAACTGCCGTAAATCCTTCTTTTTTTGGTCTGGGCTAATGGTACTTGTCAAATTCCTTGTATTCTTTCTGGTTTGATGTACCATAATCCTCCACTCAAAATGTTTCCCAGACATTTTCCCAAATGTTCCCAGATATTTCACCTTTTTCTCTACCAACTGCGCCTCCTTTTCAGACATTCCAAGTCCCCTTTTTAGCAAGGAAATTAGGCAGCTTCACCAAAGAAAAGCCTCTTCAGCCACCTTTTCCTGCTCCCCTGATAAAAGCAAATCTAATTCAAATTCTAATTCAAAATCTAATTCTAATTCTAAATGCAACAACCAAATTCCCAAGGGTGGGGTCAAATCTCTTCGTATTTTCTCTGTCATTTCTTACCATTATTAATTTGCGTTCCCACTTCAGCCATTAAATCCCTTCCCAGTAAATTACACTCAAAATTAGGAACAAAGAGGAATTTGTGCATTTCAAACCATTCCCCCACCTCTACTAAAGTGCACTCACTCATCCTTTCCACTCCCCCCCTTGAATAAGAACAGATCTTTTTGACAACTTTCCCTCCTTAGAGATAAAATTTAAGATTTAAGGATAAAAATGTAACAATCCATCTCCATTATCCTCTGGACTTCTGTTGGTCCATGATCCCATTGTTTCCCCTGTCTGCTTCTCTCTCTCCTCTTTTCTCTTTCTTCCACACAAACCTAATGTCTTACTTTGAAACACAGGTATCTGCCAGGGAATGAAACGGAGCCTCCCTTGGAAATGAGAATGCAAACCCCTTCCCTCCAAATTATTATTTTGAAATTAAAGGGCTCTGTGATGGTTTTAGTACTTACCTTTGTGTGGGATATGACTTGGAGGAAGTAAAAAGCAAAACAGGCCTAAAACTCAAGAGTTATAAAGATGGTTTATTCACACACACTAAAAGAAGTGAAAATTAAAATGAAACTTCAAAACACTCTTCCCCTCCCCCACTAATGTTTTCTGTGTACAAACAACATAAGGAGACAACCTGTGATTTTCAGTCAGTTTCTCCATTTAAGCATGATCTTTCATCACTTTGGGAGAGGAGTCTCTCTCAGTGTCCCATGGATCCCAGTGACAAATTAAAACAGTTCTCTTGTGGGTTTGAACTGTCACAAAAACTGTTGCCCAGTAAACTCTGCTTCCATGACCCCTCCCATTAGCAGTTTCCCAAGCTGCCCATGGGTCATGTACTCAAACACACCTCAGACTGAGGTGTCACTTTATAAAGCTGAACCACTTCAAAGGCAAAGGATTCTTCATTTCAGGGAACAGAGATATCTTCTCACTTCTTTGCTGCACACAGACGGCTTCTCATCTCTCTCTCTGTTCAAGCATCTCATCAAATCAATTTCCCTTAGTCCATCACAAACAACTTTGCTCAAAAAACCACACATAAATTTAAACAATCACCTACCCAAATGGATATCTTTCCACGGTTTAAATGAATAATTTAGTTCAGTCTCCATGGTTTACATCCAGAGAAGTCCAGTCAAAAACGTCCACTTCCTCAATCCCTTCTTCCAATAATCTTTATCAGTTCTTTCACTGACTCTGTACCATGCTGTCTCTTTATGTCTTAAATCACTCTGTCCTTCCTCTCTCACTCAGGGAAAGGACTGGAGTTCCTGAAAGCTTCATCTTGTGTTAAGAAAGAGTTAAATCTGGCCCAGGTCATTTCTCCCTCAGCCCCTGATTCAAAAGGGTGTCAAGTTTCAAGGCAAATGATGATGTTGGGGGAGGAGGAGAAACATGCTCAGGAATGCTGATGAATTTTCTTTTTCCCACCCCCTGCTCTCATCCCTGGACCCAAACTCAAGGTTGCTTCCTGGGGCCTGGGGGGAGGGAGAGGGAGGAGGAATCCCAATCCCATCCTCCCCCGGCCATCATCGGCACCAGCAACCAGGGCCTGGGGCACGGCCCGGCCAGGCCCGGCTGCCGTGGGGACCCGAGCTGCAGCCTCCCTCTTTTTTCCCAGCAGGAGCCGTGGAGCCTGGCCAGGCCTGGGGCCGGCTTCCCCCCTCCCTGTCCCAGCAGGAGAGGGCAGGGGGCCGGGGTGGGAATGGCCGGCCCTGGCCGGCTCAGGCCGTTCTGACAGAATGACCAGAGCCGATGTTACCTGTTCAGCTGCCCCAAAGGAAAGAGAAAGGGCAGTCCCTGGGAACCTCTGGTATTCAACTCTCCAATGTTCACATAGACATACCTCTTTCTAATTGGTTTGTCAAGTTATAAGTTCCTGAACAATCACTTCCTGGACAAACTACCACAGGCTCTCAGGCAAAGATGTGGGGGTAGGAGTAGCAGTTCTTTACTAGTATGTATAACAAGGCAAACAGAACAACAACTGCAGCATTTAAAACAAAAACAGAACCAGGAACCTCGAGGGGCTTTGCTTCACAAAGCCTGGGGCAGTCTGATCTCGATACCCCTGCAGGACTCAGAGGAGCACCAAGCTGGAATGGCAGGAATGAGCAGAAATCCCAGGCTGGTGGATGAGAAGTATCAGAAGCTCCTCAGTGGTAGCTGGAAGTGCAGGACATCCCAGAGGGCAGAGGGTGTGAGGCTACAGCGTAGCAAAAAAACCCAGAGCACTGCTGAAGAATGGCAGTGGCAGGACAGGCCCAGTCCAGCTCCAGCAGGGCAGGAGAAGGAGAGCTCAGAATTCCTGAACACACAAGGAGATGGTGGTAGATCCCTAGGACTGGACTTGGGTGGTGACAGTGATCGCCTCCCACAGCAAGCAACAGCCTGGCCATCCTCCCTTGGATGCTGAGAGCAAGAGAGAGAGAAGCTGCCCCCAGCCCCATCCTTTTTCTACCCCCCAAAACTTGCTGTATCTTCCCCCTCCAAGAGAAACTCCCAGAGACAAAAGAAGTATAGCCAGGTGCTACAACTCCTCTCCTTTGGCCCCTTTGTTCTGCTTAAGTACCTGTAAGTACCCAGTAGTTAGTTTCCTAGCAATTTATGGGAAAAAAATCTGTAACTAAAAAAGAAACAAATCTAACCCCCAACACCTAACTTTACACCTTTCCTCACAGTTTTCTTCCTGAATTTCCCAACTCTGGGGAACTGGCTCCCTTCTTCAGCACAAGAGATGTCCCTCGTAATTCTCTTCTTGTCCTCAGGCATTCTCCTCTTACTTTCTCTGCTCCTTCATCATCTCTCAAGTTACTTATCCCTGTTCTTTTCAGTCTAACACCACCCCCAGCCCTGGGGGATTCTAAACCCAACCCGGAGCTCAATCCTGGGGACTCCAACCCTGGGGGATTCTAATCCCACCCATGGGTGTTGAGTTTAGGGGGTCTTCATAGAAGACTGGAAAAGCTGCATAGTTGTAAAAGTCATTGATTGCACGACTAAATCAGTCTTGAAGGTGAAGAGTTCAAAGGATAACAACCTGTGCTATTATACAAAGCTGTTGGGGATAAAGTCCCCGTGTCCCAAGCAGAAGCAGCAGCAGCAGCATCTCTCCATGATCTATCTGTGACTCTTTGTATTCTCTAAGCAGTACTTTTTTATTCTATTTTTACCCAGTCAGCTACAAACACAATTCTACTGCTGTCTTCCCAGACCTATCCAGGCCTAACATTGTTGTGTGAAAGTGGCTGCAATTTCTTACACAAATTCCACGTGCACAGTTCTATCTGTTCTATCTAGGAATGCTAGCAATGCTACATTAGGTTTTCATTATGTCTAGGACTCAGTTAACTTTGTAGAAGGTAAGGCTACTGAACTTTAAACTAGGCTTTAGGGCTTCTCTTATTAATACAGTGTCTTCTTTGCTTAAAGAGCTTAAGATATTCTGTACTTATTTAAAACTAACTTACATTTTTACCTCCTGTTTGGGTGAATTTATGTATTTCAGTTTCTCTGAAGGTTGGAATTCAGTGCTCACATTTCTGAGTACTTCTGAGCCCGTATGAATGGGGCCCAGAGGGATTTGCATCGCAACACCTGGGGGTTCAACCCCAACCCTGGTGCCTCTAACCCCAACCCTGGGAACACAAACTCAAACCCTGGTGAACCCAAACCCCAAGCCTGGGGGACTCCAGCCCTGGAGACTCCAACCCCAACCCTGGCGCCTCTAACCCCAACCCTAAGGCCTCCAAGTCCTGGGGGACTCCAGCCCTGGGGGGCTGTAAACCTGCTCAGGGCAGGCTGCTCTGGGCAGGGGCCCCACGGCCTCAGCCCCTCTGCAGGGCACAGCAGCAGCTGCAGCTCAGAGAGGTGTTATGAATTTAGAGAGCCAATTTCATAGAAAGCGATTTATTTGCCAGCGAAAATTTCGGACAGAGAAATCGACAAAGCCAACGACCAAGGAAACAGTGCCAGCACTGGGTGAAACCACGAGTGCAGCCTCTGCCACGTTACACTGCCCCTGGTTTCACCAAGGACTGGGCTCATGCCAGCTGGTTTTATACCTTTGCTGGCTGAGCTTCCCTGAGTCCAAGATTCTAGAAGTTCTTTTGTCCCTTGGTGCCTTCCTTGATGAAATTTGGAAAGCAGGGTCCAGTTTTCTGAAAAGATTTCCTGGGTGGGGAGGGCTCCTGAATGTTCCTAATGGCCCAGATAAGAGATCATCTCAGGGCCATTAGTCCTTTATGGGGTGCTGAGCGTCCTTGTCCCTGTCTTCCTCCACCTTCTATTGGTATTGTAATTCCTTTGTTTCCTTCTCTGGAGACAGGAAGAGCCCCTTGCGAAATTTCCAAGCCCTGTGCCCTGCTTGGAGGGTGTAGTATATATTAATTCATGTTCCTGGAATATAATAATAGACTAATTTAGGTGATATTAGTAGAGGTGGGAGGAAGGTGCATTCCCTATAGTGGATGTCTTGGAGGCTGTCAGCTCAAGCAGGAACTGAATAGTAACCTCACAAGAAACTCTTTTACATATTCCTTGTGTATGTTGGTTCATGTTCACAAATTATATTTTATACATGTAGTATTCACTGTTACGGGTGATGGTAAATTAGACAATTTTTAAGAGAGTTAGGAAAAATTCTTTGCAGCACAGAAAGCTACCCGGAGCCAAGAAAGAGACAAAGGAATTAACATAGCAATACAGACAGCAGAACCCTGAAAACAGGTGCAGCTGAGATCTGATAAGAACTGATAGCCCTAGAGAATGGATCCGGCCAAGTCATCAAGAGATTCTGGGAAGCACCTAAACCCAACCCTGCTGGCTGAGCACTGCTGAGATTCTATCAGCAAAAACCATCGAGGGACAAAGAAGCTATAGAAATTCAGAACAAAACTGTAGCACCAACCTTTAGAGATTCTTTGCTTCCCTCCATAGCTGGACTTTGTAACATGTTCAAGCTTGTACCTGGACTTTCCAACATGTTTAAACATGTTCAGTGAGCAAAGAGTATAAGACTGGCAGACAGGGGCGCAGAGCCCTGTGAGACCTGGGGGTGAGGTGTTGTGGGACACTTCACAGAGGTCTCACCCAGTGCTGGCACTGCCAATTTCCCCGCTCCACTGACTCAGGTCGATTTGGGTATTGGCTTTGTCAATTTTCGCGCTTGTGGCTTTTTCACTGGCAATCTGGCAATAAATTCTTTTTTATTATAATTGGCTATATTCATTTATAACAGGGGGGCTTTTGGGCTTTCTCAGAAAAATACATCTTTTATTCTCTGCTTATAACAACAACATTATGAAAACATGAATTATCATCCACCACAGAGGGCTCAGCCCCAGCCATGGGCAAGGTGCTGAACCAAGGCAAAAGGAGGCTCCCTGGGTGCCCTGCTCCCCTCTCCCTCAGCTCCTGAGAGCTCTGCAGCCCCTGCTGCCATCCCATCTGCCCAGGCCAGCACAGCAGCCCCAGCCTTGGGGCCCTCAGGAGCTGCTCCTGCTGCAGGCCCAGGGCCCATCCCAAAGCTGGGGCAGCCAGAAAGCTGTGCCCATTGCTGTTCATTGCTGCTCTGATGAGGATGGATCCTCAGCCCCTTGGAGGTTGCTGATTAATTTTTGTACTCCCTAGGCCTCTTTTTTCTTGTGCTCTTCTGTTCAGGAATTCATTGAGAAAAGCTCCTAAATGTTTGTTCAAAACACCCAAACAAAAAAAGACACCAGGAATAATTTAAGTTTTCAATTCTTCTGTGGTCAATTAGACCGATTTCAGAGGTGTACACAATGTGAATATGCTATATTAGAAAACAGTGAAGAGAGAATTGTTTATCCTGTGAAGTTTTCTTTTCCTGATTATAGATTGTTATCAGAAATGTCCAATTACTATTGACTCCAGGCACCTTCTAATGCAGTCTGAATAGATATGAAAGTCAAGACCCTTCATGGCTGACAATCAATCAGACTGGGCGTGTTCTTGAGAGAGCCTGGGCAAGGAGCCTGGAGTGCTTTCTCTAGGTTGCAATGCAAGATGTAACCAAATGTGTGTATTCCATTGCCATCTGTTAAAACCAGGTGGGGCAGTGTTCTTTATCTCTTACATGACCCATCCCTCATATCTCTGTGGGGATATCTTCTGTTTATGGGCCAGTTGATAAAACCAAGTGGGGCAATGTTCTTTATCTCTTCCACAACAGATCCTCCCTCCAGGGAGATATCTTCTGTTAATGGGCCATTGTGTCTCACTGCAGGACTGATAAAATTACATCATCCCATTGTCAGATGCTCCACCCACAGGGAAGAGCCAAGCATTCCTACCTGGATATAATCTGAGACTGAACATACCAGAAGCAGCCTGTTTCCACTGGATTCCCAGAGGAAGACCAGACTCATCGACACCACCACTGGACCTTCCGAGGAAAACTACACCCTTCTACAAGATCATAGCTTCAACAGAACCACATCTGTCACTCCAGGAGGGCTGCAGCCACGATTGGATTGGACTGCTACCAACACCCTGACTAACCGGGTGTCAGGTTGTATTCTGACTCTGTTAGTGGTTTGGGTTTGTTTCTTTACTACTGCATTTTTAGTTTAATTTTCTTCCTAATAGGAACTGTTATTTCTATTCCCATATCTTTGCCTGAGAGCCCGTTAATTTCAAAATTATAATTCAGAGGGAGGGGGTTTATATTTTCCATTTCAGGCAAGGCTCCTGCCTTCCTTAGCAGACACCTGTCTTTCCAAACCAAGATGGGGAGCTTGGCTGAGATATCCAGGGGGGTCCCTGAGTTGGGTTTTTATGGGGGGGGGGGGGTGATTCTTGGAAAATGAAGAGCTCCAAAGCTGAGCAAAAAATTTCCCTTGGGAGGACATTGGGGGGTCCCAGTGGCAGCTGCTGGCAGAAGCTGCCTGGAGGAGCAGAATCCCTGTGTCCCCCACGACCCCAAAGTGGGGCTTTCAGAGAGGGGGGAGTAACACGATTGGCAGGACCCTCAACAGCCTGGAGAGGGGCAGGGGGGACTCCTTGGATACCCTGCACCCTGAAGCAGAGAAGAAGGAGAGAAGGGACCCAGGGACCCCAAAACCCCCCAGGATCCCTAAGGGGAGAGGTTAAAAAGGGGGGAGGTTTTCAGATTCCTTCTGACTCCCAGCAGCCTGGGTAAGGCGGGGACTGAGTAGATGAGGGACCCCCAGTATAAGTGTCACCCCCAGCAGCTTGGGGAGGACAGAGGGGAACCCCTGAACACCAAAAGGGAATGAGACCAGAGATGGGGAACTCTTGGGAGGCATTTTCAGGGCTGAATCTTGGTGTTTGGAAGGTTTCTATGGAGCCCAAATGCCTGGTGCCTTCTAGAGATGGACTTGGGCAGAGGGACCTTCAAACCCAATGTGCTCATCCCTAGTTTGTCCCCAAACCAGGATTGTCATTCCCAAACCCTGGCTGGATGGAGAAGGCTGTGAGGAAGAGGAAGATGCCCCAGGACAGCCAGGCAGGTGAGGAGGAAGTCCCTGCCCCTTTCCCCCTCTCTCCTGCTCCATCTCCCAGCCATGCCTGGCCCCCGGCTGCAGGACAACCCCGCTGCCAACTCCATCCTGCCAGGGATGAACTGGGGGGATCTCCTTCCCCTTCCCTCTGGCATGGGGGCAAATCCCATCCTCTCCTTGTCCTTCCTCCCCCAGACAAGAAGCTGAGGATGGAGACCAGGGAGGACAAATCCCCACTGCAGAACTTTGTGGAAGAGGCCGTTTTGAGCGGCTTCGTGGCACAGGAATCCAATGGGGAGGGAAAGCCCTGGAGATCCCACAGGAGGAGGGGCTCCAAACCCATCCCAGGATGCTCAGAGCAAGAAGGACCCCGCCTGTGCCAAGAAGGTGGACAGAGCTTCAGTCGAGGCTCTGAGCTGGTGGTCCATGAGCAGCCTCATGATGGGGAGAAGCCCCACAAGTGCTTGGAGTGTGGGAAGAGCTTCCGCTGCAACTCCGCCTTGATCCGCCACCAGCGCATTCACACCGGGGAGAAGCCCTACGAGTGTCGTGAGTGTGGGAAGAGGTGTCAGAACAGCTCCACCCTCACTGTCCACCAGCGCATCCACACCGGGGAGAGGCCCTACGAGTGTCCTCAGTGTGGGAAGAGGTTTCAGACCAGCTCCCATCTCATTGTGCACTGGCGCATCCACACCAAGGAACGGCCCTACAAGTGTGAGCAATGTGGGAAGAGCTTCATCCGGAGGACCCACTTGATCTGCCACCAGAAGATCCATGCTGAGGAAAGGCCATACAAGTGTGGGGAATGTGGGAAGGGCTTCATCCAGAGGTCCCAAATGATCATCCACCAAAAGATCCACACCAGGGAGAGGGCCTGTGAGTATCCCAAGTGTGGGAAGAAGTTTCAGACCAACTCAGATGTCCTTGAGCACCAGCAGATTCACACAGAGGAGAGGCCCTTCCCACTGCCCCAGCTGCAGGAAGGACTTCAAGCACAACTCCCACCTCATCACCCACTGGCGCATCCACACCAGGGAGAGGCCCTGCCAGTGTGGGGAATGAGGGATGAGCTTCAGTTGGAGCCCCAGCCTGATCTGCCACCAGAGGATCCACACCAGGGAGAGGCTCTACCAGTGTGGGGAATGAGGGATGAGCTTCAGCTGGAGCCCCAGCCTGATCTGCCACCAGAGGATCCACACCAGGGAGAGGCTCTACCAGTGTGGGGAATGAGGGATGAGCTTCAGCTGGAGCCCCAGCCTGATCTGCCACCAGAGGATCCACACCAGGGAGAGGCTCTACCAGTGTGGGGAATGAGGGATGAGCTTCAGCTGGAGCTCCAGCCTGATCTGCCACCAGAGGATCCAGACCCGCTGGCAATGGCCATACGAATGTCCTGCTTGTGGGAAGAGCCTGTCCAGGAGCTCTCACTTTAACAGACACCAACAAAGGCACCGGTAATGGAAGCCCTGTGAGTGCCCCGACTGTGGGAAGGGGTTCCTGCACTGCTCCAACATCATCCTGTTTAAGAGGACCCACACTGGGCAGAGTCCTGGTGACCCACATTCCCAGTGATCTGAGTTGGGAATGGAGTTGCCTGGTGGTCTTTTGGTCTGGTGGTCCCTAATATTCTTTTGATTCATCTTCATTCCTTTAAAACAGAGCAAATTGGGAAAAAAAATCAACAAATTCATCAAAGGCATCTAAAGCCTCACTTTTTACTAGTGTTTAGGGTAAATCTGGGATTCAGGGAGGATTTGGAGGTTTTGGGGATATTTGGTGTAGTTGTCTCCATTTCTTGGCACTCAAAGAGACGAGAGGGTTTGATCTGTCACCTCAAAACCACTCAATTCCACTGTGTCTTGGGTTGTGGAGCCAGGGGTCTGTATTCTATTTCACTGTTAAAAGCAGTTGGGGAGATGTTTTTTCTTTATCTCTTGTAACTCTAGGAGGAGGGGGGGGCAGGTGCCTTTTGATAATGGGCCAACTGTTCCAGCCAGGTGGGGCATTGTTTCTTATCTCTTTCAGCTCCTGTCCTCCCTCCAGGGGAATATTTTCTGCTAATGGACCATTAAGACACCCCTAAAAGCACACATCCCCAAAATAGACTATCCACATGACATCATTCTATTGTGAGATGCTCCACCCAGTGGGGGGAGCCAACCATTCCTACCTGGATAAAACTGAGACACAGGAACACCAGGTATCCAGCTTCACCCAGCTCCTGGAGGAAGACTGGACCCCTTCTCACCACCACTGGACCCTTGTTCTGCAGGATCATCTCTACTCCACTAGAACCACATCTGCCACTCCAGGAGGACTCACCTTTGAAGTGCTTCCAACACCCTGACAAACAGGGAGTCAGGTTGTAGCTTTGAGTCTGACAGGGTTTTCCAAAATTGTTGTTTGTTCGCTGGTTTGGTTGGGTGGTTTTGTTTTTTCTACTACATTTGTATTGTTAGTGGTCCTAGTAAAGGTCTGTTATTCCTATTCTCAAATCTTTGCCTGAAAGCCCTTGATTGCAAAATTATAATTTGGCGGGGGAGAGGTTTACATTCCCCGTTCTAAGGGAAACTCCAGCTTTCCCTGTCAGATATATGTCTTTCCAAACCAAGACAATATTTTTTTTTTATTTTTAGAAAAACAGGAATTTTTTATACTTTAGACATTTTTTTTTTTATTATTTTTACTTAACAAGTTCAGAATGATTGGTTTTGTTTTTAAGGAAAAGGTTTTAAGGTTTTGGTTTTAATTTTTTTTTATTTAATATGTTTTTTTATTTGGGGACCCATTTCCACTCCTCTTCATCTACCAGGTGCCCTTCTATTGCCTGAGAGTGGGAGGCACGGAGTCCTCAGACTTTCGATCAGAGAACTCCCTTAAAGATGGAAGGGTTGAGCTCGAGCAGTCTATTTCCCTTTCACTTTCCTGATCCTCCTTCATCTTTCAACTTCTTCCCTAAGCACAGCCCCCAGTGAAAGGAGCTCCTTCACCTGTTCACACCTCAGGCAGGCCTCACCCTCTGCAGCCCCTGAAGCCACCAATAAGTTCAAACACTTCGGGCAGGAATGGGTCTGTGCAGACACATCCTTTCTGGAGGGCTCCACTTGGTCACATACACTTACACCAACCGCAGGTTTTGACCTTGTAAAAACCATGACTGACAGAAACCAAAAGGAAGCAACCAGAAGTAACACCTAAAGCAACACCGAGGACACCTCACTAGCAAGAACACTTGCAACACAGCCTGCTTGCCCTGCCTGCACGAACTGCCGTGCAAACTGCCCTGTCCAAGGCCCTGAGATGAGCCAGGCCCTTGTTTGCCCGCTCCTGTTCGCCGCGCTCCCCAGAGACCTCTTATAATCAGCCACCCAGCAGCAAAGGAAGCTCCACCCCTCGTTCTTGGATGGCTCACAAAAGCCATCTGGAATTTGTCACTGGTCTCCTTGGTTCCATGTGTCCCTGCTGTGTCACCATAGCCCCTTGGTTCCATGAGTTTCTGTACTGTCAACAATGGTTCCTTTGTTCCAATGAGGCCTTGCTCTGTCACAATGGACCCTGGGTTCCATGAAGTTCTTTGGTGTCACAATGGCCCCTTGGATCCATGAGGTTCCATAGTGTCTCCATGGTCTCCTTGGATCGGCATTGTCATAATGGACAATTCCTTCCATGCAGTCCCAATGGGTCAGAATGTCCCCTTAGTTCCATGAGGCCCTGCTTTGTCCCAATGGCCCCTTGGTTCCATAGGTTTTATGCTGTACCAATGGACTCCTTGGTTCTAGGAGTTACCCTGCTTTGAGCAGGGGTTTCTTTGGTTCCAGCAAGGCCTGGCTGTGCCTCAATGCACCCTTGGTTCCACAAAGCCCTGCTGTGTCACAATGCACCCTCTATTCCATGAGGCCCTACAGAGTCACAATGGACTCTTGGGTCCATGGGGTTCCCTCATGTCACACTGGATTTTTCATTCCATGAGTTTTTGTACTGTCAACAACAGTTTCCTTGGTTCGACAGTGTCTCAGTGGCCCCTTGATTCCATGAGCTTCTGTAGTGTAAAATGGTCACCTTGGTTCCATGAGGTTCTACAGTGTCACAATAGAAACCCTTGTTCCATTAGGCCTCCAACTTTCACAATGTTGGATTCCAGGAGGCACCACAAGGTCACAATGGACCCTTGGTTCTGTGAGGTTCCACAGCATCCCAATGGTCACCGTGGTTCCATGAGTTTCCTTAGTGTCACAATGGTCTCCATGGTTCCATTAGGCCCTGCCTTGTCACAATGGTCCCCTGGGTTCCAAGGAGGCCCTGCTGTGCCACAAAGAACCCTTGGTTCCATGAGGTTCTGTGGTGTCACCATTTTCTTCTTGACTCTGCAAGGTAATAATGGACCATTGGTTCCACACAGCCTGGTTGTATCCCAAATGTCTCTTTGATTCCATGACTGCCACAACAGAGACTTGTTTCTAGGAGGTTCCCTATTTTCATAATTTTCTCCTTGATTCCATGAACCCCCACTGTGTCACAATGGACCCTTGGTTAAACAAGGCCTTGCAGTGTCTCAGGAGTCTCCTTGGTTCCAGGAGGAACACAAAAGCTTTGCATCAACATTGAGCAACGCTTACTTTACACACCTGGGAACCTCTGTCTGCATTCCAAAGAAGAGTTCAAGGTGAGGATTGCACCAGCAGCTTCCATCTGCAACCGAGATCCAGGACAGGGACAGAGAATTCAGCTGAGACACTCAGAGAATTCTGCTTCCAGAGCTCATTTCTGGTGACACTGTCCCTTGTAGAAAGGTGACATCATTCCAGGCAGCCTGTCCTGAGCATGTGGTTCCTGAGTGGGC
Organism: Phylloscopus trochilus trochilus; assembly: GCA_016584745.2. Lineage (NCBI taxonomy): Eukaryota > Metazoa > Chordata > Aves > Passeriformes > Phylloscopidae > Phylloscopus > Phylloscopus trochilus. Next base: position 5,369,209 of record WQNJ02000048.1, on the reverse strand, counting down.
TTGGTTGTTTAGGAAATCTGCTCAGGCTTTTCCATTCTTTCCTCAGCAACAGGAAAACTTCTCCTGGGCCTATGTGCAGGCCTAGGACTGAGGAGAGCAGGTGGGACATGGTGCAATGGGCTGGGACAGGCAGCTGCAGAGCTCAGGGGACAAGGTTGTGCTGCAGGGCACAGGGATGTCAGTGCCAGGTGGGCAATGTCAGACATGGTGAGGTTGGGGTGAGGAGCAGCTTGTCCAAACAGGGTCAGCCTGCAAGGGGCTCATTCTTCTCCATGCTCAGACCTCCCAAGGAGACATTCAGCATTGAGATCACTGGGGGAATGTTTCTATCCACTCTTCACTGATCTGGAAAATAAAAAATGCTTGATTGAAAAAAAAAAGAAGAAATTATGAGATACACTTTGAAATCTCCCTCCTTCACAGGACTCCAAACTGACTTCAGTCAGCTGCACAAACCTTAGAGACTCACACACGTTTGAAAGAAAGCAAAGAGCTCCTGAGGGCTTTCTGTATTTTCATCAGCCCCACACTGGATTTGGGGCTGAGTCCAGGACCCGCAGGCACTGAGAGAAGGTTGAAGAAGCTGCTGAAGGAGTCAGAAGCAAAACCCCAAGTCCCTTGGAGCATCCCTGGGCCCCAGGGAGGGCAGGGAGTGCCAAAGGCTGCCCAGGCACTGGTGAGAGCAGCTCCTTGAGGCCAGGATTGCAGGGAGCCCAAGGCTGTGAGCAGGGACTGCAATGCTGAGCAAGGCCTGGGCTGGCTGGAGGGAGCAGAAAGGCCAAGGCCTGAGCCCAGGCCTGGCACAGCAGGGCCTGTCCCTCGCGGCTGGCTGGGGGCTGTTGGTGGGGCAGGGGGATGGCAGGGGCAGCAAGGACAAATGTCCTAAAGCTGCAAGGCCTGCCAGCCTGCTCAGGGAGGGGCCAGGCAGAAGCCAAGTGCAGGCTTTCCTGCAAGGAAAGTTCCTTCAGTGGGGCCTGCAGAGGCGCTGGCAAAGCCCAGGGGACAAAGGCCTGGGTGCCTGTGGCCCTGCCAGCCCTGCCCAGCCCTTGGCCATCTCTCCTGCAGCTGGGAGTGTGGATCTGCTGGAGGGCAGGAGGGCTCTGCACAGGGCCCTGGACAGGCTGCATCCAGGGCCCAAATCCAACCATGGCAGCTTGAACAAGACCTAGGGCCAGCTCTTGCACTTTGGCCACAACAAGCCCTGCAGTGCTCCAGGCTGGGGACAGAGTGGCTGGACAGTGGCCAGGCAGAAAGGGACCTGTGGCAGTGCTGGACAGCAGGCTGGACATGAGGCAGCAGTGTGCCCAGGGGGCCAAGAAGGCCAATGGCTCCTGGCCTTGATCAGGAATGGTGTGGCCAGCAGGAGCAGGGCAGGGATTCTTCCCCTGTGCTCAGCACTGCTTGGGCAGCACCTCGAGTGCTGTGTCCAGCTCTGAGCCCCCCAAATTAGAAAGGACATGGAGGGGCTGAAGCATGTCCAGAGAAGGCCAGCAAGACTGGTGCAAGGTCTGGAACACAAGTCCTGTGAGGAGTGGCTGAGGGAGCTGCAGGCGCCTGCAGACAGTTCCTGAAGCACTTGGAGGATGATCCTGCTCCCCAAGGGACGTTCCCATGGTGCCAACTCAGGAACTGAAATGGGGAGTGGGGCCAGAGAGTAAAGGGCAAACAGAGATGGGCTCTTTGCAGGGGAGGGTACAGGGGTGGGCCAGAGGAAGAAATTTGGAGCAGGAGAAAAGAAAGAAAGCCAAGGTGAAACAAAGGAAATGCTCAGGGCAGTTGGGGGTGGCTGCCAGGCTCCTATGGCTCTGAGCAACAACGTCTGCAGTGGCACAGCAAACTCCCAGCTCATGGGAACAAACTTTCTGGCTGACTTCAGAGGCCACCACAAACCTGAGGGGTTTCCCTGCTGTGGCCCAGCCCTTCCTGGCCCCAGGCCCTGCTGGCATTTGTGCTCCCTCAGCTTCATCTCCCCACACCAAGCCCATGGGGATGCTCAGGCCTGCTCTGGGCAGGGCAAACAGGGGCTCCTGAGGCAGTGCTGCCGTGTCTGTGCCTGCAAGGCTGCGGCAGCTGTGTGAGCTGGGGGAGAGGCCAGGGCTGCAGAGGGGGGATGTTGTTGGCAGGTGCATGAGGACGCTGTGTGTTATAAATTGGGCCAGGAGACCAGCTCCTTTGAAAAAGCCTTTATTAGAAATCAGCTCTGGGTAGGGGCTCGAGGGGCTGCGCACGCCGCCGCTGCTCCCTGTAGACACCACGGTGGAGGAGGTGCAGTCGAATCTGCCGCCGCTGGTGCTGCTGCAGAGTCGGGATTCCGTCCTCACGGGGGTTCCAATAGAATCGCTTTGGCTCCTGTGGTCCAGGGGCGTTACCTTTCTCTAGTTTCTTTCAGGCTATGGCGACAAAGTAACAAAAGAATGCCTGCTGTCTGCAGCTAGCTGGGCGTGTGCCTCGCACAGTTTTGTCTTTCTTAGGTCCAGTTTCTGTGTCGGCTCGCTGTCCCAGGGGTTTTTTTTAGCTCTAACTGGACTCCCGGTCGCAGCCAGGCACGATGGGAGTTCCTTTCATCTCCATATTGGGCGGAGCCCACAGCTCGACGGGCAGGCAGGAAGCAGCAGGGAGGGACTACTAGACAGCGGCGTGCGGGCTTTCGATGGAGAGGGGAAAGCCCAGAATTTAGGGAGAAAGGGTACAGAACTTGGACATAACGAGCAGAAATTTAGGGTACAGATTCAACATGAACAGTTTAAAACAGGCTAGTAACAGTGCAACTTTAATTTTACAGAAAAACAGTGTAACAGCACAATTCGGGAGTGCATAGCCTGGGGCTAATTTCTTTCAATCCCCCCTCTATTTCTTTGATCGGGCTTTAGCCCGCATCAATTGGCCATGTCTGATTCAAGGGAATAAATCTGTTTTAATTTTTGGTATTGGTCATAAATTCTTTTTGCTGTGCTCAGTTCTTCTTGGGGTTGTAATCTAATTGTATTTGTAGGTTTCTGAATCTTTACTTTAGGGATTTGGAGACTAGCTGGAACAGTAGTGGCTACAGTCCGAATTAGACAGGGAAGTATGCAGGGGAGAAGTAGGAGGCTGACAAGGGCACTTATTGCAATGAACACTACTTTTTTCCACCAGGTCCCTTCAAAGGACCAGAAGTTGTCCCACCAGTCTATATTAATTAAGGGCTTCCATTCCTGGGTACTTACATATGCAATTTTTTGTATTCTTTTGGAAATATTTTTTATTACCTTACTTTCATAATCGACTGCTAGTTTGATTTGATAAACTACTGCTCTTGTCTGTGCCAATTGGTTACTGATATGATCAAGGGCAAGGGCTGTTTTGTTTGATAACCTGATAATTTTATTCAACATGTAAATTGGAATTCGGCACCTCCATGATTTATCTTGTGTCCAAGTTGCTGGCTTATATGTTTTCACTATTCTTTTTGGTGTCTGTATTTTACTTTTCCATGTTTGTGTGCTGCCCCTCCTCCCCTTTTGGTATTTTCTTTTTCTCAGGTTTGCTACTCCCTCTGTATTTCTTAACTTTTTAAAACAGAACCACTCTCTGATAGGGCACTCCCCAGTCAGGCACTGCTTAAATGTGGCAGCATTTTTTGCAATCCAATGTTGTTTTTTCTCTTTTTGACAGGTGGATAATTGGATCATGTCAAAACATGTGGGATTCACATGGGTGTGAACTCTCATAAGGGATTGTAGATTCTCCCCATCACAAACTGAATGACAGCATTCGGAGTAAGCCCCATCTGTAAACTTGGTTATCAATAGGACTACTATCAGTCCCTCCAAGAGTCCAGTATGAACCATTCTATTTGTGGATCCTTTGGTCTCACCTGGCCTTGCCTCTTGGGTCAGGGGGTTCTTTCTCCTCATCATATCAGTAGGACTACTATTAGTCCCTCCAAGAGTCCAGTATGAACCTGCCCCCATCTCGCTCTGAGGGTTCTCTTTGGTCTCACCTGGTCTTGCCTCTTGGGTCGGGGAGTTCTTAGGCTGGATTTGTGGAGTTCTCCCTTGTTTATTCCCACTTTCTACCTTTTTCTTAGTTTTAGTTAGCTCCCTTTGGGTGTGCCCTATGAGAGATTTAATTTTTAAATTAAGAATTACTGTTACTTATTACTTTTACATTAACACATTGTGACTCATTATAACAAGTTATAACATCAGATTTAACCATTATTTTATACTTTTATATTAACACCTTTTTAACCTCTTATAACAAGGTGGATTTTTAACAATGGTAACGACAGCTTGTAATAACTGTTATTGTCCCTTATTGGCTTTAACTGGTTTTTGGTTGTTTCCTGAGAGTTACTTTGAGGGTGTCTGGATCTCGAGTGGCAGTCCACTCAGAGGGAACTCTTGTTGGGGTTGCAGGGTCAGAGGGATCTGACCCCTTGTTGGGGTCAGAGGGATCACTCGGGGGTGGTAATGGTCCTTTCACTCTGGTGATGTGGGTCCAGCCCTTTTCCTGGGTTCGCACTGCAGTATGAGTAGTGAGCAGAACTTGGAACGGGCCTTCGAATTTAGGGGTTAGTGGGGTGGTATTCCAGGACTTAATTAAAACCCAGTCTCCTGGTTTTATTTGATGCATGTTTGTGTCCAAGGGAGAGGTTTGAGGAAGATACCCTCTTCTTTTAAGATCTGCCCATGTCTTTCCAATTGTTTTTACATATTCTTGGGTAGCGGCCTCTCCTTCTAAATAATCCCCAGTGCTATAGGGGGTCAGTAAGAAGGGGAGTCCAAACATCATCTCATATGGTGAAGCCCCTATGTCAGATCTAGGTCGGACCCGGATTCGCAGAAGGGCCAGGGGCAGACACTTGAGCTAATTCATTCCCGTTTCGATTATCAATTTAGTTAATACATTTTTAAGGGTTTTATTCATCCTCTCAACTCTCCCTGAACTCTGGGGATGCCAGGGTATATGCAACTGCCACTTGATTCTTAAGGCTTTATTGACATCATGTAGAATTTTGGCTACAAAATGAGGACCTCGGTCTGAACCAGCACTATTCACTAGCCCATACTGGGGGATGATGTGTTCTAATAATACCTTTATTACCACTTGTGCCGTCTCCTCTTCAGCAGGAAAAGGCTTCTACCCAATGGGCCAAACAATCAACCATAACAAGTAGATACCTGCAACCCTGTACTGAAGGCACCTCAGCAAAATCCACCTGTACATCTTGAAAGAGTCCCAATGCCATCCGTCTTCCTCCTGGGGCACTCCCCCCCATCACTTTCTGATTTACCTTTTGGCATATAAGGCATCCTTCAGTTACTGCTTTGGCCAGACCATATACCCCAATACATAAATATTCTCTTAAAAAAATGATCACATAACCCTTGGGTGCCCCAGTGGGTCAGGCTCTGTATTTCTGTTAGCATTTTTCAAGCTAGGGCTTTATTTAAAAACTTTTATCTATCTGGGGTTAACCATTCCCCTTGCTTCCCTTGGTACAACCCTAACTTCTTTATTTCTCAACTCATGTTCATCATATATTGGTTCTCTTCTTTTGTCAGCTGGCAGGATCTTGGATGGCAGTCCACTTGGGGAGACTCGTGGGGGATTTTTCTGGGTTTTGTCCACAGTTAGGAGGAGGCGATACTGGTCCTTTTACACGGGAAACGTCAGTCCACTCTTTTTCTTGGGTCCAGACAGCAGCATGGGTTACTAATTTCTAGCTTTTTCCTGATATCAGGCCAGGATCCAGCAAGGAACTACACCTTTAACAGCACTTGGGCCTCAGGACTGTCGGGATCCACGTAACCAAAAATCTCCTCCCCTGCTTAACTAGGTGGCTGGGATCCCATTCCCCCTGGGTCCCATCAAAGGCCAGCCTGGTGCTGCCACCCCGGGGAACAGACCCTCCAATGCCCCTCACCACCAGGGTTCCACAGTCTCCCACATTCTGCCCTTCCCCTTTTCCACCTGGATCCCACCCTGGATCCGCCCGCGGGAGCCCGTCCCCTGCCCGGGGCCCAAACCTGCTCCCCTGTTCCCAGACTTGCATCCCCGCGACATGGACCATGGCCATCTCCTTGGGGCTGAACAAGGCACCCAAAATAGAGTTCATCTCACTCCAGGTGCAAACATTAGGATTCAGGAACCAATCCACCCAGCCAGCCACCCCCACCAGGTCCCCAACCAGGCCTCCCAGCTCTTTCTTAAAGCCCCCAACTTCTGAAGCTGTCAGAGGTGCATCCCCAGCTGCCTCACTTATCGGGACTTCCCTTAGGGGGAAGAGCTTTGTTCTTGACCTGGTGCCACAGTAGGGTCCTTTTGGGGTTTCTATATTATTGGCTGGCAAGTCCAGCTCCCAGTTGTTTGGGGGTGCAGGGACAGTAGATGGTGAGGGGGAGTGGCCTCGGCCAGTGCTAGGAGAGGTCGAGGATAGAGTTGAAGAGTAGAAGGGGTTAGTACTCAAGACAGTCGGGTCAGACTGAGGTGGTAGAGAGGGTGGAGCTGTAGGGGTTAATCCGGTTGGGGAGCAAGCTGAAGAAGGAGTAGGGATCATGGTTTGGAGAGATGGGGAGGGGTTCGCAGGTAAAGCTGGAGGGTTAGCAGGGACAGTTTGGGGTATCCCAGGGTAAACAGGAGGAGGGGGCAAATAATCAAGAGGGTCCCAATGGTGACTGCTTTCCTCCTTTTTCTCTTTTTCATTTTTCCTCTTTCCCTCTTGTAGCTTGCAAATCTTAACTGTTTCACTTTCAGTTCTGTGTCTCTGCCAACAGGCAGCATAAAGGATCTGCTCAGTATCTGAGTCCCCTCGGGATTTCAGATACTGGTTTAATTGCGAGCACATCCAGGGGTCCTTAGTTCCGCACCACGGCCATCCTCCAGGCAAATTCAAAGTGGGCCAAACCTCAATACAATAATGAATCATTTTAACCTTGCTCAAATTTTTAGTGGCCTCTTCAGTATCCCATAGTTCTAACATTTGTCCTAATGGACTATCTGGGGGAATGTTCTTTATCTTCCCCTTTTCCTCCTCAGGTGGTTTTTGCTTATTTATATATCCTCCCATTCTCACTAGGTAATCTTCACTCACTCTACGAACACTCGTCAGTGGCCCCAGTGGCACCACTCCTGCCAGTGCTCAGAGTGCTCTGTCGGTAGCCTGATATCTCGCCCTTAGAGATTCAGCCACTACCCCAGCCAGCACCCCTTTCTCACTCACTCCACGAACACCCGTTAGTGGCCCCAGTTACCCGCCCTCAGGGACTGGCCACCACTCCTGCCAGTGCTCAGAGTGCCCTGTTGGTAGCCTGATATCTCGCCCTTAGAGATTCAGTCACTACCCCAGCCAGCACCCCTCTTCCTCTCCTGTATATCTATCGAGTTTCCATAAGTGGCCGGTCAACCTGGGCCCAGAGTTCCAGTCACCACCTACAGCCAGGACTCGGACATACAGTGTGCGACTCACTCACTCTCCCTATCGTTAAATCCCTCGCACCTTGGGACTTCCCTAACTTTCATTCATCCTACACCCAGGCGGTATACTCAAAAGACCCCCGGCCCTGTAGGCTCTCCGCACCTGGAACGCATACCTCTCACTTCTAGGTACCCCCAACCAGTGCGCCCACTCCTGTACCCCGGTAGTTACCCCAGCCAGTGTCCCAAGCCAGTAGTGGTTGCAGTTACCCACCCTCAGGGTCTGCCCACCACTTCTGCTGGACACCCCAGGCCGTAACTCGGCCAGTACCCTCTCTCACTCCCCACACCCTGTTAGCTACCCCAGCCAGTATCCCAACTCGTGGATACCCCGGGCCGTAACCTCAGCCAGTGCGGTGCGTGCTACACCCACGGCTCCAGGCTTTCCGCACGCTTGGATCAGCCTGAGCAGCCTGCCTCCGTAGATTCTAGAATGGAGGCGGGCCTATCCTCCACACACCCTGTGACGTGCCACTCACTCTCTAAATTACCTCCGCACGCCCGGAGGGGGGCGCCTATGCCCCTGGAGACGCCTCTTTCACACCGTTCTCCTTTCACTTCCCTCTTTTCCCGGCCAATTCCCTCGCGGGAGACTGGAAACGCGGTACTGGGAGGCCCACACTCGCTTCAAAGATCCGAACTACCGGTCTTTGTCTCACTCACACACCACTCGCTCGTCTCCACCCCCGCCACCGGCTATACTTTACCGGCGCTCCTCCGTGCTGTCCAATCCCAGGCTGTCTTCCTTGGTCCAGTGTGACCAGCTGTCCTGAGATCCAAAGGGCGGTCGGCCGTCCCGTCCTCGGTCCTCTTCAGGCGTGGTCACCTCCCGGCGAGCCCCCAATTTGTTATAAATTGGGCCAGGAGACCAGCTCCTTTGAAAAAGCCTTTATTAGAAATCAGCTCTGGGTAGGGGCTCGAGGGGCTGCGCACGCCGCCGCTGCTCCCTGTAGACACCACGGTGGAGGAGGTGCAGTCGAATCTGCCGCCGCTGGTGCTGCTGCAGAGTCGGGATTCCGTCCTCACGGGGGTTCCAATTGAATCGCTTTGGCTCCTGTGGTCCAGGGGCGTTACCTTTCTCTAGTTTCTTTCAGGCTATGGCGACAAAGTAACAAAAGAATGCCTGCTGTCTGCAGCTAGCTGGGCGTGTGCCTCGCACAGTTTTGTCTTTCTTAGGTCCAGTTTCTGTGTCGGCTCGCTGTCCCAGGGGTTTTTTTTAGCTCTAACTGGACTCCCGGTCGCAGCCAGGCACCATGGGAGTTCCTTTCATCTCCATATTGGGCGGAGCCCACAGCTCGACGGGCAGGCAGGAAGCAGCAGGGAGGGACTACTAGACAGCGGCGTGCGGGCTTTCAATGGAGAGGGGAAAGCCCAGAATTTAGGGAGAAAGGGTACAGAACTTGGACATAACGAGCAGAAATTTAGGGTACAGATTCAACATGAACAGTTTAAAACAGGCTAGTAACAGTGCAACTTTAATTTTACAGAAAAACAGTGTAACAGCACAATTCGGGAGTGCATAGCCTGGGGCTAATTTCTTTCACTGTGGGCCGCTGGCCTGGGGTGTCCAGCGCAGTGGGGATGGATCAGGCCCTGCTCTGCTGCTCCTTGCCGTGTGCTTGCCCAGGGCCCTTGCAGAGCCCCAGCCGTGCTGTTTGCCCCCAGCCTGCCCACGGCCAGCCTGGGGCTGCTGGCGGGGCTTTTCTCTGCTCAGCATTGGCCTGGGCAATGTGTTCTGGAGAGAGCCTGGGCAAGGAGCCTGCAGCCCCCAGGCCCTGGCCTGAGGCCTCAGCACTGCTGCTCTGCCAGCAGTGCCCATGGCCTGTCCCTGCTGCAGCCCCGGCACTGCCACCCCCAGCCCTGTGCCCGGCCCCGAGAGCACTCAGGCCCTACAGCAACAGCAGGGCCAGGAGGGCAGCGGGGCAGGGCCACGGCAGCAGCACTGGCAGCACCAAGTGCTGCTGCTGCTGGGCACAGCTGCTGTGCCAGCACTGATCTGCCCCCAGCTCTGCACACAGACATTGCTGCTGCAGCTCCAGGGAAGGGAACAAAAAGGGGGATCTCTGCAGTAAATTTGCCTGGGAAATCCTTGATTTCCTTTAAAGCCACTGAGAGCACAGCTCCTCATGAACAGTCTAGGGCCACAGAAAACATGGAGAGAAGCCAAACAAGAAAGGGCACAAACAGTGGCCTTGCTTTGTGAACATCACTCTAAACGAAAACAAAGAAAAGAAACCAAAAAAGCAAACCAACAAGTGCTATCAAAGATGACTTTTATTACGAGTGATTTGCAGAAATTGGCAACCAATTTAATGTTTCTGAAATTGTCCAGTGATCAGTGTCCGAACTGCAGCCTTGAGCTCCTGGTTCCTCAGGCTGTAGATGAGGGGGTTCAGGGATGGAGGCACCACAGAGTACAGAACTGACAGGGACAGATCCAACGATGGAGAGGAGATGGAGGGGGGCTTCAGGTGGGCAAAAATTACAGTGCTGAGGAACAGAGAGACAATGGTCAGGTGAGTGAGGCAGGTGGAAAAGGCTTTGTGCCGTCCCTGCTCCGAGGGGATCCTCAGCACAGCCCTGAAGATCTGCACGTAGGAGAAAACAATGTATACAAAGCAACCAAAAAACAAACAGGCACTAACTACAATGAGCCCAAGTTCCCTGAGGTAGGAGTGTGAGCAGGAGAGCTTGAGGAACTGGGGAACTTCACAGAAGAACTGGCCCAGGTCATTGCCATGGCACAGGGGCAGGGAAAATGTATTGGCTGTGTGCATGAGAGCATAGAGAAAGGCACTGGCCCAGGCAGCTGCTGCCATGTGGGCACAAGCTCTGCTGCCCAGGAGGGTCCCGTAGTGCAGGGGTTTGCAGATGGACACGTAGCGGTCGTAGCACATGACGGTCAGCAGGGAAAATTCTGCTGAAATGAAAAATACAAACAGAAAGAGCTGTGCAGCACATCCTTCATAGGAGATGTTCCTGGTGCCCCAGAGGGAATTGTGCATGGCTTTGGGGACAGTGGTGCAGATGCAGCCCAGGTCGGTGAGGGCCAGGTTGAGCAGGAAGAAGAACATGGGGCTGTGCAGGTGGTGGCCGCAGGCTACGGCGCTGATGATGAGGCCGTTGCCCAGGAGGGCAGCCAGGGAGATGCCCAGGAAGAGGCAGAAGTGCAGGAGCTGCAGCTGCCGCCTGTCTGCCAATGCCAGCAGGAGGAAGTGGCTGATGGAGCTGCTGTTGGACATTTGCTGTCTCTGGACATGGGGACCTGGTCAAGGAGGACACAGTGACAAGTCAGGAGAGACTTTGCTGAGCGATGTCCAAGCCCTTTTTCCCAGCCCTGCCCCTGCCACTCTGTGCCACCCAATTTTCCTTTTCTCAGAGCCCTTCCCTCAGCCCTGTGCCTGGAGCTCTGCTGGGATCTGGCCCCGTTGCTGTGAGCAGCAGGGTCTTTTCCCATGGATACCGAGGGCTCAGCTCTGCTCTGCAGGAGTGGGGTCATGGGAATGGGGACAGGGGCCAGTCCTGGGGTTTGAATTCATCAGCCCAAAGTGCTCCTGAGTCAGAGGAATTTGGCAGCATCTCCTGTCCAGGGCTGGGGAACAGTGATGGCCAGAGGCAGTTTGAGAGGGTTTCCTGCTGTGCCCAGGGAGATCAGAGAAAACTGTACAAGGCAACAGCATTGGCTGTAACTCAGTGAAGGGTGAGGGGAGCTGCTCTGTTGCTCCATCTGTCCCCAGCTGCCCTTTCTGAGATCCAGGGCAGTCACTCTGCTCCCCTGGAAATCAGCCTGACACAGCTGAGAGCAGAGGGAGCCACAGCAGAACAAACTGGCTCAGCCTTTCTTAGAGTCTTGTCCCCACTCCTGGCCAAGGTCACTCCTGTCCCCCAGTGTCCCCTGCAGGCAGCTCACAGCTTGGATGGCGTCCCCAGGACACACCAAGGGTCCTGTCCATGGCACTGCCTGAGGAGAGTCAGCTCATTCCCAGCCTGCCAGCCTGCCCTGCCCAGAGCTCCCCGGGCAGAGGGAGCTGGGACACCCCACTGCTGTGCTCAGCCTGTGCAGGAGGAGCCCAAGGGCTGGGCCTGAGCCTGCAGCTGGAAGTGCCATTCCCAGAGAGCCCCTCAGCAATGGCAGCAGCAGCTGGGCAAGGCAAGGAGAGAGAGAGACGGGCCCTGAGGAAAAGCCTTTCCCTGCCCAGCCCTGCCCAGCCCCTGCAGTGCAGGCAGCAGCAGTGCAGGACAGTGGCCCTCAGGCCCTGGGCAGCAGGCAATGGGCACATGGCAGCAGAGATGCCCTTCATCTCTGGAGCTGCTCTGCCGGCCCAGGAGGGGACTGAGGGCCCCCAGCCCCCGGGCTGAGGGCTGTGCTGGCTGCCAGGGGACACAGCAGCTGTGCTGCTCAGGCCAGTGTCTGCCCTGCAGGGCAGGGCTGGCAGCTGCCACATCTCCCCTGCAGCTGCAGCAGCAGCAGCAGCAGCAGCAGCAGCAGGGCTGCCCTCAGCACTGCCTCCCTCCCTCCCTGCCCAGGGCTCTGCTGCTGCAGCTGTCCCAGCCCGAGCTGTTTCTGTGGGTCCGGGCTTCTTCCCTGCCACAGCTGCCAGAGCCCAGCCCAGCCCCTGGGCCAGCTCTGCCCTGCAGCTGCTCCCGGCTGCAGGCATTAAAGAACAGCTCCCCCAGGCCTGGGCACCATGGAAAGCTGATGCTGCATGGATCTGGAGCCTGGGGAGCTGCAGGCACTTGCTGGGGTTCCCTGGAATCCTCAGTGTGATGCTTTAACAGCCTCAGCCCCTGCTCTGCCCTGCACAGCTGAGTTTGCATTGCCACCAAGCTGAGCCAGGGAAAAGTGGGAGCACAGATTTAGGAAAGCAGAGACTCAAACAGGAAACTCCTGCCCTGAATGTGCTCATGAAAAGTCTCCTCAGAAATGACCTGGGCATGAGCTGGAGCTCTGAGCAGCCCTGGCACACACAGCACCCTCTCCACAGCAGCAGCAGCAGGACCTGCCCTGGCAGGAGTCACTCCTTGCACCCACAGCTCCCCTCCACCATCCATGGGAGCTCCCAGGCAGGCTGAGAGCTGCCCCTGGCAGGTGGCAGATGCCCTGGGCTGGCCAAGAGCCCTGAGGGCTGCAGGAGCTGCTGTGCAGGACAGCCCTGGGCAGCCCTGGCTGCAGCCCCAGCTTCAGCCCCTGCAGCCATCCCTGGCAGCAGGAGCCGTCCTGCCCTGTCTCTCTGACGGTGCCCAGGGCAGCCCCGCTCTGGAGCACATCCTCCCCCAGAGCAGAAAGGGCAGCAGAGCCATCCTTACAGTCACCTCAGTCCTGTCCTGGGTCAGCTTTAGGAGATCCCTGCAAACAGAGACTGACTGCATCAGAAGTGGTGAACATTTCTCCACGAAGAAGCTCAGAATTGTTAAAAGCTGTGAAGATTTCTCCGTGAATAATTTTAGAATTATCATTCCTGTCTCTTTAAGCCTTTTTCTGCTTCACTCCTCTCAGGTGCCTGCAGGCAGTGTCCTCAGCCCTGCTGGGCTGTGAAAAGGAGCTGTTCCTTGGGAGAAATGTCTTTTTGTAGCTGTTCTTGATTGCCAGGATACTGGTGTGACTCAGCAGCACAGACAAAGCACAAGGACTCTAATTAACCTCTTGGGGCTTTGGTGCTATTTACATTAGATTGAATCCCTCAGAGTGTGTAAAAAAAACTTCTCAAGAACTCCAAGTCAGATTCAAAGTCCAAACTTTCTATAACTTTTAATGGGTCCCACAGAGAAACACAACTGAGAAAGTGTCCCCAGGTTCTAGTTAGAGCAGAACACCGCAGGCAGTGAGGACAGGTGGGGACAAAGAAGGCAAAGGTGTCTCTGATGCTCAGCAAACCTGGATGTGTTTCAGGAATGACAAGGGTCAAGGCCTGAGCCCCAGCCCCTGCCAAGGCAGATCCTGTCCCTCCCTCCTTGCTCAGGGCTCTTCCCAGGCCACTGGGATGTGGGGATGTGCAATGCCAAGGGCAGCACCATGGGGCAGCCCCTGCCAGGCTGCTGAGCAGGGACAAGGAGGCCATGAGGCCCCAGGCCTGCAAGGGTCACTTGTCCCCTCCTCCTGGCTCAGGCCCAGGGCCAGCAGCCATGGCCCAAGTGCTGCAGGAGTTGGCTGTGTCAGGGCCTTGCAGCTGCTGCCCATCCCTGTGCCCTGTGCAGCCCAGGCTGTCCTACGGTGTCCATGCCCTGTGCCTCTGTCCCTGCAGGCTGTCGGCATCCCCCGGCTGCCCCACCTGGCTGGGCCCTTCCTTTGCTGACAGCTCTGCCTCCTGCCTGCCTCTGCCTGGGCACACACAGACCTGGGCTTGATACCAAAGGGGTTCATTCCATTTTTACCCTGCCTGTGAACTTCTAGCACAGGAACAAGGCATGCAGGGCCTGCTTTCCCAGCAAGGATGGTTGGAAGAGAAGACATCTGGCTCAAGGGTGCAGTGATAGAGAAAACAAGGAGTCAATCTGGGAGGTTTAGGTGGGTTTTATGGAAATGGGTAAATTGTAATAACGCATTCAGCGACTCTATATAAGCAATACACTTGTACAATTACGTGTCCTTGTAGGGTCAGGAGTTATCCCACGGATAACCTCAGACCTGAATAAGTGATGCCCTCTTAAACACCAAATTCATGTTGAGGAGATTTATTCTGATCCTTTGGATATTTAGTGGCAGCACAGGCTCACGCAACCAAGGAGTCAGCTGTGACACCTTGGACCCTCATGGAACAAAGGATCCATTGTGATGCAGTGGAACTCCATGGAGCCAAAGGTCCATTGTATCAGAGCAGGGCCTCATGGAACCAAGGGTGCACTGTGGCTCTGTAGGGCTTCACAGAACCAAGGAGACCATTTGGACACTTTGGGGCCTCATGGAACCAGCTGCCACTGTGACACAGCAGGGCCACATGGAGCCAAGGGGCCACTGAGACACTGAGGAACCTGATGGAACCAAAGGTCCATTGTGACACTGCGGGGCCCTGTGGAACCAAGGGGGACCACAGTGACACTGTGGAACTCCATGGAACAGAGGCCACTCTGATTCTGCTTTGCCTCATGGAACCAAGGGGCCACTACCACACTGCAGGGCCTGGTCAAACCAAGGCAGCCTTGTGACACTGCGGGCATTCTTGGAACCAAGGGTCCATTGGGATATTGTGGGGCCTCATGGAACACTGGAGACCACTGTGACCCTTGGGAACCCACTGGAACCAAGGGGCCATTGTGACGCTGCAGGGCCTCATGGATTAAAGGGGACAGCAGTGACACTGTGGGGCTCCATGGGACAAAGGGGCCACACTGACACCATGAAACCAAGGAGAGCTTTGTTATACTGCAGGGCATCGTAGATGCAAGGAGGTCCTTGTGACACCATGGGGCCTCATGGAACCACAGGTCCATTGGGACACAGCATGGCCTCATGAAACCTTAGAGGCCATTTTTACACTTGGAGGCCTTGTGAAACCAAAGGGCCATTGTGGCACTTTGCATCCACATGGAACCAAGGAGTCCACTGTGACATTACAAGGCCTCCTGGAAGCAAGGAATCCATTGTGACACTATGAGGCCCTGTTGGGCCAAAGGGCAATTGTGGCACTGTGTGGCACCATTGAACCAAGGAGACAAATATGACACTGCAGGACACCAGGGAAGTGAAGATTCATGGAACAATGTGGGACTCATGGAACCAGAGGTCCATTGTGACATTGTGGGGCCTCATGGAATCCTGGAGACCATTGTGACACTGCAGGGCCTCATTGAACCAAGGGTCCATTGTGATACTGTGATACCAAGGAGACCACTGTGACACTGAAGGCCTCATGGAAGCAAGGGAGGATGATTGTGATGCTACAGGGCCCAATGGAAGCAAGGGGCCAGTGTGACACAGCTGGGCCTCATGCAGCCAAGGGGCCATTGTGATCCTGAGGAGCCCAATAGGACCAAGGCACCACTGTGACACTGCAGGACTATCTGGAACCAGGGACCCCATTGTGATACTCTGTGGCCCCATGGAACCAAGGGGGCCACTGTGTCATTGTGCAGCTCCATGGAACCAAGGAAATCTTTTTGGCACTGCAAGGCCTCATGGAAGCAAGGGACCATTGTGACACTGTGGGGCCCCATGGAAACAAGGGACCATTGTGACACTGTGGGGCTCCGTGGATCAAAGGGAACAAGGAACAGGCCTGGTTGGCTGGGCCTGACTGGCTCAACTGACCACAGCATGTTGGGGGTCTCTTCTCATGTGCCCCTGAAACCCTGGGGCCCTGGGCTTTCCTTTCCATGGAAAAGGGCCACCCCTTCTGCCCAGGCACTCAGGGCCAAAATTGGTACTTCTCCAAAATTCACTACCAGACTAAAGCTGCCAGGAAAGAGAGGCCTGGCTCACTTTGGCCTCTGGTGATCACCTCTAATCTGCCCTGGAAATCCTGGGGCTCTGTGCTTTCCTTCCTATGGGAAAGAACTGGCCTTCTCATGCAGGTGCTCATGGCTGAAATTGGGATTCTGCCCCCAAAATTCCATATATAAAGATACGTAATCCAAGATATTTATTCCATTGCTCCCAGATGAAAGCTGCCAGGACAGACAGCTCTGGCTGGCCTTGGCCTCTGGTGGCTGCCGTTCATCAGCCCCTGAAACACTGGGGCTCTGTGCTTTCCTTCCTGTGGAGACCATGCTGACACTGTGGGGCCCCATGGAACCAAGGGGCCATTGTGACCCTGCAGGGTACCATGGATCCCAGGGACCATTGTGACACTGTGGGAATTCATGGAACCAAAGGGATCCCTGTGGCACTGTTGGGCTGCATGGTCCCAAGGGGCCAGTGTGAAGCAGCAGGGCTGTGTGGAACCAAGAGGCCATTGTTGCATTCCAGGGCCATTGCGACCCTGCAGGGCCTCATGGAACCACAGGGGACCTTGTGACACCTCAGAAGCAAGGAGAACATTGTGATCTTCCTGGGCCTCATGGAACCAAGGGGAAATGGAACAGATCTGTCTGGTTTGGCCTCCCACGGGCCACCTGATGGGTCCAGTTGTCCGTGGAATGCTGAGGGCTGCCTCTCATCAGCCACTGGAGCACGTGTTCTCCATGCTTTCTTTCCTATGGAAAAGAGCCATCTGTCTTTCCAGGTGCCCATGGCCAAAAGTGATACTTGTCTTAAAAAAATCTGTATATTCAAGGGTTCCTCTAGCATAAAGCTGCCAGGACAGAGAGCTGTGGCTGGCCTTGGCCTCTGGTGGTCACCTCTCATCTCAAGGAAGCCCTGAGGAAAGAATATAAACAGGCTTGACCACTGGAACATCACTCAGTCTCTCATCCTCTGAAAAACTCAGATGCTCTTCTGATCATATCTGTCCTTTTTTTGTCATTGTCTATTATGCATGATATACTGTTTTATATCTGCTCTGCCTCCTGCCTGCCTCTGCCTGGTCACACACAGACCTGGGCTTGATACCAAAAGAGTTCATTCCATTTTTACCCTGACTGTGAACTTCTAGCTCAGGAACAAGGCCTGCAGGGCCTGCTTTCCCAGAAAGGATGGTTGAACAACAAGAAGAAGACATCTGGTTCAAGGGTGCAGTGATAGAAAAAACAAAGAGGGGATGTGGGAACTTGGGGTGGCTTTTATGGTGGTGGCTAAATTGTAATACACATGCCAAAAGACATGTATATAAGTACATGTATATAAGTAACTGTATATAAGTAACACTCTTTTAGAATCACATGTCCATGTAAGGTTATGAGTTACCACAGGTTTAGGGAGTCTTATTCTGATATTTCAGAGATTTGGTGACAGCAGGGCCTCACAGAACAAAAGATTCAGCTGTGACACCTTGCAACCTCATGGAACCAAAATCCTTTGTGACTCAGCAGGGCCACATGGAACCAATGGTCCATTGTGATACTGCAGAGCCAAGGAGACCATTGGGACACTCTGGAACCTCATGGAATCCAAAGTCCTTTTTGGCAGAGAAAGGCTTCATGGAACCAAGAGTCCATGGTGACACAGCAAGGCTTTGTTTGAGCAAGGGAACCATTGCTGATTGTCCAGAAACTCATGGAACCAAGGGGCCACTGTGACACACTGGGGCTGCAGGGAATGAAAGGTCCATCGTTACAATGGAGACCCAAGGAGCCCATGGTGACACTGTGGGGCCTTGTGAGATCAAAGGGGCCATTCTGACCTAGCAAGGCCTTGTAGAACCAAGGAGGCCATTGTGACACTGCTGAACCTCACAGAACCAAAGGGACCATGTTATACTGTGGGACCTCATGGAACAAAGGGTCCTTGGTGACACTGCAGAACCAAGGAGACTGTTGTTGGCAGGATGAAAGCTCCTGGAACCAGAACTCCATTGTGACACAGCAAGGTCTCATGGAACCAAGGCTCCATTGCAACTCTGTTGGGCCTCATGGAACCATGAGCCATTGAGACACAGTGTGGCCACATGGAGCCAAGGAGCCATTGTGACTGAGGAACCTCATGGAACCAAGAGTCCATTGTGACACTGTGGGGCCACAGGGAACCAAGGGGAACCACAGTGACATTGCAGGGCCTCATGGAACAATGGAGACTGTTCTGACACTTTAGGACCCACTGGAACCAAGGGGCCATTCTAGCATAACAGGGCCTCATGGAATCAAGGGGGCTGCAGTGAACACTGTGGGTGTCCATGGGATGAAGGGTCCATTCTGACACTGTGGAACCAAGGAGACCATTGTGACACTGTGGGGCATCATGGAACCAAAGGTCCATTGTTGCACAGCAGGGCCTCATGAAACCCTGGAGGCCATTTGTACACCTTGAGGCCCTGGGAAACCAAAGGGCCACTGTGGCACTTCAGAGCCCTGGGAAGCCAAGGGGTCCATAGTGACACTGTGGGGCTTAATGGAACCAAGGGACAATTGTGGCACTGTGTGGCACCATTGGACGAAGGGGTCCAGTAAGACATTGCGTGGAATCCTGGTGATAATGATAAAAATTTGAGGCCTTGTTGAACCAAGGGGCTCTGCAGGACCTTATGGAACCAAGAAGACCATTTTGACACTACAGGGCCTCATTGAACCAAGGGCCCATTGTGACACTGTGGTACCAAGGAGACCACTGTGACACTGAAGGCCTCATGGAAGCAAGGGGGAACAATTGTGATGCTACAGGGCCCAGTGGAAGCAAGGGGCCAGTGTGACACAGCTGGGCCTCATGCAGCCAAGGGGCCACTGTGATCCTGAGGAGCCCAATAGGACCAAGGGACCTCTGTGACACTGCAGGACTGTCTGGAACCATGGAGACCATTGTGACACTCTGAGGCCTCATGGAACCAAGGGGCCACTGTGTCAGTTGTGCATTGTTCAGTGTGCATTGTTCCATTCCATGGAACCAAGGAAACCATTTTGACACTGCAAGGCCTCATGGAAGCAAGGGACCATTGTGACACTATGGGGACCCATGGAAGCTGTTGCAAGAAAGGAGCAGAGTATCAAATGGACACCAGTATGATTAGGTTTGATCTCCTAATTTATTCTTTATTCCCTATATTTATGTGGTTACAGAGTAAAAGCAGGCACAGCTAAACAATTGTTAGTTTGTTAAAATCTCATGTTCAAGCACTCATTGCTCATTGGTTCATGTGTTTTGGCAGCAAATTCTTCTTTATTCTGTCTTATGATCAACATTTCTGTCTTCAGCATCTATGACAAGGTACAACAAGTTGTTACATGTCTTCAGCTTCTGAGAGGAAGCATCTGTGAGAAGGACCAATGAGTTATTACATTTCCTGCCTTTTTGGTAATTCAAGGCAATGTAGGAACAGCAGAGTACACAGCAGGCAGAGTACAAGAACCCCTACTGTTCCCTGATGGCATGGATTGTTCAAACCTCCTATCAATAGATTGTGGCCTCGCTCTTCTAAAAACTCCCCTACAATGGGGGTTAACCCCAGAGGGCTTGGAAGCTTCCAAGAGCGGCAGACAGGCATCACACACATTCCTAGTTTTAGACGCAAAAAATACGTGCATGTGAGCATTGACACCTATTCAAACACAGTTTATGCCTCTGCCCACGCAGGAGAAATGGCTGCACATGCCAAGAAACGTCTTGTGCAAGCCTTTTCAGTACTGGGGATCCCTAAGAAAATCAAAACTGACAATGGCCCAGCATACAAAAGCAAGGGATTCCTGCTGTTTGTCCAGCAGTGGGGAATGGAACTCATAACAGGCATCCCCCACTCCCCCACAGGCCAAGCTGTGGTCCAGCGTGCCCACCAGATGCTCAAAAAGGTCCTGGCTGGGCAAGACAGTTCCACAGCAGGGATGTCACCAGCACAAAATCTCTGCAAAGCCACGTTTACCATTAACTTTCTGAATTGTTCATTTGAAAACAGGAGTCCTTCAGTGGTACGTCAATTTAACAGCAGTAATCAGTTTAAGCTGTCACAGTGCCCACCAGTTTTGATCAGGGACCCAGAAACCTGGGAGCTCAAAGGTCCCCATGAACTCGTGACCTGGGGATGTGGCTACGTGCGCATATCCACCCCCTCGGGCCCACGCTGGATACCCCAAAAGTGGGTGAAACCTTTTGTTCCCAAAACCCAGCACCAACAGATGATGATGGGCAGCAAGCAGCTGTCGCTTCAAAAACAAGACACCACTGGAAAGAGAAGACAGAGCCTTCTTAAAAATCGGGTTACTTCTGGCAGATCTCAGATTGTTAATATGCTTTGTGTTTGTGTTTCCTTTTACAATCCTGTTGTTTTTTTGTTGTCTTGTTTTTAATTGTGTTGGCATTTGGAATTCTTCGCTGCCTAGTTTTAAAGGCCCTCAATGGTTTAATCCCCACCACCTCAGAAGTCAGCTATGCAGAGCTTGCAGGCCAAGAGCAGCCAAAACTGCCTGCAAATCAGAAGTGGTGGGCAAAAACTATTCTGCCTCAGAATAGGCCTGAAGTGTGTCTTTCAGTTTTACTGTAACAGAAAAGGGTGAGATGTTATATTGCACTAGGTAGTTAGTTCACTTTGTTATATTGCACTGGGTGTTTCTGTTATATGTGTTCACACAAAGCATTTGCTGTACCCTGTCCACGAGCCCCTGCACTGGATCCCCTCTCCCTGACACCACCTATGCCTCACCTCCCCCAGGTCAGTCCCCATCGGCTGGTGGGCCCCCTCCCCTCCCCCTTCTTGGCAGAGGGCATAAAACTGCCCTCTGGCAGGGAATCACCCTCTGAATTCCTCTCTTAACTCCCCTCTTAACTCCCCCAAGCTGCAAGGAGTAGGTTCTGCATTAAACTGTGGGACTGTGTACCTGAAGGATTAAGAGCACCTTTTGTCTTTTATCTTCGTCCTTGCCTCAGTTTCCCCCCAAGCATACTGCTACCCAGGGCTGAAGCTCAAGGGTGAGTGGGAACTGAGGCAAAGGAGCACAAAAGGAGCAGCTCAGCAATGCACCCAACCATCACTACCAAAGATTGCCTGCAGTGAGTAAGAAAGATCCATCAGCAGTGACCCTCAGACTTTCCCATCACCCACACCCACACCTCAGCTGGGGGAAGCTGTCACAGCCAAGGACTGCAGAGCCATTCCCGGACACTGGGAATTCCTGCAGGTGCCTCCAGCCACAGGTGAGGCTCCAGCCTCGCTGGGAGAGGGCCCAGCTTTGATAGTGCTGCATAAACAAACTGACAGCACTTCTAGAATGGGAACATCTGGATTCATCCTCCTCTTGGGTTCCTCCCAAAGCCTGGCCAGGCCCCAAGGAGGAACCAAGGGAGGTGACTTTGACCATACAGCCCCAAACAAGGCCAGATGTTGGACTTCATGGCCTTGTCCAGCTTCTAAACACAAAAAAGTAAATCCATGTTTCACTAATCAGTGGATATATCAATCACAGTGCTAATGACCATGCATATTTCATTAATGAGCAGATACAAAGATAACCTTGGGTTGGAAGGTTCACCCAGAGTTCACCTTTGGCTCAGGGCCTGTTGTTCAGGCCTCACTCAGGCCTCTTGCCCAGGCCTGGGATGAGCAGGGACATCTTTCACCAGATCAGGTTGTTCAGAGCCCTGTCCCAGCTGGACTGGAATGTTTCCAGGGATGGGGCATTGACCACCTGCAGCCCCCCACATCCCCCTGGCCATGGAACCTGGCTGCAGAAATGGCTCCTTGGGCTGCTTTCCAAGGAAACTGGAACTGATGGGGGTTGCTGTGGCACCCAAACCCAGCAGTGGGGTCAGGGAAGTGTCCATGGCCAGAGCCCCTTGCAATGGCCCAGGGCAGGTTGGGATGATGATCTACCCTCACTGCTGGCCCAGGGCAGGGCTGCAGTGGCCTTGGTGGCACCTTGGCCTGGCACACTCTTGAGGAAGGTGTCTGTTTTCAGTGGGGAAACTCAGGAGTTTTAGATTGCCTAAAAAAAAAAAAAAAATGTAAATCCCTCTTTGGCTGAGTGCAGCCCTTCCTCCAAGCAAAGAAGGTCCCAGGTGAGTGAGGAGAGACAGGATGGGGTTGGGGAATGTGGAGCAAGGTTGTCTAGAGTGGATCAGACCTCAAGGCACAGCTTCTCTGACCTGGCCAGACCTCCTGAGGAGAGACCCTGGGTCAATATCAATCACTGGATGCTGCAATCACACTTTGCGCAGTAAGTAAAAGAATAAAACAGATCATTGAAAATAGGAATACATATTTTTTAGAAGCTCTTTGAAATACTTTTCCATAACTCTAGGAAAAAAGACTTCCTAAAGAACTGCAGCAGACCAGAGGGAAATCAAGGCACAGCCACGGTTTGTCAGGACTTGTTTAATCCTAATGAGCCCCATGGTGAATTTGGTGCTGAGCCCATGGTACCTCAGGGCCTGACAGGAGTCCAAATCAGAAGAAAAACCCAAATTGTCTTGAGGCATTCATGGGTTGCACTGAGGTCCATCCCCAACACAGGCTCCTCATGGACTCCTTGGAGGAGAGAATTGATGGCCAGGATTGCACAGAAACCTCTCAGAGACTCAGTGTGGGCAGGAAAATCCAAAGTACCTTAAAAACTTTGAGTATCTCAAAGTATTAATGAGCTCCACTGAGTGTCAGTGCAAAGCTCTCAAGGGACTCATTAAAGCAGATAATTGGAGGCCAAGATGGCACAAAACTATTCAGAGACTCAGCACCAAAAAAAAGTTCTTTAAGAAACTTTGAGTACCTTGAAGTATTAATGAGGCCCACTGAGTGTTTGTACTGACTGAGAATCCCAAGGGACTTGTTAAAACAAATAATTGGGGCCAGGATTGCACAATCTTTCTCACAGAGTCAGATTTAAAGGGGAAACACCAAGACTTAAAATAACTGAAGTACCTTGAAGCATTAATGAGCCCCACTGAGTGTTGTTACTGACAAAGCCTCTCAAGGGACTAATTACAGCAGATAATTGGAGGCCATGATTGCAGAAACTTCTCAGAAACTCCAAGGCAAAAGCCAAACCCAAAATCCTTTGGAAAACCTGCAGTGCCTGGGAGCATTCAGGAGCCCCCCAAGGGCCATTCCTGACCAAGGCTCCCCAGGGACTCCTTCCAGCACATCCTTGAGGCCACTGGGCTGTCAGGGGGATGCAGAGGACAGGACAAGGGGCTGAGAGTGGGCAGCCTTGCTGGGGCTGTGCCAGGAGGCCCCACGGCCTCAGGACAAGGTGTCTCTTCACAGCCCTTGGTGGCACAGACCCTGCTGTGCCCCAGGGCACCAAGACTTGGCTTCTCTTTGTCCCCTCCTGTCATCACTGGCTGCAGTTCTCTGCTCTGCCTGGGGGCCTGGGGACACTTTCTCAGTTGTGTGCCTCACTGGGACCCATTAAAACTTCCAGAAACTTTGCAGTTGGATTCTGCCTTGGAGTTCTGGAGAGGTTTCTTCATCTCCCTGTCAGGGACTGATGTTCAGGGCCTCAGCACCAGCCCCAAGAGGGTCATTAAAGTCCTTGTGCTGTGTCTGTGCTGATGAGCTGGGCTGGGCTACTGGCACAGAGGCAGCAGCTCCTGGCAACCAGGAAGAGCTTAAAAAGACATTTCTCTTGCTGAGCAGCTCTTCTTCCAGCCCAGCAGGGCTGGGGCACTGCCTGCAGCCACCCCGGGCACAGCACACAGGCACAGAGAGCTTCAATCACTCAGGGCTGGGAAGGTGCTGAGAAGAGACTGGGGGAGAATCACTTCCAGACCTTGGAACAGGAACCTCTGGCTGCAGGACAAAGCAGCTGCAGTTCCTGCAGGGATCTCTTCAAGCTGGAACAGCCCAATGCCTACAGACTCTGTGAGTACAACTCTCTGAGTATTTCTGGTGCAGGGGAGGTGAAATGCTCATGAAGCTCTGACAGACTGAGAGGTTCTGCCTACTCCCAAAATATTTCCAAGACAAGGATTTATTTTAAAATGAGGACATTTCCTGAGATTTTGTTTTCATTTCCTAATGTTAGATAATGGGATACAGTGAGAACAAATGATAAAGGTGTCATTAATTTTGACAAGTCCCTGGGACATCGAACTCTCAGTTATCAGCAGGTGTGCAGGAGATCCCTGATGTGCTTTCAGCCACTGCTCTGCCCATGGACAGCACCAGCATCACCTTGGCTGGGCCCATCAGGCTTAGTCTGAGCTGTCCTTTCTCCAGGCTGCCAACAGAACCTGCCCCCAGCCAGTGCCCTGCAAACAGGCAGGGTTCTGTAGGGCCAAGGAGAGTGCACAGAGATTTGGGGTCTGGGGGTGCTGGCAGGGAGAGCTCAGGCACAGGGAAACCCCTGAAGCAGGAAAATCTCCAGGAAGCAGAGAGAGGATGAGGCAATGCGAGAAAACAAAACCCAGCAATGTGGTGGCAGGGAGAGTTCAGAGATCTCCACAGGAGCCCCTCCAGTGCAGCCCCTCCCTCTGAACAAGCCCCCTCCCTCCTGTCCCCCAGCCAAGCCTCTGCCCTCAGGGCTGGGGCTCCAAGGCCTGAAGCCCCTCCTGTGCAGGCAGAGCTGCAGCAGAGCCCTGGGGCAGCTCTGCAGCCCCGGGCCCAGTTCCCTCTGCAGAGCACAGGGCTGGGAGCAGCTGCCTGGCCCTGGGGGGCTCTGGGAGGGGGCACAGCTGGCTCAGGGTGACGCTGTCCCCAGTGCCTGGCTCTGGGCAATGTTTTCAGTGCAGCCAGGGCAGGAGCTGCATCTCCCTCAGTCCAATGCCAGCACAAGGACACTTGGAAGTCTCCTGGAGACCTCAGTCCAAGCTGGGAGCTTCAATCCAGGATGCAAACCTGTCCTGCAGCATCTTTGTGTTATCTGAAAGACCCCTGGGGAAAGGTAGAGGTGTTCTGACACTGAAAATGCTGTTGGGTTGGTGAAATGAGCAACGTGAGTTTTTGGGTATAGAAGTGGGGCTGGGCTGTGGTGGATCCATCTGCTCTCAGCAGTACTTGGGGATTTTTTAAGGGAAATATGGGAAGGTGATCACACTCCACCTGAGAAAGGCTAAAGCCCAGAGAAAGTCTGAACAGGTCAGAATGACAGGGGGCTGTCACCTCCCTACCCACTCATCACTTTGCCACACAGAACTTGCTCTGTTCTCCCGGGGGCAGCGGAAATGCTGAGGGTTTGATATGCAAGAATACCAGGAGAGAGCTTAGAAGGGGGGAGCTTAGAAGGAAAACTGCAGAAGTCTTAAACAGAAAAGACTGTGTGTGTTCCAGGGGAGGGTGTATGGGAAATGGCTTTGGTTTTGGTTCCAGGTATCTTCTCTAACTCTTCAATGTCCTTTTCTTCATGAACAGGTCCCCATGTGCAGCCAGAGCAAATGTCCAACAGCAGCTCCATCAGCCACTTCCTCCTGCTGGCATTGGCAGACAGGCGGCAGCTGCAGCTCCTGCACTTCTGCCTCTTCCTGGGCATCTCCCTGGCTGCCCTCCTGGGCAACGGCCTCATCATCAGCGCCGTAGCCTGCGGCCACCACCTGCACAACCCCATGTTCTTCTTCCTGCTCAACCTGGCCCTCACTGACCTGGGCTGCATCTGCACCACTGTCCCCAAAGCCATGCACAATTCCCTCTGGGACACCAGGAACATCTCCTACACAGGGTGTGCTGCTCAGATCTTTTTTTTTCTCCTCTTCGTCTCAGCAGAGTACTATCTCCTGACCGTCATGTGCTACGACCGCTACGTGTCCATCTGCAAACCCCTGCACTACGGGACCCTCCTTGGCAGCAGAGCTTGTGCCCACATGGCAGAAGCTCTCTGGGCCAGTGCTTTTCTCACTGCTCTGCTACACACAGCCAATACATTTTCCCTGCCCCTGTGCCATGGCAATGTCCTGGGCCAGTTCTTCTGTGAAGTGCCCCAGATCCTCAAGCTCTCCTGCTCACACTCCTACTTCAGGGAAGTTGGAGTTATTGTGTTCAGTGCATTTTTATCATTGTGTTGTTTTGTGTTCATTGTTTTCTCCTATGTGCAGATCTTCAGGGCTGTGCTGAGGATCCCCTCTGAGCAGGGACGGCACAAAGCCTTTTCCACCTGCCTCCCTCACCTGGCTGTGGTCTCCCTGTTTGTCAGCACTGTCATGTTTGCCTACCTGAAGCCCCCCTCCATCTCCTCCCCTTCCCTGGATCTGTCCCTGTCAGTTCTGTACTCGGTGGTGCCTCCAGCCCTGAACCCCCTCATTTACAGCCTGAGGAACCAGGAGCTCAAGGCTGCAGTGTGGACACTGATCACTGGATGGTGTCCGAAACATTAAACTGCTGGCAAATATTTTGCAAATCATTTGTAATAAAATCATCTTTGATAATTCTTTTTGGTTTGGTTGTGGTTTTGGGTTATTTTTTCCTTTCTCTCTTAATTTTCTCCACATAGAAAGATCATTGTTTGTCTCATTTTTCCTTTTGTTTCTCTCTACCTTCCCTGTGGACACAGACTGTGTCAATGAGGGGCTGTGCTCTTGGTGCCTTTAAAGGAACTGAAGGATGTCCCAGGCAAGTTACTTGCAGAGATGCCCCTTTTGTTCCCTTCTCTGTAGCTGCAGCAGCAATGTCTCTGTGCAGAGCTGGGGCAGATCAGTGCTGGCACAGCAGCTGTGCCCAGCAGCAGCAGCACTTGGTGCTGCCAGTGCTGCTGCCGTGGCCCTGCCCCGCTGCCCTCCTGGCCCTGCTGTTGCTGTAGGGCCTGAGTGCTCTCGGGGCCGGGCACAGGGCTGGGGGTGGCAGTGCCGGGGCTGCAGCAGGGACAGGCCATGGGCACTGCTGGCAGAGCAGCAGTGCTGAGGCCTCAGGCCAGGGCCTGGGGGCTGCAGGCTCCTTGCCCAGGCTCTCTCCAGAGCAGATTGCCCAGGCCAATGCTGAGCAGAGAAAAGCCCCGCCAGCAGCCCCAGGCTGGCCGTGGGCAGGCTGGGGGCAAACAGCACGGCTGGGGCTCTGCAAGGGCCCTGGGCAAGCACACGGCAAGGAGCAGCAGAGCAGGGCCTGATCCATCCCCACTGCGCTGGACACCCCAGGCCAGCGGCCCACAGCCTCCTCATGCACCTGCCAACAACATCCCCCCTCTGCAGCCCTGGCCTCTCCCCCAGCTCACACAGCTGCCGCAGCCTTGCAGGCACAGCCACAGCAGCACTGCCTCAGGAGCCCCTGTTTGCCCTGCCCAGAGCAGGCCTGAGCACCCCCATGGGCTTGGTGTGGGGAGATGAAGCTGAGAGAGCACAAATGCCAGCAGCCCCTGGGGCCAGGAAGGGCTGGGCCACAGCAGGGAAACCCCTCAGGTTTTTGGTGGCCTCTGAAGTCAGCCAGAAAGTTTGTTCCCATGAGCTGGGAGTTTGCTGTGCCACTGCAGATGTTACTGCTAAGAGCTAGGGCTGCCTGGCAGCCACCCCCCAACTGCCCTGAGCATTTCCTTTGCTTCACCTTTGCTTTCTTTCTTTTCTCCTGCTCCAAATTTCTTCCTCTGGCCCACCCCTGTACCCTTCCCTGCAAAGAACCCATCTCTGTTTTCCCTTTCCTCTGTGGCCCCACTCCCCATTTCAATTCCTGACTTGGCACCATGGGAATGTCCCTTGGGGAGCAGGATCATCCTCCAAGTGCTTCAGGAATTTTCTGCAGGCACCTGCAACTCCCTCAGCCACTCCTCACAGGACTTGTGTTCCAGACCCCTCACCAGCCTTGTTGTTCTTCTTTGGACATGCTCCAGCCCCTCGATGTCCTTCCTAAACTGGGGGCCCAGAACTGGACACAGCACTCGAGGTGCTGCCCAAGCAGTGCCGAGCACAGGGGAAGAATCCCTGCTCTGCTCCTGCTGGCCACACCATTCCTGATCCAGGCCAGGAGCCATTGGCCTTCTTGGCCCCCTGGGCACACTGCTGCCTCATGTCCAGCCTGCTGTCCAGCACTGCCCCAGGTCCCTTTCTGCCTGGCCACTGTCCAGCCACTCTGTCCCCAGCCTGGAGCACTGCAGGGCTTGTTGTGGCCAAAGTGCAGGAGCCGGCCCTTGGTCTTGTTCAAGCTGCCATGGTTGGATTTGGGCCCTGGATGCAGCCTGTCCAGGGCCCTGTGCAGAGCCCTCCTGCCCTCCAGCAGATCCACACTCACAGCTGCAGGAGAGATGGCCAAGGGCTGGGCAGGGCTGGCAGGGCCACAGGCACCCAGGCCTTTGTCCCCTGGGCTCTGCCAGCGCCTCTGCAGGCCCCACAGAAGGAACTTTCCTTGCAGGAAAGCCTGCACTTGGCTTCTGCCTGGCCCCTGCCTGAGCAGGCTGGCAGGCCTTGCAGCTTTAGGACATTTGTCCTTGCTGCCCCTGCCATCCCCCTGCCCCACCAACAGCCCCCAGCCAGCCGCGAGGGACAGGCCCTGCTGTGCCAGGCCTGGGCTCAGGCCTTGGCCTTTCTGCTCCCTCCAGCCAGCCCAGGCCTTGCTCAGCATTGCACTCCCTGCAATCCTGGCCTCAAGGAGCTGCTCTCACCAGTGCCTGGGCAGCCTTTGGCACTCCCTGCCCTCCCTGGGGCCCAGGGATGCTCCAAGGGACTTGGGGTTTTGCTTCTGACTCCTTCAGCAGCTTCTTCCTTCTTCTCTCAGTGCCTGGGGGTCCTGGACTCAGCCCCAAATCCAGCGTGGGGCTGATGAAAATACAGAAAGCCCTCAGGAGGTCCTTGTCTTCCTTCAATGGTCTTTCAGTATCCAGGACTTGTGCAGCTGACTGGAGTGAGTTTGGAGTCCTGTGAATGAGGGAGATTTCAAAGTGTATATCATGACTTTTTTTAATCAAGCATTTCGTATTTTCCAGATCACTGAAGGGTGGATGGAAACATTCCCAAGGTGATCATGATCCTGAATGTCTCCTTAGGTCTGGTAACAGAGAAGAATGAGCACCTTGCAGGCTGACCCTGTTTGGACAAGCTGCTCCTCACCCCAACCTCACCATGTCTGACATTGCCCACCTGGCACTGACATCCCTGTGCCCTGCAGCACAGCCTTGTCCCCTCAGCTCTGCAGCTGCCTGTCCCAGCCCATTGCACCGTGTCCCACCTGCTCTCCTCAGGCCTCTGCCTGCACACAGGCCCAGCAGAAGTTTTCCTCTTGGTGAGGTAAGAATGGAAAAGCCTGAGCAAGTTTCCTAAACAACAAAGCCCACTCAGGATCCACATGCTCAGGGCAGGCTGCCTGGAATGATGTCACCTTTCTACAAAGGACAGTGTCACCAGAAATGAGCTCTGAGAGCAGAATTCTCTGAGTCTTTCAGCTGAATTCTCTGCCCCTGTCCTGGATCTCTGTTGCAGATGGAAGCTGCTGGTGCCATCCTCAGTTTGAACCCTTCTGTGGAATGCAGACAGAGGTTCCCAGGTGTGTAAAGTAAGCGTTGCTCAATGTTGGTGCAAAGCTTTTGGGTTCCTCCTGGAACCAAGGAGACTCCTGAGACACTGCAAGGCCTTGTTTCACCAAGGGTCCATTGTGACACAGCGGGGGCTCATGGAATCACGGAGACAATTGTGACAGTATGGATCCTCATAGAAACAAGTCTCTGTTGTGGCAGTCATGGAATCAAAGAGACTTTTGTGGCACAGCCAGGCCGTGTGGAACCAATGGTCCATTGTTACCCTGCAGAGTCAAGAAGAACATGGTGACACCACAGAACCTGATGGAACCAAGGGTTCTTTGTGGCACAGCAGGGCCTCCTTGGAACCCAGGGGACCATTGTGACAAGGCAGGGCCTCATGGAACAATGGAGACCATTGTGACACGAAGGAAACTCATGGAACCACGGTGACCATTGGGATGCTACGGAACCTCACAGAACCAAGGGTCCATTGTGACATTGAGGTGCCTCCTGGAATCAAACATTGTGAAACTTGGAGGCCTAATGGAACAAGGGTTTCTATTGTGACACTGCAGAAGCTCATGGAATCAAGGTGACCATGTTACACTACAGAAGCCCATGGAATCAAGGGGCCATTGGGACACTGTGGAACCAAGGAAACTGTTGTTGACAGTGCAAAAACTCATGGAATGAAAAGTCCAGTGTGACATGAGGGAATCCCATGGACCCAAGGGTCCATTGTGACTCTGTAAGGCCTCATGGAATAGAGGGTCCATTGTGACACAGCAGGGCCTCGTGGAACCAAGGGTGCATTGAGGCACAGCTGGGCCTTGCTGGAACCAAAGAAACCCCTGCTCAAAGCAGGGTAACTCATAGAACCAAGGAGTCCATTGGTACAGCATAAAACCTATGGAACCAAGGGGCCTTTGGGACAAAGCAGGGCCTCATGATACTAAGGAGACATTCTGACCCATTTGGACTGCGGGAAGGAATTGTCCATTTTGACAATGCAGATCCAAGGAGACCATGGAGACACTATGGAACCTCATGGATCCAAGGGTCTGTGGTGACACCAAAGAACTTCATGGAACCCAGGGGCCATTGTGGCATAGCAAGGCCTCATTGGAACAAAGGAACCATTGTTGACAGTACAGAACCTCAAGGAACCAAGGGGCTGTGGTGACACAGCAGGGACACATGGAACCAAGGAGAGCATTGTGACATCATGGAATCTCATGGAACCAAGGGTCCATTGTTACAGTCCAGAACCAAGGAGATAATTTTGACACTACAGAACCGCATGGAATCAAGGGTGAGTTGTGAAACAGTTGGGCTTCATGGAACCAAGAAGCCGTTGTGACACAGCCAGGCCACACGGAACCAATGGTCCATAGTGATACTGTGGATCCAAGGAGGCCATGCCAATACTAGGGAATGTGATAAATGAGTATGATTTCATGCTAACTGAATTGTAACTTTGTAAAATTTTAGAAAAAGACAAATGATATGTGATTACTATCACAAAACTGATGTTTTCAGATGTTTATGAAAAATAACAACAACAAAAAAAGGATACAGGATGTAATTTCAGATAAATAATATCCCAGAACGGAATAGGCCTTGGGATAATCAGAAGATCGGCCTTGAGATGGACAATTGGGATGGTTCCTGGTACAAAATTTAGGTTGTGGTTTTTTTTAAGGCTTATATTTTGAGTATGATGCTGGCTAACATAACACAAGGCTCAGGGCACCTGTGCAACCTGTAAGATTATGTGGAGGACAATGAGGAAGACTGCGAGTCTTCATCCAAAATACCACCAAAAGAATACAGAAGAGCCCCTAGCAACAAGTGAAGCATGTGCCTTGAAGTACAGTGACATAGATTTTTAGAATTGGGAATAGGAGGAAACTTAGGGGAAACATGGATGAATATTTATTAGCAGATAGTATATAAGTGTAGTCTGAAATGCTTTGTTTTGTAGGTGAGCCAGGCTGAGAAGATGTCCCTGTACCCCAGTCAGTTTTCCTTATTCCTTCTCAGAACCTTAACCACATTTAAGTTATTATTGCCAGATTTATGTATATGTTTAATTTTATAATAAATTGCTATTCAAATTGCTGCTAAATTTTAAATTTGTTGTTTATTTTATTTATATTTTTACCAGGTGCCTGCCTTGTTCCAGGGCTGCCACATGGCCCTGGGGCTGCCCTGCATCCTCCTGGGGAAATTCCCTGAGGCTCAGAGCACTCAGTGCCCAGACTCCTTATCATCTGCCTGCTGTGTCCCCTGGGGCTGCAGAGCTCTCCTGGCCCCTCAAGGTCACTGCCTGAGGCTGAGCTAAAGAGATTTGCCCACGGTGGTTGGTCTGGGCAAGTGACACCCATCTCTGGTTAAAAACTGGTTTTGCTTTAATACAATTGCTTCAAAATTGCTTCCTGGAGCACTATCTTAAAATAGATGTTACAGCTCCTGTACTGTGGAGTAAATCATTCTGATTACAACCTTTTTGTCTAATCATGATCATATTCAGTCACATCTATATGTACATAAATACTCCTGGTTTGCCATCCTTAATGTTGTGGGACAAAGTTGTACAAAGGTTCAATTCCACCTGTATAATCCTTTAGGCATAAATCCTTGAGAAAGTCTGGGGCTGGGATTGGATCCAGGCACTGCCAGGATCCCCTCCCAGAAGGAGTTTAGAAAGCCTGGGGGTCCTGGTTTGGGGGAGCTTGGGGGTATAATGTGGTCATTGGGGGTTCTTTGTGAACCTCGTGTCCCAACAGGAGCTTCTCTAATCAACTTTGCCTGAAGCTGCCACTCTGCCCATGACAGGAACCCCTGTGAGTGTCTGTGACATCCCAGCTCTTTGGCAGCCTGGACACTCCTGGGATGTCCCCTGGAACCCCTGTGTCCACCGGGACAGGGGATCTTTCTGGGCATGAACAGCATTGGAGTTCTTGGGGGAAACTGTGAGGGGGGAATGGGGCAGTGTGATCAACCCAGTGACCTCACACAGCCCTTCTGTGATGTCACACAGCCCCCCATGATATCACACAGCTGATCTCTGATGTCACAACCCACTCTGTGATGTCACACAGCCCCCCATGATGTCACAGCCGAATCTGTGATGTCATACTCTGATCTATGGTGTCAGACCTCTGCCCTGTGATGTCACAGCTGGCTCTGTGATGTCACAGACATGGCCCATAATGCTGTAGCTCCTCCATGACCTCACATAACCCACTCTGAGATGTCATAGCCCACTCTGTCACCTCATGTTTCCAGATGATCAATGCTCTGCATCTGGTGAGCTGACACAATGCTCCTTCTCCAAAACCCTGGCCCATGGAAACCACACAATGCCCATTGGGTAAGAAGGGGAACTGGAAGTTCAGCAGCCTTAGTGTCCTGCCAGCTCAGCCAGGCCAGCTGGAACATTGGGGTCTGTGACCACCAGGGACCACCAGAGAGACCCCCAAGGCAGAAGAGAGCATGCAAAAGGGGAGGGGAAATGTGTTAATGAATTCAGGGAAATGATTATCATATGTCTGTTCAGTCTGGGACAAGCAATGAATATGTATCCAAAATACAGAATATAAACAGAAACTTTCCTGTACTCAGCACACACGGCTTTGGAGGAGCTGTCCCCTCATGCATCCAGCTGAATAAAGAATGCTGCTTCTGAATGCTGCATTGGGGTGAAGGAGTTTTTGATTTTACTGAACTTTTGGTAACACTCCCACTGCCAAGAAAATCTCTGCCTGCTGCTGTTCACAGACAGAGCAGGGCTGCTGGGGGATCACAGAATCACAGAATGACCAGGTTGGAAGAGACCTCCAAGATCATTGAGTCCAACCCAGGCCCTAACACCTCAACTAAACCATGGCACTGAGTGCCACATCCAGTCTTTTGTTAAACACATCCAGGGATGGTGATGCCACCACCTCCCCAGGCAGGCCATTCCAGAACTTTATCACTCTTTCTGTGAAAATCCTTTTCCTAATATCCAGCCTGTATTTCCCTTGATGCAGCTTGAGACTGAGTCCTTTTGTTCTGTCAGCTGCTGCCTGGAGGAAGAGACCAACCCCCACCTGACCACAGCCACCCTCCAGGAAGTTGCAGAGAGTGATAAGGTCACCCCTGAGTCTCCTTTTCTCCAGGCTGAACAACCCCAGCTCCCTCAGCCGTTCCTCACAGGAGTTGTGTTCCAAGCCCCTCACCAGCCTCGTTGCCTCCTCTGGACGCTCTCAAGCGTCTCACTGTCCTTCCTGAGCTGAGGGGCCAGAGCTGGACACAGCACTCACTGTCCTTCCTGAGCTGAGGGGCCAGAGCTGGACACAGCACTCACTGTCCATCCTGAGCTGAGGGGCCAGAGCTGGACACAGCACTCACTGTCCATCCTGAGCTGAGGGGCCAGAGCTGGACATTGCACTCACTGTCCTTCCTGAGCTGAGGGGCCAGAGCTGGACACAGCACTCGAGGTGCAGCCTCACCAGTGCCAGGTACAGGGGAAGAATGACCTCCCTGCTTCTGCTGGCCACACCATTCCTGATCCAGGCCAGGAGTCATTGGCCTGCTTGTCCCCTTGGGCACCCTGCTGGCTCATGTCCAATCTGCTGTCCATCAGGGGTTTTGTACCAATCACAGCTCAAGGGGAACCATTTGATGCTTGAATGCAGAAAGTTTTAAATTTTATCCAGTAATTGTAGATAGTTGTTGTTACGCGCATGACACTAAAAATAATAAAAAACCCTATGGTAGTGAATGTACCTACACCAGTGTTGTCTGAAACAAGATGATGGAAGGATAGAGAAGAAAGAGCTCATTACATGATCACAGAACGGTTCCTGGGAACAGATCAAGCAAGGAGGTGTGGACTGTTGCTGAGCAAGCTGGTGCAAAGTGAAACACTGCTCTTTGTTCCATGGAAACATCCCCCAGGCATGGCCAGCAAAGCAGCAGGAAAGAAAGAGGACTCTGAATAAATAAATTCTGTGAATTCATTGTAAATACCTCTCCCAAAGCCCCAGTAAACAAAACATTCACCTGGGGGTTGTTTTTTTGCACAACTGCTGTCTTTCTGACCTTACTGTGCTCTTTTTGCCTATGTGCAAAATACCTTTCCCCTGCACAGCTACTCTGCATTGCTGATTTCTTCTGTGTCAGTACCTTAGATCACACAGAAAGAACTATGCTCAAGGCTCTACAACAACTGCAAAAACAAATCCATGAACTGCCATAATCCCTCTCACCACAATTCCCAGCAGAAAGCTCTTGTCCTTCTTTTTTCAAGTCTGCTTTATATCAGCTGTTGAACACACAACAGCTGGTGTTACTGTGTAGTCCTTTCACTGATGCTGTCCAGGACATTTCCCACCCCCAGCATCACCCAGGGTGGGCACAAATGAGCATCATTCCCCAGGGCTAGAAGGGGTCTGACCCTGCCCTTGTGAAATGCTGTCATTTTCTCGGTGTGCTTGATCTCAGGAATAATGGAAGAATCCCATGTGATGCAACACATCATTGTAACCCCCACTGTTCCCTAGGGGTAGGGATTCCCTTCAACAGGGCATGAAATGGTTAAAAAGCTTGCTTAAAGAAGCAAACATGATTAGAAGAATAGAACTATAAATTATGCTGAGTTAGAAGGGACCCATCAGGAACATCACTGAACAGGACACCCCAAGAATGACACCATGTGCCTGAGAGCATTGCCCCAAAGCCTCTTGAGCTCAGAAAGACCTGGTGCTCTGACCACTTCCCTGGGGAGCCTGTTCCAGTGCCCAAGCACCCTCTGAGTGAAGAACCTCAGTACCTCAGTACCTGGTGAGGTCATGGAGCATTTTCTATTGAGTGTCATCACACAGCCAGGATGGCCAGGGTATCAGAGCCAGCCAGCACGGGTTGAGGAGGGGTAGGTCGTGTCTGACACCCCTGGTCTCCATTTATGACCATGTCACCCACCTGGTGGATGCAGGAAAGGCTATGGATGTTGTCTATTTGGACTTCAGCAGGGCCTTTGACACTGTCTCCCACAGCAGACTCCTGGAAATGCTGGCAGCCCACGGCTTGGACAGGAGCACTCTCTGCTGGGTTCAGAACTGGCTGCATGGCCATGACCAGAGGGTGGTGGGGAACTCTGTGTCTCGGGCAGCTCCTTCAGCAAGGAAAGCAGGTGGGAGTTGGTGCCAAGGAGCTGAAAGTGGCAGGTGCAGCCTGGGGTGGAGGAAGCTCAGATTTGCACAAGGCTGCTTGGAGTGCCAGGGGCTGGAGGAGGGAAAAGGTGGGGTGGGGACAGGGACAAAGTGTGATTGATTGTCACCCAGAAAGGGTCTTGATGTTCATATCTATTCAGAGCAGCTTAGGAGGTGCTGGGGATCAATATCAACTGGAGATTGCTGATATTAATCTAGAAACAGGAAAACAAAAGTAAAGAGGACAAAAAAATAAACAAACACCCCTGCATTTTTTAAAAAATATAGTATATTCTCTTTGAATCCACTTCTGAAATCTGTACAGTTAACCACAGAAGAATTGAAGACTTGAAATGACATTATTCCCAGGGGCTTTTCTTGTTAGAGTGCATTGGAATGTTAATGAGCCTTTGGCACTGAATTCCTGAACTGAAGAGCTGAAGACTGAATAAGCCTCTGGAGAGCTAAAATTCATCAGGGAACCTCCAAGTTGCTGAGGATCCATCCTCAGCAGAGCAGATTGAAGAGATTCCAGGGGTTTCCAGCTGCTCAAGAGCTGTGAGCTCACGTGCAGGCACAGGGGCTCCATGGTGGCATCTGAGGGGTCTCTGGGCTCCTGAAGATCTCTTTGGTCCCACTCAGTCACAGGGGCTCTGTCGTGACATCCCAGGGGGCCTTAATCTTCCTAAGGGTCATGAGGTGACAGTCCCAGGGCTGCACAGTGACAACAGAGGTGTCTGTGCCCTGCCAAGGAGCCAATTTGTCCCAGGCAGTGTCAGGAGTCCAGTGGTGACATCCCTGTGCTCCTAAAGAACAGCGAGGTCACCGACACTCCCAGGGGCTCCAGGGGACATCCCAGGAGTGTCCAGGCTGCCAAAGAGCTGGGATGTCACAGACACTCACAGGGGTTCCTGTCATGGGCAGAGTGGCAGCTTCAGGCAAAGTTTATTAGAGAAGCTCCTGTTGGGTCACGAGGTTCACAAAGGATGCAAACCAGGACCCAAACCAGAACCCCCAGGCTTTCTAAATTCCTTCTATGAGAGGATCCTGGGTGTGCCTGGATCCAATCCCAGCCCCAGACTTTCTCCAGGATTTATTCCTACAGGATTATACAGGTGGAATTGAACCTTTGTACAACTTTGTCCCACAACATTAAGGATGACAAACCAGAAGTATTTATGTACATATAGATATGACTGAATATGATCATGATTAGACAAAAAAGTTGCAATCAGAATGATTTAGTCCACAGTACAGGAGCTGTAACATCTATTTTAAGATAGTGCTCCAGGAAACAATTTTGAAGCAATTGTATTAAAGCAAAACCAGTTATTAACCAGAGATGGGTGTCACTCCCTGAGACCAAGGACTGTGGGCAAATCTCTTTAGCTCAGCCTCAGGCAGTGACCTTGAGGGGCCAGGAGAGCTCTGCAGCCCCAGGGGACACATCTGGCACAGGGAAAGGAGTCTGGGCACTGAGTGCTCTGAGCCTCAGGGAATTTCCCCTGGAGGATGCAGGGCAGCCCCAAGGCCATGGGGTAGTCCTGGAACAAGGCAGGCACCTGGTATAAACATAAATAAAATAAACAACAATTTTAAATTTTAGCAGCAATTTTAATACCAAATTAATATAAAATTAAACATATACAAAAATCTGGCAATAATTACTTAAATGTGGTTAAGGTTCTGATAAGGAATAAGCAAATGTGACTGGGGTACAGGGATACCTTCTCAGCCTGCCTCACCTACAAAACAGAGCAATTCAGACTACACTTATATACTATCTGCTAATAATATTCATCCATGTTTCCCCTAAATTTCCTCCTATTCCCAATTCTAAAAATCTATGTCAATGTACTTCAAGGCACATGCTTCACTTGTTGCTGGGGGCTCTTCTGTCTTCTTTTGGTGGTCTTTTGGATGAAGGCTCACAGTCTTCCTCATTGTCCTCCACATAACCTTACAGATTGCACAGGTGCCCTGAGCCTTGTGTTATGTTAGCCAGCATCATATTCCAAAAATAAGCCTTAAATAAAAACACAAATTTTGTACCAGGAACCGTCCCAACTGTCCATCTCAAGGCCTATCTTCTGATTATCCCAAGGCCTATTCCGTTTTGGGATATCATTTATCTGAAATTATGTCCTGTATCCTTTTTTTGTTGTTCTTTTTCATAAACATCTGAAAAAAACAGTTTTGTGATAGTAATCACATATCATTTGTCTTTTTCTAAAATATGACATAGTTAAAATTCAATTAGCATGAAATCATACTCATTTATCAAATTCCCTAGTATTGGCATGGCCTCCTTGGATCCACAGTATCACTATGGACCATTGGTTCCATGTGGCCCTGCTGTGTCACAATGGCTTCTTGGTTCCATGAAGCCCAACTGTTTCACAAGTGACCCTTGATTCCATGAGGTTCTGTAGTGTCAAAATGGTCTCCTTGTTTCTGGACTGTAACAATGGACCCTTGGTTCCATGAGATTCCATGATGTCACAATGCTCTCCTTGGTTCCACGAGGCCTTGCTGTGTCACAATGGCCGCTTGGTTCCAGGAGCTTCCCTAGTGTCACCTTGGTCTCCTTGGATCTGCATTGTCACAATGGACAGCTGTTTTCATGGAACCCTGCTGTGTCACAGTGAAGCCTCAGTGCCATGAGGTTCTGTCGTTGGACAATGATCTATTTGGTTCAACAACATTTTGAAGTGTAACAATGGCCGCTCGGTTCCATGAGCTTCCATAGTGTCAGCAATGGTCTCCTTGTTTCTGCAGTGTCCTAATGAACCCTTGGTTCCATGAGGTTCCTAAATGTCACTGGTCTCCTTGCTTCCATGTGTCCCTGCTGTGTCACCACAGCCCCTTGGTTCCATGAGGTTCTGTACTGTCAACAATGGTTCCTTTGTTCCAATGAGGCCTTGCTATGTCACAATGGACCCTGGGTTCCATGAAGTTCTTTGGTGTCACAATGGCCCCTTGGATCCATCAGGTTCCAGAGTGTCTCCATGGTGTCCTTGGATCCCCATTGTCATCATGGACAATTCCTTCCATGCAGTCCCAATGGGTCAGAATGTCCCCTTAGTTCCATGAGGCCCTGCTTTGTCCCAATGGCCCCTTGGTTCCATAGGTTTTATGCTGTACCAATGGACTCCTTGGTTCTAGGAGTTACCCTGCTTTGAGCAGGAGTTTCTTTGGTTCCAGCAAGGCTCAGCTCTGCCTGAATGCACCCTTGGTTCCACGAGGCCCTGCTGTGTCCCAATTGACCCTCTATTCCATGAGGCCCTACAGAGTCACAATGGACCCTTGGGTCCATGGGGTTCCCTCATGTCACACTGGACTTTTCATTCCATGAGTTTTTATACTGTCAACAACAGTTTCCTTGGTTCCACAGTGTCACAATTGCCCCTTGGTTCCATGAGGTTCTCTAGTGTAACGTGGTCACCTTGGTTCCATGACCTTCTGCAGTGTAACATGGTCACCCTCATTCCATGAGTTTCCGCAGTGAGACAATAGAAACCCTTGTTCCATTAGGCCTCCACGTTTCACAATGTTTGATTCCAGGAGGCACCACAAGGTCACAATGGACCCTTGGTTCTGTGAGGTTCCACAGCATCCCAATGATCACTGTGGTTCCATGAGTTTCCTTGACCAAACAGGGTCAGCCTGCAAGGGGCTCATTCTTCTCCATGCCCAGACATCCTTAGGAGACATTCAGCATATAGATCCATTAGGGAATTTTTCTATCCACTCTTCACTGATCTGGAAAAAAAAATACTTGATTGGATAAAAAAAAAAAAAAAAAAAAAAAAAAAAAAAAAAAGAAAGAAATTATGAGATGCACTTTGAAATCTCCCTCCTTAACAGGACTCCAAACTGACTCCAGTCAGCTGCACAAGCCCTGGAGACTTGAAGACATATCTCAAAGACAGTTGAAGGAATGCAAAGAGCTCTAGAGGGCTTCCTGTGTTTTCATCAGGTCTACACTGGATTTGGGGCTGAGTCCAGGACCCGCAGGCACTGAGAGAAGGTTGAAGAAGCTGCTGAAGGAGTCCAAAGCAAAACTCCAAGTCCCTTGGAGTATTCCTGGGCCCCAGTGAGGGCAGGGAGTGCCAAAGGCTGCCCAGGCACTGGTGAGAGCATCTCCTTGAGGCCAGGATTGCAGGGAGCCCAAGGCTGTGAGCAGGGACTGCAATGCTGAGCAAGGCCTGGGCTGGCTGGAGGGAGCAGAAAGGCCAAGGCCTGAGCCCAGGCCTGGCACAGCAGGGCCTGTCCCTCGCGGCTGGCTGGGGGCTGTTGGTGGGGCAGGGGGATGGCAGGGGCAGCAAGGACAAATGTCCTAAAGCTGCAAGGCCTGCCAGCCTGCTCAGGGAGGGGCCAGGCAGAAGCCAAGTGCAGGCTTTCCTGCAAGGAAAGTTCCTTCTGTGGGGCCTGCAGAGGCGCTGGCAGAGCCCAGGGGACAAAGGCCTGGGTGCCTGTGGCCCTGCCAGCCCTGCCCAGCCCTTGGCCATCTCTCCTGCAGCTGGGAGTGTGGATCTGCTGGAGGGCAGGAGGGCTCTGCACAGGGCCCTGGACAGGCTGCATCCAGGGCCCAAATCCAACCATGGCAGCTTGAACAAGACCAAGGGCCGGCTCCTGCACTTTGGCCACAACAAGCCCTGCAGTGCTCCAGGCTGGGGACAGAGTGGCTGGACAGTGGCCAGGCAGAAAGGGACCATGGGCAGTGCTGGACAGCAGGCTGGACATGAGGCAGCAGTGTGCCCAGGGGGCCAAGAAGGCCAATGGCTCCTGGCCTGGATCAGGAATGGTGTGGGCAGCAGGAGCAGGGCAGGGATTCTTCCCCTGTGCTCAGCACTGCTTGGGCAGCACCTCGAATGCTGTGTCCAGTTTTGGGCCCCAAATTTAGGAAGGACATGGAGGGGCTGGAGCATGTCCAGAGAAGGCCAACAAGGCTGGTGAGGGGTCTGGAACACAAGTCTTGTGAGGTGTGGCTGAGGGTGCTGCAGGTGCCTGCAGAAAATTCCTGAAGCACTTGGAGGATGATCCTGCTCCCCAAGGGACGTTCCCATGGTGCCAAGTCAGGAACTGAAATGGGGAGTGGGGCCAGAGAGGAAAGGGCAAACAGAGATGGGCTTTTTGCAGGGGAGGGTACAGGGGTAGGCCAGAGGAAGAAATTTGGAGCAGGAGAAGGGAAAGAAAGCCAAGGTGAATCAAGAGAAATTCTCAGGGCTGTTTGTGGGTTGCTGCCAGGCTCCCATGGCTCTGAGCAACGTCTGCAGTGGCATAGGAAACTCAGAGTTCATGCGAACAAACTTTCTGGCTCTGACTTCAGAGGCCACCACAAACCTGAGGGGTTTCCCTGCTGTTCTCCCAGCCCTTGCTAGCCCCAGGGGCTGCTGGCATTTGTGCTCCCTCAGCTTCATCTCCCCACACCAAGCCCATGGGGGTGCTCAGGCCTGCTCTGGGCAGGGCAAACAGGGGCTCCTGAGGCAGTGCTGCCGTGGCTGTGCCTGCAAGGCTGCGGCAGCTGTGTGAGCTGGGGGAGAGGCCAGGGCTGCAGAGGGGGGATGTTGTTGGCAGGTGCATGAGGAGGCTGTGGGCCGCTGGCCTGGGGTGTCCAGCGCAGTGGGGATGGATCAGGCCCTGCTCTGCTGCTCCTTGCCGTGTGCTTGCCCAGGGCCCTTGCAGAGCCCCAGCCGTGCTGTTTGCCCCCAGCCTGCCCACGGCCAGCCTGGGGCTGCTGGCGGGGCTTTTCTCTGCTCAGCATTGGCCTGGGCAATCTGCTCTGGAGAGAGCCTGGGCAAGGAGCCTGCAGCCCCCAGGCCCTGGCCTGAGGCCTCAGCACTGCTGCTGTGCCAGCAGTGCCCATGGCCTGTCCCTGCTGCAGCCCCGGCACTGCCACCCCCAGCCCTGTGCCCGGCCCCGAGAGCACTCAGGCCCTACAGCAACAGCAGGGCCAGGAGGGCAGCGGGGCAGGGCCACGGCAGCAGCACTGGCAGCACCAAGTGCTGCTGCTGCTGCTGGGCACAGTTGCTGTGCCAGCACTGATCTGCCCCAGCTCTGCACACAGACATTGCTGCTGAAGCTCCAGAGAAGGGAACCAAAGGGGCATCTCTGCAGAAAACT
The DNA here is from genome assembly GCA_016584745.2 of Phylloscopus trochilus trochilus. NCBI lineage: Eukaryota > Metazoa > Chordata > Aves > Passeriformes > Phylloscopidae > Phylloscopus > Phylloscopus trochilus. The sequence continues at coordinate 5,327,612 of WQNJ02000048.1, read as the reverse complement.
TGGCTGGGAGATCCTTAATGTCCGTTAAAGCTACTGAGAGCACAGCTCCTCATGAACAGTCTAGGGCCCCAGCAAATATGGAGAGAAAAAAAACAAGAAAGGGCACAAACAATAGCCTTGCTTTGTGAACATCATTCAAAACTTAAACAAAGAAAAACAAACTGACAACTAAAACAAAGAAAATATAACCGACAACCAAACCAACAAGTGCTATCAAAGATGACTTTTATTACAAGTGATTTGCAGAAATTCAAAACCAATTTAATGTTTCTGAAATGTTCCAGTAATCAGTGTCCACACTGCAGCCTTGAGCTCCTGGTTCCTCAGGCTGTAAATGAGGGGGTTCAGGGCTGGAGGCACCACCGAGTACAGAACTGACACAGCCAGATCCAGGGATGGGGAAGACATGGAGGGGGGCTTCACGTTGGCAAAAATGCCAGTGCTGATGAACAGGGAGAGCACAGCCAGGTGAGGGAGGCAGGTGGAAAAAGCTTTCTGCCGTCCCTGCTCAGAGGGGATCCTGAGCACAGCCCTGAAGATCTGCATATAGGAGAAAACAATGAACACAAAACAGCCAAATACCAAACAGACACCAACAACAATTACCCAAAGTTCCCTGAGTTTGGAGTGTGAGCAGGAGAGCTTGAGGATATGTGGGATTTCACAGAAGAACTGGCCCAGGGCATTACCATGGCACAGGGGAAGGGAAAATGTATTGGCTGTGTGCATGAGAGCATAGAGAAAGGCACTGGCCCAGGCAGCTGCTGCCATGTGGGCACAAGCTCTGCTGCCCAGGAGGGTCCCGTAGTGCAGGGGTTTGCAGATGGACACGTAGCGGTCGTAGCACATGACGGTCAGCAGGAAATACTCTGCTGAAATGAAAAATATAAACATAAAGAGCTGCACAATACATCCTGTGTAGGAGATGTTCCTGGTGTCCCAGAGGGAATTGTGCATGGCTTTGGGGACAGTGGTGCAGATGCAGCCCAGGTCAGTGAGGGCCAGGTTGAGCAGGAAGAAGAACATGGGGCTGTGCAGGTGGTGGCCGCAGGCTACGGCGCTGATGATGAGGCCGTTGCCCAGGAGGGCAGCCAGGGAGATGCCCAGGAAGAGGCAGAAGTGCAGGAGCTGCAGCTGCCGCCTGTCTGCCAATGCCAGCAGGAGGAAGTGGCTGATGGAGCTGCTGTTGGACATTTGCTGCCTCTGGGCATGGGCACCTGTTCATGGAGAAAGGACAGTGAGAAGTCAGCAGAGGCTGCTTTGAGCCAAACCTGGGCCATTCCCTGGAGACTGTCTTGCTGTGAGTTCCTCACCCTTGTTCCTGCTCTGGGAAAACCTTCACCCACGTCCCTGCCTGAGCTCCAGTTGTGCTGTCTGAGTGTGCCAGGAGCAGCCAGGCCCTGTACATGGGGCTCTCGAGGAGCCATCCCTGCCCTGCTGCCCTGGGATTGTGGCCATGTGGCAGAGGGACAAGGCTGGATATTTAGGAATTGTCAGGGGAATGACTCCTAATGCAGAAAATCTTGTTGCCATCGGCACTCCCAGGTGTAAAGGACATGGACAGCAGGGAAGAGATGTATCAAGTTTTTTCCTAGCCACACATCATTCCTGGTTCTCTGAGGTCAGAAATCCCCAGCATTTCTGCTGCACTCAGAGGTTGCCACTGAGAGATGGGAGAGGCAAAGGATTCCCTGTGCCTTGGGCAAGGTGAGGGGCTGGATGGGCTTGTTCCCAGCTGCCCTGGGTTTGCAGCTTTGGCTGCAGTCAGAGCACAGTCACACTCCTGGGTCACCCTGGGATAAACCAGACCCTGCCCAGAGCAGAGGGATCCCTGAATGTCTCCCCTGTCTCTCCAAAGGGCTCTGGGCAAGGTCTCAGCACCCCCTTCTGCCAAAGACACTCACAGCTCCCTTGGCACACCCAGCAGCATTTCCTCAGCTCTGGCATCTCTGCACTTCCCTGGGGCACATTCAGGGAACTCCAAGGGGCTCTGGCACAGATTTGCAGCCAGGAGGGCAGCTCAGAGCTTGCAAGGACACAGCAAGGAGATCCCTGGGTGTGCCCATGAAGGGATCTCAGGGAGGGGGCTCAGCCCATTCCCCTTTCCCATGGACTGCTCTGCCTACAGCCCCACAGGTCCCAGGGAAGCTTGGACACCCCATGGCCATGGCCACAGCTGCCTGGCAGCAATGCCAAGGGCAGTGCCTGACTCAGCTGCTGCAAATGCCAGAGCCTCCCTGAGAGCACCAGATGACAGGGACAATCTCAGGGCAGTGCAGAACCCAGAGAAGATGTGGTGGGGCTGTGCCTGGGAGGGCAGGGCAGAGACAGCCGGGCACTCAGGACAGTGTTCCCGTGCCCAGCTGTGCACGGCACCTCCCACACACCCACAGTGCCCTCCTGCCCCCAGCACTGCTCTCTTCAGCCCCCTCTCCTTCCCTCAGCATCTCCCTGGGCCTGGACATTTCCCTGCTGAGAGGAGCCTTGTCCCTGCCAGCGCTGACAGAGCCCATCCCAGCCTCTGTGCCCTGGGCCCGGCCCTACAGAAACCTGCCTGTCTGCAGGGCCCTGCCTGGGGCAGGCTCTGTCTGCAGCTGGGCAAGGGCAGCTCAGGAGAGCCCTGCTGGGCCCTGCAAAGGTGATGCTGCTGCTGCTGCTGCTGTGCAGGGCTGAGGAGGGGCTGAAGGCCCTTGAGGAGCCTCCCAGCAGAGAGACTGACCACCCAAAGTTACAGCTCTGGAGTCTCTGTAAATGTTCAAATATTCCTTTGATGATCCTGAGTGTTCCTTTCAACTCAGAATGTTCTGTGACTCTGTGTTTGCAATTCCTGTTCTGCTGCTCTCATCCTCCTGTTGCCTATAATCAATAGAGAAAAAAAAAATAACCCTTGTAACAGCGTTAGATCATTAAAGTAAAAACCAGACCTTGATTGGAAGCTCTCAGGTGTCCCACTGTGGATGGGGCACACTCGGCCCCTGATTTCAACAATTTATTGAGGTTGATTAATTAGGATATTTGGCAGGAACATCCAATAGGAGATTCAGTTGCACCAGTTACACATCCCTGGGTCAATCCATTGCTCCAAGGGTTTCTTTGCCCCACTTTTTTTTTATGACTGCTAACACTCGGGGTCAAAACCAAAATGTTCTTCTTGTAGGTCCTCTTCCTGATAGTAAGACTAGTTCAGGATAATAAGACAGTAGTTCAGGAATGTGCTTAGAAGGTCAGCTTATTTTTCTAAAACTTAAAAGAAAGGGTAGGAAACATACTAGAATTAATTAAGAATTATTCTTAAATAAGTATATGTATACTACAAATATGTAAGTATATATATGTATACTATATAATATTATACAATATATACTTTAGTATATGTACCTATATTTACTATATGTACATATATGTATATATACTAGAGTACATAAGTATATGCATACTATAATAAGTATATGCAATTATAGTTGAATGGAGTAAATTAAAAATTATAGTTTTACAACTACATATTAGTAGTTAACACAGCTATGAATATATGAAAAATGTATAAAAAGCAAAAATCTATTTGTCATCACTCCAACTCTCCCATCCTTCTACAAGCAGGAAATTGAAACACTCTCAGGAAAGCTCCTGATCTTTCCAGCAATCCCAGGCTCACCTTCTTTTGGGAAGTGTCCTCTGGAGCTGTGCCCAGGCTGGTGTGGAGCTGGGAGCAGCCCTGCCCCACACAGCACCTCTCAGCAGCAGCACCTGCCCTGCTCAGGGTGGCTCCTTCCCCCCACAGCTTCTCCCCAGCGCTGGGAGCAGCTCCCCGGGCCGGCTGAGAGCTGTCCCTGGCAGGCAGCAGAGTCCCTGGGCCAGCACAGAGCCCTGGGCTGCAGGAGCCTGCTCTGCAGGACAGCCCTGGGCAGCCCTGGCTGCAGCCCCGGCTGCTCAGCCCTGCAGCAGAGCCTGGCACAGGGAGCTGCCCTGTGCTGTGCCTGGGCTGCTGCAGCAGGGAAACCCAGCCCTGCCCCAGGGCCACATCCCTGCCCTGCAGCAGCTCGGAGAGTGCTCCTGGAAGGGCCTCAGAGCTGTGGGATGTGGCAGCTTCAGGAGATCCCTGCAGGAAGTGCAGCTGATCTTCCCCCAGCCAGACAGTGACTGTTCCCAATGCTGTGAGGGTTTCTCCTCCAGTGAGCCCTGAGTGAGCTCTGCTGGGCTGGGAAAAGAGTTGCTCATCAGGAGAAATGTCTTTTGAAGCTCTTCTTGGTTGCCAGGAGCTGCTGCCTCTGTGCCAGTAGCCCAGCCCAACTCATCAGCACAGACACAGCACAAGGACTTTAATCACCCTCTTGGGGCTTGTGCTGAGGCCCTGAACATCAGTCCCTGGGAGGGAGCTGATGAAACTTCTCAAGAACTCCAAGTCAGAATCCAACTCCAAAGTTTCTGCAAGTTTTAATGGGTCCCAGTGAGGCACACAACAGAGAAAGTGTCCCCAGTCCCAGGCAGAGCAGAGAACTGCAGGCAGTAATGCCAGGAGGGGACAAAGAGAAGCCAAGGCTTGGTGCCCTGGGGCACAGCAGGGTCTGTGCCACCAAGGGCTGGGAGGAGACACCTTGTCCTGAGGCCCTGGGGCCTCCTGGCACAGCCCCAGCAAGGCTGGGCACTGTCAGCCCCTTGTCCTGCCCTCAGCATCCCCCTGACAACCCAGTGGCCTCAAGGATCTGCTGGAAGGAGTCCCTGGGGAGCCTTGGTCAGGAATGGCCCTGGGGGGCTCCTGAATGCTCCCTGGCACTGCAGGTTCTTCAAAGGACTTTGGGTTTGGCTTTTGCCTTGGAGTTTCTGAGAGGTTTGTGCAATCCTGGCCCCAATTATCTGCTTTAACAAGTCCCTTGGGATTCTTAGTCAGTAAAAACAGTCAGTGGGGCTCATTAATACTTCAAGGTACTCAAAGTTTCTTAAAGAACTTTTTTTTGGCACTGAGTCTCTGAAAAGTTTTTGTACCATCCTGGCCTCCAATTATCTGCTTTAATGAGTCCCTTGAGACCTTTGTACTGACACTCAGTGAGGCTCATTATTACTTTGAGATACTCAAATTTTTTAAGTTACTTTGTAATTTCCTTCCTACACTGAGTCTCTGAGAGGATTTTGTGCAATCCTGGCCTCCAGTTCTCTCCTCCAAGGAGTCCATGAGGAGCCTGTGTTGGGGATGGACCACAACCCATGAATGCTTTGAGACACTTTGGGTGCTTCCTTCTGACTCTGATTCCTGGAAATGTTTGTGTAATCTCCTCTCAGACCCTGAGATTCCAGGGCTCAGCACCAAATGCAGCAAGGGGCTCATTAGGATCAAGCAAGTCCTGACAAACCATGGCTGTGCCTTGATTTCCCTCTGGTATAGTGAAGTTCAGTATGAAGTCTTTTTTTTCCTTGAATTATGGAGCTTTATTTCAATGTGATTCTAAGAAATCCACATTCGTATTTCCAAAGGTGAAGTTTTCTCTTTAGAGAAGTGGTGATTGCAGCATTTAATGTCTGATACTGATCCAGAGTCTCTCCCAAAGAGGTCTGGCCAGGTCAGAGAAACTGTGCCATGAGAAGTGTGGAGAACCTTGCTCCAGTGTGGAGAACCTTGCTCTGCATTCGCCAACCCCATTCTGTCTCTCCTCACTTACCTGGGACCCCCCTTACTCGGAGAACTGGATGCACTCAGGCAAAGAGGGGCTTTCTCCCTTTTTCAGCAACCTAAACTCCTGAGTTTCAGACAATCTTCTCAAGTGTGTGCCCAGCCCAAGGTGCCACCAAGGAGGTTCCCCTTCCCCAAGGCAGAACCATGCAAGGAATTTTTTAGACACACAGGAAGTTCTACAATAAACACAAACCCAGAGTTGGCTGAAGGCAGAATTAGACCAACTCCTGAAGGACAGACAGCTTTTAACTCCTTGCAGCTGAAAGCTCCAGGAGGGTGTTGGGAGGTGTGTGAGTGAGCCCAGAGTGAGGGCAAGGGAAATGCAGAGAGGCCTGGAAGTGCCTTAGTTCACACAGGCTGTGGGGAAGGTCACTGCAGCCCTGCCCTGGGCCAGGAGTGAGGGTGGATCATCATCCCAACCTGCCCTGGGCCATTGCAAGGGGCTGTGGCCATGGACACTGCCCTGACCCCACTGCTGGGTTTGGGTGCCACAGCAACCCCCACCAGTTCCAGTTTCCTTGGAAAGCACCCCAAGGAGCCATTTCTGACCTTCACTGTGTTGGGCCTGGCCTGGGGCTTTTCCTGCAGCAGGATCTGCCCTGGTCCTGGCACAGGAAAGGCAGTTCCTGCAGGAGCAGGAGGCTCTGCCTGCAGTGGCCTCAAACAACTCCAACAAAGCCCTGCTTATTTGAAAATTGCTTCCTTCAGCACTATAATCTAATAATTGTTATAGCTCCTATATTCTGGAGTAAATAAGTTTTTTTTTTAAAATTCACTCTGTGGTGTACATAAACTTTTCTGTCTAATCCTGATCAGAATCAACCATAGCTGTGTTTATAGAAATATATCTGGTATTCCATCATTAATCCTGTGGAACAAATTGCATTATGGTTCAATGCCACCACTCCAATACACATGTGTTGTTTTACACATCAACATTTGGCAAAGTCTGGGGCAAGGATAGGATTCAGCTGCTCCAAGTCTCCTCTCTTAGATGGAACTTTAAGAGTCTAGGCATCCTGGAGGGGTTTGAGGATCCATGGTGGCTGTTGGGTGCCATTTCTCCACCTCATGACTCATTAGGAGTTTCTCCAATGAAGAAATGAAGCTTTTGCCTGAAACTCCCATTCTGCCCATGAGAGGAACCCCTGTGAGTGTCTGGGACACCCCGGCTCTTTGGCAGCCTGGGGACACCTGGGATGTCACTGTGGAGTCCCCGTGAGTGCCAGTGACAGATGGGTGCCTTTGCAGCCCAAGGTGCTCTGGGATGTCATCATGGAATGGCTGTGACTGCCTCTGATCACAGGGCTCTTGACCATCCCCAGAAAACCCTGGGAGGTCTCCACGGAGCCCCTGTCTGTGCCTGTGACATTCCAGCTCTTGAACAACCTGGGGAATCTTGGAAAGCCCCCATGGAACCCCTATGAGGGGCTGTGATAGCTTGGTTCCTTAGCAGGCAACTATCACCAGACCCCTGTTGCTATGGTCAGTTTCCATGGCAACCATCACCAGCCCCCTGTTGCTATGGTCAGTTTCCATGGCAACCATCACCAGCCCCCTGTTGCTATGGTCAGTTTCCATGGACACCATCACCAGCCCCCTGTTGCTATGGTCAGTTTCCATGGCAACCATCACCAGCCCCCTGTTGCTATGCTCAGTCTCTTGGCAGCTCCATGCAGACCCCATGCCAGGTGTGGTTGCCATGGACACGAGCTCAGGCCTGGAGCCAGCGTCCGTTGCCATGGCAACCATTTGCAGTCCCATTCCCAGGGCCTTGGGATCCCAGAGCCACAGAATTGGCTGAGCTGGGAGGGACCCATCAGGATCCTCCAGTCCAACTCCTGGCCCTGCACAGGACACCCCAACAATCCCAGCCTGGACCTGGCAGCGGTGTCCAAACGCTGCTGGAGCTCAGAGAGCCCTGGAGCTGGGACCCTTCCCTGGGAGCCTCTTCAGTGCCCCAGCAGCCTCTGGGGGAAAAACATTTCCTGAGATCTAACCTGAACCTGCCCCACTCAGCTGCAGCCCTTCCCTCCAGTCCTGTCCCTGGGCTCCAGAGTGAGGAGGTTCCCACAGCCCCAGCCAGGGCCCCGCTCCCAAGGCTGTTGCCAGGGCAGCCAGGGCTGGCACCAGCTGTGAGCCTCGGTTTCCATGGGCTGGGCTTTAGGAATGGGATTCCCCAATTTCCTGCTCCCGCTGAAACTGTGCCGCCGCTCGCTGCCCTCCAGCCTCCCATGGAAAGCACAAAAGGCAAAGATCCCAGGCTGGGATAAGAACAATTGGGTTGGAAGGGATTTGGGTGAAGTGTGCTGCAAACCAGGAAGGGTGAGATGGGCATTGGGTGAGGCAGGATGGCTGAGATGGGGATTGGGATGGGTGGGATCGAGGAAATAGGGCTTGGGAAGGGGGTCTTGATGTCCAGGAGAGGTGGGATGGGTTTTGTTGGGGATTGGGAGGGTGTGGTGAAGTCTGGAATGAGACAGCCAAAGGTGGGGAATGATGAAAGGAGGGAGGGGGAGCCTGTTTCTGAGTGAGTTTTTGGGTATTCCACATTCCTGAAGGGATTTTGGGGCATCCCATGTTTTTGAGGCAGTTTTGGGGCACTCCCCAACTCTGGTGGGGTTTCCTGAGAGCAGTTCCATGCAGCCCCATGGCCAGGGGTGGTTGCCTTGGGCAGGAGCTCAGAGCTGCAGCCAGAGTCCATTGCCTCAGTGCTGGGGAGCAGAGAAATGATGAGTGGCCCCAGACATCTCCAGGGTGTGTTTGGGAGACAGGGCAAGTTCTGCGTAGGTGTGGCGGTCACTGCCCCACCCTCAGACACTGCAGCCTCTGGTCCAGCCCCAAAGTGGCTGCCAAGCTCCTGGCACCCGAAAACCCCACCTGTGAGAGGGACCAGAGCAGGTGAGGCTGTGACACAGGTGTGACACTGACACGTCCCACAGCCCCAGAGCTCACAGCAGCTGAGATGGTGCTGGATCCAAGGGTGGCTGTGGATCTCTCTCCCTCTCCCTCTCTCTCTTCTCCTGATTTCCTCTTCCCCAAATCTGGATAAATTTAAGGTGGACAGGTTAGAGTTTGCTCAGTTAGTGTTTGTGAGATGATTTTTTGTAATCTCCTGTTGCTTTAAGATTAACCAAGTACCTCATTCTCTGAAGTTTGCAAGTTCAAAGTTTGTTCTCTACACTCTATAGCACAGGTGGCACGCGTCGAGGGCAGGGACAAGGAACAGGGAGAGGCCTTCTGTGTGATTTCCAAAGGTGTTTATTGCCCCGAGGGTCAGGGACAGAAAAAGGCACAGAACCTGGGCTTGCAGGGGCTTACAAGTGGGGGAGGTCTTGGGAGAGGATACAATTTCCAACCAATAAGGGTGACATGGGGGAGGAACATAAGGCGGGGAGTACAATGCACAGAGCAATGAAAGAACACAAGGGGAGGGAACAGTTTAAACCAACCACTGGGGCATCGAAGGTTGGGGGATTGACAGGGAAAGGTCTGGAAGAAGAGGCAGGGTGAGGGAAGGATTGACAATTCTGTAGGAGGAGGGAAGGGCGGATCTAGAGAGGACAGACAACCAGGGCAAAACCAACAACACAGGGGAAAGGGAACAATCCATTAGGGATAAAATACACTATAACAATACAAAATCTGTGTGGTGTATAAAACTGACCATTAAAACTGAGCTGGGATTGGAAACACAATAAAAACACATCACAACAACAGATAAACATCTCCCCAGCTGCTTTCAACACCTGAAACAGAATTAACATTTTTGTTTCTGTAACCTAAGACAATATTGCTTGGGTTTGGGGGTTCCAGGCTCTTCCTGCTCAGTCCGGGGGGTCTCATCCTTCATTCCCGTTAATTCAGGCACCTCCTGGAAGCTTTTTCCTGCAAAGAATCCATGAGTTTGAGGATTTTTGGGGTGAAGTTTTGCAGAGGGACAGCTCTGGCTGCCTTTTCCCTCCCTCTTGTGGCCTCTCAGCTGCCCCCAACACCCTGGGCTGCTGGGATTTCCCCCCTGGGGACAAGGACGTTCATTCCCTTCCAGGAACCCAATGCTTGGCTGGGGCTCCAGTCAGGGGCTCCTTGAGCAGCTGCCCCAGAACCTCCGCCAGGGTCTCCCAGCGCTGCCGGAGCCGCTCGGCCTGGGGTCCCCAAAGCCCTCAGCAAGCCCCAAGCCCCTCCCAGGAACCTTCAACTCCCTCACACCCAGCATCCCCCACAGCCCCTGCAAGTTCCCCTCACGGCACCGGCCATGGCCCTGTCCCCACATGTCACTGGCCATGTCCCAGCATGGCCTCACCCATGGCTGTCTCCCCACCAGGTTTCCATCCCTCTCATTGTCCCCCACATCTCCATCTGAGCCCGTGTTCCCCCCTCTGTCCCCATGAATGGCCACGTCCCCCTCCACGTCCATGTGTCCCCACGTCACTCTCCATGTCTATGTCCCCCCATGCCCTCACCCAGGTCTTAGTTCAATGTCCTCATTTTTACCCCAGTGTGAGACTTTTTAAAAGGGATGAAGAGAAATGAAAAGCAAATCAAGGCCAAAAGAAAAGGATTTCTGTGTTCGTGCCAGCTGAGAATCCATGTGCTTGGGTGGGAGGGAAGAACATTTTTTGGAGGGGTTTCCACCCCACGGTCTCCAAAACCTTGATCTTGGCCCCAGATCATCACCATCTGGCTGTGGAAGACGCCCTCGGGCAATAGGAAATCAAAACTGTGGAATCCCTGAGGTAGGAAAAGACCTCCAAGAGCATCCAATATTCCTTGAGGACCCAGAAGATAGGATTGAACATCAAAGATTTTCTGGGGTTGGAAGTCAACAAATCCCCTCTCCCCAAGGAATTCCCAGTGTCTATGTCCTGAGGGATGTTCCTGCCCCTGCGTTCATCCAGGTGCCCACAGGGACACAGGAAGATGTGGAGCATCCCCAGCCTGGTGTCCTCTCTGCACAGATCACCAGGATCATAGATCACCAGGGCTCTGCCCAACAGGGGTCACTGGGGATCATCCAACGCCGATCCTCCCACAGGGGATGGAGCTGGAGCAGCGCATGAAGCTCTTCCCGCTCTCAGGGCACTCCCAGGGCTTACCTTAGTGGTGCCTCCGCTGGTGTTTGATCAAGGTCGAGCTCTGTGAGAAGCTCTTCCCACACTCAGGACACTCATAGGGCCTCTCCCCGCTGTGGATGCGCCGGTGCCTGATGAGGGTGGAGTTTTGCTTGAAGCCCTTCCCGCAGTCGGGGCAGTGGAAGGGCCTCTCCTCCGTGTGGATCCGCTGATGTAGGAGCAGATTGGAGCTGGTGTGAAACCTCTTCTCACACTGGGGACACTCATAGGGCCTCTCCCCAGTGTGGATGCGTTGGTGGCATTTCAGGTTGGAGCTCTGTCCAAAGCCCTTCCCACATTCCAGGCAGGTGTAGAGCCCTTCCCCAGTGTGGGTCACCTGGTGCCGGATCAGGGCCGAGCTTACTCTGAAGCCCTTCCCACATTCCCCACACTTGTAGGGCTTTTCCCCTGTGTGGATCATTCGGTGTAGCCTCAGACTGCCCTTCTGGCTGAACCTCATCCCACACTCCCGACACTCATAAGGCCGCTCCCCAGTGTGGATCCTCTGGTGCTGGAGCAGGTGGCACCTCCAGCTGAAGCCCTTCCCACATTCCTCACACTTGTGGGGCTTCTCCCCTCTATCAGGCTTCTCCTCCAGCTCTGAGCTCCGGCTGGATCTCCGGCCGCCCTCCTGGCACAGGGGGGGTCTTTCCTCCTCGCAGCTCCCTGGGCTGGGTTTACAGCCCCTCCTCCTGCGGGAGCTCCGGGGCTTTTCCTCCTCCTCCTCCATCCGGACACTCCTTGGGAATGAAAAATCCTGGTTTGGGGAGAAAACAAGAAGAGAGTGCCTTAGTATGGGGGTTCCTCCTTGCCCAAGTCCCTCTCAGGAAATCATTGGGCGCCTTGTGTCTGTAAGTACTTCCAACATACAATGATTCAGCCCAAAAGTCCTCCAAATATCAAGACAAAGAACAAAAACTCCCCAAACATCAAGACTCAGACAAAACCTCTTCTAAAATACAAAGATTCAGCCCCTTGCAAAAACCCAAAGCACCAACATTTAGCCCAATAAAGCTCAGAAACACCAAGATTCACTCCCATGAAAATCCTGGATCCCCCTCCCCAGTCACCTGCTGCACGTGGGGGGGCAACGCTCCCGGGGCTGGGGGAGGCTGCAGATCCAGGGAGGGGTGGAACCTTGTGCTGCCTCATCTTCCTGCTCCTCCTCCTCCTGTGTCCCTACTCTTCCTCACACTCCTCTTCCTCCTACTGTTCCTCCTTCTCGGCACAATCCCACCTTCTCCTCCCACGTGCATCCTTTGACCAGTTTGTTCTTCATCCCTGCTTGACCTCCCCTTCTCCTCCTGCCCCAAGGATTGACTGGGGACCCGAGAGTGTCCAGGAGACAGACGAGTGACAGATCAGGGGGGTCTGGGAAGAGTCAGTAGGGAGAGAGCACTGAAAATCTCATCAGGGAGGACACTGGGATCTCCAGGGAGTAACCATGGCAGGGCACCCATGCAGGGTGGAAAAGGGAAAGCCAGGAAGGGGTCCCAGCAAAAGGGATGATGATCCCAAAATGTCTCTGAAGGGTCCCTTGGGAGAATGGTGAGGCAGTTTGCACATTCTCCCAGAGGGAATTAAGGACATGGACACCCAGGGGGGCAATTAGGGAAGTCAAGAAGGGATTTGGACAACAGGGGATGGATGGTGTAGGTGTGCTGGGAAGGGAAAGGGTGAAGGGCAGTTTGCAGGAATATGGTGAAGGCAAGAAGCACCAGCAGGAATCGCTGTGGGAAGAAAAAGGATGATGGAAAAGAGGAGGAAGAGAAAAATCCTGAGCACTGGGATGTTCTTCAGCAGGGTGTGATGCTCAGAATTTGCCAGCTGCTCCTGATCCCTTGTACCCCCGGTGTCCAGGAGAGGAAAACAAGGAGGTCAGGATTTCAGGGGGTTTCTCTGTGCTGGCAGCGGCAGGAGCGGGCGCAGAGCTGCGGCACCGGGAGCACGGGCTGGGGGCCTGTGGGGAGCTGCGGGGCCGGGCCGGGGCTGTGGGGCAGCCGGGGCTCAGCTAAAAGCTAGCAAAGGCACAGACAGCAATAAAGGCTGCTTTCTTCCACCATCCTCCTCTGAATGACCAAAGGTCATTCCACCAGTCCAGGCTCCCTAGAGGAGCCCATTCTTGGCTGTCCACATAAGTTCCTTTTCCTATCTCCTTTGAGATGTTTCTGATAACTTCACTTTTGTCATCTATCTCCAGGCAGCATTCTGAGGAGTTAAACTTTCCACAAATGCCCCCTTCATCTGCCAATAGGTAGTCCACCGCAAGCCGAATCTGGTAGACTACAGCTCTGGTTTGTGCCAATTGTGTGCTAATGTGGTCGAGGGCAAGTGCTGTTCTATTTGACACCACTTCCAGTACTGCCTGGAGACGGATGATCCGATTTAGCATCTAAATAGGAGTATGGTAACCCCAGGATCCATCCTGAGCCCAAGGGGCTGGTCCATAAGTCTTGATTATCTCTTCAGGGCTCCAAATTTTTCCTTTCCAGTTTGGATTGCTTCCCAGGTCAACTACGTGTCTCCTCTTTCGATTACTTTTTTTTTAGGTCATCATACAAGGGGACTCCTAGGTATGACCCTGATTCTTTAGGGAGGAGGAAGAAAGCAGGTTTTACTGCCCCAATGGTGCAGCTTCCTGCCCAATCTCCAGGGAGGTGGGTATAGGCAGTGCTTCCACAAATCCAAAAGAAATGTTCAGGAGCTTTCCAGAATATGTCTTGTGTGTCTGTGGGGTACTCCCAATATTTTGAGAGCTCTCTTAATCCTTGGAAGGGATTTATTCCTCGGCCTGCACACTCATATAGTTTATACTCTTCATGCTAAATAAAATCTCTTTCTTTTTTTGTAATGGTCCAATATCTATTTGGTTCTTGTGGGATCCACCTGCTTCCTGAATCTTTTTAAATTAATTCTCTCTTGCAAGCCATTCTTCCTACAGGGGTTTGGTATTTCTTTCCTGCCCTCTTAATACACTCTTCTCCAATTACTCTTGCTTTTAAATCCCATTGTTCTTGCCCCCTTTTGTCTGTGATTTGGGGTTTTTGCTCGGTTAATTTCCATCTCAAAATGTCTAGAGGTGTTAGGCTAATTCCTTCCCAGGGCCAAATATCTGACATTTGGATATTTCCATATACCCAACAATTGGTTAAATTTAGTACTTTGCTAATTTTCTCAATTAAGTCAATGAATAGATTTTTACCCAGTGTTTCATCCAGGTTCTCCTTTTTTTACCATCAATTGTTTGTCTGTGATTATGTCATTAATTCCCTCTTGTTCAAAACAGAGCTAGGCTTCCCTTACAGGGCATTCACCAATCCGGCGCTGCCTAAATGAGGCAGTATTTTTTGTGAGCCAATGTGTTTTTCCTTCTTCTGGGCAAGTTTCCAATTGTGTATGATCAAAGCAGGTGGGATTAATGTTTGTGTGGACCCTCATTAGTGATCCCAGGTCTTCCTCATCATCAAGAGGGTAGCAGCACTTGGTGCATGCTTCTCCACTCCCTCTTACTACAAAGCTTAGTGACTGGACTAACATCAGTCCACCTAAGAGTCCGGTAGGAGCTGGTTTTGCCTTAGGGAGCTTCATGGCTCACCTTTCTCTTTAGCTTCACCGGGTCTTGCCTCTTAGGTTCGGAGGGGTGATAAGGTCCTCTTTTTCCCACTTTCTAATTTAACCGCTCTTGGGAAATGCTCTGTGAGGGAAGTCAATGGGGGATTTCTTATTTGACTTACTCCATTTCTATCAAAACCATTAACATTTTGTCTCAAAACCTTAACAATCGCGAGAACTTAACAAGTATATGTTTATATCAACTTTAACAACAATTTTGCTTAACAGAACTCTGCAGTTTTAGTCCACTTTCTTTTCAGTCTTTGGCTGTCTCCTAAGAGTTACTTGAAGGCTGGCAGGATCTTGGATGGCAGTCCACTTGGGGAGACTGGTGGGGGATTTTTCTGGGTTTTGTCCACAGTTAGGAGGAGGCAATACTGGTCCTTTTACATGGGAAACGTGAGTCCACTCTTTTTCTTGGGTCCAGATAGCAGCATGGGTTACTAATTTTTTCTAGCTTCTTCCTGATATCAGGCCAGGATTTAGTACAGAATTGTACTTTCAACAGTACTTGGCCTTCAGGACTGTCGGGATCTATGTTTGAGTAGAATTGAAAATTTCTTCTTCACCTGTTGAACCACGTGGCTGGGGTCTCATCTTTTTCTTGGGTTCCATCAAAGGCTAGTTTGATGTTGTTACCCCGGGGAACAGATTCTTTCATGCCTTTTACCATTAGGGTTCTGTAGTCTTTCTTATTCTGTCTTCTCTCCTCTCTATTTGGATCCCACCCTGGATCCACCTGCGGGAGCTTGGCTTCTGCCTGGGGCCCAAACCTGTTCTCTCGTTCCCAGATTCACATTCCTGTGACACGGATCATGGCTATCTCTTTGGAGTTGCGTA
The DNA here is from genome assembly GCA_016584745.2 of Phylloscopus trochilus trochilus. Lineage (NCBI taxonomy): Eukaryota > Metazoa > Chordata > Aves > Passeriformes > Phylloscopidae > Phylloscopus > Phylloscopus trochilus. The sequence goes on along the minus strand of WQNJ02000048.1, from coordinate 5,312,384 downwards.
AGATATTTAAAAGAGGGTTCATCTCACTCCAGGTGTAAATATTAGGACCCAGGAATTGATCCACTTGGTTGGCTATCCACACCGGGTCCTCAACTAGGGTTCTGAGCTCTTTTTTAAATCCTCTAACTTCTGAAGCTGTCAATGGGGCATTAACAAACCCTACCCTTCCAGCCACTCCTCCCGTGGGGACTTCTCTCCAGGGGAAGAGTTTGGTGGTCTTAGATCGTGTGTGACAATAGGGTCCACCTCCAGGACTTTGTTCTTGACTAGGAATAGGGGTTAGGGGCAGTTGCTCATTGTTAGGGGGAAGGTTAGGATTGATTTTGGGCATACTTGACTCCCAATCAGGCGGAGGTAAAGGAACAGCTACAGGTGAGGGAGAGGAAATTGGATTCGCTATCGGGGTTTCTGGAGGTAAAGGAACTGTAACAGGCAGATTAAAAGGAAACGGTGATGGGTTTGAGGGAGAAGATTCAGTGACAGTGGGAGGGGCCGAAAAGGTAGAGGACGGGTTTGGGCGAAAAGGGTTTAGACTGGAAACGGGAGGGTTAAGTGAGGGTGGTATGGAGGCTGGGATAGCCAGGGGATTGCGAGAGGGAGTTTGGGGCACTGTTGGGTACACGGGAGGAGGGGGTAGGTACTGCAAGGGGTCCCATTTATTACTGGCTCCACTAGTCTCCTTCTCTTGCTCTTTACTTTCCTTAACTTCTGCTTCCTGTTCTTTTAACTTGCATCCTTTTATTACTTCTGTTTCTGTTTTATCTTTTTGCCACAAGGATGTATATGTTATTTCTTCTGGGCTCGAACCTCTTTTGGTTTCTAGATGTTGGTATAATTGGGAACACATCCAGAGATCTCTAGTGCCATACCACAGCCACTGTCCTTGCATTTCCAATTTGGGCAAAACCTCCATACAGTAATGGATCATCTTAATCCGGTCTAGGCCCTTGGTGGCCTCCTGTGTGTCCCAATCATTTAATATTTGTTCTAATGGGCTTAAACACTGCCCCATGACTCCTTTTTACTCAGGGCCTTAACTTAAAAACTGACGGTGCCTCTACCCAAACGAAACACAACTTACAGGTAACACAATTTTTAAACAACTTATAACTGGCCCTTACGTAAACTTATACTTCATAAACGTGCCCCTACTCGAACAGAAATCTTAATGACGGGCAACTGAACTCACACCAAAGAATATATATATGCACAATTGGACAAAATCCGACCTCCGTTCCCCCCTCCTTGCCTCCCTGATTCTCCTGTCAATGGAGACTGCCGACATTGAGGGCACCCTAGCACCAGACCACCTGGGACTTACCCCCGTCCCTGTCTCTGTGCTATCCACAATAATCTACAATCGGACAAAGTCCAACCTCCGTTCCCCCTGCCTCGCCTCCCTGACTCCCCTGTAAGTGGAGACTGTGAGCACTACTGGGTCGACGGTGAGGGGACCCTAGCACTAGGCCACCTGGGACCTTCCCCCGTGCCGTCCACAAGGGTTTTGGTCAGCAGGGCTCACCCCGGAGCCCCCTGCCCCTCCGCTTCCTGACTATCCCCCTTCCCCAGTGAGGATAGCTTCTGCGCAAGGGCTGAGTGTGAGTAAGTGGTGGGAGAATTTCCCCCTTGCCTCCTAGCCACCCCACCCACCAGGGGATGGCTTCGGCGAAGGGATGCGTGTGTGTGTTACCGTAGCTGCCTCGCCCGCCTGGGCAGACTACCTGCCCCTGTGCTCTCTGGCAGCAAGTTGACGACCTCCCTTCCCAGGACCTCCCTGAGCCGAGACTGAGCCGCCACAGCTATGGCCTCTCAGTACGTCTTGTGTTACAGACCCCGGGAAGCGAAGGTCCTTCGCTGACCACCTGGTGCCAGTAGGACCTGGGGACCCCCAATTCAAATTCCCCGGTCAGGTCCTCTCAGTACCCAAGTGGGGGGGGGTGTGTTCACTCACACCTAACCTAGGTACCCCCACACACCACCCCTGGAGTCACCTAGGTTGTTTTGTGCATGACCCTCACTCGCCTAGGCCCCCTACACACCCACAGCAGCCTAGACCGCTTGGTCCTTTCAAAAGGGAGACCGACCCCTATGCGTTCCACTCATACTCTAAGGAATCCCCCGCACGCCCGCAGGGGGGGCCCTTCTATCCCCGGGAGGCGCCTCTTTCATCCTTCTGGGCCTCACTAGGCCCCCTTTCGCTTCCCCCTGTTCCCGGCCGGCACCCTCGCGGGAGTCCGGAACCGCGGTACTGAGGGGTCCACACTCGCTTCGGGGGTCCGAGCTGCCGGCCCCCGTCTCACTCACACATCCACTCGCTCGCCTCCCACTCCCGCCGCCGGTGTCTTACCAATCCGGCGCTCCTCTTCGTTGTCCTGCCCAGGCTGGTCTCCGTGTCCGGGGATTGCTGGGTGGTCCTGGAGGCCCCAGGCGGGGCAGTCGTCCCGCAGCTGTCCCTCACTGGAGTCCTCTACAGGCGTGGTCAGCAATCCCGGAGGAGTCCCCAGATCGACAGGAATAAAAGGGCCAGGAGTCCTTCTGCTCCCTTTTAAAGCCTTTATTAGATCAGCCTGGGTGGGGGCCTGAGGGGTCGCGCTCACCGCCACTGCTCCTTGGGGACAACGAGGAGGAGGATGTGCAATCAGCTTTGCCCAGAGGCAGAGCTGGGGTCTCCAACCTCACAGGAGCCCTATAGGAGACTGACTCATTTGGGCTTGTTTGAAGTCTGGGGGGTCACTCTGAGCAAGTTCTGTTCAGGTTATGGCGAGTTGAACAAGTGGCTTTACAGACAGCCTGCTGCTTTGCTTTGTCTTCTAGTGTGGTTTGGTGAGGCATTTGTGCACCAGCTTCCAAGCTTCAGGGGTCTGTATGCGGTGGTCTCACTTCCTGTAGTGGCTCAGATCCATGGGGGTTCCCATGGTTTGCATACCAGGTGGGGCCATGAGCTGTCAAGTGTAACTCTGGGGGAGCAGTGGAGGCGGGGCCCGAACAGGAACAAGGAACAGGATCCAGCAACTTGGGATAGGGGTACAGTAAGGGAACAGGAACAAGGAACAGGATCCAGCAACTTAGGATAGGGGTACGGTAGGGGTACAAGGTAAGGTATTCTTCTCTTCCAACCATCCCTGCTGGGAAAGCAGGCCCTGCATGCCTTGTTCCTTTGCTAAAAGTTCACAGGCAGGGTAAAAATGGAATGAACCCCTTTGGTATCAAGACCAGGGCTGTGTGTGCCCAGGCAGAGGCAGGCAGGAGGCAGAGCTGTCAGCAAAGGAAGGGCCCAGCCAGGTGGGGCAGCCGGGGGATGCCGACAGCCTGCAGGGACAGAGGCACAGGGCATGGACACCGTAGGACAGCCTGGGCTGCACAGGGCACAGGGATGGGCAGCAGCTGCAAGGCCCTGACACAGCCAACTCCTGCAGCACTTGGGCCATGGCTGCTGGCCCTGGGCCTGAGCCAGGAGGAGGGGACAAGTGACCCTTGCAGGCCTGGGGCCTCATGGCCTCCTTGTCCCTGCTCAGCAGCCTGGCAGGGGCTGCCCCATGGTGCTGCCCTTGGCATTGCACATCCCCACATCCCCACATCCCCACATGCCTCTCCTGAGCATTCCAGACACAGAATCACCGTCCCTGACCTCCAGTGCCTCCAGTTCCTGCTGCAGGCCCAGCCTTTCTCCCTTGCCCTGCTGGGCTGGGGCACAGGTATGGAGTCGCTGGACTGGGCAGTGCCAGGGAGAGGAAAATAATGGAACCTTGGTTACATGAGTCCCCACAGAATGGGGCCTCATGAGGCCCTGCAGTGTCACAGTGGCCCCAAGGTTCCAGGGATCCAGCAGGGTCAAAATGATCTCCTTGGTTCTGCAGGGTCACAATGGCCCCTTGGTTCCCCCCCAGAGTGTCATAGTGCACTCCTTGGTTCCATGGAGCTCCACAGTGTCACTGAGGTCCCCTGGTTCCCCACAGTGTCACAGTGCACTCCTTGGTTCCATGGAGCTCCACAGTGTCACTGAGGTCCCCTGGTTCCCCACAGTGTCACAGTGCACTCCTTGGTTCCATGGAGCTCCACAGTGTCACTGAGGTCCCCAGGTTCCCCACAGTGTCACAGTGCACTCCTTGGTTCCATGGAGCCCCACAGTGTCACTGAGGTCCCCTGGTTCCACCAGGCCCTGCAGTGTCACAAGGCACCTTTGGTTCTGTGGGGCCCACAGTGTCTGTTGTGCCAATGGGCAGGGTCAGCACCAAAGACACAGACACCACCTGAAGGAATTATTAGAATGCAAAAGTGCAAAGAATCACAAAAGGAGAAGTGAGCAAGTAAGTGAGTAAGGAAGATCCATCACCAGTGACCCTCAGACTTTCCCATCACCCACACCCATACCTCAGCTGGGGGAAGCTGTCACAGCCAAGGACTGCAGAGCCACTCCTGGACACTGGGAATTCCTGCAGGTGCCTCCAGCCACAGGTGAGGCTCCAGCCTCGCTGGGAGAGGGCCCAGCTTTGATAGTGCTGCATAAACAAAGTGACAGCACTTCTAGAGTGGGAACATCTGGGTTCATCCTCCTCCTGGGTTCCTCTCAAAGCTTGGCCATGCCCCAAACAAGGCCAGATGTCAGACTTCATGGCCTTGTCCAAATTCTAAATGTAGAAAGGTCAATCCATGTTTCACTGTCTTGGGTTATGGAACCAAAAATGTGTATTCTATTTCATTTGTTGAAAGCAGTTGGGGACATGTTTTTCTTTATCTCTTGTTATTCTGGGGGGAGGGGTGTGGGTGCCTTCTGATAATGGGCCAACTGTTCAAACCAGGTGGGGCATTGTTTCTTATCTCTTTCACCACCTGTCCTCCCTCCAGGGGGATATTTTCTGCTAATGGGCCATGAAGGCTCACCAAGGACATGAAACATTCCATCATCCCATTGTGAGATGCTCCACCCAGTGGGGAGGGGAGCCAACCATTCTTGCCTAGATAAAAACTGAGACGTAGGAACACGAGGTATCTGGTTACACTGGATTCCCAGAGGAAGACTGGACCCTTCTTGCCATGGCTGGACCCTTTTCTCTCAGGATCATCTCTGCTCCAACAGAACCACATCTGCCACTCCAGGAGGACTCACTTTTGGACTGCTTCCAACACCCTGACCAACAGGGTGTCAGGTTGTAGCTCTGACTCTGTCAGGGTTTCTAGGATTGTTCTTTGTTTGTTTGCTTGTTTGGGGTTTTTTTTGTACTACTACATTTGTATTGTAAATATTCTTAGTAAAGAACTGTTATTCCTATTCCTAAATCTTTGCCTGAAAGCCCTTAATTGCAAAATTATAATTTGGAGGGGGGGAGGGGTTTACATTTTCCATTCTGAAGGAAACTCCAGCTTTCCCTGGAAGATACCTGTCTTTCCAAACAAAGACAGTTTATTAGAAGCTCTTTGAAAAGTTTCTCCAAAACTCTAGGAAAAAAGATTCCTAATGAACTGCACCAGACCAGAGGGAAATCAAGGCAGAGCCATGGTTTGTCAGGATTTGCTTGATCCTAATGAGCCCCTTGCTGCATTTGGGGCTGAGCCCTGGAACCTCAGGGCCTGAGAGGAGATTGCAGAAACCTTTCTAAGAGTCAAAGTCAGAAGAACTTTCAGGCATTAATGGGTCCCACTAAGGTCCATCCCCAACACAGGCTCCTCATGGACTGCTTGGAGGTGAGAATTGGATCGCACAAAATCCTCTCAGAGACTCAGTGTGGGCAGGAAATTCCAAAATACCTTAAAAACCTTAAGTATCTCAAAGTATTAATGAGCCCCACTGAGTGTCAGTGTAAAGTTCTCAAGGGACTTATTAAAGCAGATAATTGGAGGCCAGGATCACACAAAAACTTTTCAGAGACTCAGTGCCAAAAAAAAAGTTCTTTAAGAAACTTTGAGTACCTTAAAGTATTAATGAGGCCCACTGAGTTTTTTTAGTGACTAAAAATCCCAAGGGACTTGTTAAAGTAGATAATTGGGGCCAGGATTGCACAATCTTTCTCACAAAATCAGATTTAAAAGGGAAATACCAGGTACCTTAAAGTAACTGAAGTACCTTGAAGCATTAATGAGCCCCACTGAGTGTTGTTACTGACAAAGCCTCTCAAGGGACTAATTACAGCAGATAATTGGAGGCCATGATTGCACAAACTTCTCAGACTCAGTGTCCAAAAAAAGTTCTTCAATAAACTTTGAGTACCTTAAAGTATTAATGAGCTCCACTGAGTGTTTTTACTGACTGAGAATCCCAGGGGACTTAAAGCAGATAATTGGGGCCAGGATTGCACAAACCTCTCAGAAACTCCAAGGCAAAAGCCAAAGCCAAAGTCCTTTGAAGAACCTGCAGTGCCTGGGAGCATTCAGGAGCCCCCCACGGCCATTCCTGACCAAGGCTCCCCAGGGACTCCTTCCAGCACATCTTTGAGGCCACTGGGCTGTCAGGGGGATGCTGAGGGCAGGACAAGGGGCTGAGAGTGCCCAGCCTTGCTGGGGCTGTGCCAGGAGGCCCCAGGGCCTCAGGACAAGGTGTCTCCTGACAGACCTTGGTGGCACAGACCCTGCTGTGCCTCAGGGCACCGAGACTTGGCTTCTCTTTGTCCCCTCCTGGCATCACTGCCTGCAGTTCTCTGCTCTGCCTGGGCACCTGGAGACACTTTCTCTGTTGTGTGCTTCACTGGGACCCATTAAAACTTCCAGAAACTATGGAGTTGGATTCTGCCTTGGAGTTCTTGAGAGGTTTCTTCATCTCCCTCTCAGGGACCGATGTTCAGGGCCTCAGCACAGAGCCCCAAGAGGGTTATTAAAATCCTTGTGCTGTGTCTGTGCTAATGAGCTGGGCTGGGCTCCTGGCACAGAGGCAGCAGCTCCTGGCAACCAAGAAGAGCTTCAAAAGACATTTCTCCTGATGAGCAACTCTTTTCCCAGCCCAGCAGAGCTCACGCAGGGCTCACTGGAGGAGAAACCCTCACAGCATTTGGAACAGTCACTCTCTGGCTGGGGGAAGATCAGCTGCAGTTCCTGCAGGGATCTCCTGAAGCTGCCACATCCCACAGCTCTGAGGCCCTTCCAGGAGCACTCTCCGAGCTGCTGCAGGGCAGGGATGTGGCCCTGGGGCAGGGCTGGGTTTCCCTGCTGCAGCAGCCCAGGCACAGCACAGGGCAGCTCCCTGTGCCAGGCTCTGCTGCAGGGCTGAGCAGCCGGGGCTGCAGCCAGGGCTGCCCAGGGCTGTCCTGCAGAGCAGGCTCCTGCAGCCCAGGGCTCTGTGCTGGCCCAGGGACTCTGCTGCCTGCCAGGGACAGCTCTCAGCCGGCCCGGGGAGCTGCTCCCAGCGCTGGGGAGAAGCTGTGGGGGGAAGGAGCCACCCTGAGCAGGGCAGGTGCTGCTGCTGAGAGGTGCTGTGTGGGGCAGGGCTGCTCCCAGCTCCACAGCAGCCTGGGCACAGCTCCAGAGGACACTTCCCAAAAGAAGGTGAGCCTGGGATTGCTGGAAAGATCAGGAGCTTTCCTGAGAGTGTTTTAATTTCCTGCTTGTAGAAGGATGGGAGAGTTGGGGTGATGACAAACAGATTTTTGCTTTTTATACATTTTTCATATATTCATAGCTCTGTTAACTGCTAATATGTAGTTATAAAACTATAATTTTTAATTTACTTCATTCAATTATTATTGCATATATTTATTATAGTATGCATATACTTATATACCCTAGTATATATATTTATATATGTACATATAGTAAATATATGTACATGTGGTATAGATTTATATATATTTATATATATAGTTTATATATATATATATATACTTATATACCTATAGTATACCTATACTTATTTAAGTATAATTCTTGATTAATTCTGGCATGTTTCCTTCCCTTTCTTTTAAGTTTTAGAACAATAAGCTGACCTTCTAATTACATTCTCGAACTACTGTGTAGTCTTATTATCAGGAAGAGGACCGACAAGAAGAACATTTTGTTTTTGACCCAGAGTGTAAGTAGTCATAAAAAAAAGTGGGGCAAAGAAACCCTTGGAGCAATGGATTGACCCAGGGATGTGTAACTGGTGCAACTGAATCTCCTATTGGATGTTCCTGCCAAATATCCTAATTAATCAACCTCAATAAATTGTTGAAATCAGGGGCCGGGTGTGCCCCATCTGCACTGGGACACCTGGATGCTTCCAATAAAGGTCTGGTTTTTACTTTACTGTTCTAACACTGCTACAAGGGTTTTTTTTTTTTTCTTTTGATTATAGGCAACAGGAGGATGAGAGCAGCAGAACAGGAATTGCAATCACAGAATCACAGAATATTCTGAGTTGAAAGGGACACACAGGATCATCAAAGGAATGTTTGAACATTTACAGAGACTCCAGAGCTGTAACTTTGGGTGGTCAGTCTCTCTACTGGGAGGCTCCTCAAGGGCCTTCAGCCCCTCCTCAGCCCTGGACAGCAGCAGCAGCAGCAGCATCACCTTTGCAGGGCCCAGCAGGGCTCTCCTGAGCTGCCCTTGGCCAGCTGCAGACAGAGCCTGCCCCAGCCAGGGCCCTGCAGACAGGCAGGTTTCTGTAGGGCCGGGCCCAGGGCACAGAGGCTGGGATGGGCTCTGTCAGCGCTGGCAGGGACAAGGCTCCTCTCAGCAGGGAAATGTCCAGGCCCAGGGAGATGCTGAGGGAAGGAGAGGGGGCTGCAGAGAGCAGTGCTGGGGGCAGGAGGGCACTGTGGGTGTGTGGGAGGTGCCGTGCACAGCTGGGCACGGGAACACTGTCCTGAGTGCCCGGCTGTCTCTGCCCTGCCCTCCCAGGCACAGCCCCACCACATCTTCTCTGGGTTCTGCACTGCCCTGAGATTGTCCCTGTCATCTGGTGCTCTCAGGGAGGCTCTGGCATTTGCAGCAGCTGAGTCAGGCACTGCCCTTGGCATTGCTGCCAGGCAGCTGTGGCCATGGCCATGGGGTGTCCAAGCTTCCCTGGGACCTGTGGGGCTGTGGGCAGAGCAGTCCATGGCAAAGGGGAATGGGCTGAGCCCCCTCCCTGAGATCCCATCATGGGCACACCCAGGGATCTCCTTGCTGTGTCCTTGCAAGCTCTGAGCTGCCCTCCTGGCTGCAAATCTGTGCCAGAGCCCCTTGGAGTTCCCTGAATGTGCCCCGGGGAAGTGCAGAGATGCCAGAGCTGAGGAGATGCTGCTGGGTTTGCCAAGGGAGCCGTGAGTGTCCTTGGCAGAAGGGGGTGCTGAGACCTTGCCCAGAGCCCTTTGGAGAGGGGGCAACATTCAGGGATCCCTCTGCTCTGGGCAGGGTCTGGTTTATCCCAGGGTGACCCAGGAGTGTGACTGTGCTCTGACTGCAGCCAAAGCTGCAAACCCAGGGCAGTTGGGAACAAGCCCATCCAGCCCCTCACCTTGCCCAAGGCACAGGGAATCCTTTGCCTCTCACACCTCTCAGTGGCAAACTCTGAGTGCAGCAGAAATGCTGGGGATTTCTGACCTCAGAGAACCAGGATGGATGTGTGGGCAGGAAAATAATGGCCAAAATTCCTTCCTTCTGTCCATGTCCTTTAAAAGTGGGAGTGCAGAAGGAAGCAATCCTGTCTGCATTAGGAGTGATGCCAGTGACAAATCCTGAATATCCAGACTTGTCCCTCTGCCACATGTCCACAATCCCAGGGCAGCAGGAAAGGGATGGCTCCTGCAGAACCCCCATGCACAGGCCTGGCTGCTCCTGGCCCACTCAGACAGCACAACTGGAGCTTAGGCAGGGACCTGGGTGAAGGTTTTCCCAGAGCAGGAACAAGGGTGGGGGAGTCTAAGCGGGACAGTTGACAGGGAATGGCCCAGGTTTGGCCCAAAGCAGCCTCTGCTGACCTGTCCCTGTCCTTTCTCCATGAACAGGTCCCCATGGCGAGGCACAGCAAATGTCCAACAGCAGCTCCATCAGCCACTTCCTCCTGCTGGCATTGGCAGACAGGCGGCAGCTGCAGCTCCTGCACTTCTGCCTCTTCCTGGGCATCTCCCTGGCTGCCCTCCTGGGCAACAGCCTCATCATCAGCGCCGTAGCCTGCGGCCACCACCTGCACAGCCCCATGTTCTTCTTCCTGCTCAACCTGGCCCTCACTGACCTGGGTTGCATCTGCACCACTGTCCCCAAAGCCATGCACAATTCCCTCTGGAACACCAGGAACATCTCCTATGAAGGGTGTGCTGCTCAGATCTTTTTCTTTGCATTTTTCATTTCAGCAGAATTCTCCCTCCTGACCGTCATGTGCTACGACCGCTACGTGTCCATCTGCAAACCCCTGCACTACGGGACCCTCCTGGGCAGCAGAGCTTGTGCCCACATGGCAGCAGCTGCCTGGGCCAGTGCCTTTCTCAATGCTCTCATGCACACAGCCAATACATTTTCCCTGCCCCTGTGCCATGGCAATGCCCTGGGCCAGTTCTTCTGTGAAATCCCACAGATCCTCAAGCTCTCCTGCTCCAAATCCTACCTCAGGGAACTTGGGCTTCTTGCTGTTAGTGCCTGTTTGGTATTAGGCTGTTTTGTGTTCATAGTTTTCTCCTATGTACAGATCTTCAGGGCTGTGCTGAGGATCCCCTCTGAGCAGGGACGGCACAAAGCCTTTTCCACCTGCCTCCCTCACCTGGCCGTGGTCTCTCTGTTCCTCAGCACTATTATGTTTGCTCACCTGAAGCCCCCCTCCATGTCCTCCCCATCCCTGGATCTGGCCCTGTCACTTCTGTACTCGGTGGTGCCTCCAGCCCTGAACCCCCTCATCTACAGCCTGAGGAACCAGGAGCTCAAGGCTGCAATGTGCACTCTGATCACTGAACGAATTCAGAAATGTTTACCTACTGGCCCCTTTCTGCAAAGCATTTGTAATAAAAGTAACCTTTGATAGTTCTTGTTGGTTTGGTTGTGTTTTTAGGGGTTTTTTTCCCCTGACTATTAGTTTTTCAGAATTATCCACAAATAAAAAGACCATTGTGTGTGCCATTTCTCATTTAGATTTTCTCTATTTTCGCTGTGGCCCCACGCTGTGTCAAGGAGTTGCTGTGCTCTCAGTGGCTCTAAAGGAACTAAAGGATCTCCGAGCAAAGTTTTCACCAGAGGTCCTCCTTTTGTTCCCTTCCCTGGAGCTACAGCAGCAATGTCTGTGTGCAGAGCTGGGGGCAAGACAGGGCTGGCACAGCAGCTCTGCTCCTGCTGGCCACACCATTCCTGATCCAGGCCAGGAGCCATTGGCCTTTTTGGCCCCCTGGGCACACTGCTGCCTCATGTCCAGCCTGCTGTCCAGCACTGCCCCAGGTCCCCTTCTGCCTGGCCACTGTCCAGCCACTCTGTCCCCAGCCTGGAGCACTGCAGGGCTTGTTGTGGCCAAAGTGCAGGAGCCGGCCCTTGGTCTTGTTCAAGCTGCCATGGTTGGATTTGGGCCCTGGATGCAGCCTGTCCAGGGCCCTGTGCAGAGCCCTCCTGCCCTCCAGCAGATCCACACTCCCAGCTGCAGGAGAGATGGCCAAGGGCTGGGCAGGGCTGGCAGGGCCACAGGCACCCAGGCCTTTGTCCCCTGGGCTCTGCCAGCGCCTCTGCAGGCCCCACAGAAGGAACTTTCCTTGCAGGAAAGCCTGCACTTGGCTTCTGCCTGGCCCCTCCCTCAGCAGGCTGGCAGGCCTTGCAGCTTTAGGACATTTGTCCTTGCTGCCCCTGCCATCCCCCTGCCCCACCAACAGCCCCCAGCCAGCCGCGAGGGACAGGCCCTGCTGTGCCAAGCCTGGGCTCAGGCCTTGGCCTTTCTGCTCCCTCCAGCCAGCCCAGGCCTTGCTCAGCATTGCAGTCCCTGCTCACAGCCTTGGGCTCCCTGCAATCCTGGCCTCCAGGAGCTGCTCTCACCAGTGCCTGGGCAGCCTTTGGCACTCCCTGCCCTCCCTGGGGCCCAGGGATGCTCCAAGGGACTTGGGGTTTTGCTTCTGACTCCTTCAGCAGCTTCTTCAACCTTCTCTCAGTGCCTGCGGGTCCTGCACTCAGCTCCAAATCCACAGTGGTGTTCATGAAAATAGAGAAAGACCTCAGGAGCTCTTTGCCTTCCTTCAAATATCTTGAAGTCTCCAGAGCCTGTGCAGCTGACTGGAGTCAGTTTGGAATCCTGTTAAGGAGGGAGATTTCGAAGTGCATGTCATGATTTTTCGTTTTTTAAACCCGTGAGTATTTTTTATATTTTCAGTTCAATGAAGAGGTGACTGAAGGATTCACCACGTGATCTTGATGCAGAATGTCTCCTTAGGATGTCTGGGCATGTAGAAGAATGAGCACCTTGCAGGCTGACCCTGTTTGGACAAGCTGCTTTTCACCCCAACCTCACCATGTCTGACATTGCCCACCTGGCACTGACATCCCTGTGCCCTGCAGCACAACCTTGTCCCCTGAGCTCTGCAGCTGCCTGTCCCAGCCCATTGCACCATGTCCCACCTGCTCTCCTCAGGCGTCGGCCTCCACACAGACCCGGGAGAAGTTTTCCTGTTGCTGAGGAAAGAATGGAAAAGACTGAGCAGGTTTCCTAAATCATAAAGCCCACTCAGGATCCACATGCTCAGGACAGGCTGCCTGGAATGATGTCACTTTTCTACAAGGGACAGTGTCACCAGAAATGATCTCTGTAAGCAGAATTCTCTGAGTGTCTCAGCTGAATTCTCTGTCCCTGTCCTGGGTCTCTGTTGCAGATGGAAGCTGCTGGTGCCATCCTCAGCTTGAACCTTTCTTTGGAATGCAGACAGAGGTTCCCAGGTGTGTAAAGTAAGCGTTTGTCAATGCTGATGCAAAACTTTTGTGTTCCTCCTGGAACCAAGGAGTCTCCTGAGACACTGCAAGGCCTTGTTTAACCAAGGGTCCATTGTGACACAGCTCATGGAATCAAGGAGACAATTGTGACAGTACAGACCCTCATAGAAACAAGTCTCTGTTGTGGCAGTCATGGATTCAAAGAGACATTTGTGACACAGCCAGGCCGTGTGGAACCAATGGTCCATTGCTACCCTGCAGATTCAAGAAGAACATGGTGACACCACAGAACCTGATGGAACCAAGGGTCCTTTGTGGCACAGCAGGGCCTCCTTGGAACCCAGGGGGCCATTGTGATAAGGCAGGGCCTCATGGAACCATGGAGACCATTGTGACACTAAGGAAACTCATGGAACCACAGTGACCATTGGGATGCTGTGGAACCTCACAGAACCAAGGGTCCATTGTGACATTGTGGTGCCCCCTGGAATCCAACATTGTGAAACTTGGAGGCCTAATGGAACAAGGGTTTCTATTGTGACACTGCAGAACCTCATGGAATCAAGGTGACCATGTTACACTACAGAAGCTCATGGAACCAAGAGGCCATTGTGACACTGCAGAACCAAGGAAACTGTTGTTGACAGTACAAAAACTCATGGAATGAAAAGTCCAGTGTGACATGAGGGGACCTCATGCACCCAAGGGTCCATTGTGACTCTGTAGGGCCTCATGGAATAGAGGGTGCATTGTGACACAGCAGGGCCTCGTGGAACCAAGGATGCATTGAGGCACAGCCAGGCCTTGCTGGAAGCAAAGGAACCCCTGCTCAAAGCAGGGTAACTCCTAGAACCAAGGAGTCCATTGGTACAGCATAAAACCTATGGAACCAAGGGGCCATTGGGACAAAGCAGGGCCTCATGGAACTAAGGGGACATTCTGACACATTGGGACTGCATGGAAAGAATTGTCCATGATGACAATGTGGATCCAAGGAGACCATGAAGACACTATGGAACCTCATGGATCCAAGGGGCCACTATGACACCAAAGAACTTCATGGAACCCAGGGGCCACTGTGACATAGCAAGGCCTCATTGGAACAAAGGAACCATTGTTGACAGTACAGAACCTCATGGAACCAAGGGGCTGTGGTGACACAGCAGGGACACATGGAAGCAAGGAGACCAGTGACATTTAGGAACCTCATGGAACCAAGGGTTCATTAGGACACTGCAGAAACAAGGAGACCATTGTTGACACTATAGAAGCTCAGGGAACCGAGCAGCCACTGTTACACTCCAAAGTGTCGTTGAACCAAAGAGTTTATTGTCCAACGACAGAACCTCATGGCACTGAGGCTTCACTGTGACACAGCAGGGTTCCATGAAATCAATTATCCATTGTGACAATGCAGATCCAAGGAGACCATGGTGACACTAGGGAAGCTCATGGAACCAAGCTGCCATTGTGACACAGCAAGGCCTTGTGGAACCAAGGAGACCACTGTGACATCATGGAATCTCATGGAACCAAGGGTCCATTGTTACAGTCCAGAACCAAGGAGACCATTTTGACTCTACAGAACCTCATGGAATCAAGGGTCACTTGTGAAACAGTTGGGCTTCATGGAACCAAGAAGCCATGGTGACACAACAGGGCCACATGGAACCAATGGTCCATAGTGATACTGTGGATCCAAGGAGGCCATGCCAATGCTAGCGAATTTGATAAATGAGTATGATTTTGTGCTAACTGAATTATAACTATGTAAATATTTTAGAAAAAGACAAATGATACATGATTAGTGTCACAAAAGAGATGTTTGCAGATGTTTATGAAAAAAAAAAAAAAGGATACTGGACGTAATTTCAGATTAGTAGAATCCTAAAACAGAATAGGCCTTGGGATAATTGGAAGATCGGCCTTGAGATGGACAATTGGGATGGTTCCAGGTACAGAACCTAAGTTGTGTTTTTATTTAAGGCTTATTTTTGGAATATGATGTTGGCTAACATAACACAAGTCTTGGGGTGCCTCTGCAGCCTGTTAGGTTGTCCGGAAGACAATGAGGAAGACTTTCAGCCTTCATCCAAAAGACCACCAAAAGAAGACAGAAGAGCCCCGAGCAACAAGTGAAGCATGTGCCTTGAAGTACAGTGATGTAGATTTTTAGAATCGGGAATAGGAGGAAACTTAGGGGAAACATGGATGAATATTATTAGCAGATAGTACATAAGTGTAGTCTGAATTGCTCTGTTTTGTACCTGAGGTGGGGTGAGAAGCCCTCCCGGTATCCCAGTCAGTTTTGCTTATGCTTTATCAAAATCCGAACCAGATTTAATTAATCATTGCGAAAATTTTATATATGTTTAATTTTATATTAAATTGCTATTCAAATAGCTGCCAAATTTCAAATTTGTTGTTTATTTTATTTATATTTCTAACAGGTGCCTGCCTTGTTCCAGGGCTGCCCCATGGCCTTGGGGCTGCCCTGAATCCTCCTGGGGAAGTTCCCTGAGGCTCAGAGCACTCAGTGCCCAGACTCCTTTCCCTGTGCCTGCTGTGTCCCCTGGGGCTGCAGAGCTCTCCTGGCTCATAGCAGACATTCAGTCCTTGATCTCGGGGTGACCCCACCCTGGCCAGGCCTGTGCCCAGGGAGCTCCACTCCCTGCTGCTCCCTGGCACACACTGTCCCTGCAGGTGCCCTGTGCTCTCCTGGCAGCTCCCAAGGCCCTCCAGACAAACATTCCCCTGCCATCAGCCCTGGCACAAGCTGCACAGCCCCAGGAAGATTCAGCACAGACCCTTCTCCATCTGATGGGCCCTGGCCACCAACCAGCAGAACCTGACCCAGACCTGAGTCCCCTGAAGGCCACCCTGGGACCCTGATCTCATCCCACGGAGCCCTGGGAGAACAAGGAACACAAGGAGCCTCTTCAGAGTCTGTTCCTTGGCCCTGTTCCTGGGAGGGACTGCGCAGGGAGAGCAAAGGCTTCCTGGGCTGCCCTCAGGAGATGATGATGCCCTTTGCTGCTGGAGCTGCTGTGCTGGAGCCCAGCTGTGTCCCAGCAGTGCCCATGGCCTGGCCCTGCCTGTGCTCACAGCACGGACACGCAGCAGGACAGTGACCAAGCTGCCACAGCCCTGCGGCCTGACAGCCACAGAAGGGCTGGGAAGGAGAGGCTGGAGCTGGGAAGAGCAGCTGTGGGAAGAGCCAGGGCCATTGTCCCTGGCTGTGCTTCTGGGCTGGAAGTCTCTGCCCTGCACCTCTGCTCACAGGCACTGCCCCTGCAGAGACAGAGAGGGGCTGAGGGAACATCTTGGGCACCCAGGGCAGAGCAGGACACTTTATTTTCCATAAATGCACAGTGATCAGGGCTACTTGCTGTCTCTGCTTAACACAAGGAAGGACAGATACTGATGTAGCAATACTGTGATTAATGACATCCCTGTATAAAAAATATTACAAAAAATAAATAAATAAAATAAAATAAAATAAAATAAAATAAAATAAAATAAAATAAAATAAAATAAAATAAAAGAGGAAAAATGGAATTCACCAAACAGAATCACAAACAAGACACATGGCACAAAGCAGTCTGGGCCTGGAAAGGGTTCAATTCTGAATGCTGTGCAGAAACAAAGAGGCACCTGATTGTTTCTGAAAAGCACAAAGTGGTCATATTCCTCAGGGCATCCTCCAGCTCCTGGTTCCTCAGGCTGTAGATGAGGGGGTTCAGTGTTGCAGGCAGCAGCCAGCACAGAAGTGACAGTGCCAGAGCCAGGGATGGGCACCAGGCTGGCACAGGTGACCTTGAGGCTCTGCAGGGCCCAGGCCCAGGGGCTGTGCCAGAGTCAGGGCTGAGCTGACACTCTGTGGGCTGGGGCAGAGCCCAGGCAGAAATCAGCCCTGAGCCAGCAGCTCTGCAGTGGTGGCCACCAGGCCGGGTGGCCAAGGGAGGCTTCTGGCCATGCCCTGCAGGGAGCTGCTGCTGCTGCTGCTGCTGCTGCTGCTGCTGCTGCTGCTGCTGCTGCTGCTGCTGCCCAGGGGCCTTTGGTGTCCCAGGCTCTCCCTGGCAGAGCTCCCAGCACGGCACTCTGCACTTGTGCCCGAGCCCTTCACTCTGCTGGGGCTGGCCTGGGGTTTTTCCTGCAGCGGGACCTGGCCTGGCCATGGCACAGGAAAGGCAGTTCCTGCTGGAGCAGGAGGCTCTGCCTGCAATGGGCTCAAACAGCTCCAGCAAGGCCCTGTTTGCAAAGCCCCCAGTGGGAAATGAAGAAGGGGATCATGCTGCTTTGGGAGGGAAGAATGCTGAAAGCAGCCTGACTCCTCCATCCCAAAATTCCACATGCTGAGAGGGAGCTGAAGCTGTGGCAGAGCTGCTAAAATCCCCAGAGAAAGCAACAACCCAGTGACACCACTGAGAGCTTCTCAGAGCTGCTGAGCTGGCCCAGCCTGGGCACATCTGACTGACAGGGCAGCACTTCAGACTAGAACAGCCCCATCCCAAATTTTAACTGCAGCATCTCCTGACATTTCCCTTCTTGGGGGAGTGTGGAGATTCCTCCCTGGAGTGTGGACACCCCTCAAGGTCACTGCCTGAGTCTGAGCTAAAGAGATTTGCCCAGGGTTGTTGGTCTGGGGGAGTGACACCCATTTCTGGTTAATAACTGGTTTTGCTTTAATACAATTGCTTCAAAATTGCTTCCTAGAGCACTATCTAAAAATAGATGTTACAGCTCCTGTACTTTGGAGTAAATCATTGTGGTTAAGACCTATTTGTCTAATCATGTTCATAAGCAGTCACATCTATGTACATAAATACTCCTGGTTTGCCATCCTTAGTGTAGTGGGACAAAGTTGTACAAAGCTTCAGTTCCAGCTGTATAATCCTTTAGGCATAAATCCTTGAGAAAGTCTGGGGCTGGGATTGGATCCAGGCACTGCCAGGATCCTCTCCCAGAAGGAGTTTAGAAAGCCTGGGGGTCCTGGTTTGGGGGAGCTTGGGGTATAATGTGGTCATTGGGGGTTCTTTGTGAACCTCGTGACCCAACAGGAGCCTCTCTAATCAACTTTGCCTGAAGCTGCCACTCTGCCCATGACAGGAACCCCTGTGAGTGTCCGTGACATCCCAGCTCTTTGGCAGCCTGGACACTCCTGGGATGTCCCCATGGAGCCCCTGGGAGTGTCTGTGACATCCCAGCTCTTTGGCAGCCTGGACACTCCTGGGATGTCCCCTGGAGCCCCTGTGAGTGTCGGTGACCTCGCTGTTCTTTAGGAGCACAGGGATGTCACCACTGGACTCCTGCCACTGCCTGGGACAAATTGGCTCCTTGGCAGGGCACAGACACCTCTGCTGTCACTCTGCAGCCCTGGGACTGTCACCTCATGACCCTTAGGAAGATTAAGGCCCCCTGGGATGTCACCACAGAGCCCCTGTGACTGAGTGTGACCAAAGAGATCTTCAGGAGCCCAGAGACCCCTCAGATGCCACCATGGAGCCCCTGTGCCTGCACGGGAGCTCACAGCTCTTGAGCAGCTGGAAACGCCTGGAATCTCTTCAATCTGCTCTGCTGAGGATGGATCCTCAGCAACTTGGAGGTTCCCTGATGAATTTTTGCTCTCCAGAGGCTTGTTCAGTCTTCAGCTCTTCAGTTCAGGAATTCAGTGTCAAAGGCTCATTAACATTCCAAAGCACTCTAACAAGAAAAGCCCCTGGGAATCATTTCAAGTCTTCAGTTTTTCTGGGGTTTATTTGAGAGATTTCAGAAGTGGATTCAAAGAGAATATACTATATTTTTTTAAATGTAGACGTGTTTTTTTTTCTCTTTAATTTTGTTTTTTTGTTTATAAATTGGTATCAGCAATCTCCAATTGATATTGATCCCCAGCACCTCCTAAGGTGCTCTGAATAGATATGAACATCAAGACCCTTCATGGCTGACAATCCATCACACTTTGTCCCTGTCCCCACCCCACCATTTCCCTCCTCCAGCCCCTGGCACTCAGAGCAGCCTTGTGCAAATCTCAGCTTCCTCCACTCCACTCCATTCCTGAACAAAGTTACAGTGTGAAAAACATGTCTCTTGTTAACTGAAAATTCCCTGGGAAAAGAATTTCAGAAAACCAAAACATCTCAGGCACAAATTTGGGCTATAGACTTCTTGAGGGAAAAGCTGTGAGGGGGAGCTGGGGGAGAGTGACCAACCCAGTGACCTCACACAGCCCTCCTGGGATGTCACACAGCCCCCCATGATGTCACACAGATGGTCTCTGATGTCACAACCCACTCTGTGATGTCACACAGCAACCCTGTAATGTCACAGACAAATCTGTGATGTTATAGCCTGATCTATGATGTCAGACTTCTGCCCTGTGATATCTCAGCCCAGGTGGCCAAGCAGGCCAATGGCTCCTGGCCTGGATCAGGAATGGTGTGGCCAGCAGGAGCAGGGAGGTCATTCTGCCCCTGTACCTGGCACTGGTGAGGCTGCACCTCAAGTGCTGTGTCCAGCTCTGGCCCCTCAGCTCAGGAAGGACAGTGAGTGCTGTGTCCAGCTCTGGCCCATCAGCTCAGGAAGGACAGTGAGTGCTGTGTCCAGCTCTGGCCCCTCAGTTCAGGAAGGACAGTGAGTGCTGTGTCCAGCTCTGGCCCCTCAGCTCAGGATGGACAGTGAGTGCTGTGTCCAGCTCTGGCCCCTCAGCTCAGGAAGGACAGTGAGTGCTGTGTCCAGCTCTGGCCCCTCAGCTCAGGAAGGACACTGAGACGCTTGAGCGCGTCCAGAGGAGGCAACGAGGCTGGTGAGGGGCTTGGAACACAACTCCTGTGAGGAACGGCTGAGGGAGCTGGGGTTGTTCAGCCTGGAGAAAAGGAGACTCAGGGGTGACCTTATCACTCTCTGCAACTCCCTGGAGGGTGGCTGTGGTCAGGTGGGGGTTGGTTTCCTTCTCCGGGCAGCAGCTGACAGAACAAGAGGACATAGTCTCAAGCTGCATCAAGGGAAATACAGGCTGGAAAAGGTTTTTCACAGGAAGGGTGATAAAGTTCTGGAATGGCCTGCCTGGGGAGGTGGTGGGGTCACCATCCATGGATGTGTTTAACAAAAGGCTGGATGTGGCACTCGGTGCCATGGTTTAGTGGAGGTGTTGGGGCCTGGGTTGGACTCGATGGGCTTGGAGGTCTCTTCCAACCTGGTCATTCTGTGATTCTGTGATCTCCCAGCAGCCCTGCTCTGTCTGTGAACAGCAGCAGGCAGAGCTTTCCTTGGCAGTGGGAGTGTTACCAAAAGTTCAGTAAAATCAAAAACTCCTTCACCCCAATGCAGCATTCAGAAGCAGCATTCTTTATTCAGCTGGATGCACAGGGGGACAGCTCCTCCAAAGCCGTGTGTGCTGAGCACAGGAAAGTTTCTGTTTATATTCTGTGTTTTGGATACATATTCATTGCTTGTCCCAGACTGAACAGACATATGATAATCATTTCCCTGAAATCATTAACACATTTCCCCTCCCCTTTTGCATGCCCTCTTCTGCCCTGGGGGTCTCTCTGGTTGTCCCTGGTGGTCACAGACCCCAATGGTCCAGCTGGCCTGGCTGAGCTGGCAGGACACTGAGGCTGCTGAACTTCCAGTTCCCCTTCTTACCCAATGGGCATTGTGTGGTTTCCATGGGCCATGGTTTTGGAGAAGGAGCATTGTGTCAGCTCACCAGGTGCAGACCATTGATCACCTGGAAACATGAGGTGACAGAGTGGGCTGTGACATCTCAGAGTGGGTTATGTGAGGTCATCTACCAGCAATGTCATCATGGACCATGTCTGTGACATCACAGGGCAGAGGTCTGACATCATAGAGCAGAGTATGACATCACAGAGTTGGCTGTGACATCATGGGAAGCTGTGTGACATCACAGACTGGGTTGTGACATCAGAGACCAGCTGTGTGACATCATGGGGGGCTGTGTGACATCACAGGAGGGCTTTGTGAGGTCACTGGGTTGGTCACTCTGCCCCAGCTCCCCCTCACAGTTTCCCCCAAGAACTCCAATGCTGTTCATGCCCAGAAGGGTCCCCTGTCCCTGGTACCCCCCCAGTGCACCTGGAGCCACAGCCTCCACCAAAGGATGTTCTGCAGGATCGACCCCAGAGCCTGACACGGGGACAAGGGGCTGGGCTGTGTGACCAAGACATTAAGGACAGGGATTCTCCAGGTCCCTGTGGCCTGGGTTGGGCTCTCCAGGGCAGGAGAGATGTCTGGCAGCTGCAGCAGGCTCAGGGAAGGGCTCCAAGGTGGGGCTGCAGCCCTTGGACTGTCAGGAGAGGCTGAGGGAGCTGGGCTTGTCCAGCCCCGAGCAGGGAAGGCTGAGGGGCTCCTCATCCCAGCCTGGCAGTGCCCCTGAGGAGGTGCTGGAGAACACAGAGCCAGGCTCTTCACTGGGGGCCTGCTGGGAGACAAAAGACAATGAGCAGAGGGTGAAAGAGGGGAGGCTCAGCCAGGACAGGAGGAAAACTTTGTTCCCATGGGCTCAGCCAGGAGCTGAGATGCTGCCCCCTAATCCCTGTCCTTTGGGATTTTCCAATCCAGACCAAATCAAGCCTGGAACCTCTTGGTCTGACCCAGGTTCTGACAGCTTGGGCTTCTAACTTGCTGAGGTCCTTTCCAGTTCAGCTCTCTAATGGTGCTGGGACAGTGCTGGTCCCTGCTTTAGACTGGAGCAGAGCAGATGGGACAGGAGCCCTGCAGGGCTGGAGGGGACCTGCAGCTTGCCAGGTGTACGAGCACATCTTCATGAGCTGGGTCATGTGAGCACTTGTAAGAAATGTCCAAGTTTTCCCAGCAGCAGGAGAGACCAGGAATTTCCTGGAACTGTACAATGGCAGGAGAAGAAATCCTGATCTTCTCTCTCTTTGTGTCACTGGCTGGGCTTGTGTTTTTCATGGAGCTGTGCCTTCCCTTGGCTTTGTTGGCTGACAAGAAATGAACATCCCTCTGTGTCTGGGGCAGCTCCTTCTGCAAGGAAAGCAGGTGGGAGTTGGTGCCAAGGAGCTGAAAGAAGCAGGTGCAGCCTGGAGTGGAGGAAGCTGAGATTTGCACAAGGCTGCTCTGAGTGCCAGGGGCTGGATGAGGGAAATGGAGGGGTGGGGACAGGGACAAAGTGTGATGGATTATCTGCCAGAAAGGGCTTGATGTTCATCAGAGCACCTTGGGAGGTGCTGGGGATCAATATCAACTGGAGATTGTTGATATCAATCTATAGAAAGGGAAACAAAACTTAAGAGGACAGAACCCCACCCAATGCATTAAAAAAAAAAATATATATATATATATATTATATTCAATTTGAATCCACATCTGAAATCTGTACAATTACCTACAGAAGAACTGAAGACTTGAAATTAAATTGTTCCCAGGGATTTTCTTGTTAGAGTGCTTTGGAATGTTCCCTCTCAGCAACAGGCCCAAGGAACAGACTCTGAAGAGGCTCCTTGTGTTCCTTGTTCTCCCAGGACTCCGTGGGATGAGATCAGGGTCCCAGTGTGGCCTTCAGGGGACTCAGGTCTGGGTCAGGTTCTACTGGTTGATGGCCAGGGCCCATCAGATGGGGAAGGGTCTGTGCTGAACCTTCCTGGGCCTCTGCACCTTGTGCCAGGGCTGATGGTGAAAGAAATTAGCCCCAGGTTATGCACTCCCGAGTTGTACTGTTACACTGTTTTGCTGTAAAATTAAAGTTGCACTGTTACTTGCCTGTTTTAAACTGTTCATGTTGAATCTGTACCCTGAATTTCTGTTCGTTATGTCCAAGTTCTGCACCCTTTCTCCCTAAATCCTGGGCATTCCCCTCTCCACCGACGAAAGCCCGCACGCCGCCGCCTTGTCGCTCCCCCCTGCCACTTCCTGCTGCCCCCCCCGCTGCTCCCTGCTGCTTCCCGCTGCTTCCTGCTGCTCCCTGCCTGCCTGCCGTCGAGCCGTGGGCCCCGCCCAATATGGGGATGAAGGGCTCCCATGGTGCCTGGCCACGACCGGGAGTCCAGTTGGAGCTAGAAAAGCCCCTGGGACAGCGAGCCGACACAGAAACTGGACCTAAGAAGGACAAAACTGTGCGAGGCACACGTCTAGCTACCTGCAGGCAGCAGGTATTTTTTTGTTACTTTCTCGCCATGACCTGAAAGGAACTGGAGAGAGGTGACGCCCCTGGACCACACGAGCCAAAGCGATTCTATTGGAACCCCCGTGAGGAAGGAATCCCGACTCTGCAGCAGCACCAGCAGCAGCAGATTCGACTGCACCTCCTCCTCCGTGGTGTCTTCAGGGAGCAGCGGCGGCGTGCGCAGCCCCTCGGGCCCCCTACCCAGAGCTGATTTCTAATAAAGGCTTTTTCAAAGGAGCTGGTCTCCTGGCCCATTTATAACAAATTGGGGGCTCGCCGGGACGTAACCACGCCTGAAGAGGACCGAGGACGGGACGGCCGACCGCTCTTTGGACCCTTAGGACAGCTGGTTACACCAGACCAAGGAAGACAGCCTGGGATCGGACAGCGTGGAGGAGCGCCGGTAAAGTATAGCCGGTGGCGGGAGTGGAGACGAGCGAGTGGTGTGTGAGTGAGACAAAGACCGGTAGCTCGGATCTTTGAAGCAAGTGTGGGCCTCCCAGTACTGCGTTTTCAGTCTCCCGCGAGGGAACTGGCCGGAAACGGAGGGAAGCGAAAGGAGAACGGAGTGAAAGAGGCGTCTCCAGGGGCATAGGCGCCCCCCTCCGGGCGTGCGGAGGTAATTTAGAGGGTGAGTGGCACGTCACAGGGTGTGTGATTGTAGGATAGGCCCGCCTCATTCTAGAATCTACGGAGGCAGGCTGCTCAGGCTGATCCAAGCGTGCGGAAAGCCTAGAGCCGTGGGTGTAGCACGCACCGCACTGGCTGAGGTTACGGCCCGGGGTATCCACGAGTTGGGATACTGGCTGGGGTAGCTGACAGGGTGTGGGGAGTGAGAGAGGGTACTGGCCGAGTTACGGCCTGGGGTGTCCAGGCGAGGAAGGGGTGCTGGCTGACAGACAGGGCACTCTGAGCACTGGCAGAAGTGGTGGGCAGACCCTGAGAGTGGGTAACTGCAACCACTACTGGCTTGGGACACTGGCTGGGGTAACTACCGGGGTACAGGAGTGGGCGCACTGGTTGGGGGTACCTAGAAGTGAGAGGTATGCGTTCCAGGTGCGGAGAGCCTACAGGGCCGGGGGTCTTTTGAGTATACCGCCTGGGTGTAGGATGAATGAAAGTTAGGGAAGTCCCAAGGTGCGAGGGATTTAACGATAGGGAGAGTGAGTGAGTCGCACACTGTATGTCCGAGTCCTGGCTGTAAGTGGTGACTGGAACTCTGGGCCCAGGTTGACCGGCCACTTATGGAAACTCGATAGATATACAGGAGAGGAAGAGGGGTGCTGGCTGGGGTAGTGACTGAATCTCTAAGGGCGAGATATCAGGCTACCGACAGGGCACTCTGAGCACTGGCAGGAGTGGCCAGACCCCGAGGGCGGGTAACTGGGGCCACTAATGGGTGTTCGTGGAGTGAGTGAGAAAGGGGTGCTGGCTGGGGTAGTGGCTGAATCTCTAAGGGCGAGATATCAGGCTACCGACAGAGCACTCTGAGCACTGGCAGGAGTGGTGCCACTGGGGCCACTGACGAGTGTTCGTAGAGTGAGTGAAGATTACCTAGTGAGAATGGGAGGATATATAAATAAGCAAAAACCACCTGAGGAGGAAAAGGGGAAGATAAAGAACATTCCCCCAGATAGTCCATTAGGACAAATGTTAGAACTATGGGATACTGAAGAGGCCACTAAAAATTTGAGCAAGGTTAAAATGATCCATTATTGTATTGAGGTTTGGCCCACTTTGAATTTGCCTGGAGGATGGCCGTGGTGTGGAACTAAGGACCCCTGGATGTGCTCGCAATTAAACCAGTATCTGAAATCCCGAGGGGACTCAGATACTGAGCAGATCCTTTATGCTGCCTGTTGGCAGAGACATAGAACTGAAAGTGAAACAGTTAAGATTTGTAAGCTACAAGAGGGAAAGAGGAAAAATGAAAAAGAGAAAAGGGAGGAAAGCAGTCACCATTGGGACCCTCTTGATTATTTGCCCCCTCCTCCTGTTTACCCTGGGATACCCCAAACTGTCCCTGCTAACCCTCCAGCTTTACCTGCGAACCCCTCCCCATCTCTCCAAACCATGATCCCTATTCCTTCTTCAGCTTGCTCCCCAACCGGATTAACCCCTACAGCTCCACCCTCTCTACCACCTCAGTCTAACCCGACTGTCTTGAGTACTAACCCCTTCTACTCTTCAACTCTATCCTCGACCTCTCCTAACACTGGCCGAGGCCACTCCCCCTCACCATCTACTGTCCCTGCACCCCCAAACAACTGGGAGCTGGACTTGCCAGCCAATACTACTGATTTTGTGGAAACCCCAAAAGGACCCTACTGTGGCACCAGGTCAAGAACAAAGCTCTTCCCCCTAAGGGAAGTCCCGATGGGTGCGGCAGCGGGGGGGGTAGGGTTTGTAAATGCACCTCTGACAGCTTCAGAAGTTAGGGGCTTTAAGAAAGAGCTGGGGAATCTGGTTGAAGACCCTGTGGGGATTGCTAAGCAAATAGATCAGTTCCTGGGCCCAAACATTTATATGTGGAGTGAGTTAAACTCCATACTAAACATACTTTTTAATCCAGAAGAATTTAGACTGATTAGAATGGCTGGCATACGGGCTTGGGAAAGGGAAAATCGGATGGGACTCCCAGGAGACCAGAAGTTGCCAGTGGCTGATCCCGGGTGGAACCCAAACAGGGAGGAAGGTAGACGAAATATGGAAGATTACAGAAACTTGATGATAAAAGGCATCAAAGAATCAGTCCCCCGGAGTAGTAACACAAAACTGGCCTTTGATGGAGCCCAGGAAAAAGATGAGACCCCAGCAGCCTGGTTAAACAGACTGAGAAAGAACTTCCAGCAGTATTCTAACTTGGATCCAGATAGCCCAGAGGGACAAGTGCTTTTAAAATTACAGTTTGTTACCAAATCCTGGCCAGATATAAGGAGGAAACTAGAAAAAGTGGAAGACTGGCAGGACAAGGGAATAAATGACTTGTTAAGAGAAGCTTTAAAGGTTTATCTGAGGAGAGAAGATGAGAAAGCAAAGACAAAGGCTAGGATTATGGTAGCTGTGGCCAAAGAAAGTGTAAGGGATAATAGAGACTCACAAGGGAGGGGAAATGCAAAGCCTCCATCAGGGAGAGGCAGAGGAAAACTTTTGTCGCCTTGGGGTACCCCTCCGAGGCCAGGGGAAACCCGAATATGCCACTATTGTGGTGAAGTGGGCCACATTAGGAGATATTGCAAAAAGGTATCCTTTGACAACGCTATTTTGAAGGAGCAAGAGGCATTGGAGAAGTTGTTAAAGGGGG
Organism: Phylloscopus trochilus trochilus; assembly: GCA_016584745.2. Lineage (NCBI taxonomy): Eukaryota > Metazoa > Chordata > Aves > Passeriformes > Phylloscopidae > Phylloscopus > Phylloscopus trochilus. The sequence continues at coordinate 5,286,153 of WQNJ02000048.1, read as the reverse complement.
AGGATAATGAAGATTAGGGGTGTCATGGGCTCTATGTATTAGGGGACCCAATGAAATACCAAGAAGAGCCTATGGTAAAGTTTGAAGTAGGTCCCCATCATGAGGAATTTGAGTTTCTTGTGGACACCGGTGCGGACAAATCCAGCATTAATCAGCTTCCAATTGGGACTACAGTTGGAGAACTGACATGTGATATTTTAGGAGCAGAAGGGAAACCCTTCAAAGCTTCTGTCATAGAAAATGTAGAGATCAAAGGAAATTCAAGAAAATGTGTTACTAATCTCATATACTTGCCTAAGTTAGATAGTAATTTACTCGGAAGGGACTTACAAGTTCAGTTGGGGGTAGGGATTCTTCCTAAAGAGGGTAAAATGGTGGTCCAGATGATGAAAATGACTGTTGGAGACTTGAATGAAATAAATCCAGAGGTATGGGCTGAAGAGGGGAAGTATGGATACTTAAACATCCCACCTATTAAAGTAGAGATGCAGGAAGGGATAGCCCCTATAAGAGTGAAACAATATCCTATTTCTGTGGAAGGTAGAAAAGGGCTGACACCAATTATAAATCATCTACTAACTGAAGGAGTATTAGAACCCTGTATGTCCCCCCATAACACCCCCATTTTGGCAGTGAAAAAGACAGAAAATAAATTTAGGCTTGTGCAAGACTTAAGAGAGGTAAACAAAAGGACAATTACAAGGTACCCAGTGGTACCAAACCCCTACACCCTTCTAAGTAGAATCCCTAGAGAACACAGCTGGTTCACTGTGGTAGACCTGAAAGATGCTTTTTGGGCCTGCCCCTTAGCTAAGGAAAGCCGAGATTGGTTTGCCTTTGAGTGGGAGTGCCCTGAAAGTCAGAGAAAGCAGCAGCTAAGGTGGACCCGCCTTCCCCAAGGCTTTACTGAGAGCCCAAATCTATTTGGACAAGCTCTGGAAGAGCTGCTAAGGCAATTCATCCCTGGAGATAACGTACAAATCCTACAGTACGTAGATGACCTCCTAATATCAGGGGAGGAGCAAGATAAAGTAAGGGGAGCCAGCATTAAACTCCTGAATTTCCTAGGGGAAAAAGGCCTTAAAGTATCTAAAAACAAATTACAGTTTGTAGAAGTACAGGTAACATATCTTGGACACCTCATTGGGGAAGGGTATAAGAAACTAAGCCCTGAGAGAATCTCAGGTATACTGTCCATCTCGGCTCCAACCACAAAAAGAGATGTAAGAAAGCTATTGGGACTATTTGGCTATTGTAAATTATGGATAGAAAAATACTCACAAAGTGTCAAATTTTTATATGAAAAACTAGTCCAACCTGAACCTGTAAAATGGACAGTTGAGAATGAAGAACAGTTAGAAAATTTAAAAGCCAAATTATCCTCAGCCCCAGTTCTTAGTCTCCCTGACCTTAAGAAGGGGTTTGACTTATTCATAAATGCAGAAGAGGGAATAGCCTATGGGGTGTTAACCCAGGAGTGGGGGGGACACAGAAAGCCTGTTGCATACCTTTCTAAGCTCCTGGACCCAGGCACAAGAGAATGGCCAGCTTGTCTTCAAGCTGTGGCAGCCACAGCAGTCCTTGTAGAAGAAGCACAAAAGCTGACACTACAAGGAAAAATCATTGCACACACCCCCCATGATCTCAGAGCAGTGTTGAGTCAAAAAGCCCAACAATGGTTAACAGACTCAAGGATCCTAAAATATGAAGTGATTCTGACAAATGCTGAAAATCTAGAATTAATCACATCCAAAAGCTTAAATCCTGCACAATTCCTCTCAGGGGAGCCCATACCCACTCTGGAACATAATTGCTTGGAAGTCATGGACCTGCAAACAAAAGTAAGGGAGGACCTTGAGGATATACCCCTGCCATATGGGAGGGTGTTTTTCATTGATGGATCATCTAGAATGGTGGAAGGAAAGAGGATATCAGGCTATACAATAGTCGAGGGTATCAACAAAGAGAGTTTAAAAGTTTTAGAGAAAGAAAAATTGCCCTCAAACTGGTCCGCTCACTGCTGTGAGGTCTATGCTCTTAAAAGGGGATTAGACCTGTTAGAACAAGATCAAGGTACAATTTACACTGACTCACGGTATGCCTTTGGAATTGTGCACACATTTGGAAAAATTTGGGAAGAAAGAGGCTACCTAAATTCCAAGGGAAAAGATTTGATACATAAAGAACTAATTAAGTTGGTATTAAAATCCCTCATGAAACCCAGGGAAATTGCAATAGTGCATGTCAAGGGACATCAAAAAGGGGATACCTTTGAAAGAAGAGGCAATCGAGCAGCTGACCAAGCTGCCAAGTTAGCAGCCCAAAACCCGGGGGAGCCAATAAAGATTTTGACTGTGACTGATTTGCCAGCTGACAAAGAAAAAGAACCAATATATGATGAACATGAGTTGAGAGAAATAAAGAGGTTAGGGCTGCACCAAGGGAAGCAAGGGGAATGGCTAACCCCAGATAAACGAAAGTTTTTAAATAAAGCCCTAGCTCGAAAAATGCTAACAGAAATACACAGTCTGACCCACTGGGGTACCCAAGGGTTATGTGATCATTTCTTAAGAGAATATTTATGTATTGGAGTATATAATCTGGCCAAAGCAGTTACTGAAGGGTGCCTTATATGCCAAAAGGTGAATCAGAAAGCAATGAGGAAGAATACCTCAGGAGGAAGGCAAATAGCATTAAGACCCTTTCAAAATATACAAATAGATTTTACTGAAATGCCTTCAGTACAAGGTTACAAGTATCTACTTGTTATAGTTGATCATTTAACCCATTGGGTGGAAGCTTTTCCTACAAAAAGGGAAACGGCACAAGTGGTAATAAAAATATTATTGGAACACATCATCCCCCGGTATGGGCTAGTGAATAATATTGATTCAGACCGAGGTCCTCATTTTGTGGCCAAAATTCTACATGACGTCATTAAAGCCTTAGGAATCAAGTGGCAGTTGCATACACCCTGGCATCCTCAAAGTTCAGGGAGAGTTGAGAGGATGAATAAAACCCTTAAAAACGTATTAACTAAATTGATAATCGAAACGGGAATGAATTGGCTCAAGTGTCTGCCCCTGGCCCTTCTGCGAATCCGGGTCCGACCTAGATCTGACATAGGGGCTTCACCATATGAGATGATGTTTGGACTCCCCTTCTTACTGACCCCCTATAGAACTGGGGATTATTTAGAAGGGGAGGCCGCTACCCAAGAATATGTAAAAACAATTGGAAAGACATTGGCAGATCTTAAAAGAAGAGGGTATCTTCCTCAAACCTCTCCCTTGGACACTGACATGCATCAAATAAAACCAGGAGACTGGGTTTTAATTAAGTCCTGGAATACCACCCCACTAACCCCTAAATTCGAAGGCCCGTTCCAAGTTCTGCTCACTACTCATACTGCAGTGCGAACCCAGGAAAAGGGCTGGACCCACATCACCAGAGTGAAAGGACCATTACCACCCCCGAGTGATCCCTCTGACTGCAACAAGGGGTCAGATCCCTCTGACCCTGCAACCCCAACAAGAGTTCCCTCTGAGTGGACTGCCACTCGAGATCCAGACACCCTCAAAGTAACTCTCAGGAAACAACCAAAAACCAGTTAAAGCCAATAAGGGACAATAACAGTTATTACAAGCTGTCCGTTACCATTGTTAAAAATCCACATTGTTACAAGAGGTTAAAAAGTGTTAATATAAAAGTGTAAAATAATGGTTAAATCCGATGTTATAAATTGTTATAATGAGCCACAATGTGTTAATGTAAAAGTAATAAGTAACAGTAATTCTTAATTTAAAAATTAAATCTCTCATAGGGCACACCCAAAGGGAGCTAACTAAAACTAAGAAAAAGGTGGAAGGTGGGAATAAACAAGGGAGAACTCCACAAATCCAGCCTAAGAACTCCCCGACCCAAGAGGCAAGACCAGGTGAGACCAAAGAGAACCCTCAGAGCGAGATGGGGGCAGGTTCATACTGGACTCTTGGAGGGACTAATAGTAGTCCTACTGATATGATGAGGAGAAAGAACCCCCTGACCCAAGAGGCAAGGCCAGGTGAGACCAAAGGATCCACAAATAGAATGGTTCATACTGGACTCTTGGAGGGACTGATAGTAGTCCTATTGATAAGCAAGTTTACAGATGGGGCTTACTCCGAATGCTGTCATTCAGTTTGTGATGGGGAGAATCTACAATCCCTTATGAGAGTTCACACCCATGTGAATCCCACATGTTTTGACATGATCCAATTATCCACCTGTCAAAAAGAGAAAAAACAACATTGGATTGCAAAAAATGCTGCCACATTTAAGCAGTGCCTGACCGGGGAGTGCCCTATCAGAGAGTGGTTCTGTTTTAAAAAGTTAAGAAATACAGAGGGAGTAGCAGACCTGAGAAAAAGAAAATACCAAAAGAGGAGGAGGGGCAGCACACAAACATGGAAAAGTAAAATACAGACACCAAAAGGAATGGTAAAAACATATAAGCCAGCAACTTGGACACAAGATAAATCATGGAGGTGCCGAACTCCAATTTACATGTTGAATAAAATTATCAGATTATCAAACAAAACAGCCCTTGCCCTTGATCATATCAGTAACCAATTGGCGCAGACAAGAGCAGTAGTTCATCAAATCAAACTAGCAGTCAATTATGAAAGTAAAGTAATAAAAAATATTTCCAAAAGAATACAAAAAATTGCATATGTAAGTACCCAAGAATGGAAGCCCTTAATTAATATAGACTGGTGGGACAACTTCTGGTCCTTTGAAGGGACCTGGTGGGAAAAAGTAGTGTTCATTGCAATAAGTGCCTTTGTCAGTCTCCTACTTCTCCCCTGCATACTTCCCTGTCTAATTCGAACTGTAGCCACTACTGTTCCAGCTAGTCTCCAAATCCCTAAAGTAAAGATTCAGAAACCTACAAATACAATTAGATTACAACCCCAAGAAGAACTGAGCACAGCAAAAAGAATTTATGACCAATACCAAGAATAAAACAAATTTATTCCCTTAAATCAGACATGGCCAATTGATGCGGGCTAAAGCCCGATCAAAGAAATAGAGGGGGGATTGAAAGAAATTAGCCCCAGGTTATGCACTCCCGAGTTGTGCTGTTACACTGTTTTGCTGTAAAATTAAAGTTGCACTGTTACTTGCCTGTTTTAAACCGTTCATGTTGAATCTGTACCCTAAATTTCTGCTCGTTATGTCCAAGTTCTGTACCTTTTCTCCCTAAATCCTGGGCTTTCCCCTCTCCATCGAAAGTCCGCACGCTGCTGCCTAGTAGTCCCTCCCTGCCACTCCCTGCTGCTTCCTGCTGCCCCCCCCGCTGCTTCCTGCTGCTCCCTGCCGCCTGCCGTCGAGCTGTGGGCCCCGCCCAATATGGAGATGGAAAAGCTCCCAAGGTGCCTGGCTGCGACCGGGAGTCCAGTTGGAGCTAGAAAAACCCCTGGGACAGCGAGCCGACACAGAAACTGGACCTAAGAAGGACAAAACTGTGCCAGGCACACATCTAGCTACCTGCAGGCAGCAGGCATTCTTTTGTTACTTTCTCGCCATGACCTGAAAGGAACTGGAGAGAGGTGACCCCCCTGGACCACACGAGCCAAAGTGATTCTATGGGAACCCCCGTGAGGAAGGAATCCTGACTCTGCAGCAGCAGCAGCAGCAGATTCGACTGCACCTCCTCCTCCGTGGTGTCTACTGGGAGCAGCGGCGGCGTGCGCAGCCCCTCGGGCCCCCTACCCAGAGCTGATTTCTAATAAAGGCTTTTTTAAAGGAGCTGGTCTCCTGGCCCATTTATAACAGGGCATTGATCACCTGCAGCCCCACACATCCCCCTGGCCATGGAACCTGGCTGCAGAAATGGCTCCTTGGGGTGCTTTCCAAGGAAACTGGAACTGGTGGGGGTTGCTGTGGCACCCAAATCCAGCAGTGGGGTCAGGGCAGTGTCCATGGCCACAGCCCCTTGCAATGGACCAGGGCAGGTTGGGATGATGATCCACCCTCACTCCTGGTCCAGGACAGGGCTGCAGTGGCCTTGGTGGCACCTTGGGCCTGGCACACTCTTGAGGAGGGTGTCTGTTTTCAGTGGGGAAACTCAGGAGTTTTAGATTGCCTAAAAAAAAAAAAAAAAAAAAAAGTAAATCCCTCTTTGGCTGAGTGCAGCCTGTCCTCCAAGCAAAGAAGGTCCCAGGTGAGTGAGCACAGACAGGATGGGGTTGGAGAATGTGGAGCAAGGTTGTCCGCACTGGGTCAGAGCTCAAGGCACAGCTTCTCTGAGCAGGCCAGACCTCCTGAGGAGAGACCCTTGGTCAATATCAATCACAGAATGCTGCAATCACCCTTTGTGTAGCAAGTAAAAGAATAAAGGAGATCCTTGAAAATAGGAATACATATTTTTTTAGAAGCTCTTTGAAATACTTTTCCATAACTCTAGGAAAAAAGACTTCCTAATGAACTGCAGCAGACCAGAAGGAAATCAAGGCACAGCCATGGTTTGTCAGGACTTGTTTAATCCTAATGAGCCCCTTGCTGCATTTGGGGCTGAGCCATGGAACCTCAGGGCCTGAGGGGAGATTGCACAAACCTTTCTTAGAGTCCAAGTCAGAAGAAAAACCCAAAGTGTCTCAAAGCATTCATGGGTTGCACTGAGGTCCATCCCCAACACAGGCTCCTCATGGAGTCCATGGAGGACAGAACTGGAGGCCAGGATTGCACAGAAACCTCTCAGAGACACAGTGTGGGAAGGAAATTCTAAAGTACCTGAAAAAGTTTGAGTATCTCAAAGTATTAATGAGCCCCACTGAGTGTCTGTGCAAAGCTCTCAAGGGACTCATTAAAGCAGATAATTGGAGGCCAGGATGGCACAAAAACTTCTCAGAGACTCAGTGGCCAAAAAAAAGTTCTTTAAGAAACTTTGAGTACCTTGAAGTATTAATGAGCCCTCTGAGTGTTTGTACTGACTAAGAATCCCAGGGGACTTGTTAAAGCAGATAATTGGGGCCAGGATTGCACAATCTTTATCACAGAGTCAGATTTAAAAGGGAAATACCAAGTACCTTCAAATAACTGAAGTACCTTGAAGCATTAATGAGCCCCAATGAGTGTTGTTACTGTCAAGGCCTCTCAAGGGATTAATTACAGCAGATAATTGGAGGCCATGATTGCAGAAACCTCTCAGAAACTCCAAGGCAAAAGCCAAACCCAAAGTCCTTTGGAAAACCTGCAGTGCCTGGGAGCATTCAGCAGCACCCCCCAGGGCCATTCCTTACCAAGGCTCCCCAGGGACTCCTTCCAGCACATCCTTGAGGCCACTGGGCTGTCAGGGGAATGCTGAGGGCAGGACAAGGGGCTGAGAGTGCCCAGCCTTGCTGGGGCTGTGCCAGGAGGCCCCAGGGCCTCAGGACAAGGTGTCTCCTCCCAGTCTTTGGTGGCACAGACCCTGCTGTGCCCCAGGGCACCAAGACTTGGCTTCTCTTTGTCCCCTCCTGGCATCACTGCCTCCAGTTCTCTGCTCTGCCTAGAGCCTGCGGACACTTTCTCTGTTGTGTTCCTCACTGGGACCTATTAAAACTTGCAGAAACTTTGGAGTTGGATTCTGACCTGGAGTTCTTGAGAGGTTTCTTCATCTCCCTGTCAGGGACTGATGTTCAGGGCCTCAGCACCAGCCCCAAGAGTGTCATTAAAGTCTTTGTGCTGTGTCTGTGCTAATGAGCTGGGCTGGGCTACTGGCACAGAGGCAGCTCCTGGCAACCAAGAAGAGCTTCAAAAGACATTTCTCCTGATGAGCAACTCTTTTCCCAGCCCAGCAGAGCTCACTCAGGGCTCACTGAAGGAGAAATCCTCACAGCTTTTGGAACTCTCTGGCTGGGGGAAGATAAGCTGCACTTCCTGCAGGGATCTCCTGAAGCTGCCACATCCCACAGCTCTGAGGCCCTTCCAGGAGCACTCTCCGAGCTGCTGCAGGGCAGGGATGTGGCCCTGGGGCAGGGCTGGGTTTCCCTGCTGCAGCAGCCCAGGCACAGCACAGGGCAGCTCCCTGTGCCAGGCTCTGCTGCAGGGCTGAGCAGCCGGGGCTGCAGCCAGGGCTGCCCAGGGCTGTCCTGCAGAGCAGGCTCCTGCAGCCCAGGGCTCTGTGCTGGCCCAGGGACTCTGCTGCCTGCCAGGGACAGCTCTCAGCCGGCCCGGGGAGCTGCTCCCAGTGCTGGGGAGAAGCTGTGGGGGGAAGGAGCCACCCTGAGCAGGGCAGGTGCTGCTGCTGAGAGGTGCTGTGTGGGGCAGGGCTGCTCCCAGCTCCACACCAGCCTGGGCACAGCTCTGGAGGACACTTCCCAAAAGAAGGTGAGCCTGGGATTGCTGTACAGATCAGGAGCGTTCCTGAGAGTGTTTTAATTTCCTGCTTGTAGAAGGATGGGAGAGTTGGGGTGATGAGAAATAGATTTTTTGCTTTTTATACATTTTTCATATATTCATAGCTCTGTTAACTACTAATATGTAGTTCTAAAACTATAATTTTTAAAATAGTCCATTCAACTACTATTGCATATATTTATTATAGTATACATATACTTATATACTCTAGTATATATACATATATGTACATATACATATAGTAAATATATGTACATATACTATAGTATATATTGTATAGTATACATATATATACGTATATACTTATAGTATATATATACTTATTTGAGTATAATTCTTAATTAATTCTAGCATGTCTCCTACCATTTCTTTTAAGTTTTAGAACAATAAGATGACCTTCTAATTACATTCCTGAACTACTGTGTAGTCTTATTATCAGGAAGAGGACCTACAAGAAGAACATTTTTTTTTTGACCCAGAGTGTTAGCAGTCATAAAAAAAAGTGGGGCAAAGAAACCCTTGGAGCAATGGATTAACCCAGGGATGTGTAACTGGTGCAACTCAATCTCCTATTGGATGTTCCTGCCAAATATCCTAATTAATCAACCTCAATAAATTGTTGAAATCAGGGGCCGGGTGTGCCCCATCCCCACTGGGACACCTGGGAGCTTCCAATAAAGGTCTGGTTTTTACTTTACTGTTCTAACACTGTTACAAGGGATTTTTTTCTCTTTTGATTATAGACAACAGGAGGATGAGAGCAGCAGAACAGGAATTGCAATCACAGAATCACAGAATATTCTGAGTTGAAAGGGACACTCAGGATCATCAGAGGAATGTTTGAACATTTACAGAGACTCCAGAGCTGTAACTTTGGGTGCTCAGTCTCTCTGCTGGGAGGCTCCTCAAGGGCCTTCAACCCCTCCTCAGCCCTGGACAGCAGCAGCAGCAGCAGCATCACCTTTGCAGGGCTCAGCAGGGCTCTCCTGAGCTGCCCTTGCCCAGCTGCAGACAGAGCCTGCCCCAGCCAGGGCCCTGCAGACAGGCAGGTTTCTGTAGGGCCGGGCCCAGGGCACAGAGGCTGGGATGGGCTCTGTCAGCGCTGGCAGGGACAAGGCTCCTCTCAGCAGGGAAATGTCCAGGCCCAGGGAGATGCTGAGGGAAGGAGAGGGGGCTGAAGAGAGCAGTGCTGGGGGCAGCAGGGCACTGTGGGTGTGTGGGAGGTGCCGTGCACAGCTGGGCACGGGAACACTGTCCTGAGTGCCCGGCTGTCTCTGCCCTGCCCTCCCAGGCACAGCCCCACCACATCTTCTCTGGGTTCTGCACTGCCCTGAGATTGTCCCTGTCATCTGGTGCTCTCAGGGAGGCTCTGGCATTGGCAGCAGCTGAGTCAGGCACTGCCCTTGGCATTGCTGCCAGGCAGCTGTGGCCATGGCCATGGGGTGTCCAAGCTTCCCTGGGACCTGTGGGGCTGTGGGCAGAGCAGTCCATGGCAAAGGGGAATGGGCTGAGCCCCCTCCCTGAGATCCCATCATGGGCACACCCAGGGATCTCCTTGCTGTGTCCTTGCAAGCTCTGAGCTGCCCTCCTGGCTGCAAATCTGTGCCAGAGCCTCTTGGAGTTCCCTGAATGTGCCCCGGGGAAGTGCAGAGATGCCAGAGCTGAGGAAATGCTGCTGGGTTTGCCAAGGGAGCCGTGAGTGTCCTTGGCAGAAGGGGGTGCTGAGACCTTGCCCAGAACCCTTTGGAGAGGGGGAGACATTCAGGGATCCCTCTGCTCTGGGCAGGGTCTGGTTTATCTCAGGGTGACCCAGGAGTGTGACTGTGCTCTGACTGCAGCCAAAGCTGCAAACCCAGGGCAGCTGGGAACAAGCCCTTCCAGCCCCTGACATTGCCCAAGGCACAGGGAATCCTTTGCCTCTCCCATCTCTCAGTGGCAAACTCTGAGTGCAGCAGAAATGCTGGGGATTTCTGACCTCAGAGAACCAGGAATGATGTGTGGGCAGGAAAAATCTTGATACATCTCTTCCCTGCTGTCCATGTCCTATACACCTGGGAGTGCAGATGGTAACAAGCCTGCCTGCATAAGGAGTGGTTCTCCTGACAAATCCTGAATATCCAGCCTTGTCCCTCTTCCACATGGCCACAAACCCAGGGCAGCAGGGCAGGGATGGCTCCTGGAGAGCCCCATGCACAGGCCTGGCTGCTCCTGGCACACTCAGACAGCAAAACTGGAGCTTGGGCAGGGACCTGGGTGAAGGTTTTTCCAGAGCAGGAACAAAGGTGGGGGACTCAGGGCAGGACAGTTGACAGGGAATGGCCCAGGTTTGGCCCAAAGGAGCCTCTGCTGACTTTTCACTGTCCTTTCTCCATGAACAGGTCCCCATGTCCAGGCAGAGCAAATGTCCAACAGCAGCTCCATCAGCCACTTCTTCCTGCTGGCATTGGCAGACAGGCGGCAGCTGCAGCTCCTGCACTTCTGCCTCTTCCTGGGCATCTCCCTGGCTTCCCTCCTGGGCAACGGCCTCATCATCAGCGCCGTAGCCTGCGGCCACCACCTGCACAGCCCCATGTTCTTCTTCCTGCTCAACCTGGCCCTCACCGACCTGGGCTGCATCTGCACCACTGTCCCCAAAGCCATGCACAATTCCCTCTGGGACACCAGGAACATCTCCTACACAGGATGTGCTGCACAGCTCTTTTTCTTTATTTTCTTTATGGGAGCAGAATTTTCCCTGCTGACCATCATGTGCTACGACCGCTACGTGTCCATCTGCAAACCCCTGCACTACGGGACCCTCCTGGGCAGCAGAGCTTGTGCCCACATGGCAGCAGCTGCCTGGGCCAGTGCCTTTCTCAATGCTCTCATGCACACAGCCAATACATTTTCCCTGCCCCTGTGCCATGGCAATGTCCTGGGACAGTTCTTCTGTGAGGTGCCCCAGGTCCTCAAGCTATCCTGCTCTCACTCCAAACTCAGGGAACTTGGGCTTCTTGCTGTCAGTATCTGTTTGTTATTTGGTTGTTTCGTGTTCATTGTTTTCTCCTATGTGCAGATCTTCAGGGCTGTGCTGAGGATCCCCTCTGAGCAGGGACGGCACAAAGCCTTTTCCACCTGCCTCCCTCACCTAGCTGTGGTCTCCCTGTTTGTCAGCACATCATTTTTTGCCTACCTGAAGCCCCCCTCCATCTCCTCCCCATCCCTGGATCTGTCCCTGTCAGTTCTGTACTCAGTGGTGCCTCCAGCCGTGAACCCCCTCATCTACAGCCTGAGGAACAAGGAGGTCAAGGCTGAAGTGTGGACACTAATGACTGGACAATTTCAGAAACATTAAACTGCTGGCACATTTCTGTAAATCTCTTGTAATAAACGTCATCTTTAATACTTCCTCTTCTTTTCGTTTTGGTGGTTAATTTAATTGTTTTACTTCTTCAATATTGTCAAAAAAGAAAAGCCATTCTTCATGCCATTTGTGATGTTTTTTCTTTCCAACTTTCCTGTGACCACAGACTCTGTCAATGATGGTCTTGTCAATGAGGCGCTCTTGATGCCTTTAAAGGAACTCAAGGATGTTGCAGTCAAGTTTTCTGCAGAAATGCCCTTTCTGTTCCCCTCTCTGGAGCTGCAGCAGCAATGTCTGTGTGCAGAGCTGGGGGCAGATCAGTGCTGGCACAGCAGCTGTGCCCAGCAGCAGCAGCACTTGGTGGCTTCTTGCCCAGGCTCTCTCCAGAACACATTGCCCAGGCCAAGGCTCAGCAGAGAAAAGCCCCGCCAGCAGCCCCAGGCTGGCCGTGGGCAGGCTGGGGGCAAACAGCACGGCTGGGGCTCTGCAAGGGCCCTGGGCAAGCACACGGCAAGGAGCAGCAGAGCAGGGCCTGATCCATCCCCACTGCGCTGGACACCCCAGGCCAGCGGCCCACAGCCTCCTCATGCACCTGCCAACAACATCCCCCCTCTGCAGCCCTGGCCTCTCCCCCAGCTCACACAGCTGCCGCAGCCTTGCAGGCACAGCCACAGCAGCACTGCCTCAGGAGCCCCTGTTTGCCCTGCCCAGAGCAGGCCTGAGCACCCCCATGGGGTTGGTGTGGGGAGATGAAGCTGAGGGAGCACAAATGCCAGCAGCCCCTGGGGCCAGGAAGGGCTGGGCCACAGCAGGGAAACCCCTCAGGTTTGTGGTGGCCTCTGAAGTCAGCCAGAAAGTTTGTTCCCATGAGCTGTGAGTTTGCTGTGCCACTGGAGACATTGTTGCTCAGAGCCAGGGCTGCCTGGCAGCCACCCCCAAACTGTCCTGAGCATTTCCTTTCCTTCACCTTGGCTTTCTTTCTTTTCTCCTGCTCCAAATTTCTTCCTCTGGCCCACCCCTGTACCCTCCCCTGCAAAGAGACCATCTCTCTTTGCACTTTACTCTCTGGCCCCACTCCCCATTTCAGTTCCTGAGTTGGCACCATGGGAACGTCCCTTGGCGAGCAGGATCATCCTCCAAGTGCTTCAGGAATTTTCTGCAGGCACCTGCAGCTCCCTCAGCCACTCCTCACAGGACTTGTGATCCAGACCCCTCACCAGCCTTGTTGCCTTTCCCTGGACACGCTCCAGCCCCTCCATGTCCTTCCTAAATTTGGGGCCCAGAACTGGACACAGCACTCGAGGTGCTGCCCAAGCAGTGCTGAGCACAGGGGAAGAATCCCTGCCCTGCTCCTGCTGGCCACACCATTCCTGATCCAGGCCAGGAGCCATTGGCCTTCTTGGCCCCCTGGCCACACTGCTGCCTCATGTCCAGCCTGCTGTCCAGCACTGCCCCAGGTCCCTTTCTGCCTGGCCACTGTCCAGCCACTCTGTCCCCAGCCTGGAGCACTGCAGGGCTTGTTGTGGCCAAAGTGCAGGAGCCGGCCCTTGGTCTTGTTCAAGCTGCCATGGTTGGATTTGGGCCCTGGATGCAGCCTGTCCAGGGCCCTGTGCAGAGCCCTCCTGCCCTCCAGCAGATCCACACTCCCAGCTGCAGGAGAGATGGCCAAGGGCTGGGCAGGGCTGGCAGGGCCACAGGCACCCAGGCCTTTGTCCCCTGGGCTCTGCCAGCGCCTCTGCAGGCCCCACAGAAGGAACTTTCCTTGCAGGAAAGCCTGCACTTGGCTTCTGCCTGGCCCCTCCCTCAGCAGGCTGGCAGGCCTTGCAGCTTTAGGACATTTGTCCTTGCTGCCCCTGCCATCCCCCTGCCCCACCAACAGCCCCCAGCCAGCCGCGAGGGACAGGCCCTGCTGTGCCAGGCCTGGGCTCAGGCCTTGGCCTTTCTGCTCCCTCCAGCCAGCCCAGGCCTTGCTCAGCATTGCAGTCCCTGCTCACAGCCTTGGGCTCCCTGCAATCCTGGCCTCAAGCAGCTGCTCTCCCCAGTGCCTGGGCAGCCTTTGACACTCCCTGCCCTCCCTGGGACCCAGGGATGCTCCAAGGCACTTGGGGTTTTGCTTCTGACTCCTTCAGCAGCTTCTTCCTTCTTCTCTCAGTGCCTGGGGGTCCTGGACTCAGCCCCAAATCCAGTGTGGGACTGATGAATATACAGAAAGCCCTCAGGAGCTCCTTGTCTTCCTTCAATTGCCTTTGAGTCTCCAGGGCTTGTGCAGCTGACTGGAGTCAGTTTGGAGTCCTGTGAATGAGAGAGATTTCAAAGTGTATATCATGACCTTTTTTAATCAAGCATTTTTTATTTTCCAGATGAGTGAGGGGTGGATGGAAACATTCCCCAGGTGATCTTAAACCTGAATGTCTCCTTATATTTGATCACAGAGAAGAATGAGCCCCTTGCAGGCTGATACTTTTTGGACAAGCTGCTCCTCACCCCAACCTCACCATGTCTGACATTGCCCACCTGGCACTGACATCCCTGTGCCCTGCAGCACAACCTTGTCCCCTGAGCTCTGCAGCTGCCTGTCCCAGCCCATTGCACCATGTCCCACCTGCTCTCCTCAGGCCTCTGCCTGCACACAGGCCCAGGAGAAGTTTTCCTCTTGCTGAGGAAAGAATGGAAAATCCTGAGCAGGTTTCCTAAACAACCAAGCCCACTCAGGAACCACATGCTCAGGACAGGCTGCCTGGAATGATGTCACCTTTCTACAAGGGACAGTGCCACCAGAAATGAGCTCTGTAACCAGAATCTCTCAGTGTCTCAGCTGAATTCTCTGTGCCTGTCCTGGGTCTCTGTTGCGGATGGAAGCTGCTGGTGCCATCCTCAGCTTGAACCCATCTGTGGAATGCAGACAGAGGTTTCCAGTTGTGTAAAGGAAGCATTGCTCGATGTTGATGCAAAGGTTTTGTGTTCCTCATGGAACCAAGGAGACTCTTGGGACCCTGCAAGGCCTTGTTTAACCAAGGGTCCATTGTGACACAGTGGGGGCTCATGGAATCAAGGAGACAATTGTGACAGTACAGACCCTCCTAGAAACAAGTCTCTGTTGTGGCAGTCATGGAATCAAAGAGACATTTGTGACACAGCCAGGCCATGTGGAACCAATGGTTCATTGTTACCCTGCAGAGTCAAGAAGAACATGGTGACACCACAGAACCCCAGGGAACCAAGGGTCCTTTGTGGCACAGCAGGGCCTCTTTGGAACCCAGGGGACCATTGTGACAAGGCAGGGCCTACTGGAACCATGGAGACCATTATGACACTAAGGAAACTCATGGAACCACAGCGACCATTGGGATGCTATGGAACCTCACAGAACCAAGGGTCCATTGTGACATTGTGGTGCCTCCTGGAATCAAACATAGTGAAACTTGGAGGCCTAAAAGAACAAATGTTCCTATTGTGACACTTCAGAACCTCATGGAGTCAAGGTGACTATGTTACACTGCAGAAGCTCATGGAACCAAGGGGCCATTGTGACTCTGTGGAATCAAGGAAACTGTTGTTGACAGTATGAAACCTCATGAAATGAAAAGTCCAGTGTGACATGATGGAACCCCATGGACCCAAGGGTCCATTGTGACTCTGTAGGGGCTCATGGAATAGAGGGTCCATTGGGACACAGCAGGGTCTCGTGGAACCAAGGGTGCATTGAGGCACAGCAGGGCCTTGCTGGATCCAAAGAAACCCCTGCTAAAAGCAGGGTAACTCCTAGAACCAAGGAGTCCATTGGTACAGCATAAGACCTATGGAACCAAGGGGCCATTGGGACAAAGCGGGGCCTCATGGAACTAAGGGGACAATCTGACCCATTGGGAATGCATGGAAGGAATTGTCCATGATGACAATGGGGATCCAAGGAGACCATGGAGACACTATGGAACCTCATGGATCCAAGGGGCCATTGTGATACCAAAGAACTTCATGGAACCCAGGGTCCATTGTGACAGAGCAAGGCCTCATTGGAACAAAGGAACCATTGTTGACAGTACAGGAACTCATGGAACCAAGGGGCTGCGGTGACTACAGCAGGGACACATGGAAGCAAGGAGACAAGTGACATTTAGGAACCACATGGAACCAAGGGATCATTACGACAGTGCAGAAACAAGGAGACCATGGTGACACTAGGGAAGCTTGTGGAACCAAGCGGCCATTGTGACACAGCAAGGCCTCCTGGAACCAAGGAGACCACTGTGACATAATGGAATTTCATGCAACCAAGGGTCCATTGTTACAGTCCAGAACCAAGGAGATCATTTTGACACTACAGAACCTCATGGAATCAAGGGTCACTTGTGAAACAGTTGGGCTTCATGGAACCAAGAAACCATTGTGACACAGCAGGGCCACATGGAACCAATGGTCCATAGTGATACTGTAGATCCAAGGAGGCCATGCTGATAGGATACTATGGAACTTCATGGAACCAAGGGTCCATTGTGACACAGCTGGGCCCCAAGGAACCAATTCTCCATTGTGACAATGCGGATCAGAGGAGATCATGGTGACACTACAGAACCTCATCAATCCAAGGAGCCATTGTGACACTGTGAGGCCTCCTTGGAACAAAGGGCGTTGTTGATCCTATGGAAGATGCTCAGGGAAACTATGGGACATCGTGGCACTGCAGAGCCTTATGGAACAAAGGAGACCACTGTGACACAGAGGAATTTTATGGAACGAAGCAGCCATTTGCACACTGCAGAACCAAGGAAACCATTGTTGGCAGTACAAAACCTCATGGAACTGATGAACCATTGTTATACAGAGAGGCCTGGTGGAACCAAGGGGGTGGTGGGACACTTTTGGGCCCCATGGAATCAAATATTCATTGTAACACAGTGGGATTTCTTGTAACAACAGAGTCCCTGTGAGTGAGTATGAGCAAAGAGATCTTCAGGAGCCCAGAGGCCCCTCAAATGCAAGCATGGAGCCCCTGTGCCTGCACGTGAGCTCACAGCTCTTGAGCAGCTGGAAACCCCTGGAATCTCTTCAATCTGCTCTGCTGAGGATGGATCCTCAGCAACTTGGAGGTTCCCTGATGAATTTTAGCTCTCCAGAGGCTTGTTCAGTCTTCAGCTCTTCAGTTCAGGAATTCAGGCTCATTAAAATTCCAAAGCACTCGAACAAGAAAAGCCCCTGGGAATAATTTCATTTCAAGTCTTCAATTCTTCTGGGGTGAACTGTACAGATTTCAGAGGTGTATTCAAAGAGAATATACTATTTTTTTTAATGCAGGTTTGTTTGGTTGGTTTTTTTCTCTTTAGTTTTGTTTTCCTGTTTATAGATTGATATTAGCTATTTCCAGTTGATATTGATCCCCAGCACCTCCTAAGCTGCTCTAAATAGATATGAACATTCAGACCATTCATGGCTAAAAATCAATCTCACTTTGTCCCTGTCCCCACCCCACCATTTCCCACCTCCAGCCCCTGGCACTCAGAGCAGACGTGTGCAAATCTGAGCTTCCTCCACTCCAGCCTGCACCTGCAGCTTTCAGCTCCTTGGCTCCAACTCCCACCTGCTTTCCTTGCAGAAGGAGCTGCTCAAGACACAGAGGGATGTTAATTTCTTGTCAGCCAACAAAACCAAGAGAAGGCACAGCTCCATGAAAAACACAAGTCCCGGCAGTGACACAAAGAGAGGGAAGATCAGGATTTCTCCTCCTGTGATTGCACATTACCAGGAAATTCCTGGTCTCTCTTTCTGGTGGGAAAATTTGGACATTTCTTGGAAGTGCTCACATGCCCCAGCTCATGAAGATGTGCTCGTGCACCTCACAAGCTGCAGGTCCCCATCAGCCCTGCAGGGCTCCTGTCCCATCTGCTCTGCTCCAGTCTAAAACAGGGACCAGCATTGTCCCAGCACCATTAGAGAGCTGAACTGGAAAGGAGCTGAGCAAGTCAGCAGCCCAAGCTGTCAGAACCTGGGTCAGACCAAGAGGTTCCAGGCTTGATTTGGTCTGGATTGGAAAATCCCAAAGGACAGGGATGAGGGGGCAGCATCTCAGCAGCTGGCTGAGCCCATGGGAACAAAGGTTTCCTCCTGTCCTGGCTGAGCCTCCCCTCTTTCACCCTCTGCTCATTGTCTTTTGTCTCCCAGCAGGCCCCCGGTGAAGAGCCTGGCTCTGTGTTCTCCAGCACCTCCTGGGGGGCACTGCCAGGCTGGGATGAGGAGCCCCTCAGCCTTCCCTGCTCGGGGCTGGACAAGCCCAGCTCCCTCAGCCTCTCCTGAAAGTCCAAGGGCTGCAGCCCCACCTTGGAGCCCTTCCCTGGCCCTGCTGCAGCTGCCAGACATCTTTCCTGCCCTGGAGAGCCCAACCTAGGCCACAGGGACCTGGAGAATCCCTGTCCTTGATGTCCTGGTCAGGCAGCCCAGCCCCTTGTCCCCGTGTCAGGCTCTGGGGTTGCTCCTGTGGAACATCCTTTGGTGGAGGCTGTGGCTCCAGGTGCACTGGGGGGGTACCAGGGACAGGGGACCCTTCTGGGCATGAACAGCATTGGAGTTGTTGGGGGAAATTGTGAGGGGGAGCTGGGGCTGAATGACCAACCCAGTGACCTCACACAGCCCTCCTGGGATGTCACACAGCCCCCATGATGTCACACAGCTGGTCTCTGTTGTCACAACCCACTCTGTGATGTCACATAGCCACCCTGTAATGTCACAGACAATTGGGCTCCATGGTGGCATCTGAGGGGTCTCTGGGCTCCTGAAGATCTCTTTGGTCACACTCAGTCACAGGGGCTCTGTGGTGACATCCCAGAGCTCCTTAATCTCCCTAAGGGTCATGAGGTGACAGTTCCAGGGCTGCACAGTGACAGCAGAGGTGTCTGTGCCCTGCCAAGGAGCCAATTTGTCCCAGGCAGTGGCAGGAGTCCAGTGGTGACATCCCTGTGCTCCTAAAAAACAGCAAGGTCACCAACACTCACAGGGGCTCCATGGGGACATCCCAGGAGTGTCCAGGCTGCCAAAGAGCTGGGATGTCACAGACACTCACAGGGGCTCCATGGAGACATCCCAGGAGTGTCCAGGCTGCCAAAGAGCTGGGATGTCACAGACACTCACAGGGGTTCCTGTCATGTGCAGAGTGGCACCTTCAGGCAAAATTTTTTAGAGAAGCTCCTGTTGGGTCACGAGGTTCACAAAGAACCCCCAATGACCACAATGTACCCTCAAGCTCCCCCAAACCAGGACCCCCAGGCTTTCTAAATTCCTTCTGGGAGAGGATCCTGGTAGTGCCTGGATCCAATCCCAGCCCCAGACTTTCTCAAGCATTTATGCCTAAAGGATTATACAGGTGGAATTGAACCTTTGTACAACTTTGTCCCACAACACTCAGGATGGCAAACCAGAAGTATTTATGTACATATAGATATGACTGATTATGATCATGATTAGACAAAAAGGTCTTAATTAGAATAATTTACTTCACAGTATAGGAGCTGTAACATCTATTTTAAGAGAGTGCTCTAGGAAGAAATTTTGAAGCAATTGTATTAAAGCAAAACCAGTTATTAACCAGAGATGGGTGTCATTCCCCCAGACCAACGACCGTGGGCAAATCTCTTTAGCTCAGCCTCAGGCAGTGACCTTGAGGAGCCAGGAGAGCTCTGCAGCCCCAGGGGACACAGCAGGCACAGGAAAAGGAGTCTGGGCACTGAGTGCTCTGGTCCTGAGGGAACTTCCCCAGGAGGATACAGGGCAGCCCCAAGGCCATGGGGCAGCCCTGGAACAAGGCAGGCACCTGTTAGAAATATAAATAAAATAAACAACAAATTTAAAATTAGCAGCTATTTGAATAGCAATTTAATATAAAATTAAACCTATACAAAAATCTGGCAATGATTACTTATATGTGGTTAAGGTTCTGATAAGGAATAAGCAAAACTGACTGGGGTACAGGGAGACCCTCTCCACCTGCCTCACCTACAAAACAGAGCAATTCAGAGTACACTTATATACTATCTGCAAATACATATTCATCCATGTTTCCCCTGTTTCCTCCTATTCCCGATTCTAAAAATCTACATCACTGTACTTCAAGGCACATGCTTCACTTGTTGCGAGGGGCTCTTCTGTCTTCTTTTGGTGGTCTTTCGGATGAAGGCTCACAGTCTTCCTACTGTCCTCCATAAAACCTTACATGTTGCACAGGTGTCCTGAACCCTGTGGTATTTTAGCCAACATTATATTCCAAAAATAAGCCTTAAATAAAAACACAACAAAAATTCTGTGCCTGGAACCATCCCAATTACCCATCTCAAGGCCAATCTTCCAATTATCCCAAGGCCTATTCCGTTTTGGGATTCTACTTACCTGAAATTACGTCCTGTATTGGTTTTTTTGTAGTTTTTCATAAACATCTGCAAACATCAGTTTTATGACATTAATAACATATCATTTGTCTTTTTCTAAAATATTGACAGAGTTATAATTCAGTTAGCACAAAATCATACTCATTTATCAAATTCACTAGTACTGGCATGGCCTCCTTGGATCCACAGTATCACTATGGACCATTGGTTCCATGTGGCCCTGCTGTGTCACAATGGCTTCTTGGTTCCATGAAGACCAACTGTTTCACAAGTGACCCATGATTCCATGAGGTTCTGTAGTGTCAAAATGGTCTCCTTGGTTCTGGACTGTAAACTGTAACTGTAACTAGACCATTGGTTCCATGAGATTCCATGATGTCACAATGCTCTCCTTGGTTCCACAAGGCCATGCTGTTTCACAATGGCCACTTGGTTCCATGAGCTGCCCAAGTGTCACCATAGTCTCCTTGGATCTGCATGGTCACAATGGACAATTGGTTTCATGGAACCCTGCTGTGTCACAGTGAAGCGTCAGTGCCATGAGGTTTTGCAGTTGGACAATGATCTCTTTGGTTCAATGACACTTTGGAGTGTAACAATGGCTGCTCAGTTCCATGAGCGTCCATAGTGTCAGCAATGGTCTCCTTCTTTCTGAGGTGTTGTAATGAACCCTTGGTTCCATGAGGTTCCTAAATGCCACTGGTCTCCTTGCTTCCATGTGTCCCTGCTGTGTCACCACAGCCCCGTGGTTCCATGAGTTTCTGTACTGTCAACAATGGTTCCTTTGTTCCAATGAGGCCTTGCTGTGTCACAATGGACCCTGGGTTCCATGAAGTTCTTTGGTGTCACAATGGGCCCTTGGATCCATGAGGTTCCATAGTGTCTCCATGGTCTCCTTGGATCCCCATTGTCATCATGGACAATTCCTTCCATGCAGTCCCAAAGGGTCAGAATGTCCCCTTAGTTCCATGAGGCCCTGCTTTGTCCCAATGGCCCCTTGGTTCCATAGGTTTTATGCTGTTCCAATGGACTCCTTGGTTCTATGAGTTACCCTGCTTTGAGCAGTGGTTTCTTTGGATCCAGCAAGGCCCAGCTGTGCCTCAATGCACCCTTGGTTCCACGAGGCCGTGCTGTGTCACAATGGACCCTCTATTCCATGAGGCCCTACAGAGTAGCCACAATGGACCCTTGGGTCCATGAGGTTCCATCATGTCACACTGGACTTTTCATTCCAGGAGTTTTTGTAATGTCAGCAACAGTTTCCTTGGTTCCACAGTGTCACAATGGCCCCTTGGTTCCATGAGCTTCTGCAGTGTAACATGGTCACCTTGATTCCATGAGGTTCTGCAGTGTCACAATAGAAACCCTTGTTCCATTAGGCCTCCAAGTTTCACAATGTTGGATTCCAGGAGGCACCACAATGTCACAATGGACCCTTGGTTCTGTGAGGTTCCACAGCATCCCAATGGTCACCGTGGTTCCATGAGTTTCCTTAGTGTCATAATGGTCTCCATGGTTCCATTAGGCCCTGCCTTGTCACAATGGTCCCCTGGGTTCCAAGGAGGCCCTGCTGTGCCACAAAGGACCCTTGGTTCCATCAGGTTCTGTGGTGTCACCATGTTCTTCTTGACTCTGCAGGGTAACAATGGACCATTGGTTCCACACGGCCTGGCTGTGTCACAAATGTCTCTTTGATTCCATGACTGCCACAACAGAGAGGAGGGTTTCTAGGAGGGTTTGTACTGTCACAATTGTCCCCTTGATTCCATGAGCCCCTGCTGTGTCACAATGGACCCTTGGTTAAACAAGGCCTTGCAGTGTCTCAGGAGTCTCCTTGGTTCCAGGAGGAACACAAAAGCTTTGCACCAACATTGGGCAACACTTACTTTCCACACCTGGGAACCTCTGTCTGCATTCCAAAGAAGGGTTCAAGCTGAGGATGGTACCAGCAGCTTCCACAGAGCATCCAGGACAGGGACAGAGAATTCAGCTGAAAGACTCAGAGAATTCTGCTTCCAGAGCTCATTTCTGGTGACACTGTCCCTTGTAGAAAGGTGACATCATTCCAGGCAGCCTGTCCTGAGCATGTGGATCCTGAGTGGGTTTTGTTGTTTAGGAAACCTACTCAGACTTTTACATTTTTTCCTCAGCAACAGGAAAACATCTCCTGGGCCTGTGTGCAGGCAGAGGCCTGAGGAGAGCAGGTGGGACATGGTGCAATGGGCTGGGACAGGCAGCTGCAGAGCTCAGGGGACAAGGTTGTGCTGCAGGGCACAGGGATGTCAGTGCCAGGTGGGCAATGTCAGACATGGTGAGGTTGGGGTGAGGAGCAGCTTGTCCAAACAGGGTCAGCCTGCAAGGGGCTCATTCTTTTCCATGCCCAGACCTTATGAAGAAACATTTAGCATCAAGATCACTTGGAGATTGTTTCTGTCTTCTCTTCAATCAACCTAAAATTTTAAAAATACTCATGTGTTTAAAAAAACAAAAATCGTGAGATTCACTTTGAAACCTCCCTCCTTAAGAGAACTCCAAACTGACTCCAGTCGGCTGAACAAGCTCGGGCGACTAAAAGACAATTGAAGAAAGGCAAAGGGCTCCTGAGGGCTTTCTGAATTTTCATCAGCCCCACGCTGGATTTGGGGCTGAGTCCTGGACCCCCAAGCACTGAGAGAAGGTTGAAGAAGCTGCTGAAGGAGTCAGAAGCAAAACCCCAAGTCCCTTGGAGCATCCCTGGGCCCCAGTGAGGGCAGGGAGTGCCAAAGGCTGCCCAGGCACTGGTGAGAGCAGCTCCTTGAGGCCAGGATTGCAGGGAGCCCAAGGCTGTGAGCAGGGACTGCAATGCTGAGCAAGGCCTGGGCTGGCTGGAGGGAGCAGAAAGGCCAAGGCCTGAGCCCAGGCCTGGCACAGCAGGGCCTGTCCCTCGCGGCTGGCTGGGGGCTGTTGGTGGGGCAGGGGGATGGCAGGGGCAGCAAGGACAAATGTCCTAAAGCTGCAAGGCCTGCCAGCCTGCTCAGGGAGGGGCCAGGCAGAAGCCAAGTGCAGGCTTTCCTGCAAGGAAAGTTCCTTCTGTGGAGCCTGCAGAGGCGCTGGCAGAGCCCAGGGGACAAAGGCCTGGGTGCCTGTGGCCCTGCCAGCCCTGCCCAGGCTTGGCCATCTCTCCTGCAGCTGGGAGTGTGGATCTGCTGGAGGGCAGGAGGGCTCTGCACAGGGCCCTGGACAGGCTGCATCCAGGGCCCAAATCCAACCATGGCAGCTTGAACAAGACCAAGGGCCGGCTCCTGCACTTTGGGCACAACAAGCCCTGCAGTGCTCCAGGCTGGGGACAGAGTGGCTGGACAGTGGCCAGGCAGAAAGGGACCTGGGGCAGTGCTGGACAGCAGGCTGGACATGAGGCAGTAATGTGCCCAGGGGGCCAAGAAGGCCAATGGCTCCTGGCCTGGATCAGGAATGGTGTGGCCAGCAGGAGCAGAGCTGCTGTGCCAGCCCTGCCCTGCCCCCAGCTCTGCACACAGACATTGCTGCTGCAGCTCCAGAGAAGGGAACAAAAGCGGGATCTGCAGTGAAAACTTTTCTGGTCAATCTTTCATTTCATTTAAATCCACTGAGAGCACAGCTCCCCATGGACACCATGTGGGTAACAGCGAAGGTGGATTAAATGAAAATGCGAAATGGCACAAATAATGGCATTTCTTTGTGGACAATATTGAAAAACTAAAAGGGGAATACACCCACAACCAAACCATAAAGTGCTGTAAAAGATGACTTTTATTGCAAGTGATTTACAGAAACTGCCAGCAGTTTAATGTTTCTTAAGCTGTCTGGTGATCAGTGTCCACACTGCAGCCTTGAGCTCCTGGTTCCTCAGGCTGTAGATGAGGGGGTTCAGGGCAGGAGGCACCACCGAGTACAGAACTGACAGGGCCAGATCCAGGGATGGGGAGGAGATAGAGGGGGGCTTCAGGTAGGCACATGTGCCAGTGCTGAGGAAGAGGGAGAGCACAGCCAGGTGAGGGAGGCAGGTGGAAAAGGCTTTGTGCCGTCCCTGCTCAGAGGTGATCCTCAGCACAGCCCTGAAGATCTGCACATAGGAGAAAACAATAAACACAAAACAGCCAAATAACAAACAGACACCAGTCACAATTACCCATTGTTCCCTGACTTTGGAGTGAGAGCAGGAGAGCTTGAGGATATGTGGGATTTCACAGAAGAACTGGCCCAGGGCATTGCCATGGCACAGGGGCAGGGAAAATGTATTGGCTGTGTGCAGAAGAGCACAGAGAAAAGCACTGGCCCAGGCAGCTGCTGCCATGTGGGCACAAGCTCTGCTGCCCAGGAGGGTCCCGTAGTGCAGGGGTTTGCAGATGGACACGTAGCGGTCGTAGCACATGACGGTCAGCAGGGAAAACTCTGCTGAAATGAAAAAGGCAAAGAAGAAAAGCTGTGCAGCACATCCTGCATAGGAGATGTTCCTGGAGTCCCAGAGAGAATTGTGCATGGCTTTGGGGACAGTGGTGCAGATGCAGCCCAGGTCGGTGAGGGCCAGGTTGAGCAGGAAGAAGAACATGGGGCTGTGCAGGTGGTGGCCGCAGGCTACGGCGCTGATGATGAGGCCGTTGCCCAGGAGGGCAGCCAGGGAGATGCCCAGGAAGAGGCAGAAGTGCAGGAGCTGCAGCTGCCGCCTGTCTGCCAATGCCAGCAGGAGGAAGTGGCTGATGGAGCTGCTGTTGGACATTTGCTGTGCCTGGCCACGGGAACCTGATCATGGAGAAAGGACAGTGAGAAGTCAGCAGAGGCCACTTTGAGCCAAATCTGGGCCATTCCCTGTCCACTGTCCTGCTCTGAGTCCCCCACCCTTGTTCCTGCTCTGGGAAAACCTTAACCCAGGTCCCTGCCTGAGCTCCAGTTGTGCTGTCTGAGTGTGCCAGGAGCAGCCAGGTCTGTGCATGGGGGCTCTCCAGGAGCCATCCCTGCCCTGCTGCCCTGGGATTGTGGCCATGTGGCAGAGGGACAAGGCTGGATATTCAGGATATGTCAGGGGAATCACTAGTAATGCAGAAAGTCTCAGTAGCATTTGCAAACCCTAGTCTTAAATAAAAGAAAAGGCAGGACTTTGTTTTTGGATTTTTTCCTTCCCAAAATCATTCCTCATTCTCTGAGGTCAGAAATCCCCAGCATTTCTGCTGCACTCAGAGTTTGCCACTGAGAGATGGGAGAGGCAAAGAATTCCCTGTGCCTTGGGCAAGGTGAGGGGCTGGATGGGCTTGTTCCCAGCTGCCCTGGGTTTGCAGCTTTGGCTGCAGTCAGAGCACAGTCACACTCCTGCATCACCCTGGGATAAACCAGACCCTGCCCAGAGCAGAGGGATCCCTGAATGTCTCCCCCTCTCCAAAGGGCTCTGGGCAAGGTCTCAGCACCCCCTTCTGCCAAGGACACTCACGGCTCCCTTGGCAAACCCAGCAGCATTTCCTCAGCTCTGGCATCTCTGCACTTCCCCGGGGCACATTCAGGGAACTTCGAGGGGCTCTGGCACAGATTTGCAGCCAGGAGGGCAGCTCAGAGCTTGCAAGGACACAGCAAGGAGATCCCTGGGTGTGCCCATGATGGGATCTCAGGGAGGGGGCTCAGCCCATTCCCCTTTCCCATGGACTGCTCTGCCCACAGCCCCACAGGTCCCAGGGAAGCTTGGACACCCCATGGCCATGGCCACAGCTGCCTGGCAGCAATGCCAAGGGCAGTGCCTGACTCAGCTGCTGCAAATGCCAGAGCCTCCCTGAGAGCACCAGATGACAGGGACAATCTCAGGGCAGTGCAGAACCCAGAGAAGATGTGGTGGGGCTGTGCCTGGGAGGGCAGGGCAGAGACAGCCGGGCACTCAGGACAGTGTTCCCGTGCCCAGCTGTGCACGGCACCTCCCACACACCCACAGTGCCCTCCTGCCCCCAGCACTGCTCTCTTCAGCCCCCTCTCCTTCCCTCAGCATCTCCCTGGGCCTGGACATTTCCCTGCTGAGAGGAGCCTTGTCCCTGCCAGCGCTGACAGAGCCCATCCCAGCCTCTGTGCCCTGGGCCCGGCCCTACAGAAACCTGCCTGTCTGCAGGGCCCTGGCTGGGGCAGGCTCTGTCTGCAGCTGGGCAAGGGCAGCTCAGCAGAGCCCTGCTGGGCCCTGCAAAGGTGATGCTGCTGCTGCTGCTGCTGTCCAGGGCTGAGGAGGGGCTGAAGGCCCTTGAGGAGCCTCCCAGCAGAGAGACTGACCACCCAAAGTTACAGTGCTGGAGCCTTTGTAAATGTTCAAACATTCCTTTGATGATCTTGAGTGTCCCTTTCAACTCAGAATGTTCTGTGATTCTGTGATTGCAATTCCTGTTCTGCTTCTCTCATCCTCCTGTTGCCTAAAATGAAAAGAGAAAAAAGCCCCTTTTAACAGCATTAGAACAGTAAAGTAAAAACCAGACCATTCTTGGAAGCTCCAAGGTGTCCCAGTGGGGATGGGGCACACCCGGCCCCTGATTTCAACAATTTATTGAGGTTGATTAATTAGGATATTTGGCAGGAACATCCAATAGGAGATCCAGTTGCACCAGTTACATACCCCTGGGTCAATCCATTGCTCCAAGGGTTTTTTGCCCCACTTTTTTTTATGACTGCTAACACTGGGTCAAAACCAAAATGTTCTTCTTGTAGGTCCTCTTCCTGATAATAAGACTACATAGTAGTTCAGGAATGTAATTAGAAGGTCAGCTTATTGTTCTAAAACTTAAAGGAAAGAGTAGAAAACATGCTAGAATTAATTAAGAATTATACTTAAATTAGTGTATATGTATATGTATATACTATAAGTATATAGGCATATATATGTATACTATGCAATACTATACAATATATATTATATGTACATTTATTTACTATATATACATATATGTATATATACTAGAGTATATAAGTATATGTATGCTTTAATAAATATATGCAATAGAAGTTTAATGGAGTAACTTAAAAATTATAGATTTATAGCTACATATTAGTAGTTAACAGAGCTAAGAATATATGAAAAATGTATAAAAAGAAAAAATCTATTTGTCATCACCCCAACTCTCCCATCCTTCTACAAGCAGGAAATTGCAACAGTCTCAGGAAAGCTCCTGATCTTTCCAGCAATCCCTGGCTCACCTTCTTTTGGGAAGTGTCCTCTGGAGCTGTGCCCAGGCTGGTGTGGAGCTGGGAGCAGCCCTGCCCCACACAGCACCTCTCAGCAGCAGCACCTGCCCTGCTCAGGGTGGCTCCTTCCCCCCACAGCTTCTCCCCAGCGCTGGGAGCAGCTCCCCGGGCCGGCTGAGAGCTGTCCCTGGCAGGCAGCAGAGTCCCTGGGCCAGCACAGAGCCCTGGGCTGCAGGAGCCTGCTCTGCAGGACAGCCCTGGGCAGCCCTGGCTGCAGCCCCGGCTGCTCAGCCCTGCAGCAGAGCCTGGCACAGGGAGCTGCCCTGTGCTGTGCCTGGGCTGCTGCAGCAGGGAAACCCAGCCCTGCCCCAGGGCCACATCCCTGCCCTGCAGCAGCTCGGAGAGTGCTCCTGGAAGGGCCTCAGAGCTGTGGGATGTGGCAGCTTCAGGAGATCCCTGCAGGAAGTGCAGCTGATCTTCCCCCAGCCAGAGAGTGACTGTTCCAAATGCTGTGAGGGTTTCTCCTCCAGTGAGCCCTGAGTGAGCTCTGCTGGGCTGGGAAAAGAGTTGCTCATCAGGAGAAATGTCTTTTAAGCTCTTCTTGGTTGCCAGGAGCTGCTGCCTCTGTGCCAGGAGCCCAGCCCAGCTCATTAGCACAGACACAGCACAAGGACTTTAATGACCCTCTTGGGGCTCTGTGCTGAGGCCCTGAACATCAGTCCCTGAGAGGGAGCTGATGAAACCTCTCAAGAACTCCAAGTCAGAATCCAACTCCAAAGTTTCTGGAAGTTTTAATGGGTCCCAGTGAGGGACACAACAGAGAAAGTGTCCCCAGGCCCAGGCAGAGCAGAGAACTGGAGGCAGTGATGCCAGGAGGGGACAAAGAGAAGCCAAGTCTTGGTGCCCTGGGGCACAGCAGGGTCTGTGCCACCAAGGGCTGAGAGGAGACACCTTGTCCTGAGGCTCTGGGGCATCCTGGCACAGCCCCAGCAAGGCTGGGCACTCTCAGCCCCTTGTCCTGCCCTCAGCATCCCCCTGACAGCCCAGTGGCCTCAAGGATGTGCTGGAAGGAGTCCCTGGGGAGCCCTGGTCAGGAATGGCCCTGGGGGGCTCCTCAATGCTCCCAGGCACTGCAGGTTTTCCAAAGGACTTTGGGTTTGGCTTTTGCCTTGGAGTTTCTGAGAGGTTTGTGCAATCATGGCCTCCAATTATCTGCTTTAAGTCCCCTGGGATTCTCAGTCAGTAAAACCACTCAGTGGAGCTCATTAATACTTTAAGGTACTCAAAGTTTATTGAAGAACTTTTTTTGGACACTGAGTCTGAGAAGTTTCTGCAATCATGATCTGCAATTATCTGCTGTAATTAGTCCCTTGAGAGGCTTTGTCAGTAACAACACTCAGTGGGGCTCATTAATGCTTTAAGGTACTTCAGTTACTTTAAGGTACTTGGTATTTCCCTTTTAAATCTGATTTTGTGAGAAAGATTGTGCAATCCTGGCCCCAATTATCTACTTTAACAAGTCCCTTGGGATTCTTAGTCACTAAAAAAACTCAGTGGAGCTCATTAATACTTTAAGGTACTCAAAGTTTCTTAAAGAACTTTTTTTTGGCACTGAGTCTCTGAAAAGTTTTTGTACCATCCTGGCCTCCAATTATCTGCTTTAATTAGTCCCTTGAGACCTTTACACTGACACTCCGTGGGGCTCATTAATACTTTGAGATACTCAAGGTATTAAAGGTACTTTGCAATTTCCTGCCCACACTGAGTTTCTGGGAGGATTTTGTGCGATCCAATTCTCACCTCCAAGGAGTCCATGAGGAGCCTGTGTTGGGGATGGACCTTAGTGGGACCCATTAATTCCTGGAGTTTTCTTCTGACTTTGACTCCTGGAAAGGTTTGTGCAATCTCCTCTCAGGCCTTGAGGTTCCATGGCTCAGCCCCAAATGCAGCAAGGGGCTCATAAGGATCAAGCAAGTCCTGACAAACCATGGCTCTGCCTTGATTTCCCTCTGGTCTGGTGCAGTTCATTAGGAATCTTTTTTCCTAGGGTTTTGGAGAGACTTTTCAAAGAGCTTCTAATAAACTGTCTTTGTTAGGAAAGACAGGTATCTGCCAGGGAAAGCTGGAGTTTCCTTCACAATGGAAAATGTAAACCCCTCCCCCACTCCAAATTATAATTTTGCAATTAAGGGCTTTCAGGCAAAGATTTAGGAATAGGAATAACAGTTCTTTACTAAGAATATTTACAATACAAATGTAGTAGTACAAAAAAAACCTCAAACAAGCAAACAAACAAACAACAATCCTAGAAACCCTGACAGAGTCAGAGCTACAACCTGACACCCTGTTGGTCAGGGTGTTGGAAGCAGTCCAAAAGTGAGTCCTCCTGGAGTGGCAGATGTGGTGTTGTTGGAGTAGAGATGATCCTGAGAGAAAAGGGTCCAGCAATGGCAAGAAGGGTCCAGTCTTCCTCTGGGAATCCGGTGGAACCAGATACCTCGTGTTCCTACGTCTCAGTTTTTATCTAGGCAAGAATGGTTGGCTCCCCCCTCACTGGGTGGAGCATCTCACAATGGGATGATGGAATGTTTCATGTCCTTGGTGAGCCTTCATGGCCCATTAGCAGAAAATATCCCCCTGGAGGGAGGACGGGTGGTGAAAGAGATAAGAAACAATGCCCTACCTGGTTTGAACAGTTGGCCCATTATCAGAAGGCACCCACCTCTCTCCCCCCAGAATAACAAGAGAGAAAGAAAAACATCTCCCTAACTGCTTTCAACAAATCAAATAGAATACACATTTTTGGTTCCATAACCAAAGACAGTGAAACATCAATTGACCTTTCTACATTTCGAATTTCAACAAGGCCATGAAGTCTGACATCTTGCCTTGTTTGGGGCCTGGCCAAGCTTTGGGAGGGACCCAGGAGGAGGATGAACCCAGATGTTCCCACTCTAGAAGTGCTGTCAGTTTGTTTATTCAGCACTATCAAAGCTGGGCCCTCTCCCAGCGAGGCTGGAGCCTCACCTGTGGCTGGAGGCACCTGCAGGAATTCCCAGTGTCCGGGAGTGGCTCTGCAGTCCTTGACTGTGACAGCTTCCCCCAGCTGATGTGTGGATGTGGGTGATGGGAAAGTCTGAGGGTCACTGCTGATGGATCTTCCTTACTCACTTACTTACTCACTTCTCCTTTTGTGATTCTTTGCACTTTTGCATTCTAAGAATTCCTTCAGGTGGTGTCTGTGTCTTTGGTGCTGACCCTGCCCATTGGCACAACAGACACTGTGGGCCCCACAGAACCAAAGGTGCCTTGTGACACTGCAGGGTCTGGGGTAACCAGGGGACCTCAGTGACACTGTGGGGCTGCATGGAACCAAGGAGTGCACTGTGACACTGTGGGGAACCAGGGGACCTCAGTGACACTGTGGGGCTCCATGGAACCAAGGAGTGCACTGTGACACTGTGGGGAACCAGGGGACCTCAGTGACACTGTGGGGCTCCATGGAACCAAGGAGTGCACTGTTACACTGTGGGGAACCAGGGGACCTCAGTGACACTGTGGGGCTCCATGGAACCAAGGAGTGCACTGTGACACTGTGGGGGGAAACCAAAGGGCCATTGTGACCGTGCAGAACCAAGGAGATCATTTTGACCCTGCTGGATCCCTGGAACCTTGGGACCACTGTGACACTGCAGGGCCTCATGGGACCATGGAGACCATTCCGTGGGGACTCATGTAACCAAGGTTCCATTGTTTTCCTCTCCCTGGCACTGCCCAGTCCAGCCTCTCCATACCTGTGCCGCAGCCCAGCAGAGCATGGGAGAAAGGCTGGGCCTGCAGCAGGAACTGAAGGCACTGGAGGTCAGGTATGGTGATTCTGTGTCTGGAATGCTCAGGAGAGGCATGTGGGGATGTGGGGATGTGCAATGCACAGGGCAGCACCATGGGGCAGCCCCTGCCAGGCTGCTGAGCAGGGACAAGGAGGCCATGAGGCCCCAGGCCTGCAAGGGTCACTTGTCCCCTCCTCCTGGCTCAGGCCCAGGGCCAGCAGCCATGGCCCAAGTGCTGCAGGAGTTGGCTGTGTCAGGGCCTTGCAGCTGCTGCCCATGCCTGTGCCCTGTGCAGCCCAGGCTGTCCTACGGTGTCCATGCCCTGTGCCTCTGTCCCTGCAGGCTGTCGGCATCCCCCGGCTGCCCCACCTGGCTGGGCCCTTCCTTTGCTGACAGCTCTGCCTCCTGCCTGCCTCTGCCTGGGCACACACAGCCTTGGGCTGGATACCAAAAGGGTTCATTCCATTTTTACCCTGCCTGTGAACTTCTAGCACAGGAACAAGGCATGCAGGGCCTGCTTTCCCAGCAAGGATGCCTGGAAGTAAAGGAGAAGACATCTGGCTTGAGTGTAGTGACAGAAAAAACAAAGAGGGAATCTAGGAAATTGGGGTGGGTTTTATGGTAATGGCTAACTTGTAATACACATGTAGTGACTGTATATAAGTAACACTCTTTAAGAATCACATGTCCATGTAAAGTTAGGAGTTACCACAGGTTAGACCTCAAGCCTGAATAAGTGATACCCTCTTGAACACCAAGTTACTTTTGGGAGTCTTATTCTGATATTTCAGGGATTTGGTGACAGCGGGACCTCACAGAATCAAGGATTCAGCTGTGACACCTTGGAACCTCATGGAAAAAAAATCCTTTTTGACACAGCAGGGCCACATGGAACCAATGGTCCATTGTGATACTGCAGATCCAAGGAGACCATTGGGACACTCTGGAACCTCATGGAATCCAAAGTACATTGTGACAGACAAAGGCTTCATGGAATCAAGAGTCCATTGTGACACAGCAAGGCTTTGTTTGACCAAGGGAACCATTGTTGATAGTCCAGAAACTCATGGAAACAAGGTGCCACTTTGACACACTACGGGCTGCAGGGAATGGAAGGTCCATTGTGACAATGAGGATCCAAGGAGACCATGGTGACACTTCTGGGCCTCGTGGAACCAAAGGGGTCATTCTGACCCAGCAGGGCCTTGTCAAACCAAGGAGGCCATTATGAAACTTCTGAACCTCACAGAACCAAAGTGACCATGTTATACTGTGGGACCTCATGGAACAAAGGGTCCATGGTGACACTGCAGAACCAAGGAGACTGTTGTTGGCAGTATGAAAGCTCATGGAACCAGAAATCCATTGTGACACAGCAAGGTCTCATGGAACCAGGGGTCAGTTGCAACTCTGTTGGGCCTCATGGAACCACGTGCCATTGTGACACAGTGTGGCCACATGGAACCAAGGAGCCATTGTGACTGAGGAACCTCATGGAACCAAGAGTCCATTGTTCCACTGTGGGGCCCTGTGGAACCAAGGGGATTACAGTGACATTGCAGGGCCTCATGGAACAATGGAGACTGTTCTGTCACTAAGGGTCCCTCTGGAACCAAGGGGTCATTATAACATAGCAGGGCCTCATGGAATCAAGGGGGCTACAGTGAACACTGTGGGTCTGCATGGGATGAGGGGTCCATTCTGACACTGTGGAACCAAGGAGACTATTGTGACACTAGGGGGCATCATGGAACCAAAGGTCCATTGTGACCCAGCAGGGCCTCATGAAACCCTGGAGGCCATTTGTACACCTTGAGGCCCTGGGAAACCAAAGGGCCTTTGTGGCACTTCAGAGCCCTGGGGAGCCAAGGGGTCCATAGTGACACTGTGGGGCTTAATGGAACCAAGGGACAATTGTGACACTGTGTGGCACCATTGAAC
Source organism: Phylloscopus trochilus trochilus (assembly GCA_016584745.2). Classification (NCBI taxonomy): domain Eukaryota; kingdom Metazoa; phylum Chordata; class Aves; order Passeriformes; family Phylloscopidae; genus Phylloscopus; species Phylloscopus trochilus. The sequence continues at coordinate 5,253,130 of WQNJ02000048.1, read as the reverse complement.
CATGGGGTCCATTGTGACACTGCAGGGCCCCATGGAACTAAGGATTCATGGAACCACCCAGGACATCATGGAACCAAAGATCCATTGTGACATATCAGGGCTTGGTGAAATCCTGCAGACCATGATGGAACTTTGACGCCTCATTGAACCAAGGGGCTCTGCCAGACCTTGTGGAACCAAGGAGACCATTTTGACCCTTCAGGGACTCATTGAACTAAGGGTCCATTGTGACACTGTGGCACCAAGGAGACCACTGTGACACTGGAGGCCTCATGGAAGCAAGGCGGGACAATTGTGATGCTGTGGGGCCCAATGGAAGCAAGGGGCCAGTGTGACACAGCTGGGCCTCATGCAGCCAAGGGGCCATTGTGATCCTGAGGAGCCCAATAGAACCAAGGGACCTCTGTGACACTGCAGGACTGTCTGGAACCATGGAGACCATTGTGACACTCTGAGGCCCCATGGAACCAAGGGGGCCACTGTGTCATTGTGCAGCTCCATGGAACCAAGGAAACCTTTTTGGCACTGCAAGGCCTCATGGAAGCAAGGGACCATTGTGACACTGTGGGGCCCTGTCCTGGGTTGACGGAGCCTTATATCCCATATCTGTACTGTGTTGTTATGTGTAACAGCCAATGCTTTGCTGGCTGTGGCTTCTACTGCGCTTGCTGCTTTTGGCTTTGCTGCTGGCTGGCTGCTTGCTTGCTTGCTTGCTCCTGCTTGCTAACTTAGCCGCTTTTGCTTTCTGCTGCTTGTTTTTGTGCTGTTTCTGTTTTTTTTTTCTTTTCTCCCTTTTCACTTTCTCCCCCCCCCCCCCCGAAGATTTGGACCGGCTCCGGATCTGAGGACCTGACCTGAGGATCTCCGAGGATCTCCGAGCCCACGGAAGAAGCTCTATGCCCTCCCCCCACAGTAACTTGAGCCTTTTCCTTTTCTCTTGTGGGGGGAAGAGTTCTTGTTAATAAATCGGTTTTTTCCACTTGTCTCCTCCAAAGAATTTCCTTCCCAAACCCAGGGCTGGGGGCGGGGAGGGGTGGTGGAGGTTTGTCTTAGGGGACTTCCTCTTGGAGGGTCTTCTAATTTGCCCAAACCAATACACTTTTTGGTGCATTGGCCGGGAAACAGGAACCAAAGCAAGTGGAAAAAAACCTTAATAATAATAATAATATTGGTGATTCTAATTGTTTGTGGGTGCATTGGGATGGTTTTTTCTAGACTCATAATGTCATTTGGGGTGAAAGCCTGCCAATATTTTTGGTCCCTAGGGTCTTTTGAGATTCTATTATTTCTGTGGTACCTAGGGCTATTTCTTTACCTGGAGATAGCTCTGGTATTGCTCCTCATACGTAGTTCGTGTAGCCGTGGGGCACTAATCAAAATATTCATTGGGCTGGGCTTGTTTGTGATGATTTACAGAAAGGCTGTAAATATGTTTGATAGTTCGTTATTATGGTTGAGCACTCAGTTTGTTAGGGGAGAAGCGGGGGAGGAGTTTTTTCAGCCTCTGCTCTCCCTCTTCTCCTATGAATTGTTTATATCCCTGTTAGAAAATGTTCAGTTTCCCCTGAGTGTTAAAGAGTCCATCTTTCTGGTATTTAATTTAGTGAGTGTCCTCTATACTGCCTGCAGCTTACATAAGATGAAAGCTTTGATTTCCAAGGGGGCTAATGAGACTTCTGATTCAGGGGCAAAACCAAGTAGGAGAAATCTTGAATGGAGTGGGAAATAGGAAGATATAGGCCAAATTTTAAAGGAATTTTCTGATCCTATAATCTGGGACCTCCCATCTGAACAGATTCAGAACCCAGTTAAGGTGGCAAGGTACTTGAAGGAGAAGTGCCATGGTAATACTAAAGAGGAAAGGATTATTACAGTGAGCTGGGCCTTGGCATATGTTTATCGTACTCTGCTAGATACTGAAGGACAGCAGATAGAAGACAGGGAACAGGGAGATAAACTAGTTACCATCCCAGTCACTCAGGCTGCAGCTAATATTCCAGGCTCCAGACCAGTAGTTAAATCAGACAGCAGGCCTCAACTAAGGGCTGTTGCTGCTAATACAAAAGGTGGAAAGTGTGCAAGGAAGACTGATCGCAAGGTGGAGGATGATGATGATGATAATCCAGGAGAAGGACCTTCACCAAAATCAGAAACCACATTGAGGGGTGTAGATTCTGGAGCCAATATTGATTCCTTTTCTCTAAAGGACCTTAGGGGCCTAAGAAAGGATTACAGGCAACAACCCAATGAATCTATAATTAGTTGGTTAGTTCGCCTCTGGGATGCTGCAGGGGAGGCTACAGTCCTGGATGGCACTGAGGCAAGGCATTTGGGATTGCTGTCACTTGATCCTGTTATCGACCAGGGCATGATGAGGGAAGCCAATGCTCTGGGAACGGATTCTGTATGGTGTAGCACAGAGATACCTGTGTGCAGATGACCTCTATCTGAAGCAGACACAGTGGAGGACCATAGAACAGGGGATCCAACGTCTGAGAGAGATGGCAGTAGCAGAGCTCATTTTTTCAGATGGTGTAACAACTAGAAATCCAGACCTGGTACCATGTACACCTGTAATGTGGAGGAAACTTGTGCGACTTGGGCCAGCTGAATACACTTCTGCTCTGGCAATAATGAAGCGAGAGGAGACACATGAGACTGTGCTCGATATGGCAAAAAAGCTTCGAGCATATGCTGATGCTGTACATGGCCCAACTCATGCCAGAATTGCAGCTCTGGAAACACGACTGCAGAAATTAGAAGACAAACTAGAGGAGAATCACAAGAAGCTCAGGGAAGAGATTAAGGAGGACTTCCTCCAAATCTCGGCTGTGCAAGTTAGAGGTCCTGGTGTCCAATGCAGGCGTCCCTTTGATGGGGAGAGAAAGTACACCCCACGAGCTGAGTTGTGGTTCTTCCTGCGTGAGTCTGGAGAAAATATGAGGAGATGGGATGGGAAACCTACTGCTGCTCTGGCACAACGGGTGCGCAATTTGAAGGAAGGGAGGATTCACAGAGGAAGTCTCACCAAACAGAGAGCAGCTCCAGTTGTTCGCAGCCAGGATGTCAAGTATGATGTTGATGGTGACTTGTCCGATCCCCTTGAGGGAACCTCTAAGACATATACCCGAGGAAAGAAGGATAATCAGGCTTAGAGGGGCCCTGCCTCTAGCCAGGTAGAGGTTAGGGAAAATCGTGTTTTTTGGACGGTGTGGGTTCGTTGGCCTGGCACATTGAAGCCACAAAACTATAAGGCTTTGGTTGACACTGGCTCGCAGTGTACATTGGTCCCATCGAGATATGTAGGGGCAGAAGCGGTTTCCATCGCTGGTGTGACTGGGGGATCCCAAGACTATACGTTGGTAGAGGCAGATGTGAGCCTGACTGGAAATGAATGGAAGAAGCACCCCATTGTGACTGGCCCAGAGGCCCCATGCATTTTGGGCATAGATTACTTCCGCAGTGGGTATTTCAAAGACCCAAAGGGACTCTGGTGGGCATTTGGGGTAGCAGCTGTAGTGACAGAGGGTGTCCAACAATTGAATACTTTGCCTGGACTGTCTGAGGATCCACTGACAGTAGGACTCCTGAAGGGGGAAGAACAACAGGTGCCAATTGCCACTTCGGTAGTGCATCGCCGGCAGTACAGAATAACTCGAGATGCTGTGATCCCCATCCATAAGATGATCCGTGAGCTGGAGAGCCAAGGGGTGGTCAGCAAAACCCACTCACCCTTCAACAGTCCCATTTGGCCTGTGTGTAAGTCTGAAGGAGAATGGAGATTGACTGTAGACTATCATGCATTAAATGAAGTGACACCACCACTGAGCGCTGCCATGCCAGACATGTTGGAGCTCCAGTACGAGCTGGAGTCCAAGGCGGCGAGGTGGTACACCACTATTGATATTGCCAATGCCTTCTTCTCCATTCCTTTGGCAGCAGAATGCAGACCCCAGTTTGCTTTCACCTGGAGGGGTGTGCAGTACACCTGGAATCGACTGCCCCAGGGGTGGAAGCACAGTCCCACCATCTGCCATGGACTGATCCAGGATGCACTGGAAAAGGGTGAGGCTCCGGACCATCTACAGTACATAGATGACATCATTGTGTGGGGGAACACGGCAGTGGAAGTCTTTGAGAAGGGAGAGAAGATCATTCAGATTCTCCTGGAAGCTGGTTTTGCCATCAAGAAGAGTAAGGTCAAAGGACCTGCCCGTGAGATCCAGTTCCTGGGAGTGAAGTGGCAAGATGGACGGCATCAGATTCTCACTGAGGTCATCAATAAGATCACCGCCATGTCCCCACCGACCAGCAGGAAGGGAACACAAGCTTTCCTAGGGGCCATTGGCTTTTGGAGGATGCACATCCCTGAGTACAGTCAGATTGTGAGCCCTTTGTACTTGGTTACCCGCAAGAAGAACGATTTCCACTGGGGCCCTGAACAGCAACACGCCTTTGCCCAGATCAAGCAGGAAATCGCACATGCAGTAGCCCTTGGCCCAGTCAGGACGGGACCAGAGGTAAAGAATGTGCTCTACTCTGCAGCCAGGAGCTATGGTCTGTCCTGGAGCCTGTGGCAGAAGGTGCCAGGTGAGACTCGAGGCCGGCCACTGGGATTCTGGAGCCGAAGCTACCGAGGGTCTGAAGCCAACTACACTCCCACAGAGAAGGAGATCTTGGCCGCCTACGAAGGAGTTCAAGCCACCTCAGAGGTGATTGGCACTGAAGCACAACTCCTCCTGGCACCCTGACTACTGGTGCTGGGGTGGATGTTTAAAGGAAAAGTTCCCTCCACCCCTTGGAAAATGAGGAAATAGCCAGTGATGCCTTTGCTCTTGCCAGCGCAGACATGGAAATGGATTTTCTTCCAGCCTACTCAGCTGGCCCTCTACACTCTACTGCCACAGGCCAAGCTCACAGCTTGCTCCACAATTCTTAAACAGCAGGAACATCAAATGTTCCTTTCTCACTCACCTCAGGATCAGCACCTCTGAACACACGGCTCAGGTGACCTGCAGTGGGCAAGGGAAAATGAACCAGATTCCTTGAGAAAACTGCAGAGAAGCCCAGCATTTTTAGAAGGTTTCCCAAGAAGGTCTCCCAGTTTACATTTTCCAAATTGTCCTACTTGACCCAGCCAAGGGAGGAAATGACAGACTCTGCTGCCACAGACTCTCCCACAGAGGAAACACAACCCCTGCAGGTTCCCTTGCAAATGCTGCCCTCAGAGCCCGGGCTACAGACACCCCCTTTTTAGCTGAACCTGCTGACAGGAGCTTGACCCAAGTGCCATCCAAATGGTCTTCCTGTTTCTAAATCCACTCAGTCACTAAGAAAGAGCAGGAAGACAGACAAAAGCCAGGTCAGGTTCTGCCCAGGGAAAAGCTCTACTTACGTTTCAGGTGAGTCAGGAAATAGGTGGAGTAGGCAGCGCCATACACAGAGCAAACTGCAGCAGCGAGTGGCCCAATCATGGTGGCAACTGCTGTGCAAGTTTGCAGACTGTGCTCTTAGACTATGCTCTAAGGCTGTTCTAACACTATTGTCTTACACTATTCTCTAACACTATTCTCTAACACTATGCTCAAAGACTATGCTCGAAGACTATTGTCTAACACTTGTCTAACACTATTCTCTAACACTATTGTCTAACACTATTGTCTAACACTATTGTCTAACACTATTGTCTTACACTATTGTCTAACACTAGACTCTAAGACTATGATCTAACCCTATGCTCTAACACTATGCTCTAACGCTATGCTGTAAGAAAAACCAGGGTTCCTGTCAGAGCTCAGACCTCCCTCCTGGCCCCTCGCAGCCTCCCGCGGGGCCGGTGCGGAGCAGGGGCGGCTCCGGGGCCGGGCTCCCATCGCAGGCAGCGCCAGAGCCATGCAGGCGGCCGAGCCCCTTTTATACTCCAGGCAAGCCCCGCCCTCTCAGCCACAGCCAATGGGAGCTCAGTGACCTTCCAGGCGGAGAGTCCCCGCCCTTTGTGACGTCACAATCGAGAGGCGGAGACAACCACACGGAGCCATCTGATTGGTCGGTGTGGGGTGGGGCGGGGCCAGGGGCACAGCTCTGCCTCAGGCAGCTCAAAGTGACTCAGAGCACAGGAGATCTCTGTCCCAGCGCTGTCCGGGCCTCAGACCAACGCCGCAGCAAGGACGTGTGGCAGTCAGGCACTTTTCTCAAAACAAACTGCTGCTGCTTCTTTCTCCCCCTTCGCTCCCAGAACCATTTGAAAGGTACAGAACTGAATATACAGCACAACCAGAGCAGACGATTGGGGTGCAAGCATCATAAAGTCACACTAGCACATTATGCCAGGAAGGGATCCCAGGGAATTCCCTGGAATTCTGCTGGGCCCTCCCCCCATGCCTTCTCTGGCGCTTTCGCTTCCGCCTTCCCCACCCCGCCGGGATCTGCCTGGCCAGCGGGATCTGCCCGGCTACCAGTGACGTCACTCCCAACTCGGGCTGCCATTGGCAGACAGCAAAGAGCGGCGCCAATGGCGGGGCTGGAGGCGGCTCTGGGGGCGTGGCCGGGGCTGTGGGCGGGGCCGCAGCGGAGCAGCGCGATGGCTCCGGGGCCGGGGGCGCTCCTGGGGCCCGGGGGGGCGGCGAGAGGTGAGGGGGACCCCCGGCACCGGGACTCTTGGATCGCCCATTCTGGGGCACCGAGGGGCTCCCAAACCCCATTCCGGAGCGCCGAGGGGCTCCCAAACCCCCATTCCGGAGCACCGAGGGGCTCCCAAACCCCCATTCCGGGGCGCCGCCATCCCCCCGAACCCCCATTCCCGGGCATGGCTTCCACCCTGCACCCCCTGATCCGGCACCCACAGCCCCTGCACCCCTTTCCCGGCCATCCCGCCTCTCCCTGCCCCCAGAGCCCCCTTCTCCTCAACCCAGAGAACCCCTGGACCCCTATTCCTGCCTTTCCCAGCACCCAGCCCCTCCTTTCCTCACCACTGAGCACACCTGGGACCCCTATTCCCAGTGATCCCGGGTTTCCCACCTTTTGATGGGAATGGGGCCCTGGGGACCTTTGGAGCTCCTTTTCCTAAGTACAGGAACCAAACACCCCACCATCCCTAAGCAGGCAGGTGGAAAAGGCAAAAATTTTTTGGATTCCTGGCACTCCCAGCAGCCTGGGGAGGGCAGGGGCTGAGTAGATGGGGGACCCCCAGTACAGACGTGACCCCCAGTAGCTGGGACAGGGGGAACCCCCAAACACCAAAGCGGGTAGACGAGAGACAGGGAACTCCTGGGAGGCTTTTTCAGGGCTGAATCTTGGTGTTTGGGAGGTTTTTCTGGACCCCAGATATCTGGTGACTTGTAGAGCTGGACTTGGGCACAGGGACCTTCAAACTCCACGTGCTCATCCCTTGTTTTTCCCCAAACCAGGATTTCTCATTCCCAGAGCTTGGCCAGATGGAGGAGGAGGCTGTGAGGAAGAGGAACATGCCCCGGGACAGCCAGGCAGGTGAGGAGGAAGTCAGTGCCCCTTTGCCCCTCTCTGCTGCTCCATCTCCCAGCCCAGCCTGGCCCCCGGCTGCAGGACAACCCCGCTGCCGACGCCGTCCTGCCGGGACTGGAATATTTCCAGGGATGGGGCATTGACCACCTGCAGCCCCCACATCCCCCTGGCCATGAACCTGGCTGCAGAAATGGCTCCTTGGGGTGCTTTCCAAGGAACCTGGAACTGATGGGGGTTGCTGTGGCACCCAAACACAGCAGTGGGGTCAGGGCAGTGTCCATGGCCACAGCCCCTTGCAATGGCCCAGGGCAGGTTGGGATGATGATCCACCCTCACTCCTGGCCCAGGGCAGGGCTGGAAGGGTGTCCTAGGGTGACTTTATGATGCTTTTATCCCCAATCCCCTGCTCTGGTTGTGCTGTATATTCAGTTCTGTACCTTTCAACTGGTCCTGGGAGCGAAGGGGGAGAAAGAAGCAGCAGCAGTTTGTTGTGAGAAAAGTGCCTGAGTGCCACACGTCCTTGCTGCGGCGTTGGTCTGAGGCCCGGACAGCGCTGGGACAGAGATCTCCTGTGCTCTGAGTCACTTTGAGCTGCCTGAGGCAGAGCTGTGCCCCCGGCCCCGCCCCACCCCGCACCGACCAATCAGATGGCTCCGTGTGGTTGTCTCCGCCTCTCGATTGTGACGTCACAAAGGGCGGGGACTCTCCACCTGGAATGTCACTGAGCTCCCATTGGCTGTGGCTGAGAGGGCGGGGCTTGCCTGGAGTATAAAAGGCGCTGCGATGAGAGCCAGGCACCAGAGCTGCCCCTGGGTCTGCAGCGGCTCGGCCGGGGAGGGACGGACGGACGGACGGACGGACGGACGGACGGACGGACGGACGGACGGACATCTGCCAGAGCATCCCCTGGGGGCTACGGATTAACGGACCTCGACAGAGCATCCGCCGGGGCGAGGAGGATGGAGACACCCCCGGGGAGAGGTGGACGGACAGCGGGGCGAGCACCCGGCAGGGGACGAGGACAGCGGATACCGGCGGAGCATCCCCCCGGGCCGAGGAAGACGGAGGCTGCACGGCCCCTGGACCTGCCCCGGGGTGAGGAGGATGGACACCGACAGAGAATTCCCCCGGGGCAACGATGACAGAGACAGCCCCAGGCTGAGGCGGATGGACACCGGGGCGAGCATCCTGCCTGGGGAGAGGGGCACGGACACCGACAGAGCATCCCCCCGGGGCGAGGAGGACGGTGCCGGGATCGGGCACAGATGACAACTGACACCCGCCGGAGCATCCTCCTGGAGGCGCGGATGACGGACAGCGCCAGAGCATCTCCCCGGGGCAAGGACGACGGACACCGGACGGAGCATCCCCTGGGGGACGAGGATGATGGAGAGAGCACAGAGCATCCCCCCGGGCCAGGAGGATGGAGCCCAGCCCCGGTCGTCCCCCGGGCTGAGGAGGAAGGAGCAGCCCCTCCGGTGTCCCCCCGGTGCTGCCCTCGGAGCCAGCGCCGCGCCGGAGCCCCGGGACCGCCTGTAGCCCTCAGCGCCCCCGGCTGCACCAAGGGAGGCACCGAGCAGCGCCGGGGACACGATGGACCGCGCCGGCCCCTCCAGATCGGAGGGACGAGGCCATCGGCCCGGCCTGCCAAAGGGAAGGGCAAAATAAAATTGGCAAAAAGCCCATCAAGTGTTGGGATTGATCTTGGCTTGCCCAGCAAAGACGCCAACAAATCCCAAAGCCCCCGCCCTGGCCATGGCAGAGGAGCACGGAGACCCCCGGGCCCTGAGCCGGGGCCAGGAGCTCGGATGGCCCGGGGTTGTCTCCGTCCCCCTCCTCCCGGGGCACTCCTGGGGGTTCTTCAGCCCTCTCCTGGTGGGGAAGGGTCGGGGCTGGGGGGTCTGTGTCCGTGGCACACCGGGGCATGCTCGGGGATTCTCTGGAATTCCCTGGAATTGATGGAATCTGTCCTCATCCCGGTGTCAGAGGGGCTCCCAGCCGCAGCCGGGCCAGCGGGTTTCTGCCTGGCTGCTGCCTTTGGCCACGGCTGGACGGGGCTTGGAGCAGCCCGGGAAAGGGGGAGGTGTCCCTGCCACGGCAGAGCTGCCACGGGATGGGCTTGAAGGTCCCTTCCAACCCAAAGCGTTCCCGGATTCTCCTCCTGGCATTCTCAATGTGTTTCACTCAGCTCTTGAAATATGATCAGCACCAGCTGCTATTGGAGTTCAATATTTAGGTGATGCTTATGAATGTTTTCTTTTCCCTTGGATTCCTGCTTTTGTTGTCGTTTTCTGGCAATGTCACCATTTGTATCACCCATCCCTATAAACCTGGATGAACTCACTTTTCCTTTCATTTCCCCCATTCAGAGAGGGGAGGATTCAAATGAGGCCAAATTTTTCCCAAGTCTAATATCAATCAAGGAATATTGAATGAAAGACCACGGCAAGGACTTTGTCAGTTTGCCATCTCTCTTCAGAGCGGCAAAAGGTTTTATTGTTTCATACTATTAATTTTTTTTTTTCTTTTTGTGCTTATGGGCATCTTGTTTTTTAAACAAATAGTTTTCCCCACTTTTTTTCCAAGGAAGTTCTTTTTTCCCTGACTGGCTGTGGGGAGGAGCCCCTTTGGAGGTTTCCTCCCAAATTTGCCCCAAACCAGGACAGTCCTGCACACACAGGGCTGTTCCAGGAGATGGTTTAGTCTGGCTGTCACTTCATTAAGGGCACCGAGCGGGTGAGGTTGGTGGAGAGGAACATCTCCAGCCAGGAGCAGCTCCTGCCCTTGGGCAGCGATGTGGGGCTGTACGGGGGGGACACCTCCTCTGGGGAGAAGTTGCCAGCTCCTGGAGCTGCGGCCCAGGTGTCACGACCCGCTAATGCAGGCAGGAATCATGATGGTTCGAGTTTGATCTCAAGGTGCAAAAGATATAACAAGGGACAATAACAATTTGCTCAAAAGCAGTACCCTTTATTAAGCGCACCTAGCACTGTATCGATAGAAAAGAGAGAAAGAGAGAGAGGGGAGAGGGATAAAGTAAAAGAGAGAGAGAAAAGTGGGTATAGCTACTGACGGAGAGACGATATCCTCGTGGTCCTGCCAATAGATCCGTCTTTTCCGTGGGGAGATCTCAGAATTCGGGCGATCTGGAGGTATCTCTTATAGTCCTTTCTGAAGCGGCAGGCAGTAGGCCAGAAGGTGAGCTCAGCATCAGGTGAATCAGGTGCAGCACTCCAGCACTTAGAGCAAATAACCACCTCAGGAACAGGTACAGGTATAGGGCAAGCACAGGACAGGCCGGCCCAAGACCAGTCTGCCGTGAAGTCCTATTGTCCAAGCTGGTTCCCATGGGGATGTATCGGTCCAACGAGCGCACCTGTGGACAATGGCTGGCAGTCTTCCCACCTTAGCCAGGCCAGAACTGCTGCATTGGGGGGGAGGTTTTAGTCCCAGTCCCTTTTGGGGTCTTCAGTCCTTGGCGATGATCGTGAGGCAGATGAGGAACTTAGGGACCGTCCCTTACAAGCTGCAACTCTGCCCATGACAGGAACCCCTGTGAGTGTCTGTGACATCCCAGCTCTTTGGCAACCTGGACACTCCTGGGATGTCCCCTGGAGCCCCTGTGGGTGTCTGTGACATCCCAGCTCTTTGGCAGCCTGGACACTCCTGGGATGTCCCCTGGAGCCCCTGTGAGTGTCGGTGACCTCGCTGTTCTTTAGGAGCACAGGGATGTCACCACTGGACTCCTGCCACTGCCTGGGACAAATTGGTTCCTTGGCAGGGTACAGACACCTCTGTTGTCACTGTGCAGCCCTGGGACTGTCACCACATGACCCTTAGGAAGATTAAGGAGCTCTGGGATTTCACCACAGAGCCCCTGTGACTCAGTGTGACCAAAGAGATCTTCAGGAGCCCAGAAACCCCTCAGATGCCACAATGGAGCCCAATTGTCTGTGACATTACAGGGTGGCTATGTGACATCACAGAGTGGGTTGTGACATCAGAGACCAGCTGTGTGACATCATGGGAGGCTGTGTGACATCCCAGGAGGGCTGTGTGAGGTCACTGGGTTGGTCATTCAGCCCCAGCTCCCCCTCACAATTTCCCCCAAGAACTCCAATGCTGTTCATGCCCAGAAGGGTCCCCTGTCCCTGGTACCCCCCAGTGCACCTGGAGCCACAGCCTCCACCAAAGGATGTTCCACAGGAGCCACCCCAGAGCCTGACACGGGGACAAGGGGCTGGGCTGTGTGACCAGGACATCAAGGACAGGGATTCTCCAGGTCCCTGTGGCCTGGGTTGGGCTCCAGGGCAGGAAAGATGTCTGGCAGCTGCAGCAGGCTCAGGGAAGGGCTCCAAGGTGGGGCTGCAGCCCTTGGGCTGTCAGGAGAGGCTGAGGGAGCTGGGCTTGTCCAGCCCCGAGCAGGGAAGGCTGAGGGGCTCCTCATCCCAGCCTGGCAGTGCCCCCGAGGAGGTGCTGGAGAACACAGAGCCAGGCTCTTCACTGGGGGCCTGCTGGGAGACAAAAGACAATGAGCAGAGGGTGAAAGAGGGGAGACTCAGCCAGGACAGGAGGAAACCTTTGTTCCCATGGGCCCAGCCAGGAGCTGAGATGCTGCCCCCTAATCCCTGTCCTTTGGGATTTTCCAATCCAGACCAAATCAAGCCTGGAACCTCTTGGTCTGACCCAGTTTCTGACAGCTTGGGCTGCTGACTTGCTGAGCTCCTTTCCAGTTCAGCTCTCTCATGGTGCTGGGACAATGCTGGTCCCTGTTTTAGACTGGAGCAGAGCAGATGGGACAGGAGCCCTGCAGGGCTGTAGGGGACCTGCAGCTTGCCAGGTGCACGAGCACATCTTCATGATCTGGGTCATGTGAGCACTTGTAAGAAATGTCCAAGTTTTCCCACCAGCAGGAGAGACCAGGAATTACCTGGAACTGTACAATGGCAGGAGAAGGAATCCTGATCTCCCCTCTTTTTGTGTCATTGCCTGGACTTGTGTTTTTCATGGAGCTGTGCCTTCCCTTGGCTTTGTTGGATGACAATAAATGAACATCTCTCTGTGTCTGGGGCAGCTCCTTCTGCAAGGAAAGCAGGTGGGAGTTGGTGCCAAGGAGCTGAAAGCTGCAGGTGCAGCCTGGGGTGGAGGAAGCTGAGATTTGCACAGGGCTGCTCTGAGTGCCAGGGGCTGGATGAGGGAAATGGTGGGGTGGGGATGGAGAAAGTGTGATTGATTGTCAGCCAGAAACGGTCTTGATGTTCCTATCTATTCAGCGCAGCTTAGGAGGTGCTGGGGAACAATATCAACTGGAGATTGCAGAGATCAATCTATAAACAGGAAAACAAAAATAAAGAAGACAAAAAAACCAACACCCCCTGCATTTAAAAAAGATATTGTATATTCTCTTTGAATCCACTTCTGAAATCTGTACAATTAACCCAGAAGAATTGAAGAGTTGAAATTAAATTATTCCCAGGGGCTTTTCTTGTTAGAGTGCTTCGGAATGTTAATGAGCCTTTGGTACTGAATTCCTGAACTGAAGAGCTGAAGAGTGAACAAGCCTCTGGAGAGCTGAAATTCATCAGGGAACCTCCAAGTTGCTGAGGATCCATCCTCAGCAGAGCAGATTGAAGAGATTCCAGGGGTTTCCAGCTGCTCAAGAGCTGTGAGCTCACGTGCAGGCACAGGGGCTCCATGGTGGCATCTGAGGGGTCTCTGGGCTCCTGAAGATCTCTTTGGTCACACTCAGTCACAGGGGCTCTGTGGTGACATCCCAGGGCTCTTTGATCTTCCTAAGGGTCATGAGGTGACAGTCCCAGGGCTGCAGAGTGACAGCAGAGGTGTCTGTGCCCTGCCAAGGAGCCAATTTGTCCCAGGCAGTGGCAGGAGTCCAGTGGTGACATCCCTGTGCTCCTAAAGAACAGCGAGGTCACCGACACTCACAGGGGCTCCATGGGGACATCCCAGGAGTGTCCAGGCTGCCAAAGAGCTGGGATGTCACAGACACTCACAGGGGTTCCTGTCATGGGCACAGTGGCAGCTTCAGGCAAAGTTGATTAGAGAAGCTCCTGTTTGGACACGAGGTTCACAAAGAACCCCCAATGACCACATTATACCCCCAAGCTCCCCCAAACCACGACCCCCAGGCTTTCTAAACTCCTGTGAGAGGATCCTGGCAGTGCCTGGATCCAATCCCAGAACCAGACTTTCTCAAGGATTTATGCCTAAAGGATTATACAGGTGGAATTGAACCTTTGTACAACTTTGTCCCACAACATTAAGGATGGCAAACCAGACGTATTTATGTACATAGAGATATGACTGATTATGATCATGATTAGATAAAAAGGTTGTAATCAGAATGATTTCGTCCACAGTACAGGAGCTGTAACATCTATTTTAAGACAGTGTTCTAGGAAGCAATTTTGAAGCAATTGTATTAAAGCAAAACCAGTTATTAACCAGAGATGGGTGTCACTCCCCCAGACCAACGACCATGGGCAAATCTCTTTAGCTCAGCCTTAGGCAGTGACCTTGAGGGGCCAGGAGAGCTCTGCAGCCCCAGGGGACACAGCAGGCACAGGGAAAGTAGTCTGGGCACTGAGTGCTGTGATCCTCAGGGAATTTCTCCAAGAGGATGCAGGGCAGCCCCAAGGCATGTGACAGCCCTGGAACAAGGCAGGCACATGGTATAAATATAAATAAAATTAACAACAAATTTAAAATTTAGCAGCAATTTTAATAGCAATTTATTATAAAATTAAACATATACAACAATCTGGCAATAATTACTTAAATGTGGTTAAGGTTCTGATAAGGAATAAGCAAATGTGACTGGGGTACAGGGAGACTTTCTCAGCCTGCCTCACCTACAAAACAAAGCAATTCAGACTACTCTTATATACTATCTGCTAATAAATATTCATCCATGTTTCCCCTAAGTTTTCTCCTATTCTTAATTCTAAAATCTATGTCACTGTACTTCAAGGCACGTGCTTCACTTGTTGCTAGGGGTTCTTCTGTCTTCTTGTAGTGGTCTTTTGGATGAAGACTCACAGTCTTCGTTGTCTTCCACATAACCTCACAGGTTGCACAGGTGCCCTGAGCCTTGTTTTATGTTAGCCAGCATCATATTCCAAAAATAAGCCTTAAATAAAAACAGAACTTAAATTTTGTACCAGGAACCATCCCAAATGTCCATCTCAAGGCCGATCTTCTGATTATCCCAAAGCCTATTCCGTTTTGGGATATTATTTATCTGAAATTACATCCTGTATACTTTTTTGTTGTTGTTTTTCATAAACATCTGAAATCATCAGTTTTGTGATAGTAATCACATATCATTTGTCTTTTTCTAAAATTTGACATAGTTACAATTCAGTTAGCATGAAATCATACTCATTTATTGCATTCCCTAGTATTGGCATGGCCTCCTTGGATCCACAGTATCACTATGGACCATTGGTTCCATGTGGCCCCATGTGTCACCATGGCTTCTTGGTTCCATGAAGCCCAACTGTTTCACAAGTGACTCTTGATTCCATGAGGTTCTGTAGTGTCAAAGTGGTCTCCTTGGTTCTGGACTGTAACAATGGACCCTTGGTTCCATGAGATTCCATGATGTCACAATGCTCTCCTTGGTTCCACGAGGCCTTGCTGTGTCACAATGGCCGCTTGGTTCCATGAGCTTCCCTAGTGTCACCATGGTCTCCTTGGATCTGCATTGTCACAATGGACAATTGGTTTCATGGAACCTTGCTGTGTCACAGTGAAGATTTAGTGCCATGAGGTTCTGTAGTTGGACAATGATCTCTTTGGTTCAACAACACTTTGGAGTGTAACAATGGCCTCTCAATTCCCGGAGCTTCCATAGTGTCAGCAATGGTCTCCTTGTTTCTGCAGTGTCCTAATGAACCCTTGGTTCCATGAGGTTCCTAAATGTCACTGGTCTCCTTGCTTCCATGTGTCCCTGCTGTGTCACCACAGCCTCTTGGTTCCATGCGTTTCTGTACTGTCAAAAATGGTTCCTTTGTTCCAATGAGGCCTTGCTCTGTCAAAATGGACCATCGGTTCCATGAAGTTCTTTGGTGTCACAATGGCCCCTTGGATCCATGAGGTTCCATAGTGTCTCCATGGTCTCCTTGGATCTCCATTGTCATCATGGATAATGCCTTCCCTGCAGTCCCAATGGGT
Source organism: Phylloscopus trochilus trochilus (assembly GCA_016584745.2). Classification (NCBI taxonomy): domain Eukaryota; kingdom Metazoa; phylum Chordata; class Aves; order Passeriformes; family Phylloscopidae; genus Phylloscopus; species Phylloscopus trochilus. The sequence goes on along the minus strand of WQNJ02000048.1, from coordinate 5,237,458 downwards.
CAGAATGTCCCCTTAGTTCCATGAGGCCCCACTTTGTCCCAATGGCCCCTTGGTTCCATAGGTTTTATGCTGTACCAATGGACACCTTGGTTCTATGAGTTACCCTGCTTTGAGCAGGGGTTTCTTTGGTTCCAGCAAGGCCCAGCTGTGCCTTAATGCACCCTTGGTTCCACGAGGCCCTGCTGTGTCACACTGGACTCTCTATTCCATGGGACCCTACAGAGTCGCAATGGACCCTTGGGTCCATGAGGTTCCCTCAAATCACAGGGGACTTTTCATTCCATGAGTTTTTGCAATGTAAACAACAGTTTCCTTGATTCTGCAGTGTCACAATGGCCCCTTGGTTCCATGAGCTTCTGCAGTGTAACATGGTTGCCTTGATTCCATGAGGTTCTGCAGTGTCACAATAGAAACCCTTGTTCCCTTAGGCCTCCAAGTTTCACAATGCTGGATTCCAGGAGGCACCACAATGTCACAATGGACCCTTGGTTCTGTGAGGTTCCACAGCATCCCAATGGTCACTGTGGTTCCATGAGTTTCCTTAGTGTCACAATGGTCCCCATGGTTCCATTAGGCCCTGTCTTGTCCCAATGGTACCCTGGGTTCCAAGGAGGCCCTGCTCTGCCACAGAGGACCCTTGGTTCCATGAGGTTCTGTGGTGTCACCATGTTCTTCTTGACTCTGCAGGGTAACAATGGACCATTGGTTCCACACGGCCTGGCTGTGACACAAATGTCTCTTTGATTCCATGACTGCCACAAAAGAGACTTGTTTCTAGGAGGTTCTGTGCTGTCACAATTGTTTCCTTGATTCCATGAGCCCCTGCTGTGTCACAATGGACCCTGGGTTAAACAAGGCCTTGCAGTGTCTCAAGAGTCTCCTTGGTTGTAGGAGGAACACAAAAGCTTTGCACCAACATTGAGCAACGCATACTTTGCACACCTGGGAACCTCTGTCTGCATTCCAAAGAAGGGTTCAAGCTGAGGATGGCACCACCAGCTTCCATCTGCAACAGAGATCCAGGACAGGGACAGAGAATTCAGCTGAAAGACTCACAGAATTCTGCTTCCAGAGCTCATTTCTGGTGACACTGTCCCTTGTAGAAAGGTGACATCATTCCAGGCAGCCTGTCCTGAGCATGTGGTTCCTGAGTGGGCTTGGTTGTTTAGGAAACCTGCTCAGGCTTTTCCATTCTTTCCTCACCAACAGGAAAACTCCACCTTGGACTGTGTGCTGGCAGAAGCCTGAGGAGAGCAGGTGGGACATGGTGCAATGGGCTGGGACAGGCAGCTGCAGAGCTCAGGGGACAAGGTTGTGCTGCAGGGCACAGGGATGTCAGTGCCAGGTGGGCAATGTCAGATATGGTGAGGTTGGGGTGAGGAGCAGCTTGTCCAAACAGGGTCAGCCTGCAAGGGGCTCATTCTTCTCCATGCCAAGACCTTCTAAAGGAACATTCAGCATCAAGATCACTTGGAGAATCCTTCAGTGACCTTTACAATGAACTGAAAATTAAGAAATACTCATGGGTTTGAAAAACCAAAAATCATGAGATTCGCTTTGAAATATTCCTCTTTAACAGAACTCCAAACTGACTCTAGTCAGCTGCTCAAGCCCTGAAGACTCAAAGACAGTTGAAGGAAGAGAAGGAACTCTCTTCACAGGAAGGAAGAGAAGGAACCCCAAATCAGTCCCACACTGGATTTGGGGCTGAGTCCAGGACCCCCAGGCACTCAGAGAAGGTTGAAGAAGCTGCAGAAGGAGTCAGAAGCAAAACCCCAAGTCCCTTGGAGCATCCCTTGGCCCCAGTGAGGGCAGGGAGTGCCAAAGGCTGCCCAGGCACTGGGGAGAGCAGCTCCTGGAGGCCAGGATTGCAGGGAGCCCAAGGCTGTGAGCAGGGACTGCAATGCTGAGCAAGGCCTGGGCTGGCTGGAGGGAGCAGAAAGGCCAAGGCCTGAGCCCAGGCCTGGCACAGCAGGGCCTGTCCCTCGCGGCTGGCTGGGGGCTGTTGTGGGGCAGGGGGATGGCAGGGGCAGCAAGGACAAATGTCCTAAAGCTGCAAGGCCTGCCAGCCTGCTCAGGGAAGGGCCAGGCAGAAGCCAAGTGCAGGCTTTCCTGCAAGGAAAGTTCCTTCCGTGGGGCCTGCAGAGGCGCTGGCAGAGCCCAGGGGACAAAGGCCTGGGTGCCTGTGGCCCTGCCAGCCCTGCCCAGCCCTTGGCCATCTCTCCTGCAGCTGGGAGTGTGGATCTGCTGGAGGGCAGGAGGGCTCTGCACAGGGCCCTGGACAGGCTGCATCCAGGGCCCAAATCCAACCATGGCAGCTTGAACAAGACCAAGGGCCGGCTCTTGCACTTTGGCCACAACAAGCCCTGCAGTGCCACAGGCTGGGGACAGAGTGGCTGGAGAGTGGCCAGGCAGAAAGGGACCTGGGGCAGTGCTGGACAGCAGGCTGGACATGAGGCAGCAGTGTGCCCAGGGGGCCAAGAAGGCCAATGGCTCCTGGCCTGGATCAGGAATGGTGTGGCCAGGAGGAGCAGAGCTGCTGTGCCAGCCCTGTCCTGCCCCCAGCTCTGCACACAGACATTGCTGCTGCAGCTCCAGAAAAGGAAACAAAAGGGGTATCCCTGGGTAAAACTTTGCTGGGAGAGCATTTAGGTCATTTAGAGCCACTGAGAGCATAGCAACTCCTTGACACAGCCTGGGGCCGCAGCAAAGGTGGAGAAAATCAAAAAGAGAAATGGCACACACAATGGTCGTTTTATTTATGGATAATTCTGAAAAACTAAAAGTCAGGGGGAAAAAACACCCTAAAAACACAACCAAACCAACAAGAACTATGAAAGATTACTTTTATTACAAATGCTTTGCAGAAAGGGGCCAGTAGATTAATGTTTCTGAAGTCTTTCAGTGATCATTGTACACACTGCAGCCTTGAGCTCCTGGTTCCTCAGGCTGTAGATGAGGGGGTTCAGGGTTGGAGGCACCACCGAGTACAGAACTGACAGGGACAGATCCAGGGATGGGGAGGACATGGAGGGGGGCTTCAGGTAGACAAACAATGAGGTGCTGACAAACAGGGAGACAACGGCCAGGTGAGGGAGGCAGGTGGAAAAGGCTTTGTGCCGTCCCTGCTCAGAGGGGATCCTCAGCACAGCCCTGAAGATCTGCACATAGGAGAAAACAATGAACACAAAACAACCAAAAGATAAACAGACACCAACCACAATTACCCAAAGTTCCCTGAGTTTTGAGTGTGAGCAGGAGAGCTTGAGGATCGGGGGAACTTCACAGAAGAACTGGCCCAGGGCATTGCCATGGCACAGGGGCAGGGAAAATGTATTGGCTGTGTGCATCACTGAGTAGACAAAGGCACTGGCCCAGGCAGCTGCTGCCATGTGGGCACAAGCTCTGCTGCCCAGGAGGGTCCCGTAGTGCAGGGGTTTGCAGATGGACACGTAGCGGTCGTAGCACATGACGGTCAGCAGGAAATACTCTGCTGAAATGAAAAATATAAACATAAAGAGCTGCACAATGCATCCTGTGTAGGAGATGTTCCTGGTGTCCCAGAGGGAATTGTGCATGGCTTTGGGGACAGTGGTGCAGATGCAGCCCAGGTCGGTGAGGGCCAGGTTGAGCAGGAAGAAGAACATGGGGCTGTGCAGGTGGTGGCCGCAGGCTACGGCGCTGATGATGAGGCCGTTGCCCAGGAGGGCAGCCAGGGAGATGCCCAGGAAGAGGCAGAAGTGCAGGAGCTGCAGCTGCCGCCTGTCTGCCAGTGCCAGCAGGAGGAAGTGGCTGATGGAGCTGCTGTTGGACATTTGCTGGGGTTGCACATGGGAACCTGTTCATGGAGAAAGGACAGGGACAGGTCAGCAGAGGCTGCTTTGAGCCAAACCTGGGCCATTCCCTGTCAACTGTCCCACTTAGACTCACCCACCCTCGTTCCTGCTCTGGGAAAACCTTCACCTCGGTCCCTGCCTGAGCTCCAGTTGTGTTGTCTGAGTGTGCCAGGAGCAGCCAGGCCTGTGCATGGGGGCTCTCGATGAGCCATCCCTGCCCTGCTGCCCTGGGTTTCTGGCCATGTGGCAGAGGGACAAGGATGGATATTCAGAATTTGTCAGGGGAATCACTCCTAATGCAGAAAGGATTGTTGCCATCTGCACTCCCAGGTGTACAGGACATGGACAGCAGGGAAGAGATGTATCAAATTTTTTCCAAGCCACACATCATTCCGGGCTCTCTGAGGTCAGAAATCCCCAGCATTTCTGCTGCACTCAGAGTTTGCCACTGAGAGATGTGAGAGGCAAAGGATTCCCTGTGCCTTGGGCAAGGTCAGGGGCTGGATGGGCTTGTTCCCAACTGCCCTGGGTTTGCAGCTTTGGCTGCAGTCAGAGCACAGTCACACTCCTGGGTCACCCTGGGATAAACCAGACCCTGCCCAGAGCAGAGGGATCCCTGAACGTCTCCCCCTCTCCAAAGGGCTCTGGGCAAGGTCTCAGCACCCCCTTCTGCCAAGGACACTCACGGTTCCCTTGGCAAACCCAGCAGCATTTCCTCAGCTCTGGCATCTCTGCACTTCCCCGGGGCACATTCAGGGAACTGCAAGGGGCTCTGGCACAGATTTGCAGCCAGGAGGGCAGCTCAGAGCTTGCAAGGACACAGCAAGGAGATCCCTGGGTGTGCCCATGATGGGATCTCAGGGAGGGGCTCAGCCCATTCCCCTTTCCCATGGACTGCTCTGCCCACAGCCCCACAGGTGCCAGGGAAGCTTGGACACCCCATGGCCATGGCCACAGCTGCCTGGCAGCAATGCCAAGGGCAGTCCCTGACTCAGCTGCTGCAAATGCCAGAGCCTCCCTGAGAGCACCAGATGACAGGGACAATCTCAGGGCAGTGCAGAACCAGGAGAAGATGTGGTGGGGCTGTGCCTGGGAGGGCAGGGCAGAGACAGCCGGGCACTCAGGACAGTGTTCCCGTGCCCAGCTGTGCACGGCACCTCCCACACACCCACAGTGCCCTCCTGCCCCCAGCACTGCTCTCTTCAGCCCCCTCTCCTTCCCTCAGCATCTCCCTGGGCCTGGACATTTCCCTGCTGAGAGGAGCCTTGTCCCTGCCAGCGCTGACAGAGCCCATCCCAGCCTCTGTGCCCTGGGCCCGGCCCTACAGAAACCTGCCTGTCTGCAGGGCCCTGGCTGGGGCAGGCTCTGTCTGCAGCTGGGCAAGGGCAGCTCAGGAGAGCCCTGCTGGGCCCTGCAAAGGTGATGCTGCTGCTGCTGCTGCTGCTGCTGCTGTCCAGGGCTGAGGAGGGGCTGAAGGCCCTTGAGGAGCCTCCCAGCAGAGAGACTGACCACCCAAATTTACAGTGCTGGAGTGTCTGTAAATGTTCAAACATTCCTCCGATGATCCTGAGTGTTCCTTTCAACTCAGAATATTCTGTGATTCTGTGATTGCAATTCCTGTTCTGCTTCTGTCATCCTCCTGTGGCCTATAATCAAAAGAGAAAAAAAAATAACCCTTGTATCAGTGTTAGAACAGTAAAGTAAAAACCAGACCTTTATTGGAAGCTCCCAGGTGTCCCAGTAGGGATGGGGCACACCCGGCCCCTGATTTCAACAATTTATTGAGGTTGATTGATTAGGATATTTGGCAGGAACATCCAATAGGAGATTCAGTTGCACCAGTTACATACCCCTGGGTCTATCTATTGCTCCAAGGGTTTCTTTGCCCCACTTTTTTTGATGATTGCTAACACTGTGGGTCAAAACCAAAATGTTCTTCTTGTAGGTCCTCTTCCTGATAATAAGAGTACACAGTAGTTCAGGAATGTAATTAGAAAATCAGCCTTTTGTTCTAAAACTTAAAAGAAAGGGTAGGAAACATCCTAGAATAAATTAAGAAATATACTTAAATAAGTATATGTATACTATAAGTATAGGAGTATATATATGTATACTATACAATACTATATAATATATACTATAGTATATGTATATATATTTACTATATGTATATGTACATATATGTATATACAGCAGAGTATGTAAGTATATGTACAATATAATAAATATATGCATAGTAGTTGAATGGAGTAAATTAAAAATTATAGTATTATAATTACATATTAGTAGTTAACAGAGCTATGAATATATGAAAAATGTATAAAAAGCAAAAAATCTATTGCTCATCACCCCAACTCTCCCATCCTTCTACAAGCAGGAAATTGAAAACACTCTCAGGAATGCTCCTGATCTTTCCAGAAATCCCAGGCTCACCTTCTTTTGGGAAGTGTCCTCTGGAGCTGTGCCCAGGCTGGTGTGGAGCTGGGAGCAGCCCTGCCCCACACAGCACCTCTCAGCAGCAGCACCTGCCCTGCTCAGGGTGGCTCCTTCCCCCCACAGCTTCTCCCCAGCACTGGGAGCAGCTCCCCAGGCCGGCTGAGAGCTGTCCCTGGCAGGCAGCAGAGTCCCTGGGCCAGCACAGAGCCCTGGGCTGCAGGAGCCTGCTCTGCAGGACAGCCCTGGGCAGCCCTGGCTGCAGCCCTGGCTGCTCAGCCCTGCAGCAGAGCCTGGCACAGGAAGCTGCCCTGTGCTGTGCCTGGGCTGCTGCAGCAGGGAAACCCAGCCCTGCCCCAGGGCCACATCCCTGCCCTGCAGCAGCTCCGAGAGTGCTCCTGGAAGGGCCTCAGAGCTGTGGGATGTGGCAGCTTCAGGAGATCCCTTCAGGAAGTGCAGCTGATCTTCCCCCAGCCAGAGAGTGACTGTTCCAAATGCTGTGAGGGTTTCTCCTCCAGTGAGCCCTGAGTGAGCTCTGCTGGGCTGGGAAAAGAGTTGCTCATCAGGAGAAATGTCTTTTGAAGCTCTTCTTGGTTGCCAGGAGCTGCCTCTGTGCCAGGAGCCCAGCCCAGCTCATTAGCACAGACACAGCACAAGGACTTTAATGACCCTCTTGGGGCTTGTGCTGAGGCCCTGAACATCAGTCCCTGACAGGGAGATGATGAAACCGCTCAAGAACTCCAAGTCAGAATCCAACTCCAAAGTTTCTGGAAGTTTTAATGGGTCCCACTGAGGCACACAACAGAGAAAGTGTCCCCAGGCCGCAGGCAGGGCAGAGAACTGCAGGCAGTGATGCCAGGAGGGGACAAAGAGAAGCCAAGTCTTGGTGTCCTGGGGCACAGCAGGGTCTGTGCCACCAAGGGCTGTGAAGAGACACCTTGTCCTGAGGCCCTGGGGCCTCCTGGCACAGCCCCAGCAAGGCTGGGCACTCTCAGCCCCTTGTCCTGCCCTCAGCATCCCCCTGACAGCCCAGTGGCCTCAAGGATGTGCTGGAAGGAGTCCCTGGGGAGCCTTGGTCAGGAATGGCCCTGGGGGGCTCCTGAATGCTCCCTGGCACTGGAGGTTTTACAAAGGACTTTGGGTTTGGCTTTTGCCTTGGAGATTTTGAGAGGTTTCTGCAATCATGACCTGCAACTATCTGCTGTAATTAGTCCCTTGAGAGGACTTGACAGTAACAACACTCAGTGGGGCTCATTAATGCTTCAAGGTACTTCAGTTATTTGAAGGTACTTGGTATTTCCCTTTTAAATCTGACTCTGTGAGAAAGATTGTGCAATCCTGGCCCCAATTATCTACTTTAACAAGTCCCTTGGGATTCTCAGTCAGTACAAACACTCAGTGGGGCTCATTAATACTTTAAGGTACTCAAAGTTTCTTAAAGAACTTTTTTTTGGCCACTGAGTTTCTGAGAAGTTTTTGTGCCACCCTGGCCTCCAATTATCTGCTTTAATGAGTTCCTTGAGAGCTTTGCACTGACACTCAGTGGGGCTCATTAATACTTTGAGATACTCAAACTTTTTAAGGTACTTTGGAATTTCCTGCCCACACTGAGTCTCTGAGAGGATTTTGTGCAATCCTGGCCTCCAATTCTCTCCTCCAAGGAGTCCATGAGGAGCCTGTGTTGGGGATGGACCTCAGTGCAACCCATGAATGCTTTGAGAAATTTTGGGTTTTTCTTCTGACTTGGACTCCTGGAAAGGTTTGTTCAATCTCCTCTCAGGCCCTGAGGTTCAAAGGCTCAGCACCAAATGCACCAAGGGGCTCATTAGGATTAAACAAGTCCTGACAAACCAGGGCTGTGCCTTGCTTTCCCTCTGGTCTGCTGCAGTTCATTAGGAAGTCTTTTTTCCTAGAGTTATGGAAAAGTATTTCAAAGAGATTCTAAAAAATTATGTATTCCTATTTTCAAGGATCTGTTTTATTCTTTTACTTGCTACACAAAGGGTGATTTCAGCATTCAGTGATTGATATTGACCCAGGGTCTCTCCTCAGGAGGTCTGGCCTGCTCAGAGAAGCTGTGCCTTGAGGTCTGACCCAGTGTGGACAACCTTGCTCCACATTCCCCAACCCCATCCTGTCTGTGCTCACTCACCTGGGACCTTCTTTGCTTGGAGGACAGGCTGCACTCAGCCAAAGAGGGATTTACTTTTTTTTTTTTTTTTAGGCAATCTAAAACTCCTGAGTTTCCCCACTGAAAACAGACACCCTCCTCAGGTGTGTGCCAGCCCAAGGTGCCACCAAGGTCACTGCAGCCCTGCCCTGGGCCAGGAGTGAGGGTGGATCATCATCCCAACCTGCCCTGGGCCATTGCAAGGGGCTGTGGCCATGGACACTGCCCTGACCCCACTGCTGGGTTTGGGTGCCACAGCAACCCCCACCAGTTCCAGTTTCCTTGGAAAGCAGCCCAAGGAGCCATTTCTGCAGCCAGGTTCCATGGCCAGGGGGATGTGGGGGGCTGCAGGTGGTCAATGCCCCATCCCTGGAAACATTCCAGTCCAGCTGGGACAGGGCTCTGAACAACCTGATCTGGTGAAAGATGTCCCTGCTCATGCCAGGCCTGGGGAAGAGGCCTGAGTGAGGCCTGAACAACAGGCCCTGAGCCAAAGGTGACCTCTGGGTGAACCTTCCAACCCAAGGTTATCTTTGTATCTGCTCATTAGTGAAATATGCATGGTCATTAGCACTGTGGTAAATGTATCCACTGATTAGTGAAAAATGGATTGACTTTTTTGTGTTTAGAAGGTGGACAAGGCCATGAAGTCCAACACCTGGCCTTGTTTGGGGCTCTATGGTCAAAGTCACCTCCCTTGGTTCCTCCTTGGGCCCTGGCCAGGCATTGGGAGGGACCCAAGAGGAGAATGAACCCAGATGTTCCTGCACTAGAAGTGCTATCAGTTTGTTTATTCAGCACTATCAAAGCTGGGCCCTCTCCCAGCGAGGCTGGAGCCTCAGCTGTGGCTGGAGGCACCTGCAGGAATTCCCAGTGTCCAGGAGTGGCTCTGCAGTCCTTGGCTGTGACAGCTTCCCCCAGCTGAGGTGTGGGTGTGGGTGATGGGAAAGTCTGAGGGTCACTGCTGATGGATCTTTCTTACTCACTGCAGGCAATCTTTGGTAGTGATGGTTGGGTGCATTGCTGAGCTGCTCCTTTTGTGCTCCTTTGCCTCAGTTCCCACTCACCCTTGAGCTTCAGCCCTGGGTAGCAGTATGCTTGGGGGGAAACTGAGGCAAGGACAAAGATAAAAGACAAAAGGTGCTCTTAATCCTTCAGGTACACAGTCCCACAGTTTAATGCAGAACCTACTCCTTGCAGCTTGGGGGATTTAAGAAGGGAGTTAAGAGAGGAGTGAGTTAAGAGAGGAATTCAGAGGGTGATTCCCTGCCAGAGGGCAGTTTTATGCCCTCTGCCAAGAAGGGGGAGGGGAGGGGGCCCACCAGCCGATGGGGACTGACCTGGGGGAGGTGAGGCATAGGTGGTGTCAGGGAGAGGGGATCCAGTGCAGGGGCTCGTGGACAGGGTACAGCAAATGCTTTGTGTGAACACATATAACAGAAACACCCAGTGCAATATAACAAAGTGAACTATCTACTTAGTGCAATATAACATCTCACCCTTTTCTGTTACAATAAAACTGAAAGACACACTTCAGGCCTATTCTGAGGCAGAATAGTTTTTGCCCACCACTTCTGATTTGCAGGCAGTTTTGGCTGCTCTTGGCCTGCAAGCTCTGCATGGCTGACTTCAGAGGTGGTAGGGATTAAACCATTGAGGGCCTTTAAAACTAGGCAGCCAAGAATTCCGAATGCCAACACAATTAAAAACAAGACAAGAAAAAAACAACAGGACTGTAAAAGGAAACACAAACACAAAGCACATTAACAATCTGAGATCTGCTGGAAGTAACCCGATTTTTAAGAAGGCTCTGTCTTCTCTTTCCGGCTGCACCTTCTTTTTGATGCGATGGCTGCTTGCTTCTCATCATCTTTTGTTGGTGCTGGGGTTTTGGGAATAAAAGATTTCACCCACTTTTGGGGTATCCAGCATGGGCCTAAGAGGGTGGATACACACACACAGCCACATCCCCAGGTCACGAGCTCATAAGGACCTTTGGTCTCCCAGGTTTCTGGGTCCCTGATCAAAACTGGTGGGTGCTGAGACAGCTTAAACTGATTACTGCTGTTAAAGTGACGTACCACTGGAGGACTCCTGTTTTCAAATGAACAATTCAGAAAGTTAATGTTAAACATGGCTTTGCAGAGTTTTTGTGCTGGTGATATCCATGCTGTGGAACTGTCTTGCCCAGTCAGGACCTTTCTGAGCATCTGGTGGGCACACTCGACCACAGCTTGGCCTGTGGGGCAGTGGGGGATGCCTGTTATGTGTTCCATTCCCCATTGCTGGACAAACTGCAGGAATTCCTTGCTTTTGTATGCTGGGCCATTGTCAGTTTTGATTTTCTTAGGGATCCCCAGTACAGAAAAGGCTTGCACGAGATGTTTCTTGGCATGTGCAGCCATTTCTCCTGCGTGGGCAGAGGCATAAAATGCGTTTGAATAGGTGTCAATGCTCACATGCACGTATTTTTGGTGGCCGAAACTAGGAATGTGTGTGATGTTTGTCTGCTGCTCTTGGAAGCTTCCAAGCCCTCTGGGGTTAACCCCTATTGTAGAGGAGGTTTTAGAAGAGCAAGGCCACAGTCTATTGCTAGGAGGTTTGAACAATCCTTACTATCAGGGAACAGTAGGGGTTCTTGTACTGTGCCTGCTGTGTACTCTGCTGTTCCTACATTGCCTTGAATTAGCAAAAAGGCAGCAAATGTAATAACTCATTGGTCCTTCTCACGGATGCTTCCTCTCAGCAGCTGAAGACATGTAACAACTTGTTGGACCTTGTCATAGATGCTGAAGACAGAAATGTTGATCATAAGACAGAAAAAAGAAGAATTTGCTGCCAAAACACATGAACCAATGAGCAATGAGTGCTTGAACCTGAGATTTTAACCAACTAACAATTATTTAGCTGTGCCTGCTTTTACTCTGTAACCACATAAATATAGGGAATAAAGAATAAACGAGGAGATCAAACCTAATCATATTGGTGTCCATTTGATACTCGGCTCCTTTCTTGCAACAGTTTCCATGGGTCCCCATAGTGTCACAATGATCCCTTGCTTCCATGAGGCCTTGCAGTGTCAAAATGGTTTCCTTGCTTCCATGGAATGGAACAATGCACAATGACCAGTGCACAACTGCACAATGACACAGTGGCCCCCTTGGTTCCATGAGGCCTCAGAGTGTCACAATGGTCTCCATGGTTCCAGATAGTCCTGCAGTGTCACAGTGGTGCCTTGGTTCTATTGGGCTCCTCAGGATCACAATGGCCCCTTGGCTGCATGAGGCCCAGCTGTGTCACACTGGCCCCTTGCTTCCATTGGGCCCTGCTGCATCACAATTGTCCCCTCTTGCTTCCATGAGGCCTTGCCATGTCACAGTGGTCTCCTTGGTACCACAGTATCACAATGGTCCCTTGGTTCAATGAGGCCCTGCAGTGTCACAATGGACACCTTGGCTCCACAAGGTCCTGCAGAGCCCCTTGGTTCAACAAGGCCTGAAATTTTTATCATGATCTCCACGATTCCATGAGGTCCCGCAATGTCTCACTGGACCCCTTGGTTCAATAAAGCCACAATTGTCCCTTGGTTCCATTAAGCCCCACAGTGTCACTAAGGACCCCTTGGCTCCCCAGGGCTCTGAAGTGCCACAATGGCCCTTTGGTTTCCCAGGGCCTCAAGGTGTACAAATGGCCTCCAGGGTTTCATGAGGCCCTGCTGTGTCACCATGAACCTTTGGTTCCTTGGTGCCCCACAGTGTCACAATGGTCTCCTTGGTTCCACAGTGTCAGAATGGACCTTTCATCCCATGGAGACCCACAGTGTTCACTGTAGCCCCCTTGGTTCCATGAGGCCCTGCTATGCTAGAATGGCCCCTTGGTTCCAGTGGGTCCCAAAGTGTCAGAACAGTCTCCATTGTTCCATGAGGCCCTGCAATGTCACTGTGGTCCCCTTGGTTCCCTGTGGCCCCACAGTGTCACAATGGACTCTTGGTTCCATGAGGTTCCTCAGTCACAATGGCTCCTTGGCTCCATGTGGCCACACTGTGTCACAATAGCTCGTGGTTCCATGAGGCCCAACAGAGCTGCAATGGACCCTTGGTTCAATGAGACCTTGCTGTGTCACAATGGAGTTCTGCTTCCAGGAGCTTTCATCCTGCCAACAACAGTCTCCTTGGTTCTGCAGTGTCACCATGGACCCTTTGTTCCATGAGGTCCCACAGTATAACATGGTCACTTTGGTTCTGTGAGGTTCAGCAGTGTCACAATGGCCTCCTTGGTTCTACAAGGCCTTGCTGGGTCAGAATGGCCCCTTTGGTTCCACGAGGCCCCACAGTGTCACCATGGTCTCCTTGGGTCTCCATTGTAACAATAGACCTTCCATTCTCTGTAGCCCTGGTGTGCCACAGTGGTCCCTCGGTTCCATGAGCTTCTGTACTATCAGCAATGGTTCCCTTACTCAAACAAAGCCTTGCTGTGTCACCATGGACTCTTGGTTCCATGAAGCCTTTCTCTGTCACAATGTACTTTGGGTTCCATGAGGTTCCAGAGTGTCCCAATGGTCTCCTTGGATCTGCAGTATCACAGTGGACCATTGGTTCCATGTGGCCCTGCTGTGTCACAAAGGATTTTGGTTCCATGAGGTTCTAAGGTGTCACTGCTGAATCCTTGGTTCTTTGAGGCTTCACTGTCACCAAATCTCTGAAATATCAGAGTAAGACTCCTTAACACAAATTTAGTGTTTAAGAGGGAATCACTTATTCAGGCTTGAGGTCCAAAGTGTGGTAACTCATAACCTTACACGGACATGTGATTCTAAAAGTGTTACTTATATACAGTCACTACATGGGTATTACAATTTAGCCATCACCATAAAACCCACGCCAAGTTCCCACAGTCTCTCTTTGTTTTTTCTGTCACTGCACCCTTTAGCCTTTCTTCTGCTTCTCTTCCAACCATCCCTGCTGGGAAAGCAGGCCCTGCATGCCTTGTTCCTGTGCTAGAAATTCACAGGCACAGTAAAAATGGAATGAACCCTTTGGTATCAAGCCCAGGGCTGTGTGTGCCCAGGCAGAGGCAGGCAGGAGGCAGAGCTGTCAGCAAAGGAAGGGCCCAGCCAGGTGGGGCAGCCGGGGGATGCCAACAGCCTGCAGGGACAGAGGCACAGGGCATGGACACCGTAGGACAGCCTGGGCTGCACAGGCCACAGGGATGGGCAGCAGCTGCAAGGCCCTGACACAGCCAACTCCTGCAGCACTTGGGCCATGGCTGCTGTCCCTGGGCCTGAGCCAGGAGGAGGGGACAAGTGACCCTTGCAGGCCTGCAAGGGCCTCATGGCCTCCTTGTCCCTGCTCAGCAGCCTGGCAGGGGCTGCCCCATGGTGCTGCCCTTGGCATTGCACATCCCCACATCCCCACATGCCTCTCCTGAGCATTCCAGACACAGAATCACCGTCCCTGACCTCCAGTGCCTCCAGTTCCTGCTGCAGGCCCAGCCTTTCTCCCTTGCTCTGCTGGGCTAGGGCACAGGTATGGAGAGGCTGGACTGGGCAGTGCCAGGGAGAGGAAAACAATGGAACCTTGGTTACATGAGTCCCCATGGAATGGTCTCCGTGGTCTCATGAGGCCCTGCAGTGTCACAGTGGCCCCAAGGTTCCAGGGATCCAGCAGGGTCAAAATGATCTCCTTGGTACTGCAGGGTCACAATGGCCCCTTGGTTCCCCCCCAAAGTGTCACAGTGCACTCCTTGGTTCCATGGAGCCCCACAGTGTCACTGAGGTCCCCTGGTTCCCCACAGTGTCACAGTGCACTCCTTGGTTCCATGGAGCCCCACAGTGTCACTGAGGTCCCCTGGTTCCCCACAGTGTCACAGTGCACTCCTTGGTTCCATGGAGCCCCACAGTGTCACTGAGGTCCCCTGGTTCCCCACAGTGTCACAGTGCACTCCTTGGTTCCATGGAGCCCCACAGTGTCACTGAGGTCCCCTGGTTCCACCAGGCCCTGCAGTGTCACAAGGCACCTTTGGTTCTGTGGGGCCCACAGTGTCTGTTGTGCTGATGGGCAGGGCCAGCACCAAAGACACAGACACCACCTGAAGGAATTATTAGAATGCAAAAGTGCAAAGAATCACAAAAGGAGAAGTGCCCACAGTGAGTAAGGAAGATCCATCACAAGTGACCCTCAGACTTTCCCATCACCCACACCCACACCTCAGCTGGGGGAAGCTGTCACAGCCAAGGACTGCAGAGCCACTCCCGGACACTGGGAATTCCTGCAGGTGCCTCCAGCCACAGGTGAGGCTCCAGCCTCGCTGGGAGAGGGCCCAGCTTTGATAGTGCTGCATAAACAAACTGACAGCACTTCTAGAGCAGGAACATCAGGATTCATCCTCCTCTTGGGTTCCTCCCAAAGTCTGGCCAGGCCCCAAACAAGGCCAGATGTCAGACTTCATGGCCTGGTCCAAATTCTAAACATAGAAAGGTCAATCCATGTTTCACTGTCTTGGGTTATGGAACCAAAAATGTGTATTCTATTTCAGTTGTTGAAAGCAGTTGGGGACATGTTTTTCTTTCTCTCTTGTTATTCTGGGGGGAGGGGTGTGGGTGCCTTCTGTTAATGGGCCAACTGTTAAAACAAGGTGGGGCAGTGCTTCTTATTTCTTTCACCACTTTCCTCCCTCCAGGGGGTTATTTTCTGCTAATGGGCCATGAAGGCTCACCAAGGACATGAAACATTCCATCATCCCATTGTGAGATGCTTCACCCAGTGAGGGGGGAGCCAACCATTCTTACCTGGATAAAAACTGAGACGTAGGAACACGAGGTATCTGGTTCCACTGGATTCCCTGAGGAAGACTGGACCCTTCTCGCCATCGCTGGATCCTTTTCTCTCAGGATCATCTCTACTCCAACAACACCACATCTGCCACTCCAGGAGGACTCACTTTTGGACTGCTTCCAACACCCTGACCAACAGGGTGTCAGGTTCTAGCTCTGACTCTGTCAGGGTTTCTAGGATAGTTGTTTGTTTGCTTGTTTGTTGTTATTATTTTTTATATCTACTACATTTGTATTGTGAATATTCTTAGTAAAGAACTGTTATTCCTATTTCTAAATATTTGCCTGAAAGCCCTTAATTACAAAGTTATAATTTGAAGGGAGGGAGGGGTTTACATTTTCCATTCTGAAGGAAACTCCAGCTTTCCCTGGCAGAGACCTGTCTTTCCAAACCTAGACTGTTTATTAGAAGCTCTTTGAAAAGTTTCTCCAAAACTCTAGGAAAAAAGATTCCTAATGAACTACAGCAGACCAGAGGGAAATCAAGGCAGAGCCATGGTTTGTCAGGACTTGCTTGATCCTAATGAGCCCCTTGCTGCATTTGGGGCTGAGCCATGGAACTTCAGGGCCTGAGAGGAGATTGCACAAACCTTTCCAGAAGTCAAAGTCAGAAGAAATCTCCAGGCATTAATGGGTTACACTAAGGTCCATCCCCAACACGGGCTCCTCATGGACTGCTTGTGGATTGCACAAAATCCTCTCAGAAATTCAGTATGGGAAGGAAAATCCAAAGTACCTTAAATACCTGGAGTATCTCAAAGTAACAATGAGCCCCACTGAGTGTCAGTGCAAAGCTCTCAAGGGACTCATTAAAGAAAATAATTGGAAGACAGGACTGCACAAAAACTTTTCAGAGACTCAGTGCCAAAAATAAGTTCTTCAATAAACTTTGAGTACCTTAAAGTATTAATGAGCCCCACTGAGTGTTTTTACTGACTAAGAATCCCAAGGGACCTGTTAAAGTAGATAATTGGGGCCAGGATTGCACAATCTTACTCACAGAATCAAATTTAAAAGGGAAATACCAGGTACCTCCAAATAACTGAAGTACCTTGAAGCATTAATGAGCCACACTGAGTGTTGTTACTGTCAAGGCCTCTCAAGGGACTAATTACAGCAGATAATTGAAGGCTATGATTGTAGAAGCCTCTCAGAAAGTCCAAGGCAAAAGCCAACCCCAAAGTCCATTGAAGAACCTGCAGTGCCAGGGAGCATTGAGGAGCCCCCCAGGGCCATTGCTGACCAAGGCTCCCCAGGGACTCCTTCCAGCACATCCTTGAGGCCACTGGGCTGTCAGGGGAATGCTGAGGGCAGGACAAGTGGCTGACAGTGCCCAGCCTTGCTGGGGCTGTGCCAGGAGGCCCCAGGGCCTCAGGACAAGGTGTCTCCTCCCAGCCCTTGGTGGCACAGACCCTGATGTGCCCCAGGCCACCAAGACTTGGCTTCTCTTTGTCCCCTCCTGGCATCACTGCCTGCAGTTCTCTGCTCTGCCTGGGCACCTGGGGACACTTTCTCTGTTGTGTGCCTCAGTGGGACCCATTAAAACTTCCAGAAACTTTGGAGTTGGATTCTGACTTGGAGTTCTTGAGAGGTTTCTTCATCTCCCAGTCAGGGACTGATGTTCAGGGCCTCAGCACAGAGCCCCAAGAGGGTCATTAAAGTCCTTGTGCTGTGTCTGTGCTAATGAGCTGGGCAGGGATCCTGGCACAGAGGCAGCAGCTCTTGGAAACCAAGAAGAGCTTCAAAAGACATTTCTCCTGATGAGCAACTCTTTTCCCAGCCCAGCAGAGCTCACGCAGGCCTCACTGGAGGAGAAACCCTCACAGCATTTGGAACAGTCACTGTCTGGCTGGGGGAAGATAAGCTGCACTTCCTGCAGGGATCTCCTGAAGCTGCCACATCCCACAGCTCTGAGGCCCTTCCAGGAGCACTCTGAGAGCTGCTGCAGGGCAGGGATGTGGCCCTGGGGCAGGGCTGGGTTTCCCTGCTGCAGCAGCCCAGGCACAGCACAGGGCAGCTCCCTGTGCCAGGCTCTGCTGCAGGGCTGAGCAGCCGGGGCTGCAGCCAGGGCTGCCCAGGGCTGTCCTGCAGAGCAGGCTCCTGCAGCCCAGGGCTCTGTGCTGGCCCAGGGACTCTGCTGCCTGCCAGGGACAGCTCTCAGCCGGCCCGGGGAGCTGCTCCCAGTGCTGGGGAGAAGCTGTGGGGGGAAGGAGCCACCCTGAGCAGGGCAGGTGCTGCTGCTGGGAGGTGCTGTGTGGGGCAGGGCTGCTCCCAGCTCCACACCAGCCTGGGCACAGCTCCAGAGGACACTTCCCAAAAGAAGGTGAGCCTGGGATTGCTGTAAAGATCAGGAGCTTTCCTGAGAGTGTTTTAATTTCCTGCTTTTAGAAGGATGGGAGAGTTGAGGTGATGACAAATAGATTTTTTGCTTTTTATACATTTTTCATATATTCATAGCTCTGTTAACTGCTATTATATAATTATAAAATTATTAAATCTTTATTTACTCTATTTAACTGCTATTGCATATACTTATTATAGTACACATATACTTATATCCTCTAGTATATATACATATATGTACATATAGTTAATATATGTACATATACTATAGTATATATTGTGTAGTATTGTATAGTATACATATATATACCTATAGTATACATATATTATTTAAGAATAATTCTTAATTAATTCTAGCATGTTTCCTACCCTTTCTTTTAAATTTTAGAACAATAAGCTGACCTTCTAATTACATTCCTGAACTACTGTGTAGTCTTACTATCAGGAAGAGGACCTACAAGAATAAAATTTTGGTTCCCAAAAGAAGGTGAGCCTGGGATTGCTGGAAAGATCAGGAGTGTTCCTGAGTGTGTTTTAATTTCCTGCTTGTAGAAGGATGGGAGAGTTGTGGTGATGACAAATAGATTTTTATTTTTATAAATATTTCATATATTCATAGCTCTGTTAGCTACTAATATGTAGTTATAAAACTATAATTTTTAATTTACTCCATTCAACTACTATTGCATATACTTATTATAGTATACATATACTTATATACTCTAGTATATATACATATATGTACATACACATACAGTAAATATAATTACATATACTGTAGTATATATTGTATGGTATTGTATAGTATACATATATATACTTATATACTTCTAGTATACATATACTTATCTAAGTATAATTCTTAATTAATTCTAGCATGTGTCCTGCCCTTTCCTTTAAGTTTTAGAACAATAAGCTTACCTTCTAATTACATTCTCGAACTACTGTGTAGTCTTATTATCAGGAAGAGGACCTACAAGAAGAACATTTTTGTTTTGACCCAGAGTGTTAGCAGTCATAAAAAAAAGTGGGGCAAAGAAACACTTGGAGCAATGGATTGACCCAGGGGTGTGTAACTGGTGCAGGTGAATCTCCTATTGGATATTCCTGTTAAATATCCTAATTAATCAACCTTAATAAATTGCTGAAATCAGGGGCCAAGTGTGCTCCATCCCCACTGGGACACCTGGGAGCTTCCAATAAAGGTCTGGTTTTTACTTTACTGTTCTAATGCTTTTACAAAGGGTTTTTTTCTGTTTTGATTACAGGCAACAGGAGGATGAGAGCAGCAGAACAGGAACTGAAATCACAGAATCACAGAACATTCTGAGTTGAAAGGGACACACAGGATCACCAAAGGAATGTTTGAACATTTACAGAGACTCCAGCACTGTAACTTTGGGTGGTCATTCTCTCTGCTGGGAGGCTCCTCAAGGGCCTTCAGCCCCTCCTCAGCCCTGGACAGCAGCAGCAGCAGCAGCATCACCTTTGCAGGGCCCAGCAGGGCTCTCCTGAGCTGCCCTTGCCCAGCTGCAGACAGAGCCTGCCCCAGCCAGGGCCCTGCAGACAGGCAGGTTTCTGTAGGGCCGGGCCCAGGGCACAGAGGCTGGGATGGGCTCTGTCAGCGCTGGCAGGGACAAGGCTCCTCTCAGCAGGGAAATGTCCAGGCCCAGGGAGATGCTGAGGGAAGGAGAGGGGGCTGAAGAGAGCAGTGCTGGGGGCAGGAGGGCACTGTGGGTGTGTGGGAGGTGCCGTGCACAGCTGGGCACGGGAACACTGTCCTGAGTGCCCGGCTGTCTCTGCCCTGCCCTCCCAGGCACAGCCCCACCACATCTTCTCTGGCTTCTGCACTGCCCTGAGATTGTCCCTGTCATCTGGTGCTCTCAGGGAGGCTCTGGCATTTGCAGCAGCTGAGTCAGGCACTGCCCTTGGCATTGCTGCCAGGCAGCTGTGGCCATGGCCATGGGGTGTCCAAGCTTCCCTGGGACCTGTGGGGCTGTGGGCAGAGCAGTCCATGGGAAAGGGGAATGGGCTGAGCCCCCTCCCTGAGATCCCATCATGGGCACACCCAGGGATCTCCTTGCTGTGTCCTTGCAAGCTCTGAGCTGCCCTCCTGGCTGCAAATCTGTGCCAGAGCCCCTTGGAGTTCCCTGGATGTGCCCTGGGGAAGTGCAGAGATGCCAGAGCTGAGGAAAATCTGCTGGGTTTGCCAAGGGAGCCGTGAGTGTCCTTGGCAGAAGGGGGTGCTGAGAGCTTGCCCAGAGCCCTTTGGAGAGGGGGAGACATTCAGGGATCCCTCTGCTCTGGGCAGGGTCTGGTTTATCCCAGGGTGACCCAGGAGTGTGACTGTGCTCTGACTGCAGCCAAAGCTGCAAACCCAGGGCAGCTGGGAACAAGCCCATCCAGCCCCTCACCTTGCCCAAGGCACAGGGAATCCTTTGCCTCTCCCGTCTCTCAGTGGCAAACTCTGAGTGCAGCAGAAATGCTGGGGATTTCTGACCTTAGAGAAACAGGAATGATGTGTGGCTAGGAAAAAACTTGAGACATCTCTTCCCTGCTTTCCATGTCCTGTACACCTGGGAGTGCAGATGGCAACAAGCTTTTCTGCATTAGGAGTGATTCCCCTGACAAATCCTGATTATCCAGCCTTGTCCCTCTGCCTCATGGCCACAATCCCAGGGCAGCAGGGCAGGGATAGCTCCTCGAGAACCCCACACACAGGCTTGGCTGCTCCTGGCACACTAAGACAAGTGTCAGTCTCTGCTGACTTGTCCTTGTCCTATCTCCATTCACAGGTCCCCACGTGCAGCCAGAGGAAATGTCCAACAGCAGCTCCATCAGCCACTTCCTCCTGCTGGCATTGGCAGACAGGCGGCAGCTGCAGCTCCTGCACTTCTGCCTCTTCCTGGGCATCTCCCTGGCTGCCCTCCTGGGCAACGGCCTCATCATCAGCGCCGTAGCCTGCGGCCACCACCTGCACAGCCCCATGTTCTTCTTCCTGCTCAACCTGGCCCTCACTGACCTGGGCTGCATCTGCACCACTGTCCCCAAAGCCATGCACAATTCCCTCTGGGACACCAGGAACATCTCCTACACAGGATGTGCTGCACAGGTGTTTTTCTTTCTCTTCTTTTTGGGATCAGAGTTTTCCCTGCTGACCATCATGTGCTACGACCGCTACGTGTCCATCTGCAAACCCCTGCACTACGGGACCCTCCTGGGCAGCAGAGCTTGTGCCCACATGGCAGCAGCTGCCTGGGCTAGTGCCTTTCTCATTGCTCTCATGCACACAGCCAATACATTTTCCCTGCCCCTGTGCCATGGCAATGCCCTGAGCCAGTTCTTCTGTGAAATCCCCCACATCCTCAAGCTCTCCTGCTCACACTCCAAACTCAGAGAACTTGGGATTCTTGTGGTTGGTACGTGTTTGGTATTTGGCTGTTTTGTGTTCATTATTTTCTCCTATGTGCAGATCTTCAGGGCTGTGCTGAGGATCCCCTCTGAGCAGGGACGGCACAAAGCCTTTTCCACCTGCCTCCCTCACCTGGCCATGCTCTTCCTGTTCCTCAGCACTGCCACATGTGCCTACCTGAAGCCCCCCTCCATCTCCTCCCCATCCCTGGATCTGTCCCTTTCAGTTCTGTACTCGGTGGTGCCTCCAACCCTGAACCCCCTCATCTACAGCTTGAGGAACAAGGAGCTCAAGGCTGCAGTGTGGACACTGATCACTGGAGGATTTCAGAAACATTAAATTGGTTTTGAATTTCTGCAAATCATTTGTAATAAAAGTATCTTTGATAGCAGTTTTTGGTTTGGTTGTCGGGGTTTTATTCGTTGTTTTAGTTTTCAATGATGTTCACAAAGCAAGGCCATTGTTTGTGCCATTTCTTCTTTTTTTGCTCTCCACTTTTCCTGGGGCCCCAGACTGTAAATGAGGAGCTGTGCTCTCAGTAGCTTTAAAGGAAATCAAGGATTTCCCAGCCAAGTTTTCTGCAGACATCCCCCTTTGGTTCCCTTCTCTGGAGCTGCAGTAGCAATGTCTGTGTGCAAAGCTGGGGGCAGATCAGTGCTGGCACAGCAGCTGTGCCCAGCAGCAGCAGCACTTGGTGCTGCCAGTGCTGCTGCCGTGGCCCTGCCCCGCTGCCCTCCTGGCCCTGCTGTTGCTGTAGGGCCTGAGTGCTCTCGGGGCCGGGCACAGGGCTGGGGGTGGCAGTGCCGGGGCTGCAGCAGGGACAGGCCATGGGCACTGCTGGCACAGCAGCAGTGCTGAGGCCTCAGGCCAGGGCCTGGGGGCTGCAGGCTCCTTGCCCAGGCTCTCTCCAGAACACATTGCCCAGGCCAATGCTGAGCAGAGAAAAGCCCCGCCAGCAGCCCCAGGCTGGCCGTGGGCAGGCTGGGGGCAAACAGCACGGCTGGGGCTCTGCAAGGGCCCTGGGCAAGCACACGGCAAGGAGCAGCAGAGCAGGGCCTGATCCATCCCCACTGCGCTGGACACCCCAGGCCAGCGGCCCACAGCCTCCTCATGCACCTGCCAACAACATCCCCCCTCTGCAGCCCTGGCCTCTCCCCCAGCTCACACAGCTGCCGCAGCCTTGCAGGCACAGCCACGGCAGCACTGCCTCAGGAGCCCCTGTTTGCCCTGCCCAGAGCAGGCCTGAGCACCCCCATGGGGTTGGTGTGGGGAGATGAAGCTGAGGGAGTACAAATGCCAGCAGCCCCTGGGGCCAGGAAGGGCTGGGCCACAGCAGGGAAACCACTCAGGTTTGTGGTGGCCTCTGAAGTCAGACAGAAAGTTTGTTCCCATGAGCTGGGAGTTTGCTGTGCCACTGCAGACGTTGTTGCTCAGAGCCATGGGAGCCTGGCAGCCACCCCCAAACTGCCCTGAGCATTTCCTTTGCTTCATCTTGGCTTTCTTTCTTTTCTCCTGCTCCAAATTCCTTCCTCTGGCCTACCCCTGTACCCTCCCCTGCAAAGAGCCCATCTCTGTTTGCCCTTTACTCTCTGGCCCCACTCCCCATTTCAATTCCTGAGTTGGCACCATGGGAACGTCCCTTGGGGAGCAGGATCATCCTCCAAGTGCTTCAGGAATTTTCTGCAGGCACCTGCAGCTCCCTCAGCCACTCCTCACAGGACTTGTGTTCCAGACCCTGCACCAGCCTTGTTGCCCTTCTCTGGACACACTCTGAAAGAAATTAGCCCCAGGTTATGCACTCCTAAGTTGTACTGTTACACTGTTTTGCTGTAAAATTAAAGTTGCACTGTTACTTGCCTGTTTTAAACTGTTCATGTGGAATCTGTACCCTGAATTTCTGTTCGTTATGTCCAAGTTCTGTACCCTTTCTCCCTAAATCCTGGGCTTTCCCCTCTCCACGACTAAAGCCCGCACGCTGCCGCCTTGTCGCTCCCCCCTGCCACTTCCTGCTGCTCCCTGCTGCCTGCCCGTCGAGCCGTGGGCCCCGCCCAATATGGAGATGAAGGGCTCCCATGGTGCCTGGCTACGGCCGAGAGTCCAGTTGGAGCTAGAAAAACCCCTGGGACAGCGAGCCGACACAGAAACTGGACCTAAGAAGGACAAAACTGTGCGAGGCACACGTCTAGCTACCTGCAGGCAGCAGGCATTCTTTTGTTACTTTCTCGCCATGACCTGAAAGGAACTGGAGAGAGGTGACCCCCCTGGACCACATGAGCCAAAAGGATTCTATTGGAACCCCCGTGAGGAAGGAATCCCGACTCTGCAGCAGCACCAGCGGCAGCAGATTCGACCTGCACCTCCTCCTCCGTGGTGTCTACTGGGAGCAGCGGCGGCGTGCGCAGCCCCTCGGGCCCCCTACCCAGAGCTGATTCCTAATAAAGGCTTTTTCAAAGGAGCTGGTCTCCTGGCCCATTTATAACAAATTGGGGGCTCGCCGGGATGTGACCACGCCTGAAGAGGACCGAGGACGGGACGGCCGACCGCTCTTTTGGATCCCTAGGACAGCTGGTTACACCGGACCAAGGAAGACAGCCTGGGATCGGACAGCGCGGAGGAGCGCCGGTAAAGTATAGCCGGTGGCGGGAGTGGAGACGAGCGAGTGGTGTGTGAGTGAGACAAAGACCGGTAGCTCGGATCTTTGAAGCGAGTGTGGGCCTCCCAGTACCGCGTTTCCAGTCTCCCGCGAGGGACCTGGCCAGGAACGGAGGGAAGCGAAAGGAGAACGGTGTGAAAGAGGCGTCTCCAGGGGCATAGGCGCCCCCCTCCGGGCGTGCGGAGGTAATTTAGAGGGTGAGTGGCACGTCACAGGGTGTGTGTAGGATAGGCCCGCCTCATTCTAGAATCTACGGAGGCAGGCTGCTCAGGCTGATCCAAGCGTGCGGAAAGCCTGGAGCCGTGGGTGTAGCACGCACCACACTGGCTGAGGTTACGGCCCGGGGTATCCACGAGTTGGGATACTGGCTGGGGTAGCTAACAGGGTGTGGGAGTGAGAGAGGGTACTGGCCGAGTTACGGCCCGGGGTGTCCAGGCGAGGAAGGGGTGCTGGCTGACAGACAGGGCACTCTGAGCACTGGCAGAAGTGGTGGCCAGACCCTGAGAGTGGGTAACTGCAACCACTACTGGCTTGGGACACTGGCTGGGGTAACTACCGGGGTACAGGAGTGGGCTCACTGGTTGGGGGTACCTAGAAGTGAGAGGTATGCGTTCCAGGTGCGGAGAGCCTACAGGGCCGGGGGTCTTTTGAGTATACCGCCTGGGTGTAGGATGAATGAAAGTTAGGGAAGTCCCAAGGTGCGAGGGATTTAACGATAGGGAGAGTGAGTGAGTCGCACACTGTATGTCCGAGTCCTGGCTGTAAATGGTGACTGGAACTCTGGGCCCAGGTTGACCGGCCACTTATGGAAACTCGATAGATATACAGGAGAGGAAGAGGGGTGCTGGCTGGGGTAGTGACTGAATCTCTAAGGGCGAGATATCAGGCTACCGACAGGGCACTCTGAGCACTGGCAGGAGTGGCCAGACCCCGAGGGCGGGTAACTGGGGCCACTAACGGGTGTTCGTGGAGTGAGTGAGAAAGGGGTGCTGGCTGGGGTAGTGGCTGAATCTCTAAGGGCGAGATATCAGGCTACCGACAGAGCACTCTGAGCACTGGCAGGAGTGGTGCCACTGGGGCCACTGACGAGTGTTCGTAGAGTGAGTGAAGATTACCTAGTGAGAATGGGAGGATATATAAATAAGCAAAAACCACCTGAGGAGGAAAAGGGGGAGATAAAGAACATTCCCCCAGATAGTCCATTAGGACAAATGTTGGAACTATGGGATACTGATGAGGCCACTAAAAATTTGAGCAAGGTTAAAATGATTCATTATTGTATTGAGGTTTGGCCCACTTTGAATTTGCCTGGAGGATGGCCGTGGTGTGGAACTAAGGACCCCTGGATGTGCTCACAATTAAACCAGTATCTGAAATCCCGAGGGGACTCAGATACTGAGCAGATCCTTTATGCTGCCTGCTGGCAGAGACACAGAACTGAAAGTGAAACAGTTAAGATTTGCAAGCTACAAGAGGGAAAGAGGAAAAATGAAAAAGAGAAAAAGGAGGAAAGCAGTCACCATTGGGACCCTCTTGATTATTTGCCCCCTCCTCCTGTTTACCCTGGGATACCCCAAACTGTCCCTGCTAACCCTCCAGCTTTACCTGCGAACCCCTCCCCATCTCTCCAAACCATGATCCCTATTCCTTCTTCAGCTTGCTCCCCAACCGGATTAACCCCTACAGCTCCACCCTCTCTACCACCTCAGTCTGACCCGACTGTCTTGAGTACTAACCCCTTCTACTCTTCAACTCTATCCTCGACCTCTCCTAACACTGGCCGAGGCCACACCCCCTCACCATCTACTGTCCCTGCACCCCCAAACAACTGGGAGCTGGACTTGCCAGCCAATACTACTGATTTTGTGGAAACCCCAAAAGGACCCTACTGTGGCACCAGGTCAAGAACAAAGCTCTTCCCCCTAAGGGAAGTCCCGATGGGTGGGGCAGCGGGGGGGGTAGGGTTTGTAAATGCACCTCTGACAGCTTCAGAAGTTAGGGGCTTTAAGAAAGAACTGGGGAATCTGGTTGAAGACCCTGTGGGGATTGCTAAGCAAATAGATCAGTTCCTGGGCCCAAACATTTATATGTGGAGTGAGTTAAACTCCATACTAAACATACTTTTTAATCCAGAAGAATTTAGACTGATTAGAATGGCTGGCATACGGGCTTGGGAAAGGGAAAATCGGATGGGACTCCCAGGAGACCAGAAGTTGCCAGTGGCTGATCCCGGGTGGAACCCAAACAGGGAGGAAGGTAGACGAAATATGGAAGATTACAGAAACTTGATGATAAAAGGCATCAAGGAATCAGTCCCCCGGAGTAGTAACACAAAACTGGCCTTTGATGGAGCCCAGGAAAAAGATGAGACCCCAGCAGCCTGGTTAAACAGACTGAGAAAGAACTTCCAGCAGTATTCTAACTTGGATCCAGATAGCCCAGAGGGACAAGTGCTTTTAAAATTACAGTTTGTTACCAAATCCTGGCCAGATATAAGGAGGAAACTAGAAAAAGTGGAAGACTGGCAGGACAAGGGAATAAATGACTTGTTAAGAGAAGCTTTAAAGGTTTATCTGAGGAGAGAAGATGAGAAAGCAAAGACAAAGGCTAGGATTATGGTAGCTGTGGCCAAAGAAAGTGTAAGGGATAATAGAGACTCACAAGGGAGGGGAAATGCAAAGCCTCCATCAGGGAGAGGCAGAGGAAAACTTTTGTCGCCTTGGGGTACCCCTCCGAGGCCAGGGGAAACCTGAATATGCCACTATTGTGGTGAAGTGGGCCACATAAGGAGATATTGCAAAAAGGTATCCTTTGACAACGCTATTTTGAAGGAGCAAGAGGCATTGGAGAAGTTGTTAAAGGGGGAGGATAATGAAGATTAGGGGTGTCATGGGCTCTATGTATTAGGGGACCCAATGAAATACCAAGAAGAGCCCATGGTAAAGTTTGAAGTAGGTCCCCATCATGAGGAATTTGAGTTTCTTGTGGACACCGGTGCGGACAAATCCAGCATTAATCAGCTTCCAATTGGGACTACAGTTGGAGAACTGACATGTGATATTTTAGGAGCAGAAGGGAAACCCTTCAAAGCTTCTGTCATAGAAAATGTAGAGATCAAAGGAAATTCAAGAAAATGTGTTACTAATCTCATATACTTGCCTAAGTTAGACAGTAATTTACTCGGAAGGGACTTACAAGTTCAGTTGGGGGTAGGGATTCTTCCTAAAGAGGGTAAAATGGTGGTCCAGATGATGAAAATGACTGTTGGAGACTTGAATGAAATAAATCCAGAGGTATGGGCTGAAGAGGGGAAGTATGGATACTTAAACATCCCACCTATTAGAGTAGAGATGCAGGAAGGGATACCCCCTATAAGAGTGAAACAATATCCTATTTCTGTGGAAGGTAGAAAAGGGCTGACACCAATTATAAATCATCTACTAACTGAAGGAGTATTAGAACCCTGTATGTCCCCCCATAACACCCCCATTTTGGCAGTGAGAAAGACAGAAAATAAATTTAGGCTTGTGCAAGACTTAAGAGAGGTAAACAAAAGGACAATTACAAGGTACCCAGTGGTACCAAACCCCTACACCCTTCTAAGTAGAATCCCTAGAGAACACAGCTGGTTCACTGTGGTAGACCTGAAAGATGCTTTTTGGGCCTGCCCCTTAGCTAAGGAAAGCCGAAATTGGTTTGCCTTTGAGTGGGAGTGCCCGGAAAGTCAGAGAAAGCAGCAGCTAAGGTGGACCCGCCTTCCCCAAGGCTTTACTGAGAGCCCAAATCTATTTGGACAAGCTCTGGAAGAGCTGCTAAGGCAATTCATCCCTAGAGATAACGTACAAATCCTACAGTACGTAGATGACCTCCTAATATCAGGGGAGGAGCAAGATAAAGTAAGGGGAGCCAGCATTAAACTCCTGAATTTCCTAGGAGAAAAAGGCCTTAAAGTATCTAAAAGCAAATTACAGTTTGTAGAAGTACAGGTAACATATCTTGGACACCTCATTGGGGAAGGGTATAAGAAACTAAGCCCTGAGAGAATCTCAGGTATACTGTCCATCTCGGCTCCAACCACAAAAAGAGATGTAAGAAAGCTATTGGGACTATTTGGCTATTGTAAATTATGGATAGAAAAATACTCACAAAGTGTCAAATTTTTATATGAAAAACTAGTCCAACCTGAACCTGTAAAATGGACAGTTGAGAATGAAGAACAGTTAGAAAATTTAAAAGCCAAATTATCCTCAGCCCCAGTTCTTAGTCTCCCTGACCTTAAGAAGGGGTTTGACTTATTCATAAATGCAGAAGAGGGAATAGCCTATGGGGTGTTAACCCAAGAGTGGGGGGGACACAGAAAGCCTGTTGCATACCTTTCTAAGCTCCTGGACCCAGTCGCAAGAGGATGGCCAGCTTGTCTTCAAGCTGTGGCAGCCACAGCAGTCCTTGTAGAAGAAGCACAAAAGCTGACACTACAAGGAAAAATCATTGCACACACCCCCCATGATCTCAGAGCAGTGTTGAGTCAAAAAGCCCAACAATGGTTAACAGACTCAAGGATCCTAAAATATGAAGTGATTCTGACAAATGCTGAAAATCTAGAATTAATCACATCCAAAAGCTTAAATCCTGCACAATTCCTCTCAGGGGAGCCCATACCCACTCTGGAACATAATTGCTTGGAAGTCATGGACCTGCAAACAAAAGTAAGGGAGGACCTTGAGGATATACCCCTGCCATATGGGAGGGTGTTTTTCATTGATGGATCATCTAGAATGGTGGAAGGAAAGAGGATATCAGGCTATGCAATAGTCGAGGGTATCAACAAACAGAGTTTAAAGGTTTTAGAGAAAGAAAAATTGCCCTCGAGCTGGTCTGCTCAGTGCTGTGAGGTCTATGCTCTTAAAAGGGGATTAGACCTGTTAGAACAAGATCAAGGTACAATTTACACTGACTCACGGTATGCCTTTGGAATTGTGCACACATTTGGAAAAATTTGGGAAGAAAGAGGCTACCTAAATTCCAAGGGAAAAGATTTGATACATAAAGAACTAATTAAATTGGTATTAAAATCCCTCATGAAACCCAGGGAAATTGCAATAGTGCATGTCAAGGGACATCAAAAAGGGGATACCTTTGAAAGAAGAGGCAATCGAGCAGCTGACCAAGCTGCCAAGTTAGCAGCCCAAAACCTGGGGGAGCCAATAAAGATTTTGACTGTGACTGATTTGCCAGCTGACCAAGAAAAAGAACCAATATATGATGAACATGAGTTGAGAGAAATAAAGAGGTTAGGGCTGCACCAAGGGAAGCAAGGGGAATGGCTAACCCCAGATAAACGAAAGTTTTTAAATAAAGCCCTAGCTCGAAAAATGCTAACAGAAATACACAGTCTGACCCACTGGGGCACCCAAGGGTTATGTGATCATTTCTTAAGGGAATATTTATGTATTGGAGTATATAATCTGGCCAAAGCAGTTACTGAAGGGTGCCTTATATGCCAAAAGGTGAATCAGAAAGCAATGAGGAAGAATACCTCAGGAGGAAGGCAAATAGCATTAAGACCCTTTCAAAATATACAAATAGACTTTACTGAAATGCCTTCAGTACAAGGTTACAAGTATCTACTTGTTATAGTTGATCATTTAACCCATTGGGTGGAAGCTTTTCCTACAAAAAGGGAAACGGCACAAGTGGTAATAAAAATATTATTGGAACACATCATCCCCCGGTATGGGCTAGTGAATAATATTGATTCAGACCGAGGTCCTCATTTTGTGGCCAAAATTCTACATGACGTCATTAACGCCTTAGGAATCAAGTGGCAGTTGCATACACCCTGGCATCCCCAGAGTTCAGGGAGAGTTGAGAGGATGAATAAAACCCTTAAAAATGTATTAACTAAATTGATAATCGAAACGGGAATGAATTGGCTCAAGTGTCTGCCCCTGGCCCTTCTGCGAATCCGGGTCCGACCTAGATCTGACATAGGGGCTTCACCATATGAGATGATGTTTGGACTCCCCTTCTTACTGACCCCCTATAGCACTGGGGATTATTTAGAAGGAGAGGCCGCTACCCAAGAATATGTAAAAACAATTGGAAAGACATTGGCAGATCTTAAAAGAAGAGGGTATCTTCCTCAAACCTCTCCCTTGGACACTGACATGCATCAAATAAAACCAGGAGACTGGGTTTTAATTAAGTCCTGGAATACCACCCCACTAACCCCTAAATTCGAAGGCCCGTTCCAAGTTCTGCTCACTACTCATACTGCAGTGCGAACCCAGGAAAAGGGCTGGACCCACATCACCAGAGTGAAAGGACCATTACCACCCCCGAGTGATCCCTCTGACCGCAACAAGGGGTCAGATCCCTCTGACCCTGAAACCCCAACAAGGGTTCCCTCTGAGTGGACTGCCACTCGAGATCCAGACACCCTCAAAGTAACTCTCAGGAAACAACCAAAAACCAGTTAAAGCCAATAAGGGACAATAACAGTTATTACAAGCTGTCGTTACCATTGTTAAAAATCCACATTGTTACAAGAGGTTAAAAAGTGTTAATATAAAAGTGTAAAATAATGGTTAAATCCGATGTTATAAATTGTTATAATGAGCCACAATGTGTTAATGTAAAAGTAATAAGTAACAGTAATTCTTAATTTAAAAATTAAATCTCTCATAGGGCACACCCAAAGGGAGCTAACTAAAACTAAGAAAAAGGTGGAAGGTGGGAATAAACAAGGGAGAACTCCACAAATCCAGCCTAAGAACTCCCCGACCCAAGAGGCAAGACCAGGTGAGACCAAAGAGAACCCTCAGAGCGAGATGGGGGCAGGTTCATACTGGACTCTTGGAGGGACTAATAGTAGTCCTATTGATATGATGAGGAGAAAGAACCCCCTGACCCAAGAGGCAAGGCCAGGTGAGACCAAAGGATCCACAAATAGAATGGTTCATACTGGACTCTTGGAGGGACTGATAGTAGTCCTATTGATAAGCAAGTTTACAGATGGGGCTTGCTCCGAATGCTGTCATCCAGTTTGTGATGGGGAGAATCTACAATCCCTTATGAGAGTTCACACCCATGTGAATCCCACATGTTTTGACATGATCCAATTATCCACCTGTCAAAAAGAGAAAAAACAATATTGGATTGCAAAAAATGCTGCCACATTTAAGCAGTGCCTGACCGGGGAGTGCCCTATCAGAGAGTGGTTCTGTTTTAAAAAGTTAAGAAATACAGAGGGAGTAGCAGACCTGATAAAAAGAAAATACCAAAAGAGGAGGAGGGGCAGCACACAAACATGGAAAAGTAAAATACAGACACCAAAAGGAATAGTAAAAACATATAGGCCAGCAACTTGGACACAAGATAAATCATGGAGGTGCCGAACTCCAATTTACATGTTGAATAAAATTATCAGATTATCAAACAAAACAGCCCTTGCCCTTGATCATATCAGTAACCAATTGGCGCAGACAAGAGCAGTAGTTCATCAAATCAAACTAGCAGTCGATTATGAAAGTAAGGTAATAAAAAATATTTCCAAAGGAATACAAAAAATTGCATATGTAAGTACCCAAGAATGGAAGCCCTTAATTAATATAGACTGGTGGGACAACTTCTGGTCCTTTGAAGGGACCTGGTGGGAAAAAGTAGTGTTCATTGCAATAAGTGCCTTTGTCAGTCTCCTACTTCTCCCCTGCATACTTCCCTGTCTAATTCGAACTGTAGCCACTACTGTTCCAGCTAGTCTCCAAATCCCTAAAGTAAAGATTCAGAAACCTACAAATACAATTAGATTACAACCCCAAGAAGAAGAACTGAGCACAGCAAAAAGAATTTATGACCAATACCAAGAATTAAAACAAATTTATTCCCTTGAATCAGACATGGCCAATTGATGCGGGCTAAAGCCCGATCAAAGAAATAGAGGGGGGATTGAAAGAAATTAGCCCCAGGTTATGCACCCCCGAGTTGTACTGTTACACTGTTTTTCTGTAAAATTAAAGTTGCACTGTTACTTGCCTGTTTTAAACTGTTCATGTTGAAGCTGTACCCTGAATTTCTGTTCGTTATGTCCAAGTTCTGTACCCTTTCTACCTAAATCCTGGGCTTGCCCCTCTCCATTGAAAGCCCGCACGCCGCTGTCTAGCAGTCCCTCCCTGCTGCTTCCTGCCTGCCCGTCGAGCTGTGGGCTCCGCCCAATATGGAGATGAAAGGACCTCCCATGGTGCCTGGCTGCAGCCGAGAGTCCAGTTAGAGCTAAAAAAACCCCCTGGGACAGCGAGCCGACACAGAAACTGGACCTAAGAAGGACAAAACTGTGCGAGGCACATGTCTAGCTACCTGCAGGCGGCAGGCATTCCTTTGTTACTTTGTCGCCATGGCTTGAAAGAAACTAGAGAAAGGTAACGCCCCTGGACTACACCAGCCAAAGGGATTCTATTGGAACCCCCGTGAGGAAGGAATCCCGACTCTGCAGCAGCACCAGCGGCGGCAGATTCGACTGCACCTCCTCCACCGTGGTGTCTTCAGGGAGCAGCGGCGGCGTGCGCAGCCCCTCGAGCCCCTACCCAGAGCTGATTTCTAATAAAGGCTTTTTTAAAGGAGCTGGTCTCCTGGCCCAATTTATAACAGGATGACTTATTTGAATGATGGAGCTTTGCACCTTGGCTAAAGGAGCTTTGCAAAATAGGTTTATATGCATTGATTGTTACAGTGACAATGCTCGTGATAGTGCCTTGTGTACTTCATTGTGCACAGCAAACGACAAACAAGGCCATCAAAGAAGCCTTTTCTGTTCAAGAGAGAGGGAGAAATGTGGGAAATGGATTTGTAGAGAATTCTCAAAGCCTGACAGAAGGCTCCTGTAATGTGCATCTGTAGGCAAATCTTGAGATAAGAAATGCTGACTTAGAAATGCCATGGAATAGGACAGACATTGTTGAGAGAGAAACGGGACTAGAAACAAGTTTCAAGGGATAGCCTTGCAAATAAGATGAGATAGTTTGGAGAAACAGAACTATGCAAGGTGCATTGTAGTAGGACCCATGAGGGGTGATTTAGATGATTGGCTTTAGAGCATTAACAGCAATGTGTGGCAAAAGCTGATAGGCCAAGAAACAGCTTTAATGTACTGAATTAGGAAATTGTTGGTGTCTGATTCTGATGGCATGAATTGTAACATCAGCGCTGTCCCACCCTTCACATGAGACTGAAAATGAAAGAAAAGTTTTTAAAATGCCTCTCAGTTGCCCCATCTCGGGGTCACAAAAGGGTATAATCTGACAAAATAGGACAAAAAATGCCCCTGCATTTTTTAAAAATATAGTATGTTCTCTTTGAATACACTTCAGAAATCTGTACAATGAACCACAGAAGAGTTGAAGACTTGAAATTAAATTATTCCCAGGGGCTTTTCTTGTTAGAGTGCTTTGGAATGTTAATGAGCCTTTGGCACTGAATTCCTGAACTGAAGAGCTGAAGACTGAACAAACATCTGGAGAGCTAAAATTCATCAGGGAACCTCCAAGTTGCTGAGGATCCATCCTCAGCAGAGCAGATTGAAGAGATTCCAGGGGTTTCCAGCTGCTCAAGAGCTGTGAGCTCACGTGCAGGCACAGGGGCTCCATGGTGGCATCTGAGGGGTCTCCGGGCTCCTGAAGATCTCTTTGGTCACACTCACTCACAGGGACTCTGTGGTGACATCCCAGGCCTCCTTAATCTTCCTAAGGGTCATGAGGTGACAGTCCCAGGGCTGCACAGTGACAGCAGAGGTGTCTGTGCCCTGCCAAGGAGCCAATTTGTCCCAGGCAGTGGCAGGAGTCCAGTGGTGACATCCCTGTGCTCCTAAAGAACAGCGAGGTCACCGACACTCACAGGGGCTCCAGGGGACATCCCAGGAGTGTCCAAGCTGCCAAAGAGCTGGGATGTCACCGACACTCACAGGGGCTCCATGGGGACATCCCAGGAGTGTCCAGGCTGCCAAAGACCTGGGATGTCACAGACACTCACAGGGGCTCCAGGGGACATCCCAGGAGTGTCCAGGCTGCCAAAGAGCTGGGATGTCACAGACACTCAGAGGGGTTCCTGCTGTGCCACAAAGGACCCTTGGTTCCATCAGGTTCTGTGGTGTCACCATGTTCTTCTTGACTCTGCAAGGTAACAATGGACCATTGGTTCCACACGGCCTGGCTGTGTCACAAATGTCTCTTTGATTCCATGACTGCCACAACAGAGACTTGTTTCTAGGAGGTTCCCTATTTTCACAATTTTCTCCTTGATTCCATGAGCCCCTGCTGTGTCACAATGGACCCTTGGTGAAACAAGGCCTTGCAGTGTCTCAGGAGTCTCCTTGGTTCCAGGAGGAACACAAAAGCTTTGCATCAACATTGAGCAACGCTTACTTTACACACCTGGGAACCTCTGTCTGCATTCCAAAGAAGGGTTCAAGTTGAGAATGGCACCAGCAGCTTCCCTCTGCAACCGAGATCCAGGACAGGGACAGAGAATTCAGCTGAGAGACTGAGAGAATTCTGCTTCCAGAGCTCATTTCTGGTGACACTGTCTCTTGTAGGAAGGTGACATCATTCCAGGCAGCCTGTCCTGAGCATGTGGTTCTTGAGTGGGCTTCGTTGTTCAGGAAACCTGCTCAGGCTTTTCCATTCTTTCCTCAGCAAAAGGAAAACTTCTCCTGGGCCTATGTGCAGGCCTAGGCCTGAGGAGAGCAGGTGGGACATGGTGCAATGGGCTGGGACAGGCAGCTGCAGAGCTCAGGGGACAAGGTTGTGCTGCAGGGCCCAGGGATGTCAGTGCCAGGTGGGCAATGTCAGACATGGTGAGGTTGGGGTGAGGAGCAGCTTGTCCAAACAGGGTCAGCCTGCAAGGGGCTCATTCTTCTCCATGCCCAGACCTTCTCAAGAAACATTCACCATCAGGATGGCTTGGGGAATCCCTCAGTACATTCTTCAATGAATTGAAAATTTTAA
The DNA here is from genome assembly GCA_016584745.2 of Phylloscopus trochilus trochilus. Taxonomy (NCBI): domain Eukaryota; kingdom Metazoa; phylum Chordata; class Aves; order Passeriformes; family Phylloscopidae; genus Phylloscopus; species Phylloscopus trochilus. The sequence goes on along the minus strand of WQNJ02000048.1, from coordinate 5,202,782 downwards.
GAATACTCCCGCGTTTAAAAAACCAAAAATCATGAGATGCACTTTCACATTTCACAACTTAACACAAAACTGACTCCAGTCAGCTGCCTAAGTGCTGAAGACTCAAAGACACTTGAAGTAAGATAAGCAGCTCCTGAGGGCTTTCTGTAATTACATGAGACCCACAGTGGATTTGGGGCTGAGTCCAGGACCCCCAGGCACTGAGAGAAGAAGGAAAAAGCTGCTGAAAGAGTCAGAAGCAAAACCCCAAGTCCCTTGGAGCATCCCTGGGCCCCAGGGAGGGCAGGGAGTGCCAAAGGCTGCCCAGGCACTGGTGAGAGCAGCTCCTTGAGGCCAGGATTGCAGGGAGCCCAAGGCTGTGAGCAGGGACTGCAATGCTGAGCAAGGCCTGGGCTGGCTGGAGGGAGCAGAAAGGCCAAGGCCTGAGCCCAGGCCTGGCACAGCAGGGCCTGTCCCTCGCGGCTGGCTGGGGGCTGTTGGTGGGGCAGGGGGATGGCAGGGGCAGCAAGGACAAATGTCCTAAAGCTGCAAGGCCTGCCAGCCTGCTGAGGGAGGGGCCAGGCAGAAGCCAAGTGCAGGCTTTCCTGCAAGGAAAGTTCCTTCTGTGGGGCCTGCAGAGGCGCTGGCAGAGCCCAGGGGACAAAGGCCTGGGTGCCTGTGGCCCTGCCAGCCCTGCCCAGCCCTTGGCCATCTCTCCTGCAGCTGGGAGTGTGGATCTGCTGGAGGGCAGGAGGGCTCTGCACAGGGCCCTGGACAGGCTGCATCCAGGGCCCAAATCCAACCATGGCAGCTTGAACAAGACCAAGGGCCGGCTCCTGCACTTTGGCCACAACAAGCCCTGCAGTGCTCCAGGCTGGGGACAGAGTGGCTGGACAGTGGCCAGGCAGAAAGGGACCTGGGGCAGTGCTGGACAGCAGGCTGGACATGAGGCAGCAGTGTGGCCAGGGGGCCAAGAAGGCCAATGGCTCCTGGCCTGGATCAGGAATGGTGTGGCCAGCAGGAGCAGAGCTGCTGTGCCAGCCCTGCCCTGCCCCCAGCTCTGCACACAGACATTGCTGCTGCAGCTCCAGAGAAGGGAACAAAAGCGGCATCTCTGGTGAAAACTTTGCTGGGAGATCCTTTAGTTCCTTTAGAGCTACTGAGAGCACAGCTCCTCCTTGACACAGTCTGGGGCCACAGCGAAGGTGGAGAGAATCGAAATGAGAAATGGCACAAACAATGGCCTTTTTTTGTGGATTGTGTTGAACAACTAAAAGACAAGGGAAAAAAAGAACCACAACCAAACCAACAAGAACTAGAAAGATGGCTTTTATTAATGGTGATTTGCAGAAATTGGCCAGCAGTTCAATGTTTCTGAAATCTTCCAGTGATCAGTGTCCACACTTCAGCCTTGAGCTCCTGGTTCCTCAGGCTGTAGATGAGGGGGTTCAGGGCTGGAGGCACCACTGAGTACAGAACTGACAGGGACAGATCCAGGGATGGGAAGGAAATGGAGGGGGGCTTCAGGTAGGAAAACATAGCAGTGCTGAGGAACAGGGAGAGCACGGCCAGGTGAGGGAGGCAGGTGGAAAAGGCTTTGTGCCGTCCCTGCTCAGAGGGGATCCTCAGCACAGCCCTGAAGATCTGCACATAGGAGAAAACAATGAACACAAAACAGCCAAAATATAGAAAAGCACTTAGCACAATGAGCACAACTTCTCTGAGTTTGGAGTGTGAGCAGGAAAGCTTGAGGATCGGAGGAACTTCACAGAAGAACTGGTCCAGGGCATTGCCATGGCACAGGGGCAGTGAAAATGTATTGGCTGTGTGCATGAGAGCATTGAGAAAGGCACTGGCCCAGGCAGCTGCTGCCATGTGGGCACAAGCTCTGCTGCCCAGGAGGGTCCCGTAGTGCAGGGGTTTGCAGATGGACACGTAGCGGTCGTAGCAGATGACGGTCAGCAGGGAAAACTCTGCTGACATGAAAAATACAAACATAAAGAGCTGCACAGCACACCCTGTGTAGGAGATGTTCCTGGTGTTCCAGAGGGAATTGTGCATGGCTTTGGGGACAGTGGTTAGGATGCAGCCCAGGTCAGTGAGGGCCAGGTTGAGCAGGAAGAAGAACATGGGGCTGTGCAGGTGGTGGCCGCAGGCTACGGCGCTGATGATGAGGCCGTTGCCCAGGAGGGCAGCCAGGGAGATGCCCAGGAAGAGGCAGAAGTTCAGCAGCTGCAGCTGCCTCGTGTCTGCAAATGCCAGCAGGAGGAAGTGGCTGATGGAGCTGCTGTTGGACATTTGCTGTGCCTGGACATGGGAACCTGTTCATGGAGAAAGGACAGGGACAAGTCAGCACAGGCTGCTTTGAGCCAAACCTGGGCCATTCCCTGTAGACTGTCCTGCTGTGACTCCCCCACCCTTGTTCCTGCTCTGGGAAAACCTTCAACCAGGTCCCTGCCCGAGCTCCAGTTGTGCTGTCTGAGTGTGCCAGGACCAACCAGGCCTGTGCATGGGGGCTCTCGAGGAGCCATCCCTGCCCTGCTGCCCTGGGATTGTGGCCATGTGGCAGAGAGAGAAAACTGGATATTCCAGATTTGTCAGGGGAATCACTCCTAATGCAGACAGGCTTGTATCCATCTGCACTCTCAGGTCTACAGGACATGGATGGCATGGAAGATATGTAGCAATTTTATTTTCTTGCCCTCACTGGTTCTCTGAGGTCAGAAATCCCCAGCATTTCTGCTGCATTCAGAGTTTGCCACTGAGAGATAAGAGAGGCAAAGGATTCCCTGTGCCTTGGGCAAGGTCAGGGGCTGGATGGGCTTGTTCCCAGCTGCCCTGGGTTTGCAGCTTTGGCTGCAGTCAGAGCACAGTCACACTCCTGGGTCACCCTGGGAGAAACCAGACCCTGCCCAGAGCAGAGGGATCCCTGAATGTCTCCCCCTCTCCAAAGGGCTCTGGGCAAGGTCTCAGCACCCCCTTCTGCCAAGGACACTCACGGCTCCCTCGGCAAACCCAGCAGAATTTCCTCAGCTCTGGCATCTCTGCACTTCCCCGGGGCACATTCAGGGAACTGCAAGGGGCTCTGGCACAGATTTGCAGCCAGGAGGGCAGCTCAGAGCTTGCAAGGACACAGCAAGGAGATCCCTGGGTGTGCCCATGATGGGATCTCAGGGAGGGGGCTCAGCCCATTCCCCTTTCCCATGGACTGCTCTGCCCACAGCCCCACAGGTCCCAGGGAAGCTTGGACACCCCATGGCCATGGCCACAGCTGCCTGGCAGCAATGCCAAGGGCAGTGCCTGACTCAGCTGCTGCCAATGCCAGAGCCTCCCTGAGAGCACCAGATGACAGGGACAATCTCAGGGCAGTGCAGAAGCCAGAGAAGATGTGGTGGGGCTGTGCCTGGGAGGGCAGGGCAGAGACAGCCGGGCACTCAGGACAGTGTTCCCGTGCCCAGCTGTGCACGGCACCTCCCACACACCCACAGTGCCCTCCTGCCCCCAGCACTGCTCTCTGCAGCCCCCTCTCCTTCCCTCAGCATCTCCCTGGGCCTGGACATTTCCCTGCTGAGAGGAGCCTTGTCCCTGCCAGCGCTGACAGAGCCCATCCCAGCCTCTGTGCCCTGGGCCCGGCCCTACAGAAACCTGCCTGTCTGCAGGGCCCTGGCTGGGGCAGGCTCTGTCTGCAGCTGGCCAAGGGCAGCTCAGGAGAGCCCTGCTGGGCCCTGCAAAGGTGATGCTGCTGCTGCTGCTGCTGCTGTCCAGGGCTGAGGAGGGGCTGAAGGCCCTTGAGGAGCCTCCCAGCAGAGAGACTGACCACCCAAAGTTACAGTGCTGGAGTCTCTGTAAATGTTCAAACATTCCTTTGGTGATCCTGTGTGTCCCTTTCAACTCAGAATGTTCTGTGATTCTGTGATTGCAATTCCTGTTCTGCTTCTCTCATCCTCCTGTTGGCCTACAATCAAAAGAAAAAAAAAACAAAACAAAACAAAACAAAAAAAAACCTTGTAAAAGTGTTAGAACAGTAAAGTAAAAACCAGACCTTTATTGGAAGCTTCCAGGTGTCCCAGGGGGAATGGGGCACACCTGGCCCCTGATTTCAATAATTTGTTGAGACTGATTATTTAGGATATTTAACAGGAACATCCAATAGGAGATTCAGTTGCTCCTGTTGCACATCTCTGGGTCAAACCATTGGAGTATGTCCAAGGGCTTCTTTGCCTCACTTTTTTATTATGACGGCTCACACTCTGGTGGAAAAACCAAAATATTCTTTTTGTAGAATCTTCCGGATAATAAGACTACACAGTAGTTCAGGAATGTAATTAGAAGGTCAGCTTATTGTTCTAAAACGTAAAAGAAAGGGTAGGAAACATGCAAGAATTAATTAAGAATTATACTTAAATAAGTATATGTATACTATAAGTATATAAGTATATATATGTATACTATGCAATACTATACAATATATACTATAGTATATGTACATATAGTTACTATATGTATATGTACATATATGTATATATAGTAGAGTATATAAGTATATGTATACTATAATAATTATATGCAATAGCAGTTGAATGGAGTAAATTAAAAATTATAGTATTATAATTACATATTAGTAGTTAACATAGGTATGAATGTATGAAAAATGTATAAAAAGCAAAAATCTATTTGTCATCACCCCAACTCTCCCATCCTTCTACAAGCAGGAAATTAAAACACTCTCAGGAACGCTCCTGATCTATACAGCAATCCCAGGCTCACCTTCTTTTGGGAAGTGTCCTCTGGAGCTGTGCCCAGGCTGGTGTGGAGCTGGGAGCAGCCCTGCCCCACACAGCACCTCTCAGCAGCAGCACCTGCCCTGCTCAGGGTGGCTCCTTCCCCCCACAGCTTCTCCCCAGCACTGGGAGCAGCTCCCAGGGCCGGCTGAGAGCTGTCCCTGGCAGGCAGCAGAGTCCCTGGGCCAGCACAGAGCCCTGGGCTGCAGGAGCCTGCTCTGCAGGACAGCCCTGGGCAGCCCTGGCTGCAGCCCCGGCTGCTCAGCCCTGCAGCAGAGCCTGGCACAGGGAGCTGCCCTGTGCTGTGCCTGGGCTGCTGCAGCAGGGAAACCCAGCCCTGCCCCAGGGCCACATCCCTGCCCTGCAGCAGCTCGGAGAGTGCTCCTGGAAGGGCCTCAGAGCTGTGGGATGTGGCAGCTTCAGGAGATCCCTGCAGGAAGTGCAGCTTATCTTCCCCCAGCCAGAGAGTGACTGTTCCCAACGCTGTGAGGGTTTTTCCTCCAGTGAGCCCTGAGTGAGCTCTGCTGGGCTGGGAAAAGAGTTGCTCATCAGGAGAAATGTCTTTTGAAGCTCTTCTTGGTTGCCAGGCGCTGCTGCCTCTGTGCCAGGAGCCCAGCCCAGCTCATTAGCACAGACACAGCACAAGGACTTTAATGACCCTCTTGGGGCTGGTACTGAGGCCCTGAACATCAGTCCCTGACAGGGACCTGATGAAACCTCTCAAGAAGTCCAAGTCAGAATCCAACTCCAAAGTTTCTGGAAGTTTTAATGGGTCCCACTGAGGCACACAACAGAGAAAGTGTTCCCAGGCCCCAGACAGAGCAGAGAACTGCAGGCAGTGATGCCAGGAGGGGACAAAGAGAAGCCAAGTCTTGGTGGCCTGGGGCACAGCAGGGTCTGTGCCACCAAGGGCTGTCAGGAGACACCTTTTCCTGAGGCCCTGGGGCCTCCTGGCACAGCCCCAGCAAGGCTGGGCACTCTCAGCCCCTTGTCCTGCCCTCAGCATCCCCCTGACAGCCCAGTGGCCTCAAGGATCTGCTGGAAGGAGTCCCTGGGGAGCCTTGGTCAGGAAAGGCCCTGGGGGGCTCCTGAATGCTCCCTGGAACTGCAGGTTCTTCAAAGGACTTTGGGTTTGGCTTTTGCCTTGGAGTTTCTGAGAGGTTTGTGCAATCCTGGCCCCAATTATCTGCTTTAAGTCCCCTGGGATTCTCAGTCAGTAAAACCACTCAGTGGAGCTCATTAATACTTTAAGGTACTCAAAGTTTATTGAAGAACTTTTTTTGGACACTGAGTCTGAGAAGTTTGTGCAATCATGGCCTCCAATTATCTGCTGTAATTAGTCCCTTGAGAGGCCTTGACAGTAACAACACTCAGTGGGGCTCATTAATGCTTCAAGGTACTTCAGTTATTTGAAGGTACTTGGTATTTCCCTTTTAAATTTGATTCTGTGAGTAAGATTGTGCAATCCTGGCCCCAATTATCTCCTTGAACAAGTCCCTTGGGATTCTTAGTCAGTAAAAACACTCAGTGGGGCTCATTAATACTTTAAGGTACTCAAAGTTTATTGAAGAACTTTTTTTTGGCACTGAGTCTCTGAAAAGAGCAATCCTGTGCAATTTTGTGCAATCCTGTCTTCCAATTATTTTCTTTAATGAGTCCCTTGAGAGCTTTGCACTGACACTCAGTGGGGCTCATTGTTACTTTGAGATACTCCAGGTATTTAAGGTACTTTGGATTTTCCTTCCCATACTGAATTTCTGAGAGGTTTTTGTGCAATCCAGTTCTCACTTCCATGAGGAGTCCATGAGGAGTCCATGAGGAGCCCGTGTTGGGGATGGACCTTAGTGGGACCCATTAATGCCTGGAGTTTTCTTCTGACTTTGACTCCTGGAAAGGTTTGTGCAATCTTCTCTCAGGCCCTGAAGTTCCATGGCTCAGCACCAAATGCACCATGGGGCTCATTAGGATCAAGCAAGTCCTGACAAACCATGGCTCTGCCTTGATTTCCCTCTGGTCTGCTGTAGTTCATTAGGAATCTTTTTTCCTAGAGTTTTGGAGAAACTTTTCAAAGAGCTTTTAATAAACAGTCTAGGTTTGGAAAGACAGGTCTCTGCCAGGGAAAGCTGGAGTTTCCTTCAGAATGGAAAATGTAAACCCCTCCCTCCCTCTAAATTATAACTTTGTAATTAAGGGCTTTCAGGCAAATATTTAGAAATAGGAATAACAGTTCTTTACTAAGAATATTAACAATACAAATGTAGTAGAAATAAAAAAAAAATAACAACAAACAAGCAAACAAAGAACAATCCTAGAAACCCTGACAGAGTCAGAGCTAGAACCTGACACCCTGTTGGTCAGGGTGTTGGAAGCAGTCCAAAAGTGAGTCCTCCTGGAGTGGCAGATGTGGTTCTGTTGGAGCAGAGATGATCCTGAGAGAAAAGGGTCCAGCCATGGCGAGAAGGGTCCAGTCTTCCTCTGGGAATTCGGTGGAACCAGATACCTCGTGTTCCTACGTCTCAGTTTTTATCCAGGCAAGAATGGTTGGCTCCCCTCCTCACTGGGTGGAGCATGTCCCAATGGGATGATGGAATGTTTCATGTCCTTGGTAAGCTTTAATGGCCCATTAGCAGAAAATATCCCCCTGGAGGGAGGACGGGTGGTGAAAGAGATAAAAAGCACTGCCCCACCTGGTTTTAACAGTTGGCCCATTATCAGAAGGCACCCACACCCCTCCCCCTGCAGAATAACAAGAGAGAAAGAAAAACATGTCCCCAACTGCTTTCAACAAATGAAATAGAATACACATTTTTGGTTCCATAACCCAAGACAGTGAAACATGGATTGACCTTTCTATGTTTAGAATTTGGACAAGGCCATGAAGTCTGACATCTGGCCTTCTTTGGGGCCTGGCCAGACTTCGGGACGAACCCAAGAGGAGGATGAATCCAGATCTCCCCACTCTAGAAGTGCTGTCACTTTGTTTATCCAGCACTATCAAAGCTGGGCCCTCTCACAGCGAGGTTGGAGCCTCACCTGTGGCTGGAGGCACCTGCAGGAATTCCCAGTGTCCAGGAGTGGCTCTGCAGTCCTTGGCTGTGACAGCTTCCCTCAGCTGAGGTGTGGGTGTGGGTGATGGGAAAGTCTGAGGGTCACTGGTGATGGATCTTCCTTACTCACTTACTTACTCACTTCTCCTTTTGTGACTCTTTGCACTTTTGCATTCTAATAATTCCTTCAGGTGGTGTCTGTGCCTTTGGTGCTGACCCTGCCCATTGGCACAACAGACACTGTGGGCCCCACAGAACCAAAGGTGCCTTGTGACACTGCAGGGCCTGGTGGAACCAGGGGACCTCAGTGACACTGTGGGGCTCCATGGAACCAAGGAGTGCACTGTGACACTGTGGGGAACCAGGGGACCTCAGTGACACTGTGGGGCTCCATGGAACCAAGGAGTGCACTGTGACACTTTGGGGGGGAACCAAGGGGCCATTGTGACCCTGCAGAACCAAGGAGATCATTTTGACCCAGCTGGATCCCTGGAACCTTGGGGCCACTGTGACACTGCAGGGCCTCATGAGACCATGGAGACCATTCCGTGGGGACTCATGTAACCAAGGTTCCATTGTTTTCCTCTCCCTGGCACTGCCCAGTCCAGCCTCTCCATACCTGTGCCACAGCCCAGCAGAGCAAGGGAGAAAGGCTGGGCCTGCAGCAGGAACTGGAGGCACTGGAGGTCAGGGACGGTGATTCTGTGTCTGGAATGCTCCGGAGAGGCATGTGGGGATGTGGGGATGTGCAATGCCAAGGGCAGCACCATGGGGCAGCCCCTGCCAGGCTGCTGAGCAGGGACAAGGAGGCCATGAGGCCCTTGCAGGCCTGCAAGGGTCACTTGTCCCCTCCTCCTGGCTCAGGCCCAGGGCCAGCAGCCATGGCCCAAGTGCTGCAGGAGTTGGCTGTGTCAGGGCCTTGCAGCTGCTGCCCATCCCTGTGCCCTGTGCAGCCCAGGCTGTCCTACGGTGTCCATGCCCTGTGCCTCTGTCCCTGCAGGCTGTCGGCATCCCCCGGCTGCCCCACCTGGCTGGGCCCTTCCTTTGCTGACAGCTCTGCCTCCTGCCTGCCTCTGCCTGGGCACACACAGCCCTGGGCTTGATACCAAAGGGGTTCATTCCATTTTTACCCTGCCTGTGAACTTCTAGCACAGGAACAAGGCATGCAGGGCCTGCTTTCCCAGCAAGGACGGTTGTAAGACAAGAAGAAGACATCTGGCTCAAGGGTGCAGTGATAGAAAAAACAAATACTGAATGTGGGAACTTGGGATGGGTTTTATGGTGATGGCTAAATTGTAATACACATGTAGTGACTGTATACAGGTAACACTCTTTAAGAATCACATGTCCATGTAAGGTTAGGAGTTACAACAGGTTAGACCTGAAGCCTGAATAAGTGATGCCCTCTTAAACACCAAATTGATGTTAGGAAGTCTTATTCTGATATTTAAGACATTTGGTGATAGTGGGACCTCACAGAACCAAGGAGTCAGCTGTGACTCCTTGGAACCTCATGGAACCAAAATCCTTTCTGACACAGCAGGGCCACATGGAACCAATGGTCCATTGTGCTACTGCAGATCTGAGGAGACCATTGTGACCCTATGGAACCTCATGGAATCCAAAGTACATTGTGACAGAGAAAGTCTTTGAGGAAACAAGAGTCCATGGTGACACAGCAAGGCTTTGCTTGAGGAAGGGAACCATTGCTGATAGTACAGAAACTCATGGAACCAAGGGGCCACTGTGACACACCAGGGGCTGCAAGGAATGAAAGGTTGATTGTGACAATGCAGATCCAAGGAGACCATGGTGACCCTGTGGGGCCTCGTGGAACCAAAGGGGCCATTGTGACCCAGCAAGGCCTTGTAGAACCACGGAGGCTATTGTGACACTGCTGAACCTCACAGAACCAAAGGGACCATGTTATACTGTGGGACCTCATGGAACCAAGGGTCCATGGTGACACTGCAGAACCAAGGAGACTGTTGTTGGCAGGATGAAAGCTCATGGAACCAGAACTCCATTGTGACACAGCAAGGTCTCATGGAACCAAGGCTCCATTGCAGCTCTGTTGGGCCTGATGGAGCCACGAGCCATTGTGACTGAGGAACCTCATGGAACCAAGAGTCCATTGTTCCACTTTGGGGCTCTGTGGAACCAAGGGGACCACAGTGACATTGCAGGGCCTCATGGAACAATGGAGACTGTTCTGACACTTGGGGACCCACTGGAACCAAGGGGCCATTCTTGTATGGCAGGGCCTTATGGAATCAAGGGGGCTTCAGTGAACACTGTGGGTCTGCATGGGATGAAGGGTCCATTCTGACGCTGTGGAACTAAGGAGACCATTGTGACACTGTGGGGCATCATGGAACCAAAGGTCCATTGTGACACAGCAGGGCCTCATGAAACCCTGGAGGCCATTTGTACACCTTGAGGCCCTGGGAAACCAAAGGGCCATTGTGGCACTTCAGAGCCCTGGGGAGCCAAGAGTTCCATAGTGACACTTTGGGGCTTAATGGAACCAAGGGACAACTGTGGCACTGTGTGGCACCATTGAACCAAGGGGTCCATTGTGACACTGCAGGACCCCATGGAACTAAGGATTCATGGAACAGCACGAGACCTCATGGAACCAAAGGTCCATTGTGACATTGAGGGCTCTCATGGAATCCTGGAGACCATGATGAAACTTTGAGGCCTTGTTGAATCAAGGGGCTCTGCTGGACCTTGAGGAACCAAGGACACCATTGTGACACTGCAGGGCCTCATTGAACCAAGGGTCAGTTGTGATACTGCAGTACCAAGGAGACCACTGTGACACTGAAGGCCTCATGGAAGCAAGGGAGGACAATTGTGATGCTGCGGGGCCCAATGGAATCAAGGGGCCAGTGTGACACAGCTGGGCCTCATGCAGCCAAGGGGCCATTGTGATCCTGAGGAGCCCAATAGGACCAAGGGACCTCTGTGACACTGCAGGACTATCTGGAACCATGGAGACCCTTGTGACACTCTGAGGCCTCATTGAATCAAGGGGCCACTATGTCATTGTGCAGTTGTGCATTGTTCATTGTGCATTGTTCCATTCCATGGAACCAAGGAAACCATTTTGACACTGCAAGGCCTCATGGAAGCAAGGGACCATTGTGACACTATGGGGACCCATGGAAACTGTTGCAAGAAAGGAGCAGAGTATCAAATGGACACCAATATGATTAGGTTTGATCTTCTTGTTTATTCTTTATTCCCTATATTTATGTGGTTACAGAGTAAAAGCAGGCACAGCTAAAAAATTGTTAGTTGGTTAAAATCTCATGTTCAAGCACTCATTGCTCATTGGTTCATGTGTTTTGGCAGCAAATTCTTCTTTGTTCTGTCTTATGATCAACATTTCTGTCTTCAGCATCTATGAGAAGGTACAACAAGTTGTTACATGTCTTCAGCTTCCTAGAGGAAGCATCCATGTGAAGGACCAATGAGTTATTGCAATTGCTACCTTTTTGCTAATTCAAGGCAATGTAGGAACAGCAGAGTACACAGCAGGCACAGTACAAGAACCCCTACTGTTCCCTGATAGCACAGATTGTTCAAACCTCCTATCAATAGATTGTGGCCTCGCTCTTCTAAAAACTCCCCTACAGTGGGGGTTAACCCCAGAGGGCTTGGAAGCTGCCAGGAGTGACAGACAGACATCACACACATTCCTAGTTTCGGCTGCAAAATATATGTGCATGTGAGCATTGACACCTATTCAAACGCAGTTTATGCCTCTGCCCATGCAGGAGAAATGGCTGCACATGGCAAGAAACGTCTCGTGCAAGCCTTTTCAGTACTGGGGATCCCTAAGAAAATCAAAACTGACAATGGCCCAGTGTAGAAAAGCAAGAAATTCCTGCAGTGTGTCCAGCAGTGGGGAATGGAACACATAACAGGCATCCCCCACTCCCCCACAGGCCAAGCTGTGGTCCAGCGTGCCCACCAGACGCTCAGAAAGGTCCTGACTGGGCAAGACAGTTCCACAGCAGGGATGTCACCAGCACAAAAACTCTGCAAAGCCATGTTTACCATTAACTTTCTGAATCGTTCATTTGAAAACAGGAGTCCTCCAGTGGTACGTCACTTTAACAGCAGTAATCAGTTTAAGCTGTCACAGCTCCCACCAGTTTTGATCAGGGACCCAGAAACCTGGGAGATCAAAGGTCCCTATGAACTCGTGACCTGGGGATGTGGCTGTGTGTGCGTATCCACCCCCTCAGGCCCAGGCTGGATACCCCAAAAGTGGGTGAAGCCTTTTGTTCCCAAAATCCCAGCACCAACAGAAGATGATGAACAGCAAGCAGATGTTGCTTCAAAAAGAAGATGCCACCAGAAAGATAAGACTGAGCCTTCTTAAAAATCGGGTTACTTCCAGCAGATCTCAGATTGTTAATGTGCTTTGTGTTTGTGTTTCCTTTTACAATCCTGTTGTTTTTTGTTGTCTTGTTTTTAATTGTGTTGGCATTCGGAATTCTTCGCTGCCTAATTTCAAAGGCCCTCAATAGTTTAATCCCTACCACCTCAAGAGTCAGCCACGCAGAGCTTGCAGGCCAAGAGCAGCCAAAACTGCCTGCAAATCAGAAGTTGTGGGCAAAAACATATTCTGCCTCAGAATAGGCCTGAAGGGTGTCTTTCAGTTTTATTGTAACAGAAAAGGGTGAGATGTTATATTGCACTGAGCAGTTTGTTCGTTTTGTTCTATTGCACTGGGTGTTTCTGTTATATGTGTTCACACAAAGCATTTGCTGTACCCTGCCCATGAGCCCCTGCACTGGATCCCCTCTCCCTGACACCACCTATGCCTCACCTCCCCCAGGTCAGTCCCCATCGGCTGGTGGGACCCCTCCCCTCCCCATAAAACTGCCCTCTGGCAGGGAATCACCCTCTGAATTCCTCTCTTAACTCCCCTCTTAACTCCCCCAAGCTGCAAGAAGTAGGTTCTGCATTAAACTGTGGGACTGTGTTCCTGAAGGATTAAGAGCACCTTTTGTCTTTTATCTCCATCCTTGCCTCAGTTTCCCCCCAAGCATACTGCTAGCCAGGGCTGAAGCTCAGGGGTGAGTGGGAACTGAGGCAAAGGAGCACAAAAGGAGCAGCTCAGCAATGCACCCAACCATCACTACCAAAGATTGCCTGCAGTGAGTAAGAAAGATCCATCAGCAGTGACCCTCAGACTTTCCCATCACCCACACCCACACCTCAGCTGGGAGAAGCTGTCACAGCCAAGGACTGCAGAGCCACTCCCGGACACTGGGAATTCCTGCAGGTGCCTCCAGCCACAGCTGAGGCTCCAGCCCTGCTGGGAGAGGGCCCAGCTTTGATAGTGCTGAATGAACAAAGTGACAGCACTTCTAGTGCAGGAACATCTGGGTTCATCCTCCTCTTGGGTTCCTCCCAAAGCCCGGCCAGGCCCCAAACAAGGCCAGATGTCAGACTTCATGGCCTTGTCCAAATTCTAAACGTAGAAAGGTCAATTCATGTTTCACTGTCTTGGGTTATGGAACCAAAAATGTGTATTCTATTTCATTTGTTGAAAGCAGTTGCGGAGATGCTTTTCTTTCTCTCTTGTTATTCTGGGGGGAGGGGTGTGGGTGCCTTCTGATAATGGGCCAACTGTTAAAACCAGGTGGGGCAGTGCTTCTTATCTCTATCACCACCCGTCCTCCCTCCAGGGGGATATTTTCTGCTAACGGGCCATGAAGGCTCACCAAGGACATGAAACATTCCATCATCCCATTGTGAGATGCTTCACCCAGTGGGGAGGGGAGCCAACCATTCTTGCCTGGATAAAAACTGAGACGTAGGAACACGAGGTATCTGGTTCCACCGGATTCCCAGAGGAAGACTGGACCCTTCTCGCCATCGCTGGACCCTTTTCTCTCAGGATCATCTCTACTCCAACAGAACCACATTTGCCACTCCAGGAGGACTCACTTTTGGACTGCTTCCAACACCCTGACCAACAGGGTGTCAGGTTGTAGCTCTGACTCTGTCAGGGTTTCTAGGATTGTTGTTTGTTTGTTTGCTTGTTTGTTTGTTTTTTTTGTACTACTACATTTGTATTGTTAATATTCTTAGTAAAGAACTGTTATTCCTATTCCTAAATCTTTGCCTGAAAGCCCTTAATTGCAAAATTATAATTTGGAGGGGGGGAGGGGTTTACATTTTCCATTCTGAAGGAAACTCCAGCTTTCCCTGGCAGATACCTGTCTTTCCAAACCTAGACAGTTTATTAGAAGCTCTTTGAAAAGTTTCTCCAAAACTCTAGGAAAAAAAGATTCCTAACAAACTGCAGCAGTCCAGAGGAAAATCAAGGCACAGCCATGGTTTGTCAGGACTTGCTTGATCCTAATGAGCCCCTTGCTGCATTTGGGGCTGAGCCATGGAATCTCAAGGCCTGAGAGGAGATTGCAGAAACCTTTCCAGGAGTCCAAGTCAGAAGAAAACTCCAGGCATTAATGGGTCTCACTAAGGTCCATCCCCAACACAGGCTCCTCATGGACTCCTTGGAGGTGAGAATTGGATCACACAAAATCCTCCCAGAAACTCAGTGTGGGCAGGAAATTCCAAAGTACCTTAAAAACCTTGAGTATCTCAAAGTATTAATGAGCCCAACTGAGTGTCAGTACAAAGCTCTCAAGAGACTCATTAAAGCAGATAATTGGAGGTCAGAATCACACAAAAACTTTTCAGAGACTCAGTGCCAAAAAAAAGTTCTTTAAGAAACTTTGAGTACCTTAAAGTATTAATGAGCCCCACTGAGTGTTTGTACTGACTGAGAATCCCAAGGGACTTGTTAAAGCAGATAATTGGGGCCAGGATTGCACAATCTTTCTCACAGAATCAGATTTAAAGGGGAAACACCAAGTACCTTCAAATAACTGAAGTACCTTGAAGCATTAATGAGCCCCACTGAGTGTTGTTACTGTCAAGGCCTCTCAAGGGACTAATTACAGCAGATAATTGGAGGCCATGATTGCAGAAACCTCTCAGAAACTCCAAGGCAAAAGCCAAACCCAAAGTCCTTTGGAAAACCTGCAGTGCCTGGGAGCATTCAGGAGCCCCCCAGGACCATTCCTGACCAAGGCTCCCCAGGGACTCCTTCCAGCAGATCCTTGAGGCCACTGGGCTGTCAGGGGGATGCTGAGGGCAGGACAAGGGGCTGACAGTGCCCAGCCTTGCTGGGGCTGTGCCAGGAGGCCCCAGGGCCTCAGGACAAGGTGTCTCCTCCCAGCCCTTGGTGGCACAGACCCTGCTGTGCTCCAGGGCACCAAGACTTGGCTTCTCTTTGTCCCCTCCTGGCATCACTGCCTGCAGTTCTCTGCTCTGCCTGGCGGCCTGGAGACACTTTCTCTGTTGTGTACCTCAGTGGGACCCATTAAAACTTCCAGAAACTTTGGAGTTGGATTCTGACTTGGAGTTCCTGAGAGGTTTCATCAGCTCCCTGTCAGGGATTGATGTTCAGGGCCTCAGCACCAGCCCCAAGAGGGTCATTAAAGTCCTTGTGCGGTGTCTGTGCTAATGAGCTGGGCTGGGCTCCTGGCACAGAGGCAGCAGCTCCTGGCAACCAAGAAGAGCTTCAAAAGACATTTCTCCTGATGAGCAACTCTTTTCCCAGCCCAGCAGAGCTCACTCACAGCTCACTGGAGGAGAAACCCTCACAGCATTTGGAACAGTCACTCTCTGGCTGGGGGAAGATAAGCTGCAGTTCCTGCAGGGATCTCCTGAAGCTGCCACATCCCACAGCTCTGAGGCCCTTCCAGGAGCACTCTCCGAGCTGCTGCAGGGCAGGGATGTGGCCCTGGGGCAGGGCTGGGTTTCCCTGCTGCAGCAGCCCAGGCACAGCACAGGGCAGCTCCCTGTGCCAGGCTCTGCTGCAGGGCTGAGCAGCCGGGGCTGCAGCCAGGGCTGCCCAGGGCTGTCCTGCAGAGCAGGCTCCTGCAGCCCAGGGCTCTGTGCTGGCCCAGGGACTCTGCTGCCTGCCAGGGACAGCTCTCAGCCGGCCCGGGGAGCTGCTCCCAGTGCTGGGGAGAAGCTGTGGGGGGAAGGAGCCACCCTGAGCAGGGCAGGTGCTGCTGCTGAGAGGTGCTGTGTGGGGCAGGGCTGCTCCCAGCTCCACACCAGCCTGGGCACAGCTCCAGAGGACACTTCCCAAAATCCGGTGAGCCTGGGATTGCTGTAAAGATCAGGAGCTTTCCTGAGAGTGTTTTCAATTTCCTGCTTGTAGAAGGATGGGAGAGTTGGGGTGATGACAAATAGATTTTTGCTTTTTATACATTTTTCATATATTCATAGCTTTGTTAACTACTAATATGTAGTTATAAAACTATAATTTTTAATTTACTCCATTCAATTATTATTGCATATACTTATTATAGTATGCATATACTTATATACCCTAGTATATATACATATATGTACATATAGTAAATATATGTACATATAATATAGTATATATTGTATAGTATACATATATATACTTATATACATATAGTATACCTATACTTATTTAAGTATAATTCTTGATTAATTCTAGCATGTTTCCTACACTTTCTTTTAAGTTTTAGAACAATAATCTGACCTTCTAATTACATTCCTGAACTACTGTGTAGTCTTATTATTAGGAAGAGGACCTGCAAGAAGAACATTTTTTTTGACCCAGAGCGTTAGCAGTTATAAAAAAAAGTGGGGCAAAGAAATCCTTGGACCAACTCCAATGAACTGACCCAGGGGTGTGTAACTGGTGCAACTGAATCTCCTATTGGATGTTCCTGCCAAATATCCTAATTATTCAACCTCAATAAATTGTTGAAATCAGGGGCCGGGTGTGCCCCATCCCCACTGGGACACCTGGAAGCTTCCAATAAAGGTCTGGTTTTTACTTTACTGTTCTAACACTGTTACAAGGAGTTTTTTTTCTCTTTTTATTGTAGGCAACAAGAATATGTGAGAAGCAGAACAGGAATTGTAATCACAGAGTCACAGAACATTCTGAGTTGAAAGGAACACTCAGGATCATCAAAGGAATGTTTGAACATTTACAGAGACTCCAGCACTGTAACTTTGGGTGGTCAGTCTCTCTGCTGGGAGGCTCCTCAAGGGCCTTCAGCCCCTCCTCAGCCCTGGACAGCAGCAGCAGCAGCAGCAGCATCACCTTTGCAGGGCACAGCAGGGCTCTCCTGAGCTGCCCTTGGCCAGCTGCAGACAGAGCCTGCCCCAGCCAGGGCCCTGCAGACAGGCAGGTTTCTGTAGGGCCGGGCCCAGGGCACAGAGGCTGGGATGGGCTCTGTCAGCGCTGGCAGGGACAAGGCTCCTCTCAGCAGGGAAATGTCCAGGCCCAGGCAGATGCTGAGGGAAGGAGAGGGGGCTGAAGAGAGCAGTGCTGGGGGCAGGAGGGCACTGTGGGTGTGTGGGAGGTGCCGTGCACAGCTGGGCACGGGAACACTGTCCTGAGTGCCCGGCTGTCTCTGCCCTGCCCTCCCAGGCACAGCCCCACCACATCTTCTCTGGGTTCTGCACTGCCCTGAGATTGTCCATGTCATCTGGTGCTCTCAGGGAGGCTCTGGCATTGGCAGCAGCTGAGTCAGGCACGGCCCTTGGCATTGCTGCCAGGCAGCTGTGGCCATGGCCATGGGGTGTCCAAGCTTCCCTGGGACTTGTGGGGCTGTGGGCAGAGCAGTCCATGGCAAAGGGGAATGGGCTGAGCCCCCTCCCTGAGATCCCATCCTGGGCACACCCAGGGATCTCCTTGCTGTGTCCTTGCAAACTGTGAGCTTCCCTCCTGGCTGCAAATCTGTGCCAGAGCCCCTTGGAGTTCCCTGAATGTGCCCCGGGGAAGTGCAGAGATGCCAGAGCTGAGGAAATGCTGCTGGGTTTGCCAAGGGAGCTGTGAGTGTCCTTGGCAGAAGGGAGTGCTGAGACCTTGCCCAGAGCCCTTTGGAGAGACAGGGGAGACATTCAGGGATCCCTCTGCTCTGGGCAGGGTCTGGTTTATCCCAGGGTGACCCAGGAGTGTGACTGTGCTCTGACTGCAGCCAGAGCTGCAAACCCAGGGCAGCTGGGAACAAGCCCATTCAGCCCCTCACCTTGCCCAAGGCACAGGGAATCCTTTGCCTCTCCCATCTCTCAGTGGCAAATTCTGAGTGCAGCAGAAATGCTGGGGATTTCTGACCTCAGAGAATCAGGTGTGATGTGTGGGCAGGAAAATAATGGCTGAATTCCTTCCTGTTCTCCATGCCCTTTAAAAGTGGGAGTGCAGATGGCAGCAAGCCTGTCTGCATTAGGAGTGGTTCTCCTGACAAATCCTGAATATCCAGCCTTGTCCCTCTGCCACATGGCCCCAAAACCAGGGCAGCAGGGCAGGGACGGGTCCTGGAGAGCCCCCACAAACAGGCCTGGCTTCTGCTGGCACACTCAGCATAAGTGGAGCTCGGGCAGGGACCTGGGTGAAGGTTTTCCCAGACCAGGAACAAAGATGGGGGACTCAGAGCAGGACAGTTGACAGGGAATGGTCCAGGTTTGGCTCAAAGCAGCCTCTGCTGACTTCTCACTGTCCTTTCTCCATGAACAGGTGCCCATGTCCAGCCAGAGCAAATGTCCAACAGCAGCTCCATCAGCCACTTCCTCCTGCTGGCATTGGCAGACAGGCGGCAGCTGCAGCTCCTGCACTTCTGTCTCTTCCTGGGCATCTCCCTGGCTGCCCTCCTGGGCAACGGCCTCATCATCAGCGCCGTAGCCTGCGGCCACCACCTGCACAGCCCCATGTTCTTCTTCCTGCTCAACCTGGCCCTCACCGACCTGGGGTCCATCCTAACAACTGTCCCCAAAGCCATGCACAATTCCCTCTGGGACACCAGGAACATCTCCTACACAGGATGTGCTGCACAGGTGTTTTTCTTTCTCTTCTTTATGGGAGCAGAATTTTCCCTGCTGACCATCATGTGCTACGACCGCTACGTGTCCATCTGCAAACCCCTGCACTACGGGACCCTCCTGGGCAGCAGAGCTTGTGCCCACATGGCAGCAGCTGCCTGGGCCAGTGCCTTTCTCAATGCTCTCATGCACACAGCCAATACATTTTCCCTGCCCCTTCTCCATGGCAATTCTCTGGGCCAGTTCTTCTGTGAAATCCCCCAGATCCTCAAACTCGCCTGCTCACACTCTTACCTCAGGGAACTTGGGCTTCTTGCTTTAAGTGTTTGTGTAGCTTTTGGCTGTTTTGTGTTCATTGTTTTCTCCTATGTGCAGATCTTGAGGGCTGTGCTGAGGATCCCCTCTGAGCAGGGACGGCACAAAGCCTTTTCCACCTGCCTCCCACACCTGGCCGTGCTCTCCTTGTTTGTCAGCACTGCCATGTTTTCCTACCTGAAGCCCCACTCCATCTCCTCCCCATCCCTGGATCTGGCCCTTTCAGTTCTGTACTCAGTGGTGCCTCCATCCCTGAACCCCCTCATCTACAGCCTGAGGAACCAGGAGCTCAAGGCAGCAGTGTGGAGTCTGATAACTGGACGATTTCAGAAACACTAAACTGCAGGCCAGTTTCTTCAAATCATTCGTAATAAAAGTAATCTTTGATAGTTATTGTTGGTTTGCTTGTGGTTTCTTTTTCCCTGTCTTTTAGTTTTTCATCATTGCCCAAAAAGAAAGGCCATTGTTTGTGTCATTTCTCATTTTGATTCTCTCAAATCAAACACAGTCTTCGCTGTCAAGGAGGATCTGTGCTCTCAGTGGCTCTAATGAAACAAATGTTCTCCCAGCCAAGGTTTATCCAGAGATCCCCCTTTTGTTCCCTTCTCTGGAGCTGCAGCAGCAATATCTGTGTGCAGAGCTGGGGGCAGGGCAGGGCTGGCACAGCAGCTCTGCTCCTGCTGGCCACACCATTCCTGATCCAGGCCAGGAGCCATTGGCCTTCTTGGCCCCCTGGGCACACTGCTGCCTCATGTCCAGCCTGCTGTCCAGCACTGCCCCAGATCCCTTTCTGCCTGGCCACTGTCCAGTCACTCTGTCCCCAGCCTGGAGCACTGCAGGGGTTGTTGTGGCCAAAGTGCAGGAGCCGGCCCTTGGTCTTGTTCAAGCTGCCATGGTTGGATTTGGGCCCTGGATGCAGCCTGTCCAGGGCCCTGTGCAGAGCCCTCCTGCCCTCCAGCAGATCCACACTCCCAGCTGCAGGAGAGATGGCCAAGGGCTGGGCAGGGCTGGCAGGGCCACAGGCACCCAGGCCTTTGTCCCCTGGGCTCTGCCAGCGCCTCTGCAGGCCCCACAGAAGGAACTTTCCTTGCAGGAAAGCCTGCACTTGGCTTCTGCCTGGCCCCTCCCTGAGCAGGCTGGCAGGCCTTGCAGCTTTAGGACATTTGTCCTTGCTGCCCCTGCCATCCCCCTGCCCCACCAACAGCCCCCAGCCAGCCGCGAGGGACAGGCCCTGCTGTGCCAGGCCTGGGCTCAGGCCTTGGCCTTTCTGCTCCCTCCAGCCAGCCCAGGCCTTGCTCAGCATTGCAGTCCCTGCTCACAGCCTTGGGCTCCCTGCAATCCTGGCCTCAAGGAGCTGCTCTCACCAGTGCCTGGGCAGCCTTTGGCACTCCCTGCCCTCCCTGGGGCCCAGGGATGCTCCAAGGGACTTGGGGTTTTGCTTCTGACTCCTTCAGCAGCTTCTTCAAACTTCTCTCAGTGCCGGGGGGTCCTGGACTCAGCCCCAAATCCAGT
Organism: Phylloscopus trochilus trochilus; assembly: GCA_016584745.2. Taxonomy (NCBI): domain Eukaryota; kingdom Metazoa; phylum Chordata; class Aves; order Passeriformes; family Phylloscopidae; genus Phylloscopus; species Phylloscopus trochilus. Next base: position 5,182,237 of record WQNJ02000048.1, on the reverse strand, counting down.
GTGGGGCTGATGAAAATACAGAAAGCCCTCAGGAGCTCTTTGTCTTTCTTCAATTACCTTTGAGTCTCCAATGTTTGTGCAGCTGGCTGGAGTCAATTTGGCGTCCTGTGAAGGAGGGAGATTTCAAAGTGAATCTCATGATTTTTGGTTTTTAAACACATGAGTTGGTTTAAAATTTTCAGTTCATTGAAGATGTGACCGAAGGATTCTCCTAGTGATCTTGATGCTGAATTTTTCTTTAGAAGGTCTGGACATGAAGAAGAATGAGCCCCTTGCAGGCTGATCCTGTTTGGACAAGCTGCTCCTCACCCCAACCTCACCATGTCTGACATTGCCCACCTGGCACTGACATCCCTGTGCCCTGCAGCACAACCTTGTCCCCTGAGCTCTGCAGCTGCCTGTCCCAGCCCATTGCACCATGTCCCACCTGCTCTCCTCAGGCCTCAGCCTGCACACAGGCCCAGGAGAAGTTTTCCTCTTGGTGAGGAAAGAATGGAAAAGCCTGAGCATGTTTCCTAAACAACAAAGGCCACTCAGGAACCACATGCTCAGGACAGGCTGCCTGGAATGATGTCACCTTTCTACCAGGGACAGTGTCACCAGAAATGAGCTCTGGAAGCAGAATTCTCTGAGTCTTTCAGCTGAATTCTCTGTCCCTGTCCTGGGACTCCGTTGCTGGGTCCATCCTCAGCTTGAACCCTTCTTTGGAATGCAGACAGAGGTTCCCAGGTGTGTAAAGTAAGCGTTGCTCAATGTTGGTGCAAAGCTTTTGTGTTCCTCCTGGAACCAAGGAGACTCCTGAGACACTGCAAGGCCTTGTTTCACCAAGGGTCCACTGTGACACAGCGGGGGCTCATGGAATCAAGGAGACAATTGTGACAGCACAGACCCTCATAGAAACAAGTCTCTGTTGTGGCAGTCATGGAATCAAAGAGACATTTGTGACACAGCCAGGCCCTGTGGAACCAATGGTCCATTGTTACCCTGCAGAGTCAAGAAGAACATGGTGACACCACAGAACCTGATGGAACCAAGGGTCTTTTGTGGCACAGCAGGGCCTCCTTGGAACCCAGGGGACCATTGTGACAAGGCAGGGCCTAATGGAACCATGGAGACCATTGTGACACTAAGGAAACTCATGGAACAACGGTGACCATTGGGATGCTGTGGAACCTCGCAGAACCAAGGGTCCATTGTGACATTGTGGTGCCTCCTGGAATCCAACATTGTGAAACTTGGGAGGCCTAATGGAACAAGAGTTTCTATTGTGACACTGCAGAACCTCATGGAATCAAGGTGACCATGTTACACTACAGAAGCCCATGGAACCAAGGGGCCAATGTGACACTGCAGAACCAAGGAAACTGTTCTTGACAGTATGAAAACTCATGGAATGAAAAGTCCAGTGTGACATGACAGAACCCCATGGACCCAAGGGTCCATTGTGACTCTAAGGCCTCAGGGAATAGAGGGTCCATTGTGATACAGCAGGGCCTTGTGGAACCAAGGGTGTATTGAGGCAGAGCTGGGCTTTGCTGGAACTAAAGAAACCCCTGCTCAAATCAGGGTAACTCCTAGAACCAAGGAGTCCATTGGTACAGCATAAAACCTATGGAACCAAGGGGCCATTGGGACAAAGCAGGGCCTCATGGAACTAAGGGGACATTCTGACCCATTGGGACTGCACGGAAGGAATTGTCCATGATGACAATGGGGATCCAAGGAGACCATGGAGACACTACGGAACTTCATGGATCCAAGGGGCCATTGTGACACCAAAGAACTTCATGGAACCCAGGGTCCATTGTGACATAGCAAGGCCTTATTGGAACAAAGTAACCATTAGGTGTTACTTCTGGTTGCTTCCTTTTGGTTTCTGTCAGTCATGGCTTTTACAAGGTCAAAACCTGCGGTTGGTGTAAGTGTATGTGACCAAGTGGAGCCCTCCAAAAAGGATGTGTCTGCACAGACCCATTCCTGCCTTGAGTGTTTGAACTTATTGGTGGCTTCAGGGGCTGCAGTGGGTGAGGCCTGCCTAAGGTGTAAACAGGTGAAGGAGCTCCTTTCGCTGGGGGCTGAGCTCAGGGATGAAGTTGAAAGATGAAGGAGGATCAGGGAAAGTGAAAGGGAAATAGACTGGTTGAGCTCAACCCTTCCATTTTTAAGGGAGCTCTCTGACCGAGAGTCTGAAGACTCCTGTGCCTCCCACTCTCAGGCAATAGAAGGGCACCTGGTAGATGAAGAGGAGTGGAAATGGGTCCCCAAATAAAAAAACATAATATATAAAAGAAAAATTAAAGTATAATAAACTATCCTTAAAAACAAAACAAATCATTCTGAACTTGTTAAGTAAAAATAATAAAAAATATGTCTAAAATATTTTTTAAAGGTCTGTTTTTCTAAAAATAATAAAAAAAAAACATATTGTCTTCATTTGGAAAGACAGGTATCTGCCAGGGAAAGCTGGAGTTTCCCTTAGAATGGGGAATGTAAACCCCTCACCCCCACCAAATTATAATTTTGCAATCAAGGGCTTTCAGGCAGAAATTTGGGAATAGGAATAACAGTTCTTTACTAGGAATACTAACAATACAAATGTAGTAGAAAAAACAAAACCACCCAACCAAACCAGCGAACAAACAACAATTTTGGAAAACCCTGACAGAGTCAGAGCTACAACCTGACACTCTGTTTGTCAGGGTGTTGGAAGCAGTCCAAAGGTGAGTCCTCCTGGAGTGGCAGATGTGGTTCTAGTGGAGTAGAGATGATCCTGTAGAACAAGAGTCCAGTGATGGTGAGAAGGGGTCCAGTCTTCCTCCAGGAATTGGGTGAAGCTGGATACCTGGTGTTCCTGTGTCTCAGTTTTATCCAGGTAGGAATGGTTGGCTCCCCCCACTGGGTGGAGCATCTCACTATAGAATGATGTCATATGGATAGTCTATTTTGGGGATGTGTGCTGTTAGAGGTGTCTTAATGTTCCATTAGCAGAAAATATTCCCCTGGAGGGAGGACAGGAGCTGAAAGAGATAAGAAACAATGCCCCACCTGGCTGGAACAGTTGGCCCATTATCAAAAGGCACCCACCCTCCCCCTCCTCCCAGAGTTACAAGAGATAAAGATAAAACATTTCCCCAACTGCTTTTAACAAATTAATTAGAATACAGACCCCTGGCTCCACAACCCAAAACAGAGTGGCATTGAGTGGTTTTGAGGTGACAGATCAAACCCTCTCATCTCTCTGAGTGCCAAGAAATGGAGACAACTACACCAAATAACCCCCAAACCTCCAAATCCTCCCTGAATCCCAGATTTACCCTAAACACTAGTAAAAAGTGAGGCTTTAGATGCCTTTGATGAATTTGTTGATTTTTTACCCCAATTTGCTCTGTTTTAAAGGAATGAAGATGAATCAAAAGAATATTAGGGACCACCAGACCAAAAGACCACCAGGCAACTCCATTCCCAACTCAGATCACTGGGAATGTGGGTCACCAGTACTCTGCCCAGTGTGGGTCCTCTTAAACAAGATGATGTTGGAGCAGTGCAGGGAGCCCTTCCCACATTTGGGGCACTCGCAGGGCTTCCCTTACCAGTGCCTCTGTTGGTGTCTGTTAAAGTGAGAGCTCCTGGACAGGCTCTTCCCACAAGTGGGACACTCGTAGGGCCATTGCCTGGTTTCAATCCTCTGGTGGCAGATCAGACGGGAGCTTCTGCTGAAGATCATCCCTCATTCCCCACACTGGTAGGTCCTCTCCATGGTGTGGATGTGCCGGTGGGTGATGAGGTGGGAGTTGTGCTTGAAGCCCATGCAGCACTCGGGGCAGTGGGAAGGGCCTCTCGTCTGTGTGAATCTGCTGGTGTTCAAGGACATCTGAGTTGGTCTGAAACCTCTTCCCACACTTGGGACACTCGTAGGGCCTCTCCCCGGTGTGGATGCGTTGGTGGGTGACGAGGTCAGAGCTCCAGCTGAAGCTTTTCCCACATTCCCCACACTTGTAGGGCCGTTCATTGGTGTGGGTCATCTGGTGATGGATCGGGGTGTTTTTCCGGCTGAAGCTCTTCCCACACTCCAATCACTTGTGGGACTTCTCTCCATCATGGACCACCAGCTCCGAGCCCGAGCTGTAGCTCTGTCCATCTTCCTGGCACAGGCTGGGTTTTTTCTCCTCAGAGCACCCTGGGATGGGTTTGGAGCCTCTCCTGGTGCGAGATCTCCAGGGCTTTTCCTCCCCATTGGATTCCTGTGCTCAAAACAGCCTCTTCCATGATGTCCTGCCCTGGGGATTTGTCCTCCCTGGTCTCCATCCTCAGCTCCTTGTCTGGGGGAGGAAAGACAAGGAGAGGATGGGATTTGTCTCTGTGCCAGAGGGAAGGGAAAGGAGATCCCCTCAGTGCATCCCCGGCAGGACGGAGTTGGCAGTGGGGTTCTCCTGCGGACTGGGGCCAGGCTGGGCTGGGAGATGGAGCAGGAGAGAGGGGGAAAGGGGCACTGACTTCCTCCTCACCTGCCTGGCTGACCTGGGGCATTTTCCTCTTCCTCGCAGCGTCCTCCTTCATCTGGCCAAGGTTTGGGAATGGGAAAACCTAGTTTGAGGGAAAAACAAGGGATGAGCATGTTGAGTTTGAAGGTTCCTCTGCCCAAGTCCATCTCTAGAAGTCACTGGCCACCTGGGGTCCATAAAAACCATCCAAAAACCAAGATCCAGCCCTGAAAATGCCTTCCAGCAGTTTGCTGTCTCTGGTCTCTCCCCTTTTGTGTTTGAGGCTATCCCATCTGTCCCAGATGCTGGGGGTCACACTTGTACTGTGGGTTCCTTGTGTACTTGGTCCCTGCCCTCCCCAGGCTGCTGAGAGTTCCAGGAACACAAAAAGCTCCCCCCTGTTCCTACCTCCCCACTTAAGGATGCTGGTGGTTTTGGGGTCCCCGTGTCCCTTCTCCCCTTTCTCTTTGCTTCAGGGTGCAGGGGGTCCAAGGACTCCCCTCTGCACCTCGCCAGGCTGTTGAGAGTCCCACCAGTTGTGTTGCTCCCCTCTCTCTGGGAACCCCACTTTGGGGTCCTGGGGGACACAGTGCTCTGCTCCTCCAGGCTGCCTCTGCCAGCAGTTGCCACTGGGACCCCCCAATGTCCTCCCAAAGGGCATTTTTTGCTCAGCTTTGGAGCTCTTCATTCTCCAAGCATCCCACCCCCCATAAAAACCCAACTCAGGGACCCCTCTGGATATCTCGACCAAGCTCCCCATCTTGGTTTCGAAAGACAGATGCCTGCTGAGGAAGGCAGGAGCTTTGCCTGAAATGGAAAATATAAACCCCCTCCCTCTGAATTATAATTTTGAAATTACTGGGCTCTCAGGCAAATATATGGGAATAGAAATAACAGTTCCTATTAGGAAGAAAATTAAACTAAAAATGCAGTAGTAAAAAAACAAACCCAAACCACTAACAGAGTCAGAATACAACCTGACACCCGGTTAGTCAGGGTGTTGGTAGCAGTCCAATCCAATCGTGGCTGCAGTCCTGCTGGAGTGACAGAAGGGGTTCTGTTGAAGCAATGATCTTGTAGAAAAGTGGTGTTTTCCTCTGCAGGTCCAGTGGTGGTGTAGATGAGTCTGGTCTTCCTCTGGGAATCCAGTGGAAACAGGCTGCTTCTGGTGTGTTCAATCTCAGATTATATCCAGGTAGGAATGCTTGGCTCCTCCCTGTGGGTGGAGCATCTGACAATGGGATGATGCAATTTTATCAGTCCTGCAGTGAGACACAATGGCCCATTAACAGAAGATATCTCCCTGGAGGGAGGAGGTGTTGTGGAAGAGATAAAGAACACTGCCCCACTTGGTTTTATCAACTGGCCCATTAACAGAAGATATCCCCCCCGGAGATATGAGGGATGGGTCATGTTAGAGATAAAGAACACTGCCCCACCTGGTTTTAACAGATGGTACTAGAATACAAACTTTTGGTTACATCTTGCTTTGCAACCGAAGACAATTAGTCAAATGCATATTCAGGAAGATTATACATATTTAAATACTCCTTTGAGTGCACGTTTTCCAGCAGTTCTTTAGCTTAATTCAACCCCAGACCTTACCTTGCTAAAGTACGTGCCACAGCGCAGATGTGATTTTGAGACTTATGTTTTATTTCCTCTTCAGGCCACCTGGTCTGTGGTTTGACAGTTATTGATCACCAAGGGGTCAGTGGTGGATTCCTCCTGGCTCCTGGCTCTTCCGGTGTTGTTTGCCCAGTTCTTTTCAAGGTTATCTTATCATCCAGATATTTTAACCATTTTTACTTTTAGTCAACATTAGCTATTTTACTATTGTCAGTCAGTTACAGAAATAAAGGCATGAGTCATTATTTCACAACCATAGTCACTTCTGCAAAACTTAATGTTACAATGCACTGCACATTTTAATATTTTAATATTAATATGTCTATTTAATAATTTAATTTACATGTCTATTTATAGTTTTATAATATACTCTATTTTAATATTTTGTGAAACCCTAAACTATAATATCTTTATCACACTGAAATATGCAATCTATACAGAGATTAGGGTATTAACCATAAAAGGATGACAAATTATACTATATCAAAAGCACTTTAAAAGAGATTACAAACTGTACTGTATCAAAATAATTTGCAAAAACCAATATATAACAGCGAAAGCCACAAACTACACAGTTATTTCTAACAGGTCTCCTGACCTAACAGAACGCCAGGACTGTGTGAAATTATCATATTTTAGTAATTGCAATTATGCACACTAAGAGTACTGAGGATACATGAAAGATACGTAAAAGAAAAGGCAAAATATCATCTTGACAGTTTAAGACTCTCTTGGGTTAAAAATTCATATAAAGGTGTGGCCAAATCAGAAAAATCCACAATCTGTGCTCTGCAGTATTCTACCAACCCCAAAAACTGCCGTAAATCCTTCTTTTTTTGGTCTGGGCTAATGGTACTTGTCAAATTCCTTGTATTCTTTCTGGTTTGATGTACCATAATCCTCCACTCAAAATGTTTCCCAGACATTTTCCCAAATGTTCCCAGATATTTCACCTTTTTCTCTACCAACTGCGCCTCCTTTTCAGACATTCCAAGTCCCCTTTTTAGCAAGGAAATTAGGCAGCTTCACCAAAGAAAAGCCTCTTCAGCCACCTTTTCCTGCTCCCCTGATAAAAGCAAATCTAATTCAAATTCTAATTCAAAATCTAATTCTAATTCTAAATGCAACAACCAAATTCCCAAGGGTGGGGTCAAATCTCTTCGTATTTTCTCTGTCATTTCTTACCATTATTAATTTGCGTTCCCACTTCAGCCATTAAATCCCTTCCCAGTAAATTACACTCAAAATTAGGAACAAAGAGGAATTTGTGCATTTCAAACCATTCCCCCACCTCTACTAAAGTGCACTCACTCATCCTTTCCACTCCCCCCCTTGAATAAGAACAGATCTTTTTGACAACTTTCCCTCCTTAGAGATAAAATTTAAGATTTAAGGATAAAAATGTAACAATCCATCTCCATTATCCTCTGGACTTCTGTTGGTCCATGATCCCATTGTTTCCCCTGTCTGCTTCTCTCTCTCCTCTTTTCTCTTTCTTCCACATAAACCTAATGTCTTACTTTGAAACACAGGTATCTGCCAGGGAATGAAACGGAGCCTCCCTTGGAAATGAGAATGCAAACCCCTTCCCTCCAAATTATTATTTTGAAATTAAAGGGCTCTGTGATGGTTTTAGTACTTACCTTTGTGTGGGATATGACTTGGAGGAAGTAAAAAGCAAAACAGGCCTAAAACTCAAGAGTTATAAAGATGGTTTATTCACACACACTAAAAGAAGTGAAAATTAAAATGAAACTTCAAAACACTCTTCCCCTCCCCCACTAATGTTTTCTGTGTACAAACAACATAAGGAGACAACCTGTGATTTTCAGTCAGTTTCTCCATTTAAGCATGATCTTTCATCACTTTGGGAGAGGAGTCTCTCTCAGTGTCCCATGGATCCCAGTGACAAATTAAAACAGTTCTCTTGTGGGTTTGAACTGTCACAAAAACTGTTGCCCAGTAAACTCTGCTTCCATGACCCCTCCCATTAGCAGTTTCCCAAGCTGCCCATGGGTCATGTACTCAAACACTCTGCAGACTGAGGTGTCACTTTATAAAGCTGAACCACTTCAAAGGCAAAGGATTCTTTATTTCAGGGAACAGAGATATCTTCTCACTTCTTTGCTGCACACAGACGGCTTCTCATCTCTCTCTCTGTTCAAGCATCTCATCAAATCAATTTCCCTTAGTCCATCACAAACAACTTTGCTCAAAAAACCACACATAAATTTAAACAATCACCTACCCAAATGGATATCTTTCCACGGTTTAAATGAATAATTTAGTTCAGTCTCCATGGTTTACATCCAGAGAAGTCCAGTCAAAAACGTCCACTTCCTCAATCCCTTCTTCCAATAATCTTTATCAGTTCTTTCACTGACTCTGTACCATGCTGTCTCTTTATGTCTTAAATCACTCTGTCCTTCCTCTCTCACTCAGGGAAAGGACTGGAGTTCCTGAAAGCTTCATCTTGTGTTAAGAAAGAGTTAAATCTGGCCCAGGTCATTTCTCCCTCAGCCCCTGATTCAAAAGGGTGTCAAGTTTCAAGGCAAATGATGATGTTGGGGGAGGAGGAGAAACATGCTCAGGAATGCTGATGAATTTTCTTTTTCCCACCCCCTGCTCTCATCCCTGGACCCAAACTCAAGGTTGCTTCCTGGGGCCTGGGGGGAGGGAGAGGGAGGAGGAATCCCAATCCCATCCTCCCCCGTCCATCATCGGCACCAGCAACCAGGGCCTGGGGCACGGCCCGGCCAGGCCCGGCTGCCGTGGGGACCCGAGCTGCAGCCTCCCTCTTTTTTCCCACCAGGAGCCGTGGAGCCTGGCCAGGCCTGGGGCCGGCTTCCCCCCTCCCTGTCCCAGCAGGAGAGGGCAGGGGGCCGGGGTGGGAATGGCCGGCCCTGGCCGGCTCAGGCCGTTCTGACAGAATGACCAGAGCCGATGTTACCTGTTCAGCTGCCCCAAAGGAAAGAGAAAGGGCAGTCCCTGGGAACCTCTGGTATTCAACTCTCCAATGTTCACATAGACATCCCTCTTTCTAATTGGTTTGTCAAGTTATAACTTCCTGAACAATCACTTCCTGGCCAAACTACCACAGGCTCTCAGGCAAAGATGTGGGGGTAGGAATAGCAGCTCTTTACTAGTATGTATAACAAGGCAAACAGAACAACAACTGCAGCATTTACAACAAAAACAGAACCAGGAACCTCGAGGGGCTTTGCTTCACAAAGCCTGGGGCAGTCTGATCTCAGTGCCCCTGCAGGACTCAGAGAAGCACCAAGCTGGAAGGGCAGGAATGAGCAGAAATCCCAGGCTGGTGGATGAGAAGTATCAGAAGCTCCTCAGTGGTAGCTGGAAGTGCAGGACATCCCAGAGGGCAGGGGGTGTGAGGCTACAGCGTAGCAAAAAGACCCAGAGCACTGCTGAAGAATGGCAGTGGCAGGACAGGGCCAGCCCAGCTCCAGCAGGGCAGGAGAAGGAGAGCTCAGAATTCCTGAACACACAAGGAGATGGTGGTAGATCCCTAGGACTGGACTTGGGTGGGGACAGTCAACTCCTACCACAGCAAGCAACAGCCTGGCCATCCTCCCTTGGATGCTGAGAGCAAGAGAGAGAAGCTGCCCCCAGCCCCATCCTTCTTCTGCCCCCCAAAACTTCCTGTATCTTCCCCCTCCAAGAGAAACTCGCAGAAACAAAAGAAGTATAGCCAGGTGCTACAACTCCTTTTCTTTGGCCCCTTTGTTCTGCTTAAGTACCTGTAAGTACCCAGTAGTTAGTTTCCTAGCAATTTATGGGAAAAAAATCTGTAACTAAAAAAGAAACAAATCTAACCCCCAACACCTAACTTTACACCTTTCCTCACAGTTTTCTTACTGAATTTCCCAGCTCTGGGGAACTGGCTCCCTTCTTCAGCACAAGAGATGCCCCTCGTAATTCTCTTCTCATCCTCAGGCACTCTCCTCTTACTTTGTCTGCTCCTTCATCATCTCTCAAGTTATTTATCCCTGTTCTTTTCAGTCTAACACCACCCCCAGCCCTGGGGGATTCTAAACCCAACCCTGGGAGCTCAATCCTGGGAACTCCAACCCTGGGGGATTCTAATCCCACCCATGGGTGTTGAGTTTAGGGGGTCTTCATAGAAGACTGGAAAAGCTGCATAGTTGTAAAAGTCATTGATTCCACGACTAAATCAGTTTTGAAGGTGAAGAGTTCAAAGGATAACAGCCTGTGCTATTATACAAAGCTGTTGGGCATAAAGTCCCCGTGTCCCAAGCAGAAGCAGCAGCAGCATCTCTCCATGATCTATCTGTGACTCTTTGTATTCTCTAAGCAGTACTTTTTTATTCTATTTTTACCCAATCAGCTACAAACACAATTCTACTGCTGTCTTCCCAGACCTATCCAGGCCTAACATTGATGTGTGAAAGTGGCTGTAATTTCTTACACAAATTCCACCTACACAGTTCTATCTGTTCTATCTAGGAATGCTAGCAATGCTACATTAGGTTTTCATTATGTCTAGAACTCAGCTAACTTTGTAAAAGGTAAGGCTGCTGAACTTTCAGCTAGGGTTTAGGGCTTCTCTTACTAATACAGTGTCTTTTTTTGCTTAAGGAACTTAAAATATTCTCTACTTATTTAAAACTAACTTACATTTTTACCTCCTGTTTGGGTGAATTTATGTATTTTAGTCTCTCGGAAGGTTTGAATTCAGCCCTCACATTTCTGAGTACTTCTGAGCCTGTGTGAATGGGGCCCAGAGGGATTTGCATCACAACACCTGGGGGTTCAACCCCAACCCTGGTGCCTCTAACCCCAACCCTGGGAACACAAACTCAAACCCTGGTGAACCCAAACCCCAAGCCTGGGGGACTTCAGCCCTGGAGACTCCAACCCCAACCCTGGTGCCTCTAACCCCAACCCTAAGGCCTCCAAGTCCTGGGGGACTCCAGCCCTGGGGGGCTGTAAACCTGCTCAGGGCAGGCTGCTCTGGGCAGGGGCCCCACGGCCTCAGCCCCTCTGCAGGGCACAGCAGCAGCTGCAGCTCAGAGAGGTGTTATGAATTTAGAGAGCCAATTTCATAGAAAGCGATTGATTTGCCAGCGAAAATTTCGGACAGAGAAATCGACAAAGCCAACGACCAAGGAAACAGTGCCAGCACTGGGTGAAACCACGAGTGCAGCCTCTGCCACGTTACACTGCCCCTGGTTTCACCAAGGACAGGGCTCATGCCAGCCGGTTTTATTCCTTTGCTGGCTGAGCTTCCCTGAGTCCAAGATTCTATAAGTTCTTTTGTCCCTCGGTGCCTTCCTTGATGAAATTTGGAAAGCAGGGTCCAGTTTTCTGAAAAGATTTCCTGGGTGGGGAGGGCTCCTGAATGTTCCTAATGGCCCAGATAAGAGATCATCTCAGGGCCATTAGTCCTTTATGGGGTGCTGAGCGTCCTTGTCCCTGTCCTCCACCTTCTATTGGTATTGTAATTCCTTTGTTTCCTTCTCTGGAGACAGGAAGAGCCATTTCCGAAATTTCCAAGCCCTGTACCCTGCTTGGAGGGTGTAGTATATATTAATTTATGTTCCTGGAATATAATAATAGATTAATTTAGGTGATATTAGTAGAGGTGGGGGGAAGGTGCATTCTCTATAGTAGATGTCTTGGAGGCTGTCAGCTCAAGCAGGAACTGAATAGTAACCTCACAAGAAACTCTTACACATATTCCTTGTGTATGTTGGTTCATGTTGTGATAAATAGGTATGATTCGTGCTGATAAAATTGAAACAGTAATCAATACTTTAGAATTATAAAGAAGTAACAAGTACTGCCAAAAAGGGAAGGGAGGGGGTCCCCCCCTTCTCCTGCAGATATTCATGGAATACAGGAAGAAACTTAGACAAGGGTAGCTAAATATACTCATAGAAAAGGGAAAAGTTGGGGAAGCTCCAAGGAACCTGCTAATTATTTGAGATTTATGGTGGAAATGTTCAAACTTAGCACTTACTCACATAATACAAGCTTAATACGCATGTGTAACCAAGAAGGTAGCCTAATATGCATGAGCAGTAAAAAAGGTTATTCAAAGGACACGTGATGAAGAGGATGAGCCTTCATCACACGACCCCCTAAAAAGTGGCAAGACCCCCGAAAAGAGATGAAGGGGCATGCGTGATGGAGGTGGTGATGAAAACAGTGATGTAAAACTTACATATCGAAAATAGGAGGGGATGGGTGGAGGCACGTATTGGCCTACACTATAAAGGGGCCAGCTCGGGGTTATCTCGTTTGTACGTGAGGCGGGATCCCATGGTCCTGCTCCGTACCCCGCGGTTTGTATCTTTGCTTATGCATTATTAACCGAACCAATGATTTACTATTCAATTATTATGTGATTATTAAAATTGTTGTTACATTTAAATTTTGTTTGGAGTTTTTTTTTTGTATCATTGGGCATCCTATTTATAACAATGTTCACAAATTATATTTTATACATGTAGTATTCACTGTTACGGGTGATGGTAAATTAGACAATTTTTAAGAGAGTTAGGAAAAATCCTTTGCAGCACAGAAAGCTACCGGGAGCCAAGAAAGAGACAAAGGAATTAACATAGCAATACAGACAGCAGAACGCTGAAAACAGGTGCAGCTGAGATCTGATAAGAACTGATAGCCCTAGAGAATGGATCCGGCCAAGTCATCAAGAGATTCTGGGAAGCACCTAAACCCATCCCTGCTGGCTGAGCACTGCTGAGATTCTATCAGCAAAAACCATCGAGGGACAAAGAAGCTATAGAAATTCAGAATGAAACTGTAGCACCAACCTTTAGAGGTTCTTTGCTTCCCTCGATAGCTGGACTTTGTAACATGTTCAAGCTTGTACCTGGACTTTCAAACATGTTTAAACTTGTTGAGTGAGCAAAGAGTATAAGACTGGCAGACAGGGGCGCAGAGCCCTGTGAGACCTGGGGGTGAGGTGTTGTGGGACACTTCACAGAGGTCTCACCCAGTGCTGGCACTGCCAATTTCCTCGCTCCTCTGACTCAGGTCGATTTGGGTATTGGTTTTGTCAATTTTTGCGCTTGTGGCTTTTTCACTGGCAATCTGGCAATAAATTCTATTTTATTATAATTGGCTATATTCATTTATAACAGGGGGGCTTTTGGGCTTTCTCAGAAAAATACATCTTTTATTTTCTGCTTATAACAACAACATTATGAAAACATGAATTATCATCCACCACAGAGGGCTCAGCCCCAGCCATGGGCAAGGTGCTGGCACAAAGGAAAAGGAGGCTCCCTGGGTGCCCTGCTCCCCTCTCCCTCAGCTCCTGAGAGCCCTGCAGCCCCTGCTGCCATCCCATCTGCCCAGGCCAGCACAGCAGCCCCGGCCTTGGGGCCCTCAGGAGCTGCTCCTGCTGCAGGCCCAGGGCCCATCCCAAAGCTGGGGCAGCCAGAAAGCTGTGCCCATTGCTGTTCATTGCTGCTCTGATGAGGATAGATCCTCAGCCCCTTGGAGGTTGCTGATTAATTTTTCTACTCCCTAGGCCTCTTCTTTCTTGAGCTCTTCTGTTCAGGAATTCATTGAGAAAAGCTCCTAAATGTTTGTTCAAAACACCCGAACAAAAAAAGATACGAGGAATAATTTAAGTTATCAATTCTGTGGTCAATTAGACCGATTTCAGAGGTGTACACAATGTGAATATACTATATTAGAAAACAGTGAAGAGAGAATTGTTTATCCTGTGGAGTTTTCTTTTCCTGATTATAGATTGTTATCAGAAATGTCCAATTACTATTGACTCCAGGCACCTTCTAATGCAGTCTGAATAGATATGAAAGTCAAGACTCTTCATGGCTGACAATCAATCAGACTGGGTGTGTTCTTGAGAGAGCTGGGCAAGGAGCCTGGAGTGCTTTCTCTAGGTTGCAATGCAAGATGTAACCAAATGTATGTATTCCATTATCAACTGTTAAAACCAGGTGGGGCAGTGTTCTTTATCTCTTACATGACCCATCCCTCATATCTCTGGGGGGATATCTTCTGTTTATGGGCCAGTTGATAAAACCAAATGGGGCAATGTTCTTTTTCTCTTCCACAACACATCCTCCCTCCAGGGAGATATCTTCTGTTCATGGGCCATTGTGTCTCACTGCAGGACTGATAAAATTACATCATCCCATTGTCAGATGCTCCACCCACAGGGAGGAGCCAAGCATTCCTACCTGGATATAATCTGAGATTGAACACAGCAGAAGCAGCCTGTTTCCACTGGATTCCCAGAGGAAGACCAGACTCATCTACACCACCACTGGACCTTCAGAGGAAAACTACACCCTTCTACAAGATCATAGCTTCAACAGAACCACATCTCTCACTCCAGGAGGGCTGCAGCCACAACTGGATTGGACTGCTACCAACACCCTGACTAATTGGGTGTCTGGTTGTATTCTGACTCTGTTAGTGGTTTGGGTTTGTTTTTTTACTACTGCATTTTTAGTTTAATTTTCCTCCTAATAGGAATTGTTATTTCTATTCCTATATCTTTGCCTGAGAGCCCAGTAATTTCAAAATTATAATTCAGAGGGAGGGAGTTTATATTTTCCATTTCAGGCAAGGCTCCTGCCTTCCTTAGCAGACACCTGTCTTTCCAAACCAAGATGGGGAGCTTGGCTGAGATATCCAGAGGGGTCCCTGAGTTGGGTTTTTAGCGGGGGGGGGGGGAGGGGGGTGATGCTTGGAAAATGAAGAGCTCCAAAGCTGAGCAAAAAATGCCCTTTGGGAGGACATTGGTGGGTCCAAGTGGCAGCTGCTGGCAGAGGCAGCCTGGAGGAGCAGAATCCCTGTGTCCCCCAAGACCCCAAAGTGGGGCTCCCAGAGAGGGGGGAGTGACGTGATTGGTGGGACTCTCAACAGCCTGGAGAGGTGTAGAGGGGACTCCTTGGACCCCCTGCACCCTGAAGCAAAGAGAAAGGGGAGAAGGGACCTGGGGACCCCAAAACCACCAGCATCCTTAAGAGGGGAGGTGGGAAAAGGGGGGAGCTATTTGTGTTCCTGGGACTCTCAGCAGCCTGGGGAGGGCAGGGACCAAGTACATGAGGAACCCCCAGTACAAGTGTGACCCCCAGCATCTGGGACAGATGGGATAGCCTCAAACATCAAAGGGGAGACACCAGAGATAGCAAACTCCTGGGAGGCATTTTCAGGGCTGGATCTTGGTTTTTTGGTGGTTTTTATGGACCCCAGGTGGCCAGTGACTTCTAGAGATGGGCTTGGGCAGAGGAACCTTCAAACTCAACATGCTCATCCTTTATTTTTCCCTCAAACTAGGTTTTCCCATTCCCAAACCTTGGCCAGATGAAGGAGGACGCTGCAAGGAAGAGGAAGATGCCCCAGGACAGCCAGGCAGGTGAGGAGGAAGTCAGTGCCCCTTTCCCCCTCTCTCCTGCTCCATCTCCCAGCCCAGCCTGGCCCCCGGCTGCAGGACAACCCTGCTGCCAACGCCGTCCTGCTGGGGATGAACTGGGGGGGATCTCCTTCCCCTTCCCTGTGCCACAGAGACAAATCCTATCCTCTCCTTGTCTTTCCTCCTCCAATGAGCTGAGGATGGGGACCAGGAAGGACAAATCCCCATGGCAGAACTTTGTGGAAGAGGCCGTTTTGAGCAGCTCCACGGCACAGGAATCCAATGGGAAGGGAAAACCCTGGAGATCCCACAGGAGGAGGGGCTCCAAACCCAGCCCAGGGTGCTCAGAGGAGGAAAGAACCAGCCAGGGCCAGGAAGGGGAACAGAGCTTCAGCCGGAGCTCTGAGCTGGTGGTCCATGAGCAGCTTCACGATACGGGGAAGCCCCACAAGTGCTTGGAGTGTGGGAAGAGCTACAGCCAGAAACACAGCCTCATCACCCACCAACACATCCACACAGGGGAGAGGCCCTACGAGTGCTTGGAGTGTGGGAAGCGCTTCAGCCATAGACGAAGCTTCATCACCCACCAACGCATCCACACAGGGGAGAGGCCCTACAAGTGTGGGGAATGTGGGAAGAGCTTCAGTCAGAGCTCCAACCTGATCCATCACCAGCGCATCCACACCAGGGAACGACCCTACAAGTGTGAGCAATGTGGGAAGAGCTTCAGCTGGCGCTTCCACTTGATCCGTCACCAGCGCATCCACACCAAGGAACGGCCCTACAAGTGTGAGCAATGTGGGAACAGCTTCATCGAGAGCGCCCACTTGATCCGCCACCAGAAGATCCACGCTGAGAAAAGGCAATACAAGTGTGGGGAATGTGGGAAGTGCTTCATCCAGAGGACCCAAATGATCATCCACCAAAAGATCCACATCAGGGAGAGAGCCTGTGAGTATCCCAAGTGTGGGAAGAAGTTTCAGACCAACTCAGATGTCCTTGAGCACCAGCAGATTCACACAGAGGAGAGGCCCTTCCCACTGCCCCAGCTCCAGGAAGGACTTCAAGCACAACTCCCACCTCATCACCCACTGGCACATCCACACCAGGGAGAGGCCCTGCCAGTGTGGGGAATGAGGGATGAGCTTCAGCTGGAGCCCCAGCCTGATCTGCCACCAGAGGATCCACACCAGGGAGAGGCTCTACCAGTGTGGGGAATGAGGGATGAGCTTCAGCTGGAGCCCCAGCCTGATCTGCCACCAGAGGATCCACACCAGGGAGAGGCTCTACCAGTGTGGGGAATGTGGGATGAGCTTCAGCTGGAGCCCCAGCCTGATCGGCCACCAGAGGATCCAGACCCGCTGGCAATGGCCATACGAATGTCCTGCTTGTGGGAAGAGCCTGTCCAGGAGCTCTCACTTTAACAGACACCAACAGAGGCACTGGTAAGGGAAGCCCTGTGAGTGCCCCAGCTGTGGGAAGGGCTTCCTGCACTGCTCCAACATCATCCTGTTTAAGAGGAACCACACTGGGCAGAGTCCTGGTGACCCACATTCCCAGTGATCTGCGTTGGGAAGGGAGTTGCCTGGTGGTCTTTTGGTCTGGTGGTCCCTAATATTCTTTTGATTCATCTTCATGCCTTTAAAACAGAGAAAATTGGGGTAAAAAATCAACAAATTCATCAAAGGCATCTAAAGCCTCACTTTTTACTAGTGTTTAGGGTAAATCTGGGATTCAGGGAGGATTTGGAGGTTTTGGGGATATTTGGTGTAGTTGTCTCCATTTCTTGGCACTCAAAGAGACGAGAGGGTTTGATCTGTCACCTCAAAACCACTCAATTCCACTGTGTCTTGGGTTGTGGAGCCAGGGGTCTGTATTCTATTTCATTTGTTAAAAGCAGTTGGGGAGATGTTTTTTCTTTATCTCTTGTAACTCTAGGAGGAGGGGGGGGCAGGTGCCTTTTGCTAATGGGCCAACTGTTCCAGCCAGGTGGGGCATTGTTTCTTATCTCTTTCAGCTCCTGTCCTCCCTCCAGGGGAATATTTTCTACTAATGCACCATTAAGACACCCATAAAAGCACACATCCCCAAAATAGACTATCCACATGACATCATTCTATTGTGAGATGCTCCACCCAGTGGGGGGAGCCAACCATTCCTACCTGGATAAAACTGAGACACAGGAACACCAGGTATCCAGCTTCACTCAGTTCCTGGAGGAAGACTGGACCCCTTCTCACAATCCACTGGACTCTTGTTCTACAGGATCATCTCTACTCCACTAGAACCACATCTGCCACTCCAGGAGGACTCACCTTTGGACTGCTTCCAACACCCTGACAAACAGGGTGTCAGGTTGTAGCTTTGAGTCTGACAGGGTTTTCCAAAATTGTTGTTTGTTCACTGGTTTGTTTTTTCTACTACATTTGTATTGTTAGTATTCCTAGTAAAGAACTGTTATTCCTATTCTCAAATCTTTGCCTGAAAGCCCTTGATTACAAAATTATAATTTGGCGGGGGAGAGGTTTACATTCCCCATTCTAAGGGAAACTCCAGCTTTCCCTGGCAGATACCTGTCTTTCCAAACCAAGACAATATTTTTTTTTATTTTTAGAAAAACAGAATTTTGTTTTATATTTGACATATAATTTTTTATTTTTACTTAACAAGTTCAGAATGATTGGTTTTGTTTTTAAGGATAGTTTATTATACTTTCAATTTTTTTATTTTATTTAATATTTTGGGGGGGGGGACACATTTCCACTCCTCTTCATCTACCAGGTGCCCTTCTATCACCTGAGAGTGGGAGGCACAGGAGTCCTCAGGCTCTGGGTCAGAGAACTCCCTTAAAAATGGAAGGGTTGAGCTCAACCAGTCTATTTCCCTTTCACTTTCCCTGATCCTCCTTCATCTTTCAACTTCTTCCCTAAGCTCAACCCCCAGCGAAAGGAGCTCCTTCACCTGTTCACACCTCAGGCAGGCCTCACCCACTGCAGCCCCTGAAGCCACCAATAAGTTCAAACACTCAAGGCAGGAATGGGTCTGTGCAGACACATCCTTTCTGGAGGGCTCCACTTGGTCACATACACTTACACCAACCGCAGGTTTTGACCTTGTAAAAACCATGACTGACAGAAACCAAAAGGAAGCAACCAGAAGTAACACTTAAAACAACACAGAGGACACCTGACTAGCAAGAACACTTGCAACCCAGCCTGCTTGCCCTAACTGCACGAACTACTGTGCAAACTGCCCTGTCCAAGGCCCTGAGATGAGCCAGACCCCTGTTTGCCCGCTCCTGTTCGCCGCGCTCCCCAGAGACCTCTTATAATCAGCCACCCAGCAGCAAAGGAAGCTCCACCCCTCGTTCCTAGATGGCTCACAAATGCCATCTGGAATTTGTCACTGGTCTCCTTGGTTCCATGTGTCCCTGCTGTGTCACCACAGCCCCTTGGTTCCATGAGGTTCTGTACTGTCAACAATGGTTCCTTTGTTCCAATGAGGCCCTGCTATGCTACAATGGCCCCTTGGTTCCAGTGGGTCCCAAAGTGTCAGAATGGTCTCCATTGTTCCATGAGGCCCTGCAATGTCACTGTGGTCCCCTTGGTTCCACAGGGCCCCACAGTGTCACAATGGACTCTTGGTTCCATGAGGTTCCTCAGTCACAATGGCTCCTTGGCTCCATGTGGCCACACTGTGTCACAATGGCTC
This sequence comes from Phylloscopus trochilus trochilus, assembly GCA_016584745.2. Taxonomy (NCBI): domain Eukaryota; kingdom Metazoa; phylum Chordata; class Aves; order Passeriformes; family Phylloscopidae; genus Phylloscopus; species Phylloscopus trochilus. The sequence goes on along the minus strand of WQNJ02000048.1, from coordinate 5,163,016 downwards.
GTGGCTCCATGAGGCCCAACAGAGTTGCAATGGACTCTTGGTTCCATGAGACCTTGCTATGTCTCAATGGAGTTCTGGTTCCGTGAGCTTTCATCCTGCCAACAACAGTCTCCTTGGTTCTGCAGTGTCACCATGGACCCTTTGTTCCATGAGGTCCCACAGTATAACATGGTCACTTTGGTTCTGTGAGGTTCAGCAGTGTCACAATGGCCTCCTTGGTTCTACAAGGCCTTGCTGGGTCAGAATGGCTCCTTTGGTTCTCTGAGGCCCCACAGCAGCACCATGATTTCCTTGGGTCCCCAATGTCATGATGGACCTTTCATTCCCTGCAGCCCTGGTGTGTCACAGTGTTCCCTTGGTTCCATGAGTTTCTGTACTAGCAGCAATGGTTCCCTTGTTCAAACAAAGCCTTGTTGTGTCATAATGGACTCTTGGATCCATGAAGCCTTTCCCTGTAACAATGTGATTTTGATTCCATGAGGTTCCATAGGGTCACAATGGTCTCCTTGGATCTGCAGTATCATAATGATCCATTGGTTCCCTGTGGCCCTGCTGTGTCACAAAGGATTTTGTTTCCATGAGGTTCCAAGGTGTCACAGCTGACTCCTTGATTCTGTGAGGCCCTGCTGTCAGCAAATCCCTGAAATATCAGAATAAGACTCCCTAAACTAACTAGGTGTTTAAGAGGGAATCACTTATTCAGGCTTCAGGTCTAACCTGTGGTAACTCCTAACCTTACATGGACATGTGATTCTAAAAGGGTGTTACTTATATACAGTCACTACATGTGTATTACAATTTAGCCATCACCATAAAACCACGCCAAGTTCTCACATTCCCTATTTGTTCTTTCTATCACTGAACCCTTGAGCCAGATGTCTTCTCTTACTCCGTCCTCGCTGTGAAAGCAGGCCCTGCATGCCTTGTTCCTGTGCTAGAAGTTCACAGGCAGGGTAAAAATGGAATGAACCCTTTTGGTATCCAGCCCAAGGCTGTGTGATCCTAGGCAGAGGCAGGCAGGAGGCAGAGCTGTCAGCAAAGGAAGGGCCCAGCCAGGTGGGGCAGCCGGGGGATGCCGACAGCCTGCAGGGACAGAGGCACAGGGCATGGACACCGTAGGACAGCCTGGGCTGCACAGGCCACAGGGATGGGCAGCAGCTGCAAGGCCCTGACACAGCCAACTCCTGCAGCACTTGGGCCATGGCTGCTGGCCTTGGGCCTGAGCCAGGAGGAACTTGAGGAACTTCATCCATGAGGTTCTGTAGTGTCTCCATGGTCGCCTTGGATGCACATTGTCATAATGGACAATTCCTTCCCTCAGTCCCAATGTGTCAGAATGTCACCTTACTTCCATGAGGCCCCGCTTTGTCCCAATGGCCCCTTGGTTCCATGAGCTTCTGTAGTGTAACATGGTCACCTTGATTGCATGAGGTTCTGCAGTGTCACAATAGAAACTCTTGTTCCATTAGGCCTCCCAAGTTTCACAATGTTGGATTCCAGGAGGCACCACAACATCACAATGGACCCTTGGTTCTGTGAGGTTCCACAGCATCCCAATGGTCACCTTGGTTCCATGAGTTTCCTTAGTGTCACAATGGTCTCCATGGTTCCATTAGGCCCTGCCTTGTCACAATGGTCCCCTGGGTTCCAAGGAGGCCCTGCTGTGCCACAAAGGACCCTTGGTTCCATCAGGTTCTGTGGTGTCACCATGTTCTTCTTGACTCTGCAGGGTAACAATGGACCATTGGTTCCACACGGCCTGGCTGTGTCACCAATGTCGCTTTGATTCCATGACTGCCACAACAGAGACTTGTTTCTAGGAGGGTCTGTACTGTCACAATTGTCTCCTTGATTCCATGAGCCCCTGCTGTGTCACAATGGACCCTTGGTGAAACAAGGCCTTGCAGTGTCTCAAGAGCCTCCTTGGTTCCAGGAGGAACACAAAAGCTTTGCACCAACATTGAGCAATGCTTACTTTACACAGCTGAGAACCTCTGTCTGCATTCCAAAGAAGGGTTCAAGCTGAGGATGGCACCAGCATCTTCCATCTGCAACATCTCCATTTTCCATCAGAGACCCAGGACAGGGACAGAGAATTCAGCTGAAAGACTCAGAGAATTCTGCTTCCAGAGCTCATTTCTTGTGACATTGTCCCTTGTAGAAAGGTGACATCATTCCAGGCAGCCTGTCATGAGCATGTGGTTCCTGAGTGGGCTTGGTTGTTTAGGAAACCTGATCAGGCTTTTCCATTCTTTCCTCAGCAACAGGAAAACTTCTCCTGGGTCTGTGTGCAGGCCGAGGCCTGAGGAGAGCAGGTGGGACATGGTGCAATGGGCTGGGACAGGCAGCTGCAGAGCTCAGGGGACAAGGTTCTGCTGCAGGGCACAGAGATGTCAGTGCCAGGTGGGCAGTATCAGACATGGTGAGGTTGGGGTGAGGAACAGCTTGTCCAAACAGGGTCAGCCTGCAAGGGGCTCATTCTTCTCTGTGCCCAGACCTACTAAAGACACATTCAGCATCAAGATCACTTGGAGAATCCTTCAGTCACCTCTTCAATGAACTTAAAACTTAAAAAATACTCATGGGTTTAAAAAACAAAAAATCATGACATGCACTTTGTAATCTCCCTCTTTCACAGGACTCCAAACTGACTCCAGTCAGCTGCACATGCCCTGGAGACTTGGAGACATTTGAAGAAAGGCAAAGAGCTTCTGAGAGCTTTCTATGTTTTCATCAGCCCCACACTGGATTTGGGGCTGAGTCCAGGACCCCCAGGCACTGAGGTTGAAAAAGCTGCTGAAGGAGTCAGAGGCAGGAGGGCTCTGCACAGGGCCCTGGACAGGATGGATCCCAATTCCCTTGGAGCATCCCTGGGCCCCAGGGAGGGCAGGGAGTGCCAAAGGCTGCCCAGGCACTGGTGAGAGCAGCTCCTTGAGGCCAGGATTGCAGGGAGCCCAAGGCTGTGAGCAGGGACTGCAATGCTGAGCAAGGCCTGGGCTGGCTGGAGGGAGCAGAAAGGCCAAGGCCTGAGCCCAGGCCTGGCACAGCAGGGCCTGTCCCTCGCGGCTGGCTGGGGGCTGTTGGTGGGGCAGGGGGATGGCAGGGGCAGCAAGGACAAATGTCCTAAAGCTGCAAGGCCTGCCAGCCTGCTGAGGGAGGGGCCAGGCAGAAGCCAAGTGCAGGCTTTCCTGCAAGGAAAGTTCCTTCTGTGGGGCCTGCAGAGGCGCTGGCAGAGCCCAGGGGACAAAGGCCTGGGTGCCTGTGGCCCTGCCAGCCCTGCCCAGCCCTTGGCCATCTCTCCTGCAGCTGGGAGTGTGGATCTGCTGGAGGGCAGGAGGGCTCTGCACGGGGCCCTGCACAGGCTGCATCCAGGGCCCAAATCCAACCATGGCAGCTTGAACAAGACCAAGGGCCGGCTCCTGCACTTTGGCCACAACAAGCCCTGCAGTGCTCCAGGCTGGGGACAGAGTGGCTGGAGAGTGGCCAGGCAGACAGGGACCTGGGGCAGTGCTGGACAGCAGGCTGGACATGAGGCAGCAGTGTGGCCAGGGGGCCAAGAAGGCCAATGGCTCCTGGCCTGGATCAGGAATGGTGTGGCCAGCAGGAGCAGAGCTGCTGTGCCAGCCCTGCCCTGCCCCCAGCTCTGCACACAGACATTGCTGCTGCAGCTCCAGAGAAGGGAACAAAAGGGGGAACTCCAGTGAAAACTTTGCTGGGAGATCCTTTCATTCATTGAGAGCCACTGAGAGCACAGCTCTCCATTGACACAGTCTAAAGCCACAGAAAGGCTGGAGAAAATCAAAACGGGAAATGGTAAAATGGTATTTATTCATAGATAGTTTTGATAAACTAAACGACAGGGAAAAAAACCACCAAAACAACAAACACAACCACACCAACAAGAACTATCAAAGATGACTTTTATTACAAATGATTTGCAGAAACTGGCCAGCACTTTAATGTTTCTGAAACCATCCAGTGATCAGTGTCAACACTGCAGCCTTGAGCTCCTGGTTCCTCAGGCTGTAGATGAGGGGGTTCAGCGTTGGAGGCACCACCAAGTATAGAACTGACAGGGACAGATCCAAGGACGGGGAGGAGATGGAGAGGGGCTTCAGGTTTGCAAAAATGCCAGTGCTGAGGAACAGGGAGAGCATGGCCAGGTGAGGGAGGCAGGTGGAAAAGGCTTTGTGCCGTCCCTGCTCAGAGGGGATCCTCAGCACAGCTCTGAAGATCTGCACATAGGAGAAAACAATGAACACAAAACAACCAAAAAACAAACAGGCACTAACTGCAATGAGCGCAAATTCCCTGAGGTAGAATTTGGAGCAGGAGAGCTTGAGGATCTGGGGGATTTCACAGAAGAAGTGGCCAAGGACATTGCCATGGCACAGGGGCAGGGAAAATGTATTGGCTGTGTGCATGAGAGCAATGAGAAAGGCACTGGCCCAGGCAGCTGCTGCCATGTGGGCACAAGCTCTGCTGCCCAGGAGGGTCCCGTAGTGCAGGGGTTTGCAGATGGACACGTAGCGGTCGTAGCACATGATGGTCAGGAGGGAAAATTCTGTTCTTATAAAGAAGAGAAAGAAAAAGAGCTGTGCAGCACATCCTGTGTAGGAGATGTTCCTGGTGTCCCAGAGGGAATTGTGCATGGCTTTGGGGACAGTGGTGCAGATGCAGCCCAGGTCGGTGAGGGCCAGGTTGAGCAGGAAGAAGAACATGGGGCTGTGCAGGTGGTGGCCGCAGGCTACGGCGCTGATGATGAGGCCGTTGCCCAGGAGGGCAGCCAGGGAGATGCCCAGAAAGAGGCAGAAGTGCAGGAGCTGCAGCTGCCGCCTGTCTGCCAATGCCAGCAGGAGGAAGTGGCTGATGGAGCTGCTGTTGGACATTTGCTGTCTCTGGACATGGGGACCTGGTCAAAGAGGACACAGTGACAAGTCAGGGGAGACTTTGCTGAGCAATGTCCAAGCCCTTTTTCACAGCCCTGCTCCTGCCACTCTGTGCCACCCAATTTTCCCCTTTTTCAGAGCCCTTACCTCAGCCCTGTGCCTGGAGCTCTGCTGGGATCTGGCCCTGTGGCTCTGATCAGCAGGAGCTCTGCCCGTGGACACCGAGGGCTCAGCTCTGCTCTGCAGCAGTGGGGCCATGGGAACAGGGACAGGGGCCAGACTTGGGGTTTGACTTTGTCAGCTGAAACATCTCCAAAAGCAGAGGAGCTTGGCAGCATCTCCTGTGCCAGGGCTAAGGAACAGTGATGGCCAAAGGAACTCTGAGAGGGTTTCCTGCTGTGCCCAGGGAGATCAGAGAGAACTGTGCAGGGCAAGAGCATTGGCTGTAACTCAGTGAAGCACCTCAGGGGAGCTGCTCTGTTGCTCCATCTATCCCCAGCTGCCCTTTCTGAGATCCAGGGCAGTCACTGTGCTCCCCTGGAAATCAGCCTGACACAGCTGAGAGCAGAGGGAGCCAGAGCAGAGCAAACTGGCTCAACCTTTCTCAGAGTCCTGTCCCCACTCCTTGCCAAGGACACTCCTGTCCCCCAGTGTCCCCTGCAGGCAGCTCACAGCTTGGAGGGCATCCCCAGGAAACACCAAAAGTCCTGTCCATAGCATAGCTGGAGGAGAGTCAGCTCATTGCCAGCCTGCCAGCCTGCCCTGCCCAGAGCTCCCCGGGCAGAGGGAGCTGGGACACCCCACTGCTGTGCTCAGCCTGAGCAGGAGGAGCCCAAGGGCTGGGCCTGAGCCTGCAGCTGGAAGTGCCATTCCCAGAGAGCCCCTCAGCAATGCCAGCAGCAGCTGGGCAAGGCAAGGAGAGAGAGAGCCGGGCCCTGAGGAAAAGCCTTTCCCTGCCCAGCCCTGCCCAGCCCCTGCAGTGCAGGCAGCAGCAGTGCAGGACAGTGGCCCTCAGGCCCTGGGCAGCAGGCAATGGGCACATGGCAGCAGAGATGCCCTTCATCTCTGGAGCTGCTCTGCCGGCCCAGGAGGGGACTGAGGGCCCCCAGCCCCCGGGCTGAGGGCTGTGCTGGCTGCCAGGGGACACAGCAGCTGTGCTGCTCAGGCCAGTGTCTGCCCTGCAGGGCAGGGCTGGCAGCTGCCACATCTCCCCTGCAGCAGCAGCAGCAGCAGCAGCAGGGCTGCCCTCAGCACTGCCTCCCTCCCTCCCTGCCCAGGGCTCTGCTGCTGCAGCTGTCCCAGCCCGAGCTGTTCCTGTGGGCCCGGGCTCCTTCCCTGCCACAGCTGCCAGAGCCCAGCCCAGCCCCTGGGCCAGCTCTGCCCTGCAGCTGCTCCCGGCTGCAGGCATTAAAGAACAGCTCCCCCAGGCCTGGGCACCATGGAAAGCTGATGCTGCATGGATCTGGAGCCTGGGCACCTGCAGGCACTTGTTGAGGTTCCCTGGAATCCTCAGTGTGATGTTTTAACAGCCTCAGCCCCTGCTCTGCCCTGCACAGCTGAGTTTGCATTACCACCAAGCTGAGCCAGAGAAAAGTGGGAGCACAGATTCAGGAAAGCAGAGACTCAAGCAGGAAACTCCTGCCCTGAATGTGCTCATGACAAGTCCCTTCAGAAATGACCTGGGCATGAGCTGGAGCTCTGAGCAGCCCTGGCACACACAGCACCCTCTCCACAGCAGCAGCAGCAGGACCTGCCCTGGCAGGAGTCACTCCTTGCACCCACAGCTCCCCTCCAGCATCCATGGGAGCTCCCAGGCAGGCTGAGAGCTGCCCCTGGCAGGTGGCAGATGCCCTGGGCTGGCCAAGAGCCCTGAGGACTGCAGGAGCTGCTGTGCAGGACAGCCCTGGGCAGCCCTGGCTGCAGCCCCAGTTTCAGCCCCTGCAGCCGTCCCTGGCAGCAGGAGCCGTCCTGCCCTGTCCCTCTGACGGTGCCCAGGGCAGCCCCGCTCTGGAGCACATCCTCCCCCAGAGCAGAAAGGGCAGCAGAGCCATCCTTACAGTCACATCAGTCCTGTCCTGGGTCAGCTTTAGGAGATCCCTGCAGCCACAGACTGACTGTGACAGAAGTGGTGAAGATTTCTCAACGAAGAAGCTCAGAATTGTCAAAAGCTGTGAAGATTTCTCCGTGAATAATTTTAGAATTATCATTCATGTCTCTTTAAGCCTTTTTCTGCTTCACTCCTCTCAGGAGCCTGCAGGCAGTGTCCTCAGCCCTGCTGGGCTGGGAAAACGAGCTGCTCCTTGGGAGAAATGTCTTTTTGTAGCTCTTCTTGATTGCCAGGATACTGGTCCAGCTCATCAGCACAGACAAAGCACAAGGACTTTAATTAACCTCTTGGGGCTTTGGTGCTATTTACATCAGATTGAGTCCCTCAGAGTGTGCTCAAAAAACTTCTCAAGAACTCAAAGTCAGATTCAACATCCAAAGTTTCTCTAACTTTTAATGGATCCCACTGAGGGCCATGACTGAGAAAGTGTCCCCAGGTTTCAGACAGAGCAGAACACTGCAGGCAGTGAGCACAGGTGGGGACAAAGAAGGCCAAGATGTCTCTGATGCTGAGCAAACCTGGATGTGTTTCAGGAATGCAAAGGGCCAAGGCCTGAGCCCCAGCCCCTGCCAAGGCAGATCCTGTCCCTCCCTCCTTGCTCAGGGCTCTTCCCAGGCCACGGGGATGTGGGGATGTGCAATGCCAAGGGCAGCACCATGGGGCAGCCCCTGCCAGGCTGCTGAGCAGGGACAAGGAGGCCATGAGGCCCCAGGCCTGCAAGGGTCACTTGTCCCCTCCTCCTGGCTCAGGCCCAGGGCCAGCAGCCATGGCCCAAGTGCTGCAGGAGTTGGCTGTGTCAGGGCCTTGCAGCTGCTGCCCATCCCTGTGCCCTGTGCAGCCCAGGCTGTCCTACGGTGTCCATGCCCTGTGCCTCTGTCCCTGCAGGCTGTCGGCATCCCCCGGCTGCCCCACCTGGCTGGGCCCTTCCTTTGCTGACAGCTCTGCCTCCTGCCTGCCTCTGCCTGGGCACACACAGCCTTGGGCTGGATACCAAAAGGGTTCATTCCATTTTTACCCTGCCTGTGAACTTCTCGCACAGGAACAAGGCATGCAGGATCTGCTTTCCCAGCAAGGATGGCTGGAAGACAAGAAGAAGACATCTGGGTCAAGGGTGCAGTGATAGAAAAAACAAGGAGTGAATGTGGGAACTTGGGGTGGGTTTTATGGTGATGGCTAAACTGTAATGCACATGTAGTGACTGTATATATGTAACACTCTTTTAGAATCACATCTCCATGTAAGGTTAGGAGTTACCACACGTTGGAGCTCAAGCCTGAATAAGTTATACCGTCTTGAACACCAAATTAGTGTTATGGACTTTTATTCTGATCTTTTGGACATTTGGTGACAGCAGAATCTCACTGAATCAAGCAGTCAGCTGTGACACCTTGGAACGTCATGGAACCAAAATCCTTTGTGACACAGCAGGGCCACATGGAACCAATGGTCCATTGTGATACTGCAGATCCAAGGAGACCGTTGGGACACTCTGGAACCTCATGGAATCCAAAGTACATTGGGACAGAGAAAGGCTTCATGGAACCAGCTGTCCATGGTGACACAGCAAGGCTTTCTTTGAGCAAGGGAACCATTGCTGATAGTACAGAAACTCATGGAACCAAGGGAACACTGTGACACACTGGGGCTGCAGGGGATGAAAAGTCCATTGTGACAATGAGGATCCAAGGAGACCATGGTGACACTGTGGGGCCTCGTGGAACCAAAAAGGCCATTGTGACCCAGCAGGGCCTTGTAGAACGAAGGAGGCCATTGTGACACTGCTGAACCTCACAGAACCAAAGTGACCATGTTATACTGTGGGACCTCATGGAACAAAGGGTCCATGGTGACACTGCAGAACCAAGGAGACTGTTGTTGGCAGGATGAAAGCTCCTGGAACCAGAACTCCATTGTGACACAGCAAGGTCTCATTGAACCAAGGCTCCATTGCAACTCTGTTGGGCCTCATGGAACTACGAGCCATTGAGACACTGTGTGGCCACATGGAGCCAAGGAGCCATTGTGACTGAGGAACCTCATGGAACCAAGAGTCCATTGTTCCACTGTGGGGCCATGTGGAACCAAGGGGGACCACAGTGACATTACAGGGCCTCATGGAACAATGGAGACTGTTCTGACACTTTGGGACCCACTGGAACCAAGGGGCCATTGTAGCATAGCAGGGCCTCATGGAATCAAGGGGGCTGCAGTGAACACTGTGGGTCTGCATGGGATGAAGTGTCCATTCTGACACTGTGGAACCAAGGAGACCATTGTGACACTGTGGGGCATCATGGAACCAAAGGTCCATTGTGACACAGCAGGGCCTCATGAAACCGTGGAAGCCATTTGTACACCTTGAGGCCCTGGGAAACCAAAGGGCCACTGTGGCACTTGAGAGCCCTGGGGAGCCAAGGGGTCCATAGTGACACTGTGGGGCTTAATGGAACCAAGGGACAATTGTGGCCCTGTGTGACACCATTGAACCAAGGGGTCCAGTGAGACATTGCGTGGAATCCTGGAGATCATGATAAAAATTTAAGGCCTTGTTGAACCAAGGGGCTCTGCAGGACCTTGTGGAACCAAGAAGACCATTTTGACACTACAGGGCCTCATTGAACCAAGGGTCCATTGTGACACTGTGGTACCAATGAGACCACTGTGACACTGAAGGCCTCATGGAAGCAAGGGGGGACAATTGTGATGCTACAGGGCCCAATGGAAGCAAGGGGCCAGTGTGACTCAGCTGGGCCTCATGCAGCCAAGGGGCCATTGTGATCCTGAGGAGCCCAATAGGACCAAGGGACCACTGTGACACTGCAGGACTGTCTGGAACCATGAAGATCATTGTGACACTCTGAGGCCCCATGAAACTAAGGGGGCCACTGTGTCATTGTGCAGTTGTGCACTGTTCATTGTGCATTGTTCCATTCCATGGAACCAAGGAAACCATTTTGACACTGCAAGGTCTCGTGGAAGCAAGGGACCATTGTGACACTGTGGGGACCCATGGAAGCTGTTGCAAGAAAGGAGCAGAGTATCAAATGGACACCAATATGATTAGGTTTGATCTCCTCGTTTATTCTTTATTCCCTGTATTTATGTGGTTACAGAGTAAAAGCAGGCACAGCTAAACAATTGTTAGTTGGTTAAAATCTCATGTTCAAGCACTCATTGCTCATTGGTTCATGTGTTTTGGCAGCAAATTCTTCTTTATTCTGTCTTATCATCAACATTTCTGTCTTCAGCATCTATGAGAAGGTACAACAAGTTGTTACATGTCTTCAGCTTCTGAGAGGAAGCATCCGTGAGAAGGACCAATGAGTTATTACATTTGCTGCCTTTTTGATAATTCAAGGCAATGTAGGAACAGCAGAGTACATAGCAGGCACAGTACAAGAACCCCTACTGTTCCCTGATAGCAAGGATTGTTCAAACCTCCTATCAATAGACTGTGACCTTGCTCTTCTAAAAACTCCCCTACAGTGGGGGTTAACCCCAGAGGGCTTGGAAGCTGCCAAGAGTGGCAGACAGACATCACACACATTCCTAGTTTTAGCCGCAAAAAATACGTGCATGTGAGCATTGACACCTATTCAAACGCAGTTTATGCCTCTGCCCATGCAGGAGAAATGGCTGCACATGCCAAGAAACGTCTTGTGCAAGCCTTTTCAGTACTGGGGATCCCTAAGAAAATCAAAACTGAAAAGGGCCCAGTGTACAAAAGCAAGGAATTCCTGCAGTTTGTCCAGCAGTGGGGAATGGAACACATAACAGGCATCCCCCACTCCCCCACAGGCCAAGCTGTGGTCCAGCGTGCCCACCAGACACTCAAAAAGGTCCTGGCTGGGCAAGACAGCTCCACAGCATGGATGTCACCAGCACAAAAACTCTGCAAAGCCATGTTTACCATTAACTTTCTGAATTGTTCATTTGAAAACAGGAGTCCTCCAGTGGTACGTCACTTTAACAGCAGTAATCAGTTTAAGCTGTCACAGCGCCCACCAGTTTTGATCAGGGACCCAGAAACCTGGGAGATCAAAGGTCCCTATGAGCTCGTGGCCTGGGGATGTGGCTGTGTGTGCATATCCATCCCCTGTGGCCCAGGCTGGATACCCCAAAAGTGGGTGAAACCTGGGTTCCCAAAAACCCAGCACCAACAGAAGATGATGAGCAGCAAGCAGCTGTCACTTCAAAAAAAAGACACCACTGGAATGAGAAGACAGAGCCTTCTTAAAAATCGGGTTACTTCTGGCAGATCTCAGATTGTTAATGTGCTTTGTGTTTGTGTTTCCTTTTACAATCCTGTTGTTTTTTGTTGTCTTGTTTTTAATTGTGTTGGCATTTGGAATTCTTCGCTGCCTAGTTTTAAAGGCCCTCAATGGTTTAATCCCCACCACCTCAGAAGTCAGCTGTGCAGAGCTTGCAGGCCAAGAGCAGCCAAAACTGCCTACAAATCAGAAGTGGTGGGCAAAAACTATTCTGCCTCAGCATAGGCCTGAAGTGTGTCTTTCAGTTTTATTGTAACAGAAAAGGGTGAGATGTTGTATTGCACTAAGTAGTTAGTTCACTTTGTTCTATTGCACTGGTTGTTTCTGTTATATGTGTTCACACAAAGCATTTGCTGTACCCTGCCCATGAGCCCCTGCACTGAATCCCCTCTCCCTGACACCACCTATGCCTCACCTCTCTCAGGTCAGTCCCCATCGGCTGGTGGGCCCCCTCCCCTCCCCATCCATGGCAGAGGGCATTAAACTGCCCTCTGGCAGGGAATCACCCTCTGAATTCCTCTCTTAATTCCTCCCTTAACTCCCCCAAGCTGCAAGGAGTAGGTTCTGCATTAAACTGTGGGACTGTGTTCCTGAAGGATTAAGAGCACCTTTTGTCTTTTATCTTCATCCTTGCCTCAGTTTCCCCCCGAGCATACTGCTAGCCAGGGCTGAAGCTCAGGGGAGAGTGGGAACTGTGGCAAAGGAGCACAGAAGGAGCAGCTCAGCAATGCACCCAACCATCACTACCAAAGATTGCCTGCAGTGAGTAAGAAAGATCCATCAGCAGTGACCCTCAGACTTTCCCATCACTCACACCCACACCTCAGCTGGGGGAAGCTGTCACAGCCAAGGACTGCAGAGCCACTCCTGGACACTGGGAATTCCTGCAGGTGCCTCCAGCCACAGGTGAGGCTCCAGCCTCCCTGGGAGAGGGCCCAGCTTTGATAGTGCTGGATAAACAAACTGGTAGCACTTCTAGAGTGGGAACATCTGGATTCATCCTCCTCTTGGGTCCCTCCCAAAGCCTGGCCAGGGCCCAAGGAGGAACCAAAGGGAGGTGACTTTGACCATACAGCCCCAAACAAGGCCAGATGTTGGACTTCATGGCCTTGTCCAGCTTCTAAACACAAAAAAGTCAATCCATTTTTCACTAATGAGTGGATACATCTATCACAGTGCTAATGACCATGCATATTTCATTAATGAGCAGATACAAAGATAACCTTGGGTTGGAAGGTTCACCCAGAGGTCACCTTTGGTTCAGGGCCTGTTGTTCAGGCCTCACTCAGGCCTCTTGGCCAGGCCTGGGATGAGCAGGGACATCTTTCACCAGATCAGGTTGTTCAGAGCCCTGTCCCAGCTGGACTGGAATGTTTCCAGGGATGGGGCATTGACCACCTGCAGCCCCTGACATCCCCCTGGCCATGGAACCTGGCTGCAGAAATGGCTCCTTGGGCTGCTTTCCAAGGAAACTGGAACTGATGGGGGTTGCTGTGGCACCCAAATCCAGCAGTGGGGTCAGGGCAGTGTCCATGGCCACAGCCCCTTGCAATGGCCCAGGGCAGGTTGGGATGATGATCCACCCTCACTGCTGGCCCAGGGCAGGGCTGCAGTGGCCTTGGTGGCACCTTGGGCTGGCACACACCTGAGGAGGGTGTCTGTTTTCAGTGGGGAAACTCAGGAGTTTTACATTGATAAAAAAAATCGGAAGCCCCTGTTTGCCTGAGTGTGGGCAGCTCTCCAAGCAAAGCAGGTCCCAGGTGAGTGAGCACAGACAGGATGGGGTTGGGGAATGTGGAGCAAGGTTGTCCACACTGTGTCAGACCTCAAGGCACAGCTTCTCTGAGCAGGCCAGACCTCTTGAGGAGAGACCCTGGGTCAATATCAATCACAGAATGCTGCAATCACCCTTTGCGTAGTAAGTAAAAGAATAAAACAGATCCTTGAAAATAGGAATACATATTTTTTAGAAGCTCTTTGAAATACTTTTCCATAACTCTAGGAAAAAAGACTTCCTAATGAACTGCAGCAGACCAGAGGGAAATCAAGGCACAGCCATTGTTTGTCAGGACTTGCTTGATCCTAATGAGGTCCATGGTGCATTTGGTGCTGAGCCCTGGAACCTCAGGGCCTGAGAGGAGATTGCACAAACCTTTCCAGGAGTCCAAGTCAGAAGAAAAACCCAAACTGTCTTGAGGCATTCATGGGTTGCACTGTGGTCCATCCCCAACACGGGCTCCTCATGGACTCCTTGGAGGAGAGGATTGGAGGCCAGGATTGCACAGAAACCTCTCAGAGACTCAGTGTGGGCAGGAAATTCCAAAGTACCTTAAAAACTTTGAGTATCTCAAAATATTAATGAGCCCCACTGAGTGTCAGTGCAAAGCTCTTAAGGGACTCATTAAAGCAGATAATTGGAGGCCAACATGGTACAAAAACTTTTCAGAGACTCAGTGCCAAAAACTAGTCCTTTAAGAAACTTTGAGTACCTTAAAGTATTAATGAGGCCCACTGAGTGTTTTTACTGACTGAGAATCCCAAGGGACTTGTTAAAGTAGATAATTGGGGCCAGGATTGCACAATCTTTCTCACAGAGTCAGATTTAAAAGGGAAAAATCAAGTACCTTCAAATAACTGAAGTACCTTGAAGCATTAATGAACCCCACTGAGTGTTGTTACTGACAAAGCCTCTAAAGGGACTAATTACAGCAGATAATTGGAGGCCATGATTGCAGAAACCTCACAGAAACTCCAAGGCAAAAGCCAAACCCAAAGTCCTTTGAAGAACCTGCAGTGCCATGGAGCATTGAAGAGCCCCCAAGGGCTATTCCTGACCAAGGCTCCCCAGGGACTCCTTCCAGCACATCCTTGAGGCCACTGGGCTGTCAGGAGGATGCTGAGGGCAGGACAAGGGGCTGAGAGTGCCCAGCCTTGCTGGGGCTGTGCCAGGAGGCCCCAGGGCCTCAGGACAAGGTGTCTCCTCACAGCCCTTGGTGGCACAGACCCTGCTGTGCCCCAGGGCACCAAGACTTGGCTTCCCTTTGTCCCCTCCTGGCATCACTGCCTGCAGTTCTCTGCTCTGCCTGGGCACCTGGGGACACTTTCTCTGTTGTGTGCCTCAGTGGGACCCATTAAAAGTTCAGGAAACTTTGGAGTTGGATTCTGATTTGGAGTTCTGAAGAGGTTTCATCAACTCTCTGTCAGGGACTGATGTTCAGGGCCTCAGCACAAGCCCCAAGAGGGTCATTAAAGTCCTTGTGCTGTGTCTGTGCTAATGAGCTGGGCTGGGCTCCTGGAACAGAGGCAGCTCCTGGCAACCAAGAAGAGCTTCAAAAGACATTTCTCCTGATGAGCAACTCTTTTCCCAGCCCAGCAGAGCTCACTCAGGGCTCACTAGAGGAGAAATCCTCACAGCATTTAGAACAGTCGCTCTCTGGCTGGGGAAGATAAGCTGCACTTCCTGCAGGGATCTCCTGAAGCTGCCACATCCCACAGCTCTGAGGCCCTTCCAGGAGCACTCTCCGAGCTGCTGCAGGGCAGGGATGTGGCCCTGGGGCAGGGCTGGGTTTCCCTGCTGCAGCAGCCCAGGCACAGCACAGGGCAGCTCCCTGTGCCAGGCTCTGCTGCAGGGCTGAGCAGCCGGGGCTGCAGCCAGGGCTGCCCAGGGCTGTCCTGCAGAGCAGGCTCCTGCAGCCCAGGGCTCTGTGCTGGCCCAGGGACTCTGCTGCCTGCCAGGGACAGCTCTCAGCCGGCCCGGGGAGCTGCTCCCAGTGCTGGGGAGAAGCTGTGGGGGGAAGGAGCCACCCTGAGCAGGGCAGGTGCTGCTGCTGAGAGGTGCTGTGTGGGGCAGGGCTGCTCCCAGCTCCACACTAGCCTGGGCACAGCTCCAGAGGACACTTCCCAAAAGAAGGTGAGCCTGGGATTGCTGTACAGATCAGGAGCGTTCCTGAGAGTGTTTTCAATTTCCTGCTTGTAGAAGGTTGGGAGAGTTGCGGTGATGACAAATAGATTTTTGGCTTTTTATACATTTTTCATATATTCATAGCTCTGTTAACTACTAATATGTAGTTATAGAACTATAATTTTTAATTTACTCCATTCAGCTACTACTGCATATACTTATAATAGTATACATATACTTTTATATTCTTGTATATATACATATATGTACATATACTTATAGTAAATACATGTATATATACTATAGTATATATTGTATAGTATTGTATAGTATACATATATATACTTATATACTTAGAGTATATATATACTTATTTAAGTAAAATTCTTAATTAATTATAGCATGTTTCCTACCATTTCTTTTAAGTTTTAGAACAATAAGCTGACCTTCTAATTACATTCCTGAACTACTGTGTACTCTGATTATCAGGAAGAGGACCTACAAGAAGAACATTTTGGTTTTGACCCAGAGTGTTAGCAGTCATAAAAAAAAGTGGGGCAAAGAAACCCTTGGAGCAATGGATTGACCCAGGGGTGTGTAACTGGAGCAACTGAATCTCCTATTGGATGTTCCTGCCAAATATCCTAATTAATCAACCTCAATAAATTGTTGAAATCAGGGGCTGGGTGGGCCCATCCGCACTGGGACACCTGGAAGCTTCCAATAAAGGTCTGGTTTTTACTTTACTTTTCTAACACTGTTACAAGGGGTTTTTTTCTCTTTTGATTGCAGGCAACAGGAGGATGAGAGCAGCAGAACAGGAATTTCAACTCAGAATCACAGAACATTCTGAGTTGAAAGGAACACTCAGGATCATCAAAGGAATGTTTGAACATTTACAGAGACTCCAGCACTGTAACTTTGGGTGGTCAGTCTCTCTGCTGGGAGGCTCCT
Organism: Phylloscopus trochilus trochilus; assembly: GCA_016584745.2. NCBI lineage: Eukaryota > Metazoa > Chordata > Aves > Passeriformes > Phylloscopidae > Phylloscopus > Phylloscopus trochilus. Next base: position 5,146,894 of record WQNJ02000048.1, on the reverse strand, counting down.
CAAGGGCCTTCAGCCCCTCCTCAGCCCTGGACAGCAGCAGCAGCAGCAGCAGCATCACCTTTGCAGGGCCCAGCAAGGCTCTCCTGAGCTGCCCTTGCCCAGCTGCAGACAGAGCCTGCCCCAGCCAGGGCCCTGCAGACAGGCAGGTTTCTGTAGGGCCGGGCCCAGGGCACGGAGGCTGGGATGGGCTCTGTCAGCGCTGGCAGGGACAAGGCTCCTCTCAGCAGGGAAATGTCCAGGCCCAGGGAGATGCTGAGGGAAGGAGAGGGGGCTGCAGAGAGCAGTTCTGGGGGCAGGAGGGCACTGTGGATGTGTGGGAGGTGCCGTGCACAGCTGGGCACGGGAACACTGTCCTGAGTGCCCGGCTGTCTCTGCCCTGCCCTCCCAGGCACAGCCCCACCACATCTTCTCTGGCTTCTGCACTGCCCTGAGATTGTCCCTGTCATCTGGTGCTCTCAGGGAGGCTCTGGCATTTGCAGCAGCTGAGTCAGGCACTGCCCTTGGCATTGCTGCCAGGCAGCTGTGGCCATGGCCATGGGGTGTCCAAGCTTCCCTGGGACCTGTGGGGCTGTGGGCAGAGCAGTCCATGGCAAAGGGGAATGGGCTGAGCCCCCTCCCTGAGATCCCATCATGGGCACACCCAGGGATCTCCTTGCTGTGTCCTTGCAAGCTCTGAGCTGCCCTCCTGGCTGCAAATCTGTGCCAGAGCCCCTTGGAGTTCCCTGAATGTGCTCTGGGGAAGTGCAGAGATGCCAGAGCTGAGGAAATGCTGCTGGGTTTGCCAAGGGAGCCGTGAGTGTCCTTGGCAGAAGGGGGTGCTGAGACCTTGCCCAGAGCCCTTTGGAGAGGGGAAGACATTCAGGGATCCCTCTGCTCTGGGCAGGGTCTGGTTTATCCCAGGGTGACCCAGGAGTGTGACTGTGCTATGATTGCAGCCAAAGCTGCAAACCCAGGGCAGCTGGGAACAAGCCCATCCAGCCCCTCACCTTGCCCAAGGCCCTGGGAATCCCTTGCCTCTCACATTTTTTAGTGGCAAACTTGAGTGCAGAAATGCTGGGGATGCTCTGACCTCAGAGAACCAGCAATGATGTGTGGGCAGGAAAATAATGGCTAAAATCCTTCTGTCCATGTCCTTTAGAAGTAGGAGTGCAGAAAGAAGCAATCCTGTCTGCATTAGGAGTGATTCCCCTGACAAATCCTGAATATCCAGCCTTGTCCCTCTGCCACATGGCCACAATCCCAGGGCAGCAGGGCAGGGATGGCTCCTGGAGAGCCCCCACACACAGACCTGGCTGCTCCTGGCACACTCAGACAGCACAACTGGAGCTCAAGCAGGGACCTGGGTGAAGGTTTTCCCAGAACAGGAACAAGGGTGGGTGAGGCACAGCGAGACAGTCTACAGGGAATGGCCCCGGTTTTGCTCAAAGCAGCCTCTGCTGACTTGTCCCTGTCCTTTCTCCATGAACAGGTCCCCATGTGCAGCCAGAGCAAATGTCCAACAGCAGCTCCATCAGCCACTTCCTCCTGCTGGCATTGGCAGACAGGCGGCAGCTGCAGCTCCTGCACTTCTGCCTCTTCCTGGGCATCTCCCTGGCTGCCCTCCTGGGCAACGGCCTCATCATCAGCGCCGTAGCCTGCGGCCACCACCTGCACAGCCCCATGTTCTTCTTCCTGCTCAACCTGGCCCTCACTGACCTGGGCTGCATCTGCACCACTGTCCCCAAAGCCATGCACAATTCCCTCTGGGACACCAGGAACATCTCCTACACAGGATGTGCTGCACAGCTTTTCTTCTTTATTTTCTTTATGTCAGCAGAGGTTTCCCTCCTGACCGTCATGTGCTACGACCGCTACGTGTCCATCTGCAAACCCCTGCACTACGGGACCCTCCTGGGCAGCAGAGCTTGTGCCCACATGGCAGCAGCTGCCTGGGCCAGTGCCTTTCTCTATGCACTCATGCACACAGCCAATACATTTTCCCTGCCCCTGTGCCATGGCAATGCCCTGGGCCAGTTCTTTTGTGAAATCCCACACATCCTCAAGCTCTCCTGCTCACACTCCAAACTTAGGGAGCTTGGGCTCATTGTGCTAAGTGCTTTTCTATATTTCGGCTGTTTTGTGTTCATTGTTTTCTCATATGTGCAGATCTTCAGGGCTGTGCTGAGGATCCCCTCGGAGCAGGGACGGCACAAAGCCTTTTCCACCTGCCTCCCTCACCTGGTTGTGCTCTCCCTGTTCCTCAGCACTGGAACATGTGCCTACCTTAAGCCCCCCTCCATCTCCTCCCCATCCCTGGATCTGTCCCTGTCAGTTCTGTACTCGGTGGTGCCTCCAGCCCTGAACCCCTTCATCTACAGCCTGAGGAACCAGGAGCTCAAGGCTGCAGTGTGGACACTGATGACTGGAAGATTTCAGAAACATTAAATCGGTTGCCAATTTCTGCAAATCACTTGTAATAAAGGTCATCTTTGATAGCACTTGCTGGTTTACTTTTCGGGGTTTTTTCTTTGTTTTAGTTTTGAATGATGTTCACAAAGCAAGGCCATTGCTTGTGCCCTTTCTTGTTTGGCTTCTCTCTATTCTTTCGGTGGCCCTAGACTGTTAATGAGGAGCTGTGCTCTCAGTAGCATTAAATGAACTAAAGGATTTCCCAGCCAAATTTTCTGCAGAGATGCTCCTTTGGTTCCCTTCTCTTAAGCTGCAGCAGCAATGTATGTGTGCAGAGCTGGGGGCAGATCAGTGCTGGCACAGCAGCTGTGCCCAGCAGCACTTGGTGCTGCCAGTGATGCTGCCGTGGCCCTGCGCCAAATATCTTCTTATTATCCACCCCTGTTCCCTCACCTGCAAACAGCCCAACCCTAGTTGCCCTTTCCTCTCTGACCCCACTCCCCATTTCAGTTCCTGAGTTGGCACCATGGGAAGGTCCCTTGGGGAGCAGGATCATCCTCCAAGTGCTTCAGGAATTTTCTGCAGGCACCTGCATCTCCCTCAGCCACTCCTCACAGGACTTGTGTTCCAGACCCCTCACCAGCCTTGTTCCCCTTCCCTGGACACGCTCCAGCGCCTCCATGTCCTTCCTAAATTTGGGGCCCAGAACTGGACACAGCACTCCAGGTGCTGCCCAAGCAATGCTGAGCACAGGGGAAGAATCCCTGCCCTGCTCCTGCTGGCCACACCATTCCTGATCCAGGCCAGGAGCCATTGGCCTTCTTGGCCCCCTGGGCACACTGCTGCCTCATGTCCAGCCTGCTGTCCAGCACTGCCCCAGGTCCCTTTCTGCCTGGCCACTGTCCAGCCACTCTGTCCCCAGCCTGTGGCACTGCAGGGCTTGTTGTGGCCAAAGTGCAGGAGCCGGCCCTTGGTCTTGTTCAAGCTGCCATGGTTGGATTTGGGCCCTGGATGCAGCCTGTCCAGGGCCCTGTGCAGAGCCCTCCTGCCCTCCAGCAGATCCACACTCCCAGCTGCAGGAGAGATGGCCAAGGGCTGGGCAGGGCTGGCAGGGCCACAGGCACCCAGGCCTTTGTCCCCTGGGCTCTGCCAGCGCCTCTGCAGGCCCCACAGAAGGAACTTTCCTTGCAGGAAAGCCTGCACTTGGCTTCTGCCTGGCCCCTCCCTCAGCAGGCTGGCAGGCCTTGCAGCTTTAGGACATTTGTCCTTGCTGCCCCTGCCATCCCCCTGCCCCACCAACAGCCCCCAGCCAGCCGCGAGGGACAGGCCCTGCTGTGCCAGGCCTGGGCTCAGGCCTTGGCCTTTCTGCTCCCTCCAGCCTTGCTCAGCATTGCAGTCCCTGCTCACAGCCTTGGGCTCCCTGCAATCCTGGCCTCAAGGAGCTGCTCTCCCCAGTGCCTGGGCAGCCTTTGGCACTCCCTGCCCTCCCTGGGACCCAGGGATGCTCCAAGGGACTTGGGGTTTTGCTTCTGACTCCTTCAGCAGCTTCTTCCACCTTCTCTCAGTGCCTGGGGGTCCTGGACTCAGCCCCAAATTCAGCGTGGGGCTGATGAAAACACAGAAAGACTTCAGAAGCTCTTTGCCTTCCTTCAAAAGTCTTGAATTCTCCAGGGCTTTTGCAGCTGACTGGAGTCATTTTGGAGTCCTGTTCAGGAGGAAGATTTGAAAGTACACCTCGTGACTTTTCCTTTTTTTAATCAAGCATTTTTTATTTTCCAGATAAGTAAAGAGTGGATAGAAACATTCCCCAAGTGATCTCAATGCTGAATGTCTCCTTGGGTCTGGGCACGAAGAAGAATGAGCCCCCTGCAGGCTGACCCTGTTTGGACAAGCTGCTCCTCACCCCAATCTCACCATGTCTGACATTGCCCACCTGGGACTGACATCCCTGTGCCCTGCAGCACAACCTTGTCCCCTGAGCTCTGCAGCTGCCTGTCCCAGCCCATTGCACCATGTCCCACCTGCTCTCCTCAGGCCTCTGCCTGCACACAGGCCCAGGAGAAGTTTTCCTGTTGCTGAGGAAAAAATGGAAAAGCCTGAGAAGGCTTCCTAAACAACAAAGCCCTCTCAGGATACACATGCTCAGGACAGGCTGCCTGGAATGATGTCACCTTTCTACAAGGGACAGTGTCATTAGAAATTAGTTCTGGAAGCAGAATTCTGTGAGTCTCTCAGCTGAATTCTCTGTCCCTGTCCTGGGTCTCTGTTGCAGATGGAAGCTGCTGGTGCCATCCTCAGCTTGAACCCTTCTTTGGAATGCAGACCGAGGTTCCCAGGTGTGTAAAGTAAGCGTTGCTCAATGTTGGTGCAAAGCTTTTGTGTTCCTCCTGGAACCAAGGAGACTCTTGAGACACTGAAAGGCCTTGTTTCACCAAGGGTCCATTGTGACACAGCGGGGGCTCATGGAATCAAGGAGACAATTGTGACAGTACAGACCCTCCTAGAAACAAGTCTCTGTTGTGGCAGTCATGGAATCAAAGCGACATTGGTGACACAGCCAGGCCGTGTGGAACCAATGGTCCATTGTTACCCTGCAGAGTCAAGAAGAACATGGTGACACCACAGAACCTGATGGAACCAAGGGTCCTTTGTGGCACAACAGGGCCTCCTTGGAACCCAGGGGACCATTGTGACAAGGCAGGGCCTAATGGAACCATGGAGACCATTGTGACACAAAGGAAACTCATGGAACCATGGTGACCACTGGTATGCTGTGGAACCTCACAGAACCAAGGGTCCATTGTGACATTGTGGTGACTCCTGAAATCAAACATTGTGAAACTTGGAGGCCTAATGGAACAAGGGTTTCTATTGTGACACTGCAGAACCTCATGGAATCAAGGTGACCATGTTACACTGTAGAAGCCCATGGAACCAAGGGGCCATTGTGACACTGTGGAACCAAGGAAACTGTTGTTGACAGTACAAAAACTCATGGAATGAAAAGTCCAGTGTGACATGACAGAACCTCATGGTCCCAAGGGTCCATTGTGGGGACTCTTTAAGGCCGCATGGAATAGAGAGTCCATTATGACACAGCAGGGCCTCCTGGAACCAAGGGTGCATTGAGGCACAGCCAGGCCTTGCTGGAACCAAAGGAACCCCTGCTCAAAGCAGGGTAACTCCTAGAACCAAGGAGTCCATTGCTACAGCATCAAACCGATGGAACCAAGGGTCATTGGGACAAAGCAGGGCCTCATGGAACTAAGGGGACATTCTGACCCATTGGGACTGCAGGGAAGGAATTGTCCATGATGACAATGCGGATCCAAGGAGACCATGGAGACACTATGGAACCTCATGGATCCAAGGGGCCATTGTGACACCAAAGAACTTCATGGAACCCAGGGTCCATTGAGACAGAGCAAGGCCTCATTGGAACAAAGGAACCACTGTTGACAGTACAGAACCTCACAGAACCAAGGGGCTGTGGTGACAGAGCAGGGACACATGGAAGCAAGGAGACCAGTGACAAATTCCAAATGGCATTTTTGAGCCATCCTGGAACGAGGGGTGGAGCTTCCTTTGCTGCTGGGTGGCTGATTATAAGAGGTCTCTGGGGAGCGCGGCGAACAGGAGCAGGCAAACAGGGGCCTGGACTTAGGGAAGAAGTGGAAAGATGAAGGAGGATCAGGGAAAGTGAAAGGGAAGTAGACTGCTCGAGCTCAACCCTTCCATTTTTAAGGGAGTTCTCTGACCGAGAGTCTGAGGACTCCTGTGCCTCCCACTCTCAGGTGATAGAAGGGCACCTGGTAGATGAAGAGGAGTGGAAATGGGTCCCCAAATAAAAAAACCTATTAAATAAAAAAAAAATTAAAACCAAAACCTTAAAACCTTTTCCTTAAAAACAAAACCAATCATTCTGAACTTGTTAAGTAAAAATAATAAAAAAAATATGTCTAAAATATAAAAAATTCCTGTTTTTCTAAAAATAAAAAAAAAATATTGTCTTGGTTTGGAAAGACAGATATCTGACAGGGAAAGCTGGAGTTTCCCTTAGAACAGGGAATGTAAACCTCTCCCCCGCCAAATTATAATTTTGCAATCAAGGGCTTTCAGGCAAAGATTTGAGAATAGGAATAACAGTTCTTTACTAGGACTACTAACAATACAAATGTAGTAGAATAAACAAAACCACCCAACCAAACCAGCGAACAAACAACAATTTTGGAAAACCCTGTCAGACTCAAAGCTACAACCTGACGCCCTGTTTGTCAGGTTGTTGGAAGCACTCCAAAGGTGAGTCCTCCTGGAGTGGCAGATGTGGTTCTAGTGGAGTAGAGATGATCCTGAAGAACAAGGGTCCAGTGGTGGTGAGAAGGGGTCCAGTCTTCCTCCAGGAGCTGGGTGAAGCTGGATACCTGGTGTTCCTGTGTCTCAGTTTTATCCAGGTAGGAATGGTTGGCTCCCCACACTGGGTGGAGCATCTCACAATAGAATGATGTCATGTGGATAGTCTATTTTGGGATGTTTGCTTTTAGGGGTGTCTTAATGGTCCATTAGTAGAAAATATTCCCGTGGAGGGAGGACAGGAGCTGAAAGAGATAAGAAACAATGCCCCACCTGGCTGGAACAGTTGGCCCATTATCAAAAGGCACCTGCCCCCCCCTCCTCCTAGAGTTACAAGAGATAAAGAAAAAACATCTCCCCAACTGCTTTTAACAAATGAAATAGAATACACACCCCTGGCTCCACAACCCAAGACACAGTGGAATTGAGTGGTTTTGAGGTGACAGATCAAACCCTCTCTTCTCTTTGAGTGCCAAGAAATGGAGACAACTACACCAAATAACCCCAAAACCTCCAAATCCTCCCTGAATCCCAGATTCCCTGTAAACACTAGTAAAAAGTGAGGCTTTAGATGCCTTTGATGAATTTGTTGATTTTTTACCCCAATTTTCTCTGTTTTAAAGGCATGAAGATGAATCAAAAGAATATTAGGGACTCCCAGACCAAAAGACCACCAGGCCACTCCCTTCCCAACACAGATCACTGGGAATGTGGGTCACCAGGGCTCTGCCCAGTGTGGGTCCTCTGAAGTGGGATGATGTTGGAGCAGTGAAGGGAGCCCTTCCCACAGTTGGGGCACTCACAGGGCTTCCCTTACCGGTGCCTCTGTTGGTGTCTGTTAAAGTGAGAGCTCCTGGACAAGCTCTTCCCACAAGCAGGATACTCGTAGGGCCATTGCCTGGTTTGGATCCTCTGGTGGCAGATCAGATGGGAGCTTCTGCTGAAGATCATCCCTCATTCCCCACACTGGTAGAGCCTCTCCCTGGTGTGGATCCTCTGGTGGCAGATCAGGCTGGGGCTCCAGCTGAAGCTCATCCCTCATTCCCCACACTGGTAGAGCCTCTCCCTGGTCTGGATCCTCTGGTGGCAGATCAGGCTGGGGCTCCAGCTGAAGCTCATCCATCATTCCCCACACTGGTAGAGCCTCTCCCTGGTGTGGATCTTCTGGTGGCAGATTAGGCTGGGGCTCCAGCTGAAGCTCATCCCTCATTCCCCACACTGGCAGGGCCTCTCCCTGGTGTGGATGTGCCAGTGGCTGATGAGGTGGGAGTTGTGCTTGAAGTCCTTCCTGGAGCTGGGGCAGTGGGAAGGGCCTCTCCTCTGTGTGAATCTGCTGGTGCTCAAGGACATCTGAGTTGGTCTGAAACTTCTTCCCACACTTGGGATACTCACAGGCCCTCTCCCTGATGTGGATCTTTTGGTGGATGATCATTTGGGTCCTCTGGATGAAGCACTTCCCACATTCCCCACACTTGTATTGCCTTTTCTCAGCGTGGATCTTCTGGTGGCGGATCAAGTGGGCGCTCTCGATGAAGCTGTTCCCACATTGCTCACACTTGTAGGGCCGTTCCTTGGTGTGGATGCGCTGGTGACGGATCAAGTGGAAGCGCCGGCTGAAGCTGTTCCCACATTGCTCACACTTGTAGGGTCGTTCCCTGGTGTGGATGCGCTGGTGATGGATCAGGTTGGAGCTCTGGCTGAAGCTCTTCCCACATTCCCCACACTCGTAGGACCTCTCCCCTGTGTGGATGCGTTGGTGGGTGATGAAGCTTTGTCTCTGGCTGAAGCGCTTCCCACACTCCAAGCACTCGTAGGGCCTCTCCCCTGTGTGGATGTGTTGGTGGGTGATGAGGCTGTGTTTCTGGCTGTAGCTCTTCCCACACTCCAAGCACTTGTGGCGCTTCCCCGTATCGTGAAGCTGCTCATGGACCACCAGCTCAGAGCTCCGGCTGAAGCTCTGTTCCCCTTCCTGGCCCTGGCTCGTTCTTTCCTCCTCTGAGCACCCTGGGCTGGGTTTGGAGCCCCTCCTCCTGTGGGATCTCCAGGGTTTTCCTTTCCCATTGGATTCCTGTGCCGTGGAGCTGCTCAAAACGGCCTCTTCCACAAAGTTCTGCCATGGGGATTTGTCCTTCCTGGTCCCCATCCTCAGCTCATTGTCTGGAGGAGGAAAGACAAGGAGAGGATGGGATTTGTCTCTGTGGCACAGGGAAGGGGAAGGAGATCCCCCCAGTTCATCCCCAGCAGGAGGGCGTTGGCAGCAGGGTTGTCCTGCAGCCGGGGGCCAGGCTGGGCTGGGAGATGGAGCAGGAGAGAGGGGGAAAGGGGCAGGGACTTCCTGCTCACCTTGTCTGGCTGTCCTGGGGCATCTTCCTCTTCCTTGCAGCATCCTCCTTCATCTGGCCAAGGTTTGGGAATGGGAAAACCTAGTTTGAGGGAAAAATAAAGGATGAGCATGTTGAGTTTGAAGGTTCCTCTGCCCAAGCCCATCTCTAGAAGTCACTGGCCACCTGGGGTCCATAAAAACCACCCAAAAAACCAAGATCCAGCCCTGAAAATGCCTCCCAGGAGTTTGCTATCTCTGGTGTCTCCCCTTTGATGTTTGAGGCTATCCCATCTGTCCCAGATGCTGGGGGTCACACTTGTACTGTGGGTTCCTTGTGTACTTGGTCCCTGCCCTCCCCAGGCTGCTGAGAGTCCCAGCAACACAAAAAGCTCCCCCCTTTTCCCACCTCCCCTCTTAAGTATGCTGGTGGTTTTGGGGTCCCCGGGTCCCTTCTCCCCTTTCTCTTTGCTTCAGGGTGCAGGGGGTCCAAGGAGTCCCCTCTACACCTCTCCAGGCTGTTGAGAGTCCCACCAATCACGTCACTCCCCCCTCGCTGGGAGCCCCACTTTGGGGTCTTGGGGGACACAGGGATTCTGCTCCTCAAGGCTGCCTCTGCCAGCAGCTGCCACTTGGACCCCCCAATGTCCTCCCAAAGGGCATTTTTTGCTCATCTTTGGAGCTCTTAATTTTCCAAGCATCACCCCCCCCCCCCTAAAAACCCAACTCAGGGACCCCCCTGGATATCTCAGCCAAGCTCCCCATCTTGGTTTGGAAAGACAGGTGTCTGCTAAGGAAGGCAGGAGCCTTGCCTGAAATGGAAAATATAAACTCCCTCCCTCTGAATTATAATTTTGAAATTACTGGGCTCTCAGGCAAAGATATGGGAATAGAAATAACAATTCCTATTAGGAGGAAAATTAAACTAAAAATGCAGTAGTAAAAAAAAAACCCAAACCACTAACAGAGTCAGAATACAACCTGACACCCAATTAGTCAGGGTGTTGGTAGCAGTCCAATCCAGTTGTGGCTGCAGCCCTCCTGGAGTGACAGATGTGGTTCTGTTGAAGCAATGATCTTGTAGAAGGGTGTAGTTTTCCTCTGAAGGTCCAGTGGTGGTGAGATGAGTCTGGTCTTCGTCTGGAAATCCAGTGGAAACAGGCTGCTTCTGGTGTGTTCAATCTCAGATTATATCCAGGTAGGAATGCTTGGCTCCTCCCTGTGGGTGGAGCATCTGACAATGGGATGATGCAATTTTATCAGTCCTGCAGTGAGACACAATGGCCCATTAACAGAAGATATCTCCCTGGAGGGAGGATGTGTTGTGGAAGAGATAAAGAACATTGCCCCACTTGGTTTTATCAACTGGCCCATTAACAGAAGATATCCCCCCAGAGATATGAGGGATGGGTCATGTAAGAGATAAAGAACACTGCCCCACCTGGTTTTAACAGATGGCAATGGAATACACACATTTTGTTACATCTTGCATTACAACCTAGAGAAAGCACTCCAGGCTCCTTGCCCAGGCTCTCTCCAGAACACGCCCAGTCTGATTGATTGTCAGCCATGAAGAGTCTTGACTTTCATATCTATTCAGACTGAATTAGAAGGTGCCTGGAGTCAATAGTAATTGGTCATTTCTGATAACAATCTATAAACAGGAAAAGAAAACTTCACAGGATAAACAATTCTCTCTTCACTGTTTTCTAATATAGTATATTCACATTGTGTACACCTCTGAAATCGGTCTAATTGACCAGAGAAGAATTGAAAACTTAAATTATTCCTGCTGTCTTTTTTTATTCGGGTGTTTTGAACAAACATTTAGGAGCTTTTCTCAATGAATTCCTGAACAGAAGAGCTCAAGAAAGAAGAGGCCTAGGGAGTAGAAAAATTAATCAGCAACCTCCAAGGGGCTGAGGATCCATCCTCATCAGAGCAGCAATGAACAGCAATGGGCACAGCTTTCTGTCTGCCCCAGCTTTGGGATGGGCCCTGGGCCTGCAGCAGGAGCAGCTCCTGAGGGCCCCAAGGCCGGGGCTGTTGTGCTGGCCTGGGCAGATGGGATGGCAGCAGGGGCTGCAGAGCTCTCAGGAGCTGAGGGAGAGGGGAGCAGGGCACCCAGGGAGCCTCCTTTTGCCTTGGTCCAGCACCTTGCTCATGGCTGGGGCTGAGCCCTCTGTGGTGGATGATAATTCATGTTTTCATAATGTGTTGTTATAAGCAGAAAATAAAAGATGTATTTTTCTGAGAAAGCCCAAAAGCCCCCCTGTTATAAATGAATATAGCCAGTTATAATAAAATAGAATTTATTGCCAGATTGCCAGTGAAAAAGCCACAAGAGCAAAAATTGACACAGCCAATACCCAAACTGACCTGAGTCAGTGGAGCGAGGAAATTGGCAGTGCCAGCACTGGGTGAGACCTCTGTGAAGTGTCCCACAACACCTCACCCCCAGGTCTCACAGGGCTCTGCACCCCTGTCTGCCAGTCTTATACTCTTTGCTCACTGAACAAGTTTAAACATGTTGGAAAGTCCAGGTACAAGCTTGAACATGTTACAAAGTCCAGCTATCGAGGGAAGCAAAGAATCTCTAAAGGTTGGTGCTACAGTTTCGTTCTGAATTTCTATAGCTTCTTTGTCCCTGGATGGTTTTTGCTGATAGAATCTCAGCAGTGCTCAGCCAGCAGGGATGGGTTTAGGTGCTTCCCAGAATCTCTTGATGACTTGGCCGGATCCATTCTCTAGGGCTATCAGTCTTTATCAGATCTCAGCTGCACCTGTTTTCAGCGTTCTGCTGTCTGTATTGCTATGTTAATTCCTTTGTCTCTTTCTTGGCTCCGGGTAGCTTTCTGTGCTGCAAAGGATTTTTCCTAACTCTCTTAAAAATTGTCTAATTTACCATCATCCGTAACCGTGAATACTACATGTATAAAATATAATTTGTGAACATGAACCAACATACACAAGGAATATATAAAAGAGTTTCTTGTGAAGTTACTATTCAGTTCCTGCTTGAGCTGACAGCCTCCGAGACATCTACTATAGGGAATGCACCTTCCCCCCACCTCTACTAATATCACCTAAATTAATCTATTATTATATTCCAGGAATATGAATTAATATATACTACACCCTCCAAGCAGGGTACAGGGCTTGGAAATTTCGCAAGGGGCTCTTCCTGTCTCCAGAGAAGGAAACAAAGGAATTACAATACCAATAGAAGGTGGAGGACAACAGGGACAAGGACGCTCAGCACCCCATAAAGGACTAATGGCCCTGAGATGATCTCTTATCTGGGCCATTAGGAACATTCAGGAGCCCTCCCCACCCAGGAAATCTTTTCAGAAAACTGGACCCTGCTTTCCAAATTTCATCAAGGAATGCACCGAGGGACAAAAGAACTTAGAGAATCTTGGACTCAGGGAAGTTCAGCCAGCAAAGGTATAAAACCGGCTGGCATGAGCCCTGTCCTTGGTGAAACCAGGGGCAGTGTAACGTGGCAGAGGCTGCACTCGTGGTTTCACCCAGTGCTGGCACTGTTTCCTTGGTCGTTGGCTTTGTCAGTTCCTCTGTCCAAAATTTTCGCTGGCAAATAAATTGCTTTCTATGAAATTGGCTCTCTAAATTCATAACACCTCTCTGAGCTGCAGCTGCTGCTGTGCCCTGCAGAGGGGCTGAGGCCGTGGGGCCCCTGCCCAGAGCAGCCTGCCCTGAGCAGGTTTAGAGCCCCCGAGGACTTGGAGGCCTTAGGGTTGGGGTTAGAGGCACCAGGGTTGGGGTTGAACCCCCAGGTGTTGCGATGCAAATCCCTCTGGGCCCCATTCACACAGGCTCAGAAGTACTCAGAAATGTGAGCGCTGAATTCAAACCTTCAGAGAGACTAAAATACATAAATCCTCCCAGACATGAGGTAAAAATGTAAGTTTAGTTTTAAATAAGTAGAGAATATTTTAAGTGCCTTAAGCAAAGAACACACTGTATTAATAAGAGAAGCCCTAAAGTCTAGCTGAAAGTTCAGCAGCCTTACCTTCTACAAAGTTAACTGAGTTCTAGACATAATGAAAACCTAGTGTAGCATTGCTAGCATTCCTAGATAGAACAGATAGAACTCTGTAGGTGGAATTTGTGTAAGAAATTACAGCCACTTTCACACATCAATGTTAGGCCTGGATAGGCCTGGGAAGACAGCAATAGAATTGTGTTTGTAGCTGATTTGGTAAAAATAGAATAAAAACATACTGCTTAGAGAATGCAAAGACTCACAGATAGATCATGGAGGGATGCTGCTGCTGCTGCTGCTTCTGCTTGGGACATGGAGACTCTACGCTGCTTTGCCTCTACTTGGGACATCAGGACTTTATGCCCAACAGCTTTGTATAATAGCACAGGCTGTTATCCTTTGAACTCTTCATCTTCAAGACTGATTTAGTCGTGCAATCAATGACTTTTACAACTGCTCAGCTTTTCCAGTATTCTATGAAGACCCCCTAAACTCAACACCCATGGGTGGGATTAGAATCCCCCAGGGTTGGAGTCCCCAGGATTGAGCTCCCAGGGTTGGGTTTAGAATCCCCCAGGGCTGGGGGTGGTGTTAGACTGAAAAGAACAGGGATAAATAACTTGAGAGATGATGAAGGAGCAGACAAAGTAAGAGGAGAGTGCCTGAGGACGAGAAGAGAATTACGAGGGGCATCTCTTGTGCTGAAGAAGGGAGCCAGTTCCCCAGAGTTGGGAAATTCAGGAAGAAAACTGTGAGGAAAGGTGTAAAGTTAGGTGTTGGGGGTTAGATTTGTTTCTTTTTTAGTTACAGATTTTTTTCCCATAAATTGCTAGGAAACTAACTACTGGGTACTTACAGGTACTTAAGCAGAACAAAGGGGCCAAAGAAAAGGAGTTGTAGCACCTGGCTATACTTCTTTTGTTTCTGCGAGTTTCTCTTGGAGGGGGAAGATACAGGAAGTTTTGGGGGGCAGAAGAAGGATGGGGCTGGGGGCAGCTTCTCTCTCTTGCTCTCAGCATCCAAGGGAGGATGGCCAGGCTGTTGCTTGCTGTGGGAGGAGATCACTGTCACCACCCAAGTCCAGTCCTAGGGATCTACCACCATCTCCTTGTGTGTTCAGGAATTCTGAGCTCTCCTTCTCCTGCCCTGCTGGAGCTGGGCTGGCCCTGTCCTGCCACTGCCATTCTTCAGCAGTGCTCTGGGTCCTTTTGCTACGCTGTAGCCTCACACCCTCTGCCCTCTGGGATGTCCTGCACTTCCAGCTACCACTGAGGAGCTTCTGATACATCTCATCCACCAGCCTGGGATTTCTGCTCATTCCTGCCATTCCAGCTTGGTGCTCCTCTGAGTCCTGCAGGGGCACTGAGATCAGACTGCCCCAGGCTTTGTGAAGCAAAGCCTCTCAAGGTTCCTGGTTCTGTTTTTGTTGTAAATGCTGCAGTTGTTGCTCTGTTTGCCTTGTTATACACACTAGTAAAGAACTGCTATTCCTACCCCCACATCTTTGCCCGAGAGCCTGTGGTAGTTTGGCCAGGAAGTGATTGTTCAGGAAGTTATAACTTGACAAACCAATTAGAAAGAGGTATGTCTATGTGAACATTGGAGAGTTGAATACCAGAGGTTCCCAGGAACTGCCCTTTCTCTTTCCTTTGGGGCAGCTGAACAGGTAACATCGGCTCTGGTCATTCTGTCAGAACGGCCTGAGCTGGCCAGGGCCGGCCATTCCCACCCCGGCCCCCTGCCCTCTCCTGCTGGGACGGGGAGGGGGGAAGCCGGCCCCAGGCCTGGCCAGGCTCCACGGCTCCTGGTGGGAAAAAAGAGGGAGGCTGCAGCTCGGGTCCCCACGGCAGCCGGGCCTGGCCGGGCCGTGCCCCAGGCCCTGGTTGCTGGTGCCGATGATGGCCGGGGGAGGATGGGATTGGGATTCCTCCTCCCTCTCCCTCCCCCCAGGCCTCAGGAAGCAACCTTGAGTTTGGGTCCAGGGATGAGAGCAGGGGGTGGGAAAAAGACAATTCATCAGCATTCCTGAGCATGTTTCTCCTCCTCCCCCAACATCATCATTGGCCTTGAAACTTGACACCCTTTTGAGTCAGGAGCTGAGGGAGAAATGACCTGGGCCAGATTTAACTCTTTCTTAACACAAGATGAAGCTTTCAGAACTCCAGTCCTTTCCCTGAGTGAGAGAGGAAGGACAGAGTGATTTAAGACATAAAGAGACAGCATGGTACAGAGTCAGTGAAAGAACTGATAAAGATTATCGGAAGAAGGGATTGAGGAAGTGGACGTTTTTGACTGGACTTCTCTGGATGTAAACCATGGAGACTGAACTAAATTATTCATTTAAACCGTGGAAAGATATCCATTTGGATAGGTGATTGTTTAAATTTATGTGTGGTTTTTTGAGCAAAGTTGTTTGTGATGGACTAAGGGAAATTGATTTGATGAGATGCTTGAACAGAGAGAGAGATGAGAAGCCGCCTGTGTGCAGCAAAGAAGTGAGAAGATATCTCTGTTCCCTGAAATAAAGAATCCTTTGCCTTTGAAGTGGTTCAGCTTTATAAAGTGACACCCCAGTCTGAGGTGTGTTTGAGTACATGACCCATGGGCAGCTTGGGAAACTGCTAATGGGAGGGGTCATGGAAGCAGAGTTTACTGGGCAACAGTTTTTGTGACAGTTCAAACCCACAAGAGAACTGTTTTAATTTGTCACTGGGATCCATGGGACACTGAGAGAGACTCCTCTCCCAAAGTGATGAAAGATCATGCTTAAATGGAGAAACTGACTGAAAATCACAGGTTGTCTCCTTATGTTGTTTGTACACAGAAAACATTAGTGGGGGAGGGGAAGAGTGTTTTGAAGTTTCATTTTAATTTTCACTTCTTTTAGTGTGTGTGAATAAACCATCTTTATAACTCTTGAGTTTTAGGCCTGTTTTGCTTTTTACTTCCTCCAAGTCATATCCCACACAAAGGTAAGTACTAAAACCATCACAGAGCCCTTTAATTTCAAAATAATAATAATTTGGAGGGAAGGGGTTTGCATTCTCCATTCCAAGGGAGGCTCCGTTTCATTCCCTGGCAGACACCTGTGTTTCAAAGTAAGACATTAGGTTTATGTGGAAGAAAGAGAGAAGAGGAGAGAGAGAAGCAGACAGGGGAAACAATGGGATCATGGACCAACAGAAGTCCAGAGGATAATGGAGATGGATTGTTACATTTTTATCCTTAAACCTTGAATTTTATCTCTAAGGAGGGAAAGTTGTCAAAAAGATCTGTGCTTATTCAAGGGGGGAGTGGAAAGGATGAGTGAGTGCACTTCAGTAGAGGTAGGGGAATGGTTTGAAATGCACAAATTCCTCTTTGTTCCTAATTTTGAGTGTAATTTACTGGGAAGGGATTTGATGGCTGAAGTGGGAATGCAAAGTAATAATGGTAAGAAACGACACAAAAAATATGAAGAGAATTGACCCCACCCTTGGGAATTCGGTTGTTGCATTTAGAATTGGAATTAGATTTTGAATTAGAATTTGAATTAGATTTGCTTTTATTGGGGGAGCAGGAAAAGATGGCTGAAGAAGCTTTTCTTTGGTGAAGCTGCCTAATTTCCTTGCCAAAAAGGGGACTTGCAGTGTCTGAAAAGGAGGCGCAGTTGGTAGAGAAAAAGGTGAAATATTTGGGAACATTTGGGAAAATGTCTGGGAAACATTTTGACTGGAGGATTATGGTGCATCAAACCAGAAAGAATACAAGGAATTTGACAAGTACCATTAGCCCAGACCAAAAAAAGAAGGATTTACGGCAGTTTTTGGGGTTGGGGGAGTACTACAGAGCACAGATTGTGGATTTTTCTGATTTGGCTACACCTTTATATGACTTTTTAACCCAAGACAGTCTTAAAATGTGAAGATGATTTTTTGCCTTTTCTTTTATGTATCTTTTATGTATCCTCAGTACTCCTAGCGTGCATACTTGTAATCCCTAAAATATGATAATTTCACACAGTCCTGGCGTTCTGCTAGGCCAGGAGACCTGTTAGAAATAACTGTGTAGTTTGTGGCTTTTGCTGTTATATATTGGTTTTTGAAAATTATTTTAATACAGCACAGTTTGTAATCTCTTTTTAATTGCTTGTGATATAGTATAATTTGTCATTTTTCATGGCTAATACCCTAATCTCTGTATAGATTGCATGTTTCAGTGTGATAAAGGTATTATAGTTTAAGGTTTCACAAAATATTAAAATAGAGTATATTATAAAACTATAAATAGACATGTAAATTAAATTATTAAATAGACATATTAATATTAAAATATTAAAATGTGCAGTGCATTGTAACATTAAGTTTTGCAGAAGTGACTATGGTTGTGAAATAATGACTCATGCCTTTATTTCTGTAACTGACTGACAATAGTAACATAGCTAATGTTGATTGAAAGTAAAAATTACCTGGATGATAAGATAACCTTGAAAAGAACTGGGCAAACAACACCGGAAGAGCCAGGGGCCAAGAGGAATCCACCACTGACCACTTGGTGATCAATAACTGTCAAACCACAGACCAGGTGGCCTGAAGAAGAAATAAAACATAAGTCTCAAAATCACATCTGCACTGTGGCACGTACTTTAGAAGGTTAAGGTCTGGGGTTGAATTAAGCTAAAGAACTGCTGGAAAACGTGCACTCAAAGGAGTGTTAAAATATGTATCATCTTCATGAATATGCATTTGACTAATTGCCTTCGGTTACAAAGCAAAATGTAACCAAAAATTTGTATTCTAGTACCAGCTGTTAAAACCAGGTGGGGCAGTGTTCTTTGTCTCTTACATGACCCATCCCTCATATCTCTGGGGGGATATCTTCTGTTAATGGGCCAGTTGATAAAACCAAATGGGGCAATGTTCTTTATCTCTTCCACAACACATCCTCCCTCCAGGGAGATATCTTCTGTTAATGGGCCATTGTGTCTCACTGCAGGACTGATAAAATTGCATCATCCCATTGTCAGATGCTCCACCCACAGGGAGGAGCCAAACATTCCTACCTGGATATAATCTGAGATTGAACACACCAGAAGCAGCCTGTTTCCACTGGATTCCCAGAGGAAGACCAGACTCATCTCACCACCACTGGACCTTCAGAGGAAAACTACACCCTTCTACAAGATCACAGCTTCAACAGAACCACATCTGTCACTCCAGGAGGGCTGCAGCCACGATTGGATTGGACTGCTACCAACACCCTGACTAACCGGGTGTCAGGTTGTATTCTGACTCTGTTAGTGGTTTGGGTTTGTTTTTTTACTACTGCATTTTTAGTTTAATTTTCCAATGAAAGAGCTGTTATTCCCATATCTTTGCCTGAGAGCCCGGTAATTTCAGAATTATAATTCAGAGGGAGGAGGTTTATACTTTCCATTTCAGGCAAGGCTCCTGCCTTCCTTAGCAGACATCTGTCTTTCCAAACCAAGATGGGGAGCTTGGCTGAGATATCCAGGGGGGTCCCTGAGTTGGGTATTTGTGGGCGGTGGGATGCTTGGAGAATGAAGAACTCCAAAGCTGAGTAGAAAATGCTCCTTGGGGGGACATTGGGGGCTACTGGCAGAGGCAATCTGGAGGAGCAGAATCCCTGTGTCCCCCAGGACCCCAAAGTGGGGAGCCCAGAGAGGGGGAGCTCAACAGCCTGAACCTCAACAGCCTGGAGAGGGGCAGGAGGGACTCCTTGGACCCCCTGCACCCTGAAGCAGAGAATAAGGGGAGAAGGGACCCAGGGACCCCAAAACCCCCCAGGATCCCTAAATGGAGAGGTTGAAAAGGGGGGAGGTTTTCAGATTCCTTCTGACTCCCAGCAGCCTGGGTAAGGCGGGGACTGAGTAGATGAGGGACCCCCAGTAAAAGTGTCACCCTCAGCAGCTTGGGGAGGACAGAGGGGAACCCCTGATCACCAAAAGGGATGAGACCAGAGATGGGGGACACTTGGGAGGCATTTTCAGGGCTGAATCTTGGTGATTGGAAGGTTTCTATGGAGCCCAAATTCCTGGTGCCTTCTAGAGATGGACTTGGGCAGAGGAACCTTCAAACCCAATGTGCTCATCCCTAGTTTTTCCCCAAACCAGGATTCTCATTCCCAAACCTTGGCTGGATGGAGAAGGCTGTGAGGAAGAGGAAGATGCCCCAGGACAGCCAGGCAGGTGAGGAGGAAGTCCCTGCCCCTTTCCCTCTCTCTCCTGCTCCATCTCCCAGCCGTGCCTGGCCCCCGGCTGCAGGACAACCCTGCTGCCAACTCCATCCTGCTGGGGATGAACTGGGGGGATCTCCTTCCCCTTCCCTCTGGCATGGGGGCAAATCCCATCCTCTCCTTGTCCTTCCTCCCCCAGACAAGAAGTTGAGGATGGAGACCAGGAAGGACAAATCCCCATGGCAGAACTTTGTGGAAGAGGCCGTTTTAAGTGGCTTCATGGCACAGGAATCCAACGGGGAGGGAAAGCCCTGGAGATCCCACAGGAGGAGGGGCTCCAAACCCATCTCAGGATGCTCAGAGGAAGAAAGACCCAGCCTCTGCCAAGAAGGTGCACAGTGCATCAATCGGGGCTCTGAGCTGGTGGTCCATGAGCAGCTTCATGATGGAGAGAAGTCCCACAAGTGCTTGGCGTGTGGGAAGAGCTTCAAGTGGAACTACCTCTTGATCAGCCACCAGCGGATCCACACCGGGGAGAAGCCCTACGAGTGTCCTGAGTGTGGGAAGAGGTTTAGGGAGAGCTCCAATCTCCTTGTGCACTGGCGCATCCACACCAAGGAACGGCCCTACACGTGTGAGCAGTGTGGGAAGAGCTTCAGCCAGAGATCCAGCCTGGTCGGCCACCAGAGGATCCACACTGAGGAAAGGCCATACAAGTGTGGGGAATGTGGGAAGCGCTTCAACCAGAGGTCCCAAATGATCATCCACCAAAAGATCCACACCAGGGAGAAGGCCTGTGAGTATCCCAAGTGTGGGAAGAAGTTTCAGACCAACTCAGATGTCCTTGAGCACCAGCAGATTCACACAGAGGAGAGGCCCTTCCCACTGCCCCAGCTGCAGGAAGGACTTCAAGCACAACTCCCACCTCATCACCCACTGGCGCATCCACACCAGGGAGAGGCTCTACCAGTGTGGGGAATGAGGGATGAGCTTCAGCTGAAGCCCCAGCCTGATCTGCCACCAGAGGATCCAAACCCGCTGGCAATGGCCATACGAATATCCTGCTTGTGGGAAGAGCCTGTCCAGGAGCTCTCACTTTAACAGACACCAACAGAGGCACTGGTAAGGGAAGCCCTGCCAGTGCCCCGACTGTGGGAAGGGCTTCCTGCACTGCTCCAACATCATCCTGTTTAAGAGGACCCACACTGGGCAGAGCCCTGGTGACCCACATTCCCAGTGATCTGCGTTGGGAAGGGAGTTGCCTGGTGGTCTTTTGGTCTGGTAGTCCCTAATATTCTTTTGATTCATCTTCATTCCTTTAAAACAGAGAAAATTGGGGTAAAAAAATCAACAAATTCCTCAAAGGCATCTAAAGCCTCACTTTTTACTAGTGTTTAGGGGGAATCTGGGATTCAGGGAGGATTTGGAGGTTTTGGGGATATTTGGTGTAGTTGTCTCCATTTCTTGGCACTCAAAGAGACGAGAGGGTTTGATCTGTCACCTCAAAAACACTCAATTCCACTGTGTCTTGGGTTGTGAAGCCAGGGGTCTGTATTCTATTTCATTTGTTAAAAGCAGTTGGGGAGATGTTTTTTCTTTATCTCTTGTAACTCTAGGAGGAGGGGGGGGCAGGTGCCTTTTGATAATGGGCCAACTGTTCCAGCCAGGTGGGGCATTGTTTCTTATCTCTTTCAGCTCCTGTCCTCCCTCCAGGGGAATATTTTCTACTAATGGACCATTAAGACACCCCTTAAAGCACACATCCCCAAAATAGACTATCCACATGACATCATTCTATTGTGAGATGCTCCACCCAGTGGGGGGAGCCAACCATTCCTACCTGGATAAAACTGAGACACAGGAACACCAGGTATCCAGCTTCACTCAATTCCTGGAGGAAGACTGGACCCCTTCTCACCACCATTGGACTCTTGTTCTACAGGATCATCTCTACTCCACTAGAACCACATCTGCCACTCCAGGAGGACTCACCTTTGGAGTGCTTCCAACACCCTGACAAACAGGGCGTCACGTTGTAGCTTTGAGTCTGACAGGGTTTTCCAAAATTGTTGTTTGTTCACTGGTTTGGTTGGGTGGTTTTGTTTTTTCTACTATATTTGTATTGTTAGTATTCCTAGTAAAGAACTGTTATTCCTATTCTCAAATCTTTGCCTGAAAGCCCTTGATTACAAAATTATAATTTGGTGGGGGAGAGGTTTACATTCCCCGTTCTAAGGGAAACTCCAGTTTTCCCTGTCAGATATCTGTCTTTCCAAACCAAGACAATATTTTTTTTATTTTTAGAAAAACAGGAATTTTTTATACTTTAGACATATTTTTTTTATTATTTTTACTTAACAAGTTCAGAATGATTGGTTTTGTTTTTAAGGAAAAGGTTTTAAGGTTTTGGTTTTAATTTTTTTTTATTTAATATGTTTTTTTATTTGGGGACCCATTTCCACTCCCCTTCCTCTACCAGGTGCCCTTCTATTGCCTGATAGTGGGAGGCACAGGAGTCCTCAGACTTTCGATCAGAAAACTCCCTTAAAAATGGGAGGGATGAGCTCCATCAGTCTATTTCCCTTTAACTTTTCCTGATCCTCCTTCATCTTTCAACTTCTTCCCTAAGCACAGCCCCCAGTGAAAGGAGCTCCTTCACCTGTTCACACCTCAGGCAGGCCTCACCCTCTGCAGCCCCTGAAGCCACCAATAAGTTCAAACACTCTGGGCAGGAATAGGTCTGTGCAGACACATCCTTTCTGGAGGGCTCCACATGGTCACATACACTTACACCAACCGCAGGTTTTGACCTTGTAAAAACCATGACTGACGGAAACCAAAAGGAAGCAACCAGAAGTAACACCTAAAGCAACACCGAGGACACCTCACTAGCAAGAACACTTGCAACCCTGCCTGCTTGCCCTGCCTGCACGAACTGCCGTGAAAACTGCCCTGTCCAAGGCCCTGAGATGAGCCAGGCCCCTGTTTGCCCGCTCCTGTTCGCCCTTCTCCCCAGAGACCTCTTATAATCAGCCACCCAGCAGCAAAGGAAGCTCCACCTCTCATTCCTGGATGGCTCACAAATGCTGTCTGGAATTTGTCACTGGTCTCCTTGGTTCCATGTGTCCCTGCTGTGTCACCATAGCCCCTTGGTTCCATGAGGTTCTGTACTGTCAACAATGGTTCCTTTGTTCCAATGAGGCCTTGCTGTGTCACAATGGACCCTGGGTTCCATGAAGTTCTTTGGTGTCACAATGGCCCCTTGGATCCATGAGGTTCCATAGTGTCTCCATGGTCTCCTTGGATCGGCATTGTCATAATGGACAATTCCTTCCCTGCAGTCCCAATGTGTCAGAATGTCCCCTCAGTTCCATGAGGCCCTGCTTTGTCCCAATGGCCCCTTGGTTCCA
This sequence comes from Phylloscopus trochilus trochilus, assembly GCA_016584745.2. Classification (NCBI taxonomy): domain Eukaryota; kingdom Metazoa; phylum Chordata; class Aves; order Passeriformes; family Phylloscopidae; genus Phylloscopus; species Phylloscopus trochilus. The sequence continues at coordinate 5,124,246 of WQNJ02000048.1, read as the reverse complement.
TCGGTTTTCTGCTGTACCAATGGACTCCTTGGTTCTAGGAGTTACCCTGCTTTGAGCAGGGGTTTCTTTGGTTCCAGCAAGGCCTGGCTGTGCCTCAATGCACCCTTGGTTCCACAAGGCCCTGCTGTGTCACAATGGACCCTCTATTCCATGAGGCCCTACAGAGTCACAATGGACCCTTGGGTGCATGAGGTTCCCTCATGTCACACTGGACTTTTCATTCCATGAGTTTCTGCACTGTCAACAACAGTTTCTTTGGTTCCACAGTGTCACAATGGCCCCTTGGTTCCATGGGCTTCTGCAGTGTAACATGGTCACCTTGATTCCATGCGGTTCTGCAGTATCACAATAGAAACCCTTGTTCCATTAGGCCTTCAAGTTTCACAATGTTGGATTCCAGGAGGCACCACAAGGTCACAAGGGACCCTTGGTTCTGTGAGGTTCCATAGCATCCCAATGGTCACCGTGGTTCCATGAGTTTCCTTAGTGTCACAATGGTCTCCATGGTTCCATTAGGCCCTGCCTTGTCACAATGGTCCCCTGGGTTCCAAGGAGGCCCTGCTGTGCCACAAAGGACCCTTGGTTCCATCAGGTTCTGTGGTGTCACCATGTTCTTCTTGACTCTGCAAGGTAACAATGGACCATTGGTTCCACACAGCCTGGCTGTATCCCAAATATCTCTTTGATTCCATGACTGCCACAACAGAGACTTGTTTCTAGGAGGTTCCCTATTTTCACAATTTTCTCCTTGATTCCATGAACCACCTCTGTGTCACAATGGACCCTTGTTTAAACAAGGCCTTGCAGTGTCTCAGGAGTCTCCTTGGTTCCAGGAGGAACACAAAAGATTTGCATCAACATTGAGCAACGCTTACTTTACACACCTGAGAACCTCTGTCTGCATTCCAAAGAAGGGTTCAAGCTGAGGATGGCACCAGCAGCTTCCATCTGCAACAGAGACCCAGGACAGGGACAGAGAATTCAGCTGAGAGACTGAGAGAATTCTGCTTCCAGAGCTCATTTCTGGTGACACTGTCCCTTGAAGAAAGGTGACATCATTCCAGGCAGCCTGTCCTGAGCATGTGGTTCCTGAGTGGGCTTTGTTGTTTAGGAAACCTGATCAGGCTTTTCCATTCTTTCCTCAGCAAAAGGAAAACTTCTCCTGGGGCTGTGTGCAGGCCTAGGACTGAGGAGAGCAGGTGGGACATGGTGCAATGGGCTGGGACAGGCAGCTGCAGAGCTCAGGGGACAAGGTTGTGCTGCAGGGCACAGGGATGTCATTGCCAGGTGGGCAATGTTACACATGGTGAGGTTGGGGTGAGGAGCAGCTTGTCCAAATAGGGTCAGCCTGCAAGGCGCTCATTCTTCTCCATGCTCAGACCTCCCAAGGAGACATTCAGCATTGAGATCACTGGGGGAATGTTTCTATCCACTCTTCAGTGATCTGGAAAATAAAAAATGCTTGATTGAAAAAAAAAAGAAGAAATTATGAGATACACTTTGAAATCTCCCTCCTTCATGAAAGAAATTAGCCCCAGGCTATGCACTCCCGAGTTGTGCTGTTACACTGTTTTTCTGTAAAATTAAAGTTGCACTGTTACTTGCCTGTTTTAAACTGTTCATGTTGAATCTGTACCCTAAATTTCTGCTCGTTATGTCCAAGTTCTGTACCCTTTCTCCCTAAATCCTGGGCTTTCCCCTCTCCATTGAAAGCCCGCACGCCGCTGTCTAGTAGTCCCTCCCTGCTGCTTCCTGCCTCGGCCGTCGAGCTGTGGGCTCCGCCCAATATGGAGATGAAAGGAACTCCCATCGTGCCTGACTGCGACCGGGAGTCCAGTTAGAGCTAAAAAAAAACCCCTGGGACAGCGAGCCGACACAGAAACTGGACCTAAGAAAGACAAGACTGTGCGAGGCACACGCCCAGCTAGCTGCAGGCGGCAGGCATTCTTTTGTTACTTTGTCGCCATGGCCTGAAAGAAACTGGAGAAAGGTAACACCCCTGGACCACACGAGCCAAAGGGATTCTATTGGAACCCCCGTGAGGACGGAATCCCGACTCTGCAGCAGCACCAGCGGCGGCAGATTCGACTGCACCTCCTCCACCGTGGTGTCTTCAGGGAGCAGCGGCGGCGTGCGCAGCCCCTCGAGCCCCTACCCAGAGCTGATTCCTAATAAAGGCTTTTTCAAAGGACCTGGTCTCCTGGCCAAATTTATAACAAATTTGGGGGCTCGTCCGGGATGTGACCACGCCTGAAGAGGACCGAGGACGGGACGGCCGACCGCCCTTTGGATCTCAGGACAGCTGGTCACACCGGACCCAAGGAAGACAGCCTGGGATTGGACAGCACGGAGGAGCACTGGTAAAGTATAGCCGGTGGCGGGAGTGGAGACGAGCGAGTGGTGTGTGAGTGAGACAAAGACCGGTAGTTCGGATCTTTGAAGCGAGTGTGGACCTCTTAATACCGCGTTTTCAGTCTCCCGCGAGGGAACTGGCCGGGAAAAGAGGGAAGCGAAAGGAGAACGGTGTGAAAGAGGCGTCTCCAGGGGCATAGGCGCCCCCCTCCGGGCGTGCGGAGGTCATTTAGAGGGTGAGTGGCACGTCACAGGGTGTATGATGGCAGGATAGGCCCGCCTCCATTCTAGAATTTACGGAGGCAGGCTGCTCAGGCTGATCCAAGCGTGCGGAAAGCCTGGAGCCGTGGCTGTAGCACGCACCACACTGGCTGAGGTTACGGCCCGGGGTATCCACGGGTTGGGATACTGGCTGGGGTAGCTGACAGGGTGTGGGGAGTGAGAGAGGGTACTGGCCGAGTTACGGCCCGGGGTGTCCAGGCGAGGAAGGGGTGCTGGCTGGGGTGGTGACTGAATCTCTAAGGGCGAGATATCAGGCTACCGACAGGGCACTCTGAGCACTGGCAGAAGTGGTGGTCAGACCCTGAGGGCGGGTAACTGCAACCACTACTGGCTTGGGACACTGGCTGGGGTAACTGCCGGGGTACAGGAGTGGGCGCACTGGTTGGGGGTACCTAGAAGTGAGAGGTATGCGTTCCAGGTGCGGAGAGCCTACAGGGCCGGGGGTCTTTTGAGTATACCGCCTGGGTGTAGGATGAATGAAAGTTAGGGAAGTCCCAAGGTGCGAGGGATTTAACGATAGGGAGAGTGAGTGAGTCGCACACTGTATGTCCGAGTCCTGGCTATAAGTGGTGACTGGAACTCTGGGCCCAGGTTGACCGGCCACTTGTGGAAACTCGATAGATATACAGGAGAGGAAGAGGGGTGCTGGCTGGGGTAGTGACTGAATCTCTAAGGGCGGGATATCAGGCTACCAACAGGGCACTCTGAGCACTGGCAGGAGTGGTGGCCAGTCCCTGAGGGTGGGTAACTGGAGCCACTAACGGGTGTTCGTGGAGTGAGTGAAGATTACCTAGTGAGAATGGGAGGATACATAAGCAAGCAAAAACCACCTGAGGAGGAAAAGGGGAAGATAAAGAACATTCCCCCAGATAGTCCATTAGGACAAATGTTGGAACTATGGGATACTGATGAGGCCACTAAAAATTTGAGCAAGGTTAAAATGATCCATTATTGTATTGAGGTTTGGCCCACTTTGAATTTGCCTGGAGGATGGCCGTGGTGTGGAACTAAGGACCCCTGGATGTGCTCGCAATTAAACCAGTATCTGAAATCCCGAGGGGACTCAGATACTGAGCAGATCCTTTATGCTGCCTGCTGGCAGAGACACAGAACTGAAAGTGAAACAGCTAAGGTTTGTAAGCTACAAGAGGGAAAGAGGAAAAATGAAAAAGAGAAAAGGGAGGAAAGCAGTCACCATTGGGACCCTCTTGATTATTTGCCCCCTCCTCCCGTTTACCCTGGGATACCCCAAACTGTCCCTGCTAACCCTCCAGCTTTACCTGTGAACCCCTCCCCATCTCTCCAAACCATGATCCCTATTCCTTCTTCAGCTTGCTCCCCAACCGGATTAACCCCTACAGCTCCACCCTCTCTACCACCTCAGTCTAACCCGACTGTCTTGAGTACTAACCCCTTCTACTCTTCAACTCTATCCTCGACCTCTCCTAGCACTGGCCGAGGCCACTCCCCTTCACCATCTACTGTTCCTGCACTCCCACACAACTGGGAGCTGGACTTGCCAGCCAATAATATAGAAACCCCAAAAGGACCCTACTGTGGCACCAGGTCAAAAACAAAGCTCTTCCCCCTAAGGGAAGTCCCAATAAGTGGGGCAGCTGGGGATGCACCTCTGACAGCTTCAGAAGTTGGGGGCTTTAAGAAAGAGCTGGGAGGCCTGGTTGGGGACCTGGTGGGGGTGGCTGGCTGGGTGGATTGGTTCCTGAATCCTAATGTTTGCACCTGGAGTGAGATGAACTCTATTTTGGGTGCCTTGTTCAGCCCCAAGGAGATGGCCATGGTCCATGTCGCGGGGATGCAAGTCTGGGAACAGGGGAGCAGGTTTGGGCCCCGGGCAGGGGACGGGCTCCCGCGGGCGGATCCAGGGTGGGATCCAGGTGGAAAAGGGGAAGGGCAGAATGTGGGAGACTGTGGAACCCTGGTGGTGAGGGGCATTGGAGGGTCTGTTCCCCGGGGTGGCAGCACCAGGCTGGCCTTTGATGGGACCCAGGGGGAATGGGACCCCAGCCACCTAGTTAAGCAGGGGAGGAGATTTTTGGTTACGTGGATCCCGACAGTCCTGAGGGCCAAGTGCTGTTAGAGGTGCAGTTCCTTGCTGGATCCTGGCCTGATATCAGGAAAAAGCTAGAAATTAGCAACCCATGCTGCTGTCTGGACCCAAGAAAAAGAGTGGACTCACGTTTCCCGTGTAAAAGGACCAGTATCACCTCCTCCTAACTATGGACAAAACCCAGAAAAATCCCCCACGAGTCTCCCCAAGTGGACTGCCATCCAACATCCTGCCAGCTGACAAAAGAAGAGAACCAATACATGATGAACATGAGTTGAGAGAAATAAAGAAGGTAGGGTTGTACCAAGGGAAGCAAGGGGAATGGTTAATCCCAGATAGATAAAAGTTTTTAAATAAAGCCCTAGCTTGAAAAATGCTAACAGAAATACAGAGCCTGACCCACTGGGGCACCCAAGGGTTATGTGATCATTTGTTTTGAGAATATTTATGTATTGGGGTACATGGTCTGGCCAAAGCAGTAACTGAAGGATGCCTTATATGCCAAAAGGTAAATCAGAAAATGATGGGGGGGAGTGCCCCAGGAGGAAGACGGATGGCATTGGGACTCTTTCAAAATGTACAGGTGGATTTTGCTGAGGTGCCTTCAGTACAGGGTTGCAGGTATCTACTTGTTATGGTTGATTGTTTGGCCCATTGGGTGGAAGCCTTTCCTGCTGGGGAGGAGACTGCACAAGTGGTAATAAAGGTATTATTAGAACACATCATCCCCCAGTATGGGCTGGTGAATAGTGTTGGTTCAGACCGAGGTCCTCATTTTGTAGCCAAAATTCTACATTATGTCATTTAAGCCTTAAGAATCAGGTGGCGGTTGCATACACCCTGGCATCCCCAAAGTTCAGGGAGAGTTGAGAGGATGAATAAAACCCTTAAAAACGTATTAACTAAATTGATAATCGAAACGGGAATGAATTGGCTCAAGTGTCTGCCCCTGGCCCTTCTGCGAATCCGGGTTCGACCAAGATCTGACATAGGGGCTTCACCATATGAGATGATGTTTGGACTCCCCTTCTTACTGACCCCCTATAGCACTGGGGATTATTTAGAAGGAGAGGCCGCTACCCAAGAATATGTAAAAACAATTGGAAAGACATTGGCAGATCTTAAAAGAAGAGGGTATCTTCCTCAAACCTCTCCCTTGGACACTGACATGCATCAAATAAAACCAGGAGACTGGGTTTTAATTAAGTCCTGGAATACCACCCCACTAACCCCTAAATTCGAAGGCCCGTTCCAAGTTCTGCTCACTACTCATACTGCAGTGCGAACCCAGGAAAAAGGCTGGACCCACATCACCAGAGTGAAAGGACCATTACCACCCCTGAGTGATCCCTCTGACTGCAACAAGGGGTCAGATCCCTCTGACCCTGCAACCCCAACAAGAGTTCCCTCTGAGTGGACTGCCACTCGAGATCCAGACACCCTCAAAGTAACTCTCAGGAAACAACCAAAAACCAGTTAAAGCCAATAAGGGACAATAACAGTTATTACAAGCTGTCGTTACCATTGTTAAAAATCCACATTGTTATAAGAGGTTAAAAAGGTGTTAATATAAAAGTGTAAAATAATGGTTAAATCCGATGTTATAAATTGTTATAATGAGCCACAATGTGTTAATGTAAAAGTAATAAGTAACAGTAATTCTTAATTTAAAAATTAAATCTCTCATAGGGCACACCCAAAGGGAGCTAACTAAAACTAAGAAAAAGGTGGAAGGTGGGAATAAACAAGGGAGAACTCCACAAATCCAGCCTAAGAACTCCCCGACCCAAGAGGCAAGACCAGGTGAGACCAAAGAGAACCCTCAGAGCGAGATGGGGGCAGGTTCACACTGGACTCTTGGAGGGACTAATAGTAGTCCTATTGATATGATGAGGAGAAAGAACCCCCTGACCCAAGAGGCAAGGCCAGGTGAGACCAAAAGATCCACAAATAGAATGGTTCATACTGGACTCTTGGAGGGACTGATAGTAGTCCTATTGATAAGCAAGTTTACAGATGGGGCTTACTCCGAATGCTGTCATTCAGTTTGTGATGGGGAGAATCTACAATCCCTTATGAGAGTTCACACCCATGTGAATCCCACATGTTTTGACATGATCCAATTATCCACCTGTCAAAAAGAGAAAAAACAACATTGAATTGCAAAAAATGCTGCCACATTTAAGCAGTGCCTGACCGGGGAGTGCCCTATCAGAGAGTGGTTCTGTTTTAAAAAGTTAAAAAATACAGAGGGAGTAGCAGACCTGATAAAAAGAAAATACCAAAAGAAGAGGAGGGGCAGCACACAAACATGGAAAAGTAAAATACAGACACCAAAAGGAATGGTAAAAACATATAGGCCAGCAACTTGGACACAAGATAAATCATGGAGGTGCCGAACTCCAATTTACATGTTGAATAAAATTATCAGATTATCAAACAAAACAGCCCTTGCCCTTGATCATATCAGTAACCAATTGGCGCAGACAAGAGCAGTAGTTCATCAAATCAAACTAGCAGTCAATTATGAAAGTAAAGTAATAAAAAATATTTCCAAAAGAATACAAAAAATTGCATATGTAAGTACCCAAGAATGGAAGCCCTTAATTAATATAGACTGGTGGGACAACTTCTGGTCCTTTGAAGGGACCTGGTGGAAAAAAGTAGTGTTCATTGCAATAAGTGCCTTTGTCAGTCTCCTACTTCTCCCCTGCATACTTCCCTGTCTAATTCGAACTGTAGCCACTACTGTTCCAGCTAGTCTCCAAATCCCTAAAGTAAAGATTCTGAAACCTACAAATACAATTAGATTACAACCCCAAGAAAAACTGAGCACAGCAAAAAGAATTTATGACCAATACCAAGAATTAAAACAAATTTATTCCCTTGAATCAGACATGGCCAATTGATGCGGGCTAAAGCCCGATCAAAGAAATAGAGCGGGGATTGAAAGAAATTAGCCCCAGGTTATGCACTCCCGAGTTGTGCTGTTACACTGTTTTGCTGTAAAATTAAAGTTGCACTGTTACTTGCCTGTTTTAAACTGTTCATGTTGAATCTGTACCCTGAATTTCTGTTCGTTATGTCCAAGTTCTGTACCCTTTCTCCCTAAATCCTGAGCTTTCCCCTCCCCCGAAGAAAGCACGCCGCCGCCGCCTTGTAGCTCCCCCTGCCACTTCCTGTTGCTCCCTGCTGTTTCTTGCTGCTCCCTGCCTGCCTGCCCGTCGAGCTGCGGGCTCCGCCCAATATGGAGATCAAGGAACTCCCATGGTGCCTGGCTGCAGCCGAGAGTCCAGTTAGAGCTAGAAAAACCCCTGAGACAGCGAGCCAACACAAAAACTGGACCTAAGAAAGACAAAACTGTGCGAGGCACACGCCCAGCTAGCTGCAGGCAGCAGGTATTCTTTTGTTACTTTCTCGCCATGACCTGAAAGAAACTGGAGAGAGGTGACCCCCCTGGACCACACGAGCCAAAGGGATTCTATTGGAACCCCCGTGAGGAAGGAATCCCGACTCTGCAGCAGCAGCAGCAGCAGCAGATTCGACCTGCACCTCCTCCTCCGTGGTGTCTACTGGGAGCAGCGGCGGCGTGCGCAGCCCCTCGGGCGCCCTACCCAGAGCTGATTCCTAATAAAGGCTTTTTCAAAGGAGCTGGTCTCCTGGCCCATTTATAACACCTTCTGTGGGGCCTGCAGAGGCGCTGGCAGAGCCCAGGGGACAAAGGCCTGGGTGCCTGTGGCCCTGCCAGCCCTGCCCAGCCCTTGGCCATCTCTCCTGCAGCTGGGAGTGTGGATCTGCTGGAGGGCAGGAGGGCTCTGCACAGGGCCCTGGACAGGCTGCATCCAGGGCCCCAATCCAACCATGGCAGCTTGAACAAGACCAAGGGCCGGCTCCTGCACTTTGGCCACAACAAGCCCTGCAGTGCTCCAGGCTGGGGACAGAGTGGCTGGACAGTGGCCAGGCAGAAAGGGACCTGGGGCAGTGCTGGACAGCAGGCTGGACATGAGGCAGCAGTGTGCCCAGGGGGCCAAGAAGGCCAATGGCTCCTGGCCTGGATCAGGAATGGTGTGGCCAGCAGGAGCAGAGCTGCTGTGCCAGCCCTGCCCTGCCCCCAGCTCTGCACACAGACATTGCTGCTGCAGCTCCAGAGAAGGGAACAAAACGGGGATCTCCTGTGAAAATTTTGCTGGGAGATCCTTTTTTTTTGTTGAGAGCCACTGAGAGCACAGCTCCCCATTGACACAGCGTGGGGCCACAGCGAAGGTGGAGAGAATCAAAATGAGAAATTATACAAACAATGGCCTTTCTTTGTCAACAATATATATAAACTAAAAGATAGGAAAAAATCCCCCACAACCAAACCAACACGAGGTATCAAAGATGGCTTTTATTACAAATGATTTGCAGAAACTGGCCAGCAGTTTAATGTTTCTGAAATCTTCCAGTGATCAGTGTACACACCGCAGCCTTGAGCTCCTGGTTCCTCAGGCTGTAGATGAGGGGGTTCACGGCTGGAGTCACCACTGAATACAGAACTGACAGGGCCAGATCCAGGGATGGGGAGGAGATGGAGGGGGGCTTCAGGTTTGCAAAGGCTGCAGTGCTGAGAAACAGGGAGAGCACAGCCAGGTGAGGGAGGCAGGTGGAAAAGGCTTTGTGCCGTCCCTGCTCAGAGGGGATCCTCAGCACAGCCCTGAAGATCTGCACATAGGAGAAAACAATGAACACAAAGCAACCAAAAAACAAAGAGGTACTAACTGCAATGAGCCCAAATTCCCTGAGGTAGAATTTGGAACAAGAGAGCTTGAGGATGTGTGGGATTTCACAGAAGAACTGGCCCAGGGCATTGCCATGGCACAGGGGCAAGGAAAATGTATTGGCTGTGTGCATGAGAGCATTGAGAAAGGCACTGGCCCAGGCAGCTGCTGCCATGTGGGCACAAGCTCTGCTGCCCAGGAGGGTCCCGTAGTGCAGGGGTTTGCAGATGGACACGTAGCGGTCGTAGCACATGACGGTCAGCAGGAAATACTCTGCTGAAACGAAAAACAGAAAAAAAAGGAGCTGAGCAGCACATCCTTCATAGGAGATGTTCCTGGTGTCCCAGAGGGAATTGTGCATGGCTTTGGGGACAGTGGTGCAGATGCAGCCCAGGTCGGTGAGGGCCAGGTTGAGCAGGAAGAAGAACATGGGGCTGTGCAGGTGGTGGCCGCAGGCTACGGCGCTGATGATGAGGCCGTTGCCCAGGAGGGCAGCCAGGGAGATGCCCAGGAAGAGGCAGAAGTGCAGGAGCTGCAGCTGCCGCCTGTCTGCCAATGCCAGCAGGAGGAAGTGGCTGATGGAGCTGCTGTTGGACATTTGCTGGGGTTGCACATGGGAACCTGTTCATGGAGAAATAGCAGTGATAAGCCAGCAGAGGCTGCTTTGAGCCAAACCTGGGCCATTCCCTGTCAACTGTCCTGCTTAGACTCACCCACCCTCGTTCCTGCTCTGGGAAAACCTTCACCTCGGTCCCTGCCTGAGCTCCAGTTTTGCTGAGTGTGCCAGGAGCAGCCAGGCCTGTGCACGGGGGCTCTCGAGGAGCCATCCCTGCCCTGCTGCCCTGGGATTCTGGCCATGTGGCAGAGGGACAAGGATGGATATTCAGAATTTGTCAGGGGAATCACTCCTAATGCAGAAAGGATTGTTGCCATCTGCACTCCCAGGTGTACAGGACATGGACAGCAGGGAAGAGATGTATCAAATTTTTTCCAAGCCACACATCATTCCGGGTTCTCTGAGGTCAGAAATCCTCAGCATTTCTGCTGCACTCAGACTTTGCCACTGAGAGATGTGAGAGGCAAAGGATTCCCTGTGCCTTGGGCAAGGTGAGGGGCTGGATGGGCTTGTTCCCAGCTGCCCTGGGTTTGCAGCTTTGGCTGCAGTCAGAGCACAGTCACACTCCCGGGTCACCCTGGGATAAACCAGACCCTGCCCAGAGCAGAGGGATCCCTGAATGTCTCCCCCTCTCCAAAGGGCTCTGGGCAAGGTCTCAGCACCCCCTTCTGCCAAGGACACTCACGCCTCCCTTGGCAAACCCAGCAGCATTTCCTCAGCTCTGGCATCTCTGCACTTCCCCAGGGCACATTCAGGGAACTGCGAGGGGCTCTGGCACAGATTTGCAGCCAGGAGGGCAGCTCAGAGCTTGCAAGGACACAGCAAGGAGATCCCTGGGTGTGCCCATGATGGGATCTCAGGGAGGGGGCTCAGCCCATTCCCCTTTCCCATGGACTGCTCTGCCCACAGCCCCACAGGTCCCAGGGAAGCTTGGACACCCCATGGCCATGGCCACAGCTGCCTGGCAGCAATGCCAAGGGCAGTGCCTGACTCAGCTGCTGCAAATGCCAGAGCCTCCCTGAGAGCACCAGATGACAGGGACAATCTCAGGGCAGTGCAGAACCCAGAGAAGATGTGGTGGGGCTGTGCCTGGGAGGGCAGGGCAGAGACAGCCGGGCACTCAGGACAGTGTTCCCGTGCCCAGCTGTGCACGGCACCTCCCACACACCCACAGTGCCCTCCTGCCCCCAGCACTGCTCTCTTCAGCCCCCTCTCCTTCCCTCAGCATCTCCCTGGGCCTGGACATTTCCCTGCTGAGAGGAGCCTTGTCCCTGCCAGTGCTCACAGAGCCCATCCCAGCCTCTGTGCCCTGGGCCCGGCCCTACAGAAACCTGCCTGTCTGCAGGGCCCTGGCTGGGGCAGGCTCTGTCTGCAGCTGGGCAAGGGCAGCTCAGGAGAGCCCTGCTGGGCCCTGCTAAGGTGATGCTGCTGCTGCTGCTGCTGTCCAGGGCTGAGGAGGGGCTGAAGGCCCTTGAGGAGCCTCCCAGCAGAGAGACTGACCACCCAAAGTTACAGTGCTGGAGTCTCTGTAAATGTTCAAATATTCCTTTGGTGATCCTGTGTGTCCCTTTCAAGTCAGAATGTTCTGTGATTCGGTGATTGCAATTCCTGTTCTGCTTCTCTCATCCTCCTGTTGCCTGAAATGAAAAGAGAAAAAAGCCCCTTTTAATAGCATTGGAACAGTAAAGTAAAAACCAGACCTTTATTGGAAGCTCCCAGATGTCCCAGTGTGGATGGGGCACACCCAGCCCCTGATTTCAACAATTTATTGAGGTTGATTAATTAGGATATTTGGCAGGAACATCCAATAGGAGATTCAGTTGCACCGGTTACATACCCCTGGGTCAATCCATTGCTCCAAGGGTTTCTTTGCCCCACTTTTTTTTATGACTGCTAATACTGGGTCAAAACCAAAATGTTCTTCTCTTAGGTCCTCCTCCTGAAAATAAGATCACAGAGTAGTTCGGGAATGTAATTAGAAGATCAGCTTATTGTTCTAAAACTTAAAGGAAAGGGTAGAAAACATGCTAGAATTAATTAAGAATTATACTTAAATAAGTGTATATGTATATGTATATACTATAAGTATATAGGCATATATATGTATACTATGCAATACTATACAATATATATTATATGTACATATATTTACTATTTGTACATATATGTATATATACTAGAGGATATAAGTATATGTATACGATAATAAATATATGCAATAGTAGTTGAATGGAGTAAATTAAAAATTATAGTTTTATAACTACATATTAGAAGTTAACAGAGCTATGAATATATGAAAAATATATAAAAAGCAAAAATCTATTTGTCATCACCCAACTCTCCCAACCTTCTACAAGCAGGAAATTGAAACATTCTCAGGAACACTCCTGATCTTTCCAGCAATCCCAGGCTCACCTTCTTTTGGGAAGTGTCCTCCGGAGCTGTGCCCAGGCTGGTGTGGAGCTGGGAGCAGCCCTGCCCCACACAGCACCTCTCAGCAGCAGCACCTGCCCTGCTCAGGGTGGCTCCTTCCCCCCACAGCTTCTCCCCAGCGCTGGGAGCAGCTCCCCGGGCCGGCTGAGAGCTGTCCCTGGCAGGCAGCAGAGTCCCTGGGCCAGCACAGAGCCCTGGGCTGCAGGAGCCTGCTCTGCAGGACAGCCCTGGGCAGCCCTGGCTGCAGCCCCGGCTGCTCAGCCCTGCAGCAGAGCCTGGCACAGGGAGCTGCCCTGTGCTGTGCCTGGGCTGCTGCAGCAGGGAAACCCAGCCCTGCCCCAGGGCCACATCCCTGCCCTGCAGCAGCTCGGAGAGTGCTCCTGGAAGGGCCTCAGAGCTGTGGGATGTGGCAGCTTCAGGAGATCCCTGCAGGAACTGCAGCTTATCTTCCCCCAGCCAGAGAGTGACTGTTCCCAATGCTGTGAGGGTTTCTCCTCCAGTGAGCCCTGAGTGAGCTCTGCTGGGCTGGGAAAAGAGTTGCTCATCAGGAGAAATGTCTTTTGAAGCTCTTCCTGGTTGCCAGGCGCTGCTGCCTCTGTGCCAGTAGCCCAGCCCAACTCATCAGCACAGACACAGCACAAGGACTTTAATGACCCTCTTGGGGCTTGTGCTGGGGCCCTGAACATCAGTCCCTGACAGGGAGATGATGAAACCTCTCAAGAACTCCAAGTCAGAATCCAACTCCAAAGTTTCTGCAAGTTTTAATGGGTCCCACTGAGGCACACAACAGAGCAAGTGTCCCCAGGCCCCCAGGCAGAGCAGAGAACTGCAGGCAGTGATGTCAGGAGGGGACAAAGAGAAGCCATGTCTTGGTGCCCTGGGGCACAGCAGGGTCTGTGCCACCAAGGGCTGTCAGGAGACACCTTGTCCTGAGGCCCTGTTGCCTCCTGGCACAGCCCCAGCAAGGCTGGGCACTCTCAGCCCCTTGTCCTGCCCTCAGCATCCCCCTGACAGCCCAGTGGCCTCAAGGATCTGCTGGAAGGAGTCCCTGGGGAGCCCTGGTCAGGAATGGCCCTTGGGGGGGCTCCTGAATGCTCCCTGGCACTGCAGGTTTTCCAAAGGACTTTGAGTTTGGCTTTTGCCTTGGAGTTTCTGAGAAGTTTCTGCAATCATGGCCTCCAATTATCTGCTGTAATTAGTCCCTTGAGAGGCTTTGTCAGTAACAACACTCAGTGGGGCTCATTAATGCTTCAAGGTCCTTCAGTTATTTTAAGGTACTTGGTGTTTCCCCTTTAAATCTGACTCTGTGAGAGGTTTGTGCAATCCTGGCCCCAATTATCTGCTTTAACAAGTCCCTTGGGATTCTCAGTCAGTACAAACACTCAGTGGGGCTCATTAATACTTTAAGATACTCAAAGTTTCTTAAAGAACTTTTTTTTTGGCACTGAGTCTCTGAGAAGTTTTTGTGTGATCCTGGCCTCCAATTTTCTGCTTTAATGAGTCCCTTGAAAGCTTTGCACTGACACTCAGTGGGGCTCATTATTACTTTGAGATACTCAAACTTTTTCATGTGCTTTGGAATTTCCATCCCACACTGAGTCTCTGAGAGGTTTCTGTGCAATCCTGGCCTCCAATTCTCTCCTCCAAGGACTCCATGAGGAGCCTGTGTTGGGGACGGACCTCAGTGCAACCCATGAATGCCTCAAGACATTTTGGGTTTTTCTTCTGACTTGGACTCCTGGAAAGGCTTGTTCAGTCTCCTCAGGACCTGAGGTTCAAGGGCTCAGCACCAAATGCACCACCGAGGCTCATTAGGATACAGCAAGTCCTGACAAATCATGGCTGGGCCTTGATTTCCCTCTGGTCTGCTGTAGTTCATTAGGAAGACTTTTTTTCTAGAGCTATGGAAAGTGTTTCAAAGAGCTTCTAAAAAAATACATATTCCTATTTTCAAGGATCTGTTTTATTCTTTTACTTACTACGCAAAGGGTGATTGTAGCATTTTGTGATTGATATTGACCCAGGGTCTCTCCTCAGGAGGTCTGGCCTGCTCAGAGAAGCTGTGCCTTGAGGTCTGATCCACTCTAGACAACCTTGCTCCACATTCTCCAACCCCATCCTGTCTGTGCTCACTCACCTGAGACCTTCTTTGCTTGGAGGACAGGCTGCACTCAGCCAAAGAGGGATTTACTTTTTTTTTTTTTAAAAGCAATCTAAAACTCCTGAGTTTCCCCACTGAAAACAGACACCCTCCTCAGGTGTGTGCCAGCCCGAGGTGTCACCAAGGCCACTGCAGCCCTGCCCTGGGCCAGCAGTGAGGGTGGATCATCATCCCAACCTGCCCTGGGCCATTGCAAGGGGCTGTGGCCATGGACACTGCCCTGACCCCACTGCTGGGTTTGGGTGCCACAGCAACCCCCATCAGTTCAAGGTTCCTTGGAAAACACCCCAAGGAGCCATTTCTGCAGCCAGGTTCCATGGCCAGGGGGATGTGGGGGGCTGCAGGTGGTCAATGCCCCATCCCTGGAAACATTCCAGTCCAGCTGGGACAGGGCTCTGAACAACCTGATCTGGTGAAAGATGTCCCTGCTCATCCCAGGCCTGGGCAAGAGGCCTGAGTGAGGCCTGAGCAACAGGCCCTGAGCCAAAGGTGACCTCTGGGTGAACCTTCCAACCCAAGGTTATCTTTGTATCTGCTCATTAGTGAAATATGCATGGTCATTAGCATTGTGATAGATGTATCCACTCATTAGTGAAAAATGGATTGACTTTTTTGTGTTTAGAAGATGGACAAGGCCATGAAGTCCAACACCTGGCCTTGTTTGGGGCTGTATGGTCAAAGTCACCTCCCTTGGTTCCTCCTTGGGCCCTGGCCAGGCTTTGGGAGGGACCCAAGAGGAGAATGAACCCAGATGTTCCTGCACTAGAAGTGCTGTCAGTTTGTTTATTCAGCACAATCAGTGCTGGGCCCTCTCCCAGCGAGGCTGGAGCCTCACCTGTGGCTGGAGGCACCTGCAGGAATTCCCAGTGTCCAGGAGTGGCTCTGCAGTCCTTGGCTGTGACAGCTTCCCCCAGCTGAGGTGTGGGTGTGGGTGATGGGAAAGTCTGAGGGTCACTGCTGATGGATCTTTCTTACTCACTGCAGGCAATCTTTGGTAGTGATGGTTGGGTGCATTGCTGAGCTGCTCCTTCTGTGCTCCTTTGCCTCAGTTCCCACTGGCCCCTGAGCTTCAGCCCTGGCTAGCAGTATGCTCGGGGGGAAACTGAGGCAAGGACAAAGATAAAAGACAAAAGGTGCTCTTAATCCTTCAGGAACACAGTCCCACAGTTTAATGCAGAACCTACTCCTTGCAGCTTGGGGGAGTTAAGAGGGGAGTTAAGAGAGGAATTCAGAGGGTGATTCCCTGCCAGAGGGCAGTTTTATGCCCTCTGCAAAGGAGAGGGAGGAGAGGGGGCCCACCAGCTGATGGGGACTGACCTGGGGGAGGTGAGGCATAGGTGGTGTCAGGGAGAGGGGATTCAGTGCAAGGGCTCATGGGCAGGGTACAGCAAATGCTTTGTGTGAACACATATAACAGAAACACCCAGTGCAATATAACAAAGTCAACTAACTACTTAGTGCAATACAACATCTCACCCTTTTCTGTTACACTAAAACTGAAAGACACACTTCAGGCCTATTCTGATGCAGAATAGTTTTTGCCCACCACTTCTGATTTGCAGGCAGTTTTGGCTGCTCTTGGCCTGCAAGCTCTGCACGGCTGACTTCCTGAGGTGGTAGGGATTAAACCATTGAGGGCCTTTAAAACTGGGCAGCAAAGAATTCCAAATGCCAACACAATTAAAAACAAGACAACAAAAAACAACAGGATTGTAAAAGGAAACACAAACACAAAGCATATTAACAATCTGAGATCTGCTGGAAGTAACCCGATTTTTAAGAAGGCTCTGTCTTCTCATTCCGGCAGCACCTCCTTTTTCAAGTGACGGCTGCTTGCTTCTCATCATCATCTGTTGGTGCTGGGTTTTGGGAACAAAAGATTTCACCCACTTTTGGGGTATCCAGCATGGGCCCCAGGGGGTGAATACGCACACACAGCCACATCCCCATGTCACGAGGTCATAGGACCTTTGATCTCCCAAGTTTCTGGGTCCCTGATCAAAACTGGTGGGAGCTGTGACAGCTTAAACTGATTACTGCTGTTAAAGTGACGTACCACTGGAGGACTCCTGTTTTCAAATGAACAATTCAGAAAGTTAATGGTAAATGTGGCTTTGCAGAGTTTTTGTGCTGGTGACATCCATGCTGTGGAACTGTCTTGCCCAGTCAGGATCTTTCTGAGCATCTGGTGGGCACGCTGGACCACAGCTTGGCCTGTGGGGGAGTGGGGGATGCCTGTTTTGTGTTCCATTCCCCACTGCTGGACAAACAGCAGGAATTCCTTGCTTTTGTATGCTGGGCCATTGTCAGTTTTGATTTTCTTAGGGATCCTCAGTACTGAAAAGGCTTGCACAAGACGTTTCTTGTCATGTGCAGCCATTTCTCCTGCATGGGCAGAGGCATAAACTGCATTTGAATAGGTGTCAATGCTCACATAGACGTATTTTTGGTGGCCGAAACTAGGAATGTGTGTGATGTTTGTCTGCTGCTCTTGGAAGCTTCCAAGCCCTCTGGGGTTAACCCCTATTGTAGAGGAGTTTTTAGAAGAGCAAGGTCACAGTCTATTGATAGGAGGTTTGAACAATCCTTGCTATCAGGGAACAGTAGGGTGTCTTGTATTGTGCCTGCTGTGTACTCTGCTGTTCCTACATTGCCTTGAATTAGCAAAAAGGCAGCAAATGTAATAACTCATTAGTCCTTCTCACGGATGCTTCCTCTCAGAAGCTGAAGACATGTAACAACTTGTTGGACCTTCTAATAGATGCTGAAGACAGAAATGTTGATCATAAGACAGAATAAAGAAGAATTTGCTGCCAAAACACATGAACCAACGAGCAATGAGTGCTTGAACATGAGATTTTAACCAACTAACAATTGTTTAGCTGTGCCTGCTTTTACTCTGTAACCACATAAATATAGGGAATAAAGAATAAACGAGGAGATCAAACCTAATCATATTGGTGTCCATTTGATACTCTGCTCCTTTCTTGCAACAGTTTCCATGGGTCCCCATAGTGTCACAATGGTCCCTTGCTTCCATGAGGCCTTGCAGTCTCAAAATGGTTTCCTTGCTTCCATGGAATGGAACAATGCACAATGAACAGTGCACAACTGCACAATGACACAGTGGCCCATTGGTTCCATGAGGCCTCAGAGTTTCACAAGGGTCTCCATGGTTCCAGACAGTCCTGAAGTGTCACAGAGGTCCCTTGGTCCTATTGGGCTCCTCAGGATCACAGTGGCCCCTTGGCTGCATGAGGCCCAGCTGTGTCACACTGGCCCCTTGCATCCATTGGGCCCTGTAGCATCACAATTGTCCCCCCTTGCTTCCATGAGGCCTTCAGTGTCACAGTGGTCTCATTGGTACCACAGTGTCACAATGGACCCTTGGTTCAATGAGGCCCTGTAGTGTCAAAATGGTCTTCTTGGTTCCATAAGGTCCTGCAGAGCCCCTTGGTTCAACAAGGCCTCAAATTTTTATCATGATCTCCAGGATTCCACGCAATGTCTCACTGGACCCCTTGGTTCAATGGTGCCACACAGTGCCACAATTGTCCCTTGGTTCCATTAAGCTCCACAGTGTCACTATGGACCCCTTGGCTCCCCAGGGCTCTGAAGTGCCACAATGGCCCTTTGGTTTCCCAGGGCCTCAAGGTGTACAAATGGTCTCCAAGGTTTCATGAGGCCCTGCTGTGCAACAATGGACCTTTGGTTCCATGATGCCCCATAGTGTCACAATGGTCTCCTTGGTTCCACAGTGTCAGAATGGACCCTTCATCCCATGCAGACCCACAGTGTTCACTGTAGCCCCCTTGATTCCATGAGGCCCTGCTATGTTAGAATGGCCCCTTGGTTCCAGTGGGTCCCAAAGTGTCAGAACAGTCTCCATTGTTCCATGAGGCCCTGCAATGTCACTGTGGCTCCCCTTGGTTCCCTGTGGCCCCACAGTGTCACAATGGACTCTTGGTTCCATGAGGTTCCTCAGTCACAATGGCTCCTTGGCTCCATGTGGCCACACTGTGTCTCAATGGCTCATGGTTCCATGAGGCCCAACAGAGTTGCAATGGACCCTTGGTTCCATGAGACCTTGCTGTGTCACAATGGAGTTCTCGTTCCATGAGCTTTCATCCTGCCAACAACAGTCTCCTTGGTTCTGCAGTGTCACCATGGACCCTTTGTCCCATGAGGTCCCACAGTATAACATGGTCACTTTGGTTCTGTGAGGTTCAGCAGTGTCACAATGGCCTCCTTGGTTCTACAAGGGCCTTCTAGGTCAGAATGGCCCCTTTGGTTCCACGAGGCCCCACAGTGTCACCATGGTCTCCTTGGATTCACATTGTCACAATGGACCTTCATTCCCTGCAGCCCCTGGTGTGTCACAGTGTTCCCTTGGTTCCATGAGTTTCTGTACTATCAGCAATGGTTCCCTTGCTCAAGCAAAGCCTTGCTGTGTCACCATGCACTCTTGGTTCCATTAAGCCTTTCTCTGTCACAATGTACTTTGGATTCTATGAGGTTCCAGAGTGTCCCAATGGTCTCATTGGATCTGTAGTATCACAATGGACCATTGGTTCCATGTGGCCCTGCCATGTCAAAAAAGGATTTTTTTTCCATGAGGTTCCAAGGTGTCACAGCTGAATCCTTGATTCTGTGAGGTCCCACTGTCACCAAATCCCTGAAATATCAGAATAAGACTCCGTAATACAAATTCGGTGTTTAAGAGGGCATCACTTATTCAGGCTTGAGGTCTAACCTGTGGTAACTCCTAACTTTACATGGACATGTGATTCCAGAAGTGTTACTACATGTGCATTACAATATAGCCATTACCATAAAACCCACCCCAATTTCTGAATTCCCTCTTTGTTTTCTCTATCACTGCACCCTTGAGCCAGATGTCTTCTTCTCTTCCATCTGTCCTCACTGGGAAAGCAGGTCCTGCATGCCTTGTTCCTGTGCTAGAAGTTCACAGGCAGGGTAAACATGGAATGAACCCTTTTGGTATCATGCCCAGGGCTGTGTGTGCCCAGGCAGAGGCAGGCAGGAGGCAGAGCTGTCAGCAAAGGAAGGGCCCAGCCAGGTGGGGCAGCCGGGGGATGCCGACAGCCTGCAGGAACAGAGGCACAGGGCATGGACACCGTAGGACAGCCTGGGCTGCACAGGGCACAGGGATGGGCAGCAGCTGCAAGGCCCTGACACAGCCAACTCCTGCAGCACTTGGGCCATGGCTGCTGGCCCTGGGCCTGAGCCAGGAGGAGGGGACAAGTGACCCTTGCAGGCCTGGGGCCTCATGGCCTCCTTGTCCCTGCTCAGCAGCCTGGCAGGGGCTGCCCCATGGTGCTGCCCTTGGCATTGCACATCCCCACATCCCAGTGGCCTGGGAAGAGCCCTGAGCAAGGAGGGAGGGACAGGATCTGCCTTAGCAGGGGCTGGGGCTCAGGCCTGGGCCCTTTGCAATCCTGAAATATATCCAGGTTTGCTGAGCATCAGACACACCTTTGCCTTGTTTGTCCACACCTGTCCTCACTGCTTGCAGTGTTCTGCTCTAAATGGAACCTGGGGACACTTTGTCAGTCATGTTTCTCAGTGGGACCCATTTAAACTTCAAGAAACTTTAAAGTTTGAATTTCAGTTCTTGAGAAGGTTTTTCAACACACTCTCAGGGCCTGAGTCTGATGTCAAAACACCAAGCCCATGGGAGGGTCATTAAAGTCCTTGTGCTGCTTCTCTGCTGCTGAGCTTGGCCAGGTTCCTGGCATAAAGGCAGCTGCTGGCAAACAAGAAAAGTTTCAAAAAGACATTTCTCCTGAGGAGAAATCCTCTATCAGATGAGACACCTGTGTTATTTGAAACGTGAAAGTTTACAGTGGCATAACAACCTTTCCACTTCCTTTCTCATTCATTGTTATCCCTCCCTTTTTTGTATGTTTTTGTTTAATCCTGCTTTCAACAGAATAGAACATCATTCTCTCACATGGAATATTAGCTTTTGCATTTATGCCTACTGATATCTAATACTGTGGAACTATGCTTTTGGAATATTAACTTTTGAATGCAGTATGTATGTTTCACCAGCAAAGAAACAATTTGAACTGAATAATAGAACTAATCCATCTCTAGCTCCCACTGCTACTTTAGTCAATTCTCTTCTTCCTGTTTTATATTTTTGTTGCTTTTGTTTTCTGCAATTTCAGTTCTTCTGTCAGCTGAAGCAACAACCCTGCTTCCTGTTTGTCTCCCTTTTGCCTTGTTCTTTTCAACACTTCCCCTTGTGCAGTTCTAAACTTGTTTTCATAATGTTTCTACTCTTCGAGTTCTGTCACCTCCTTTTTTGATTTTTTTCTTCCTTAGTTGGTCACTCCAAGCTTTTCTTACCTTCCTTTTGTGCAGCTCTGACTCTGCCGCCGCTTCCAGCTACGCCGTGCTGCCGCCAACACTGGCACGTGCCGCCCCAGGATCCCGCAGCCTGCGGCCGGACCTTGGGGTCGGTGTCTCAGAAGTCACCCGGACTCTTGGGCTCTCAGCTCTGCCTACATTGCTTTTAGGCTCCCAGGTCCTCCTGGCTGCAACTTGTCTGGATTTCTAGCTCTCAGTTCTGCCTATTTTGCTCTCAGGTCTGTCTGCTCTTCAGGTTCCTGGTCTGCCTGGCTCAGTTGGGCTGGGCTCCAGCCTCTCACTGCTCTTAGGACAGCTCACTGCTGTCTGCCAGGATCACTTTGGGGTCACCATTTATTGTCCCCTGGTCCTCATGGGGGGAACCAATTGACAGTGGAGTCACAACTGACACAGGCATCAGTCCCGAATTATCTAAAAGCTCTCACACCTTTCTCTCTGTTGCTTACCCACAGGCAGCACCACACAGCCTTCTGACTCTTCTCTCTTCCTTCTACAGGACCAGCAAACTCTTTCCTGTCCCTTGCATGACCTCACCATGTCCACCCCTCACACACCAGCTTGACCCTTCCTCCTCACAGCACAGCCTGCAGACTCACACTGACTCTCAACCAGCAAACCCACTGCTTTAAAACACTCATTCTCCTTGGATATAGCTGTGATCCATGAAGGGCAAGGCTGTTCCCACTCTCAGTAATTAGTTCAGCTGCAATTGATCAGGGCTGAGATTGCCTTCAGCACTGTCTCTGTTCTCTTTACAATCCATCCTGCCACACCAAGGAGAATCTGTGTACAGGACAGAACCTCATGGAACCAAGGGGCCATGGTGGCACAGCAGGGCCTGGTGGAACCAAAGAGACCACGGTGACACTACGGAACCTCATGGAACTACGGGTCCATTGTTCCACAGCAGGGCCACAGAACCAAGGAGTCCATTGTGACACTCCAGAACCTCCTGGGATCAAGGTGTCCATGTGACACCACTGAACCTCATGGAACAAAGGGTCCCTTGTGACACTGCAGAACCAGGGAGAATGTTGTTGGCAGTAGGAAAGCTCATGGAACCAAAAGTCCATTGTGACATAGTGGGGGCTCCGGGAACCATGGAGACCATGATGACCCTTCAGGACCCACTGGAACCAAGGGGCCATTGTGACACTGCAGGGCCTTGTAGAACCAAGGGGTCATTGCAGCACGGCAGGGCCTCATGGAATCAAGGGGAGCATGGTGACACTGTGGGGATCCAAGAGACCAAGGGGACATTCTGACTGTGTGGAACCAAGGACACCATTGTTACACAAGGGGTCATCATGGAACCGAGGAGGGCATTGTGAACCAGCAGGGGAACCCACTGAGGCTACTATGACATTTCAAGGCCTTGTGACACCAAAGGGTCCTTGAGCAACTGCAGGGCCTCGTGGAACCAATGAGACCATTGTGACACTGCACAGCCTCATGGAAGCAAAGGGTCATTGTGACACATTGTAGAACTGAGGGGCCAATGTGACACTGTGTGACACCATGGAACCAAGGAGACCATTGTGACACTACAGGGCTCCATGGAACTAAGAACTGGTGCAACAGTGAGGGGCCCAATGGAATCAAGGGGCCATTCCATACTTCAGGGCCTCATGGAACCCAGGTGCCCCTGTGACACTGCAGGGCCTCATGGAAGCAATGAGACCATTCTGGCACTCTGAGTCCCCAGGGAACTAAGGGGCCATTGTGACACCACAAGGCCTCACAAAACCAAGGCCACCACTGTGACACTGCCAGGTCACATGGAAGCAAGGGGCCATTGTGACACTGTGGAGGCAAGGAGACCACTGTGATATTGCTGGGCCTCATGGAAACAAAGATCTGTTGTGATACTATGGGGCCTCATGGAACCAAGGGCCAATTGTGATGCTGCAGGGCACCAAGGATCCAAGAACATGGAACAGGTCTGGCTGGCTTGGCCTCTGGGGGCCAAGCCTGACTTGTCCAGCTGACCTTGGCATGTTGAGGGCTGCTTCTCATCTCTCCTTGAAACCCTGGAGTTCCATGTTTTCCTTCCTGTGGGAAAGAACTGTCCTTCTCCTCCAGGTGCCCATGGCCAAAAACTGGGATTCTACCTCCAAATTTGATTCTATCCAAGGATTGTTCCCATAGGAAACCTGGCAGGAGAGACAGCTCTGGCTCGCCTTGGCCTCTTGAGGGCCACTTCTCCTCTGCTTTCAAAACACTGGGGGGCCGTGCTTCTCTTCCCATTGGAAAAAATCATCTTTCACATCCAGGTGTCCATGGCCACAACTGGGAATCTGCCTCCCTAATTCCAGACATCCAAGGATAGCTGCCAGACAAAAATTGCCAGGACAGTCTTGGTTCCTTTGGCGACCTGAGAGCCAGCTCTCCTCTGCCTCCCTCCATCTCCTCCCCATCCCTGGATCTGCAGGTCCAACATAGTCCCTCCCTGGGTGGACTTACTCACCAGCTGTGGCCAAAAGTTGTCCTCCACACACTCCAAAACCTTCCTGAACTGCCTCCTTTCTGCTGTATTCAGTTCCCAGCAGATGGCTGGTAGGTTAAAATCACCTCCAAGAGCAAGGGCTGGTGGTCCTGAAACATTCTCCAGCTGCTTATAGATAAGTTGTCCAGCTCTTCTTCCTGGCTGGGTGGACGATAACAGACTCCCAGTAGGATGTTAGCCTTGTTGGTTTTACCACTGGAAGGACAGATTGATTGATCCATAGGATCAAAAGCTATGGATTCTTACCCATAGGCTTTCAACTCCATTAATTTCGATATAATCTCCCAGAGGAGATGGGACAGATGGGAGCAGAGACAAAGAATTCCTGCTGCATTCTTCTTGTGTTTGCTTATCCAGGTGACCTGGATCCATATGTAGAGAAGGTGTTTTGTGTCAGATAACACTGGAAGAGTTATGAGAATATTTTTTTTAGGTTAAAACAATATATCATGCATAATAAACAACGAGAAAATAAATGAGACATATGATCAGAAGAGCATCTGAGTTTTTCAGAAGATGAGAGACTGATTGACGTTCCAGTGGTCAAGCCTGTTTATAATCTTTCCTCAGGGATTCCTTGAGATGAGAGGTGACCACCAGAGGACAAGGCCAGCCTGAGCTCTCTGTCTTGACACCTTTTGCCTAGGGGAATCCTTGAATATACAGATTTTTTCAGGGAAAGTATCAATTTTGGCCATGGGCACGTGGAAAGAGGGAGGGTTCTTTTCCATAGGAAGGAAAGAACAGTGCCCCAGTGCTCCAGGGGCTGATGAGAGGCAGCCCACAGGATTCCAAGGACAGCTGGACCCGTCAGGTGGCCCCTGGGAGGCCAAACCAGCAAGATCTGTTCCATGTCCCCTTGGTTCCATGAGGCCCAGCAAGATCACAATGTTCTCCTTGCTTCTGAGGTGTCACAAGGGCCCCTGTGGTTCCATGAGGCCCTGCAGGGTCACAATGACCCTGTAATGTAACAATGGCCTCTTCGTTCCACAAAGACCTGCTGCTTCACACTGGCCCCTTGGGACCATGCAGCCCAACAGTGCCACAGGGATCCCTTTGGTTCCATGAATTCCCAGTGTCACAATGGTTCCTGGGATCCATGGTACCCTGCAGGGTCACAATGGCCCCTTGGTTCCATGGGGCCCCACAGTGTCAGAATGGTCTCCATGATTCCAGATAGTCCTGCAGTGTCACAGTGGTGCCTTGGTTCTATTGGGCTCCTCAGGATCACAATGGCCCCTTGGCTGCATGAGGCCCAGCTGTGTCACACTGGCCCCTTGCTTCCACTGGGCCCCGTTGCATCCCAATTGTCCCCTCTTGCTTCCATGAAGCCTTCAGTGTCACAGTGATCTCCTTGGTACCACAGTATCACAACTGACCCTTAGTTCAATGAGGCCCTGCAGTGTCACAATGGTCTCCTTGGCTCCACAAGGTCCGGCAGAGCCCCTTGGTTCAACGAGGCCTCAAAGTTCCATCATGGTCTGCAGGATTCCATGAGGTCCAGCAATGTCATAATGGATCTTTGGTTCCATGATGTCCTGTGCTGTTTCATGAATCCTCAGTTCCATGGGGCCCTGCAGTGTCACAATGGACCCCTTGGTTCTATGGTTCCACACAGTGCCACAATTGTCCCTTGGTGCCATTAGGACCACAGTGTCACTATGGACCCCGTGGCGCCCCAGGGCTCTGAAGTGCCACAAAGGCCCTTTGGTTTCCCAGGGCCTCAAGGGGTACAAATGGCCTCCAGGGTTTCATGAGGCCCTGCTGGGTCACAATGGACCTTTGGTTCCATGATTCCCCACAGTGTCACAATGGTCTCCTTGGTTCCACAGTGTCAGAATGGACCCTTCATCCCATGCAGAGCCACAGTGTTCACTGCAGCCCCCTTGATTTCATGAGGCCCTGCTATGCTACAATGGCCCCTTGGTTCCAGAGAGTCCCAAAGTGTCAGAATAGTCTCCATTGTTCCATGAGGCCCTGCAATGTCACTGTGGCCCCCTTGGTTCCACAGGGCCCCAGAGTGTCACAATGGAATCTTTGTTCCATGAGGTTCCTCAGTCACAATGGCTCCTTGGCTCCATGTGGCCAGGTTGTTTCACAATGGCTCGTGGTTCCATGAGGCCCAACAGAGTTGCAATGGACCCTTGGTTCCGTAAGACCTTGCTGTGTCACAATGGAGTTCTGGTTCCGTGAGCTTTCATCCTGCCAACAACAGTCTCCTTGGTTCTGCAGTGTCACCATGGACCCTTTGTTCCATGAGGTCCCACAGTATAACATGGTCCCTTTGGTTCTGTGAGATTCAGCAGTGTCACAATGGCCTCCATGGTTCTACAAGGCCTTGCTGGGTCAGAATGGCCCCTTTGGTTCCACGAGGCCCCACAGTGTCACCATGGTCTCCTTGGATCCTCATTGTCACAATGGACCTTTCATTCCCTGCAGCCCCCGTGTGTCACAGTGTTCCCTTGGTTCCATGAGTTTCTGTACTATCAGCAATGGTTCCCTTGCTCAAACAAAGCCTTGCAGTGTCACAATGGACCCTTGTTTCCATGAAGCCTTTCTGTGTCACAATGTACTTTGGATTCCATGAGGTTCCAGAGTGTCCCAATGATCTCCTTGGATCTGCAGTGTCACAATGGACCATTGGTTCCATGTGGCCCTGCTGTGTCAAAAAGGATTTTGGTTCCATGAGGTTCCAAGGTGTCACAGCTGAATCCTTGGTTCTGTGAGACCCCGCTGTCACCAAATCCCTGAAATATCAGAAAAAGACTCCCGAAAGTAACTTTGTGTTTAAGAGGGCATCACTTATTGAGGCTTGAGGTCTAACCTGTGGTAGCTCATAACCTCACATGGACATGTGACTCTAAAAGAGTGTTACTTACATACAGTCACTACATGTGTATTACAAGTTAGCCATCACCATAAAACCCACCCCAAGTTCCCTCAGTCCCTCTTTGTTTTTTCTATCACTGCACCCTTGAGCCAGATGTCTTCTCCTTGTCTTCCAGCAATCCTTGCTTGAAAGCAGGCCCTGCAGGCCTTGTTCCTGTGCTAGAAGTTCACAGGCAGGGTAAAAATGGAATGAACCCTTTTGGTATCAGGCCCAAGGCTGTGTGTGCCCAGGCAGAGGCAGGCAGGAGGCAGAGCTGTCAGCAAAGGAAGGGCCCAGCCAGGTGGGGCAGCCGGGGGATGCCGACAGCCTGCAGGGACAGAGGCACAGGGCATGGACACCGTAGGACAGCCTGGGCTGCACAGGGCACAGGGATGGGCAGCAGCTGCAAGGCCCTGACACAGCCAACTCCTGCAGCACTTGGGCCATGGCTGCTGGCCCTGGGCCTGAGCCAGGAGGAGGGGACAAGTGACCCTTGCAGGCCTGGGGCCTCATGGCCTCCTTGTCCCTGCTCAGCAGCCTGGCAGGGGCTGCCCCATGGTGCTGCCCTTGGCATTGCACATCCCCACATCCCCACATGCCTCTCCTGAGCATTCCAGACACAGAATCACTGTCCCTGACCTCCAGTGCCTCCAGTTCCTGCTGCAGGCCCAGCCTTTCTCCCTTGCTCTGCTGGGCTGCGGCACAGGTATGGAGAGGCTGGACTGGGCAGTGCCAGGGAGAGGAAAACAATGGAACCTTGGTTACATGAGTCCCCACGGAATGGTCTCCGTGGTCTCATGAGGCCCTGCAGTGTCACAGTGGCCCCAAGGTTCCAGGGATCCAGGAGGGTCAAAATGATCTCCTTGCTTCTGCAGGGTCACAATGGCCCCTTGGTTCCCCCCCAAAGTGTCACAGTGCACTCCTTGGTTCCATGGAGCCCCACAGTGTCACTGAGGTCCCCTGGTTCCCCACAGTGTCACAGTGCACTCCTTGGTTCCATGGAGCCCCACAGTGTCACTGAGGTCCCCTGGTTCCACCAGGCCCTGCAGTGTCACAAGGCACCTTTGGTTCTGTGGGGCCCACAGTGTCTGTTGTGCCAATGGGCAGGGTCAGCACCAAAGGCACAGACACCACCTGAAGGAATTATTAGAATGCAAAAGTGCAAAGAATCACAAAAGGAGAAGTGCCCACAGTGAGTAAGGAAGATCCAGCACCAGTGACCCTCAGACTTTCCCATCATCCACACCCACACCTCAGCTGGGGGAAGCTGTCACAGCCAAGGACTGCAGAGCCACTCCCGGACACTGGGAATTCCTGCAGGTGCCTCCAGCCACAGGTGAATCTCCAGCCCTGCCGGGAGAGGGCCCAGCTTTGATAGTGCTGGATAAACAAACTGACAGCACTTCTAGAATGGGAACATCAGGATTCATCCTCCTCTTGGGTTCCTCCCAAAGTCTGGCCAGGCCGCAAACAAGGCCAGATGTCAGACTTCATGGCCTTGTCCAAATTCTAAACATAGAAAGGTCAATCCATGTTTCACTGTCTTGGGTTATGGAACCAAAAATATGTATTCTATTTCATTTGTTGAAAGCAGTTGGGGAGATGTTTTTCTTTTTCTCTTGTTATTCTGGGGGGAGGGGTGTGGGTGCCTTCTGATAATGGGCCAACTGTTAAAACCAGGTGGGGCATTGTTTCTTATCTCTTTCACCACCCGTCCTCCCTCCAGGGGGATATTTTCTGCTAACGGGCCATGAAGGCTCACCAAGGACATGAAACATTCCATCATCCCATTGTGAGATGCTCCACCCAGTGAGGGGGGAGCCAACCATTCTTGCCTGGATAAAAACTGAGATGTAGGAACACGAGGTATCTGGTTCCACCGGATTCCCAGAGGAAGACTGGACCCTTCTCGCCATGGCTGGACCCTTTTCTCTCAGGATCATCTCTGCTCCAACAGAACCACATCTGCCACTCCAGGAGGACTCACTTTTGCACTGCTTCCAACACCTTGACCAACAGGGTTTCAGGTTGTAGCTCTGACTCTAGGATGGTTCTTTGCTTGTTTGCTTGTTTGGGTTGTTTTTTTTTTTTTTTTTTTTTTTTGTACTACTACATTTGTATTGTTAATATTCTTAGTAAAGAACTGTTATTCCTATTCCTAAATCTTTGCCTGAAAGCCCTTAATTGCAAAATTATAATTTGGAGGGGGGGAGGGGTTTACATTTTCCATTCTGAACGAAACTCCAGCTTTCCCTGGCAGATACCTGTCTTTTCAAACAAAAACAGTTTATTAGAAGCTCTTTGAAAAGTTTCTCCAAAACTCTAGGAAAAAAGATTCCTAATGAACTGCACCAGACCAGAGGGAAATCAAGGCACAGCCATGGTTTGTCAGGACTTGCTTGATCCTAATGAGCCCCTTGCTGCATTTGGGGCTGAGCCATGGAATCTCAGGGCCTGAGAGGAGATTGCACAAACCTTTCCAGGAGTCCAAGTCAGAAGAACTTCCAGGCATTAATGGGTCCCACTAAGGTCCATCCCCAACACAGGCTCCTCATGGACTCCTTGGAGGTTGAGAATTGGATCGCACAAAATCCTCTCAGAGACTCAGTGTGGGCAGGAAATTCCAAAATACCTTAAAAACCTTGAGTATCTCAAAGTATTAATGAGCCCCACGGAGTGTCAGTGTAAAGTTCTCAAGGGACTTATTAAAGCAGATAATTGGAGGCCAGGATCACACAAAAACTTTTCAGGGACTCAGTGCCAAAAAAAAAGTTCTTTAAGAAACTTTGAGTACCTTAAAGTATTAATGAGGCCCACTGAGTTTTTTTAGTGACTAAAAATCCCAAGGGACTTGTTAAAGTAGATAATTGGGGCCAGGATTGCACAATCTTTCTCACAAAATCAGATTTAGAAGGGAAATACCAGGTACCTTAAAGTAACTGAAGTACCTTGAAGCATTAATGAGCCCCACTGAGTGTTGTTACTGTCAAGGCCTCTCAAGGGACCAATTACAGCAGATAATTGGAGGCCATGATTGCAGAAACCTCTCAGAAAACGCCAAGGCAAAAGCCAAACCCAAAGTCCTTTGGAAAACCTGCAGTGCCAGGAAGCATTCAGGAGCCCCCCAGGCCATTCCTGACCAAGGCTCCCCAGGGACTCCTTCCAGCAGATCCTTGAGGCCACTGGGCTGTCAGGGGGATGCTGAGGGCAGGACAAGGGGCTGACAATGCCCAGCCTTGCTGGGGCTGTGCCAGGAGGCCCCAGGGCCTCAGGACAAGGTGTCTCCTGACAGCCCTTGGTGGCACAGACCCTGCTGTGCCCCAGGGCACCAAGACTTGGCTTCTCTTTGTCCCCTCCTGGCATCACTGCCTGCAGTTCTCTGATTTGCCTGGGCACCTGGGGACACTTTCTCTGTGCTGTGCCTCACTGGGACCCATTAAAACTTGCAGAAACTTTGGAGTTGGATTCTGACTTGGAGTTATTGAAAAGTTTCATCAGCTCCCTCTCAGGGACTGATGTTCAGGGCCTCAGCACCAGCCCCAAGAGGGTCATTAAAGTCCTTGTGCTGTGTCTGTGCTGATGAGCTGGGCTGGGCTCCTGGCACAGAGGCAGCTCCTGGCAACCAAGAAATGGCTTCAAAAGACATTTCTCCTGATGAGCAACTCTTTTCCCAGCCCAGCAGAGCTCACTCAGGGCTCACTGGAGGAGAAACCCTCACAGCGTTGGGAACAGTCACTCTCTGGCTGGGGGAAGATCAGCTGCACTTCCTGCAGGGATCTCCTGAAGCTGCCACATCCCACAGCTCTGAGGCCCTTCCAGGAGCACTCTGAGAGCTGCTGCAGGGCAGGGATGTGGCCCTGGGGCAGGGCTGGGTTTCCCTGCTGCAGCAGCCCAGGCACAGCACAGGGCAGCTCCCTGTGCCAGGCTCTGCTGCAGGGCTGAGCAGCCGGGGCTGCAGCCAGGGCTGCCCAGGGCTGTCCTGCAGAGCAGGCTCCTGCAGCCCAGGGCTCTGTGCTGGCCCAGGGACTCTGCTGCCTGCCAGGGACAGCTCTCAGCCGGCCCGGGGAGCTGCTCCCAGCGCTGGGGAGAAGCTGTGGGGGGAAGGAGCCACCCTGAGCAGGGCAGGTGCTGCTGCTGAGAGGTGCTGTGTGGGGCAGGGCTGCTCCCAGCTCCACACCAGCCTGGGCACAGCTCTGGAGGACACTTCCCAAAAGAAGGTGAGCCTGGGATTGCTGGAAAGATCAGGAGCATTCCTGAGAGTGTTTTAATTTCCTGCTTGTAGAAGGATGGGAGACTTGGGGTGATGGCAAATAGATTTTTTGCTTTTTATACATTTTTTCATATATTCATAGCTCTGTTAACTACTAATATGTAGTTATAAAACTGTAATTTTTAATTTACTCCATTCAACTACTATTGCATATACTTATTATAGTATACATATACTTATATACTCTATTATATATACATATATGTACATATACTTATAGTAAATATACGTACATATACTATAGTATATATTGTATTTTATAGTATACATATATATACTTATATACTTACAGTATACATATACTTATTTGAGTATAATTCTTAATTAATTCTAGCATGTTTTCTACCCTTTCTTTCAAGTTTTAGAACAATAAGCTGACCTTCTAGTCACATTCCTGAACTACTGTGTAGTCTTATTATCAGGAAGAGGACCTACAAGAAGAACATTTTGTTTTTGACCCAGAGTGTTAGCAGTCATCAAAAAAAGTGGGGCAAAGAAACCCTTGGAGCAATGGATTAACCCAGGGATGTGTAACTGGTGCAACTGAATCTCCTATTGGATGTTCCTGCCAAATATCCTAATTAATCAACATCAATAAATTGTTGACATCAGGGGTCGGGTGTGCCCCATCCCCACTGGGACACCTGGGAGCTTCCAATAAAGGTCTGGTTTTTACTTTACTTTTGTAACACTGTTACAAGGGATTTTTTTCTCTTTTGATTGTAGACAACAGGAGGATGAGAGCAGCAGAACAGGAATTGCGATCACAGAATCACAGAACATTCTGAGTTGAAAGGGACACTCAGGATCATCAAAGGAATGTTTGAACATTTACAGAGACTCCAGCACTGTAACTTTGGGTGGTCAGTCTCTCTGCTGGGAGGCTCCTCAAGGGCCTTCAGCCCCTCCTCAGCCCTGGACAGCAGCAGCAGCAGCAGCATCACCTTTGCAGGGCCCAGCAGGGCTCTC
Organism: Phylloscopus trochilus trochilus; assembly: GCA_016584745.2. Classification (NCBI taxonomy): domain Eukaryota; kingdom Metazoa; phylum Chordata; class Aves; order Passeriformes; family Phylloscopidae; genus Phylloscopus; species Phylloscopus trochilus. The sequence continues at coordinate 5,092,567 of WQNJ02000048.1, read as the reverse complement.
CTGAGCTGCCCTTGCCCAGCTGCAGACAGAGCCTGCCCCAGCCAGGGCCCTGCAGACAGGCAGGTTTCTGTAGGGCCGGGCCCAGGGCACAGAGGCTGGGATGGGCTCTGTCAGCGCTGGCAGGGACAAGGCTCCTCTCAGCAGGGAAATGTCCAGGCCCAGGGAGATGCTGAGGGAAGGAGAGGGGGCTGAAGAGAGCAGTGCTGGGGGCAGGAGGGCACTGTGGGTGTGTGGGAGGTGCCGTGCACAGCTGGGCACGGGAACACTGTCCTGAGTGCCCGGCTGTCTCTGCCCTGCCCTCCCAGGCACAGCCCCACCACATCTTCTCTGGCTTCTGCACTGCCCTGAGATTGTCCCTGTCATCTGGTGCTCTCAGGGAGGCTCTGGCATTTGCAGCAGCTGAGTCAGGCACTGCCCTTGGCATTGCTGCCAGGCAGCTGTGGCCATGGCCATGGGGTGTCCAAGCTTCCCTGGGACCTGTGGGGCTGTGGGCAGAGCAGTCCATGGCAAAGGGGAATGGGCTGAGCCCCCTCCCTGAGATCCCATCATGGGCACACCCAGGGATCTCCTTGCTGTGTCCTTGCAAGCTCTGAGCTGCCCTCCTGGCTGCAAATCTGTGCCAGAGCCTCTTGGAGATCCCTGAATGTGCCCCGGGGAAGTGCAGAGATGCCAGAGCTGAGGAAATGCTGCTGGGTTTGCCAAGGGAGCTGTGAGTGTCCTTGGCAGAAGGGGGTGCTGAGACCTTGCCCAGAGCCCTTTGGAGAGGGGGAGACATTCAGGGATCCATCTGCTTTGGGCAGGGTCTGGTTTATCCCAGGGTGACCCAGGAGTGTGACTGTGCTCTGACTGCAGCCAAAGCTGCAAACCCAGGGCAGTTGGGAACAAGCCCATCCAGCCCCTCACCTTGCCCAAGGCACAGGGAATCCTTTGCCTCTCACATCTCTCAGTGGCAAACTCTGAGTGCAGCAGAAATGCTGGGGATTTCTGACCTCAGAGAACCAGGAATGATGTGTGGCTAGGAAAGAAAGTTGATACATCTCTTCCCTGCTCTCCATGTCCTGTACACCTTGGAGTGCAGATGGCAACAAGCTCTTCTGCATTAGGAGTGATTCCCCTGACAAATCCTGAATATCCAGCCTTGTCGCTCTGCCACATGGCCAGAATCCCAGGGCAGCAGGGCAGGGATGGCTCCTGGAGAGCCCCTACACACAGAGGCCTGGCTGTTCCTGGCACACTCAGACAGCACAACTGGAGCTTAGGCAGGGACCTGGGTGAAGGTTTTCCCAGAACAGGAACAAGGGTGGGGGAGTCACAGCGAGAGAGTCTACAGGGAATGGCCCAGGTTTGGCTCAAAGCAGCCTCTGCTGACTTGTCCCTGTCCTTTTTCCATTAACAGGTGCCCATGCCCAGCCCCAGCAAATGCCCAACAGCAGCTCCATCAGCCACTTCCTCCTGCTGGCATTGGCAGACAGGCGGCAGCTGCATCTCCTGCACTTCTGCCTCTTCCTGGGCATCTCCCTGGCTGCCCTCCTGGGCAACGGCCTCATCATCAGCGCCGTAGCCTGCGGCCACCACCTGCACAGCCCCATGTTCTTCTTCCTGCTCAACCTGGCCCTCACTGACCTGGGCTGCATCTGCACCACTGTCCCCAAAGCCATGCACAATTCCCTCTGGGACACCAGGAACATCTCCTACACAGGATGTGCTGTGCAGCTCTTTTTCTTTGTTTTTTTTATGGGAGCAGAGGTTTCCCTGCTGACCGTCATGTGCTATGACCGCTACGTGTCCATCTGCAAACCCCTGCACTACGGGACCCTCCTGGGCAGCAGAGCTTGTGCCCACATGGCAGCAGCTGCCTGGGCCAGTGCCTTTCTCAATGCTCTCATGCACACAGCCAATACATTTTCCCTGCCCCTGTGCCATGGTAATGCCCTGGGCCAGTTCTTCTGTGAAATCCCACACGTCCTCAAGCTCTCCTGCTCACATTCCAAACTCAGGGAACTTGGGATTCTTGTGGTTGGTGTTTGTTTGGTATTTGGCTGTTTTGTGTTCATTGTTTTCTCCTATGTGCAGATTTTCAGGGCTGTGCTGAGGATCCCCTCTGAGCAGGGACGGCACAAAGCCTTTTCCACCTGCCTCCCTCACCTGGCTGTGCTCTCCCTGTTTGTCAGCACCTCATTCTTTGTCTACCTGAAGCCCCCCTCCATGTCCTCCCCATCCCTGGATCTGTCCCTGTCAGTTCTGTACTCGGTGGTGCCTCCAGCCCTGAACCCCCTCATCTACAGCCTGAGGAACCAGGAGCTCAAGGCTGCAGTGTGGACACTGATCACTGCAAGATTTTCGAAACATTAAACTGCTGGCCAGTTTCTACAAATAATTTGTAATAAAATTCATCTTTGATAGTTCTTGTTGGTGTAGTTGTGTTTTGTTGTTTTGGTTTGTTTTTATTTTTTCCCTGCCTTTTAGTTTTTCAAAACTATCTACGAAGAAAGGCCATTTTGCCATTTCCCATTTTGATTTTCTCCAACTCTGCTGTAGCTTCAGAGTGTATCAATGGGGAGGTGTGCTCTCAATGGCTCTCAATGAATGAAAGGATCTCCTGGCAAAGTTTTCACTGGAGATCTCCCTTTTGTTCCCTTCTCTGGAGCTGCAGCAGCAATGTCTGTGTGCAGAGCTGGGGGCAGGGCAGGGCTGGCACAGCAGCTCTGCTCCTGCTGGCCACACCATTCCTGATCCAGGCCAGGAGCCATTGGCCTTCTTGGCCCCCTGGGCACACTGCTGCCTCATGTCCAGCCTGCTGTCCAGCACTGCCCCAGGTCCCTTTCTGCCTGGCCACTCTCCAGCCACTCTGTCCCCAGCCTGTGGCACTGCAGGGCTTGTTGTGGCCAAAGTGCAGGAGCCGGCCCTTGGTCTTGTTCAAGCTGCCATGGTTGGATTTGGGCCCTGGATGCAGCCTGTCCAGGGCCCTGTGCAGAGCCCTCCTGCCCTCCAGCAGATCCACACTCCCAGCTGCAGGAGAGATGGCCAAGGGCTGGGCAGGGCTGGCAGGGCCACAGGCACCCAGGCCTTTGTCCCCTGGGCTCTGCCAGCGCCTCTGCAGGCCCCACAGAAGGAACTTTCCTTGCAGGAAAGCCTGCACTTGGCTTCTGCCTGGCCCCTCCCTCAGCAGGCTGGCAGGCCCTGCAGCTTTAGGACATTTGTCCTTGCTGCCCCTGCCATCCCCCTGCCCCACCAACAGCCCCCAGCCAGCCGCGAGGGACAGGCCCTTCTGTGCCAGGCCTGGGCTCAGGCCTTGGCCTTTCTGCTCCCTCCAGCCAGCCCAGGCCTTGCTCAGCATTGCAGTCCCTGCTCACAGCCTTGGGCTCCCTGCAATCCTGGCCTCAAGGAGCTGCTCTCCCCAGTGCCTGGGCAGCCTTTGGCACTCCCTGCCCTCCCTGGGGCCCAGGGATGCTCCAAGGGACTTGGGGTTTTGCTTCTAACTCCTTCAGCAGCTTCTTCAACCTTCTCTCAGTGCCTGCGGGTCCTGGACTCAGCCCCAAATACAGCGTGGGGCTGATGAAAACATAGAAAGCCCCCAGAAGCTCTTTGTCTTCCTTCAATTGTCTTCAAGTCTCCAGGGCTTGTGCAGCTGACTGGAGTCAGTTTGGAGTCCTGTGAAGGAGGGAGATTTCAAAGTGCACCTTATGACTTTTTAATCAAGCATTTTTTTATTTTCCAGATCAGAGAAGAGGTGATAGAAAAATTCCTTAAGCGATCTCGATGCTGACTATTTCCTTAGGATGTCTGGGCATGGAGAAGAATGAGCCCCTTGCAGGCTGACCCTGTTTGGACAACCTGCTCCTCACCCCAACCTCACCATGTCTGACATTGCCCACCTGGCACTGACATCCCTGTGCCCTGCAGCACAACCTTGTCCCCTGAGCTCTGCAGCTGCCTCTCCCAGCCCTTTGCACCATGTCCCACCTGCTCTCCTCAGGCTTCTGCCTGCACACAGGCCCAGGAGGATTTTTCTTCTTGGTGAGGAAAGAATGAGAAAGCCTGAGCAGGTTTCCTAAACAGCAAAGCCCACTCAGGAGCCACATGCTCAGGACAGGATGCCTGGAATGATGTCACCTTTCTACAAGGGACAGTGTCACCAGATATGAGCTCTGGAAGCAGAATTCTCTGAGTCTTTCAGCTGAATTCTCTGTCCCAGTCTTGTGTCTCTGTTGCAGATGGAAGCTGCTGGTGCCATCCTCAGCTTGAACCCTTCTTTGGAATGCAGACAGAGGTTCCCAGGTGTGTAAAGTAAGCGTTGCTCAATGTTGATGCAAAGCTTTTGTGTTCCTCCTGGAACCAAGGAGACTCCTGAGACACTGCAAGGCCTTGTTTCACCAAGGGTCCATTGTGACACAGTGGGGGCTCATGGAATCAAGGAGACAATTGTGACAGTGCAGACCCTCCTAGAAACAAGTCTCTGTTGTGGCAGTCATGGAATCAAAGAGACATTTGTGACACAGCCAGGCCGTGTGGAACCAATGGTCCATTGTTACCCTGCAGAGTCAAGAAGAACATGGTGACACCACAGAACCTGATGGAACCAAGGGTCCTTTGTGGCACAGCAGGGCCTTCTTGGAACCAAGGGGCCATTAGGACAAAGCAGGGCCTCATGGAACTAAGGGAACATCCTAACCCATTGGGACTGCAGGGAAGGAATTGTCCATGATGACAATGCGGATCCAAAGAGACCATGGAGAGACTATGGAACCTCATGGATCCAAGGTCAATTGTGACACGAAAGAACTTCATGGAACCCAGGGTCCATTGTGACAGAGCAAGGCCTCATTGGAACAAAGGAACCATTGTTGACAGTACAGAACCTCATGGAACCAAGTGGCCATTGTTACACTCCAAAGTGTTGTTGAACCAAAGAGATCATTGTCCAACTACAGAACCTCATGGCACTAAGTCTTCCCTGTGTCACAGCAGGGTTCCATGAAACCAATTGTCCATTGTGACCATGCAGATCCAAGGAGACCATGGTGACAGTATGGGAAGCTCATGGAACCGAGTGGCCATTGTGACACAGCAAGGTCTCCTGGAACCCAGGAGAGCATTGTAACATCATGTAATCTCATGGAACCAAGGGTCCACTGTTACAGTCCAGAACCAAAGAGACCATTTTGACACTACAGAATTTCATGGAATCAAGGGTCACTTGTGAAACAGTTGGGCTTCATCAAACCAAGAAGCCATTGTGACACAGCAGGGCCACATGGAACCAAGGGTCCATAGTGATACTGTGGATCCAAGGAGGCCATGGCAATTATAGGGATTGTGATAAATGAGTATGAATTTGTGGTAACTAAATTGTAACTACATCAATATTTTAGAAAAAGAGAAATGATATGTGATTAGTGTCACAAAACTGATGTTTGCAGATGTTTATGAAAAATAATAATAATAAAAGAAGGATACAGGACATAATTTCAGATAAGTAATATCCTAAAACAGAATAGGCCTTGGGATAATTGGAAGATCAGCCTTGAGATGGACAATTGGGAGGGTTCCAGGTACAGAATCTAAGTTGTGTTTTTATTTAAGGCTTATTTTTGGAATATGATGTTGGCTGACATAACACAAGGCTTGGGGTGCCTGAGCAACCTGTAGGGTTATTCAGAGAACAATGAGGAAGACTGTGAGCCTTCATCCAAAAGACCACCAGAAGAAGACAGAAAAGCCCTTAGCAACAAGTGAAGCATGTGCCTTGAAGGACAGTGACGTAGATTTTAGAACTGAAAATAGGAGGAAACTTCGGGGAAACATTGATGAATATGTATTAGCAGATAGTATATAAGTATAATCTGAATTGCTCTGTTTTGTACGTGAGGTGGGGTGAGAAACCCTCCCTGTACCCCAGTCAGTTTTGCTTATGCCTCATCAGAACCTTAACCAGATTTAATTAATCATTGCCAAATTTTTGGATTTGTTGAATTTTGTATTAAATTGCTATTAAAATTGCTGCTAAATCTTAGGTTTTTGTTTGTATTATTTATATTTATACCAAGTGCCTGCCTTGTTCCAGGGCTGCCCCATGGCCTTGGGGCTGCCCTGCATCCTCCTGGGGAAGTTCCCTGAGGGTCAGAGCACTCAGTGCCCAGACTCCTTTCCCTGTGCCTGCTGTGTCCCCTGGGGCTGCAGAGCTCTCCTGGCTCACAGCAGACATTCAGTCCTTGATCTCGGGGAGACCCCACCCTGGCCAGGCCTGTGCCCAGGGAGCTCCACTCCCTGCTGCTCCCTGGCACACACTGTCCCTGCAGGTGCCCTGTGCTCTCCTGGCAGCTCCCAAGGCCCTCCAGACAAATATTCCCCTACCATCAGCCCTGGCACAAGCTGCACAGCCCCAGGAAAGTTCAGCACAGACCCTTCCCCATCTGATGGGCCCTGGCCACCAACCAGCAGAACCTGACCCAGACCTGAGTCCCTTGAAGGCCACCCTGGGACCCTGATCTCATCCCACGGAGCCCTGGGAGAACAAGGAACACAAGGAGCCTCTTCAGAGTCTGTTCCTTGGGCCTGTTGCTGAGAGGGACTCTGCAGGGAGAGCAAAGCCTTCCTGGGCTGCCCTCAGGAGATGATGATGCCCTTTGCTGCTGGAGCTGCTGTGCTGGAGCCCAGCTGTGTCCCAGCAGTGCCCATGGCCTGGCCCTGCCTGTGCTCACAGCATGGACACGCAGCAGGACAGTGACCAAGCTGCCACAGCCCTGCGGCCTGACAGCCACAGAAGGGCTGGGAAGGAGAGGCTGGAGCTGGGAAGAGCAGCTGTGGGAAGAGCCAGGGCCATTGTCCCTGGCTGTGCTGCTGGGCTGGGAGTCTCTGCCCTGCACCTCTGCTCACAGGCACTGCCCCTGCAGAGACAGAGAGGGGCTGAGGGAACATCTTGGGCACCCAGAGCAGAGCAGAACACTTTATTTTACAGAAATACACAGTGATCAGGGTTATTTATTCCCTCTGCTTAACACAAGCATGGTAGACACTGGTGTAGCAATACTGTGACTAATGACTATCCTTTATAAAAAACATGAAAAGTAAAAAAAAAAAAAAAAAAAAAAAAGAAAAATGGAACTAACCAAATAGAATAACCAACAAGACACATGCCACAAAGCAGTCTGGGCCTGGAATGAGTTCCATTCTGAATACTGTGCAGAAAAAAAGAGGCACCTGATTGTTTCTGATAAGCACAGAGTGGTCATATTCCTCAGGGCATCCTTCAGCTCCTGGTTCCTCAGGCTGTGGATGAGGGGGTTCAGTGTTGCAGGCAGCAGCGAGCACAGCAGTGACAGTGCCAGAGGCAGGGATGGGCACCAGGCTGGCACAGGTGACCTTGAGGCTCAGCAGGGCCCAGGCCCAGGGGCTGTGCCAGAGTCAGGGCTGAGCTGACACTCTGTGGGCTGGGGCAGAGCCCAGGCAGAAATCAGCCCCTGAGCCAGCAGCTCTGCAGTGGTGGCCACCAGGCCAGGTGGCCAAGGGAGGCTTCTGGCCATGCCCTGCAGGGAGCTGCTGCTGCTGCTGCTGCTGCTGCTGCTGCTGCTGCTGCTGCTGCTGCTGCTGCTGCTGCCCAGGGGCCTTTGGTGTCCCAGGCTCTCCCTGGCACAGCTCCCAGCACGGCACTCTGCACTTGTGCCCGAGCCCTTCACTCTGCTGGGGCTGGCCTGGGGCTTTTCCTGCAGTGGGACCTGGCCTGGCCATGGCACAGGAAAGGCAGTTCCTGCTGGGGCAGGAGGCTCTGCCTGCAATGGGCTCAAACAGCTCCAACAAGGCCCTGTTTGCAAAGCCCCCAGTGGGAAATGAAGAAGGGGATCATGCTGCTTTGGGGGGAAAGAATGCTGAAAGCAGCCTGACTCCTCCATCCCAAAATTCCACATGCTGAGAGGGAGCTGAAGCTGTGGCAGAGCTGCTCAAATCCCCAGAGAAAGCAACAACCCAGTGACACCACTGAGAGCTTCTGCAGAGCTCCTGAGCTGGCCCAGCCTGGTCACATCTGACTGACAGGGCAGCCCTTCAGACTAGAACAGCCCCACCGCAAATTTTAACTGCAGCATCTCCTGACATGGAGTCTATAGCCCAAATTTGTACCTGAGATGTTTTGGTTTTCTGAAATTCTTTTCCCAGGGAATTTTCAGTTAACAAGAGACATGTTTTCCACACTGTAACTTTGTTCAGGAATGGAGTGGAGTGGAGGAAGCTGAGATTTGCACAAGGCTGCTCTGAGTGCCAGGGACTGGATGAGGGAAATGGTGGGGTGGGGACAGGGACAAAGTGTGATGGATTGTCAGCCATGAAGGGTCTTGATGTTCATATCTATTCAGAGCACCTTAGGAGGTACTGGGGACCAATATCAACTGGAGATTGCAGAGATCAATCAACAAACAGGAAAACAAAAACAAACAGGACAAAAAAAAAAACGCCCCCTGCATTTAACGAAGATACAGTATATTCTCTTTGAATCCAATTCTGAATGCTGTACAGTTAACACCAGAAGAATTGAAGACTTGAAATTAAATTATTCCCAGATGCTTTGCTTGTTAGATTGTTTTGGAATGTTAATGAGCCTTTGGCACTGAATTCCTGAACTGAGGAGCTGAAGAATGAACAAGCCTCTGGAGAGCTAAAATTCATCAGGGAACCTCCAAGTTGGTGAGGCTCCATCCTCAGCAGATCAGATGGAAGAGATTCCAGGGGTTTCCAGCCGCTCAAGAGCTGTGAGCTCACGTGCAGGCACAGGGGCTCCATGGTGGCATCTGAGGGGTCTCTGGGCTCCTGAAGATCTCTTTGGTCACACTCAGTCACAGGAGCTCTGTGGTGACATCCCAGGGGACCTTAATCTTCCTAAAGGTTCATGAGGTGACAGTCCCAGGGCTGCAGAGTGACAGCAGAGGTGTCTGTGCCCTGCCAAGGAGCCAATTTGTCCCAGGCAGTGGCAGGAGTCCAGTGATGACATCCCTGTGCTCCTAAAGAACAGCAAGGTCACCGACACTCACAGGGGCTCCAGGGGACATCCCAGGAGTGTCCAGGCTGCCAAAGAGCTGGGATGTCACAGACACTCACAGGGGCTCCAGGGGACATCCCAGGAGTGTCCAGGCTGCCAAAGAGCTGGGATGTCACAGACACTCACAGGGGCTCCTGTCATAGGCAGAGTGGCAGCTTCAGGCAAAGTTTATTAGAGAAGCTCCTGTTGGGTCACGAGGTTCACAAAGAACCCCCAATGACCACATTATACCCCCAAGCTCCCCCAAACCAGGACCCCCAGGCTTTCTAAACTCCTTCTGTGAGAGGATCCTGGCAGTGCCTGGATCCAATCCCAGCCCCAGACTTTCTCAAGGATTTATGCCTAAAGGATTATACAGGTGGAATTGAACCTTTGTAGAACTTTGTCCCACAACATTAAGGATGGCAAACCAGAAGTATTTATGTACATATGGATGTGACTGATTATGATCATGATTAGACAAAAAGGTTGTAATCAGAATGATTTACTCCACAGTATAGGAGCTGGAGCATCTATTTTAAGGTAGTGCTCTAGGAAGCAATTTTGACGCAATTGTATTAAAGTAAAACCAATTATTAATCAGAGATGGGTGTCACTCCCTAGGAGCAACGATGGTGGGCAAATCTCTTTAGCTCAGCCTCAGGCAGTGACCTTGAGGGGCCAGGAGAGCTCTGCAGCGCCAGGGTACACAGCAGGCACAGGGAAAGGAGTCTGGGCACTGAGTGCTCTGAGCCTCAGGGAACTTCCCCAGGAGGATGCAGGGCAGCCCCAAGGCCATGGGGCAGCCCTGGAACAAGGCAGGCACATGGTATAAATATAAATAAAATAAACAACAAATTTAAAATTTAGCAGCAATTTTGATAGCAATTTATTATAAAATTAAACATATACAACAATCTGGCAATAATTACTTAAATGTGGTTAAGGTTCTGATAAGGAATAAGTAAGACTGACTGGGGTACAGGGAGACCTTCTCAGCCTTCCTCACATACGAAACAGAGCAATTCAGACTACACTTATATACTGTCTGCTAATACATATTCATCCATGTTTCCCCTAAATTTCCTCCTATTCCCAATTCTAAAAATCTATGTCAATGTACTTCAAGGCACATGCTTCACTTGTTGCTAGGGGCTCTTCTGTCTTCTTTTGGTGGTCTTTTGGATGAAGGCTCACAGTCTTCCTCATTGTCCTCCACATAACCTTACAGATTGCACAGGTGCCCTGAGCCTTGTGTTATGTTAGCCAGCATCATATTCCAAAAATAAGCCTTAAATAAAAACACAAATTTTGTACCAGAAACCGTCCCAACTGTCCATCTCAAGGCCTATCTTCTGATTATCCCAAGGCCTATTCCGTTTTGGGATATCATTTATCTGAAATTATGTCCTGTATCCTTTTTTGTTGTTCTTTTTCATAAACATCTGAAAAAAACAGTTTTGTGATAGTAATCACATATCATTTGTCTTTTTCTAAAATATGACATAGTTAAAATTCAGTTAGCATGAAATCATACTCATTTATCAAATTCCCTAGTATTGGCATGGCCTCCTTGGATCCACAGTATCACTATGGACCATTGGTTCCATGTGGCCCTGCTGTGTCACAATGGATTCTTGGTTCCATGAAGCCCAACTGTTTCATAAGTGACTCTTGATTCCATGATGTTCTGTACTGACAAAATGGTCTCCTTGGTTCTGGACTGTAACAATGGACCCTTGGTTCCATGAGATTCCATGATGTCACAATGCTCTCCTTGGTTCCACGAGGCCTTGCTGTGTCACAGTGGCCGCTTGGTTCCATCAGCTTCCCTAGTGTCACCATGGTCTCCTTGGATCTGCATGGCCACAATGGACAATTGGTTTCAAGGAACCCTGCTGTGTCACAGTGAAGCCTCAGTGCCATGAGGTTCTGTAGTTGGACAATGGTCTCTTCGGTTCAAAAACACTTTGGAGTGCAACAATGGCTGCTCAGTTCCATGAGCTTCCATAGTGTCAGCAATGGTCTCCTTGTTTCTGCAGTGTCCGAATGAACCCTTGGTTCCATGAGGTTCATAAATGTCCCTGGTCTCCTTGCTTCCATGTGTCCCTGCTGTGTCACCACAGCCCCTTGGTTCCATGAGGTTCTGTACTGTCAACAATGGTTCCTTTGTTCCAAGGAGGCCTTGCTCTGTCAGAATGGACCCTGGGTTCCATGAAGTTCTTTGGTGTCACAATGACCCCTTGGATCCATGAGGTTCCACAGTGTCTCCATGGTCTCCTTGGATCTGCATTGTCATCATGGACAATTCCTTCCATGCAGTCCCAATGGGTCAGAAGGTCCCCTGAGTTCCATGAGGCCCTGCTTTGTCCCAATGGCCCCTTGGTTCCATAGGTTTTATGCTGTACCAATGGACTCCTTGGTTCTAGGAGTTACCCTGCTTTGAGCAGGGGTTTCTTTGGTTCCAGCAAGGCCTGGCTGTGCCTCAATGCACCCTTGGCCTGTTGTGCCACAATGGACCCTCTATTTCACGAGGCCCTACAGAGTCACTATGGACCCTTGGGTCCATGGGGTTCCATCATGTCACACTGGACTTTTCATTCCATGAGTTTTTGTACTGTCAACAACAGTTTCCTTGGTTCCACAGTGTCCCAATGGCCCCTTGGTTCCATGGGCTTCTGTAGTGTAACATGGTCACCTTGATTCCATGAGGTTCTGCAGTGTCACAATAGAAACCCTTGTTCCATTACGCCTCCAGGTTTCACAATGTTTGATTCCAGGAGGCACCACAATGTCACAATGGACCCTTGGTTCTGTGAGGTTCCACAGCATCCCAATGGTTACTGGGGTTCCATGAGTTTCCTTAGTGTCACAATGGTCTCCATGGTTCAATTAGACCTTGCCTTGTCACAATGGTCCCCTGGGTTCCAAGGAGGCCCTGCTGTGCCACAAAGGACCCTTGGTTCCATGAGGTTCTGTGGTGTCACCATGTTCTTCTGGAATCTGCAGGGTAACAATGGACCATTGGTTCCACACGGCCTGGCTGTGTCACAAATGTCTCTTTGATTCCATGACTGCCACAACAGAGTCTTGTTTCTATGAGGGTCTGTACTGTCACAATTGTCTCCTTGATTCCATGAGCCCCCACTGTGTCACAATGGACCCATGGTGAAACAAGGCCTTGCAGTGTCTCAGGAGTCTCCTTGGTTCCAGGAGGAACACAAAAGCTTTGCATCAGCATTGAGCAACGCTTACTTTACACACCTGGGAACCTCTGTCTGCATTCCAAAGAAGGGTTCAAGCTGAGGATGGCACCAGCAGCTTCCATCTGCAACAGAGATCCAGGACAGGTACAGAGAAGTCAGCTGAAAGACTCAGAAAATTCTGCTTACAGAGCTCATTTCTGGTGACACTGTCCCATGTAGAAAGGTGACATCATTCCAGGCAGCCTGTCCTGGGCATGTGGCTCCTGAGTGGGCTTTGTTGTTTAGGAAACCTGCTCAGGCTTTTCCATTCTTTCCTCAGCAACAGGAAAACTTCTCCTGGGCCTGTGTGCAGGCAGAGGCCTGAGGAGAGCAGGTGGGACATGGTGCAATGGGCTGGGACAGGCAGCTGCAGAGCTCAGGGGACAAGGTTGTGCTGCAGGGCACAGGGATGTCAGTGCCAGGTGGGCAATGTCAGACATGGTGAGGTTGGGGTGAGGAGCAGCTTGTCCAAACAGGGTCAGCCTGCAAGGGGCTCATTCTTCTACATGCCCAGACCTTCTAAAGAAACATTCAGCATAAAGGTCACTTTGAGAACCCTTCAGTCACCTCTTCAATGAACTGAAAATTAAGAAATACTCATGGGTTTGAAAAACCAAAAATCATGAGATTCACTTTGAAATTTCACTCCTTAACAGGACTTCAGACTTACTCCAGTCAGCTCTACAAGCCGTGGAGACTCAAAGACAATTGAAGGAATACAAAGAGCTCCTGAAATCTTTCTGTGTTTTCATCAGCCCCACACTGGATTTGGGGCTGAGTCCAGGACCCCCAGGCACTGAGAGAAGGTTGAAGAAGCTGCTGAAGGAGTCAGAAGCAAAACCCCAAGTCCCTTGGAGCATCCCTGGGCCCCAGGGAGGGCAGGGAGTGCCAAAGGCTGCCCAGGCACTGGTGAGAGCAGCTCCTTGAGGCCAGGATTGCAGGGAGCCCAAGGCTGTGAGCAGGGAGTGCAATGCTGAGCAAGGCCTGGGCTGGCTGGAGGGAGCAGAAAGGCCAAGGCCTGAGCCCAGGCCTGGCACAGCAGGGCCTGTCCCTCGCGGCTGGCTGGGGGCTGTTGGTGGGGCAGGGGGATGGCAGGGGCAGCAAGGACAAATGTCCTCAAGCTGCAAGGCCTGCCAGCCTGCTGAGGGAGGGGCCAGGCAGAAGCCAAGGGCAGGCTTTCCTGCAAGGAAAGTTCCTTCTGTGGGGCCTGCAGAGGCGCTGGCAGAGCCCAGGGGACAAAGGCCTGGGTGCCTGTGGCCCTGCCAGCCCTGCCCAGCCCTTGGCCATCTCTCCTGCAGCTGGGAGTGTGGATCTGCTGGAGGGCAGGAGGGCTCTGCACAGGGCCCTGGACAGGCTGCATCCAGGGCCCAAATCCAACCATGGCAGCTTGAACAAGACCAAGGGCCCGCTCCTGCACTTTGGCCACAACAAGCCCTGCAGTGCCACAGGCTGGGGACAGAGTGGCTGGACAGTGGCCAGGCAGAAAGGGACCTGGGGCAGTGCTGGACAGCAGGCTGGACATGAGGCAGCAGTGTGCCCAGGGGGTCAAGAAGGCCAATGGCTCCTGGCCTGGCTCAGGAATGGTGTGGCCAGCAGGAGCAGAGCTGCTGTGCCAGCCCTGCCCTGCCCGCAGCTCTGCACACAGACATTGCTGCTGCAGCTGCAGAGAAGGGAACAAAAGCGGGATCTGCAGTGAAAACTTTTCTGGTCAAGCTTTCATTTCATTTAAATCCACTGAGAGCACAGCTCCCCATGGACACCGTGTGGGGCAACAGCGAAGGCGGATTAAATGAAAATGAGAAATGGCACAAATAATGGCATTTTTTGTGGACAATATTGAAAAACTAAAAGAGGAATACACCCACAACCAAACCATAAAGTGCTTTAAAAGATGACTTTTATTGCAAGTGATTTGCAGAAACTGCCAGCAGTTTAATGTTTCTTAAACTGTCTAGTGATCAGTGTCCACACTGCAGCCTTGAGCTCCTGGTTCCTCAGGCTGTAGATGAGGGGGTTCAGGGCTGGAGGCACCACTGAGTACAGAACTGACAGGGCCAGATCCAGGGATGGGGAGGAGATAGAGGGGGGCTTCAGGTAGGCACATGTGCCAGTGCTGAGGAAGAGGGAGAGCACGGCCAGGTGAGGGAGGCAGGTGGAAAAGGCTTTGTGCTGTCCCTGCTCCGAGGGGATCCTCAGCACAGCCCTGAAGATCTGCACATAGGAGAAAACAATAAACACAAAACAGCCAAATAACAAAGAGACACCAGTCACAATTACCCAATGTTCCCTGACTTTGGAGTGTGAGCAGGAGAGCTTGAGGATTTGTGGGATTTCACAGAAGAACTGGCCCAGGGCATTGCCATGGCATAGGGGCAGGGAAAATGTATTGGCTGTGTGCAGAAGAGCACAGAGAAAAGCACTGGTCCAGGCAGCTACTGCCATGTGGGCACAAGCTCTGCTGCCCAGGAGGGTCTCGTAGTGCAGGGGTTTGCAGATGGACACGTAGCGGTCGTAGCACATGATGGTCAGCAGGGAAAATTCTGCTGAAATGAAAAAGGCAAAGAAGAAAAGCTGTGCAGCACATCCTGTGTAGGAGATGTTCCTGGTGTTCCAGAGGGAATTGTGCATGGCTTTGGGGACAGTGGTGCAGATGCAGCCCAGGTCGGTGAGGGCCAGGTTGAGCAGGAAGAAGAACATGGGGCTGTGCAGGTGGTGGCCGCAGGCTACGGCGCTGATGATGAGGCCGTTGCCCAGGAGGGCAGCCAGGGAGATGCCCAGGAAGAGGCAGAAGTGCAGGAGCTGCAGCTGCCGCCTGTCTGCCAATGCCAGCAGGAGGAAGTGCCTGATGGAGCTGCTGTTGGACATTTGCTCTGGCTGGACATGGGCACCTGTTCATGGAGAAAGGACAGTGAGAAGTCAACAGAAGCTGCTTTGAGCAAACCTGGGCCATTCCCTGTCAACTGTCCTGCTCTGGGAAATCCTTCATCCAAGTCCCTGCCTGAGCTCCAGTTGTGCTGTCTGTGTGTGCCAGCAGCAGCCAGGCCTGTGCATGGGGGCTCTCGAGGAGCCATCCCTGCCCTGCTGCCCTGGGTTTGTGGCCATGTGGCAGAGGGACAAGGCTGGATATTCAGGATTTGTCAGGGGAATCTCTCCTAATGCAGAAAGGCTTCTAACCATCTGCTCTCCCAGGTCTACAGGACATGGATAGAATGGAAGATATGTAGCAATTTATTTTCTTGCCCACACATCATTCCTGGTTCTCTGAGTTTAGAAATCCCCAGCATTTCTGCTGCATTCAGAGTTTGCCACTGAGAGATGGGAGAGGCAAAGGATTCCCTGTGCCTTGGGCAAGGTGAGGGGCTGGATGGGCTGGTTCCCAGCTGCCCTGGGTTTGCAGCTTTGGCTGCAGTCAGAGCACAGTCACACTCCTGGGTCACCCTGGGATAAACCAGACCCTGCCCAGAGCAGAGGGATCCCTGAATGTCTCCCCCTCTCCAAAGGGCTCTGGGCAAGGTCTCAGCACCCCCTTCTGCCAAGGACACTCACGGCTCCCTTGGCAAACCCAGCAGCATTTCCTCAGCTCTGGCATCTCTGCACTTCCCCGGGGCACATTCAGGGAACTGCAAGGGGCTCTGGCACAGATTTGCAGCCAGGAGGGCAGCTCAGAGCTTGCAAGGACACAGCCAGGAGATCCCTGGGTGTGCCCATGAAGGGATCTCAGGGAGGGGGCTCAGCCCATTCCCCTTTCCCATGGACGACTCTGCCCACAGCCCCACAGGTCCCAGGGAAGCTTGGACAGCCCATGGCCATGGCCACAGCTGCCTGGCAGCAATGCCAAGGGCAGTGCCTGACTCAGCTGCTGCAAATGCCAGAGCCTCCCTGAGAGCACCAGATGACAGGGACAATCTCAGGGCAGTGCAGAAGCCAGAGAAGATGTGGTGGGGCTGTGCCT
The DNA here is from genome assembly GCA_016584745.2 of Phylloscopus trochilus trochilus. Classification (NCBI taxonomy): domain Eukaryota; kingdom Metazoa; phylum Chordata; class Aves; order Passeriformes; family Phylloscopidae; genus Phylloscopus; species Phylloscopus trochilus. Next base: position 5,076,363 of record WQNJ02000048.1, on the reverse strand, counting down.
GGGAGGGCAGGGCAGAGACAGCCGGGCACTCAGGACAGTGTTCCCGTGCCCAGCTGTGCACGGCACCTCCCACACACCCACAGTGCCCTCCTGCCCCCAGCACTGCTCTCTGCAGCCCCCTCTCCTTCCCTCAGCATCTCCCTGGGCCTGGACATTTCCCTGCTGAGAGGAGCCTTGTCCCTGCCAGCGCTGACAGAGCCCATCCCAGCCTCTGTGCCCTGGGCCCGGCCCTACAGAAACCTGCCTGTCTGCAGGGCCCTGGCTGGGGCAGGCTCTGTCTGCAGCTGGGCAAGGGCAGCTCAGGAGAGCCCTGCTGGGCCCTGCAAAGGTGATGCTGCTGCTGCTGCTGCTGCTGTCCAGGGCTGAGGAGGGGCTGAAGGCCCTTGAGGAGCCTCCTAGCAGAGAGACTGACCACCCAAAGTTACAGTGCTGGAGTCTCTGTAAATGTTCAAACATTCCTTTGATGATCCTGAGTGTCCCTTTCAACTCAAAATGTTCTGTGATTCTGTGATTGCAATTCCTGTTCTGCTGCTCTCATCCTCCTGTTGCCTGCAATGAAAAGGGAAAAACAACCCCTTTGTAACAGTGTTAGAACAGTAAAGTAAAAACCAGACCTTTATTGGAAGCTCCCAGATGTCCGACTGCGGATGGGGCACATCTGGCCTCTGATTTCAACAATTTATTGAGGTTGATTAATTAGGATATTTGGCAGGAACATCCAATAGGAGATTCAGTTGCACCAGTTACACACCCTTGGGTCAATCCATTGCTCCAAGGGTTTCTTTGCCCCACTTTTTTTTGTGACTGTTAACACTGGGTCAAAACCAAAATGTTCTTCTTGTAGGTCCTCTTCCTGATAATAAGAGTACACAGTAGTTCAGGAATGTAATTAGAAGGTGAGATTCTTGTTCTAAAACTTAAAAGAAAGGGTAGAAAACATGCTAGAATTAATTAAGAATTATACTTAAATAAGTATATGTATATGTATATACTATAAGTATATAAGCATATGTATGTATACTATGCAATACTATACAATATATATGTACATATATTTACTATATGTACATATATGTATATATACTAGAGTATATAAGTATATGTATACTTTAATAAATATATGCAATAGTAGTTGAATGGAGTAACCTAAAAAATTATAGATTTACAACTACATATTAGTAGCTAACAGAGCTAAGAATATATGAAAAATGTATAAAAAGAAAAAATATATTTGTCATCACCCCAACTCTCCCATCCTTCTACAAGCAGGAAATTGAAACAATCTCAGGAACACTCCTGATCTTTCCAGCAATCCCAGGCTCACCTTCTTTTGGGAAGTGTCCTCCAGAGCTGTGCCCAGGCTGGTGTGGAGCTGGGAGCAGCCCTGCCCCACACAGCACCTCTCAGCAGCAGCAGCTGCCCTGCTCAGGGTGGCTCCTTCCCCCCACAGCTTCTCCCCAGCGCTGGGAGCAGCTCCCCGGGCCGGCTGAGAGCTGTCCCTGGCAGGCAGCAGAGTCCCTGGGCCAGCACAGAGCCCTGGGCTGCAGGAGCCTGCTCTGCAGGACAGCCCTGGGCAGCCCTGGCTGCAGCCCCGGCTGCTCAGCCCTGCAGCAGAGCCTGGCACAGGGAGCTGCCCTGTGCTGTGCCTGGGCTGCTGCAGCAGGGAAACCCAGCCCTGCCCCAGGGCCACATCCCTGCCCTGCAGCAGCTCGCAGAGTGCTCCTGGAAGGGCCTCAGAGCTGTGGGATGTGGCAGCTTCAGGAGATCCCTGCAGGAAGTGCAGCTGATCTTCCCCCAGCCAGAGAGCGACTGTTCCCAATGCTGTGAGGATTTCTCCTCCAGTGAGCCCTGAGTGAGCTCTGCTGGGCTGGGAAAAGAGTTGCTCATCAGGAGAAATGTCTTTTGAAGCTCTTCTTGGTTGCCAGGAGCTGCTGCCTCTGTGCCAGGAGCCCAGCCCAGCTCAGCAGCACAGACACAGCACAAGGACTTTAATGACCCTCTTGGGGCTGGTGCTGAGGCCCTGAACATCAGTCCCTGACAGGGAGATGAAGAAACCTCTCAAGAACTCCAAAGTTTCTGGAAGTTTTAATGGGTCCCAGTGAGGCACACAACAGAGAAAGTGTCCCCAGTCCCAGGCAGAGCAGAGAACTGCAGGCAGTGATGCCAGGAGGGGAGAAAGAGAAGCCAAGTCTTGGTGGCCTGGGGCACAGCAGGGTCTGTGCCACCAAGGGCTGCCAGGAGACACCTTGTCCTGAGGCCCTGGGGCCTCCTGGCACAGCCCCAGCAAGGCTGGGCACTCTCAGCCCCTTGTCCTGCCCTCAGCATCCCCCTGACAGCCCAGTGGCCTCAAGGATCTGCTGGAAGGAGTCCCTGGGGAGCCTTGGTCAGGAATGGCCCTGGGGGGCTCCTCAATGCTCCCAGGCACTGCAGGTTCTTCAAAGGACTTTGGGTTTGGCTTTTGCCTTGGAGTTTCTGAGAAGTTTCTGCAATCATGACCTCCAATTATCTGCTTTAATTAGTCCCTTGAGAGGCCCTGACAGTAACAACACTCAGTGGGGTTCATTAATACTTCAAGGTACTTCAGTTATTTTAAGGTACTTGGTATTTCCCTTTTAAATCTGATTCAGTGAGAAAGATTGTGCAGTCATGGCCCCAATTATCTGCTTTAACAAGTCCCTTGGGATTCTCAGTCAGTAAAAACACTCAGTGGGGCTCATTAATACTTTAAGGTACTCAAAGTTTATTAAAGAACTTTTTTTTGGCCACTGAGTCTCTGAGAAGTTTTTGTACCATCTTGGCCTCCAATTATCTGCTTTAATGAGTCCCTTGAGAGCTTTGTATTGACACTCAGTGAGGCTCATTATTACTTTGAGATACTCAAATTTTTTAAGTTACTTTGGAATTTCCTTCCCACACTGAGTCTCTGAGAGGATTTTGTGCAATCCTGGCCTCCAATTCTCTCCTCCAAGGAGTCCATGAGGAGCCCGTGTTGGGGATGGACCACAGTGCAACCCATGAATGCTTTGAGACACTTTGGGTGCTTCCTTCTGACTCTGATTCCTGGAAAGGTTTGTGTAATCTCCTCTCAGACCCTGAGATTCCAGGGCTCAGCACCAAATGCACCAAGGGGCTCATTAGGATAGAGCAAGTCCTGACAAACCATGGCTGTGCCTTGATTTCCCTCTGGTATAGTGAAGTTCAGTATGAAGTCTTTTTTTCCTTGAATTATGGAGCTTTATTTCAATGTGATTCTAAGAAATCCACATTCGTATTTCCAAAGGTGAAGTTTTCTCTTTAGAGAAGTGGTGATTGCAGCATTTAATGTCTGATACTGATCCAGAGTCTCTCCCAAAGAGGTCTGGCCAGGTCAGAGAAACTGTGCCATGAGAAGTGTGGAGAAACTTGCTCCAGTGTGGAGAACCTTGCTCTGCATTCGCCAACCCCATCCTGTCTCTCCTCACTCACCTGGGACCCCCCTTACTTGGAGAACTGGATGCACTCAGGCAAAGAGGGGCTTTCTCCCTTTTTCAGCAACCTAAACTCCTGAGTTTTAGACAATCTTCTCAAGTGTGTGTCCAGCCCAAGGTGGCACCAACGAGGTTCCCCTTCCCCAAGGCAAAACCATGCAAGGAATTTTTTAGACACACAGGAAGTTCTACAATAAACACAAACCCAGAGTTGGCTGAAGGCAGAATTAGACCAACTCCTGAAGGACAGACAAGCTTTGAACTCCTTGTAGCTGAAAGCTCCAGGAGGGTGTTGGGAGGTGTGTGAGTGAGCCCAGAGGGGAAGGGAAATGCAGAGAGCCCTGGAAGTGCCTTAGTTCACACAGGCTGTGGGGAAGGGAACTGCAGCCCTGCCCTGGTCCAGGAGTGAGGGTGGATCATCATCCCAACCTGCCCTGGGCCATTGCAAGGGGCTGTGGCCATGGACACTGCCCTGACCCCACTGCTGGGTTTGGGTGCCACAGCAACCCCCATCAGTTTCAGTTTCCTTGGAAAGCACCCCAAGGAGCCATTTCTGACCTTCACTGTGTTGGGCCTGGCCTGGGGCTTTTCCTGCAGCAGGATCTGCCCTGATCCTGGCACAGGAAAGGCAGTTCCTGCAGGAGCAGGAGGCTCTGCCTGCAATGGCCACAAAAAACTCCAACAAGGCCCTGTTTATTTGAAAATTGCTTCCTAGAGCAGTGTAGTCTAGTAATTGTTACAGCTCCTATATTCTGGAGTAAATAACTCTTTTTTTAAATTCACTCTGTGGTGTAAATAAATCTTTCTGTCTAATCCTGATCAGAACCAATCATAGCTTTATTTATAGAAATATATCTGGTGTTCAGTCATTAATCCTGTGGGACAGATTGCATTTTGGTTCAATTTCACCTCTCCAATTTTTACACATAAATCTTTGACAAAGTCTGGGGCTAGGATTGAATTCAGCCCTTCCCAGTCTCCTCTCTTAGATGGAATTTAAAAATTTTGGCATCCTGGAGGGGTTTGAGGATCCATGGTGGCTGTTGGGTGCCATTTCTCCACCTCATGACTCATTAGGAGTTTCTCCAATGAAGAAATGAAGCTTTTGCCTGAAACTCCCACTCTGCCCATGAGAGGAACCCCTGTGAGTGTCTGGGACACCCCGGCTCTTTGGCAGCCTGGGGACACCTGGGATGTCACTGTGGAGTCCCTGTGAGTACCAGTGACAGATGGGTGCCTTTGCAGCCCAAGGTGTCCTGGGATGTCACCATGGAATGGTTTTGACTGCTTCTGACCACAGGGCATTTGACCATCCTCAGAAACCCCTGGGAGGTCTCCACGGAGCCCCTGTCTCTGCCTGTGACATTCCAGCTCTTGAACAACCTGGGGAATCTTGGAAAGTCCCCATGGAACCCCTCTGAGGGCCTGTGACAACTCGGTTCCTTAACAGGCAAATATCCCCAGGCCCCTGTTGCTATGGTCAGTTTCCATGGCAACCATCACCAGCCCCCTGTTGCTATGGTCAGTTTCCATGGCAACCATCACCAGCCCCCTGTTGCTATGCTCAGTCCCTTGGCAGCTCCATGCAGACCCCATGCCAGGGGTGGCTGCCATGGACACCAGCTCAGGCCTGGAGCCAGCATCCGTTGCCATGGCAACCATTTGCAGTCCCATTCCAAGGGCCTTGGGATCCCAGAACCACAGAATTGGCTGAGCTGGGAGGGACCCATCAGGATCCTCCAGTCCAACTCCTGGCCCTGCACGGGACACCCCAACCATCCCAGCCTGGGCCTGGCAGCGGTGTCCAAACGCTGCTGGAGCTCAGAGAGCCCTGGAGCTGGGACCCTTCCCTGGGAGCCTCTTCAGTGCCCCCAGCAGCCTCTGGGGGAAAAACCTTTTCCTGAGATCCAACCTGAACCTGCCCCACTCAGCTGCAGCCCTTCCCTCCAGTCCTGTCCCTGGGCTCCAGGGTGAGGAGGTTCCCACAACCCCAGCCAGGGCCCCGCTCCCAAGGCTGTTGCCAGGGCAGCCAGGGCTGGCACCAGCTGTGAGCCTCGGTTTTCCATGGGCTGGGCTTTAGGAATGGGATTCCCCAATTTCCTGCTCCCGCTGAAACCGTGCTGCTGCTCGCTGCCCTCCAGCCTCCCATGGAAAGCACAAAAGGCAAAGATCCCAGGCTGGGATAAGAACAATTTACTGGGAACAGCAACAAGGTAAACAACAAATAGGAACAGAAACAACATTGATAACAGAAGGGATAAAACGAACTATATACAGGGAAAATGACAACGACAACAACTGGCTCTTCCTGGCCATGTATTTCCACCTGCCTGGAAAGGACACCCTTCTCCTCAAGGAGAGAAAGAGTCCCTTTGCTGCCCCTGGCAATGAGCTGAGATGGCATCAAATACATTAAAGAGGCCATGAACAAACCCTCACGTTCTCCAATCCCACTTCACATCATTGCCAGGGGCAGGGAAAGGGACAGGTGTCTTCCCAGTGTGGATCACGAGAAATGTGGGTCACCAGGGCTGTTCCAAATGTGGGTCCTCTGATGGGCGATGAGGTTGGAGACTTCTATGGAGCTCTTCCCACAGTTGGGGCACTTGCAGGGTTTCCCTCACCGGTGCCTCTGTTGGTGTCTGGTCAAGTGAGAGCTCTGTGAGAAGCTCTTCCCACATTGGGGACACTTGTAGGGTCTCTCCTCAGTGTGGATGTGCTGATGCCTGATGAGGTGAGAGTTCTGCTTGAAGCCCTTCCTGCAGTCAGAGCAGCGGAAGGGCCGCTCATCCGTGTGAATCCGCTCGTGCAGGAGGAGATTGGAGCTGGTTTGAAACCTCTTCCCACACTGGGGACACTCGTAGGGCCTCTCCCCAGTGTGGATCATTTGGTGGATGATCAGCTGGGACCTCTGGTTGAAGCCCTTCCTGCATTCCCCACACTTGTATGGCCTTTCCTCAGCATGGATGTTCTGGTGGTGGATCAAATCGGAGCGCTGGCTGAAGCTCTTCCCACATTTCTCACACTCAAAGGGCCGTTCCCTGGTGTGGATCCTCTGGTGGCAGATAAGCTGGGATCTGTGGCTGCAGCCCTTCCCACATTCCCCACACTCGTAGGCCCATTCCCCAGTGTGGATCATCTGGTGGCGGATCAGGGTGTTGCTCTTGCTGAAGCTCTTCCCACACTCCAAGCACTTGTAGGGCCTCTCCCCATCATGAAGCTGCTCATGGACGAGCATCTCTTGGCTCTGCCTGGATCTCTGCCCACCTTCCTGGCACACAGTTGGTCTTTCCTCCTCAGAGCACTCTGGGATGGGTCTGCAGCCCCTTCTCCTGTGGGATCTCTGGGGCTTTTTCCTCCCCGGCGGATTCCTGCGCCGTGCAGCTGCTCAGAATGGCCTCTCCTACGAGGTTCTGAAGTGGGGATTTGTCCTCCCTGGTCTCCATCCTCAGCTTCTTGTCTGGGGAAGGAAGGACAAGGAGAGGATGGGATTTGTCTCTTTGCCAGAGGGAAGGGGAAGGAGATCCCCCCAGTGCACCCCTGGCAGGACAGCGTTGGCAGCGGGGTTGTCCTGCAGCCGGGGGCCAGGCTGGGCTGGGAGATGGAGCAGGAGAGAGGGGGAAAGGGGCAGGGACTTCCTCCTCACCTGCTTGGCTGTCCTGGGGCATTTTCCTCTTTCTTGCAGTTTTCTCCTCCATCCAGCCAAGGTTTGGGAATGAGAAGTCCTGGTTTGGGGAGAAACAAGAGATGAGCACATTGCTCAGGGGGTTCCTCCCGCCCATGTACATCTCTAGAAGTCTCCAGGAATCTGCTGCCCATATAAACTTCCAAAACACCAAGATTCATCCCACCAAAATACACATATGACCAAGAATCAGCAAAAACACCCAACCATGACTTTCCCCTCTCTGCTCTCTCCACTTTGGGCTCCTGGACTCACCCCCTGTGTGGGTTGCTGCAGATCAAGTTTGCCTTGGTGTTCCCCATCTCTGGGCTGCAGTGGCTCCTGGGAATCCAGGAGCTTCCCCTTCTCTGGGCTCACCAGTTTGGCATCACAGGTGTCCCAGGGGTCAGCACTGTCCTGGGTCCCTGCTGGTACCGGGCGAGCCTCAGGTGCCTCTGGGCTGACAATGCAGCCCCTGAGCCGGGCAGACCAAGCCCCACCACAGGGGGACCCTGCATCCTCTGGGCCTGCTGGACTGGACTTCTCCAGAGGCTTTTTCAGCCTTCAGTTCTTCAGCTCAGGAATTCAGTAGCCCAGGGTTGAATTACTATTCAGTTCACCTTAATAAGCCAAGCCTCTGGGAATAATTTAAGTATTCAAAATGTTGTGGTTAATTAGACAGATTTCAGAACTGTATTCAAAGTGAATATATTTCATTTAAAAAGACAGTGAGAAAATATTTTAGGTCCTGTTTAGTTGTGGTTTTTTTCCTATTAATATATTGATATGTTCAATCTTCCATTGACTCTGAACACAAGTACCACCTCATGCAGTTTGAATAGATATGAAAATCAAGACCCTTCATGGCTGACAATCTATCAGGCTCTGGCCCTACCCCCACCCCACCATTTCCCCCATCCAAGCCCTGGCACTCAGAGCAGCCCTGTGCAAATCTGAGCTCCCTCCACCCCAGGCTGCACCTGCAGCTTTCAGCTCCTTGGCTCCAACTCCCACCTGCTTTCCTTGCAGAAGGAGCTGCCCGAGACACCGAGGGATGTTCATTTCTTGTCAGCCAGCAAACCCAAGGGAAGGCACAGCACCATCAAATGCAAAAGTCATTCTCCCTGGCTCTGCCCTGCACCTGATCCACACAGCCTGTCCTGTTTCTTTCATCCCTCCACTGCCAGGGGCTCTCTGGGACAAGGGAGCTCTGCTCTGGCTGTGGAGGGAGGTCCAAGTGCAGCCACTGAAGGGGGAACCACAACTCATCAGGTTTGTGTCCTTTGAGGGAGCAGGAATTGGTGAGACTTGGAGGCACAGAAAGGTTTCTCTTCATGGCCAACATAAAAAAATGTAAACATGATTAAATTTAATAAACATCAAAGCACTTCACTCAGCTCCTTGTGACATCCCAGCAACATCTGACACATCCACCATCCACAAGAGATGGCCATACAGGAAGAATTTTAGACAAAGTCATAAGAAGAGGTGATAGAAAAGATCAAAATACAACTAAGATGCTGACTAAGGAGTTATTAATACTTCTGAAAGATTGGGTAAATCCCTGAAGCTCAAAGCATGAAGCCAGTCAAGGGAGATGCATTGGAATGACCAGAGAACAGCTGCAGGAGGAAATCCGGGAGAACAGGAAGGACATAGATCCAGATGCTCTACATGAAGATATGTCCTTAGACATGGGCATTTAAACAGGAGAGTTGGGAACAGCTGAAGGAAGAGGGTCATGAAATCTTAGACTGAATGTTGGCGGCAAAGGTAGAGAGGAAGGTCAGTATTTCTTCTCCTGCCATCAGTAGAAGAATCCAGTAGATTCAGGAAATTCCTGTTCCTGGTGGGAACACTTTACCACTTCTTAAAAGTACCCAAATGAACCAGATGACAAAGAATTGCTTGCGTATCATGAAATTAACAGGAATTAAAACGTGTGCCCCTTTTCCAGGCAGACATCAGTTGTGTGCCCATGAACAGGCAGTGCCACTTGTACCCTGAGGTGCCCAGCTGGGATTGGCATCTCTCAGAGAGGAGCTGAGGGACAGCAGAGCACCTTGCAAGCTGCAGGTCCCTGACAGCCCCACAGGGCTCCTGTCCCATCAACATCTGCCCTGCTCCAGTCTGGAACAGGGACCAGCATGGTGCCAGGATCATCAGAGAACTGAGGTGTGTGCTGGAATTCCATCCCCTCCCCATCCCACAGCAGCCCTGCCTTTCCCTCCTCCAGCCTTGGTCTCCAGCACAGCCAGGGAGGCTCTTGGGGCTCTGGACTTTTCCTGCAGCCCCCAAGGGCAGCTGAGCTGTGCCTTTTGCACAGGCAGCCCTGCCCAGGCCAGGCAATGCCCAGCAATTCCTTGTGTGTGCCTGGCCTTGCTGTCAGCCCCGGCAGCGGCTGCGTGGCCCCTTTGTGCGGCGCTGGCCCAGCCATGGTGCCACAGGGCCTGTGCAGGCCCAGGGCAGGACAGGAGCATTGCGGGGGGAAGGGCCCCTCTGCCGTGGGGCCCACAGCAGCCTTGGGGCTCTGTGCCCCATGGCCTCCCTGCTGGGCAGCCTCTGCCAGCTCCTGCACAGCCCCTGGCACCTGTGGGCCTGCACAGACAGCCCTGCCCCGGGCTCTGCCGGGCTCTGGGCCAGCAGAGAGGCCGCGCAGGGCTGGCCATGGCCGGGAACAGGCCCTGAGCCCCGCAGGAGGATGGAGCTGGGCCACAGCCAAAGTGCCCACTGTGGGAAATGGATTGTAGAGAATTCTCAAAGCCTGACAGAACGCTCACATAATGTGCATCTGTAGGCAAACCTTGAGAGAAGAAATGCTGACTTAGAAATGCCATGGAATAGGATGGGCATTGTTGAGAGAGTCCTCAATGATTGTGTTCTTTGAATTTGTCTGACTATTCAGAATCCATCCCCAAACAACTTCAAAAACTGAGAGATTTGGCAAATCAAATTAAAGCAGAGGATGGATCATGGTTGGATGACTTGTTTGAATGATGGAGCTTTGCACCTTGGCTAAAGGAGCTTTGCAAAATAGGTTTATATGCATTGATTGTTATAGTGACAATGTTAGTGATAGTGCCTTGTGTACTTCTTTGTGCACGGTGAATGACGAACAAGGCCATCAAAGAAGTCTTTTCTGTTCAAGAGAGAGGGGAAAATGTGGGAAATGGATTTGTAGAGAATTCTCAAAGCCTGACAGAAGGCTCACATGATGTGTATCTGTAGGCAAACCTTGAGATAAGAGATGCTGACTTAGAAATGCCATGGAATAGGACAGACATTGTTGAGAGAGAAACGGGACTAGAAACAAGTTTCAAGGGATAGCCTTGCAAATAAGATGAGATAGTTTGGAGAAACAGAACTATGAAAGGTGCATTGTAGTAGGACCCATGAGGGGTGATTTAGATGATTGGCTTTAGAGCATTAACAGCATTGTGTGGGAAAAGCTGATACACCAAGAAAGAGTTTTAATGTACTGCAATTAGGAAATTGTTGGTGTCTGATTGTGATGGCATGAATTGTAACATCAGCACTGTCCCACCCTTCACATGAGACTGAAAATGAAAGAAAAGTTTTTAAAATGCCTCTCAGTTGCCCCATCTCGGGGTCACAAAAGGGTATAATCTGACAAAATAGGACAAAAAACGCCCCTGCATTTTTTAAAAATATAGTATATTCTCTTTGAATACACCTCTGAAATCTGTACAATGAACCACAGAAGAATTGAAGACTTGAAATTAAATTATTCCCAGGGGCTTTTCTTGTTAGAGTGCTTTGGAATGTTAATGAGCCTTTGGCACTGAATTCCTGAACTGAAGAGCTGAAGACTGAACAAGCCTCTGGAGAGCTGAAATTCATCAGGGAACCCCAAGTTGCTGAGGATCCATCCTCAGCAGAGCAGATTGAAGAGATTCCAGGGGTTTCCAGCTGCTCAAGAGCTGTGAGCTCACGTGCAGGCACAGGGGCTCCTTGGTGGCATCTGAGGGGTCTCTGGGCTCCTGAAGATCTCTTTGGTCACACTCAGTCACAGGGGCTCTGTGGTGACATCCCAGGGGGGCCTTAATCTTCCTAAGGGTCATGAGGTGACAGTCCCAGGGCTGCAGAGTGACAACAGAGGTGTCTGTGCCCTGCCAAGGAGCCAATTTGTCCCAGGCAGTGGCAGGAGTCCAGTGGGGACATCCCTGTGCTCCTAAAGAACAGCGAGGTCACCGACACTCAGAGGGGCTCCATGGGGACATCCCAGGAGTGTCCAGGCTGCCAAAGAGCTGGGATGTCACAGACACTCCCAGGGGCTCCATGGGGACATCCCAGGAGTGTCCAGGCTGCCAAAGAGCTGGGATGTCACAGACACTCACAGGGGTTCCTGTCATGGGCAGAGTGGCAGCTCCAGGCAAAGTTGATTAGAGAAGCTCCTGTTGGGTCACGAGGTTCACAAAGAACCCCCAATGACCACATTATACCCCCAAGCTCCCCCAAAACAGGACCCCCAGGCTTTCTAAATTCCTTCTGTGAGAGGATCCTGGGAGTGCCTGGATCAAAACCCAGCACCAGAGATTTTAAAGAATTTATGTGTTAAGGATTATACAGCTGGAACTGAACCTTTGTACAATTTTGTCCCACAACACTAAAGATGGCAAACCAGAAGTATTTATGTACATATAGATGTGACTGATTATGATCATGAGGAGTCAAAAAGGTCTTAATCAGAATTATTTACTCCACAGTACAGGAGCTGTAACATCTCTTTTTAGATAGTGCTCTAGGAATCAATTTTGAAGCAATTGTATTAAAGTAAAAGCAGTTATTAACCAGAGGTGGGTTTCACTCCCCTAGACCAACGACCCTGGGCAAGTCTCTTTAGCTCAGCCTCAGGCAGTGATTTTGAGGGGTGTCCCCACTCCAGGGAGGAATCTCCACACTCCCCCAAGAAGAGAAAAGTCAGGAGATGCTGCAGTTAAAATTTGGGATGGGGCTGTTCTAGTCTGAAGTGCTGCCCTGTCGGTCAGATGTGCCCAGGCTGGGCCAGCTCAGCAGCTCTGAGAAGCTCTCAGTGGTGTCACTGGGTTGTTGCTTTCTCTGGGGATTTTAGCAGCTCTGCCATAGCTTCAGCTCCCTCTCAGCATGTAGAACTTTGGGCTGGAGGAGCCAGGCTGCTTTCAGCATTCTTCACCCCCCCCCCCCCCCCCCCCCCAAAGCAGCATGATCCCCTTCTTCATTTCCCACTGGGGGCTTTGCAAACAGGGCCTTGCTGGAGCTGTTTGAGCCCATTGCAGGCAGAGCCTCCTGCTCCAGCAGGAACTGCCTTTCCTGTGCCATGGCCAGGCCAGGTCCCACTGCAGGAAAAGCCCCAGGCCAGCCCCAGCAGAGGGAAGGGCTCGGGCACAAGTGCAGAGTGCCGTGCTGGGAGCTGTGCCAGGGAGAGCCTGGGACACCAAAGGCCCCTGGGCAGCAGCAGCAGCAGCAGCAGCAGCAGCAGCAACAGCAGCAGCACCAGCAGCAGCAGCAGCAGCTCCCTGCAGGGCATGGCCAGAAGCCTCCTTTTGCTCTCCCAGCAGAGTCCCTCTCAGGAACAGGCCCAAGGAACAGACTCTGAAGGGGCTTCTGGTGTTCCTTGTTCTCCCAGGGCTCAGTGGGATGAGATCAGGGTCCCAGGGTGGCCGTCAGGGTTCTCAGGTCTTGGTCAGGTTCTGCTGGTTGGTGGCCAGGGCCCATCAGATGGGGAAGGGTCTGTGCTGAACCTTCTTGGTGCTGTGCAGCTTGTGCCAGGGCTGATGGCAGGGGAATGTTTGTCTGGAGGGCCTGGGGAGCTGCCAGGAGAGCACAGGGCACCTGCAGGGACAGTGTGTGACAGGGAGCAGCAGGGAGTGGAGCTCCCTGGGCACAGGCCTGGCCAGGGTGGGGTCACCCCAAGATCAAGGACTGAATGTCTGCTGTGAGCCAGGAGAGCTCTGCAGCCCCAGGGGACACAGCAGGCAGAGGGAAAGGAGTCAGGGCACTGAGTGCTCTGAGCCTCAGGGAACTTCCTCAGGAGGATTCAGGGCAGCCCCAAGGCCATGGGGCAGCCCTGGAACAAGGCAGGCACCTGTTAGAAATATAAATAGAATAAACAACAAATTTAAAATTTGGCAGCTATTTGAATAGCAATTTAATATAAAATTAAACATATACAAAAATCTGGCAATGATTAATTAAATATGGTTAAGGTTCTGATAAGGAATAAGCAAAACGGACTGGGTTACAGGGAGATCTTCTCAGCCTGCGCCACCTACAAAACAGAGCAATTCAGACTACACTTATATACTATCTGCTAATAATATTCATCCATGTTTCCCCTAAGTTTCCTCCTATTCCCGATTCTAAAAATCTACATCACTTTACTTCAAGGCACATGCTTCACTTGTTGCTAGGGGCTCTTCTGTCTTCTTTTGGTAGTCTTTTGGATGAAGGCTCACAGTCTTCCTCATTGTCCTCCACACAACCTTACAGGTTACACAGGTGCCCTGAGCTTTGTGTTATTTTAGTGAAATCATTCCAAAAATAAGCCTTAAATAAAAACACAACAATTGTCCATCTCAAGGCCGATCTTACAATTATCCCAAGGCCTATTCTGTTTTGGGATATTACTTATCTGAAATTACATGCTGTATCCTTTTTTTTTTGTTATTTTCCATAAACATCTACAAACATCAGTTTTGTGATACTAATCACATATCATTTGTTTTTTCTAAAATATTGACATAGCTATAATTCAGTTAGCACAAAATCATACTCATTTATCACATTCCCTAGTATTGGCATGGCCTCCTTGGATCCACAGTATCACTATGGACCATTGGTTCCATGTGGCCCTGCTGTGTCACCATGGCTTCTTGGTTCCATGAAGCCCAACTGTTTCACAACTGACCCTTGATTCCTGAGGTTCTGTAGTGTCAAAATGGCCTCCTTGGTTCTGGACTGTAACAATGGACCCTTGGTTCCATGAGATTCCATGATGTCACAATGCTCTCCTTGGTTCCACGAGGCCTTGCTGTGTCACAATGGCCACTTGGTTCCATGAGCCTCCCTAGTGTCACCATGGTCTCCTTGGATCTGCATTGAAACAATGGACAATTGGTTTCATGGAACCCTGCTGTGTCACAGTGAAGCCTCAGTGCCATGAGGTTCTGTAGTTGGACAGTGATCTCATTGGTTCAACAACACTTTGGAGTGTAACAATGGCTGCTCAGTTCCATGAGCTTCCATAGTGTCAGCAATGGTCTCCTTGTTTCTGCAGTGTCCTAATGAACCCTTGGTTCCATGAGGTTCCTAAATGTCACTGGTCTCCTTGCTTCCATGTGTCCCTGCTGTGTCACCACAGCCCCTTGGTTACATGAGGTTCTGTACTGTCAACAATGGTTCCTTTGTTCCAATGAGGCCTTGCTCTGTCACAATGGACCCTGGGTTCCATGAGGTTCTTTGGTGTCACAATGGCCCCTTGGATCCATGAGGTTCCATAGTGTCTCCATGGTCTCCTTGGATCTGCACTGTCATCATGGACAATTCCTTCCTTGCTGTCCCAATGGGTCAGAATGTCCCCTTAGTTCCATTAGGCCCTGCTTTGTCCCAATGGCCCCTTGGTTCCATAGGTTTTATGCTGTACCAATGGACTCCTTGGTTCTAGGAGTTACCCTGCTTTGAGCAGGGGTTTCTTTGGTTCCAGCAAGGCCCTGCTGTGCCTCAATGCACCCGTGGTTCCACGAGGCCCTGCTGTGTCACAATGGACCCTCTATTCAATGAGGCCCTACAGAGTCACAATGGACCCTTGGGTCCATGAGGTTCCCTCATGTCACACTGGACTTTTCATTCCATGAGTTTTTGTACTGTCAACAACAGTTTCCTTTGGTTCTGTAGTGTCACAATGGCCCATTGGTTCCATGAGCTTCTCTAGTGTAACATGGTCACCTTGATTCCATGAGGATCTGCAGTGTCACAATAGAAACTCTTGTTCCATTAGGCCTCCAAGTTTCACAATGTTTGATTCCAGGAGACACTACAATGTCCCATTGGACCCTTGGTTCTGTGAGGTTCCACAGCATCTCAATGGTCACTGTGGTTCCATGAGTTTCCTTAGTGTCACAATGGTCTCCATGGTTCCATTAGGCCCTGCCTTGTCACAATGGTCCCCTGGGTTCCAAGGAGGCCCTGTTGTGCCACAAAGAACCCTTGGTTCCATCAGGTTCTGTGGTGTTACCATGTTCTTCTTGACTCTGCAGGGTAACAATGGACCATTGTTTCCACACAGCCTTGCTGTGTCACAAATGTCTCTTTGATTCCATGACTGCCACAACAGAGACTTGTTTCTAGGAGGGTCTGTGCTGTCACAATTGTCTCCTTGATTCCATGAGCCCCCACTGTGTCACAATGGACCCTTGGTGAAACAAGGCCTTGCAGTGTCTCAGGAGTCTCCTTGGTTCCAGGAGGAACACAAAAGCTTTGCATCAACATTGAGCAACGCTTCCTTTACACACCTGGGAACCTCTGTCTGCATTCCAAAGAAGGGTTCAATCTGAGGATGGAACCAGCAGCTTCCATCTGCAACAGAGATCCAGGACAGGGACAGAGAATTCAGCTGAGAGACTCAGAGAATTCTGCTCACAGAGCTCATTTCTGGTGACACTGTCCCTTGTAGAAAGATGACATCATTCCAGGCAGCCTGTCCTGAGCATGTGAATCCTGAGTGGGCTTTGTTGTTTAGGAAACCTGCTCAGGCTTTTCCATTCTTTCCTCAGCAACAGGAAAACTTCTCCTGGGCCTGTGTGCAGGCCGAGGCCTGAGGAGAGCAGGTGGGACATGGTGCAATGGGCTGGGACAGGCAGCTGCAGAGCTCAGGGGACAAGGTTGTGCTGCAGGGCACAGGAATGTCAGTGCCAGGTGGGCAATGTCAGACATGGTGAGGTTGGGGTGAGGAGCAGCTTGTCCAAACGGGGTCAGCCTGCAAGGGTCTTATTCTTCTCCATGCCCAGACATCCTAAGGAGACATTCAGCATCAAGATCACTTGGAGAATCCTTCAATCACCTCTACAATGAACTGAAAATAAAGAAATACTCATGGGTTTAAAAAACCAAAAAACCTTAGATTCACTTTGAAATCTCCCTCCTTAAGAGAACTCCAAACTGACTCCAGCCAGCTGCACAAGCCCTGGAGACTTCAAGATATTTGAAAGAAGACAAAGAGCCTCGTGAGGGCTTTCTGTATTTTCATCAGCCCCACACTGGATTTGGGGCTGAGTCCAGGACCCTCAGGCACTGAGAGAAGCTGGAAGAAGCTGCAGAAGGAGTCAGAAGCATAACCCCAAGTCCCTTGGAGCATCCCTGGGCCCCAGGGAGGGCAGGGAGTGCCAAAGGCTGCCCAGGCACTGGGGAGAGCAGCTCCTTGAGGCCAGGATTGCAGGGAGCCCAAGGCTGTGAGCAGGGACTGCAATGCTGAGCAAGGCCTGGGCTGGCTGGAGGGAGCAGAAAGGCCAAGGCCTGAGCCCAGGCCTGGCACAGCAGGGCCTGTCCCTCGCGGCTGGCTGGGGGCTGTTGGTGGGGCAGGGGGATGGCAGGGGCAGCAAGGACAAATGTCCTAAAGCTGCAAGGCCTGCCAGGCTGCTGAGGGAGGGGCCAGGCAGAAGCCAAGTGCAGGCTTTCCTGCAAGGAAAGTTCCTTCTGTGGGGCCTGCAGAGGTGCTGGCAGAGGCCAGGGGACAAAGGCCTGGGTGCCTGTGGCCCTGCCAGCCCTGCCCAGCCCTTGGCCATCTCTCCTGCAGCTGGGAGTGTGGATCTGCTGGAGGGCAGGAGGGCTCTGCACAGGGCCCTGGACAGGCTGCATCCAGGGCCCAAATCCAACCATGGCAGCTTGAACAAGACCAAGGGCCGGCTCCTGCACTTTGGCCACAACAAGCCCTGCAGTGCTCCAGGCTGGGGACAGAGTGGCTGGACAGTGGCCAGGCAGAAAGGGACCTGGGGCAGTGCTGGACAGCAGGCTGGACATGAGGCAGCAGTGTGCCCAAGGGGCCAAGAAGGCCAATGGCTCCTGGCCTGGATCAGGAATGGTGTGGCCAGCAGGAGCAGAGCTGCTGTGCCAGCCCTGCCCTGTCCCCAGCTCTGCACACAGACATTGCTGCTGCAGCTCCAGAGAAGGGAACAAAAGGGGAATCTCCAGCGAAAACTTTGCTGGGATATCCTTTAGTTCATTTAGAGCCACTGAGAGCACAGCAACTCCTTGACACAGCCTGGGGCCGCAGTAAAGGTGGAGAAAATCAAAAAGAGAAATGGCACACACAATGGTCGTTTTATTTATGGATATTTCTGAAAAACTAAAAGTCAGGGGGAAAAAACACCCTAAAAACCCAACCAAACCAACAAGAACTATCAAAGATTACTTTTATTACAAATGCTTTGCAGAAAGGGGCCAGTAGATTAATGTTTCTGAAGTCTTTCAGTGATCATTGTACACACTGCAGCCTTGAGCTCCTGGTTCCTCAGGCTGTAGATGAGGGGGTTCAGGGCTGGAGGCACCACCGAGTACAGAACTGACAGGGACAGATCCAGGGATGGGGAGGACATGGAGGGGGGCTTCAGGTGGGCAAAAATTCCAGTGGTGAGAAAAAGGGAGAGCACAGCTAGGTGAGGGAGGCAGGTGGAAAAGGCTTTGTGCCGTCCCTGCTCAGAGGGGATCCTCAGCACAGCCCTCAAGATCTGCACATAGGAGAAAACAATGAACACAAAACAGCCAAATGCTACACAGACACTAACAGCAAGAAGACCAAGTTCCCTGAGGTAGGATTTGGAGCAGGAGAGCTTGAGGATGTGAGGGATTTCACAGAAGAACTGGCCCAGGGCATTGCCATGGCACAGGGGCAGGGAAAATGTATTGGCTGTGTGCAGCAGAGCATAGAGAAAGGCACTGGCCCAGGCAGCTGCTGCCATGTGGGCACAAGCTCTGCTGCCCAGGAGGGTCCCGTAGTGCAGGGGTTTGCAGATGGACACGTAGCGGTCGTAGCACATGATGGTCAGGATGGAAAACTCTGCTGAGATAAAGAACAGAAAAAAAAAGAGCTGTGCAGCACATCCTATGTAGGAGATGTTCCTGGTGTCCCACAGGGAATTGTGCATGGCTTTGGGGACAGTGGTGCAGATGCAGCCCAGGTCGGTGAGGGCCAGGTTGAGCAGGAAGAAGAACATGGGGCTGTGCAGGTGGTGGCCGCAGGCTACGGCGCTGATGATGAGGCCGTTGCCCAGGAGGGCAGCCAGGGAGATGCCCAGGAAGAGGCAGAAGTGCAGGAGCTGCAGCTGCCGCCTGTCTGCCAATGCCAGCAGGAGGAAGTGGCTGATGGAGCTGCTGTTGGACATTTGCTCTGGCTGCACATGGG
This sequence comes from Phylloscopus trochilus trochilus, assembly GCA_016584745.2. NCBI lineage: Eukaryota > Metazoa > Chordata > Aves > Passeriformes > Phylloscopidae > Phylloscopus > Phylloscopus trochilus. The sequence goes on along the minus strand of WQNJ02000048.1, from coordinate 5,057,837 downwards.
CACCTGTTCATGAAGAAAAGGACATTGAAGTGTTAGAGGAGATACATGGAACCAAAATCAAAGCCATTTCCCATACACCCTTCCCTGGAACACACAGGCAGCCTTTTGTGTTTTAAGAGTTCTGCAGCTTTATTTTTAAGCTCCCCTATATCTGCCCTGGTACACTTGGATATCAAACCCTCAGGATTTCTGCTGCCCCCAGGGAGAACAGAACAAGTTTTGTGAGGCAAAGTGATGAATGGAGAGTCAGGGGACATGGTCTGTCATTCTGACCTGTTCAGCCTTTCTCGGGGCTTTAGCCTTTCTCAGGTGGAGAGTGATCACCTTCCCATGTTTCCCCTATAAACTCCCCAGGTACTGCTGAGAGCAGATGGATCCACCACAGCCCAGCCCCACTTCTGTATCCAAGGACTGACATTGCTCATTTCACCAACCCAATAGAATTTTCAGTGTCAGAACACCTCTGCCTTTCCCCAGGGGTCTTTCAGGTAACACAAAGATGCTGCAGGACAGGTTTGCATCCTGGATTGAAGCTCCCAGCTTGGACTGAAATCTCCAGGAGACTTCCAAGTGTCCTTGTGCTGGCATTGGGCTGAGGGAGATGCAGCTTCTGCCCTGGCTGCACTGACAGCATTGCCCACAGCCGGGCACTGGGGACAGCGTCACCCTGAGCCAGCTGTGCCCCCTCCCAGAGCCCCCCAGGGCCAGGCAGCTTCTCCCAGCCCTGTGCTCTGCAGAGGGAACTGGGCCCGGGGCTGCAGAGCTGCCCCAGGGCTCTGCTGCAGCTCTGCCTGCACAGGAGGGGCTTCAGGCCTTGGAGCCCCAGCCCTGAGGGCAGAGGCTTGACTGGGGGACAGGAGGGAGGGGGCTTGTTCAGAGGGAGGGGCTGCACTGGAGGGGCTCCTGTGGAGATCTCTGAACTCTCCCTGCCACAACATTGCTGGGGTTTGTTTTCTCTCATTGCCTCATCTTCTCTCTGCTTGCTGGAGATTTTCCTCCTGCAGGGGTTTCCCTGTGCCTGAACTCTCCCTGCTAGCACTCCCAGACCCCAAATCTCTGTGCACTCTCCTTGGCCCTACAGAACCCTGCCTGTTTGCAGGGCACTGGCTGGGGGCAGGTTCTGTTGGAAACCTGGAGAAAGGACAGCTCAGACTAAGCCTGATGGGCTCAGCAAAGGTGATGCTGGTGCTGTCCATGGGCAGAGGAGTGGCTGAAAGCACATCAGGGATCTCCTGCACCCCTGCTGATAACTGAGAGTTCGATGTCCCAGGGACTTGTCAAAATTAATGACACCTTTATCATTTGTTCTCACTCTCCCCCATTATGTAATATTAGGAAATGAAAACAAAGTCACAGGAAATGTCCTCGTTTTAAAATAAATCCTTGCCTTGGAAATATTTTCGGAGTGGGCAGAAGCTCTCAGTGTGTCAGAGCTTCATGAGCATTTCACCTCCCCTGCACCAGAAATGCTCAGAGAGTTGTACTCACAGAGTCTGCAGGCACTGGGCTGTTCCAGCTTGAGGAGATCCCTGCAGGAGCTGCAGCTGCATTGTCCTGCAGCCAGAGGTTCCTGTGCCAAGGGCTGGCAGTGATTCTCCCCCAGTCTCTTCTCAGCTCCTTCCCAGCCCTGAGTGATTGAAGCTCTCTGTGCCTGTGTGCTGTGTCCAGGGTGGCTGCAGGCAGTGCCCCAGCCCTGCTGGGCTGGGAGAAGAGCTGCTCAGCAAGAGAAATGTCTTTTGAAGCTTTTCCTGGTTGCCAGGATCTGCCTCTGTGCCAGTAGCCCAGCCCAGCTCATCAGCACAGACACAGCACAAGGACTTTAATGATCCTCTTGGGGCTCTGTGCTGAGGCCCTGAACATCAGTCCCTGACAGGGAGATGATGAAACCGCTCAAGAACTCCAAGTCAGAATCCAACTCCAAAGTTTCTGGAAGTTTTAATGGGTCCCACTGAGGCACACAACAGAGAAAGTGTCCCCATGCCTCAGGCAGAGCAGAGAACTGCAGGCAGTGATACCAGGAGAGGACAAAGAGAAGCCAAGTCTTGGTGCCCTGGGGCACAGCAGGGTCTGTGCCACCAAGGGCTGGGAGGAGACACCTTGTCCTGAGGCCCTGGGGCCTCCTGGCACAGCCCCAGCAAGGCTGGGCACTCTCAGCCCCTTGTCCTGCCCTCAGCATCCCCCTGACAGCCCAGTGGCCTCAAGGATGTGCTGGAAGGAGTCCCTGGGGAGCCTTGGTCAGGAATGGCCCTGGGGGGCTCCTGAATACTCCCTGGCACTGCAGGTTTTCCAAAGGACTTTGGGTTTGGCTTTTGCCTTGGAGTTTCTGAGAGGTTTCTGCAATCATTGCCTCCAATTATCTGCTGTAATTAGTCCCTTGAGAGGCTTTGTCAGTAACAACACTCAGTGGGGTTCATTAATACTTCAAGGTACTTCAGTTATTTGAAGGTACTTGGTGTTTCCCTTTTAAATCTGACTCTGTGAGAAAGATTGTGCAATCCTGGCCCCAATTTTCTGCTTTAACAAGTCCCTTGGGATTCTCAGTCAGTACAAACACTCAGTGGGTCTCATTAATACTTTAAGGTACTCAAAGTTTCTTAAAGAACTTTTTTTTGGCCACTGAGTCTCTGAGAAGTTTTTGTGCCATCCTGGCCTCCAATTATCTGCTTAAATGAGTCCCTTGAGAGCTTTGCACTGACACTTAGTGGGGCTCATTAATACTTTGAGATATTTAAAGTTTTTAAGATACTTTGGATTTTCTTTCCCACACTGAGTCTCTGAGAGGGTTTTGTGCAATCCTGGCCTCCAATTCTCTCCTCCAAGGAGTCCATGAGGAGCCTGTGTTGGGGATGGACCTCAGTGCAACCCATGAATGCTTTGAGACACTTTGGGTGCTTCCTTCTGACTTGGACTCCTGGAAAGGTTTGTGTAATCTCCTCTGAGGTCCTGAGGTTGCAGAGCTCAGCACCAAATGCAACATGGGGCTCATTAGGATCAAAACAAGAACTGACAAACCATGGCTGTGCCTTGATTTCCCTCTGGTCTACTGCAGTTCATTAGGAAGTATTTTTTCCTGGAGTTATGGAGAAATATGTCAAAGAACTTCTACTAAATTCACATTCCTATTTTCAAGAGTGTATTTTTCTCTTTAGGAAAAGCTGATTGCAGCATTCAGTGATTGATATTGATCCAGGGACTGTCCTCAGGAGGTCTGGCCTGGTAAGAGAAGCTGTGCCCTGACGTCTGATCCAGTGTGGAGAACCTTGATCCACATTCTCCAACCCCATCCTGTCTCTCCTCACTCACCTGGGAACTGCCTTGCTCAGTTTATGTCTGCACTGCATAGCTGACAGAAATGTCCGCGTAATATATCGAATTTATATCGCAGGCCTTAGTGAAATATTAAAATAGAGACTGTGCCATGCTAAAGCTTTTATATTATAACTATTATAACTAACTTTTTTATTATAACTAACTCAGAGAATGATGTTTAATTAGTTTGAAAGACAGGTGTGTGCCAGGGTGAGCCATAGCCTCCCTGGGAATGGAGAATTCAACCCCCCTCCCTCCTAATTATTATAATTTTGAAAATTCAGGGGCTTTCAGGCACAGGTACGGGGACAGGAATCACAGTTCTTTCCTGGTGTGTATAACCAGGCAAACAAACACCACCAACCACAGCACTGATAACAAACAGAACCAGGAGCCCAGGAACAGCTTCCCTGAGCGCGGCACTTTCCCCTGGGGTGCAGTTCCGGGCACAGCCGGCAGGGGCGCTGGTGGCTCCCGGCGGGCAGGGCAGGTGCGATGATCCCCCCGCGGCTGCAGGGGGCGCTGTGGCGCGGGCTCGGGGAGCGCGCGGGGATGGCGGCTTTGTCCGGGACGGGAAGGGATGGAGGAGAGGCTTTGCTGCACAGAGCCCTGGGGCTGCCCATCCCAGTGCCCCAGCAGGACTCTGGGAAGCAGCAAGCTGGGCCAGCAAGGTGTCTCAGCAGGCAGGGGGTGCGGGGCTACAGTGCAGAGAAAGCTTGGAGCGGTGCTGAAGAAGCAGCAGGGGTGGGACAGCAGCAGCCCGGCTCCCAGCAGGGCAGAGAGGGTTGAGCTCAAGATCCCAGGCACTTGAGCAGAAGGGGAGAGGTCCCTCTTTCTGTGAGGTGGGTGTTAACAAGTCCCAGATCAGTGGCTGCCCTTGCAGCCAAAGGCTCACCCCACAGCAGAAGAAAGCAGGACTGAGATGGGCTCCAGCAGCAGCAGCAGCAAATTCCCTTCCCCAAGCGGCAGCTCCAATTGTCCTTCCCTCAAGGCTGAGAGAGAGAGCCAGCAGCTGCCCCAGCTCCATCTTTTACCTGCCCAATTCTCACGGTATCTCAGCCCCTCGGAGAGAAATTCCCAGGTAAGAGAAGTGCAACCACATGCCCTCCTCCCCCAGGCTTGATCACTTTTCTTGTTTCCTCAAGTACACAGTTGTTAGTGTTTCCTAGCAACTTATAGGGAAAAGTTCTGTAAGTAAAAAGGAACAAAAGGAAAGAAACCTAACCTGCAACACATGGACATGGTCATCTCATGGTCATCTTGTGGTCAACTCATTCTCACAATCATCTTCACAGCCATGGTTGTCTCATGATCATCTATCTCATGGTCTTGATCACCACATAGCTGTGGTGCATTGTGGTCATTTCATGGTCACCTCTTGGTTGAGATGGTGTCATGGTCACAGTCATGGTCATGTAAACGCCTTCATCATTTCATGGCCATGGTGATATCATTGTCACAGTCATCTCATGGTCATCTCATTGTCACAATCATCCCATGCTCATCTCATGGTCATGGCCATCTCATGGTCACAGTCATTTCCTGATCACCATCATCTTATGCTCATGGTCATCTCCCTGTAATGGTCATCTCCAGATTGTCACCTCATGGTCCTCTCATGGCCACAATCACATCAGGGTCACTTCAAGGCCATGGTTGTGCCAACCCAAAGTTTTCTCTCGGTCCAAATCATATCAGGGTCAGGGTTGTGGTTATGTCATGGTCACAGTCATGGTCATCTCAGGGTTGTGCCACTCATGGTCACACTCTTCTCACGGCCATGGTTCATATCATGGCCATGGTCATAGCCAGGGAACCTCTCTGAGATCCCGAACCCTGATTTTGGGACACTCAAGGACCGTTGGGGACAACGAGGCCAGGCCTGACCCCTCCCCCCATCCCACTGCCCCTCCAGGAGCCCAACGTGGCCAAACCTCTCCTGGGGACGCCTTGGACATGGGACATGGAGCTGGAAATGAATCCTGGGGGAAGGAGCTGGATGTGGCTGGAAACACCCCAACCTTCTCCTGGAATCTCCAACCTGCTCCTGATGTCCCAAGCCTGCTCCTGGTGTCTCCATTCCAGTCCTGGTGTCCCCATTTCCATTCATGTGTCCCCATCCCTGTCCCCATTTGATGCGATGCCGATGTTCTTCAGCCCAGCCAGCTCCCGGCACCGGTGCCAGGAGTGGGCTGCCCCCAGAAAGCCAGGAAATCTGGGGTGCAGGGCACAGAGAGCCAGGCAATCCGGGGTGCAGGGCACAGAGAGCCAGGCAATCAGGGGTGCAGCTGCAGGGCACAGCTGCTCTAGAGCACAGGTGGCACGCGTCGAGTGCAGGAACAAGGAACAGGGAGAGGCCTTCTGTGTGATTTCCAAAGGTGTTTATTGCCTCGAGGGTCAGGGACAGAAAAAGGTACAGAACCTTGCAGGGCTTGCAGGGGCTTACAAGTGGGGGAGGTCTTGGGAGAGGATACAATTTCCAACCAATAAGGGTGACATGGAGGAGGAACATAAGGCAGGGAGTACAATGCACAGAGCAATGAAAGAACACAAGGGGAGGGAACAGTTTAAACCAACCACTGGGGCGTTGAAGGTTGGGGGATTGACAGGGAAGGGTCTGGAAGAAGGGACAGGGTGAGTGAAGGATGGACAATTCTGTAGGATGAGGGAAGGGCAGGTCTAGGGAAGACAGACAACCAGGGCAGAACCAACACACAGGGGAAAGGGAACAATCCATTAGGGATAAAATATAATACAGCAATACAAAATCTGGGTGGTGTATAAAACTGAGCTGAAATTGGAAATATAACAAAAATGCACCAGAACAACAAATAAACATCTCCCCAGCTGCTTTCAACACATGAAACAGAACAAACATTTTTGGTCTTGTTCAGTCTGGGGATCTCATCCCTCCTTTCTCTTAATTCCAGCACCTCCTGGCAGCTTTTTCCTGCAAAGAATCCATGAGTTTGAGGATTTTTGGGGTGAAGTTTTGGAGAGGGACAGCTCTGGCTGCCTTTCCCCTCCCTCTTGTGGCCTCTCAGCTGCCCCCAACACCCTGGGGCTGCAGGGATTTCCCTCCTGGGGACAAGGACGTTCATTCCCTTCCAGGAGCCCAATGCCTGGCTGGGGCTCCAGTTCAGGGGCTCCTTGAGCAGCTGCCCCAGAACCTCCGCCAGGGTCTCCCAGCACTGCCGCAGCCGCTCAGCCTGGGGTCCCCAAAGCCCTCAGCAAGCCCCAAGTCCCTGCCAGGAACCCCCAACTCCCTCACACCCAGCATCCCCCACAGCCCCTGCAAATTCCCCCCATGGCACCGGCCATGGCCCTGTCCCCACATGTCACTGGCCATGTCCCACCATGGCCTCACCCATGGCTGTCTCCCCACCAGGTTTCCATCCCTCTCATTGTCCCCCACATCTCCATCTGAGCCCGTGTCCCCCCCTGTGTCCCCAGGAATGGCCACGTCCCCCTCCATGTCCATGTGTCCCCACCTCACTCTCCATGTCTATGTCCCCCCATGCCCACACCCAGGTCTTAGTTCAATGTTCTCATTTTTACCCCAGTGTTGGATTGTTTTAAAGGGATGAAGAGAACTAAAAGGGAAATCAAGGCCAAAAGAAAAGGATTTCTGTGTCCGTGCCAGCTGAGAATCCATGTGCTTGGGTGGGAGGGAAGAACATTTTTTGGAGGGGTCTCGGCCACCCTGTCTCCAAAACCTTGATCTTGGCCCCAGATCGTCACCATCTGGCTGCAGAAGACGCCCTCAGGCAATAGGAAATCAAAACTGTGGAATCCCTGAGGTTAGAAAATACCTCTAAGACCATCCAGTATTCCTTGAGGCCCCAGAAGATAGGATTGAACATCAAAGATTTTCTGGGGTTGGAAGTCAACAAATCCCCTCTCCCCAAGGAATTCCCAGTGTCTGTCTGTGTCCCGATGGATGTTCCTGCCCCTGCGTTCATCCAGGTGCCCACAGGGAGAAAGGAAGATGTGGAGCCCCCCCAGCCAGGTGTCCTTCCTACACAGATCACCAGGAGCACGGATCACCAGGGCTCTGCCCAACGGGGGTCACTGGGGTTCATCCAACACCAATCCTCCCACAGGAGATGGAGCTGGAGCAGCGCACGAAGCTCTTCCCGCTCTCAGGGCACTCCCAGGGCTTACCTTAGTGGTGCCTCCGCTGGTGTTTGATTAAGGCCGAGCTCTGTGAGAAGCTCTTCTCACACTCCGGACACTCATAGGGCCTCTCCCCACTGTGGATGCGCCGGTGCACAGTGAGGGTGGAGTTGCGCTTGAAGCCCTTGCCGCAGTCGGGGCAGTGGAAGGGCCTCTCCTCCGTGTGGATCCGCTGATGTAGGAGCAGATTGGAGCTGGTCTGAAAGCTCTTTCCACACTGGGGACATTCGTAGGGCCTCTCCCCAGTGTGGATGCGTTGGTGGCATTTCAGGTTGGAGCTCTGTCCAAAGCCCTTCCCACATTCCAGGCAGGTGCAGACCCCTTCCCCAGTGTGGGTCACCTGGTGTTGGATCAGGGCCCAGCTTACTCTGAAGCCCTTCCCACATTCCCCATACTTGTAGGGCTTTTCCCCTGTGTGGATCATTCGGTGTAGCCTCAGACTGCCCTTCTGGCTGAAGCTCATCCCACACTCCCCACACTCATAGGGCCATTCCCCAGTGTGGATCCTCTGGTGCTGGAGTAGATGGCACCTCCAGCTGAAGCCCTTCCCACATTTCTCACACTTGTGGGGCTTCTCCCCTCCATCAGGCTTCTCCTCCAGCTCTGAGCTCTGGCTGGATCTCCGGCCGCCCTCCTGGCACAGGGGGGGTCTTTCCTCCTCACAGCTCCCTGGGCTGGGTTTGCAGCCCCTCCTCCTGCGGGAGCTCTGGGGCTTTTCCTCCTCCTCCATCCGGACACTCCTTGGGAATGAAAAATCCTGGTTTGGAGAAAAAACAAGAGGAGAGCACCTTAGGCTGGGGGTTCCTCCTTGCCCAAGTTCATCTCAGGAAATCATTGTGTCTGTAAGAATCTCCAAAATAGAATGATTCAGCGCAGAAGTCCTCCAAACGTCAAGACACAGATCAAAAACTCCCCAAATAGCAAGACTCAGACAAAACCTATTCTAAAACGTAAAGATTCAGCCCCTTGCAAAAGCCCAAAGCACCAACATTTAGCCCAATAAAGCTCAGAAACACCAAGATTCACTCCCATGAAAATCCTGGATCCCCCTCCCCGCTCACCTGCTGCATGTGGGGGGGCAACGCTCCCGGGGCTGGGGGAGGCTGCAGATCCAGGGAGGGGTGGAACCTTGTGCTGCCTCCTCTTCCTGCTCCTCCTCCTCCTCCTCCTGTGTCCCTACTCTTCCTCACACTCCTCTTCCTCCTTTTATTCCTCCCTCTCCTGCACAATCCCACCTTTTCCTCCCACGTGCATCCTTTGACCATTTTGTTCTTCATCCCTGCTTCTCCTTCCCTTTTCCTCCTGCCCCCAGGATTGACTGGGGACCCAAGAGTGTCCAGGAGACAGATGAGTGACAGATCAGGGGGGTCTGGGAGGAGTCAGCAGGGAGAGAGCACTGAAAATCCCATCAGGGAGGACACTGGGATCTTCAGGGAGTAACCATGGCAGGGCACCCATGCAGGATGGAAAAGGGAAAGCCAGGAAGGGGTCCCAGCAAAAGGGATGATGATCCCAAAATGTCTCTGAAGGGGCCCTTGGGAGCATGGTGAGGCAGTTTGCACATTCTCCCAGAGGGAATTAAGGACATGGACACCCAGGGGGGCAATTAGGGAAGTCAGGAAGGGATTCGGACAATCTGCTTGGAGGTAGGGCCAGGCACTTGGACATAAGGAAGAGACAGAAGAAGCCCTCAGTTCCAGAAAATGTTGTTAACTGACAACACAAACTGCTGCTCAGCCAAGGTCCTGCACAATTCATCAAATTCGAGAAGAACAATGACTGAGCAGGGCTGTGAATATCCCTACCTAGACAGAAGTGGGGGGCATTTTAAGGGTGGTATGTGGTAGGTGCATTGGGAAGTCTGTACCTCTCAAGTACTTCAGCCAATGGGGAAAGGATACAGAGATGCAGCCAGGAAAATTAGGATGAAAAGGAGGCTGCGTCCTCCAACAACTGAAGAGACCCCATGGGAAATGTCCCATGGCCTCTCCCTCTTTTTATGAATGAAATGGCCTTTACAGGAGTTCTCTGCCTTCTCTGTGGACACAAACCTCTGGTGATGTGAAGTTTTCCACACACCTTGGGGCTCCTCTGGAATTCCTCCCACCGCCCGGGGCGGCGGGCAGGGAGTGGAGCTGAAGGTGCCTCACCCAGTTTGGGTGATCGGCTCCCTTGTGTGGCGGCGGCACCGGGGATTGATTGGGGACCCGAGAGTGCCCAGGAGACAGACGAGTGACAGATCGGGGGGCTGGGAAACCAGCAGAAAATGTGTTTAGGGATGGGTCTTCAAGGCCAGGAGAAGGGAAGAGAGTTACAAGACATGCTGTTATTTAGGAAAGGGACTCAGGCAAAGCACAGGTGACCACCCACATGGTCAGATCAACCGGCAGAGCTGTGTGTGCTTGTGAGCGCCTGGGACTGAAATGCCCTGAGCAGGAAGGCTTCAATATCTTCTGCTAACACCTTGTCACCTAACTGGGTGGCCAAAAGCAACTCTGACTTCTTCAGTCATCACTGAATAACTTATCAAGGTATTTCTAAAACAATTCCAAGAGAAGGGGTTGTGGAAGCAATAGTCTCAGATGGGGAACTCATTTTACAGGAAAGATCCTTCAGGGGGTTATGGCAGCTTTAGGGACACAATGGGACCTCCACAACTCCTGGCCCCCCAGAGCTCAGGTCAGGTAGAAAGAATGAGTAAGGAAACAAAGAAACGCCTTTGGAAGCTGGTGATAGAAACCAAGATGCCATGGGCATGGCTTTTGCCATTGGCTTTGCCAAGAACAAGAGCGAGATCCAGGGCAGATACTCAATTATCTCCCTTGGAACCGGTGTTGGGAATTCCTTACCCTGGTAATTCTCCACCACGTGCAGGGTGGAGATAAGGGATGGATATTTCAAGCAGTCTGTGGCCAGAATCCTGTCTCTTGTGAAATCTCTCCCACAGGAAGCTCGGCTGGCACAGACCCTGCCTTGGGACTTTGCTGCTCACAACATCCAACCAGGACATGGGGTCCTGCCCAAGGAGTGGGAAGAAGCACCTCTGGTGGCCAAGTGGCATCGGGGCCCATCCCAAGTGTCCCTGAGCACAGAAGCAGCCCCAGCACAGCTGAACATGGGGGGACCCCTCACCCTGGGCTCAGGGTCTCTGAAGTCCCCGAGATTTGGACTTCCCGGCTGCAGGAGGAGGAGGGGAGGCTGCGGCTGAGCCTGCACTGAAGGCAGGGGAGCAGCAGCCAGGGCTCCACAGCGGGGGAAGCCCCTGTGCCTGCCCACAGATCCTCTGCTGAGATGCTCTGCCTGGGCACCTCCCTTGGCATCTCCAGGCACTGCGGGCCAATCCTTGCTGCCACTGCTGCAGCTTCAGGGCTTTCTGTGCCTGCACTGCCACAGGGGCTGGGGAGACACCGGGAGAATTCCACCCTGGGGCTCAGCCAGACTCACACACTGGGCTGGCTGGGACTAGATTAGACCATTAGAGTGGTTTCTCTTAATAATTCTACTTTTATCTTGTCAGTTAGGTTTGCGCTAGAGGTGTGAGAATCAATTTTTAGTCTTAGGAGAAGCAGCACCAAAATATCTTTATGGCTTGGGATGTTTTTTCTGTATGTATGTGTGTGGCTGTTAGTGATGAAGGAATTTTTGTGTGTTTTTCGATGTTCACCTTTTGGCTGCATTTTGCAAAACTAGAAGAGCTCTATGGGTTACCTTTTAAGTCCTAAACAGTTAAAAGATCATTAAAAAAAAATTAAAAGTCGCTTTTGGAGGGGGCACATTAGAGACACGGGATGACTGCCCTGGAAGAGAAGCTTACCATTTAATCAGAAATTTACCATTTAATCAGAGAAAAGCGGTCAATTGACGCACCCCACGCTGGAGGGAGCGCCTCAAAAATGAGGAAAAGATGAAACAGCCACCAGAACAAATCCTACAACACCATGGACCAGCTCCTGGGAACCCCAACGAATGCATATCAGGTGCCAGAGAAGGCATTTATAATTTGAATTGCATCATTAGATTACAAGCTGTCCTCGAAATAATAACCACTCAATCCACTCAAAGGAGGAATGCGACATTTCACATTGATGCTGGTATCAGATTATCTCTTAGCCCAGGCACCCGCGGGAAGGAGACCGTGGGCAGCCGCTCCCGCTGCGCCCTCAGGGCACGGGGAACACGGCGCGGACACGGCACAACCCAGCCACAGCCAGAGCCCCCTGCCGCCCCCTCCGCCCGCAGCCAGCCCCGAGCCCCGGCACAACCCAGCGCGGCTCCCACCTGCGCCGGGGCCGCCTCCGAGCTCCGCCGCTGCCTCACCGGGCTCCGGCCGCTGCCTCACCAGGCTCTGGCCGCTGCCTCACCGGGCTCCGGCCGCTGTTGCCGCTCCCGGGCCCGCACAGACGCTCCAAAATGGCGCTTCAGCTGAGTTGGGGGGGCGGGACGTGGGCTTCTTCCCGCTCTGCTCTGCCCAATCAGCGTGCAGCCAGAGCCAGGAGTGACGGCAGAACTAGCCAATCACAGCGAGTGGTGGGCTCTGCACACGGCACGGCCTCTCAGGCCCCGCCCCCGGGCTGTCTGAGGGCAAAGCTGGAGATGAGGAACAGCCCTAGGACGGGCCCAGGCCCGAGGCGGGATGGAGCTGAAAACACAAACAAAGTTCTCCAGGAGCTGGTCCGTGGTGTTGTAGGATTTGTTCTGGTGGCCGTTTAATCTTTTCCCCATTTTTGAGGCGCTCCTTCGGGCGTGGGGTGCCTCAATTGACCGCTTTTCTCTGATTAAATGGGAAATTTTGATTTCCAACTGATTTGGGTGAACTTGCGGTAGCTAAAAACACCCAGAGGTCTGATACCCCCTGTATAACACAGACAATGCCAGCACATGTTAGAGTGGGGAGAAGGATGATTCCCCTCCACAGACACTCTTTTCCATGAAGTTTTCATAACATTCTCCATTTGATGCTTTCCTTTGCAATTGAACCCATTTCTGTGGCAGAGTCAGAGATCCTCACTCTGGGCTCTGCCTTTAGCTGTGCAAATTCTGTCTTTGTGAGCAGGCAGAGCTTGGGCTGAGGGACAGAGGGAATCAGCCCAATTCCTGCCCAGGCAAGAAGCCCCTGGTGCATTGTCCACACTTTTCCCCAGCAGTGTTAATTTGCATTTCTAAAACTCCTCTCCTGGCTGCCTGGAACTGGAGCTTCTCTTCCTGGGCAGTCATCCTGTGACTCTAATGTGCCCCCTCCAAAAGTGGCTTTTAAATTTTTTAAAATAATCTTTTAACTGTTTAGGACTTAAAGGGTCACTTGTAAAGCTCTTCTAGTTTTGCAAAAGGCAGCCAAAAGGTGAACATCGAAAAACACACCAAAATTTTGCCATCACTAACAGCCACACACATACATACAGAAAAAACATCCCAAGCCATAAAGATATTTTGCTGCTGCTTCTCTTAAGACTAAAAATTGATTCTCACACCTCTAGCACAAACCTAACTGACAAGATAAAAGTAGAATTATGAAGAGAAAACACTCTAATGGTCTAATCTAGCCCCAGCCAGCTTGGTGTGTGAGTCTGGCTGAGCCCCAGAGTGGAATTCTCCCATTGTCTCCCCAGCCCCTGTGGCAGTGCAGGCACAGAAAGCAGTAATGAGGAATGAGTAATCCTCGTTTGCTGAAAAATACAATGTTTGAACACATTGGTTAAGGGGTTCCTCCTGCCCAAGTCCATCTCTAGAAGTCACTAGGCATCTGCTGCCCATATAAACCTCCAAAACACCAAGATTCATTCCACCAAAATATACAAATGACCAAGAATCAGCAAAAACACCCAACCACGACTTTCCCCTCTCTGGTCTCTCCACTTTGGGCTCCTGGAATCATTCCCTGTGCGGGTTGCTACAGATTAAGTTTGTCTTGGTTTTCCCCCTCTCTGGGCTGCTGTGGCTCCTGGGAATCCAGGAGCTTCCCCTTCTCTGGGCTCACCAGTTTGGCATCACAGGTGTTCCAGGGGTCAGCACTGTCCTGGGTCCCTGTTTCAGGGTCCTGGGGTACCCATGGATCCCCCTTGTCCATGCTGCCAACATGTCCAGGCTTCTGGAGCACCCCCCGCTCTGGTACTGCCCGTTTCTGCTCCCCCCATTCCTGGGTTTCCCTCCCAGCCCTGCTGGTACCGGGTGACCCCCAGGTGCCTCTGGGCTGACAATGCAGCCCTGAGCCGGGCAGACCAATCCCCACCACGGGGGGATCCTGCATCCTCCACTCCCTCAGCAGCCACACCCAGCCCCAGGCACAAAGCTCCATCAGCCCCCGCCGCCCCCTCCCCAGGGCCCTCCGGGGACCCCCACAGCCGGGGCTGGCTCGGAGGGAGGCGGTCCCCGAGCCCGGCTGTGTGGCCAGGGGGGCATAGAGAGCCTGGGGCCTCTCTGCCAACGATTCCCCCTCTCTCCCTCAGCCTTTGCCCGGCCCAGCCCCCCGATTTCTGCCAGGCTCTGCACGGCCACGGCCCAGCCGGGCCTCTCCCCTCAGAGCCCGGCCACACAGACCGACCCGTGCTGGGGGCCCACGGGCCGCCCAACTCTCCCCAGGCCGTCCGGGCCTCGGCCCCGAGCACAGAGCTCTGCCCGGGGGCTCCCGGCCCAAGGAGGCGGCTCCGGGCCCGGGCGGCCGCTCCCGGCTCCCACAGCCTGCCTGGGGCCGCCCTGCCCGTGCCGGGGCTGTGCCAGCTCTCCCGCACCCACGGGGCTTCAAACCACCGGGGGCACCTCACAAAAAAACCATTGCCCCATTCTCCCAAAACACACTAAAATCCCAACCAGCCATCACTCACCCCTCCAAAAAAATAATCCATAAAACAAAACCACAAACCAACCACTTCCACCCTGTCCTCGTTCACCTTCCCAGTGTTCCCAACCCCTCAGCAATGTCCCCAGATTGGGACAAACAGGTGCTCCACTGGAGGCACTTTGAACACCCAGCTGCTGCAGTGCGGGTCAGTGGTGACTCACTGCAACCTCCCGAGAGCGTCTCCCAGAGGAAGGCAGAGGCACAGCAAGCACACACCCACACTCACCACAGGTGATTTGCTGACAATGGAGGACGGGAAGGGCCTTTGCATAGAAATCCAGTGGGTTTACTGCAGCCACACTGAAGGGGTCCAGAGGCAAAAGGCACTGTCAGAGGCACCAGGCTTCAATGTGGTAGAAGGGGGTGGAGCTAACAGTAACAACCAATCACCAAGAGGTTTGGGTGGGAGAAGGGTCTATAATGACCAATAGGGAAACTCAAGAGCAAATGGACAGGGGTACAAACCAATGGGGTTACAAAGAACAGAGAAACTGCTAGAAACCTGACCATATAAGGTCCTATAAGGGGAAGTAACAGCCAATGGGCCAACAGGGGGGTGGCACTGGGGTTGACTGACAAGCTGTCAGTTAAACAGGGGGTCCATAGGAGAGGTTGAGGTCTAGGGGACATTATTCCAAGGCATTGCCCCAGGAAGTCCCCCAGCAGGCCCACAGGCCTCCACACCCACCCGAAACCCGTCCCTGTCCCATGGATCCCAGCAGCAGCCCCACTGTCACAGGGTGGGCTTTGGAGCAGGGAGGCTCTGCCCCGGGCTGTGCCCCCTCCCAGTCCCTGCCCACCCCAGGGCTGACCTTCAGCCTGGGCTCTCTCTCAAAATTTTGTGTTTAATTGGACAGATTTCAGAACTGCATTCAAAGTGAATATATTTCATTTAAAAAGACTGAGAAAATATTTTAGGTCCTGTTTAGTTTTTGGGATTTTTTTCCCTAATAATACATGGATATGTTCAATCTCCCATTGACACTGAATCCAAGTACCTCCTCATGCAGTTTGAATAGATATGAAAATCAAGACCCTTCATGGCTGACAATCTATCAGACTCTGTCCCTACCCCCACCCCACCATTTCCCCCATCCAAGCCCTGGCACTCAGAGCAGCCCTGTGCAAATCTGAGCTTCCTCCACCCCAGGCTGCACCTGCAGCTTTCAGCTCCTTGGCACCAACTCCCACCTGCTTTCCTTGCAGAAGGAGCTGCCCGAGACACCGAGGGATGTTCATTTCTTGTCAGCCAGCAAACCCAAGGGAAGGCACAGCTCCATCAAATGCAGAAGTCATTCTTCTCCCTGGCTCTGCCCTGCACCTGATCCCCACAGCCTGTCCTGTTCCCTTCATCCCTCCACTGCCAGGGGCTTTCTGGGACAAGGGAGCTCTGCTCTGGCTATGGAGGGAGGTCCAAGTGCAGCCACTGAAGGGGGAACCACGACACATCAGGTTTGTGTCCTTTGAGGGAGCAGGAACTGGTGAGACTTGGAGGCACAGAAAGGTTTCTCTTCATGGCCAACATAAAAAATGTGAACATGATAAAATGTAATAAACAGCAAAGCCCTTCCCTCAGCTCCTTGTGAGATCCCAGCAACATCTGACACATCCACCATCCACAAGAGATGGCCATACAGGAAGAATTTTAGACAAAGCCATAAGAAGAGGTGATAGAAAAGATCAAAATACAACAAAGACACTGACTAAGGAGTTATTTATACTTCTGAAAGATTGGGTAAATCCCTGAAACTCAAAGCATGAACCCAGTCAAGGGAGACGCATTGGAATGACCAGAGAACAGCTGCAGGAAGAAATCTGGGAGAACAGGAAGGACATAGATCCAGCTGCTCTACATGAAGAGATGACCTTAGACATGGGCATTTAAACAGGAGAGTTGGGAACAGCTGAAGGAAGAGGGTCATGAAATCTTAGACTGAATGTTGGCGGCAAAGGTAGAGAGGAAGGTCAGTATTTCTTCTCCTGCCATCAGTAGAAGAATCCAGTAGATTCAGGAAATTCCTGTTCCTGGTGGGAACACTTTACCACTTCTTAAAAGTACCCAAATGAACCAGATGACAAAGAATTGCTTGCGTATCATGAAATTAACAGGAATTAAAATGTGTGCCCCTTTTCCAGGCAGACATCAGTTGTGTGCCCATGAACAGGCAGTGCCACTTGTGCCCTGAGGTGCCCAGCTGGGATTGGCATCTCTCAGAGAGGAGCTGAGGGAGAGCAGAGCACCTTGCAAGCTGCAGGTCCCTGACAGCCCTGCAGGGCTCCTGTCCCATCAACATCTGCTCTGCTCCAGTCTGGAACAGGGACCAGCATGGTGCCGGGATCATCAGAGAACTGAGGTGTGTGCTGAAATTCAATCCCCTCCCCACCCCGCATCCCTGTCTTTCCCTCCTCCAGCCTTGGTCTCCAGCACAGCCAGGGAGGCTCTTGGGGCTCTGGACTTTTCCTGCAGCCCCCAAGGGCAGCTGAGCTGTGCCTTTGGCACAGGCAGCCCTGCCCAGGCCAGGCCATGGGCAGCAATTCCTTGTGTGTGCCTGGCCTTGCTGTCAGCCCCGGCAGCGGCTGCGTGGCCCCTTTGTGCGGCGCTGGCCCAGCCATGGTGCCACAGGGCCTGTGCAGGCCCAGGGCAGGACAGGAGCATTGCGGGGGGAACGGCCCCTCTGCCCTGGGGCCCACAGCAGCCTTGGGGCTCTGTGCCCCATGGCCTCCCTGCTGGGCAGCCTCTGCCAGCTCCTGCACAGCCCCTGGCACCTGTGGGCCTGCACAGACAGCCCTGCCCCGGGCTCTGCCGGGCTCTGGGCCAGCAGAGAGGCCACGCAGGGCTGGCCATGGCCGGGAACAGGCCCTGAGCCCCGCAGGAGGATGGAGCTGGGCCACAGCCAAAGTGCCCCACTGTGGGAAATGGATTGTAGAGAATTCTCAAAGCCTGACTGAAGGCTCACATAATGTGCCTCTGTAGGCAAACCTTGAGAGAAGAAATGCTGACTTAGAAATGCCATGGGGATTTGCAGGATGGGCATTTTTGAGAGAGTCCTCAATGATTCTGTTCATTGAATTTGTCTGACTATTTGGAATCCTGAACTTCAAAAACTGAGACATTTGGCAAATCATATTAAAGCAGAGGATGGATCATGGTTGGATGATTTGTTTGAAGCATGGAGCTTTGCACCTTGGCTAAAGGAGCTTTGCAAAACAGGTTTATATGCATTGATTGTTATAGTGGCAATGTTAGTGATAGTGCCTTGTGTACTTCATTGTGCACGGCAAACGACAAACAGGGCCATCAAAAAGTCTTTTCAATTCAAGAGAGAGGGAGAAATGTGGGAAATGGATTTGTAAAGAATTCTCAAAGCCTGAGAGAAGGTCACATAATGTGCATCTGTAGGCAAACCTTGAGATAAGAAATGCTGACTTAGAAATGCCATGGAATAGGACAGACATTGTTGAGAGAGAAACGGGACTAGAAACAAGTGTCAAGGGATGGCCTTGCAAATAAGACGAGATACTTTGGAGAAGTAGAACTATGAAAGGTGCATTGTAGTAGGACCCATGAGGGGTGATTTAGATGATTGGCTTTAGAGCATTAACAGCAATGTGTGGGAAAAGCTGATACACCAAGAAACATTTTTAATGTATTGCAATTAGGAAATTGTTGGTGTCTGATTGTGATGGCATGAATTGTAACATCAGCACTGTCCCACCCTTCACATGAGACTGAAAATGAAAGAAAAGTTTTTAAAATGCCTCTCAGTTGCCCCATCTCGGGGTCACAAAAGGGTATAATCTGACAAAATAGGACAAAAAACGCCCCTGCATTTTTTAAAAATATAGTATGTTCTCTTTGAATACACTTCAGAAATCTGTACAATGAACCACAGAAGAGTTGAAGACTTGAAATTAAATTATTCCCAGGGGCTTTTCTTGTTAGAGTGCTTTGGAATGTTAATGAGCCTTTGACACTGAATTCCTGAACTGAAGAGCTGAAGACTGAACAAACATCTGGAGAGCTAAAATTCATCAGGGAACCTCCAAGTTGCTGAGGATCCATCCTCAGCAGAGCAGATTGAAGAGATTCCAGGGGTTTCCAGCTGCTCAAGAGCTGTGAGCTGACGTGCAGGCACAGGGGCTCCGTGGTGGCATCTGAGGGGTCTCTGGGCTCCTGAAGATCTCTTTGGTCACACTCAGTCACAGGGGCTCTGTGGTGACATCCCAGGGCTCCTTAATCTTCCTAAGGGTCATGAGGTGACAGTCCCAGGGCTGCACAGTGACAACAGAGGTGTCTGTACTCTGCCAAGGAGCCAAATTGTCCCAGGCAGTGGCAGGAGTCCAGTGGTGACATCCCTGTGCTCCTAAAGAACAGCGAGGTCACCGACACTCCCAGGGGCTCCAGAGGACATCCAAGGAGTGTCCAGGCTGCTAAAGAGCTGGGATGTCACAGACACTCACAGGGGTTCCTGTCATGGGCACAGTGGCAGCTCCAGGCAAAGTTGATTAGAGAAGCTCCTGTTGGGTCATGAGGTTCACAAAGAACCCCCAATGACCACATTATACCCCCAAGCTCCCCCAAACCAGGACCCCCAGGCTTTCTAAACTCCTTCTGTGAGAGGATCCTGTGGGGACCTGGATCCAATCCCAGCCCCAGACTTTCTCAAGGATTTATGCCTGAAGGATTATACAGGTGGAATTGAACCTTTTTACACCTTTGTCCCACAACACTAAGGAGGGCAAATCAGGAGTATTTATGTACATATAGATATGATTGATTATGATCATGATTAAACAAAAAGGTCTTAATCAGAATGATTTACTCCACAGTACAGGACGTGTAACATCCATTTTAAGATAGTGCTCTAGGAAGCAATTTTGAAGCAATTGTATTAAAACAAAACCAGTTATTAACCAGGGATTGGTCTCACTCCCCCAGACCAATGACCGTGGGCAAATCTCTTTAGCTCAGCCTCAGGCAGTGACCTTGAGGGGTGTCCCCACTCCAGGGAGGAATCTCCACATCCTCCCAAGAAGAGAAATGTCAGGAGATGCTGCAGGTAAAATTTGGGATGGGGCTGTTCTAGTCTGAAGTGCTGCCCTGTCAGTCAGATGTGCCCAGGCTGGGCCAGCTCAGCAGCTCTGAGAAGCTCTCAGTGGTGTCACTGGGTTGTTGCTTTCTCTGGGGATTTTAGCAGCTCTGCCACAGCTTCAGCTCCCTCTCAGCATGTGAAACTTTGGGATGGAGGAGTCAGGCTGCTTTCAGCATTCCTCACCCCCAAAGCAGCATGATCCCCTTCTTCATTTCCCACTGGGGGCTTTGCAAACAGGGCCTTGCTGGAGCTGTTTGAGCCCATTGCAGGCACAACCTCCTGCTCCAGCAGGAACTGCCTTTCCTGTGCCATGGCCAGGCCAGGTCCTGCTGCAGGAAAAGCCCCAGGCCAGCCCCAGCAGAGTGAAGGGCTCGGGCACAAGTGCAGAGTGCCGTGCTGGGAGCTGTGCCAGGGAGAGCCTGGGACACCAAAGGCCCCTGGGCAGCAGCAGCAGCAGCAGCAGCAGCAGCAGCAGCAGCAGCAGCAGCAGCAGCAGCAGCAGCAGCTCCCTGCAGGGCATGGCCAGAAGCCTCCCTTGGCCACCCGGCCTGGTGGCCACCACTGCAGAGCTGCTGGCTCAGGGCTGATTTCTGCCTGGGCTCTGCCCCAGCCCACAGAGTGTCAGCTCAGCCCTGACTCTGGCACAGCCCCTGGGCCTGGGCCCTGCAGAGCCTCAAGGTCACCTGTGCCAGCCTGGTGCCCATCCCTGCCTCTGGCACTGTCACTTCTGTGCTCGCTGCTGCCTCCAACACTGAACCCCCTCCTCTACAGCCTGAGGAACCAGGAGCTGGAGGATGCCCTGAGGAATGTGACCACTCTGTGCCTTTCAGAAACAATCAGGTGCCTCTTTGTTTGTGCACAGCATTCAGAATGGAACTCATTCCAGACCCAGACTGCTTTGTGCCATGTGTCTTGTTTGTTATTCTATTTCTTTTATTAATTTTTTTCTTTTCTCATTTTCCTTGCCTTGCTTCTTTTTCTTTTTTTCTTTTTTTCTTTTTCTCTTTTTCTTTTCCTTTTTCTCTTTTTCTTTTTCTTTTTCTTTTTCTTTTTCTTTTTCTTTTTCTTTTTCTTTTTCTTTTTCTTTTTCTTTTTCTTTTTCTTTTTCTTTTTCTTTTTCTTTTTCTTTTTCTTTTTCTTTTTGTTTTTTTTTTTCTTACAATTTCCATAAAGGGATTTCGTTAGTCACAGTATTGCTACATCAGTACCTACCCTGCCTGTGTTAAGCACAGACAGTCAGGAGCCCTGATCACTCTGCATTTCTGTCAAATAAAGTCTCCTGCTCTGCCCTGTGTGCCCAAGATGTTCCCTCAGCCCCTCTCTGTCTCTGCAGGGGCAGTGCCTGTGAGCAGAGGTGCAGGGCAGAGACTCCCAGCACAGCAGCACAGCCAGGGACAATGGCCCTGGCTCTTCCCACAGCTGCTCTTCCCAGCTCCAGCCTCTCCTTCCCAGCCCTTCTGTGGCTGTCAGGCCGCAGGGCTGTGGCAGCTTGGTCACTGTCCTGCTGCGTGTGCGTGCTGTGAGCACAGGCAGGGCCAGGCTATGGGCACTGCTGGGACACAGCTGGGCTCCAGCACAGCAGCTCCAGCAGCAAAGGGCATCATCATCTCCTGAGGGCAGCCCAGCAAGGCTTTGCTCTCCCTGCAGAGTCACAATCAGCAACAGGCCCAAGGAACAGACTCTGAAGAGGCTCCTTGTGTTCCTTGTTCTCCCAGGGCTCCGTGGGATGAGATCAGGGTCCCAGGGTGGCCTTCAGGGGACTCAGGTCTGGGTCAGGTTCTGCTGGTTGGTGGCCAGGGCCCATCAGATGGGGAAGGATCTGTGCTGAACCTTCCTGGGGCTGTGCAGCTTGTGCCAGGGCTGATGGCAGGGGAATGTTTGTCTGGAGGGCCTGGGGAGCTGCCAGGAGAGCACAGGGCACCTGCAGGGACAGTGTGTGCCAGGGAGCAGCAGGGAGTGGAGCTCCCTGGGCACAGGCCTGGCCAGGGTGGGCTCACCCCGAGATCAAGGACTGAATGTCTGCTGTGAGCCAGGAGAGCTCTGCAGCCCCAGGGGACACAGCAGGCCCAGGGAAAGGAGTCAGGGCACTGAGTGCTCTGAGCCTCAGGGAACTTCCCCAGGAGGATGCAGGGCAGCCCCAAGGCCATGGGGCAGTCCTAGAACAAGGCAGGCACCTGTTAGAAATATAAATAAAATAAACAACCAATTTAAAATTTATCAGCTATTTGAATACCAATTTAATATAAAATTAAACATATACAACATTTTGGCAATGATTAATTAAATCTGGTTTAAGTTCTGATAAGGCATGAGCAAATCTGACCAGGGTACAGGGAGGGCTTCTCACCCCACCTCACCGAGAAAACGGAAATTCAGACTTCACTTGTACACTACCTACTAATGTATATTATCCATGTTTCCCTAAGTTTCCTCCTATTTTCAATTCTAAAACTCTACGTCACTGTAGATGCTTGGCACATGCTTCACTTGTTGTTTTGAGTCTTCTGTTTTCTTTTGGTGGTCTTTTGGATGAAGGCTCACAGTCTTCCTCGTTGTCCTCTGGATAACCTTACAGGTTGCACAGGCACCCCAAGCCCTGTGTTATGTTAGCCATAATCATATTCCAAAAATAAGCCTTAAATAAAAACACAACTTAGATTTTGTACCTGGAACCATCCCAATTGTCCATCTCAAAGCTGATCTTCCAATTATCCCAAGGCCTATTCTGTTTTGGGATATTATTTATCTGAAATTACATCCTGTATCCCTTTTTTTTCATAAACATCTGCAAAAATTAGTTTTCTGACATTAATCATGTATCATTTGTGTTTTTCTAAAATATTGATATAGTTACAATCTAGGTGGCACGACATCATACTCATTTATCACATTCCCTAGTATTGGCATGCCCTCCTTGGATCCACAGTATCACTATGGACCATTGGTTCCATGTGGTCCTGCTGTGTCACCATGGCTTCTTGGTTCCATGAAGCCAAACTGTTTAACAAGTGGCCATTGATTCCATGAGGTTCTGTAGTGTCACAATGGTCTCCTTGGTTCTGGACTGTAACAATGGACCCTTGGTTCCATGAGATTCCATGATGTCACAATGCTCTCCTTGGTTCCACGAGGCCTTGCTGTGTCACAATGGCCACTCGGTTCCATGAGCTTCCCTAGTGTCACCATGGTCTCCTTGGATCTGCATGGTCACAATGGACAATTGATTTCATGGAACCCTGCTGTGTCACAGTGAAGCCTTAATGCCATGAGATTCTGTAGTTGGACAATGGTCTCTTTGGTTCAACAACACTTTGGAGTGTAACAATGGCTGTTCAGTTCCCTAAGCTTCCATAGTGTCAGCAATGATCCTTGTTTCTGCAGTGTCCTAATGAACCCTTGGTTCCATGAGGTTCCTAAATGTCCCTGGTCTCCTTGCTTCCATGTGTCCCTGCTGTGTCACCACAGCCCCTTGGTTCCATGAGGTTCTGTACTGTCAACAATGGTTCCTTTGTTCCAATGAGGCCTTGCTCTGTCACAATGGACCCTGGGTTCCATGAAGTTCTTTAGTGTCAAAATGGCCCCTTGGATCCATGAGGTTCCACAGTGTCTCAATGGTCTCCTTGGATCCCCATTGTCATCATGGACAATTCCTTCCATGCAGTCCCAATGGGTCAGAATGTCCCCTCAGTTCCAAGAGGCCCTGCTTTGTCCCAATGACCCCTTGGTTCCATAGGTTTTATGCTGTACCAATGGACTCCTTGGTTCTAGGAGTTACCCTGCTTTGAGCAGGGGTTTCTTTGGTTCCAGCAAGGCCTGGCTGTGCCTCAATGCACCCTTGGTTCCACGAGGCCCTGCTGTGTCACAATGGACCCTCTATTCCATGAGACCCTATAGAGTCACAATGGACCTTTGGGTCCATGGGGTTCACTCATGTCACAGTGGACTTTTCATTCCACGAGTTTTTGTACTGTCAACAACAGTTTCCTTGGTTCTGCAGCGTCACAATGGACCCTCGGATCCATGGGCTTCTGTAGTGGAACATGGTCACCTTGATTCCATGAGGTTCTGCAGTGTCACAATAGAAACCCTTGTTCCATTAGGCCTCCAAGTTTCACAATGTTGGATTTCAGGAGGCACCACAAGGTCACAATGGACCCTTGGTTCTGTGAGGTTCCATAGCATCCCAATGGTCACCGTGGTTCCATGAGTTTCCTTAGTGTCACAATGGTCTCCATGGTTCCACCAGGCCCTGTCTTGTCACAATGGTCCTCTGGGTTCCAAGGAGGCCCTGCTGTGCCACAAAGGACCCTTGGTTCCATGAGCTTCTGTGGTGTCACCATGTTCTTCTTGACTCTGCAGGGTAACAATGGACCATTGGTTCCACACGGCCTGGCTGTGTCTCAAATGTCTCTTGGATTCCATGACTGCCACAACAGAGACTTGTTTCTAGGAGTGTCTGTGCTGTCACAATTGTCTCCTTGATTCCATGAGCCCCCGCTGTGTCACAATGGACCCTTGGTTAAACAAGGCCTTGCAGTGTCTCTGGAGTCTCCTTGGTTCCATGATGAATACAAAAGCTTTGCACCAACATTGAGCAATCCCTACGTTTACACACCTGGGAACCTCTGTCTGCATTCCAAAGAAGGGTTCAAGCTGAGGATGGCATCAGCAGCTCCCATCTGCAACAGAGACCCAGGACAGGGACAGAGAATTCAGCTGAGACACTCAGAGAATTCTGCTTCCAGAGCTCATTTCTGGTGACACTGTCCCTTGGAGAAAGGTGACATCATTCCAGGCAGCCTGTCCTGAGCATGTGGTTCCTGAGTGGGCTTTGTTGTTTAGGAAACCTGCCCAGGCTTTTCCATTCTTTCCTCACCAAAGGGAAAACTCCTCCTGGGCCTGTGTGCAGGCCGAGGCCTGAGGAGAGCAGGTGGGACATGGTGCAATGGGCTGGGACAGGCAGCTGCAGAGATCAGGGGACAAGGTTCTGCTGCAGGGCACAGGGATGTCAGTGCCAGGTGGGCAATGTCAGACATGGTGAGGTTGGGGTGAGGAGCAGCTTGTCCAAACAGGGTCAGCCTGCAAGGGGCTCATTCTTCTCCATGCCCAGACCTCCTAAGGAGACATTCAGCATCAAGATGCCTTAGGGAATGTTTCTATCCACTCTTTACTGATCTGGAAAATAAAAACTGCTCAACTAAAAATGGAAAATATCATGATGTGCACTTCGAAATCTCCCTCCTGAACAGGACTCGAAACTGACTCCAGTCAGCTGCACAAGCCGTGGAGACTCAAAGACAGTTGAAGGAATGCAAAGGGAACCTGTGGGCTTTCTGTATTTTCATCAGCCCCACACTGGATTTGGGGCTGAGTCCAGGACCCCCAGGCACTGAGAGAAGGTTGAAGAAGCTGCTGAAGGAGTCAGAAGCAAAACCCCAAGTCCCTTGGAGCATCCCTGGGCCCCAGGGAGGGCAGGGAGTGCCAAAGGGCCTGGTGAGAGCAGCTCCTTGAGGCCAGGATTGCAGGGAGCCCAAGGCTGTGAGCAGGGAGTGCAATGCTGAGCAAGGCCTGGGCTGGCTGGAGGCAGCAGAAAGGCCAAGGCCTGAGCCCAGGCCTGGCACAGCAGGGCCTGTCCCTCGCGGCTGGCTGGGGGCTGTTGGTGGGGCAGGGGGATGGCAGGGGCAGCAAGGACAAATGTCCTAAAGCTGCAAGGCCTGCCAGCCTGCTCAGGGAGGGGCCAGGCAGAAGCTAAGTGCAGGCTTTCCTGCAAGGAAAGTTCCTTCTGTGGGGCCTGCAGAGGCGCTGGCAGAGCCCAGGGGACAAAGGCCTGGGTGCCTGTGGCCCTGCCAGCCCTGCCCAGCCCTTGGCCATCTCTCCTGCAGCTGGGAGTGTGGATCTGCTGGAGGGCAGGAGGGCTCTGGAGGATGCAGGAGGACAGGCTGCATCCAGGGCCCAAATCCAACCATGACAGCTTGAACAAGACCAAGGGCCGGCTCCTGCACTTTGGCCACAACAAGCCCTGCAGTGCTCCAGGCTGGGGACAGAGTGGCTGGAGAGTGGCCAGGCAGAAAGGGACCTGGGGCAGTGCTGGACAGCAGGCTGGACATGAGGCAGCAGTGTGCCCAGGGGGCCAAAAAGGCCAATGGCTCCTGGCCTGGATCAGGAATGGTGTGGCCAGCAGGAGCAGAGCTGCTGTGCCAGCCCTGCCCTGCCCCCAGCTCTGCACACAGACATTGCTGCTGCAGATCCAGAGAAGGGAACAAAAGGGGGATCTCCAGTGAAAACTTTGCTGGGAGATCCTTTAGTTCATTTAGAGCCGCAGAGAGCACAGCTCCTCATTGACACAGTCTGGGGCCAGTGAAGATGGAGAAAATCAAAATGAGAAATGTCACAAACAGTGGTCTTTATTTGTTAACAATTTTAAAAAACTAAAAGACAGGGAAAAAAAAAACCACAACCAAACCAAGAGGAGGTATCAAAGAAGATTTTATTACAAGTGATTTGCAGAAACGGGCCAGCAGTTTATTGTTTCTTAAACTATCCAGTGATCAGTCTCCACACTGCAGCCTTGAGCTCTTGGTTCCTCAGACTGTAGATGAGGGGGTTCAGGGCTGGAGTCACCACCGAGTACAGAACTGACAGGGACAGATCAAGACATGGGGAGGAAATGGAAGGGGGCTTCAGGTGAGCAAACATTATAGTGCTGAGAAACAGAGAGGGCACAGCCAGGTGAGGGAGGCAGGTGGAAAAGGCTTTGTGCCATCCCTGCTCAGAAGGGATCCTCAGCACAGCCCTGAAGATCTGCACATAGGAGAAAACAATGGACACAAAACAGCCAAAGGCTAAACAGATAGAAAAGACAATGAGCTCAAATTCCCTGAGGTAGGATTGGGAGCAGGAGAGCTTGAGGATGTGTGGGATTTCACAGAAGAACTGGCCCAGGGCATTGCCATGGCACAGGGGCAGGGAAAATGTATTGGCTGTGTGCATGAGAGCATAGAGAAAGCCACTGGCCCAGGCAGCTGCTGCCATGTGGGCACAAGCTCTGCTGCCCAGGAGGGTCCCGTAGTGCAGGGGTTTGCAGATGGACACGTAGCGGTCGTAGCACATGACGGTCAGGAGGGAAAAATCTGCTCCCATAAAGAAGAGAAAGAAAAAGAGCTGTGCAGCACATCCTTCATAGGAGATGATCCTGGTGTCCCAGAGGGAATTGTGCATGGCTTTGGGGACAGTGGTGCAGATGCAGCCCAGGTCGGTGAGGGCCAGGTTGAGCAGGAAGAAGAACATGGGGCTGTGCAGGTGGTGGCCGCAGGCTACGGCGCTGATGATGAGGCCGTTGCCCAGGAGGGCAGCCAGGGAGATGCCCAGGAAGAGGCAGAAGTGCAGGAGCTGCAGCTGCCGCCTGTCTGCCAATGCCAGCAGGAGGAAGTGCCTGATGGAGCTGCTGGTGGACATTTCCTCTGGCTGGGCATCGGGACCTGTTCATGGAGAAAGGACAGGGACAGGTCAGCAGAGGCCACTTTGAGCCAAACCTGGGCCATTCCCTGTCAGGTGTCCTGCTCTGAGTCCCCCACCTTTGTTCCTGCTCTGGGAAAACCTTCACCCAGGTCCCTGCCTGAGCTCCAGTTGTGCTCTCTGAGTGTGCCAGCTGAAGCCAAGTCTGTGTGTGGGGGCTCTCGAGGAGCCATCCCTGCCCTGCTGCCCTGGGATTGTGACCATGTAGCAGAGGGACAAGGCTGGATATGCAGGATTTGTCAGGGTAATCACTCCTAATGCAGAAAATCTTGTTGCCATCTGCACTCCCAGGTCTACAAGACATGGATAGCAGGGAAGGGATGCATCAAGTTTTTTTCCTGCCCACACACCATTCCTGGTTCTCTGAGGTCAGAAATCCCCAGCATTTCTGCTGCACTCAAGAGTTTGCCACTGAGAGATGTGAGAGGCAAAGGATTCCCTGTTTCTTGGGCAAGGTGAGGGGCTGGATGGGCTTGTTCCCAGCTGCCCTGGGTTTGCACCTTTGGCTGCAGTCAGAGCACAGTCACACTCCTGGGTCACCCTGGGATAAACCAGACCCTGCCCAGAGCAGAGGGAACCCTGAATGTCTCCCCCTCTCCAAAGGGCTCTGGGCAAGGTCTCAGCACCCCATTCTGCCAAGGACACTCACGGCTCCCTTGGCAAACCCAGCAGCATTTCCTCAGCTCTGGCATCTCTGCACTTCCCTGGGGCACATTCAGGGAACTCCAAGGGGCTCTGGCACAGATTTGCAGCCAGGAGGGCAGCTCAGAGCTTGCAAGGACACAGCAAGGAGATCCCTGGGTGTGCCCATGATGGGATCTCAGGGAGGGGGCTCAGCCCATTCCCCTTTGCCATGGACTGCTCTGCCCACAGTCCCACAGGTCCCAGGGAAGCTTGGACACCCCATGGCCATGGCCACAGCTGCCTGGCAGCAATGCCCAGGACAGTGCCTGACTCAGCTGCTGCCAATGCCAGAGCCTCCCTGAGAGCACCAGATGACAGGGACAATCTCAGGGCAGTGCAGAAGCCAGAGAAGATGTGGTGGGGCTGTGCCTGGGAGGGCAGGGCAGAGACAGCCGGGCACTCAGGACAGTGTTCCTGTGCCCAGCTGTGCACGGCACCTCCCACACACCCACAGTGCCCTCCTGCCGCCAGCACTGCTCTCTTCAGCCCCCTCTCCTTCCCTCAGCATCTCCCTGGGCCTGGACATTTCCCTGCTGAGAGGAGCCTTGTCCCTGCCAGCGCTGACAGAGCCCATCCCAGCCTCTGTGCCCTGGGCCCGGCCCTACAGAAACCTGCCTGTCTGCAGGGCCCTGGCTGGGGCAGGCTCTGTCTGCAGCTGGCCAAGGGCAGCTCAGGAGAGCCCTGCTGGGCCCTGCTAAGGTGATGCTGCTGCTGCTGCTGCTGTCCAGGGCTGAGGAGGGGCTGAAGGTGCTTGAGGAGCCTCCCAGCAGAGAGACTGACCACCCAAAGTTACAGTGCTGGAGTCTCTGTAAATGTTCAAACATTCCTTTGATGATCCTGAGTGTCCCTTTCAACTCAGAATGTTCTGTGATTATGTGATTGCAATTCCTGTTCTGCTGCTCTCATCCTCCTGTTGCCTACAATGAAAAGAGAAAAAAACCCCTTTTAACAGCAGTAGGACAGTAAAGTAAAAACCAGACCTTTATTGGAAGCTCCCAGGCGTCCCAGTGGGGATGGGGCACACCCGGCCTCTGATTTCAAAAATTTATTGAGGTTGATTAATTAGGATATTTAACAGGAACATCCAATAGAAGATTCAGTTGCACCAGTTACACATCCCTGGGTCAATCCATTGCTCCAAGGGTTTCTTTGCCCCACTTTTTTTGATGACTGCTAACACTCTGGTTCAAAAAAAAAAATGTTCTTCTTGTAGGTCTTCTTCCTGATAATATCAGTACACAGTAGTTCAGGAATATAATTGGAAGGTCATCTTATTGTTCTAAAACTTAAAAGAAAGTGTAGGAAACATGCTAGAAATAATCAAGAATTATACTTAAATAAGTATAGGTATACTATAAGTATATAAGTATATATATGTATACTATACAATATATACTATAGTATATGTACATATATTTACTATATGTACATATATGTATATATACTAGGGTATATAAATATATGCATACTATAATAAGTATATGCAATAATAATTGAATGGAGTAAATTAAAAATTATAGTTTTATAACTACATATTAGTAGTTAACAGAGCTATGAATATATGAAAAATGTATAAAAAGCAAAAATCTATTTGTCATCACCACAACTCTCCCATCCTTCTACAAGCAGGAAATTAAAACACTCTCAGGAACACTCCTGATCTTTCCAACAATCCCAGGCTCACCTTCTTTTGGGAAGTGTCCTCCAGAGCTGTGCCCAGGCTGGTGTGGAGCTGGGAGCAGCCCTGCCCCACACAGCACCTCTCAGCAGCAGCACCTGCCCTGCTCAGGGTGGCTCCTTTCCCCCACAGCTTCTCCCCAGCACTGGGAGCAGCTCCCTGGGCCGGCTGAGAGCTGTCCCTGGCAGGCAGCAGAGTCCCTGGGCCAGCACAGAGCCCTGGGCTGCAGGAGCCTGCTCTGCAGGACAGCCCTGGGCAGCCCTGGCTGCAGCCCCGGCTGCTCAGCCCTGCAGCAGAGCCTGGCACAGGGAGCTGCCCTGTGCTGTGCCTGGGCTGCTGCAGCAGGGAAACCCAGCCCTGCCCCAGGGCCACATCCCTGCCCTGCAGCAGCTCAGAGAGTGCTCCTGGAAGGGCCTCAGAGCTGTGGGATGTGGCAGCTTCAGGAGATCCCTGCAGACACTGCAGCTGATCTTCCCCCAGCCAGAGAGTGACTGTTCCAAATGCTGTGAGGGTTTCTCCTCCAGTGAGCCCTGAGTGAGCTCTGCTGGGCTGGGAAAAGAGTTGCTCATCAGGAGAAATGTCTTTTGAAGCTCTTCTTGGTTGTCAGGTGCTGCCTCTGTGCCAGTAGCCCAGCCCAGCTCATCAGCACAGACACAGCACAAGGACTTTAATGACCCACTTGGGGCTCTGTGCTGAGGCCCTGAACATCAGTCCCTGACAGGGAGCTGATGAAACCTCTCAAGAACTCCAAGTCAGAATCCAACTCCAAAGTTTCTGGAAGTTTTAATGGGTCCCAGTGAGGCACACAACAGAGAAAGTTTCCCCAGGTGCCCAGGCAGAGCAGAGAACTGCAGGCAGTGATGCCAGGAGGGGACAAAGAGAAGCCAAGTCTTGGTGCCCTGGGGCACAGCAGGGTCTGTGCCACCAAGGGCTGGGAGGAGACACCTTGTCCTGAGTCCCTGGGGCCTCCTGGCACAGCCCCAGCAAGGCTGGGCACTCTCAGCCCCTTCTCCTGCCCTCAGCATCCCCCTGACAGCCCAGTGGCCTCAAGGATGTGCTGGAAGGAGTCCCTGGGGAGCCTTGGTCAGGAATGGCCCTGGGGGCTCCTCAATGCTCCCTGGCACTGCAGGTTCTTCAAAGGACTTTGGGTTTGGCTTTTGCCTTTGAGTTTCTGAGAGGCTTCTACAATCATAGACTGCAATTATCTGCTGTAATTAGTCCCTTGAGAGGCCTTGACAGTAACAACACTCAGTGGGGCTCATTAATGGTTCAAGGTACTTCAGTTATTTGAAGGTACTTGGTATTTCCCTTTTAAATTTGATTCTGTGAGTAAGATAGTGCAATCCTGGCCCCAATTATCTACTTTAACAAGTCCCTTGGGATTCTCAGTCAGTAAAAACACTCAGTGGGGCTCGTTAATACTTTAAGGTACTCAAAGTTTATTGAAGAACTTTTTTTTGGCCACTGAGTCTCTGAAAAGTTTTTGTGCAATCCTGTCTTCCAATTATTTTCTTTAATGAGTCCCTTGAGAGCCTTGCACTGACACTCAGTGGGGCTCATTGTTACTTTGAGATACTCCAGGTATTTAAGGTACTTTGGATTTTCCTTCCCATACTGAATTTCTGAGAGGATTTTGTGCAATCCAGTTCTCACTTCCAAGCAGTCCATGAGGAGCCCGTGTTGGGGATGGACCTTAGTGTAACCCATTAATGCCTGGAGATTTCTTCTGACTTTGACTCCTGGAAAGGTTTGTGCAATCTCCTCTCAGGCCCTGAGGTTCCAGGGCTCAGCACCAAATGCAGCAAGGGGCTCATTAGGATCAAGCAGGTCCTTACAAACCATGGCTCTGCCTTGATTTCCCTCTGGTCTGCTGTAGTTCATTAGGAATCTTTTTTCCTAGAGTTTTGGAGAAACTTTTCAAAGAGCTTCTAATAAACAGTCTAGGTTTGGAAAGACAGGTCTCTGCCAGGGAAAGCTGGAGTTTCCTTCAGAATGGAAAATGTAAACCCCTCCCTCCCTTCAAATTATAACTTTGTAATTAAGGGCTTTCAGGCAAAGATTTAGGAATAGGAATAACAGTTCTTTACTAAGAATATTCACAATACAAATGTAGTAGATATAAAAAAAAAACAACAACAAACAAGCAAACAAACAACTATCCTAGAAACCCTGACAGAATCAGAGCTAGAACCTGACACCCTGTTGGTCAGGGTGTTGGAAGCAGTCCAAAAGTGAGTCCTCCTGGAGTGGCAGATGTGGTGTTGTTGGAGCAGAGATGATCCTGAGAGAAAAGGGTCCAGCAATGGCGAGAAGGGTCCAGTCTTCCTCTGGGAATCCGGTGGAACCAGATACCTCGTGTTCCTGCGTCTCAGTTTTTATCTAGGCAAGAATGGTTGGCTCCCCTCCCCACTGGGTGGAGCATCTCACAATGGGATGATGGAATGTTTCATGTCCTTGGTGAGCCTTCATGGCCCATTAGCAGAAAATATCCCCCTGGAGGGAGGACGGGTGGTGAAAGAGATAAGAAGCACTGCCCCACCTGGTTTTAACAGCTGGCCCATTATCAGAGGGCACCCACACCCCTCCCCCCAGAATAACAAGAGAGAAAGAAAAACATCTCCCTAACTGCTTTCAACAAATCAAATAGAATACACATTTTTGGTTCCATAACCAAAGACAGTGAAACATCGATTGACCTTTCTACATTTCGAATTTCAACAAGGCCATGAAGTCTGACATCTGGCCTTGTTTGGGGCCTGGCCAGACTTTGGGAGGAACCCAAGAGGAGGATGAACCCAGATGTTCCCACTCTAGAAGTGCTGTCAGTTTGTTTATTCAGCACTATCAAAGCTGGGCCCTCTCCCAGCGAGGCCGGAGACTCACCTGTGGCTGGAGGCACCTGCAAGAATTCCCAGTGTCCAGGAGTGGCTCTGCAGTCCTTGGCTGTGACAGCTTCCCCCAGCTGAGGTGTGGGTGTGGGTGATGGGAAAGTCTGAGGGTCACTGGTGCTGGATCTTCCTTACTCACTTACTTACTCACTTCTCCTTTTGTGATTCTTTGCACTTTTGCATTCTAATAATTCCTTCAGGTGGTGTCTGTGTCTTTGGTGCTGACCCTGCCCATCAGCAAAACAGACACTGTGGGCCCCACAGAACCAAAGGTGCCTTGTGACACTGCAGGGTCTGGGGTAACCAGGGGACCTCAGTGACACTGTGGGGCTGCATGGAACCAAGGAGTGCACTGTGACACTGTGGGGAACCAGGGGACCTCAGTGACACTGTGGGGCTCCATGGAACCAAGGAGTGCACTGTGACACTGTGGGGAACCAGGGGACCTCAGTGACACTGTGGGGCTCCATGGAACCAAGGAGTGCACTGTGACACTTTGGGGGGGAACCAAGGGGCCATTGTGACCCTGCAGAACCAAGGAGATCATTTTGACCCTGCTGGATCCCTGGAGCCTTGGGGCCACTGTGACACTGCAGGGCCTCCTGAGGCCCCATTCTGTGGGGACTCATGTAACTATGGTTCCATTGTTTTCCTCTCCCTGACACTGCCCAGTCCAGCCTCTCCATACCTGTGCCCCAGCCCAGCAGAGCAAGGGAGAAAGGCTGGGCCTGCAGCAGGAACTGGAGGCACTGGAGGTCAGGGACGGTGATTTGTGTCTGGAATGCTCAGGAGAGGCATGTGGGGATGTGGGGATGTGCAATGCCAAGGGCAGCACCATGGGGCAGCCCCTGCCAGGCTGCTGAGCAGGGACAAGGAGGCCATGAGGCCCCAGGCCTGCAAGGGTCACTTGTCCCCTCCTCCTGGCTCAGGCCCAGGCCCAGCAGCCATGGCCCAAGTGCTGCAGGAGTTGGCTGTGTCAGGGCCTTGCAGCTGCTGCCCATCCCTGTGCCCTGTGCAGCCCAGGCTGTCCTACGGTGTCCATGCCCTGTGCCTCTGTCCCTGCAGGCTGTCGGCATCCCCCGGCTGCCCCACCTGGCTGGGCCCTTCCTTTGCTGACAGCTCTGCCTCCTGCCTGCCTCTGCCTGGGCACACACAGCCCTGGGCTGGATACCAAAGGGGTTCATTCCATGTTTACCCTGCCTGTGAACTTCTAGCATGGGAGCAAGGCATGCAAGGCCTGCTTTTTCAGCAAGGATGGTTGGAAGAAAAGACATCTGGCTTGAGTGCAGTGATAGAAAAAAAAAGAAGGAATGTGGGAACTTGGGGTGGGTATTATGGTGAAGGCGAAATTGTAATACACATGTAGTGACTGCATATAAGTAACACTCTTTAAGAATAACATGTCCATGTAAGGTTAGGAATTATTCTAGGTTTGACCTCAAGCATGAATAAATGATGCTTTCTTAATTGCAAACTAGTATTAAGGAGTCTTATTCTGATATTTCATAGATTTGGTGACAGAAGGGCCTCACAGAATTGAGGTGTCTACTGGGACACCTTGGAACCTCATGGAACCAAAATCCTTTATGACAGAGCAGGACCACATGGAACCAATGGTCCATTGTGACACTGCAGATCCAAGGAGATCATTGGGACACTCTGGGACCTCATGGAATCCAAAGTACATTGTGACAGAGAAAGACTTCATGGATCCAAGAGTCCATGGTGACACAGCAAGGCTTTGTTTGAGCAAGGGAACCATTGCTGATAGTACAGAAACTCATGGAACCAAGGGGCTGCTGTGTCACACTGGGGCTGCAGGGAATGGAAGGTCCATTGTGACAATGAGGATCCAAGGAGACCATGGTGACACTGTGGGACCTCATGGAACCAAAGGGGCCATTCTGACCCAGCAAGGCCTTGTAGAACCAATGAGGCCACTGTGACACTGCTGAACCTCACAGAACCAAAGTGACCATGTTATACTGTGGGACCTCATGGGACAAAGGGTCCATGGTGACACTGCAGAACCATGGAGACTGTTGTTGGCAGGATGAAAGCTCATGGAACCAGAACTCCATTGTGACACAGCAAGGTCTCATGGAACCAAGGCTCCATTGCAGCTCTGTTGGGCCTCATGGAACCACGAGCCATTGTGACACAGTGTGGCCACATGGAGCCAAGGAGCCATTGTGACTGAGGAACCTCATGGAACCAAGAGTCCATTGTGACACTGTGGGGCCCTGTGCAACCAAGGGGACCACAGTGACATTGCAGGGCCTCATGGAACAATGGAGACTGTTCAGACACTACAGGACCCACTAGAACCAAGGGGCCATTGTAGCATAGCAGGGCCTCATGGAATCAAGGGGGCTGCAGTGAACACTGTGGGTCTGCATGGGATGAAGGGTCCATTCTGGCACTGTGGAACCAAGGAGACCATTGTGACACTATGGGGCATCATGGAACCAAAGGTCCATTGTGACACAGCAGGACCCCATGAAACTCTGGAGGCCATTTGTACCCCTTGAGGCCCTGGGAAACCAAAGGGCCACTGTGGCACTTCAGAGCCCTGGGGAGCCAAGGGGTCCATAGTGACACTGTGGGGCTTGATGGAACCAAGGGACAATTGTGGCACTGTGTGGCACCATTGAACGAAGAGGTCCATTGTGACACTGCAGGGCCCCATGGAACTGAGAATTCATGGAACAGCACAGGACATCATGGAACCAAAGATCCATTGTGACATTGTGGAGACTTGTGAAATCCTGCAGACCATGATGAAACTTTAAGGCCTCATTGAACCAAGGGGCTCTGCTGGACCTTGTGGTACCAAGGAGACCACTGTGACACTGGAGGCCTCATGGAAGCAAGGGGGGACAATTGGGATGCTACAGGGCCCAGTGGAAGCAAGGGGCCATTGTGATCCTGAGGAGCCCAATAGAACCAAGGCACCACTGAGACACTGCAGGACTATCTGGAATCATGGAGACCATTGTGACACTCTGCAACCTCATGGAACCAAGGAAACCATTTTGACACTGCAAGACCTCATGGAAGGAAGGGGCCATTGTGACATTGTGGGGCCCCACAGAAACAAGGGAACAGGTAACTGGTCTGGTTGGCTGGGACTGGCTGAATTGACATCTGCATGATGGGGGTCTCTTCTCATGTGCCCCTGAAACACTGGGGCTCTGGGCTTTCCTTCCCATGGAAAAGAACCATCCCTCCTGCTCAGGCACCCATGGCCAAAATTATTATTTCTCCAAAATTGACTCTATGCAAGGGTTTCTCCCAGACTAAAGCTGCCAGGACACACAGACCTGGCTCACCTTGGCCTCTGGTGGTCACCTCTAATCTGCCCTGGAAGTGCTGGGGCTCTGTGCTTTCCTTCCTATGGGAAAGAACTGGCCTTCCCATGCAGGTGCTCATGGCTGAAATTGGGACTCTGCCCCCAAAATTTCGTATATCTGAGATATGTAATCCAAGATATTTATTCCATTGCTCCCAGATGAAAGCTGCCAGGACAGACAGCTCTGTCTGGCCTTGGCCTCTGGTGGCTGCTGTTCATCAGCCCCTGAAACACTGGGGCTCTGTGCTTTCCTTCCTGAGGAGACCATGGTGACACTGTGGGGCCCCATGGAACCAAGGGGCCATTGTGACCCTGCAGGGTACCATGGATCCCAGGGACCATTGTGACACTGTGGGAATTCCTGGAACCAAAGGGATCCCTGTGGCACTGTTGGGCTGCATGGTCCCAAGGGGCCAGTGTGAAGCAGCAGGGCTGTGTGGAACCAAGAGGCCATTGTTGCATTCCAGGGCCATTGCGACCCTGCAGGGCCTCATGGAACCACAGGGGCCCTTGTGACACTTCAGAAGCAAGGAGAACATTGTGATCTTCCTGGGCCTCATGGAACCAAGGGGAAATGGAACAGATCTGTCTGGTTTGGCCTCCCACGGGCCACCTGATGGGTCCAGTTGTCCGTGGAATGCTGAGGGTTGCCTCTCATCAGCCACTGGAGCACGCGTTCTCCATGCTTTCTTTCCTATGGAAAAGAGCCATCTGTCTTTCCAGGTGCCCATGGCCAAAAGTGATACTTGTCTTAAAAAAATCTGTATATTCAAGGGGTCCTCAAGCATAAAGCTGCCAGGACCGAGAGCAGTGGCTGGCCTTGGCCTCTGGTGGTCACCTCTCATCTCAAGGAAGCCCTGAGGAAAGAATATAAACAGGCTTGACCACTGGAACATCACTCAATCTCTCATCCTCTGAAAAACTCAGATGCTCTTTGGATCATGTCTCCTTTTTTTTTCTCAATGTGTATTATACAGAATATACTGTTTCAAGCTAAAAAAAAAAATTCTCATAACTCTACCAGTGTTATCTGACACAAAACACCTCCTCTACATATGGATCCAGGTCACCTGGATAAGCAAACACAATGAAGAATCCAGCAGGAATTCTTTGTCTCTGCTCCCATCTGTCCCATCTCTGGGAGGGTATATTGAAATTAATGGAGTTGAAATCCTATGGGTAAGAATCCATAGGAAGTTGATCCTGTGGATCAATCAATCAATCAATCCTTCCAGTGGGAAGGCCAACAAGGCTGACATCCTACTGGGAGTCTGTTATCATCCACCCAGCCGGAAAGAAGAGCTGGACAACTTATTCTGTGAGCAGCTGGAGAATGTTTCAGGACCACCAGCCCTTGTTCTTGGAGGTGACTTTAACCTCCCACCCATCTGCTGGGAACTGAATACAGCAGAAAGGAGGCAGTCCAGGAAGGTTTTGGAGTGTGTGGAGGACAACTTTTTGCCGCAGCTGGTGAGTGAGTCCACCCAGGGAGGGACTATGTTGGACCTGCAGATCCAGGGATGGGGAGGAGGTGGAGGGAGGAAGATGAGAGCTGGCTCTCAGGTGGCCAAAGCAACCGTGACTGTCCTGGCAACTTTTGTCTGGCAGCTATCCTTGGATGTCTGGAATTATGGAGGCAGATTCCCAGTTGTGGCCATGGACACCTGGATGTGAAAGGTTTTTTTTTTCCATGGGAAGAGAAGCATGGCCCCCCAGTGTTTTGAAGGCAGAGGAGAAGTGGCCCTCAAGAGGCCAAGGCCAGCCAGAACTGTCTGTCCTGCCAGGTTTCATATGGGAACAATCCTTGGATAGAATCAAATTTGGAGGTAGAATCCCAATTTTCGCCATGGGCACCTGGACGAGAAGGACAGTTCTTTCCCATAGGAAGGAAAGCACAGAACTCCAGGGTTTCAAGGACAGATCAGAAGCAGCCCTCAACATGCCAAGGTCAGCTGGACAAGTCAGACAGCCCAGAGGCCAAGCCAGCCAGACCTGTTCCATGTTCTTGGATCCTTGGTGCCCTGCAGCATCACAATTTGCCCTTGGTTCCATGAGGCCCCATAGTATCACAACAGATCTTTGTTTCCATGAGGCCCAGCAATATCACAGTGGTCTCCTTGCCTCGACAGTGCACAATGGTCCCTTCCTTCCATGAGACCTGGCAGTGTCACAGTGGTGGCCTTGGTTCTGTGAGACCCTGTGGTGTCACAATGGCCCCTTGGTTCCCTGAAGACTCAGAGTGCCAGAATGGTCTCATTGCTTCCATGAGGCCCTGCAGTGTCACAGGGGCACCTGGGTTCCATGAGGCCCTGAAGTATGGAATGGCCCCTTGATTCCATTGGGCCCCTCTCTGTTGCACCAGTTCTTAGTTCCATGGAGCCCTGTAGTGTCACAATGGTCTCCTTGGTTCCCTGGTGTCACACAGTGTCACATTGGCCCCTCAGTTCTACAATGTGACACAATGACCCCTTGCTTCCATGAGGCCGTGCAGTGTCACAATGGTCTCATTGGTTCCATAAGGCCCTGCAGTTGCACAAGGAACCTTTGGTGTCACAAGGCCTTGAAATGTCATAGTAGCCTCAGTGGGTTCCCCTGCTGGTTCACAATGCCCTCCTCGGTTCCATGATGACCCCTTGTGTAACAATGGT
Organism: Phylloscopus trochilus trochilus; assembly: GCA_016584745.2. NCBI lineage: Eukaryota > Metazoa > Chordata > Aves > Passeriformes > Phylloscopidae > Phylloscopus > Phylloscopus trochilus. Next base: position 5,019,659 of record WQNJ02000048.1, on the reverse strand, counting down.
GTCCTTGGTTCCACACAGTCAGAATGTCCCCGTGGTCTCTTGGAGCCCCACAGTGTCACCATGATCCCCTTGATTCCATGAGGCCCTGCCGTGCTGCAATCACCCCTTGGTTATACAAGGCCCTGCAGTGTCACAATGGCCCCTTGGTTCCAGTGGGTCCTGAAGTGTCATCATGGTCTCCATGGTTCCAGGAGCCCCCACAATGTCACAATGGACTTTTGGTTCCATGACCTTTCATACTGCCAACAACATTCTCCTTGGTTCTGCAGTGTCACAAGGGACCCTTTGTTCCATGAGGTTCAGTGGTGTCACATGGACACCTTGATCCCAGGAGGTTCTGGAGTGTCACCATGGACTCCTTGGTTCTGCGGCCCTGCTGTGGAACAATGGACCCGTAGTTCCATGAGGTTCCGTGGTGTCACCGTGGTCTCTTTGGTTCCACCAGGCCCTGCTGTGCCACCATGGCCCCTTGGTTCCATGAGGTTCTGTCCTGTACACAGATTCTCCTTGGTGTGGGAGGATGGATTGTAAAGAGAACAGAGATAGTGCTGAAGGCAATCTCAGCCCTGATCAATTGCAGCTGTACTAATTACTAAGAGTGGGAACAGCCTTGCCCTTCATGGATCACAGCTATATCCAAGGAGAATGAGTGTTTTAAAGCAGTGGGTTTGCTGGTTGAGAGTCAGTGTGAGTCTGCAGGCTGTGCTGTGAAGAAGAAGGGTCAAGCTGGTGTGTGAGGGGTGGGCATGGTGAGGAGGTAATGCAAGGGAGAGGAAAGAGTTTGCTGGTCCTGCCGTAGGGAGAGAGAAGGAGTCAGAAGGCTGCGTGGAGCTGCCTGTGGGTAGGCAACAGAGAGAGAGGTGTGAGAGCTTTTAGATAATTAGGGACTGATGCCTGTGTCAGACGTGACTCCACTGTCAATTGGTGCCTCCCATGAGGACCAGGGGACAATAAATGGTGACCCCAAAGTGATCCTGGCAGACAGCAGTGAGCTGTCCTAAGAGCAGTGAGAGGGCACAGCCCAGCCCAACTGAGCCAGGCAGACCAAGAGCCTGAAGAGCAGACAGACCTGAGAGCAAAATAGGCGGAACTGAGAGCTTAAAAATCCAGACAAGTTGCAGCCAGGAGGACCTGGGAGCCTAAAAGCAATGTAGGCAGAGCTGAGAGCCCAAGAGTCCGGGTGACTTCTGAGACACCGACCCCAAGGTCCGGCCGCAGGCTGCGGGATCCTGGGGCGGCACGTGCCAGTGTTGGCGGCAGCACGGCGTAGCTGGAAGAGGGGCAGAGTCAGAGCTGCACAAAAGGAATGTGAGAAAAGCTTGGAGTGACCAACTAAGGCAAAAAAAAATCAAAAAAGGAGGTGACAGAACTCGAAGAGTAGAAACGTTATGAAAACAAGTTTAGAACTGCACAAGGGGAAGCGTTGAAAAGAACAAGACAAGAGGGAGACAAACAGCAAGCAGGGATGTTGCTTCAGCTGACAGAAGAACTGAAATTGCAGAAGACAAAAGCGACAAAAACTGAAAGAGGAACAAGAGAATTGACTAAAGCAGCAGTGGGAGCTAGAGACAGATTAGCTCTATTATTCAGTTCAAAGTGTTTCTTTGCTGGTGAAACATACATATTGTATTCAAAAGTTAATATTCCAGTAGCATAGTTCCACAGTATGAGATATCAGTAGGCATAAATGCAAAAGCTAATATTCCATGTAAGGGAATGATGTTCTATATTGTTGAAACCAGGATTAAACCAAAAAAACCAAAAAGAGAGGGTTAACAATGAATGAGAAAGGAAGAGAAAAGGTTGTTATGGCACTGTAAACTTTCACGTGTCAAATAACACAGGTGTCTCATCTGAAGGAGGATTTCCCCTCAGGACATATGTCTTCTTGAAACTTTCCTTGGTTGCCAACAGCTGCCTCTATGCCAGGAACCTGGCCAAGCTCAGCAGCAGAGATACAGCACAATAACTTTAATGACCCTCCCATGGGCCTGATGCTGTTGACATCAGACTCCGTCCTTGAGAGTGTGTTCAAAAACCTTCTCAAGAACTCAAATTGAAACTTTAAAATTTCTTGAAGTTTGAATGGATCCCACTGAGGGACAGGAGAAAGTGTCCCCAAGTTCCAGTTAGAGCAGAACACTGCAAGCAGTGAGCACAGGTGGGGACAAAGAAGGCAAAGGTGTCTCTGATGCTGAGCAAACCTGGATGTGTTTCAGGAATGCAAAGGGCCAAGGCCTGAGCCCCAGCCCCTGCCAAGGCACATCCTGTCCCTCCCTCCTTGCTCAGGGCTCTTCCCAGGCCACTGGGATGTGGGGATGTGCAGTGCCAAGGGCAGCACCATGGGGCAGCCCCTGCCAGGCTGCTGAGCAGGGACAAGGAGGCCATGAGGCCCCAGGCCTGCAAGGGTCACTTGTCCCCTCCTGCTGGCTCAGGCCCAGGGCCAGCAGCCATGGCCCAAGTGCTGCAGGAGTTGGCTGTGTCAGGGCCTTGCAGCTGCTGCCCATGCCTGTGGCCTGTGCAGCCCAGGCTGTCCTACGGTGTCCATGCCCTGTGCCTCTGTCCCTGCAGGCTGTCGGCATCCCCCGGCTGCCCCACCTGGCTGGGCCCTTCCTTTGCTGACAGCTCTGCCTCCTGCCTGCCTCTGCCTGGGCACACACAGCCCTGGCCTTGATACCAAAAGGGTTCATTCCATTTTTACCCTGCCTGTGAACTTGTAGCACAGGAACAAGGCATGCAGGGCCTGCTTTCCCAGCAAGGATGGTTGGAAGAGAAGAAGACATCTGGCTCAAGAGTGCAGTGATAGAAAAAACAAAGAGTGAATGTGGGAACTTGGGATGGGTTTTATGGTGATGGCTAAATTGTTATACACGGGTAGTGACTGTATACAGGCAACACTCTTTAAGAATCACATGTCCATGTAAGGTTTGGAGTTACCACAGGTTAGACCTGAAGTCTGAATAAGTGATGCCCTCTTAAACACCAAATTGATGTTAGGAAGTCTTATTCTGATATTTCATAGATTTGGTGACAGTGGGACCTCACAGAACCAAGGAGTCAGCTGTGACTCCTTGGAACCTCATGGAACCAAAATCCTTTGTGACACAGCAGGGCCACATGGAACCAATGGTCCAATGTGATACTGCAGATCCAAGGAGATCATTGGGACACTCTGGAACCTCATGGAATCCAAAGTACATTGTGACAGAGAAAGGCTTTGTGGAAACAAGGGTCCATTGTGACACAGCAAGGCTTTGTTTGAGCAAGGGAACCATTGCAGCTCTGTTGGGCCTCATGGAGCCACGAGCCATTGAGACACAGTGTGGCCACATGGAGCCAAGGAGCCATTGTGACTGAGGAACCTCATGGAACCAAGAGTCCATTGTGACACTGTGGGGCCCTGTGGAACCAAGGGGACCACAGTGACATTGCAGGGCCTCATGGAACAATGCAGACTGCTCTGACACTTTGGGACCCACAGGAACCAAGGGGCCATTTTAGCATAGCAGGGCCTCATGGAATCAAGGGGGCTGCAGTGAACACTGTGGGTCTCCATGGGATGAAGGGTCCATTCTGACACTGTGGAACCAAGGAGACCATTGTGACACTGTGGGGCATCATGGAACCAAAGGTCCATTGTGACACAGCAGGACCTCATGAAACCCTGGAGGCCATTTGTACACCTTGAGGCCCTGGGAAACCAAAGGGCCATTGTGGCACTTCAGAGCCCTGGGGAGCCAAGGGGTCCATAGTGACACTGTGGGGCTGAATGGAACCAAGGGGTCCATTGTGACACTGCAGGGCCCCATGGAACTGAGGATTCATGGAACTGCACAGGATCCCATGGAACCAAAGGTCCATTGTGACATTGCAGGGCCTTGTGGAATCCTGGAGACCATGATGGAACTTTGAAGCCTCATTGAACCAAGGGTCCATTGTGACACTGTGGTACCAAGGAGACCACTGTGACACTGAAGGCCTCATGGAAGCAAGGGGGGACAACTTTGATGCTGCAGGGCCCAATGGAAGCAAGGTGCCAGTGTGACACAGCTGGGCCTCATGCAGCCAAGGGGCCATTGTGATCCTGAGGAGCCCAATAGAACCAAGGCACCACTGTGACACTGCAGGAGTGTCTGGAACCATGGAGATCATTGTGACACTCTGCGGCCTCATGGAACCAAGGCGGCCACTGTGTCATTGTGCAGCTCCATGGAACCAAGGAAACCTTTTTTGCACTGCAAGGCCTCATGGAAGCAAAGGACCATGGTGACATTGTGAGGTCCCATGGAAAGAAGGGCCCAGTGTGACACAGTTGGGCCCTGTGGAGCCCAAATATTGTGACACTTTGGGGCCCCGTGGATCAAGGGAACAGGGAGCAGCTCTGGCTGGCTGGGCCTGACTGGCTCAACTGACCTCGGCATGTGGGGGTCTCTTCTCATGTGCCCCTGAAACCCTGGGGCTCTGGGCTTTCCTACCTATGGAAAAGAACCAACCCTTCTGCCCAGGCACCCATGGCCAAAATTGGTACTTCTCCAAAATTCACTCTATGCAAGGGTTTCTCCCAGACTAAAGCTGCCAGGACAGACAGGCCTGGCTCACCTTGGCCTCTGGTGATCACCTCTGATCTGCCCTGGAAATCCTGGGGCTCTGTGCTTTCCTTCCTATGGGAAAGAACCGGCCTTCCCATGCAGTTGCCCATGGCTGAAATTGGGATTCTGCCCCCAAAATTCCATATATCTGAGATACGGAACCCAATATATTTATTCCATTGCTCCCAGATGAAAGCTGCCAGGACAGACAGCTCTGGCTGGCCTTGGCCTCTGGTGGCTGCTGTTTCATCAGCCCCTGAAACACTGGGGCTCTGTGCTTTCCTTCCTGTGGAGACCATGGTGACACTGTGGGGCCCCATGGAACCAAGGGGCCATTGTGACCCTGCAGGGTACCATGGATCCCAGGGACCATTGTGGCACTGTGGGAATTCCTGGAACCAAAGGGATCCCTGTGGCACTGTTGGGCTGCATGGTCCCAAGGGGCCAGTGTGACGCAGCAGGGCTTTGTGGAACCAAGAGGCCATTGTTGCATTACAGGGCCATTGTGGTCCTGCAGGGCCTCATGGAACCAAGGGGAGATGGAACAGATCTGGCTGGTTTGGCCTCCCAGGGGCCACCTGATGGGTGAATCTGTCCATGGAATGCTGAGGGCTGCCTCTCATCAGCCCCTGGAGCACTGGGGTTCTGTGCTTTCCTTCCTATGGAAATAAAACATCCGTCTATCCAGGTGTCCATGGCCAAAATTGATATTTCCCCTGAAATAATCTGTATACTCAAGAGTTCCCCCAGACAAAACCTGCCAGGACAGAGAGCTGTGGCTGGCCTTGGCCTCTGGTGGTCACCTCTCATCTCAAGGAGGCCTTGAGGAAAGAAAATAAACAGGCTTCACCACTGGAACATCAATGAGTCTCTCATCCTCTGAAAAACCCATATGCTCTTCAGATCGTATGTGTCCTTTTTTTCTCATTGCCTATTATGAAGGACATACTGTTTTAAGCTAAAAAAAATATTCTCATAGCTCTACCAGTGTTATCTGACACAAAACACCTTCTCTATATATGGGTCCAGGTCACCTGGATAAGCAAACACAATGAAGAATCCAGCAGGAATTCTTTGTCTCTGCTTCCATCTGTCCCATCTCCTCTGGGAGAGTATATTGAAATTAATGGAGTTGAAATCCTATGGGTAAGAATCCATAGCAGTTGATCCTATGGATCAATCAATCAATCCTTCCAGTGGGAAATCCAACAAGGCTGACGTCCTACTGGGAGTCTGTTATCATCCACCCAGCCAGGAAGACAAGGTGGACAACTTATTCTGTGAGCAGCTGGAGAATGTTTCAGGACCACCAGCCCTTGTTTTTGGAGGTGACTTTAACCTCCCACACATCTGCTGGTAACTGAATACAGCAGAAAGGAGGCAGTCCAGGAAGGTTTTTGGAGTGTATGGAGGAAAACTTTTTGCCACAGCTCATGAGTGAGTCCACCCAGGGAGGGGCTGTGTTGGACCTGCAGATCCAGGGATGGGGAGGAGATGGAGGGAGGCAGAGGAGAGCTGGCTCTCAGGTCGCCAAAGGAACCGAGACTGTCCTGGCAAGTTTTGTCTGGCAGCTACCCTTGGATGTCTGGAATTATGGAGTCAGATTCCCACTTGTGGCCATGGACACCTGGATGTGAAAGATGGTTTTTTCCATGGGAAGGGAAGCCTGGGCCCCCAGTGTTTTGAAGGGAGATGAGAAGTTGCCCTCAGGAGGACAAGACCAGCCAGAGCTCTCCAGCCAGGTTTCCTATGGGAACAATCCTTGGATAGAATCAAATTTGGAGGTAGAATCCCAATTTTGGCCATGGGCACCTGGAGGAGAAGGACAGTTCTTTCCCACAGAAAGGAAAACATGGAACTCCAGGGTTTCAAGGACAGATCAGAAGCAGCCCTCAACATGCCAAGGTCAGCTGAACAAGTCAGGCAGCCCCCAGAGGCCAAGCCAGCCAGACCTGTTCCATGTTCTTGGATCCTTGGTGCCCTACAGCATCACAATTGGCCCTTGGTTCCATGAGGCCCCATAGTATCACAACAGATCTTTCTTTCCATGAGGCCCAGCAATATCACAGTGGTCTCCTTGCCTCCACAGTGTCACAGTGGCCCCTTCCTTCCATGAGACCTGGCAGTGTCACAGTGGTGGCCTTGGTTCTGTGAGGCCCTGTGGTGTCACAATGGCTCCTTGGTTCCCTGGGGACTCAGAGGGCCAGAATGGTCTCATTGCTTCCATGAGGCCCTGCAGTGTCACAGGGGCACCTGGGTTCCATGAGTCCCTGAAGTATGGAATGGCCCCTTGATTCCATTGGGCCCCTCACTGTTACACGAGTTCTTAGTTCCATGGAGCCCTGTACTGTCACAATGGTCTCCTTGGTTCCCTGGTGTCACACAGTGTCACATTGTCCCCTCAGTTCTACAAAGCCCCAGAGGGTCAAAATGACCCCTTGCTTCCATGAGGCCGTGCAGTGTCACAATGGTCTCATTGGTTCTACGAGGCCCTGCAGTTGCACAAGGACCCTTTGGTGTCACAAGGCCTTGAAATGTCATAGTAACCTCAGTGGGTTCCCCTGCTGGTTCACAATGCCCTCCTCGGTTCCATGATGACCCCTTGTGTAACAATGGTGTCCTTGGTTCCACACAGTCAGAATGTCCCCGTGGTCTCTTGGACCCCCACAGTGTCACCATGATCCCCTTGATTCCATGAGGCCCTGCTGTGCTGCAATGACCCCTTGGTTCTACAAGGCCCTGCAGTGTCACAATGGCCCCTTGGTTCCAGTGGGTCCTGAAGTGTCATCATGGTCTCCATGGTTCCAGGAGCCCCCACAATGGCACAATGGACTTTTGGTTCCATGAGCTTTTCTACTGCCAACAACATTCTCCTTGGTTCTGCGGTGTCACAAGGGGCCCTTTGTTCCATGAGGTTCAGTGGTGTCACATGGACACCTTGATCCCAGGAGGTTCTGTGGTGTCACCATGGACTCCTTGGTTCTGTGGCCCTGCTGTGGAACAATGGACCCGTAGTTCCATGAGGTTCTGTAGTGTCACCGTGGTCTCTTTGGTTCCACCAGGCCCTGCTGTGCCACCATGGCCCCTTGGTTCCATGAGGTTCTGTCCTGTACACAGATTCTCCTTGGTGTGGGAGGATGGATTGTAAAGAGAACAGAGACAGTGCTGAAGGCAATCTCAGCCCTGATAAATTGCAGCTGTACTAATTACTGAGAGTGGGAACAGCCTTGCCCTTCATGGATCACAGCTATATCCAAGGAGAATGAATGTTTTAAAGCAGCGGGTTTGGTGTTTGGGAGTCATTGTGAGTGTGCAGGCTGTGCTGTGAGGAGGAAGGGTCAAGCTGGCATGTGAGGGGTGGACATGGTCAGGAGGTGATGCAAGGGACAGGCAAGAGTTCGCTGGTTCTGCAGAAGGAAGAGAGAAGAATCAGAAGGCTGAGTGGAGCTGCCTGTGGGTAGGCAACAGAGAGAGAGGTGTGAGAGCTTTTAGATAATTAGGGACTGATGCCTGTGTCAGTCGTGACTCCACTGTCAACTGGTGCCCCCCATGAGGACCAGGGGACAATAAATGGTGATCCCAAAGTGATCCTGGCAGACAGCTGTGAGCTGTCCTAAGAGCAGTGAGAGGGTGCAACCCAGCCCAACTGAGCCAGGCAGACCAAGAGCCTGTAGAGCAAACAAGGTGGACCTGAGGGCTTAAATATCTGGATCAGTTGCAGCCAGGAGGACCTGGGAGCCTAAAAGCAATGTAGGCAGAGCTGAGAGCCCAAGAGTCCGGATGACTTCTGAGACACCGACCCCAAGGTCCGGCCGCAGGCTGCGGGATCCTGGGGCGGCACGTGCCAGTGTTGGCGGCAGCACAGCGTAGCTGGAAGCGAGGCAGAGTCAGAGCTGCATAAAAGGAAGGTAAGAAAAGCTTGGAATGACCAACTAAGACAAAAACACCAAAAAAGGAGGTCACAGAACTCAAAGAGAAGAAACGTTATGAAAACGAGTACAGAACTCTACAAGGGGAAGCGTTGAAAAGAACAAGACAAGAGGGAGAGAAACACCTTGCTTCAGGTGATGGAAGAACTGAAATTGCAGAAGACAAAAGCAACAAAAACTGAAAAAGGAACAAGAGAATTGACTAAAGCAGCAGTGGGAGCTAGAGACAGATTAGTTCTATTATTCAGTTCCAAGTGTTTATTTGCTGGTGAAATATACATACTGTGTTCAAAAGGTAATAGTCCAAAAGCATAGTTCCACAGTATTAGGTATCAGAGGGCATAAATGCAAAAGCTAATATTCCATGTAGGAGAATGATGTTCTATACTGTTGAAAGCAAAACCAAGCCAAAACAAACAAAAAAGAGAGGGTTAAACAATAAATGAGAAAGGAACAGAAAACGTTGTTATGCCTTTTTTTTCTGTAAACTTTCAGTCTCAGTCTACATCTCAAAGAACAAAGGAAAAAGGATTTCTCCTCAGTAGAAATGTCTTTTTATACTTTACTTGGTTACCAAGAGCTTCCTCTATGCCAGGGACCTGCCCAAGCTCGACAGCGGAGAAACAGCACAAGGACTTTCATGACCCTCCCATGGGCTTGGTGTTGTTGACATCAGACTCCGTCCTTGAGAGTGTGTTCAAAAACCTTATGAAGAACTCAAATTGAAACTTTAAAGTCTGTTGAAGTTTAAATGGGTCCCACTGAGCAACATGACTGAGAAAGTGTCCCCAGGGTCCAGTGTGAGCAGAACACTGCAGGCAGTGAGGACAGGTGTGGACAAACAAGACAAAGGTGTCTCTGATGCTCAGCAAACCTGGATGTGCTTCATGAATCCAAAAGGCCAAGGCTTGAGCTCCAGCCCCTGCCAAGGCACATCCTGTCCCTCCCTCCTTGCTCAGGGCTCTTCCCAGGCCACTGGGATGTGGGGATGTGCAATGCCAAGGGCAGCACCATGGGGCAGCCCCTGCCAGGCTGCTGAGCAGGGACAAGGAGGCCATGAGGCCCCAGGCCTGCAAGGGTCACTTGTCCCCTCCTCCTGGCTCAGGCCCAGGGCCAGCAGCCATGGCCCAAGTGCTGCAGGAGTTGGCTGTGTCAGGGCCTTGCAGCTGCTGCCCATCCCTGTGCCCTGTGCAGCCCAGGCTGTCCTACGGTGTCCATGCCCTGTGCCTCTGTCCCTGCAGGCTGTCGGCATCCCCCGGCTGCCCCACCTGGCTGGGCCCTTCCTTTGCTGACAGCTCTGCCTCCTGCCTGCCTCTGCCTGGGCACACACAGCCTTGGCCTTGATACCAAAGGGTTCATTCCATTTTTACCCTGCCTGTGAAGTTCTAGCACAGGAACAAGGCATGCAGGACCTGCTTTTCCAGCAAGGATGGTTGGAAGACAAGGAGAAGACATCTGGCTCAAGGGTGCAGTGATAGAAAAACAAAGAGGGAATATGGGAACTTGGGGTGGGTTTTATGGTTCTGGCTAAGTTGTAATACACATGTAGTGACTGTATATAAGTAACACTCTTTAGAATCACATGTCCATGTAAGGTTATGAGTTACCAAAGATTAGACCTCAAGCCTGAATAAGTGATGCCCTCTTAAACACCAAATTGATGTTAGGAAGTCTTATTCTGATATTGAAGACATTTGGTGACAGTGGGGCCTCACAGAATCAAGGATTCAGCTGTGACACCTTGGAATCTCATGGAACCAAAATCCTTTTTGACACAGTAGGGCCACATGGAACCAATGGTCCATTGTGATACTGCAGATCCAAGGAGACCATTGGGACACTCTGGAACCTCATGGAATCCAAAGTACATTGTGACAGTAAAAGGCTTCATGGAACCAAGAGTCCATGGTGACACAGCAAGGCTTTGTTTGAGCAAGGGAACCATTGCTGATAGCCCAGAAACTCATGGAACCAAGGGACCACTGTGACATACTGGGGTAGCATGGAATGAAAGGTCCATCGTGACAATGCAGACCCAAGGAGACCATGGTGACACTGTGAGGCCTCGTGGAGCCAAAGGGGCCATTCTGACCCAGCAGGCCCTTGTAGAACCAAGGAGGCCATTGTGACACTGCTGAACCTCACAGAACCAAAGTGATCATGTTATACTGTGGGACCTCATGGAACAAAGGGTCCATGGTGACACTGCAGAACCATGGAGACTGTTGTTGGCAGTAGGAAAGCTCCTGGAACCAGAACTCCATTGTGACACAGCAAGGTCTCATGGAACCAAGGGTCCATTGCAGCTTTGTTGGGCCTCATGGAACCATGAGCCGTTGTGACACAGCTTGGCCACATGGAGCCAAGGAGCCATTGTGACTGAGGAACCTCATGGAACCAAGAGTCCATTGTGACACTGTGGGGCCCTGTGGAACCAAGGGGCCCACAGTGACATTGCAGGGCCTCATGGAACAATGCAGACTGTTCTGACACTTTGGGACCCCCTGGAACCAAGGGGCCATTATAACATGGCAGCACTCATGGAATCAAGGAGAATGCAGTGAACACTGTGGTTGTCCATGGGATTAAGGATCCATTCTGACACCATGGAGCCAAGGATACCATTGTGACACTCTGGGGCATCACGGAACCAAAGGTCCATTGTGACACAGCAGGGCCTCATGAACCCCTGGAGGCCATTTGTACACCTTGAGGCCCTGAGAAACCAAAGGGCCATTGTGGCACTTCAGGGTCTTGTGGGCCATAGTGACACTGTGGGGTTCAATGAAACCAGCAGTCTTTTGTGACACGAAAGGCCTCCTTGAAGCATGGGGCCATTTTGACACTACAAGGCTTCATGGAAACAAGGAACCATTGTGACACTGGTGTCTTGGCAGGCTGAGGGGCAGTTGTCACACTGTGTGTCACCATTGAACCAAGCAGTCCATTGTGACACTACAGGGACCCCTGGAACTAAGGATTCATGGAGCGGTGCAGGACCCCATGGAACCAAAGGTCAATTGTGACATTGCAGGGCCTCATGGAATCCTGGAGGCCATTATGACAGTTTGAGACCTCGTTGAATCAAGTGGCTCTGCAGGGGCTCATTGAACCAAGAAGACCCTTCTGACATTGTGAGTGCCCATGGAACCAAGGGTCCATTGTGATACTGTGGCACCAAGGAGACCCTTGTGACACTGGAGGGCCTCATGGAAGCAGGGGACCATGGTGACACTGTGGAGCACCATGGAAACAAGGGACCAGTGTGACACTGCAGGGCCCCATGAATTCAGGGGAACAGGTAACAGGTCTGGTTATCTTGGCCTGACTGGTCCAACTGACTTGTCATGTCAAGGGTCTCTTCTGATGTACCCCTGAAACACTGATACTCTGGGCTTTCCTTCACATGGGAAAGAGCTGTCCTTCTCATTCAAGCATCCATGCCCAAAATGGAATTCCCCCTGCAAATTGCCCATTATCCAGGGATTGCTCCCAGACAAAAGCTGCCATTACCAACTAGTCTGGCTGACCTTGTCTTCCTGAGAGCTGGGTCTCACCTGCCTTCAAACACTGAGGCTCTGGGCTTTCCTTCCTATGGAAATGAACTGTCCTCCATGCACAGGTACCCATGGCCAAAATTGGTACTTCTCCTCCAAAATTCCTATGTGCAAGGGTTTCTCCCAGACAAAAGCTGCCATTACAGACAGCTCTGGCTGGCCTTGGCCTCCTGAGGACCAGCTCCCTCCTGCCTTCCAAACTCCGGGGCTCTGCCCTTTCCTTTCTATGGAAAAGTATTGGCCTTCTCCCCCAGGCAAAAAGGGCTGAAATTGGGATTTAACATTCCAAATTTCCAATATGCAAGGGTTTCTCCCAGACAAACCTGCCATTACAGACAGCTCTGGCTGGCCTTGGATTTGGGTGACTGCTGTTCATCAGCCCCTGAAACACTGGGGCTCTGTGGTTTCCTTCCTGTGGATACCATTGGAATACAGTGGGGCCCCATGGAACCATGGAGACCATTGGAACCCTTTGAGGCCTTCTGACATGAAGGGGCCATGGTGACGCTGTGGGGACCCCATGGAACCAAGGGGCCCTTGTGACACTGCAGGGTACCATGGATCCCAGGGCCCAGTGTGACACTGTGGAGCCTCATGGAATCAAGGAGATCATTGTGGCTCTGTTGGGCTGCATGGTCCCAAGGAGCCAGTGTGAAGCAGCAGGGCTTTGTGGAACCAAGAGGCCATTGTTGCATTACAGGGCCTCATGGAACCAAAGGGCCATTGTGATCCTGTGGGGCACTGTGGATCCATGGAGAGCATTGTGGCATTGCAAGGCCCCATGGAATCATGGAGACCATGGTGACACTGCAGGGCCCCACAGAACCAAAGGGCCATTTCAACACTTTGGGAGAGGAGTCTCTCTTAGTGTCCCATGGATCCCACTGACAACGACCACCAGAGACAACTGCACAGGGACAAAGGACAATAAGATAATCAGCATATGGATCAGGACAGGGGTGGAACCAGGGAATGAATATGTATGGGGCCATTGTGAAACCTAATGCACATGCAGCTTCTTAGAGATTAAAAGAGAATGTGAACAAATGGGTTAGCATGCAGGATGTTGATGGAGATATCCTCTTTGCCTCCAGCTGTGAATAAATACATACCTACCTTAAAACTCCTTTTACATTTGAGTTTCAGAGTCTTTCCACAAATCAGTCAAAGCTCCTGACCCTGAACACTTTTTGCAATGGGGCATTCACTTCTATAGACAACCTGTTTCCATTTGTCAACCTCATCATAAAATATTTGTTTCTTAGATCAAATCTGAATTTATCCTTGACCATTTTAAATGCTATCCCCCTTCCTCTGCCACTACAGGCCTATAAAACTACTTCTGTTTTTTTCAGATTATGACCACAATGTTTTAATATGAAAAGACCTTGAAAAGACCCAAAAAATGGCCCAAGATGGGATTTGGAGGCCTAAAGCACATGACCCATAGAGACTGAGGGCCCTGGGTTCAGTGGTGTGAAGACTGAAGACAGAATAGGAGAAGCCTGAGAGGGCTTGAAGGGTGGATTCAGAGATGGTGGAGCTTTCCTTCATTTTCCTTCATGAAACTGCCTGAGAAAGAAATAATGCCACAAGATCAGCTGGGGAGGCCCAGACTGGATCCAAAGAGAAAGGAATTTCTCTCCCAGGGAAGGGCTCTGGTGCAACACATCCCCCAGAAGGAGCCTGGGGCAGCCCAAGGCTGTGTGTGCCCAGGCAGAGGCAGGCAGGAGGCAGAGCTGTCAGCAAAGGAAGGGCCCAGCCAGGTGGGGCAGCCGGGGGATGCCGACAGCCTGCAGGGACAGAGGCACAGGGCATGGACACCGTAGGACAGCCTGGGCTGCACAGGGCACAGGGATGGGCAGCAGCTGCAAGGCCCTGACACAGCCAACTCCTGCAGCACTTGGGCCGTGGCTGCTGGCCCTGGGCCTGAGCCAGGAGGAGGGGACAAGTGACCCTTGCAGGCCTGGGGCCTCATGGCCTCCTTGTCCCTGCTCAGCAGCCTGGCAGGGGCTGCCCCATGGTGCTGCCCTTGGCATTTCACATCCCCACATCCCAGTGGCCTGGGAAGAGCCCTGAGCAAGGAGGGAGGGACAGGATCTGCCTTGGCAGGGGCTGGGGCTTGGGCCTTGGCCCTTTGCATTCCTGAAACACATCCAGGTTTGCTGAGCATCAGAGACACCTTGGCCTTGTTTGTCCCCACTTGTCCTCACTGCTAGCAGGGTGCTTCTCTGCCTGAACCTGGGGACACTTTCTCAGTCATGTTGCTCAGTGGGATCCATTTAAACTTCAAGAAACTTTCAAGTTTCAATTTGAGTTCTTGAGAAGGTTTTTGAACACACTCTCAAGGACAGAGTCTGATATCAACAACACCAAGCCTATGGGAGGGTCATTAAAGTCCTTGTGCTGTTTCTCTGCTGCTGAGCTTGGCCAGGTTCCTGGCATAGAGGCAGCTCTTGGCAACCAAGAAAAGCTTCAAAATGATATTTCTCGTGAGGAGAAATCCTCCTTCCTTTGTTCTTTGAGATGTAGACTCAGACTGAAAGTTTACAGGGCCATAACAACATTTCCTTTTTCATTCATTGTTAACCCTCGCTTTTTTGTTTGTATTGGTTTAATCCTGCTTTTAACAGTATGGAACATCATTCTCTTACATGGAATATTAGCTTTTACATTTATGCCTACTGGTATCTAATACTGTGGAACTATGCTTTAGGAGTATTAACTTTTGAATACAATATGTATATTTAACCAGCAAAGAAACACTTTGAACTGAATAATAGAACTAATCTGTCTCTAGCTCCCACTGCTGCTTTCGTCAATTCTCTTGCTCCTTTTTCAGTTTTTGCTGCTTTTTTCTTCTGGAATTTCAGCTCTTCCCTCACCTGAAGCAGCATCCCTGCTTGCTGTTTGTCTCCCTCTTGTCTTGTTCTTTTCAACACTTCCCCTTGTGCAGGTCTAAACTTGTTTTCATAATGTTTCTACTCTTCGAGTTCTGTCACCTCCGTTTTTGGTGTTTTTGTCTTAGTTGGTCACTCTAAGCTTTTCTTACCTTCCTTTTGTGAAGCTCTGACTCTGCCGCCGCTTCCAGCTGCGCCGTGCTGCCGCCAACACTGGCACGTGCCGCCCCAGGATCCCGCAGCCTGCGGCCGGACCTTGGGGTCGGTGTCTCAGAAGTCACCCGGACTCTTGGGCTCTCAGCTCTGCCTACATTGCTTTTAGGCTCCCAGGTCCTCCTGGCTGCAACTTGTCTGGATTTTTAAGCTCTCAGTTCCACCTATTTTGCTCTGAGGTCTGTCTGCTCTTCAGGCTCTTGGTGTGCCTGGCTCAGTTGGGCTGGGCTGCACCCTCTCACTGCTCTTAGGACAGCTCACTGCTGTCTGCCAGGATCACTTTGGGGTCACCATTTATTGTCCCCTGGTCCTCATGGGGGGTGCACCAATTGACAGTGGAGTCACAACTGACACAGGCATCAGTCCCTAATTGTCTAAAACCTCTCACACCTCTCTCTCTGTTTCCTGCCTACAGGCAGCTCCAGACACCCTTCTGACTCCTTCTCTCTTCTCTCTCTCTTCCTTCTGCAGGACCAGCAAACTCTTTCCTGTCCCTTCCATGATGTCCTCACTATGCCCACCCCTCACATGCCAGATTGACCCTTCCTCCTCACAGCACAGCCTGCAGACTCACACTGACTCTCAACCAGCAAACCCACTAATTTAAAACACTCATTCTCCTTGGATATAGCTGTGATCCAGGAAGGGCAAGGCTGTTCCCACTCTCAGTAATTAGTACAGCTGCAATTGATCAGGGCTGAGATTGCCTTCAGCACTGTCTCTGTTCTCTTTACAATCCATCCTCCCACACCAAGGAGAATCTGTGTACAGGACAGAACCTCATGGAACCAAGGGGCCATGGTGGCACAGCAGGGCCTGGTGGAACCAAAGAGACCACGGTGACACTACATAACCTCATGGAACTACGGGTCCATTGTTCCACAGCAGGGCCACAGAACCAAGGAGGCCATGGTGACACTGCAGGACCTCCTGGGATCAAGGTGTCCATGTGACACCACTGAACCTCATGGAACAAAGAGTCCCTTGTGACACTGCAGAACCAAGGAGAATGTTGTTGGCAGTAGGAAAGCTCATGGAACCAAAAGTCCATTGTGACATTGTTGGGGCTCCTGGAACCATGGAGACCATGATGACCCTTCAGGACCCACTGGAACCAAGGGGCCATTGTGACACTGCAGGGCCTTGTAGAACCAAGGGGTCATTGCAGCACAGCAGGGCCTCATGGAATCAAGGGGACCATGGTGACACTGTGGGGGTCCAAGAGACCATGGGGACATTCTGACTGTGTGGAACCAAGGACACCATTGTTACACAAGGGGTCATCATGGAACCAAGGAGGGCATTGTGAACCAGCAGGGGAACCCACTGAGGCTACTATGACATTTCAAGGCCTTGTGACACCAAAGGGCCCTTGTGCAACTGCAGGGCCTCGTGGAACCAATGAGACCATTGTGACACTGCACGGCCTCATGGAAGCAAGGGGTCATTGTGACACATTGTAGAACTGAGGAGCCAATGTGACACTGTGTGACACCAGGGAACCAAGGAGACCATTGTGACAATACAGGGCTCCATGGAACTAAGAACTCATGCAACAATGAGAGGCCCAATGGAGTCAAGGGGCCATTCCATACTTCAGGGCCTCATGGAACCCAGGTGCCCCTGTGACACTGCAGGGCCTCATGGAAGCAATGAGACCATTCTGGCACTCTGAGTCCCCAGGGAACCAAGGGGCCATTGTGACACCACAGGGCCTCACAGAACCAAGGCCACCACTGTGACACTGCCAGGTCTCATGGAAGGAAGGGGCCATTGTGACACTGTGGAGGCAAGGAGACCACTGTGATATTGCTGGGCCTCATGGAAACGAAGACCTGTTGTGATACTATGGGGCCTCATGGAACCAAGGGCCAATTGTGATGCTGCAGGGCACCAAGAATCCAAGAACATGGAACAGGTCTGGCTGGCTTGGCCTCTGGGGGCTGTCTGACTTGTCCAGCTGACCTTGGCATGTTGAGGGCTGCTTCTGATCTGTCCTTGAAATCCTGGAGTTCCATGTTTTCCTTCCTGTGGGAAAGAACTGTCCTTCTCCTCCAGGTGCCCATGGCCAAATTTGGGATTCTAGCTCCAAATTTGATTCTATCCAAGGATTGTTCCCATAGGAAACCTGGCAGGACAGACAGCTTTGGCGGGCCTTGGCCTCTTGAGGACCACTTCTCCTCTGCCTTCAAAACACTGCGGGGCCATGCTTCTCTTCCCATGGAAAAAAACATCTTTCACATCCAGGTGTCCATGGCCACAACTGGGAATCTGCCTCCATAATTCCAGATATCCAAGGATAGCTGCCAGACAAAAGTTGCCAGGACAGTCTCGGTTCCTTTGGCGACCTGAGAGCCAGCTCTCATCTGCCTCCCTCCATCTCCTCCCCATCCCTGGATCTGCTGGTCCAACATAGTCCTTCCCCGGGTGGGCTCACTCACCAGCTGTGACAAGAAGTTGTCCTCCACACACTCCAAAACCTTCCTGAACTGACTCTTTTCTGCTGTATTCA
The DNA here is from genome assembly GCA_016584745.2 of Phylloscopus trochilus trochilus. Classification (NCBI taxonomy): domain Eukaryota; kingdom Metazoa; phylum Chordata; class Aves; order Passeriformes; family Phylloscopidae; genus Phylloscopus; species Phylloscopus trochilus. Next base: position 5,001,959 of record WQNJ02000048.1, on the reverse strand, counting down.
GTTCCCAGCAGATGTGTGGGAGGTTAAAGTCACCTCCAAGAACAAGGGCTGGTGGTCCTGAAACATTCTCCAGCTGCTCATAGATAAGTTGTCCAGCTCTTCTTCCTGGCTGGGTGGATGATAACAGACTCCCAGTAGGATGTCAGCCTTGTTGGCCTTTCCACTGGAAGGATTGATTGATTGATCCATAGGATCAAATGCCTATGGATTCTTACCCATAGGCTTTCAACTCCATTAATTTCAATGTACTCAATATACAGAGGAGATGGGGCAGATGGGAGCAGAGACAAAGAATTCCTGCTGCATTCTTTATTGTGTTTGCTTATCCAGGTGACCTGGATCCATATGTAGAGGAGGTGTTTTGCGTCAGATAACACTGGTAGAGTTATGAGAAATATTTTTTTAGCTTAAAACATTATGTCCTTCATAATAGACAATGAGAAAAAAAGGAGACATACGATCAGAAGAGCATCTGAGTTTTTCAGAGGATGAGAGACTGATTGATATTCCAGTGGTCAAGCCTGTTTATATTCTTTCCTCACGGCTTCCTTGAGATGAGAGGTGACCACCAGAGGCCAAGCCCAGCCACAGCTCTCTGTCCTGGCAGATTTTGCCTTGGGGAACCCTTGCATAAAGGGAATTTTTCAGGGGAAATATCAATTTTGGCCATGGATACCTGGAAAGATGGATGGTTCTTTTCCATAGGAGGGAAAGCACAGAGGCCCTCAGTTCTCCAGGCGTTGATAAGATGCAGTCTTCAGCATTCCAAGATCAGATCGACCTGTCAGGTGGCCCCTGGGAGGCTAAACCAGCCAGATCTGTTCCATCTCCCCTTGCTTCCATGAGGCCCTGTAGTGTCACAATGTTCTCCTTGCTTCTGAGGTGTCACAAGGGCCCCTGTGGTTCCATGGGGCCCTGCAGGGTCACAATGGCCCTGTAATGCAACAATGGCCTCTTAACCAAGAGGTTCCACAAAGCCCTGCTGCTTCACACTGGCCCCTTGGGACCATGCAGCCCAACAGTGCCACAGGCATCCCTTTGGTTCCATGAATTCCCACAGTGTCACAATGGTCCCTGGGATCCATGGTACCCTGCAGGGTCACAATGGCCCCTTGGTTCCATGGGGCCCCACAGTGTCACCATGGTCTCCACAGGAAGGAAAGCACAGAGCCCCAGTGTTTCAGGGGCTGATGAACGGCAGCCACCAGAGGCCAAGGCCAGCCAGAGCTGTCTGTCCTGGCAGTTTTCATCTGGGAGCAATGGAATAAATATCTTGGGTTCTGTATCTCAGATATATGGAATTTTGGGGGCAGAATCCCAAATTCAGCCATGGGCACCTGCATGGGAAGGCCAGTTCTTTCCCATAGACAGGAAAGCACAGAGCCCCAGGATTTCCAGGGCAGATCAGAGGTGATCACCAGAGGCCAAGGTGAGCCAGGCCTGTCTGTCCTGGCAGCTTTAGTCTGGGAGAAACCCTTGCATAGAGTGAATTTTGGAGAAGTACCAATTTTGGCCCTGGGTGCCTGGGCAGGAGGGATGGTTCTTTCCCATAGGAACGAATGCACTGAGTCATGATGTTTCAGGGGCACATGAGAGGAGACTCCTAACATGCCAATGTCTATTGAGCCTGCCAGGCCCAGCCAGCCAGACCTGTTCCCTGTTCCTTTGGATCCACAGGACCCCACAGTGTCACAATGGTGGTGTCACATTAGATTCTTGTTTCCACTGGGCCCCACTGTGTCACACTGTCCCCTTGCTTCCATGAGGCCTTGCAGTGCCAAAATGGTTTCCTTGATTCCATGGAGCTGCACAATGACACAGTGGTCCCCTTGGTTCCATGGGGCTGCAGAGTGTCACAATGGTCTCCATGATTCCAGACACTCCTGCAGTGTCACAGTGGTGCCTTGGTTCTATTGGGCTCCTCAGGATCACAATGGCCCCTTGGCTGCATGAGGCCCAGCTGTGTCACACTGGCCCCTTGCTTCCATTGGGCCCTGTAGGGTCACAATTGTCCCCCCTTGCTTCCATGAGGCCTTCAGTGTCACAGTGGTCTCCTTGGTACCACAGTATCACAACTGACCCTTGGTTCAATGAGGCCTCAAAGTTTCATAATGTTCTCCAGGATTCCACACGGCCCTGCAATGTCACAATGGACCCTTGGTTCCATGGGATCCTGTGCTGTTCCATGAATACTTAGTTCCATGGGGCCCTGCAGTGTCACAATGGACCCCTTGGTTCAATGGTTCCACACAGTGCCACAATTGTCCCTTGGTTCCATTGAGCCCCACAGTGTCACTATGGACCCCTTGGCTCCCCAGGGCTCTGAAGTGCCACAACGGCCCTTTGGTTTCCCAGGGCCTCAAGGTGTACAAATGGCCTCCAGGGTTTCATGAGGCCCTGCTGTGTCACAATGGACCTTTGGTTCCATGAGGTCCCACAGTGTCACAATGGTCTCCTTGGTTCCACAGTGTCAGAATGGACCCTTCATCCCATGGAGACCCACAGTGTTCACTGCAGCCCCCTTGATTCCATGAGGCCCTGCCATGCTAGAATGACCCCTTGGTTCCAGTGGGTCCCAAAGTGTCAGAATAGTCTCCATTGTTCCATGAGGCCCTGCAATGTCACTGTGGTCCCCTTGGTTCCACAGAGCCCCAAAGTGTCACAATGGACTCTTGGTTCCATGAGGTTCCTCAGTCACAATGGCTCCTTGGCTCCATGTGGCCACACTGTGTCACAATGGCTCGTGGTTCCATGAGGCCCAACAGAGTTGCAATGGACTCTTGGTTCCATGGGACCTTGCTGTGTCACAAAGGAGTTCTGGTTTCATGAGCTTTCCTACTGCCAACAACAGTCTCCTTGGTTCTGCAGTGTCACCATGGACCCTTGGTTCCATGAGGTCCCAGAGTATAACATGGTCACTTTGGTTCTGTGAGGTTCAGCAGTGTCACAATGGCCTCCTTGGTTCTACAAGGCCTTGCTGGGTCAGAATGGCCCCTTTGGTTCCACGAGGCCCCACAGTGTCACCATGGTCCCCTTGGATCCACATTGTCACAATGGAACTTTCATTCCCTGCAGCCCTGGTGTGTCACAGCAGCCCCTTGGTTCCATGAGTTTCTGTACTATCAGCAATGGTTCCCTTGCTCAAACAAAGCCTTGCAGTGTCGCCATGGACTCTTGGTTCCATGAAGCCTTTCTCTGTCACAATGTACTTTGGATTCCATGAGGTTCCAGAGTGTCCCAATGATCTCCTTGGATCTGCAGTATCACAATGGATCATTGGTTCCATGTGGCCCTGCCATGTCAAAAAGGATTTTTTTCCATGAGGTTCCAAGATGTCACAGCTGAGTCCTTGGTTTTGTGAGGTCCCGCTGTCACCAAATCCCTGAAATATCAGAATAAGACTTCCTAACACCAATTTGGTGTTTAAGAGGGCATCACTTATTCAGGCTTGAGGTCTAACCTGTGGTACCTCGTAACCTTACATGGACATGTGATTCTAGAACAGTGTTACTTACATACAGTCACTACATGTGGATTACAATTTAGCCATCACCATAAAATGCACCCCAAGTTCCCAGATACACTTCTTGTTTTCTCTATCACTGCACCCTTGAGCCAGATGTCTTCTCCTTGTCTTCCAAACATCCTTGCTGGGAAAGCAGGCCCTGCATGCCTTGTTCCCATGCCCCAAGGTTCCAGGGATCCAGTAGGGTCAAAATTATCTCCTTGGTTCTGCAGGGTCACAATGGTCCCTTGGTTCCCCCCCAAAGTGTCACAGTGCACTCCTTGGTTCCATGGAGCCCCACAGTGTCACTGAGGTCCCCTGGTTCCCCAGAGTGTCACAGTGCACTCCTTGGTTCCATGGAGCCACACAGTGTCACTGAGGTCCCCTGGTTCCACCAGGCCCTGCAGTGTCACAAGGCACATTTGGTTCTGTGGGGCCCACAGTGTCTGTTGTGCTGATGGGCAGGGTCAGCACCAAAGGCACAGACACCACCTGAAGGAATTATGAGAATGCAAAAGTGCAAAGAATCACAAAAGGAGAAGTGAGTAAGTAAGTGAGTAAGGAAGATCCAGCACCAGTGACCCTCAGACTTTCCCATCACCCACACCCACACCTCAGCTGGGGGAAGCTGTCACAGCCAAGGACTGCAGAGCCACTCCTGGACACTGGGAATTCCTGCAGGTGCCTCCAGCCACAGGTGAGGCTCCAGCCCTGCTGGGAGAGGGCCCAGCTCTGATAGTGCTGAATGAACAAACTGACAGCACTTCTAGAGTGGGAACATCTGGGTTCATCCTCCTCCTGGGTTCCTCCCAAAGCTTGGCCAGGCCCCAAACAAGGCCAGGTATTAGACTTCATGGCCTTGTCCAAATCTGAAATGTAGAAAGGTCAATCCATGTTTCACTGTCTTTGGCTATGGAACCAAAAATGTGTATTCTATTTCATTTGTTGAAAGCAGTTGGGGAGATGTTTTACTTTCTGTCTTGTTATTCTGGGGGGAGGGGTGTGAATGCCTTCTAATAATGGGCCAGCTGTTCAAAACAGGTGGGGCATTGTTTCTTATCTCTTTCACCACCCGTCCTCCCTCCAGGGGGATATTTTCTGCTAACGGGCCATTAAGGCTCACCAAGGACATGAAACATTCCATCATCCCATTGTGAGATGCTCCACCCAGTGGGGAGGGGAGCCAACCATTCTTACCTGGATAAAAACTGAGACGTAGGAACACGAGGTATCTGGTTCCACTGGATTCCCAGAGGAAGACTGGACCCTTCTCGCCATGGCTGGACCCTTTTCTCTCAGGATCATCTCTGCTCCAACAACACCACATCTGCCACTCCAGGAGGACTCACTTTTGGAGTGCTTCCAACACCCTGACCAACAGGGTGTCAGGTTGTAGCTCTGACTCTGTCAGGGTTTCTAGGATTGTTGTTTGTTGATGGTTTTTTTTATTTCTACTACATTAGTATTGTGAATATTCTTAGTAAAGAACTGTTATTCCTATTTCTAAATATTTGCCTGAAAGCCCTTAATTACAAAGTTATAATTTGAAGGGAGGGAGGGGTTTACATTTTCCATTCTGAAGGAAACTCCAGCTTTCCCTGGCAGATACCTGTCTTTCCAAACCTAGACTGTTTATTAGAAGCTCTTTGAAAAGTTTCTCCAAAACTCTAGGAAAAAAGATTCCTAATGAACTACAGCAGACCAGAGGGAAATCAAGACAGAGCCATGGTTTGTCAGGACTTGCTTGATCCTAATGAGCCCCTTGCTGCATTTGGTACTGAGTCCTGGGACCTCAGGGCCTGAGAGGAGATTGCACAAACCTTTCCAGGAGTCAAAGTCAGAAGAAATCTCCAGGCATTAATGGGTTACACTAAGGTCCATCCCCAACACGGGCTCCTCATGGACTGCTTGGAAGTGAGAACTGGATTGCACAAAATCCTCTCAGAAATTCAGTATGGGAAGGAAAATCCAAAGTACCTTAAACACCTGGAGTATCTCAAAGTATTAATGAGCCCCACTGAGTGTCAGTGCAAAGCTCTCAAGGGACTCATTAAAGAAAATAATTGGAAGACAGGATTGCACAAAAACTTTTCAGAGACTCGATGTCAAAAAGAAGTTCTTCAATAAACTTTGAGTACCTTAAAGTATTAATGAGCCCCACTGAGTGTTTTTACTGACTAAGAATCCCAAGGGACTTGTTAAAGTAGATAATTGGGGCCAGGATTGCACAATCTTACTCACAGAATCAAATTTAAAAGGGAAATACCAGGTACCTTCAAATAACTGAAGTACCTTGAAGCATTAATGACCCCACTGAGTGTTGTTACTGTCAAGGCCTCTCAAGGGACTAATTACAGCAGATAACTGCAGTCTATGATTGTAGAAGCCTCTCAGAAAGTCCAAGGCAAAAGCCAAACCCAAAGTCCATTGAAGAACCTGCAGTGCCAGGGAGCATTGAGGAGCCCCCAGGGCCATTCCTGACCAAGGCTCCCCAGGGACTCCTTCCAGCAGATCCTTGAGGCCACTGGGCTGTCAGGGGAATGCTGAGGGCAGGACAAGGGGCTGAGAGTGCCCAGCCTTGCTGGGGCTGTGCCAGGAGGCCCCAGGGCCTCAGGACAAGGTGTCTCCTGACAGCCCTTGGTGGCACAGACCCTGCTGTGCCCCAGGGCACCAAGACTTGGCTTCTCTTTGTCCCCTCCTGGCATCACTGCCTGCAGTTCTCTGCTCTACCTGGGGGCCTGGGGACACTTTCTCTGTTGTGTGCCTCAGTGGGACCCATTAAAACTTCCAGAAACTTTGGAGTTGGATTCTGACTTGGAGTTCTTGAGAGGTTTCTTCATCTCCCAGTCAGGGACTGATGTTCAGGGCCTCAGCACCAGCCCCAAGAGGGTCATTAAAGTCCTTGTGCTGTGTCTGTGCTAATGAGCTGGGCAGGGATCCTGGCACAGAGGCAGCAGCTCTTGGAAACCAAGAAGAGCTTCAAAAGACATTTCTCCTGATGAGCAACTCTTTTCCCAGCCCAGCAGAGCTCACTCAGGACTCACTGGAGGAGAAACCCTCACAGCATTTGGAACAGTCACTGTCTGGCTGGGGGAAGATAAGCTGCACTTCCTGCAGGGATCTCCTGAAGCTGCCACATCCCACAGCTCTGAGGCCCTTCCAGGAGCACTCTGAGAGCTGCTGCAGGGCAGGGATGTGGCCCTGGGGCAGGGCTGGGTTTCCCTGCTGCAGCAGCCCAGGCACAGCACAGGGCAGCTCCCTGTGCCAGGCTCTGCTGCAGGGCTGAGCAGCCGGGGCTGCAGCCAGGGCTGCCCAGGGCTGTCCTGCAGAGCAGGCTCCTGCAGCCCAGGGCTCTGTGCTGGCCCAGGGACTCTGCTGCCTGCCAGGGACAGCTCTCAGCCGGCCCGGGGAGCTGCTCCCAGTGCTGGGGAGAAGCTGTGGGGGGAAGGAGCCACCCTGAGCAGGGCAGGTGCTGCTGCTGGGAGGTGCTGTGTGGGGCAGGGCTGCTCCCAGCTCCACACCAGCCTGGGCACAGCTCCAGAGGACACTTCCCCAAAGAAGGTGAGCCTGGGATTGCTGGAAGGATCAGGACCTTTCCTGAGAGTGTTTTAATTTCCTGCTTGTAGAAGGATGGGAGAGTTGGGGTGATGACAAATAGATTTTTTGCTTTTTATACATTTTTCATATATTCATAGCTCTGTTAACTGCTATTATATAATTATAAAATTATTAAATCTTTATTTACTCTATTTAACTGCTATTGCATATACTTATTATAGTACACATATACTTATATCCTCTAGTATATATACATATATGTACATATAGTTAATATATGTACATATACTATAGTATATATTGTGTAGTATTGTATAGTATACATATATATACTTATAGTATACATATATTATTTAAGAATAATTCTTAATTAATTCTAGCATGTTTCCTACCCTTTCTTTTAAATTTTAGAACAATAAGCTGACCTTCTAATTACATTCCTGAACTACTGTGTAGTCTTACTATCAGGAAGAGGACCTACAAGAATAAAATTTTGGTTCCCAAAAGAAGGTGAGCCTGGGATTGCTGGAAAGATCAGGAGTGTTCCTGAGTGTGTTTTAATTTCCTGCTTGTAGAAGGATGGGAGAGTTGTGGTGATGACAAATAGATTTTTATTTTTATAAATATTTCATATATTCATAGCTCTGTTAGCTACTAATATGTAGTTATAAAACTATAATTTTTAATTTACTCCATTCAACTACTATTGCATATACTTATTATAGTATACATATACTTATATACTCTAGTATATATACATATATGTACATACACATACAGTAAATATAATTACATATACTGTAGTATATATTGTATGGTATTGTATAGTATACATATATATACTTATATACTTCTAGTATACATATACTTATCTAAGTATAATTCTTAATTAATTCTAGCATGTGTCCTGCCCTTTCCTTTAAGTTTTAGAACAATAAGCTGACCTTCTAATTACATTCTCGAACTACTGTGTAGTCTTATTATCAGGAAGAGGACCTACAAGAAGAACATTTTGGTTTTGACCCAGAGTGTTAGCAGTCATAAAAAAAAGTGGGGCAAAGAAACACTTGGAGCAATGGATTGACCCAGGGGTGTGTAACTGGTGCAGGTGAATCTCCTATTGGATATTCCTGTTAAATATCCTAATTAATCAACCTTAATAAATTGCTGAAATCAGGGGCCAAGTGTGCTCCATCCCCACTGGGACACCTGGGAGCTTCCAATAAAGGTCTGGTTTTTACTTTACTGTTCTAATGCTTTTACAAAGGGTTTTTTTCTGTTTTGATTACAGGCAACAGGAGGATGAGAGCAGCAGAACAGGAACTGAAATCACAGAATCACAGAACATTCTGAGTTGAAAGGGACACTCAGGATCATCAAAGGAATGTTTGAACATTTACAGAGACTCCAGCACTGTAACTTTGGGTGGTCAGTCTCTCTGCTGGGAGGCTCCTCAAGGGCCTTCAGCCCCTCCTCAGCCCTGGACAGCAGCAGCAGCAGCAGCAGCATCACCTTAGCGGGGCCCAGCAGGGCTCTCCTGAGCTGCCCTTGCCCAGCTGCAGACAGAGCCTGCCCCAGCCAGGGCCCTGCAGACAGGCAGGTTTCTGTAGGGCCGGGCCCAGGGCACAGAGGCTGGGATGGGCTCTGTCAGCGCTGGCAGGGACAAGGCTCCTCTCAGCAGGGAAATGTCCAGGCCCAGGGAGATGCTGAGGGAAGGAGAGGGGGCTGAAGAGAGCAGTGCTGGGGGCAGGAGGGCACTGTGGGTGTGTGGGAGGTGCCGTGCACAGCTGGGCACGGGAACACTGTCCTGAGTGCCCGGCTGTCTCTGCCCTGCCCTCCCAGGCACAGCCCCACCACATCTTCTCTGGGTTCTTCACTGCCCTGAGATTGTCCCTGTCATCTCGTGTTCTCAGGGAGGCTCTGGCATTTGCAGCAGCTGAGTCAGGCACTGCCCTTGGGATTCCTGCCAGGCAGCTGTGGCCATGGCCATGGAGTGTCCAAGCTTCCCTGGGACCTGTGGGGCTGTGGGCAGAGCAGTCCATGGCAAAGGGGAATGGGCTGAGCTCCCTCCCTGAGATCCCATCATGGGCACACCCAGGGATCTCCTTGCTGTGTCCTTGCAAGCTCTGAGCTGCCCTCCTGGCTGCAAATCTGTGCCAGAGCCCCTCGCAGTTCCCTGAATGTGCCCCGGGGAAGTGCAGAGATGCCAGAGCTGAGGAAATGCTGCTGGGTTTGCCAAGGGAGCCGTGAGTGTCCTTGGCAGAAGGGGGTGCTGAGACCTTGCCCAGAGCCCTTTGGAGAGGGGGAGACATTCAGGGATCCCTCTGCTCTGGGCAGGGTCTGGTTTATCTCAGGGTGACCCAGGAGTGTGACTGTGCTCTGAGTGCAGCCAAAGCTGCAAACCCAGGGCAGCTGGGAACAAGCCCATCCAGCCCCTCACCTTGCCCAAGTCACAGGGAATCCTTTGCCTCTCCCATCTCTCAGTGGCAAACTCTGAGTGCAGCAGAAATGCTGGGGATTTCTGACCTCAGAGAACCGGGAATGGTGTGTGGGCAGGAAAAAAAATTGATGCATCCCTTCCCTGCTGTCCATGTCTTGTACACCTGGGAGTGCAGATGGCAACAAGCTTTTCTGCATTAGGAGTGATTCCCCTGACAAATCCTGAATATCCAGTCTTGTCCCTCTGCCACATGGCCACAAACCCAGGGCAGCAGGGCAGGGATGGCTCCTGGAGAGCCCCCACACACAGGCCTGGCTGCTCCTGGCACACTCAGCACAACTGGAGCTCAGGCAGGGACCTGGGTGAAGGTTTTCCCAGAACAGGAACAAGTGTGGGAGAGTCACAGCGGGACAGTCTACAAGGGATGGCCCAGGTTTGGCTCAAAGCAGCCTCTGCTGACTTGTCCCTGTCCTTTCACCATGAACAGGTCCCCATGTGCAGCCAGAGAAAATGTGCAACAGCAGCTCCATCAGCCACTTCCTCCTGCTGGCATTGGCAGACAGGCGGCAGCTGCAGCTCCTGCACTTCTGCCTCTTCCTGGGCATCTCCCTGGCTGCCCTCCTGGGCAACGGCCTCATCATCAGCGCCGTAGCCTGTGGCCACCACCTGCACAGCCCCATGTTCTTCTTCCTGCTCAACCTGGCCCTCACCGACCTGGGCTGCATCTGCACCACTGTCCCCAAAGCCATGCACAATTCCCTCTGGGACACCAGGAACATCTCCTACACAGGGTGTGCTGCACAGGTCTTTTTCTTTCTGTTCTTCATTGGGGCAGAGTATTTCCTCCTGACTGTCATGTGCTACGACCGCTACGTGTCCATCTGCAAACCCCTGCACTACGAGACCCTCCTGGGCAGCAGAGCTTGTGCCCACATGGCAGCAGCTGCCTGGGCCAGTGCCTTTCTCAATGCTCTCATGCACACAGCCAATACATTTTCCCTGCCCCTGTGCCATGGCAATGCCCTGGGCCAGTTCTTCTGTGAAGTTCCCCAGATCCTCAAGCTCTCCTGCTTACACTCCTACTTCAGGGAATTTGGGCTCATTGCAGTTAGTGCCTGTTTGGTTTTTGGTTGCTTTGTGTTCATTGTTTTCTCCTATGTGCAGATCTTCAGGGCTGTGCTGAGGATCCCCTCAGAGCAGGGACGGCACAAAGCCTTTTCCACCTGCCTCCCTCACCTGGCCGTGCTCTCCCTGTTCATCAGCACTGTCATGTTTGCTCACCTGAAGCCCCCCTCTATGTCCTCCTCATCGCTGGATCTATCCCTGTCAGTTCTGTACTCAGTGGTTCCTTCATCCCTGAACCCCCTCATCTACAGCCTGAGGAACCAGGAGCTCAAGGCTGCAGTGCGGACACTGATCACTGGAAGATTTCAGAAACATTAAATTGGTTGCCAATTTCTGCAAATCACTTGTAATAAAAGTCATCTTTGATAGCACTTGTTGGTTTGCTTTTTGTTTTGTTTTTTTTTCTTTGTTTTAGTTTAGAATGATATTCACAAAGCAAGGCCATTGTTTTTGCCTTTTCTTGTTTGGCTTCTCTCCAAGTTTTCTGTTTCCCTAGACTATTCATGAGGAGCTGTGCTCTCAGTAGCATTAAAGGAAATCAAGGATTTCCCAGCCAAATTTTCTGCAGCAGTTCTCCTTTTGTTCCCTTCCCTGGAGCTGCAGCAGCAATGTCTGTGTGCAGAGCTGGGGGCAGATCAGTGCTGGCACAGCAGCTGTGCCCAGCAGCAGCAGCACTTGGTGCTGCCAGTGCTGCTGCCGTGGCCCTGCTGCAAATTTTTTCTTATTACCCATCCCTGTTCTTTCCCATGCAAACAGCCCATCCCCAATTGCCCTTTCCTCTCTGGCCCCACTCCCCATTTCAGTTCCTCACTTGGCACCATGGGAATGTCCCTTGGGGAGCAGGATCACCCTCCAAGTGCTTCAGGAATTTTCTGCAGGCACCTGCAGCTCCCTCAGCCACTCCTCACAGGACTTGTGTTCCAGACCCCTCACCAGCCTTGTTACCCATCTCTGGACACACTCCAGCCCCTCCGTGTCCTTCCTAAATAGGGGGGTCCAGAACTGGACACAGCACTCGAGGTGCTGCTCAAGCATTGCTGAGCACAAGGGAAGAATCCCTGCCCTGCTCCTGCTGGCCACACCATTCCTGATCCAGGCCAGGAGCCATTGGCCTTCTTGGCCCCCTGGGCACACTGCTGCCTCATGTCCAGCCTGCTGTCCAGCACTGCCCCACGTCCCTTTCTGCCTGGCCACTCTCCAGCCACTCTGTCCCCAGCCTGGAGCACTGCAGGGCTTGTTGTGGCCAAAGTGCAGGAGCCGGCCCTTGGTCTTGTTCAAGCTGCCATGGTTGGATTTGGGCCCTGGATCCAGCCTGTCCAGGGCCCTGTGCAGAGCCCTCCTGCCCTCCAGCAGATCCACACTCCCAGCTGCAGGAGAGATGGCCAAGGGCTGGGCAGGGCTGGCAGGGCCACAGGCACCCAGGCCTTTGTCCCCTGGGCTCTGCCAGCACCTCTGCAGGCCCCACAGAAGGAACTTTCCTTGCAGGAAAGCCTGCACTTGGCTTCTGCCTGGCCCCTCCCTCAGCAGGCTGGCAGGCCTTGCAGCTTTAGGACATTTGTCCTTGCTGCCTCTGCCATCCCCCTGCCCCACCAACAGCCCCCAGCCAGGCGCGAGGGACAGGCCCTGCTGTGCCAGGCCTGGGCTCAGGCCTTGGCCTTTCTGCTCCCTCCAGCCAGCCCAGGCCTTGCTCAGCATTGCAGTCCCTGCTCACAGCCTTGGGCTCCCTGCAATCCTGGCCTCAAGGAGCTGCTCTCACCAGTGCCTGGGCAGCCTTTGGCACTTCCTGCCCCCCTGGGGCCCAGGGATGCTCCAAGGGACTTGGAGTTTTGCTTCTGACTCCTGGAGCAGCTTCGTCAACTTTCTCTCAGTGCCTGGGGGTCCTGGACTCAGCACCAAATCCAGCATGGTGTTCATGAAAACACAGAAAGCCCTCAGGAGCTCCTTGTTATCCTTCAAATGTCTTTGGGTCTCCAGGGCCTGTGCAGCTGCTTGGAGTCAGTTTGGAATCCTGTGAAGGAGGGAAATTTCAAAGTGCATCTCATGATTTTCGTTTTTTTTAAAACACATGAGTATTTTTTACATTTTTAGTTCATTGAAGGGGTGACTGAAGGAATCTCCAAATGATCTTGATGCTGAATGTTTGTTTAGAAGGTCTGGTAACAGAGAAGAATGAGCCCCTTGCAGGCTGACCCTCTTTGGACAACCTGTTCCTCACCCCAAACTCACCATGTCTGACCTTGCCCACCTGGCACTGACATCCCTGTGCCCTGCAGCAGAACTTTGTCCCCTGAGCTCTACACCTGCCTGTCCCAGCCCATTGCACCATGTCCCACCTGCTCTCCTCAGGCCTCGGCCTGCACACAGGCCCAGGAGAAGTTTTCCTGTTGGTGAGGAACGAATGGAAAAGCCTGAGCAGGTTTCCTAAACAACCAAGCCCACTCAGGAACCACATGCTCAGGACAGGCTGCCTGGAATGATGTCACCTTTCTACAAGGGACAGTGTCACCAGAAATGAGCTCTGGAAGCAGAATTCTCTGAGTCTCTCAGCTGAATTCTCTGTCCCTGTCCTGGATCTCTGTTGCAGAGGGAAGCTGCTGGTGCCATCCTCAGCTTGAACCCTTTCTTTGGAATGTAGACAGAGGTTCCCAGGTGTGTAAAGGAAGCGTTGCTCAATGTTGATGCAAAGCTTTTGTGTTCCTCCTGGAACCAAGGAGACTCTTGAGACACTGCAAGGCCTTGTTTCACCAAGGGTCCATTGTGACACAGCGGAGGCTCATGGAATCAAGGAGACAATTGTGACAGCACAGACCTTCATAGAAACAAGTCTCTGTTGTGGCAGTCATGGAATCAAAGAGACATTTGTGACACAGCCAGGCCGTGTGGAGCCAATGGTCCATTGTTACCCTGCAGATTCAAGAAGAACGTGGTGACACCACAGAACCTGATGGAACCAAGAGTCCTTTGTGACACAGCAGGGCCTCCTTGGAACCCAGGGGACCATTGTGACAAGGCAGGGCCTCATGGAACCATGGAGACCATTGTGACACTAAGGAAACTCATGGAACCACAGCGACCATTGGGATGCTATGGAACCTCACAGAACCAAGGGTCCATTGTGACATTGTGGTGCCTCCTGGGATCCAACATTGTGAAACTTGGAGGCCTAATGGAACAAGGGTTTCTATTGTGACACTGCAGAACCTCATGGAATCAAGGTGACCATGTTACACTACAGAAGCCCATGGAACCAAGGGGCCATTGTGACACTGTAGAACCAAGGAAACTGTTGTTGACAGTACAAAAACTCATGGAATAAAAAGTCCAGTGTGACATGAGGGAACCCCATGGACCCAAGGGTGCATTTTGACTCAATCAGGCCTCATGGAATAGAGGGTCCATTGTGACACAGCAGGGCCTCGTGGAACCAAGGGTGCATTGAGTCACAGCTGGGCCTTGCTGGAACCAAAGAAACCCCTGCTCAAAGCAGGGTAACCCATAGAACCAAGGAGTCCATTGGTACAGCATAAAACCCATGGAACCAGGGGCCATTGGGACAAAGCAGGGCCTCATGGAACTAAGGGGACATTCTGACACCTTGGGACTGCATGGAAGGAATTGTCCATGATGACAATGGGGATCCAAGGAGACCATGGAGACACTATGGAACCTCATGGATCCAAGGGGCCACTGTGACACCAAAGAACTTCATGGAACCCAGGGTCCATTGTGACACAGCTAGGCCTCATTGGAACAAAGGAACCATTGTTGACAGTACAGAAACTCATGGAACCACGGGGCTGTGGTGACACAGCAGGGACACAGGGAAGCAAGAAGACCAGTGACATTTAGGAACCTCATGGAACCAAGGGTTCATTAGGACACTGTAGAAACAAGCAGACCATTGTTGACACTATGGAAGCTCATGGACCAGAGCGGCCATTGTTACACTCCAAAGTGTTTTTGAACCAAAGAGGCCATTGTCCAACTGCAGAACCTCATGGCGCTGAGGCTTCACTGTGACACAGCAGGGTTCCATGAAATCAATTATCCATTGTGACAATGCGGATCCGAGGAGACCATGGTGACACTACGGAAACTCATGGAACCAAGTGGCCATTGTTACAGTCCAGAATCAAGAAGACCATTTTGACACTACAGAACCTCATGGAATCAAGAGTCACTTGTGAAACAGTTGGGCTTCATGGAACCAAGAAGCCATTGTGACACAGTAGGGCCACATGGAACAAATGGTCCATAGTGATACTGTGGATCCAAGGAGGCCATGCAGATACTATGGAACTTCATGGAACAAAGGGTCCATTGTGACACAGTTGGGCCCCAAGGAACTAATTGTCCATTGTGACAGTGTGGATCCAAGGAGATCATGGTGACACTACAGAACCTCATGGATCCAAGGAGCCCTTGTGACACTGTGGGGCCTCCTTGGAACAAAGGGCATTGTTGATAGTATGGAAGGTGCTCATGGAAACTATGGGATGTTGTGGCACTGCAGAGCCTCAATGAACAAAGGAGACCACTGTGACACAGGAATTTTATGGAACCAGGCAGCCATTTGCACACTGAAGAACCAAGGAGACCATTGTTGGCAGTACAAAACCTCATGGAACTGAGGGGCCGTTGTTATACAGCGAGGCCTGGGGGAACCAAGGGGCCAGTGTGACACCATGGTGTACCATGGAATCAAATATTCCTTGTGACACAGTGGGGCTGCTTGTCACCAATTGTCCATTGTGATACTGCAGATCCCAGAGACCGTGGTGACACTATGGCATTTCATGGAACCAAGGGGCTGTTGGGACACACCAAGGCCTTGTGGAACCAAGGAGAGCATTGTGGCAATGCAGAACCAAGGAGGCCATTTTGACAGTACAGACCCTAATTGAATCAAGGGTTTAGAAGAATTCAAAGGATAAGAGTTTAGCTGAAGGGATAGAAGCAAGAAGCAATGTATAGTAATGAGGAGTTTAGAGCAGAGGCAATGTAGGATAGTTGATCATTGCCAGATGAAGCTAGTTTGAGAAGACAAGATATCATTTGCCTGACTTTGCTGTGTTTGTAGAAGTTATGAGGGGAGGATGGAGTATTTTAAAGGTGAAGAAACTGTAGGTTCACCTGGGCCCCAAAACCTGTCAGAACCAGGCAGGAGAGCTTGAACTATGCCCAAGGGGTCAGAGAGCCTACCAACAAGACCAAGGTGAAAAGTTTACCTTGAGGAAGACGTTCCTGACTTCATCCTAAGGCACCACTGACCTATTTCAAAACCCACTGACCCAATTTGTGTGAAGGACTGTGCAAGCATGAAAGGACTTTGAGCTCATTTTATGACGAAGAGGAGAGAAGGTTGTTGCCGATACGGCACAAAGTGAGGCCCGGTGCGATTGAACGGCACGGCTGCTACACTCTAGCTCGCTCGGTCCATTGCTCACAGAACACCAATGTGGTGGATGGCAAAATGGCGTTTATTGAAACTTGCACAGAGTTTTTATAACTTTTGCTACCAAAACTCCACCTGTCTGCTTGGGTCATCCTTCATATGTGATTGGCTGACCCAGCAGGCCTACCAATGGAGAAGCCTAACCTTATCACCTACCCGTACACCCGAGATCTTCCGAGAACGCCTGTCCCTAGCTGCTACATTTCCCCCCCCTCTATGATTAACTATACATGCTAAACTTATAAACGCAAAACTTTTAAAATTAGTGTCTTAAATGACTAAATCATTAAATTGTTAGTAAACTACAAAACTGGTTAACTTCAAACTAAATAACTATAACATTCTTGAAACTAGTAGGTACTTATCACTTATCTCTAACCACTTAAAAAAGCTGCTGACGTTGCACTAACATTATGTCAAATCGCTCTAAGCGATTCCTAGCAAATTGCACTAACTTATTCAGTACACAAGGCCCAAAAATCAACACAAGCAGAATCATCACGATCGGTCCGATCAACGTGGACACCAGAGTGACAAGCCATGGTGACCGATCGAACAGGGACTTGAACCACCCTTGCTGGGCTTCTCTTTCTTCCCTTCTGTGGGCGAGTCTCTGCCTCAGTTCTGCCATCGTGTCCCGAACGAGACCTGTGTGATCAGCATAAAAACAACACTCTTCTCCCAGGGCTGCACAAAGGCCTCCTTGTTGCATGAGCAAAAGATCAAGACCTCGTCGGTTCTGCAAAACAACTTCAGAAAGAGAAGACAGTGATTTTTCTAGAAAGGATATGGATTTCTCAATTCTCTGCAGGTTTTCGTCGATTGCCGTTTGGAGCTCTTGCAAACCGTGATGCTGGGTCGCAAGGGCAGAAACACCTGTGGCGGCACCGGTCGCTCCCAGACCGAGTAGCATTGCTACTGTCGCACCTGCCATGATCGCTCTTTTCCAGAGCCGAAGAGATGGTGCAGAATCGATGAAGTTGTCCATCATGTGATCCCCTTCTTCTTCCGAGTGGTACAAAATCCTGGGAACGATAACAACTTGCACACAGAAATCGTTAGAGACGTCAAAAGATGAGAGAAGCACAGAAGGACTCACACCTGTTCGGTGGCAAACCCAAGTACCCGACACGAACGGGATAGCCCATTTGCGACGTTTATTGATGCTGACAAAAGTTTTGCAGCTGCGGGTACTTTGCTTTGCCAGAGCTTCATTGCCAAAACACAGTCCTTGACCTATCACATGGCTCAAGGTGATTCCTCTCCGTGGTGAATCCCACCTGCACCGGACTGGGTTACTGGTGTCTGAACAAGTGAAAAAAGCATCCAAAGCAATGCCTTCATAAAAGGGTGGTTGTGCATCGAAGCACAGCCAACAAGAACTTGTAAAATTGGAATTGGTTTGGTTCAGTGACAGAAACGTTATGTTCACCATGTGGTAAAGCATGTCATAAGGAGCTATTTGTGGTTCTTGCCAAGATGGCAATGCACCGACTGAGCCAGTGGCCTTGGACCAGTCCTCCCTTAAAATTTTGTTGGGCCAAATCACTTTGGGAATTTGAGGTACAATTTTGACAATTGCACTAACATGCCTGGGTCTTGAATGCAGTAGCTAACAAACGCGCTTGGTCCCCTGGCGGAACGGCATTAGCAAAGCCTTCCGCTCTGGCTAACACTTCTATTTTGGTTTTCAAAGTCTGATTTGCTCTCTCAACGATGGCCTGACCTGTAGTGTTGTATGGAATGCCATGTACTAGAGTGATACCCCATTTAGAGGCAAAATTTTGAACTGATTGGGAAGTGAAATTTGGTCCATTGTCTGTTTTGATTTGGCTTGGGATCCCGAGCCATGCCATGGCTGTCAGCCGGTGCTGAATGGTGGCTTTGGAGTTGGTTTTGACATGATGCGTGGCTACAATCACTCCACTGAGGGTATCTACAGTCACTGCGAGCCAGGCTCGAGGTTTCAGCAGCTGGCAAAGTGTGAAGTCCGTCTGCCATATTTTGGAGGCTTTGAGGCCTCTAGGATTGACTCCACTGGACCACAGAGGTGCCTTTTGGCAGTGGGGACAGGTTGCCACAACGTGTTTTGCATCGGCCGCTGAGATTCCACACTTCTTCGCCAATGCTTTGGCCCCGATGTGGAGAGTTTCATGCAACTGACAGGCCTCCTTGAGTGTCCACAGTCCCTTTGCTGCCGCGTCTGCTTTGTCGTTACCAATCTGAAAAAACCCTTTGACAGGATTGTGGCTGTTGACGTGGATGACTGAAACGGTTCCTTTTTGGGAGAAAAGTGCTTCTTCTAGCATGACAGCTGTCGGGAACATCGATACACCTGGTCCCGACATGGCTAGACAGAGCTTGGCATCAAACAGCGAGTCAGTGACGATGTTAAGGTGCTCTGTTGTGAACAGTCCGCAGGCTAACACCAGAGCTGCTGCTTCGAGCTGTTGAACAGAGAGCGCATGGTCAGTCATCTTAACACAGTGCCATTGTTTTTTGGTCTGCCACACTGCTGCTGCAGTTGAGGTTGCTGAGGATGCATCTGTGAACACTGTCGGTCCCGGAAGAGGCCGATCCATGACCTTTTGCGGAAGGTCAATGTCCACTATTGCTAACAGCTGAGTCCACGGGGGTTTGGCAGCATACCGAATTTCCCCCGCAAATCCAAGAAGGGCCAAAGCTAAACATTCTGACATTGCAACTGACAATGTAGGAAGCTGCTTGCGAAAGGGCAGATAGATGTTTGCAGGTTCAATGCCCAGGAGACTCAGAGCAAGCTTTCTGCCTCTCATTATAAGGTTACCAACACACTCTGCTCCTGAAGAAAATGCATGTGATGGCTTCCCCAGGACCACCCATTGTACTGGTTTGGCTTTCTCGGGAGACCCCTGGGCCAGTACTCCCACTCCTCCCCCTCTCGTGTAATGTACATACAGGTCGAGTGGCTCATCTGGGTTCCACCTGGAAAGCGTTCCTGAGGATACCTGCCGCTCGATGAAACTGAGGGAGTCCATTGCCTCCGGAGTCAGGACCCTCTGCTCCCAGGGGTGTTTCCCTTTTAAAAGATCATACAATGGAGACATAAATTCGGGAGGGATTAGCACAATACTACGAAGCCATTGCAAACATCCTACCAACTGTTGCATGTCATGAAGGGTTTTTATGTCTCTACGGATTTTCATTTGTGGAGGTGTTACATAGGAGTTTGTGATCCGCGTCCCTAGGAAAGTCATGCAAGGCCCTTTCTTTATTTTTGCGCTAGCAATTTCAAACCCTTTCACTTCCAGAGCCTGTGAGATTGTTGTTACCAGACGGTCTACCTGATCCGTTGATGGTGCTGCAATTAGGATGTCATCCATGTACTGAACGATGGTCGCAGCTGGATCACCATGCCGGACAGGCTGCAGCGCTTGGTCTACGGTGATTTGGCAGATGGTTGGAGAATTTACCATTCCTTGGGGAAGAACCCGCCACTGAAACTGTAAATTGGGGCGCTGGCCATTTGGAAACACAATGGAAAAGGCGAACCGCTCTTTGTCCTGTTCATGCAGGGGTATAGAAAAGAAACAGTCTTTGATATCTAGCACAGCGCAAGGCTGCCCTTTTGGAATCATCGCGTTCGCAGGCAGCTGTGTCTGAACAGGGCCCATGGGTTGGATCTTTTTGTTCACCTCACGCAGGTCATGAAGGAGGTGAAAACCTTTGCCAGATCGCTTGGGGGTTACGAAAACTGGGGTGTTCCATGGGCTAGTGGAGGGTTCTATGTGACCTCGCTGTAATTCGCGGCCAACTAATTCAAGGAGGGCAATCATTCGAGGCTCAGGCAAGGGCCACTGCTCCACCCACACCGGGTCGGAGGATTTCCATGTCAACTTGATTGGCAAGCATGGGTGTAAAGCAGTGGCCCTCAGGGTAAATTTATCACCCTGACTTTCAGTAGGGATAGGGCATCTCTCTAGCAAAGGTGGGACCCCTGACATGACAAACGGGTACAGAGCGATGGATCTCTCACGCCCTCCCTCAGTGAAGAGTGTTATTGCGATCAGCTGAGTGCTTTTCCGAGCTCGAGACAAACCCCCGACTCCACTCACGATGGGGGCTTCTTCCAGCTCCCAGCTTGGGGGCCATTCCGCCTCTGGAATCACTGAAACGTCCGCTCCAGTATCTAGGAGAAAGGGAAGACTAATAGCACAGTTAGTATTTCTTAAAAGTTTCCAGTGGGGTGCGGAAGGATTATAAAGAGTGCAGATTCCCCAGATTATTGGGGGGCTGCTGGTGCATTCCACGGCCAGGGCCACCCAGGGGCTTCTGTTCCAGGGGGTGGCGCTTGCGTAGCAGAGTTTGGCTGGGTTACCTGATGAGCTGTAAGGTTGGTCATCTCTTGTGGAGGTGGTGGGTTCGGGAGATGCTCGCCACCCCATGGGTTTGCATAGTTGAGTCGTCTCACTCCCCAGGTGGGGGGTGCGTTGACAAAGTTGGGCCGCCTCGCATTCCAAGTGGGAGAAGGCTGTGTGCGGCCCTGCTGCCTCCTCCCCCTCCCGTTTCCCTGAAAATTTGCTTTCTGGCATTCCCTGGCCAGGTGCCCTCTCTTGCCACAGGCCCAGCATGGCCCTTTGGGTCGGTTTTGTGGTGAGGGGGGCACTGGTGATGGGTTTTCTTCCTTCAGACAGTTTGCTGCAATATGACCTACTTGGTTACATTTGGCACATGTCATTACACTGGTTATTGCAGGTGCAAACTGCTGCTTGAATTGGTGCTAGGTGTTCCTCGCTGGTGACATGTTTGATCATGGTTGCAATGCTTGACCCTGCTGGCAGTGAACGCAGGATTTCTTTTGTGACTGAATTGCACTCTTGGCGTAGGCACTCTGCCACAACTGGGTCTTTGGCTTCAGGAGGCAAGGCTGAGGAGTCAACTGCAGCCTGAAGCCGATCTACAAACTGGGTAAAACTTTCAGTCTCACTTTGCTTTATTGTGGACCACGGTGCCGGCTTAGCAATCACTCTGCAGGCTGTGCGAATGGCCTCTCTGGCAGCACGAGTGGTTGCTGCAACCTCCTCTGCACGCATGTGTTGTGCCTGTGCTTGGGGTGTAATCATGGTTGGGTCTGTGCCTATCAGTCTCTGCAGGCTAGAGTTTTGTAGTGGATGGTCAGGACCAACTGCTTGAGCTAGCAGTTTTAAACAATTGTCCCCCCACTCTTGCCTAAATACAATCATCCCTGCCGCTTCAAACATCAGCTTGCATGTTTGCATAATATCAATTGGGAGCATATCATCTCCTCCAAAAATGCTATCCACGAGAGTAGAAACCATGGCAGAGTTAATACCTTTATCAGCAATTGCCTTAACAATTGCCTGTACTTCTTTGGGGTTCACAGGAGTATAGACTCTTTGCTCATTTCGCCCAGCCCCAGTTATTCGGACTGGAAAAGCCAGAGCAGCTGAAGGAGCCCAGTGAGCACAACTGGCTTTTATTTTCCTCCAGTCTGTAAGGGGAACCTCCTTTAAATATCTATCTTTAAGTTCAAGTTTAGTGAGTTGCATTTTAGGTTTGCTTTTAATTGGTTTTTCAACATCTGAATCAGAATCATTAAGTGTCCACCCACTCAGCCATTCATCTCCGGTGCTGTCTGTGTCAGAGCTAGAGCTAGAATGATCAGACACTTCCGGATTGCAGCTTGCTTTTGTTGGACTCTTCCCCCGCTCACACCCCCTGTGGGCAGAGCGTTCCTTCCCCCCCTGGTCACTCCTCCTTCTGCTGGCCGAAGCCCCTGCCTTGCAAGGCGGTGCTTTGACACAGACACCTCTGTTGTTTTCCGTCTCTGGGCAACCCCCTGCAGCTTCTCTGCTGTCAGCACTGAAATGTATTTCCTTATCTAAATCCAAGGCCGCGTTGCTTGGCAATCTCTCTTTCTCAGGAATATTAGAAACAGCAGAAGTTCTTTCAGCAGCATGTGTCCCCCCCTCTCCCCCCTGCAGCTCAGCCCTATCTTTGGGGCAGTAGGGAGGGGGTCTGAGGGGTCTCTCGCAATTCTCCCGGTCACTCTCGATAGAAACCTTCTTAGCCTCTTCTAATAATTTTTCCCAAGCTGGCTCCAGCTGTCCCTCGGGCAGGCCAGGGGCTGAGGGGTGTTCAGGGGCTGGATCAGGTGGATCAGGGGGCAGCCGGGAATCTCCCTGCCTTTCTTCCACTTCCCCCCCCGTCTCGATAGAGGTTTGGGTGGCAGCACCGATGCCCAGCCTCAGAATTGCATATAAACAAGTCTGGGCTGCCTGCCAAGTTTGTTTTTCTGTCAAGGCTTTCTGCAGAGCTTTCATAACTTTTCCCCACGCTTTTAACTTTTTCCCTGTGCCAGAGGATATAACGTCCTCGGCTAATGCCTTTGTACACTTATCCCAAATATCTGGATGTAACACATCCACCGGTTGCTCTATCGCACCTATTTCTAGCAATCTCGAAACCGAAGAAACAAAATCTTTAGACTTAATTTCAATTCCCCATTGTCTATGAATTTGAGACACGACCTTAATCAGGGCTTCCATTGTCCCACGCAGTCACTCCCGAGGGCGTCCCCTCCGCCAGGCAGTCCAGCTGTCCTGGCCGCCGCTCACTCGCTCGGACGACTCCCGAATCCCGGCCACGCTGTCCGGTCAAGGCTTTCCCGGTTGGCACCGGGTCCTCCTCTTGGCATTCGCGTGCGTTTTCCCGGGTTTCGGCACCACTTGTTGCCGATACGGCACAAAGTGAGGCCCGGTGCGATTGAACGGCACGGCTGCTACACTCCAGCTCGCTCGGTCCATTGCTCACAGAACACCAATGTGGTGGATGGCAAAATGGCGTTTATTGAAACTTGCACAGAGTTTTTATAACTTTTGCTACCAAAACTCCACCTGTCTGCTTGGGTCATCCTTCATATGTGATTGGCTGACCCAGCAGGCCTACCAATGGAGAAGCCTAACCTTATCACCTACCCGTACACCCGAGATCTTCCGAGAACGCCTGTCCCTAGCTGCTACAGCCGTGCTTCTCTTCCCATGGAAAAAAACATCTTTCACATCCAGGTGTCCATGGCCACAACTGGGAATCTGCCTCCATAATTCCAGACATCCAAGGATAGCAGCCAGACAAAAGTTGCCAGGACAGTCTCGGTTCCTTTGGCAACCTGAGAGCCAGCTCTCATTTGCCTCCCTCCATCTCCTCCCCATCCCTGGATCTGCAGGTCCAACATAGTCCATCCCCAGGTGGACTCACTCACCAGCTGTGACAAAAAGTTGTCCTCCACACACTCCAAAACCTTCCTGAACTGACTCTTTTCTGCTGTATTCAGTTCCCAGCAGATGTGTGGGAGGTTAAAGTCACCTCCAAGAACAAGGGCTGGTGGTCCTGAAACATTCTCCAGCTGCTTATAGATAAGTTGTCCAGCTCTTCTTCCTGGCTGGGTGGATGATAACAGACTCCCAGTAGGATGTCAGCCTTGTTGGCCTTTCCACTGGAAGGATTGATTGATTGATCCATAGGATCAAATGCCTATAGATTCCTACCCATAGGCTTTCAACTCCATTAATTTCAATATACTCAATATACAGAGGAGATGGGACAGATGGGAGCAGAGACAAAGAATTCCTGCTGCATTCTTCATTGTGTTTGCTTATCCAGGTGACCTGGATCCATATGTAGAGGAGGTGTTTTGTGTCAGGTAACACTGGTAGAGTTATGAGAATATTTTTTTAGCCTAAAACATTATGTCCTTCATAATAGACAATGAGAAAAAAGGAGACATACGATCAGAAGAGCATCTGAGTTTTTAGAGGATGAGAGACTGATTGATATTCCAGTGGTCAAGCCTGTTTATAACCTTTCCTCACGGCTTCCTTGAGATGAGAGGTGACCACCAGAGGCCAAGGTCAGCCTGAGCTCTTTGTCCTGGCAGCTTTATGCTAGAGGAACCCTTGAATATACAGATTTTTTTAAGACAAGTATCACTTTTGGCCATGGGCACCTGGAAAGATGGATGTTTCTTCTACATAGGAAGGAAAGCACAGAGCCCCAGTGCTCCAGGGGCTGATGAGAGGCAGCCCTCAGCATTCCACGGAGAGCTGGAGGCATCAGGTGGCCCATGGGAGGCTAAACCAGACAGATCTGTTCCATCTCCCCTTGGTTCCATGAGGCCCTGTAGTGTCATAATGTTCTACTTGCTTCTGAGGTGTCACAAGGGCCCCTGTGGTTCCATGAGGCCCTGCAGGGTCACAATGGCCCTGTAATGCAACAATGGCCTCTTGGTTCCACAAAGCCCTGCTGCTTCACACTGGCCCCTTGGGACCATGCAGCCCAACAGTGCCACAGGGATCCCTTTGGTTCCATGAATTCGCACAGTGTCACAATGGTCCCTGGGATCCATGGTACCCTGCATGGTCACAACGGCCCCTTGGTTCCATGGGCCCCACAGTGTCACCATGGTCTCCACAGTAAGGAAAGCACAGAGCCCCAGTGTTTCAGGGGCACATGAGAAGAGACCCCTAATATGCCCAGGTCAGTTGAGCCAGTCAGGCCCAGCAAACCAGACCTGTTCCCTGTTCCCTTAGATCCATGGGGCCCCACAGTGTCACAATGGTGGTGTCACATTGGATCCT
Source organism: Phylloscopus trochilus trochilus (assembly GCA_016584745.2). Lineage (NCBI taxonomy): Eukaryota > Metazoa > Chordata > Aves > Passeriformes > Phylloscopidae > Phylloscopus > Phylloscopus trochilus. The sequence goes on along the minus strand of WQNJ02000048.1, from coordinate 4,977,240 downwards.
TGGTTCCACAGGGGCCCCCTGTATCACACTGGGCCCTTGTTTCCATGGGGCCCCGTAGCATCTCAATTGTCCCCCCTTGCTTCCATGAGGCCTTCAGTGTCACAGTGGTCTCCTTGGTACCACAGTGTCACAATGAACCCTTGGTTCAATTAGACCCTGCAGTGTCAAAATTGTCTCCTTGGCTCCACAAGATCCTTCAGAGCCCCTTGGTTCGACGAGGCCTTCAAGTTTCATCATGGTCTGCAGGATTCCACAAGGCTGCGTAATGTCACAATGGACCTTTGGTTCCATGGGGTCCTGTGCTGTTCCATGAATCCTCAGTTCCATGGGGCCCTGCAGTGTCGCAATGGACCCCATGGTTCAATGGTGCCACACAGTGCCACAATTGTCCCTTGGTTCCATTAAGCCCCACAGTGTCACTATGGACCCCTTGGCTCCCCAGGGCTCTGAAGTGCCACAATGACCCTTTGGTTTCCCAGGGCCTCAAGGTGTACAAATGGCCTCCAGGGTTTCATGAGGCCCTGCTGTGTCACAATGGACCTTTGGTTCCATGATGCCCCACAGTGTCACCATGGTCTCCTTGGTTCAACAGGGTCAGAATGGACCCTTCATCCCATGGACACCCACAGTGTTCACTGCAGCCCCCTTGATTACATGAGGCCCTGCTATGCTAGAATGGCCCCTTGGTTCCAGTGGGTCCCAAAGTGTCTGAATAGTTTCCATTGTTCCATGAGGCCCTGCAATGTCACTGTGGTCCCCTTGGTCCCACAGAACCCCACAGTGTCACAATGGAGTCTTGGTTCCCTGAGGTTCCTCAGTCACAATGGCTCCTTGGCTCCATGTGGCCACACTGTGTCACAATGGCTCGTGGTTCCATGAGGCCCAACAGAGTTGCAATGGACCCTTGGTTCCATGAGACCTTGCTGTGTCACAATGGAGTTCTGGTTCCAGGAGCTTTCATCCTGACAACAACAGTCTCCTTGGTTCTGCAGTGTCACCATGGACCCTTGGTTCCATGAGGTCCCGCAGTATAACATGGTGTATTGGTTTGGGCAAATTAGAAGACCCTCCGCGAGGAAGTCCCCTAAGACAAACCTCCACCACCCCTCCCCGCCCCCAGCCCTGGGTTTGGGAAGGAAATTCTTTGGAGGAGACAAGTGGAAAAAACCGATTTATTAACAAGAACTCTTCCCCCCACAAGAGAAAAGGAAAAGGCTCAAGTTACTGTGGGGGGAGGGCACAGAGCTTCTTCTGCGGGCTCGAAGATCCTCGGAGATCCTCAGGTCAGGTCCTCAGGTTTGGAGCCGGTCCAAATCTTCGGGGGGGGTGGGGGGGGGAGAAAGGGAATAGGGAGAAAAGGAAAAAAAACAGAAACAGCACAAAAACAAGCAGCAGAAAGCAAAAGTGGCTAAGTTAGCAAGCAGGAGCAAGCAAGCAAGCAAGCAGCCAGTCAGCAGCAAAGCCAAAAGCAGCAAGAGCAGCAGAAGCCACAGCCAGCAAAGCATTGGCTGTTAGACATAACAACCCAGTCCAGATATGGGATATAAGGCTCCGTCAGCATTCCACCCCTTATCCCATATCGTGGACACACAATAAGAACTTCCATCTCACTTACTCAGACCTTCGACACTTACACGTTTCCATCTGTCTTACTTGCTCGGACCTTTGACACTTCACATATGCATCCTACCCCACCTTCAGATCCCCCTGAGGTACACATCGTGTTGTTCCATCTTTCTGCATTATCCACCATGTACAACCCGGTCCTTGAGCAGAGACAATTCCACGGATGGGTTTGCCTGCACTCGAGGTAGGGTTGATCCATACTGTCTTTCCCAACAAATTTTAACACGGGCCACTGGGGCTTTATCTCCATCTACTACATTAAGGAGCTGAGACTGAGCAGGACCCCCTCGGTTGGTAGAACCTCGGGTGTTAACTAACCAGGTGGCCTTTGCTAAATGCTGCTCCCAATTTTTTAAGGACCCCCCACCCAATGCTTTCAGGGTGGTTTTTAACAACCCATTGTACCTCTCCACCTTACCTGCAGCTGGTGCATGGTAGGGGATATGGTACACCCACTCAATACCATGTTCCCTAGCCCAGTTTTTAATAAGACTATTTTTAAAATGAGTCCCATTGTCTGACTCAATTCTCTCGGGCGTACCATGTCTCCAAAGGACCTGCTTTTCAAGGCCCAGGATGGTGTTACGGTCTGTAGCATGGGACACAGGGTAGGTTTCCAACCATCCCGTGGTGGCTTCTTCCATGGTCAGCACATGGCGCTTGCCTTGGCGGGTCTGAGGCAGTGTGATGTAATCAATCTGCCAGGCCTCCCCATACTTGTACTTAGACCACCGCCCCCCATACCAGAGGGGCTTCACCCGCTTGGCTTGCTTGATGGCAGCGCACGTCTCACAGTCACGGATAACTTGAGAAATGCTGTCCATGGTTAGATCCACCCCTCGGTCTCGTGCCCACTTATAGGTGGCATCTCTACCTTGGTGACCTGAGGCATCATGGGCCCATCGTGCTAGGAACAACTCTCCCTTGTGCTCCCAGTCAAGATCTATTTTCAACTCCCCTATCTTTGCAGCTTGATCTACCTGCTGATTGTTTTGCTGATCCTCATTAGCTCTGCTTCTGGGGACATGGGCATCTACATGGCGAATCTTCCCAGGTAGGTTCTCTAACCAGGCAGCAATATCTTTCCATTCTTCAGCAGCCCAAATTGGTTTGCCTCTACGCTGCCAGTTCGCCTCTTTCCATTTCTTCAGCCATCCCCACAGAACATTGGCTACCATCCAAGAATCAGTATACAAATAGAGCCTTGGCCACTTTTCCCTCTCTGCAATATCGAGGGCTAGTTGAATGGCCTTGAGTTCAGCATATTGACTGGATCCACCCTCTCCTTCAGTGGCCTCTGCGACCTGTCGTGTGGGGCTCCATACAGCTGCTTTCCACCTCCAACTCATCCCTATGACACGGCAGGAACCGTCGGTGAATAAAGCGTAACGGGCTTCCTCTGCTGGCAGCTGGTTATATGGCGGAGCTTCCTCCACCCGGGTCACTGGTTCTTGTTCTTTATCTGCCACACTGAAACTTTCACCTTCGGGCCAGTTTGTAATTACCTCTAAAATTCCAGGGCGATTCAGTCTCCCAACTCGGGCGCGTTGTGTAATGACGCCAATCCACTTGCTCCAGGTAGCATCGGTGGCGTGGTGGGTGGAGGGAACCTTTCCTTTAAACATCCACCCCAACACCGGTAGTCGGGGTGCCAGGAGGAGTTGTGCTTCAGTGCCAATCACCTCTGAGGCAGCTTGAACTCCTTCGTAGGCGGCCAAGATCTCCTTCTCTGTGGGAGTGTAATTGGCTTCAGACCCTCGGTAGCTTCGGCTCCAGAATCCCAGTGGCCGGCCTCGAGTCTCACCTGGCACCTTCTGCCACAGGCTCCAGGACAGACCATGGCTCCCGGCTGCAGAGTAGAGCACATTCTTTACCTCTGGTTCTGTCCTGGCTGGGCCAAGGGCTACCGCATGTGCGATTTCCTGCTTGATCTGGGCAAAGGCGTGTTGCTGTTCTGGGCCCCAGTGGAAATCGTTCTGCTTGCGAGTAACCAGGTAGAGAGGGCTCACAATCTGACTGTACTCAGGGATGTGCATCCTCCAAAAGCCGATGACCCCTAGGAAAGCTGGTGTTTTTTTCTTGTTGGTTGGTGGGGACATGGCGGTTATCTTACTGATGACCTCTTTGGGAATCTGACGCCGTCCATCTTGCCACTTCACTCCCAGGAACTGGATCTCACGGGCAGGTCCCTTGACTTTGCTCTTCTTGATGGCAAAACCGGCTTCCAGGAGAATCTGCATGATCTTCTCTCCTTTCTCAAAGACTTCCACTGCTGTGTTTCCCCACACAATGATGTCATCTATGTACTGTAGATGGTCCAGAGCCTCACCCTTTTCCAATGCATCCTGGATGAGTTCATCGCAGATTGTGGGACTGTGCTTCCACCCCCGGGGCAGTCAGTTCCAGGTGTACTGCACGCCCCTCCAGGTGAAAGCAAACTGGGGTCTGCACTCTGCTGCCAAAGGAATGGAGAAAAATGCATTGGCAATGTCAATAGTGGCGTACCACCTCGCCGCCTTGGACTCCAGCTCGTACTGGAGCTCCAAGATATCTGGCACAGCAGCGCTCAATGGTGGTGTCACTTCATTTAATGCACGATAGTCCACAGTCAATCTCCATTCTCCTTCAGACTTGCGCACGGGCCAAATGGGACTGTTGAAGGGTGAGTGGGTTTTGCTGACCACCCCTTGGCTCTCCAGCTCACGGATCATCTTATGGATGGGGATCACAGCATCTCGAGTTATTCTGTACTGCCGGCGATGCACTACCGTAGTAGCAATTGGCACCTGTTGATCTTCCCCCTTCAGAACTCCTACTGTCAGTGGATCCTCGGACAGTCCAGGCAAAGTATTCAATTGTTGGACACCCTCTGTCACTACAGCTGCCACCCCAAATGCCCACCGGAGTCCCTTTGGGTCTTTGAAAAACCCACTTCAGAGGTAATCTATGCCCAAAATGCATGGGGCCCCTGGGCCAGTCACAATGGGGTGCTTCTTCCATTCATTTCCAGTCAGGCTCACCTCTGCTTCCAGCACAGTGAAGTCTTGTGATCCTGTCGTCACACCAGCGATAGAGACAGACTCTGCCCCTACATGTCTTGATGGAAGTAATGTACATTGGGCACCTGTATCAACCAAAGCTTCGTATTTCTGTGGTTCAGAAGTGCCAGGCCAACGAATCCACACAGTCCAATAAATACGATTTTCCCTAGCCTCTACCTGGCTAGAGGCAGGGCCCCTCTAAGCCTGGTTATCCTTCTTTCCTTGGGCGTATGTCTTAGAAGTTCCTTCAAGGGGTTCGGACCTGTCATCATCACACTTGGCAGTTCGGCGACGGGCAACTGGAGCTGCTTCCCTTCTAGTGGAACTTCCTCTCTGAATCTTGCCTTCCTTCAATTCATGCCCCCGTTGTGCCAAAGCAGCAGTAGATTTTCCGTCCCATCTCCTCATGTTTTCTCCGTGATCACGCAAGAAGAACCACAACTCAGCTCGTGGGGTGCACCCTCTCTCCCTGTCTGGCGAACGTCTGCGTTGGGTACCAGAACCTCTAATCTGTACTGCTGAGATTTGGAGAAGATCCTCTCTAATCTCCTCCCTAAGTTTCTTGTGATTCTCCTCTAACCTATCTTCTAGTTTCTGGAGACACGTTTCCACAGCTGCTATTCTGGCATGTGTTGGGCCATGCACAGCATCTGCATATGCTCGAAGCTTCTTTGCCATATCAAGCACAGTCTCCCCTGTGTCCTCCCGCTTCATTACTGCTAAAGCAGAAGCATATTCTAATGGCCCCAGTCGTATAAGTTTTCGCCACATTACAGATGTGCACGGTACCAAGTCTGGGTTTCTAATATTTATGTCATCTGAGAAGATCATCTCGGCCACTGCCATTTCCCTCAAGCGTTGAATCCCTTGTTCTATGGGGTTTGCTGCATATAAAGATCATCAGCACAAAGGTATCTTTCTGCCACACTTCCTAGCACCCGTACCCAGAGACTGCGTGGATTGGCCTCTCTCATCATCTCTTGGTCAATGACTGGATCAAGTGACAGGGATCCCAAATGCTTTGCTTCAGTGCCATCCATAATTGTAGCCTCGCCTGCAGCATCCCAAAGACGGACCAGCCAACTAATTATAGATTCATCAGGTTGTCACCTGTAATCCTTTCTTATGCCCCGAAGGTCCTTCAGGGAAAAGGAATCAATGTTGGCCTCTGATCCTGTGCCAGATGCTTTGGCTTCTGATCTTGGTGAAGGTCCTTCTCCTAGGTCATCATCATCCACTGGTCAATCCGTTTTGTGGGTGTGCTTCTTTGCTGGAGCAACTGCCAGGGGCTTGGGCTTACTGTCTGGTTTAGGTGCCACCTCAGGCTCAGGCTCCAGCTTAGCTGCTGGCTTCATAACTAGGGGTCTGGCTGCAGACTGAGTGACTGGGGTAGCTGTTGATTTCCATTCCTGCCCCCCTGCCTCTATCTGCTGCCCCACAGTATCCAGCAGCGTGAGATAGGCATATGCCAGGGCCCAGCTTACTGCAATGATCTTTTCCCTCTTAGAGTTATTATGATACTTCTCTTTCAGGTATTTCCCCACCTCAGCTGGATTCCGAATTTGTTCACTATGGGGTCAGAAAATTCCTTCAGGAGTTTGCCCATATCCTCCCATTCCCCACACCACTCAAGCTTTCCTACGCCTGGGTCAGGGGTTTCATCAGCCCCTCTAGAGATCTCAGCCCTCATTCTAGAGAAACTGCAGACTGTATAGAGGAAGCTAACCAGATTAAGCAACAGAAAGATGGTTTCTTTAACACTTAGGGGAAACTGAGCATTCTCCAACACTGAGGTAACAGATGTAGAGGAGAAGAAGGAAATGAGAGATTCCAACACTTCATCCCCAGCCTCTCTTCCAACAAACAGGGTAAATAACCACAACCATGAACTATATATACCTGGAGTAGATTCCAGCACCTTTATAAACCTCCTACAAATCATTATCACCCAGCCAAGGCCACTAGCTACTCTAGTTCACGTCCCTCTGCGGTAAAAACTACATATTAGGGACAATATGGGGGCTATTTCTGGATATGAGAATAAACCTAGGGACCACAAAGGTATTAGGACCTCAAAGAAGCCCAGGGACCCAAAACACATCAAGGCCCCCACCCCGACAGACAGGAATTCAAACAACATAGCTACTAATTGATTTATACCAATACAAAGTACTTGCAGCAAGGAATACAACCAGTGCAGGGTTTTTCCACTCTCTCTCTGCCCCTCTCCCCGTACGGGCCACCAAGAAAGCTGTGATGGTTTAAGGCCAATTTGGGAGGAGAATTCCGAGGGAAAACCCTTCCCCCCACCCCCCTCCCCGCTCCCAGCCGGTTCGGGAGAAAACTCGTCGGAGAGAGAAAGTGGAAAGAAACCTGTTTATTAAACCAGCAAAACACTCCCCCAGCACAATAGATCGAACAATATCAGATGATGAATTATGGAAAGCAATGTCCCTTTTATAGATGGTTTCTCCTCTTGGTTCTTTTCAGCAGTGGTGGATGTTGCTGCGAAGGGTAGCTGCCAGTGGGTCCAGGTGTCAGCTCCCCCGGCGGCCCCCCCGGGTCCTCGGTGTGGGGGAGGTTTGAACCGTTCCAAAAAAAAACAGGTGGAAGAAAAAGGGAAAAAAAAGAAAAGGAGGGGAAAAAAAAGAAAGAAAAAAAATTGCAAAGCTTTTCAGCCCTAACAAAGCTAAACTAGCTACAGCAAAGCAAAGCGAAAAGTGAGTGCTGCAAGGGAAAAAAAAAAAACAACTGCATCTCCACGCCAGTGACTCACATTCTCAAGGCCAGTCTGTGCAATTCCTGAAAACAAACTTTGCACTTTCTCCCCATTACTCTCAGATCCAACATAAACCAAACAGACGATTGGGGATAGAATGTAGCATCAACCCAGGACATTTCTTGGTTCCATGAAGCCCAAGTGTCTTTTTCTAAAATATTGATATAGTTACAATTTAATTAGCACAAAATCATTATTTTATCACATTCCCTGGTATCGGCATGGCCTCCTTGGATCCACAGTATCACTATGGACCATTGGTTCCATGTGGCCCTGCTGTCTCACAATGGCTTCTTGGTTCCATGAAGCCCAACTGTTTCACAAGTGACCCTTGTTTTCATGAGGTTCTGTAGTGACAAAATGCTCTCCTTGGTTCTGGACTGTAACAATGGACCCTTGGTTCCATGAGATTCCATGATGTCACAATGCTCTCCTTGGTTCCACGAGGCCTTGCTGTGTCACAATGGCCGCTTGGTTCCAGGAGCTTCCCTAGTGTCACCATGGTCTCCTTGGATCTGCATTGTCACAATGGACAATTGGTTTCATGGAACCCTGCTGTGTCACAGTGAAGCCTCAGTGACATGAGGTTCTGTAGTTGGACAATGATCTCTTTGGTTCAACAACACTTTGGAGTGTAACAATGGCTGCTCAGTTCCATGAGCTTCCATAGTGTCAACAATGGTCTCCTTGTTTCTCCCATATCCTAATGAACCCTTGGTTCCATGAGGTTCCTAAGTGTCACTGGTCTCCTTGGTTCCATGTGTCCCTGCTGTGTCACCACAGCCCCTTGGTTCCATGAGGTTCTGTACTGTCAGCAATGGTTCCTTTATTCCAGTGAGGTCTTGCTCTGTCACAATGGACCCTGGGTTCAATGAAGTTCTTTGGTGTCACAATGGCCCCTTGGATCCATGAGGTTCCATAGTGTCTCCATGGTCCATGCAGTCCCAATGTGCCAGAATGTCCCCTTTGTTTTATGAGGCCCCGCTTTGTCCCAATGGCCCCTTGGCTCCATAGGTTTTATGCTGTACCAATGGACTCCTTGGTTCTATGGGTTACCCTGTTTTATCAAAGGTTTCTTTGGTTCCAGCAAGGCCCTGCTGTGTCACAATGGGCCCTCTATTCCATGAGGCCTTACAGAGTCCCCACAATAGACTGTTGGGTTGATGAGGTACCATCATGTGACGCTAGACTTTTCATTCCATGAGTTTTTGTACTGTCAACAACAGTTTCCTTGGTTCCACAGTGTCACAGTGGCCCCTTGATTCCATGAGCTTCTGTAGTGTAACATGGTCACCTTGATTCCATGATGTTCTGCAGTGTCACAATAGAAACCCTTGTTCAATTAGGCCTCTGAGTGTCACAACGTTGGATTGCAGGAGGCACCACAAGGTCACAATGGACCCTTGGTTCTGTGAGGTTCCATAGCATCCCAATGGTCACCATGGTTCCATCACTTTCCTTAGTTTCACAATGGGCTTCATGGTTACTTTAGGCCCTGCCTTGTCACAATAGTCCCCTGGGATCGAAGGAGGCCCTGCTGTGCCACAAAGGACCCTTGGTTCCATCAGGTTCTGTGGTGTCACCATGTTCTTCTTGACTCTGCAGGGTAACAATGGACCATTGGTTCCACACGGCCTGGTTGTGTCACAAATGTCTCTTTGATTCCATGACTGCCACAACAGAGACTTGTTTCTATGAGGGTCTGTGCTGTCACAATTGTCTCCTTGATTCCATGAGCCCCCGCTGTGTCACAATGGACCCTTGGTTAAACAAGGCCTTGCAGTGGCTCAGGAGTCTCCTTGGTTCCAGGAGGAACACAAAAGCTTTGCACCAACATTGAGCAATACTTCCTTTACACACCTGGGAACCTCTGTCTGCATTCCAAAGAAGGGTTCAAGCTGAGGATGGCACCAGCAACTTCCATGTGCAACAGAGATCCAGGACAGGGACAGAGAATTCAGCTGAAAGACTCAAGAGAATTCTTCTTCCAGAGCTCATTTCTGGTGACATGTCTCTTGTAGAAAGGTGACATCATTCCAGGCAGCCTGTCCTGAGCATGTGGTTCCTGAGTGGGCTTTGCTGTTTAGGAAACTTACTGAGGTTTTTCCATTCTTTCCTCAGCAAGAGGAAAACTTCTCCTGGGCCTGTGTGCAGGGCGAGGCCTGAGGAGAGCAGGTGGGACATGGTGCAATGGGCTGGGACAGCCAGCTGCAGAGCTCAGGGGACAAGGTTCTGCTGCAGGGCACAGGGATGTCAGTGCCAGGTGGGCAATGTCAGACATGGTGAGGTTGGGGTGAGGAGCAGCTTGTCCAAATAGGGTCAGCCTGCAAGGCGCTCATTCTTCTCCATGCCCAGACATCCTAAAGAGACACTCAGCATAGATATCCCTTGGGGAATGTTTCTATGTACTCTTCACTGATCTGGAAAATAAAAAAATTTTGATTGGAAATAAAAAAAAAGAAGAAATCATGAGATGCACTTTGAAATCTCCTTCTTTCACAGGACTGCAAACTGACTCCAGTCAGCTGCACAAGCCCTGGAGACTCAAAGACAATTGAACGAAGACAAAGAGCTCATGAGGGCTTTCTGTATTTTCATCAGCCCCACAGTGGACTTGGGGCTGAGTCCAGGACCCCCAGGCACTGAGAGAAGAAGGAAGAAGCTGCTGAAGGAGTCAGAAGCAAAACCCCAAGTCCCTTGGAGCATCCCTGGGCCCCAGGGAGGGCAGGGAGTGCCAAAGGCTGCCCAGGCACTGGGGAGAGCAGCTCCTTGAGGCCAGGATTGCAGGGAGCCCAAGGCTGTGAGCAGGGACTGCAATGCTGAGCAAGGCCTGGGCTGGCTGGAGGGAGCAGAAAGGCCAAGGCCTGAGCCCAGGCCTGGCACAGCAGGGCCTGTCCCTCGCGGCTGGCTGGGGGCTGTTGGTGGGGCAGGGGGATGGCAGGGGCAGCAAGGACAAATGTCCTAAAGCTGCAAGGCCTGCCAGCCTGCTGAGGGAGGGGCCAGGCAGAAGCCAAGTGCAGGCTTTCCTGCAAGGAAAGTTCCTTCCGTGGGGCCTGCAGAGGCGCTGGCAGAGCCCAGGGGACAAAGGCCTGGGTGCCTGTGGCCCTGCCAGCCCTGCCCAGCCCTTGGCCATCTCTCCTGCAGCTGGGAGTGTGGATCTGCTGGAGGGCAGGAGGGCTCTGCACAGGGCCCTGCACAGGCTGGATCCAGGGCCCAAATCCAACCATGGCAGCTTGAACAAGACCAAGGGCCGGCTCCTGCACTTTGGCCACAACAAGCCCTGCAGTGCTCCAGGCTGGGGACAGAGTGGCTGGACAGTGGCCAGGCAGAAAGGGACGTGGGGCACTGCTGGACAGCAGGCTGGACATGAGGCAGCAGTGTGCCCAGGGGGCCAAGAAGGCCAATGGCTCCTGGCCTGGATCAGGAATGGTGTGGCCAGCAGGAGCAGAGCTGCTGTGCCAGCCCTGTCCTGCCCCCAGCTCTGCACATTGACATTGTTGCTGCAGCTCCAGGGAAGAGAACAAAAGGGGGATCTCTGGTGAAAACTTTGCTTGGAAATCCTTTAGTTCATTTAGAGCCACAGCGAGCGGAGCTACTCCTTGACACAGTCTGGGGACACAGCGAAGGTGGAGAGAATCAAAATGAGAAATGGCACGAACAATGGTCTTTCTTAGTGGACAATGTGGAAAAACTGAAAGATAGGAAAAAAATACCACAACCAAACCAACAAGAACTATCAAAGATGGCTTTTATTACAAGTGATTTGCAGAAACTGGCCAGCAGTTCAGTGTTTCTGAAATCCTCCAGTGATCAGTGTCCACACTGCAGCCTTGAGCTCCTGGTTCCTCAGGCTGTAGATGAAGGGGTTCAGGGCTGGAGGCACCACCGAGTACAGAACTGACAGGGACAGATCCAGGGATGGGGAGGAGATGGAGGGGGGCTTCAGGTGGGCACATGTGCCAGTGCTGAGGAACAGGGAGAGCACAACCAGGTGAGGGAGGCAGGTGGAAAAGGCTTTGTGCCGTCCCTGCTCAGAGGGGATCCTCAGCACAGCCCTGAAGATCTGCACATAGGAGAAAACTATGAACACAAAACAGCCAAAATATAGAAAAGCACTTAGCACAATGAGCCCAAGCTCCCTAAGTTTGGAGTGAGAGCAGGAGAGCTTGAGGATGTGTGGGATTTCACAAAAGAACTGGCCCAGGGCATTGCCCTTGCACAGGGGCAGGGAAAATGTATTGGCTGTGTGCATGAGAGCATAGAGAATGGCACTGGCCCAGGCAGCTGCTGCCATGTGGGCACAAGCTCTGCTGCCCAGGAGGGTCCCGTAGTGCAGGGGTTTGCAGATGGACACGTAGCGGTCGTAGCACATGATGGTCAGGAGGGAAACCTCTGCTGACATAAAGAAAATAAAGAAGAAAAGCTGTGCAGCACATCCTGCATAGGAGATGTTCCTGGTGTCCCAGAGGGAATTGTGCATGGCTTTGGGGACAGTGGTGCAGATGCAGCCCAGGTCGGTGTGGGCCAGGTTGAGCAGGAAGAAGAACATGGGGCTGTGCAGGTGGTGGCCGCAGGCTACGGCGCTGATGATGAGGCCGTTGCCCAGGAGGGCAGCCAGGGAGATGCCCAGGAAGAGGCAGAAGTGCAGGAGCTGCAGCTGCCTCGTGTCTGCCAATGCCAGCAGGAGGAAGTGGCTGATGGAGCTGCTGTTGGACATTTGCTGTGCCTGGACATGGGAACCTGTTCATGGAGAAAGGACAGGGACAGGTCAGCAGAGGCTGCTTTGAGCCAAACCTGGGCCATTCCCTGTCAACTGTCCCACTTAGACTCACCCACCCTCGTTCCTGCTCTGGGAAAACCTTCACCCAGGTCCCTGCCTGAGCTCCAGTTGTGTTGTCTGAGTGTGCCAGGAGCAGCCAGGCCTGTGCATGGGGGCTCTCGAGGAGCCATCCCTGCCCTGCTGCCCTGGGATTCTGGCCATGTGGCAGAGGGACAAGGATGGATATTCAGAATTTGTCAGGGGAATCACTCCTAATGCAGAAAGGCTTGTTGCCATCTGCACTCCCAGGTGTACAGGACATGGACAGCAGGGAAGAGATGTATCAAATTTTTTCCAAGCCACACATCATTCCTGTATCTCTGAGGTCAGAAATCCCCAGCATTTCTGCTGCACTCAGAGTTTGCCACTGAGAGATGTGAGAGGCAAAGGATTCCCTGTGCCTTGGGCAAGGTCAGGGGCTGGATGGGCTTGTTCCCACCTGCCCTGGGTTTGCAGCTTTGGCTGCAGTCAGAGCACATTCACACTCCTGGGTCACCCTGGGATAAACCAGACCCTGCCCTAAGCAGAGGGATCCCTGAACGTCTCCCCCTCTCCAAAGGGCTCTGGGCAAGGTCTCAGCACCCCCTTCTGCCAAGGACACTCACAGCTCCCTTGGCAAACCCAGCAGCATTTCCTCAGCTCTGGCATCTCTGCACTTCCCGGGGCACATTCAGGGAACTGCAAGGGGCTCTGGCACAGATTTGCAGCCAGGAGGGCAGCTCAGAGCTTGCAAGGACACAGCAAGGAGATCCCTGGGTGTGCCCATGATGGGATCTCAGGGAGGGGCCTCAGCCCATTCCCCTTTCCCATGGACTGCTCTGCCCACAGCCCCACAGGTCCCAGGGAAGCTTGGACACCCCATGGCCATGGCCACAGCTGCCTGGCAGCAATGCCAAGGGCAGTGCCTGACTCAGCTGCTGCAAATGCCAGAGCCTCCCTGAGAGCACCAGATGACAGGGACAATCTCAGGGCAGTGCAGAACCCAGAGAAGATGTGGTGGGGCTGTGCCTGGGAGGGCAGGGCAGAGACAGCCGGGCACTCAGGACAGTGTTCCCGTGCCCAGCTGTGCACGGCACCTCCCACACACCCACAGTGCCCTCCTGCCCCCAGCACTGCTCTCTTCAGCCCCCTCTCCTTCCCTCAGCATCTCCCTGGGCCTGGACATTTCCCTGCTGAGAGGAGCCTTGTCCCTGCCAGCGCTGACAGAGCCCATCCCAGCCTCTGTGCCCTGGGCCCGGCCCTACAGAAACCTGCCTGTCTGCAGGGCCCTGGCTGGGGCAGGCTCTGTCTGCAGCTGGGCAAGGGCAGCTCAGGAGAGCCCTGCTGGGCCCTGCAAAGGTGATGCTGCTGCTGCTGCTGCTGTCCAGGGCTGAGGAGGGGCTGAAGGCCCTTGAGGAGCCTCCCAGCAGAGAGACTGACCACCCAAAGTTACAGTGCTGGAGTCTCTGTAAATGTTCAAACATTCCTTTGATGATCCTGTGTGTTCCTTTCAACTCAGAATATTCTGTGACTCTGTTTGCAATTCCTGTTCTTCTTCTCTCATCCTCCTGTTGCTTACAATCAAAAGAGAAAAAAACCCCTTGTAACAGTGTTAGAACAGTAAAGTAAAAACCAGACCTTTATTGGAAGCTTCCAGGTGTCCCAGTGGGGATGGGGCACACTTGGTCCCTGATTTCAACAATATTTAACAGGAATATCCAATAGGAGATTCAGTTGCACCAGTTACACACCCCTGGGTCAATCCATTGCTCCAAGTGTTTCTTTGCCCCACTTTTTTTAATGACTACTAACACTCTGGGTCAAAACCAAAATGTTCTTCTTGTAGGTCTTCTTCCTGATAATAAGACTACACAATAGTTCGAGAATGTAATTAGAAGGTCAGCTTATTGTTCTAAAACTTAAAAGAAATGGTAGGAAACATGCTAGAATTAATTAAGAATTATACTTAAAGAAGTATATATATACTATAAGTATATAAGTATATATATGTATACTATACAATACTATACAATATATACTATAGTATATGTACATGTATTTACTATAAGTATATGTACATATATTTTTATAGACTAGAATAAAAAAGTATATGTATACTATTATAAGTATATGCAATAGTAGCTGAATGGAGTAAATTAAAAATTAAAGTTCTATAACTACATATTAGTAGTTAACAGAGCTATGAATATATGAAAAATGTATAAAAAGCCAAAAATCTATTTCTCATCACCCCAACTCTCCCATCCTTCTACAAGCAGGAAATTGAAAACACTCTCAGGAAAGCTCCTGATCTTTCCAGCAATCCCAGGCTCACCTTCTTTTGGGAAGTGTCCTCTGGAGCTGTGCCCAGGCTGGTGTGGAGCTGGGAGCAGCCCTGCCCCACACAGCACCTCTCAGCAGCAGCACCTGCCCTGCTCAGGGTGGCTCCTTCCCCCCACAGCTTCTCCCCAGCACTGGGAGCAGCTCCCCGGGCCGGCTGAGAGCTGTCCCTGGCAGGCAGCAGAGTCCCTGGGCCAGCACAGAGCCCTGGGCTGCAGGAGCCTGCTCTGCAGGACAGCCCTGGGCAGCCCTGGCTGCAGCCCCGGCTGCTCAGCCCTGCAGCAGAGCCTGGCACAGGGAGCTGCCCTGTGCTGTGCCTGGGCTGCTGCAGCAGGGAAACCCAGCCCTGCCCCAGGGCCACATCCCTGCCCTGCAGCAGCTCAGAGAGTGCTCCTGGAAGGGCCTCAGAGCTGTGGGATGTGGCAGCTTCAGGAGATCCCTGCAGGAAGTGCAGCTGATCTTCCCCCAGCCAGAGAGTGACTGTTCCCTATGCTGTGAGGGTTTCTCCTCCAGTGAGCCCTGAGTGCGCTCTGCTGGGCTGGGAAAAGAGTTGCTCATCAGGAGAAATGTCTTTTGAAGCTCTTCTTGGTTGCCAGGAGCTGCCTCTGTGCCAGGAGCCCAGCCCAGCTCATTAGCACAGACACAGCACAAGGACTTTAATGACCCTCTTGGGGCTGGTGCTGAGGCCCTGAACATCAGTGGGGCTTATTAATACTTTTGAGGTACTCAAAGTTTCTTAAAGAACTTCTTTTTGGCACTGAGTCTCTGAGAAGTTTTTCTGTGATCCTTTCTTCCATTTATTTTCTTTAATGAGTCCCTTGAGAGCTTTGCACTAACCCTCAGTGGGGCTCATTAATACTTTGAGATACTCCAGGTATTTAAGGTACTTTGGATTTTCGTTCCCACACTGAATTTCTGAGAGGATTTTTTGCAATCCAGTTCTCACTTCCAAGGAGTCCATGAGGAGCCTGTGTTGGGGATGGACCTTAGTGTAACCCATGAATGCCTGGAGTTTTCTTCTGACTTTGACTTCTGGAAAGGTTTATGCAATCTCCTCTCAGGCCCTGAGGTTCCATGGCTCAGCCCCAAATGCGGCAAGGGGCTCATTAGGATCAAGCAAGTCCTGACAAACCATGGCTGTGCCTTGATTTCCTTCTGGTCTGCTGCAGTTCATTAGGAAGTCTTTTTTCCTAGAGTTATGGAAAAGTATTTCAAAGAGCTTCTAAAAAAATATGTATTCCTATTTTCAAGGATCTGTTTTATTCTTTTACTTGCTACACAAAGGGTGATTGCAGCATTCTGTGATTGATATTGACCAAGGGTCTCTCCTCAGGAGGTCTGGCTTGCTCAGAGAAGCTGTGCCTTGAGCTCTGACCCAGTGCGGACAACCTTGCTCCACATCTCCCAACTCCATCCTGTCTCTCCTCACTCACCTGGGACTTTCTTTGCTTGGAGGACAGGCTGCACTCAGCCAAAGAGGGATTTACTTTTTTTTTTTTTTTTTTTAGGCAATCTAAAACTCCTGAGTTTCCCCACTGAAAACAGACACCCTCCTCAAGAGTGTGCCAGGCCCAAGGTGCCACCAAGGCCACTGCAGCCCTGTCCTGGACCAGGAGTGAGGGTGGATCATCATCCCAACCTGCCCTGGGCCATTGCAAGGGGCTGTGGCCATGGACACTGCCCTGACCCCACTGCTGGGTTTGGGTGCCACAGCAACCCCCATCAGTTCCAGTTTCCTTGGAAAGCACCCCAAGGAGCCATTTCTGCAGCCAGGTTCCATGGCCAGGGGGATGTGGGGGCTGCAGGTGGTCAATGCCCCATCCCTGGAAACATTCCAGTCCAGCTGGGACAGGGCTCTGAACAACTTGACCTGGTGAAAGATGTCCCTGCTCATGCCAGGCCTGGGGAAGAGGCCTGAGTGAGGCCTGAACAACAGGCCCTGAGCCAAAGGTGACCTCTGGGTGAACCTTCCAACCAAAGGTTATCTTTTTATCTGCTCATTAGTGAAATATGCATGGTCACTGTGATTGATGTATCCACTCATTAGTGAAACATGGATTGACTTTTTGTCTTTAGAAGATGGACAAGGCCATGAAGTCCAACACCTGGCCTTGTCTGGGGCTCTATGGTCAGAGTCACCTCCCTTGGTTCCTCCTTGGGCCCTGGCCAGGCTTTGGGAGGGACCCAAGAGGAGGATGAATCCAGATGTTCCCACTCTAGAAGTGCTGTCAGTTGGTTTATTTAGTGCTATCAAAGCTGGGCCCTCTCCCAGCGAGGCTGGAGCCTCACCTGTGGCTGGAGGCACCTGCAGGAATTCCCAGTGTCCAGGAGTGGCTCTGCAGTCCTTGGCTGTGACAGCTTCCCCCAGCTGAGGTGTGGGTGTGGGTGATGGCAAAGTCTGAGGGTCACTGCTGATGGATCTTTCTTACTCACTGCAGGCAATCTTTGGTAGTGATGGTTGGGTGCATTGCTGAGCTGCTCCTTCTGTGCTGCTTTGCCTCAGTTCCCACTCGCCCCTGAGCTTCAGCCCTGGCTAGCAGTATGCTTGGGGGAAAACTGAGGCAAGGACGAAGATAAAAGACAAAAGGTGCTCTTAATCCTTCAGGAACACAGTCCCACAGTTTAATGTAGAACCTACTCCTTGCAGCTTGGGGGAGTTAAGAGAGGAATTCAGAGAGGAATTCAGAGGGTGATTCCCTGCCAGAGGGCAGTTTTATGCCCTCTGCCAAGGAGGGGGAGGGGAGGGGGCCCACCAGCCGATGGGGACTGACCTGGGGGAGGTGAGGCATAGGTGGTGTCAGGGAGAGGGGATCCAGTGCAGGGGCTCATGGGCAGGGTACAGCAAATGCTTTGTGTGAACACATATAACAGAAACACCCAGTGCAAGATAACAAAACTAACAAACTGCTCAGTGCAATATAACATCTCACCCTTTTCTTTTACAATAAAACTGAAAGACACACTTCAGGCCTATTCTGAGGCAGAATAGTTTTTGCCCACGACTTCTGATTTGCAGGCAGTTTTGGCTGTTCTTTGCCTGCAAGCTCTGCATGGCTGACTTCTGAGGTGGTAGGGATTAAACCATTGAGGGCCTTTGAAATTAGGCAGCGAAGAATTCTGAATGCCAACACAATTAAAAACAAGACAACAAAAAAACAACAGGATTGTAAAAGGAAACACAAACACAAAGCACATTAACAATCTGAGATCTGCCAGAAGTAACCCGATTTTTAAGAAGGCTCAGTCTTATCTTTCTGGTGGCGTCTTCTTTTTGAAACAACAGCTGCTTGCTGTTCATCATCTTCTGTTGGTGCTAGGGTTTTGGGAATAAAAGATTTCACCCACTTTTGGGGTATCCAGCATGAGCCCCAGGGGATGAATACGCACACACAGCCACATCCCCAGGTCACGAGCTCATAGGGACCTTTGATCTCCCAGGTTTCTGGGTCCCTAATCAAAACTGGTGGGTGCTGTGACAGCTTAAACTGATTACTGCTGTTAAAGTGACGTACCACTGGAGGACTCCTGTTTTCAAATGAACAATTCAAAAAGTTAATGATAAACATGGCTTTGCAGAGTTTTTGTGCTGGTGACATCCATGCTGTGGAACTGTCTTGCCCAGCAGGACTTTTTTGAGCGTCTGGTGGGCACACTCGACCACAGCTTGCCCTGTGGGGGAGTGGGGGATGCCTGTTATGTGTTCCATTCCCCACTGCTGGACAAACAGCAGGAATTCCTTGCTTTTGTATGCTGGGCCATTGTCAGTTTTGATTTTCTTAGGGATCCCCAGTACTGAAAAGGCTTCCATGAGATGTTTCTTGGCATGTGCAGCCATTTCTCCTGCGTGGGCAGAGGCATAAACTGCGTTTGATTAGGTGTCAATGCTCACATACACGTATTTTTTGCGTCTAAAACTAGGAATGTGTGTGATGTCTGTCTGCTACTCTTGGCAGCTTCCAAGCCCTCTGGGGTTAACCTCCACTATAGGGGAGTTTTTAGAAGAGCAAGGTCACAGTCTATTGATAGGAGGTTTGAACAATCCTTGCTATCAGGGAACAGTAGGGGGTCTTGTACTGTGCCTGCTGTGTACTCTGCTGTTCCTACATTGCCTTGAATTAGCAAAAAGGTAGCAAATGTAATAACTCATTGGTCCTTCTCACGGATGCTTCCTCTCAGAAGCTGAAGACATGTAACAACTTGTTGGACCTTCTCATAGATGCTGAAGACAGAAATGTTGATCATAAGACAGAATAAAGAAGAATTTGCTGCCAAAACACATGGACCAATGAGCAATGAGTGCTTGAACATGAGATTTTAACCAACTAACAATTGTTTAGCTGTGCCTGCTTTTACTCTGTAACCACATAAATATAGGGAATAAAGAATAAATGAAGAGATCAAACCTAATGATATTGGTGTCCATTTGATACTCTGCTCCTTTCTTCCAACAGTTTCCATGGGTCCCCACAGTGTCACAATGGTCCCTTGCTTCCACGAGACCTTGCAGTGTCAAAATGGTTTCCTTGCTTCCATGGAATGGAACAATACACAATGAACAGTGCACAACTGCACAATGACACAGTGGCCCCCTTGGTTTCATGGGGCCTCTGAGTGTCAAAATGGTCTCCATGATTCCAGAGAGTCCTGAAGTGTCACAGTGGTGCCTTGGTTCTATTGGGCCCTGCAGCATCACAATTGTCCCCCCTTGCTTCCATGAGGCCTTCAGTGTCACAGTGGTCTCCTTGGTACTGCAGTATCACAACTGACCCTTGGTTCAATGAGGCCCTGAAGTGTCACAGTGGTGTCCTTGGTTCCTCAAGGTCCAGCAGAGCCCCTTGATTCAACAAGGCCTCAAAGTTTCATCATGATCTCCAGGATTCCATGAGGGCCCTCAATGTCACAATGAACGTTTGTTTCCATGAGGTCTCGCGCTGTTCCATGAATCCTTAGTTCCATGGGGCCCTGCAGTGTCACAATGGACCCCTTGGTTCAATGGTGCCACACAGTGCCACAGTTGTCCCTTGGTTCCATTAAGCCCCACAGTGTCACCATGGACCCCTTGGCTCCCCAGGGCTCTGAAGTGCCACAATGGCCCTTTGGTTTCCCAGGGCCTCAAGGTGTGAAAATGGCCTCCAGGGTTTCATGAGGCCCTGCTGTGTCACAATGGACCTTTGGTTCCATGATGCCCCATAGTGTCACAATGGTCTCCTTGGTTCCACAGTGTCAGAATGGACCCTTCATCCCATGGACACCCACAGTGTTCACTGCAGCCCCCTTGATTCCATGAGGCCCTGCTATGCTAAAATGGCCCCTTGGTTCCAGTGGGTCCCAAAGTGTCAGAACAGTCTCCATTGTTCCATGAGACCCTGCAATGTCACTGTGGTCCCCTTGGTTCCACAGGGCCCCACAGTGGAACAATGGACTCTTGGTTCCATGAGGTTCCTCAGTCACAATGGCTCCTTGGCTCCATGTGACCACGCTGTGTCACAATGGCTCGTGGTTCCATAAGGCCCAACAGAGCTGCAATGGAGTCTTGGTTCCATGAGACCTTGCTGTGTCACAATGGAGTTCTGGTTCCATGAGCTTTCATCCTGCCAACAACAGTCTCCTTGGTTCTGCAGTGTCACCATGGACCCTTTGTTCCATGAGGCCCCACAGTACAACATGGTCACTTTGGTTCTGTGAGGTTCAGCAGTGTCACAATGGCCTCCTTGGTTCTACAAGGCCTTGCTGGGTCAGAATGGCCCCTTTGGTTCCACGAGGCCCCACAGTGTCCCCATGGGCTCCTTGGGTCTCCATTGTCACGATGGACCTTCCTTTCCCTGCAGCCCTGGCGTGCCACAGTGGCCCCTTGGTTCCATGAGTTTCTGTACTATCAGCAATGGTTCCCTTGCTCAAAGAAAGCCTTGCTGTGTCACAATGGACTCTTGGATCCGTGAAGCCTTTCTCTGTCACAGCATATTTTTGATTCCATGAGGTTTCATAGGGTCACAATGGTCTCCTTGGATCTGCAGTATCATAATGATACATTGGTTCCATGTGGCCCTGCTGTCTCAAAAAAGATTTTGGTTCGGTGAGGTTCTAAAGTGTCACATATGACTTCTTGGTTCTGTGAGGCCCTGCTGTCATCAAATGTCCTAAATATTCCAATAAGACTCCTTAATACTAGTTTGAAATTGAGAAGGCATCATTTATTCAGGCTTGAAGTCCAACCTGAGGTACCTGTAACCGTACATGGACATGTGATTCTGAAAGAGTGTTACATACAGTCACTCCATGTGCATTACAATTTAGCCACAACCATAAAACCCACCCCAATTTCTGAGATTCCCTCATTGTTTTTTCTGTCACTGCACCCTGGAGCCAGATGTCTTCTTCTTGTCTTACAACTGCCCTTGCTGTGAAAGCAGGCCCTGCATGCCTTGTTCCTGTGCTAGAAGTTCACAGGCAGGGTAAAAATGGAATGAACCCCTTTGGTATCAGGCCCAGGGCTCTGTGTGCCCAGGCAGAGGCAGGCAGGAGGCAGAGCTGTCAGCAAAGGAAGGGCCCAGCCAGGTGGGGCAGCCGGGGGATGCCGACAGCCTGCAGGGACAGAGGCACAGGGCATGGACACCGTAGGACAGCCTGGGCTGCACAGGCCACAGGGATGGGCAGCAGCTGCAAGGCCCTGACACAGCCAACTCCTGCAGCACTTGGGCCATGGCTGCTGGCCCTGGGCCTGAGCCAGCAGGAGGGGACAAGTGACCCTTGCAGGCCTGGGGCCTCATGGTCTCCTTGTCCCTGCTCAGCAGCCTGGCAGGGGCTGCCCCACGGTGCTGCCCTTGGCATTGCACATCCCCACATCCCAGTGGCCTGGGAAGAGCCCTGAGCAAGGAGGGAGGGACAGGATCTGCCTTGGCAGGTGCTGGGGCTCAGGCCTTGGCCCTTTGCATTCCTGAAACACATCCAGTTTTGCTGTGCATCAGAGACACCTTTGCCTTCTTTGTCCCCACCTGTGCTCACTGCCTGCAGTGTTCTGCTCTACCTGGACCTGGGGACACTTTCTCAGTCCTGTCCCTCAGTGGGACCCATTTAAACTTCAAGAAATTTTAAAGTTTCAATTTGATTTCTTGAGAAGGTTTTTGAACACACTCTCAAGGATGGAGTCTGATGTCAACAACACCAAGCCCATGGGAGGGTCATTAAAGTCCTTGTGCTGTTTCTCCACTGCTGAGTTTGGCCAGGTTCCTGGCATAGAGGCAGCTCTTGGCAACCAAGAAAAGTTTCAAAATGATATTTCTCCTGAGGAGAAATCCTCCTTCCTTTGTTCTTTGAGATGTAGACTCAGACTGAAAGTTTTCAGTGCCATAACAACCTTTCCTTTCTCATTCATTGTTAACCCTCTCTTTTTTGTTTGTTTTGGTTTAGTCTTGCTTTCAACAGTATAAAGCTTCATTCCTTTACATGGAATATTAGCTTTTGCATTTATTCCTACTGGTATCTAATACTGTGGAACTATGCTTTTGGAATATTAACTTTTGAATACAATATGTATGTTTCACCAGCAAAGAAACACTTTGAACTGAACAATAGAACTAATCCGTCTCTAGCTCCGACTGCTGCTTTAGTCAATTCTCTTGTTCCTTTTTCAGTTTTTGTTGCTTTTGTCTTTTGCAATTTCAGTTCTTCCATCGCCTGAAGCAGCATCCCTGCTTGCTGTTTGTCTCCCTCTTGTCTTGTTCTTTTCAATGCTTCCCCTCATGTAGTTCTAAATTCGTTTGCATAACATTTCTTCTCTTTGAGTTCGGTCACCTCATTTTTTGATTACTTTTGTCTTAGTTGGTCACTCCAAGCATTTCTTACTTTCCTTTTGTGCAGCTCTGACTCTGCCGCCGCTTCCAGCTACGCCGTGCTGCCGCCAACACTGGCACGTGCCGCCCCAGGATCCCGCAGCCTGCGGCCGGACCTTGGGGTCGGTGTCTCAGAAGTCACCCGGACTCTTGGGCTCTCAGCTCTGCCTACATTGCTTTTAGGATCCCAGGTCCTCCTGGCTGCAACTTGTCTGGATTTCTAGCTCTCAGTTCTGCCTATTTTGCTCTCAGGCCTGTCTGCTCTTTAGGCTCTTGGTCTGCCTGGCTCAGTTTGGCTGGGCTGCACCCTCTCACTGCTCTTAGGACAGCTCACTGCTGTCTGCTGGGATCACTTTGGGGTCACCATTTATTGTCCTCTGGTCCTCATAGGGGGCACCAATTGACAGTGGAGTCACGACTGACACAGGCATCAGTCCCTTATTATCTAAAAGCTCTGACACCTCTCTCTCTGTTGTATACCCACAGGCAGCTCCACACAGCCTTCTGACTCCTTCTCTCTTCCTTCTACAGGACCAGCAAACTCTTTCCTGTCCCTTGCATGACCTCACCATGTCCACCCCTCACATGCCAGCTTGACCCTTCCTCCTCACAGCACAGCCTGCAGACTCACACTGACTCTCAACCAGCAAACCCACTGCTTTAAAACACTCATTCTCCTTGGATATAGCTGTGATCCATGAAGGGCAAGGCTGTCCCCACTCTCAGTAATTAGTACAGCTGCAATTTATCAGGGCTGAGATTGCCTTCAGCACTATCTCTGTTCTCTTTACAATCCATCCTCCCACACCAAGGAGAATCTGTGTACAGGACAGAACCTCATGGAACCAAGGGGCCATGGTGGCACAGCAGGGCCTGGTGGAACCAAAGAGACCACGGTGACACTACGGAACCTCCTGGAACTACGGGTCCATTGTTCCACAGCAGGGCTGCAGAACCAAGGAGTTCATTGTGACACTACAGAATCTCCTGGGATCAAGGTGTCCATGTGACACCACTGAACCTCATGGAACAAAGGGTTCCTTGTGACACTGCAGAACCAAGGAGAATGTTGTTGGCAGTATGAAAGGTCATGGAACCAAAAGTCCTTTGTGACATTGTGGGGGCTCCTGGAACCATGGAGACCATGATGACACCTCAGGACCCACTGGAACCAAGGGGCCATTGTGACACTGCAGGGCCTTGTAGAACCAAGGGGTCATTGCAGCATGGCAGGGCCTCATGGAATCAAGGGGATCATGGTGACACTGGTGGGCTTCATGGGACCATGAGGACATTTGGACTTTGTGAAACTTAGAGTTCCACAGAGTCAGTTACACTGATAGTTACCCTGTCGGACATCATGGAACCAAGGAGGCCATTATGAACCAACAGGGGAACCCACTGAGACAATGATGATGCTTCAAGGCCTTGTGACACCAAAGGGTCGTTGTAGAACTGCAGGGCCTTGTGAAATCAGTGAGACCATTGTGACATCCCATGGCCTCCGGGGAGCCAGGGGCCATTGTGACACTCTGGGTCCTTGTAGAGCTGAGGGACCATTGTACAATACAGAGCTCCATGGAACTAAGAACTCGTGCAACAGTGAGGGGCCCAATGGAGTCAAGGAGCGATTCCATACTTCAGAGCCTCATGGAACTGAGGTGCCCCTTTGACACTGCAGGACCTCATGGAATCCTGGAGACCATTGTGGCACTTTGAGGCCTCATTTAATCCACAGGCTCTTCAGGGCCTTGTGGAACCAAGGGGCCATTGTGACACCACAGGGCCTCACAGAACCAAGGCAACTACTGTGTCACTGCCAGATCTCATGAAAACAAGGGGCCATTGCGACACTGTGGAGGCAAGGAGACCACTGTGATATTGCTGGGCCTCATGGAAACAAAGATCTGTTGTGATACTATGGGGCCTCATGGAACCAAGGGCCAATTGTGATGCTGCAGGGCACCAAGGATCCAAGAACATGGAACAGGTCTGGCTGGCTTGGCCTCTGGAGGCCAAGCCTGACTTGTCCAGCTGACCTTGGCATGTTGAGGGCTGCTTCTGATCTGTCCTTGAAACCCTGGATTTCTGTGCTTTCTTTCCTGTGGGAAAGAACTGTCCTCCTCCAGGTGCCCATGGCCAAAATTGGGATTCTACCTCCAAATTTGATTCTATCCAAGGATTGTTCCCATATAAAACCTGGCAGGACAGACAGCTCTGGCTGGCCTTGGCCTCTTGAGGGCCACTTCTCATCTGCCTTCAAAACACTGGGGGGCCGTGATTCTCTTCCCATGGTAAAAAATCATCTTTCACATCCAGGTGTCCATGGCCACAACTGGGAATCTGCCTCCACAATTCCAGACATCCAAGGATAGCTGTCAGACAAAAGTTGCCAGGACAGTCTCAGTTCCTTTGGTGACCTGAGAACCAGCTCTCATCTGCCTCCCTCCATCTCCTCCCCATCCCTGGATCTGCAGGTCCAACATAGTCCCTCCCTGGGTGGGCTCACTCACCTGCTGTGACAAGAAGTTGTCCTCCACACACTCCAAAACCTTCCTGGACTGCCTCCTTTCTGCTGTATTCAGTTCCCAGCAGATGTGTGGGAGGTTAAAATCACCTCCAAGAACAAGGGCTGGTGGTCCTGAAACATTCTCCAGCTGCTTTTAGAATAGGTTGTCCAGCTCTTCTTCCTGGCTGGGTGGATGACAACAGACTCCCAGTAGGGTGTCAGCCTTGTTGGCCTTTCCAGTGATTCTTACCCATAGGCTTTCAACTCCATCCTCATTAATTTCAGTATACTCTCCCAGAGGAGATGGGACAGATGGGAGCAGAGACAAAGAATTCCTGCTGCATTCTTCATTGTGTTTGCTTCTACAGGTATGTAGAGAAAGTGTTTTGTGTCAGATAACACTGGTAGAGTTAGGAGAATATTTTTTTTTTGCTTAAAACAGTATATCATGCATAATAGACCGTGAGAAAAAAAGGAGACATACGATCAGAAGAGCATCTGAGTTTTTTAGAGGATGAGAGACTGATTGATATTCCAGTGGGCAAGCCTGTTTATATTCTTTCCTCAGAGATTTCTGGAGATGAGAGGTGACCACCAGAGGCCAAGGCCAGCCACAGCTCTCTGTCCTGGCAGCTTTTGCCTGGTGGAATCCTTGAATATACAGATTTTTTCAGGGGAAGCATCAGTTTTGGCCATGGGCACCTGGATAGACGGATGGGTCTTTTCCATAGGAAGGAAAGCACAGAGCCCCAGTGCTCCAGGCACTGATGAGAGGCAGCCCTCAGCATTCCATAGACAAATGAACCCATCAGGTGGCCCCTGGGAGGCCAAACCAGCCAGATCTGTTCCATCTCCCCTTGCTTCCATGAGGCCCTGCAGGGTCACAATGACCCTGTAATGCAACAATGGCCTCTTGGTTCCACAAAGCCCTGCTGCTTCACACTGGCCCCTTGGGACCATGCAGCCCAACAGTGCCACAGGGATCCCTTTGGTTCCAGGAATTCCCACAGTGTCACAATGTTCCCTGGGATCCATGGTACCCCACAGGGTCACAATGGCCCCTTGGTTCCATGAGGCCCCAGAGTGTCACCATGGTCTCCACAGGAAGGAAAGCACAGAGCCCCAGTGTTTCAGGGGCTGATGAACAGCAGCCACCAGAGGCCAAGGCCAGCCAGAGCTGTCTGTCCTGGCAGCTTTCATCTGGGAGCAATGGAATAAATATCTTGGATTCTGTATCTTTATATATGGAATTTTGGGGGGCAGAATCCCAATTTCAGCAATGAGTGCCTGCATGAGAAGGCCAGTTCTTTCCCATAGCAAGAAAAGCACAGAGCCCCAGGATTTCCAGGGCAGATTAGAGGTGATCACCAGAGGCCAAAGTTAGCCAGGCCTGTCTTTCCTGGCAGCTTTAGTCTGGGAGAACCCCTTGGTGATGTTTTAAGGCCAATTTGGGAAGAGAACTCCCAGGGGAACCCTCCCGCCACCACGGTTCGGGAGAAAAACTTCTCAGAGAGAGAATGGAAAGAAACCTGATTATTAGACCAGCAAAGCACTCCCCCAGCACAATAAATCGAACAATACCGGATGATGAATTAGGGAAAAACAAAGTCCCTCCTGTAGGTGGTTTTTGCTCTCAATTCTTTCCAGCGCTGGTGAACATTGCTGCTCCGGATCGGTCCCGGGGGGTCCCGGTGCCAGCTCCCCCGGCACCCCCCAGGTCCTCAGTCGAGAGGGAAGTTTGAACAGTTCCAAAAAAACAGTCAGGAAAAAAAAAAAAAAAGGAAAAGAAAAGAAACCAAAAGGAAAAAAAGAGTAAAGCTTATCAGCCCTAACTAACCTAAACTAGTTACAAGCTAAAGCAAAGCCAAAGTGAGTGCTGCAAACAAAAAAACTGCATCTCCGCGCCAGTGACTCACATTCTCGAGGCCAGTCTGTGTGATTCCTGAAAACAAACTTTGCACTTTCTCCCCGTTACTCTCAGATCCAACATAAACCAAACAGACGATTGGGGATACAGTACAACATAAAACCGGGACAACCTTGCATAAAGTGAATTTTGGAAAAGTACCAATTTTGGCCGTGGTTGCCTGGGCAGGAGGGATGGTTCTTTTCCATAGGATGGAAAGCCCAGAGCCCCAGGGTTTCAGAAGCACATGAGAAGAGACCCTCAACATGCAGATGTCAATTGAGCCAGTCCAGCCCAGCCAGCCACACCTGCTCCCTGTTCCCTTGGATCCACGAGGCCCACAGTGTGATAATAGTCCCTTGCTTCCATGAGGCCTTGCAGTGCCAAAATGGTTTACGTGGTTCCATGGAGCTACACAGTGACACAGTGGCCCCCTTGGTTCCATGGGGCTGCAGAGTGTCACAATGGTCTCCATGGTTCCAGATAGTCCTGCAGTGTCACAGTGGTGCCTTGGTTCTATTGGGCTCCTCAGGATCACAATGGCCCCTTGGCTGCATGAGGCCCAGCTGTGTCACACTGGCCTCTTGCTTCCACTGGGCCCTGCAGCATCACAATTGTCCCCCCTTGCTTCCATGAGGCCTTTAGTGTCACAGTGGTCTCCTTGGTACTGCAGTATCACAATGGACCCTTGGTTCAATGAGGCCCTTCAGGGTCACAATGGTCTCCTTGGCTCCACAAGGTCTGGCAGAGCCTCTTGGTTCAAAGAGGCCTCAAAGTTCCATCATGAATTTAACCAGGCCGTGCAATATCACAATGGATCTTTGGTTCCATGATGTCCTGGGTTGTTCCATGAATCCTTAGTTCCATGGGGCCCTGCAGTGTCACAATGAACCCCTTGGTTCAATGGTGTCACACAGTGCCACAATTGTCCCTTGGTTCAATCAAGCCCCACAGTTTCACTATGGACCCCTTGGCTCCCCAGGGCTCTGAAGTGCCACAATGGCCCTTTGGTTTCCCAGGGCCTCAAGGTGTGAAAATGGCCTCCAGGGTTTCATGAGGCCCTGCTGTGTCACAATGGACCTTTGGTTCCATGATGCCCCATAGTGTCACCATGGTCTCCTTGGTTCCACAGTGTCAGAATGGACCCTTCATCCCATGCAGACTCACAGTGTTCACTGTAGCCCCCTTGATTCCATGAGGCCCTGCTATGCTAGAATGGCCCCTTGGTTCCAGTGGGTCCCAAAGTGTCAGAACAGTCTCCATTGTTCCATGAGGCCCTGCAATGTCACTGTGGTCTCCTTGGTTCCACAGGGCCCCACAGTGTAACAATGGACTCTTGGTTCCATGAGGTTCTTCAGTCACAATTGCTCCTTAGCTCCATGTGGCCACACTGTTTCACAATGGCTCGTGGTTCTATGAGGCCCAACAGAGCTGCAATGGACCCTTGGTTCCATGAGACCTTGCTATGTCACAATGGAGTTCTGGTTCCAGGAGCTTTCATCCTGCCAACAACAGTCTCCTTGGTTCTGCAGTGTCACCATGGACCCTTTGTTCCATGAGGTCCCACAGTATAACATGGTCCCTTTGGTTCTGTGAGGTTCAGCAGTGTCATAATGGCCTCCTTGGTTCTACAAGGCCTTGCTGGGTCAGAATGGCCCCTTTGGTTCCACGAGGCCCCACAGTGTCACCATGGTCTCCTTGGATCTCCATTGTCACGATGGACCTTTCATTCCCTGCAGCCCTGGTGTGTCACAGTGGCCCCTTGGTTCCATGAGTTTCTGTACTATCAGCAATGGTTCCCTTGCTCAAACAAAGCCTTGCTGTGTCACAATGGACTCTTGGTTCCATGAAGCCTTTCTCTGTCACAATGTACTTTGGATTCCATGAGGTTCCAGAGTGTCCCAGTGGTCTCCTTGGATCTGCAGTATCACAATGGACCATTGGTTCCATGTGGCCCTGCTGAGTCAAAAAGGATTTTGGTTCCATGAGGTTCCAAGGTGTCACAGTTGACTCCTTGGTTCTGCAAGGCCCCGCTGTCAGCAAATCTCCAAAATATCAAAATAATACTCCTTAACATTAATTTGGTGTTTAAGAGGGCATCACATACTCAGGCTTGAGGTCTAACCTGTGGTAACTCATAACCTTACATGGACATGTGATTCTGGAAGAGTGTTACTTATATACAGTCACTACATGTGTATTACAATTTATCCATCACCATAAAACCCACCCCAAGTTCTGAGATTCACTCCTTGTTTTCTCTATCACTGCACCCTTGAGCCAGATGTCTTCTTCTCTTCCAACCATCCTTGCTGGGAAAGCAGGCCCTGCATGCCTTGTTCCTGTGCCAGAAGTTCACAGGCAGGGTAAAAATGGGATGAACCCTTTTGGTATCCAGCCCAAGGCTGTGTGTGCCCAGGCAGAGGCAGGCAGGAGGCAGAGCTGTCAGCAAAGGAAGGGCCCAGCCAGGTGGGGCAGCCGGGGGATGCCGACAGCCTGCAGGGACAGAGGCACAGGGCATGGACACCGTAGGACAGCCTGGGCTGCACAGGGCACAGGGATGGGCAGCAGCTGCAAGGCCCTGACACAGCCAACTCCTGCAGCACTTGGGCCATGGCTGCTGGCCCTGGGCCTGAGCCAGGAGGAGGGGACAAGTGACCCTTGCAGGCCTGGGGCCTCATGGCCTCCTTTTCCCTGCTCAGCAGCCTGGCAGGGGCCGCCCCATGGTGCTGCCCTTGGCATTGCACATCCCCACATCCCAGTGGCCTGGGAAGAGCCCTGAGCAAGGAGGGAGGGACACGATCTGCCTTGGCAGGGGCTGGGGCTCAGGCCTTGGCCCTTTGCATTCCTGAAACACATCCAGGTTTGCTCAGCATCAGAGACATCTTTGCCTTCTTTGTTCCCACCTGTGCTCACTGCCTGCAGTGTTGTGCTCTAACAGGAACCTGGGGGCACTTTCTCAGTCATGGCCCTCAGTGGGATCCATTAAAAGTTAGAGAACCTTTGGATGTTGAATCTGACTTTGAGTTCTTGAGAAGTTTTTTGAGCACACTCTGAGGGAATGACTCTGATGTAAATAGCACCAAAGCCCCAAGAGGTTAATTAAAGTCCTTGTGCTTTGTCTGTGCTGATGAGCTGGACCAGTATCCTGGCAATCAAGAAGAGCTACAAAAAGACATTTCTCCCAAGGAGCAGCTCCTTTTCACAGCCCAGCAGGGCTGAGGACACTGCCTGCAGGCTCCTGAGAGGAGTGAAGCAGAAAAAGGCTTAAAGAGACAGGAATGATAATTCTAAAATTATTCTCAGAGAAATCTTCACAACTTTTAAGAATTCTGAGCTTCTTCGTTGAGAAATCTTCACCACTTCTGTCACAGTCAGTCTGTGGCTGCAGGGATCTCCTGAAGCTGACCCAGGACAGGACTGAGGTGACTGTAAGGATGGCTCTGCTGCCCTTTCTGCTTTGGGGGAGGATGTGCTCCAGAGTGGGGCTGCCCTGGGCACCGTCAGAGGGACAGGGCAGGACGGCTCCTGCTGCCAGGGACGGCTGCAGGGGCTGAAACTGGGGCTGCAGCCAGGGCTGCCCAGGGCTGTCCTGCACAGCAGCTCCTGCAGTCCTCAGGGCTCTTGGCCAGCCCAGGGCATCTGCCACCTGCCAGGGGCAGCTCTCAGCCTGCCTGGGAGCTCCCATGGATGGTGGAGGGGAGCTGTGGGTGCAAGGAGTGACTCCTGCCAGGGCAGGTCCTGCTGCTGCTGCTGTGGAGAGGGTGCTGTGTGTGCCAGGGCTGCTCAGAGCTCCAGCTCATGCCCAGGTCATTTCTGAGGGGACTTGTCATGAGCACATTCAGGGCAGGAGTTTCCTGCTTGAGTCTCTGCTTTCCTGAATCTGTGCTCCCACTTTTCTCTGGCTCAGCTTGGTGGCAATGCAAACTCAGCTGTGCAGGGCAGAGCAGGGGCTGAGGCTGTTAAAACATCACACTGAGCATTCCAGGGAACCTCAACAAGTGCCTGCAGCTGCCCAGGCTCCAGATCCATGCAGCATCAGCTTTCCATGGTGCCCAGGCCTGGGGGAGCTGTTCTTTAATGCCTGCAGCTGGGAGCAGCTGCAGGGCAGAGCTGGCCCAGGGGCTGGGCTGGGCTCTGGCAGCTGTGGCAGGGAAGGAGCCCGGGCCCACAGGAACAGCTCGGGCTGGGACAGCTGCAGCAGCAGAGCCCTGGGCAGGGAGGGAGGGAGGCAGTGCTGAGGGCAGCCCTGCTGCTGCTGCTGCTGCTGCTGCAGGGGAGATGTGGCAGCTGCCAGCCCTGCCCTGCAGGGCAGACACTGGCCTGAGCAGCACAGCTGCTGTGTCCCCTGGCAGCCAGCACAGCCCTCAGCCCGGGGGCTGGGTGCCCTCAGTCCCCTCCTGGTCCGGCAGAGCAGCTCCAGAGATGAAGGGCATCTCTGCTGCCATGTGCCCATTGCCTGCTGCCCAGGGCCTGAGGGCCACTGTCCTGCACTGCTGCTGCCTGCACTGCAGGGGCTGGGCAGGGCTGGGCAGGGAAAGGCTTTTCCTCAGGGCCCGGCTCTCTCTCTCCTTGCCTTGCCCAGCTGCTGCTGCCATTGCTGAGGGGCTCTCTGGGAATGGCACTTCCAGCTGCAGGCTCAGGCCCAGCCCTTGGGCTCCTCCTGCTCAGGCTGAGCACAGCAGTGGGGTGTCCCAGCTCCCTCTGCCTGGGGAGCTCTGGGCAGGGCAGGCTGGCAGGCTGGGAATGCGCTGACTCTCCTCAGGCAGTGCCATGGACAGGACCCTTGGTGTGTCCTGGGGATGCCATCCAAGCTGTGAGCTGCCTGCAGGGGACACTGGGGGACAGGAGTGTCCTTGGCAAGGAGTGGGGACAGGACTCTGAGAAAGGTTGAGCCAGTTTGCTCTGCTCTAGCTCCCTCTGCTCTCAGCTGTGTCAGGCTGATTTTCAGGGGAGCACAGTGACTGCCCTGGATCTCAGAAAGGGCAGCTGGGGACAGATGGAGCAACAGAGCAGCTCCCCTGAGGTGCTTCACTGAGTTACAGCCAAAGCTCTTGCCTTGCACAGTTCTCTCTGATCCCCCTGAGCACAGCAGGAACCCTCTCAGAGTTCCTCTGGCCATCACTGTTCCTTAGCTGTGGCACAGGAGAGGATGCCAAGCTCCTCTGCCTTTGGAATAGTTTGGGCTGCTGAAGTCCAGCCCCAGCACTGACCCCTGTCCCCTTTCCCATGGCCACACTGCTGCAGAGCAGAGCTGACCCCTGGGTGTCAATGGACAGAGCTCCTGCTTGTCACAGCAACGGGGCCAGATCCCAGCAGAGCTCCAGGCACAGGGCTGAGGGAAGAGCTCTGAGAAAAGGAAAACTGGGTGGCACAGAGCAGCAGGGGCAGGGCTGGGAGAAAGGGTTTGGATATTGCTCAGTTCTCAGGAAAGTCTCCCCAGCCTGTCACTGTGTCCTCCTTGAGCAGGTCCCCATGTCCAGAGGCAGCAAATGTCCAACAGCAGCTCCATCAGCCACTTCCTCCTGCTGGCATTGGCAGACAGGCGGCAGCTGCAGCTCCTGCACTTCTGCCTCTTCCTGGGCATCTCCCTGGCTGCCCTCCTGGGCAACGGCCTCATCATCAGCGCCGTAGCCTGCGGCCACCACCTGCACAGCCCCATGTTCTTCTTCCTGCTCAACCTGGCCCTCACTGACCTGGGCTGCATCTGCACCACTGTCCCCAAAGCCATGCACAATTCCCTCTGGGACACCAGGAACATCTCCTACGAAGGATGTGTTGCACAGCTCTTTTTCTTTCTCTTCTTTATGGGAGCAGAATTTTCCCTGCTGACCGTCATGTGCTACGACCGCTACGTGTCCATCTGCAAACCCCTGCACTACGGGACCCTCCTTGGCAGCAGAGCTTGTGCCCACATGGCAGCAGCTGCCTGGGCCAGTGCCTTTCTCAATGCTCTGCTGCACACAGCCAATACATTTTCCCTGCCCCTGTGCCATGGCAATGCCCTGGGCCAGTTCTTCTGTGAAGTTCCCCAAATCCTCAAGCTCTCCTGCTCCAAATCCTACCTCAGGGAACTTGGGCTTATTTGTGTTAGTGCCTGTTTGGTAATTGGCTGTTTTGTGTTCATAGTTTTCTCCTATGTGCAGATCTTCAGGGCTGTGCTGAGGATCCCTTCTGAGCAGGGACAGCACAAAGCCTTTTCCACCTGTCTCCCTCACCTGGCCGTGCTCTCCCTGTTTGTAAGCACTGCCTTTTTTGCCAACCTGAAGCCCCCCTCCATGTCCTCCCCATCCCTGGATCTGGCCCTGTCACTTCTTTACTCGGTGGTGCCTCCAGCCCTGAACCCCCTCATCTACAGCCTGAGGAACCAGGAGCTCAAGGCTGCAATGTGGAGACTGATGACTGGATGGTGTCAGAAACATTAAACTGCTGGCCAATTTCTGCAAATCATTTGTAATAAAAGTCATCTTTGATGCCCCTGTTGGTTTGGTTTTGTTTTGTTTTTTTTTTTCCCTGTGTAATAGTTTTTCAAAATTTTCAACAAATAAAGACCATTTTTTGTGCCATTTCTCATTTTGATTTTCTCCACCTTCACTGGCCCCACACTGTGACAATGAGGAGCTTTGCTCTCAGTGGCTCTATATGAACTAAATGCTCTCCCAGCAAAGTTTTACCCAGGGATGCCCCTTTTGTTTCCTTTTCTGGAGCTGCAGCAGCAATGTCTGTGTGCAGAGCTGGGGACAGGGCAGGGCTGGCACAGCAGATCTGCTCCTGCTGGCCACACCATTCCTGATCCAGGCCAGGAGCCATTGGCCTTCTTGGCCCCCTGGGCACACTGCTGCCTCATGTCCAGCCTGCTGTCCAGCAGTGCCCCAGGTCCCTTTCTGCCTGGCCACTGTCCAGCCACTCTGTCCCCAGCCTGGAGCACTGCAGGGCTTGTTGTGGCCAAAGTGCAGGAGCCGGCCCTTGGTCTTGTTCAAGCTGCCATGGTTGGATTTGGGCCCTGGACCCAGCCTGTCCAGGGCCCTGTGCAGAGCCCTCCTGCCCTCCAGCAGATCCACACTCCCAGCTGCAGGAGAGATGGCCAAGGGCTGGGCAGGGCTGGCAGGGCCACAGGCACCCAGGCCTTTGTCCCCTGGGCTCTGCCAGCGCCTCTGCAGGCCCCACAGAAGGAACTTTCCTTGCAGGAAAGCCTGCACTTGGCTTCTGCATGGCCCCTCCCTCAGCAGGCTGGCAGGCCTTGCAGCTCTAGGACATTTGTCCTTGCTGCCCCTGCCATCCCCCTGCCCCACCAACAGCCCCCAGCCAGCCGCGAGGGACAGGCCCTGCTGTGCCAGGCCTGGGCTCAGGCCTTGGCCTTTCTGCTCCCTCCAGCCAGCCCAGGCCTTGCTCAGCATTGCAGTCCCTGCTCACAGCCTTGGGCTCCCTGCAATCCTGGCCTCAAGGAGCTGCTCTCACCAGTGCCTGGGCAGCCTTTGGCACTCCCTGCCCTCCCTGGGGCCCAGGGATGCTCCAAGGGACTTGGGGTTTTGCTTTTGAGTCCTTCAGCAGTTTCTTCAACCTTCTCTCAGTGCCTGGGGGTCCTGGACTCAGCCCCAAATCCACTGTGGGGCTGATGAAAATACAGAAATCCCTCAGGAGCCCTTTGCCTTCCTTCAGTTGTCTTTGAGTCTCCAGGGCTTGTGCAGCAGAGTGGAGTCAGTTTGGAGTCCTGTTCAGGTGGGAGATTTCAAAGTGCACCTCATTTTTTATTTTTTTTAATCAAGCATTTTTTTATTTTCCAGATCAGGAAAGAGTGGATAGAAACATTCCCCAAGGGATCTTGATGCAGAATGTCTCCTTAGGTCTGAGCACAGAGAAAAATGAGCCCCTTTCAGGCTGACCCTGTTTGGACAAGCTGCTCCTCACCCCAACCTCACCATGTCTGACATTGCCCACCTGGCACTGACATCCCTGTGCCCTGCAGCACAACCTTGTCCCCTGAGCTCTGCAGCTGCCTGTCCCAGCCCATTGCACCATGTCCCACTTGCTCTCCTCAGGCCTCGGCCTGCACACAGGCTCAGGAGAAGTTTTCCTGTTGCTGAGGAAAGAATGGAAAAGTCTGAGCAGGTTTCCTAAACAACCAAGTCCACTCAGGAACCACATGCTCAGGACAGGCTGCCTGGAGTGATGTCACCTTTCTACAAGGGACAGTGTCACCAGAAATGAGCTCTGTGAGCAGAATTCTCTGAGTCTCTCTGCTGAATTCTCTGTCCCTCTCCTGGATCTTTGTTGCATATGAAAGCTGCTGGTGCCATCCTGAGCTTGAACCCTTCTTTGGAATGCAGACAGAGGTTCCCAGGTGTGTAAAGTAAGCGTTGCTCAATGTTGGTGCAAAGCTTTTGTGTTCCTCCTGGAATCAAGGAGACTCTTGAGACACTGCAAGGCCTTGTTTCACCAAGGGTCCATTGTGACACAGTGGGGGCTCATGGAATCAAGGGGACAATTGTGACAGCACAGATCCTCATAGAAACAAGTCTCTGTTGTGGCAGTCATGGAATCAAAGAGACTTTTGTGACACAATCAGGCCGTGTGGAACCAATGGTCCATTTTTACCCTGCAGAGTCAAGAAGAACATGGTGACTCCACAGAACCTGATGGAACCAAGGGTCCTTTGTGGCACAGCAGGGCCTCCTTGGAACCCAGGGGATCATTGTGACAAGGCAGGGCCTAATGGAACCATGGAGACCATTGTGACACTAAGGAAACTCATGGAACCACGGTGACCATTGGGATGCTGTGGAACCTCACAGAACCAAGGGTCCATTGTGACATTGTGGTGCCTCCTGGAATCAAACATTGTGAAACTTGGAGGCCTAATGGAACAAGGGTTTCTATTGTGACACTGCAGAACCTCATGGAATCAAGGTGACCATGTTACACTACAGAAGCCCATGGAACCAAGGGGCCATTGTGACACTGTGGAACCAAGGAAACTGCTGTTGACAGTACAAAAACTCATGGAATGAAAAGTCCAGTGTGACATGATGGAACTCCATGGACCCAAGGGTTCATTGTGACTCTGTAGGGCCTCATGGAATAGAGGGTCCATTGGGACACAGCAGGGCCTCGTGGAACCAAGGGTGCATTGAGGCACAGCCAGGCCTTGCTGGAACCAAAGAAACCACTGCTCAAAGCAGGGTAACTCCTAGAACCAAGGAGTCCATTGGTTCAGCATAAAACCTATGGAACCAAGGGGCCATTGGGACAAAGTGAGGCCTCATGGAACTAAGGGGGCATTGTGACCCATTGGGACTGCAGGGAAGGAATTGTCCATGATGACAATGCAGATCTGAGGAGACCATGGAGACACTATGGAACCTCATGGATCCAAGGGGCCATTGTGACACCAAAGAACTTCATGGAACTCAGGGTCCATTGTGACATAGCAAGGCCTCATTGGAACAAAGGAACCATTGTTGACAGTACAGAAACTCATGGAACCAAGGGGCTGTGGTGACACAGCAGGGACACATGGAAGCAAGGAGACCAGTGACATTTAGGAACCTCATGGAACCAAGGGTTCATTAGGACACTGCAGAAGCAAGGAGACCATTGTTGACAATACGGAAGCTCATGGAACCAAGCGGCCATTGTTACACTCCAAAGTGTTGTTGAACCAAAGAGACCATTATCCAACTCCAGAACCTCATGGCACTGAGGCTTCACTGTGACACAGCAGGGTTCCATGAAACCAATTGTCCATTGTGACCATGCAGATCCAAGGAGACCATGGTGACACTAGGGAAGCTCATGGAACCAAGCGGCCATTGTGACACAGCAAGGCCTCGTGGAATCAAGGAGAGCATTGTGACATCATGGAATCTCATGGAACCAAGGGTCCATTGTTACCGTGCAGAACCAAGCAGACCATTGTGTCAGTACAGAACCCATGGATTCAAGGGTCACTTGTGAAACCGTTGGGCTTCATGGAACCAAGAAGCCATTGTGACACAGCAGGGCCACATGGAACCAATGGTCCATAGTGATACTGTGGATCCAAGGAGGCCATGACAATACTAGGGAATTTGATAAATTAATGATTTCGTGCTAAGTAAATTGTAACTTTATCAATATTTTAGAAAAAGACAAATGATACGTGATTAGTGTCACAAAACTGATGTTTGCAGATGTGTATGAAAAATAAAAAAGAAAGGACACAGGACATAATTTCAGATAAATAATATCTCAAAACAGAATAGGTTTCTGGATAATCAGAAGATTGGCCTTGAGATGGACAAATTGGTTGGTTCTAGGTAAAGAATCTAAGTTGTGCTTTTATTTAATGCTTATTTTTGGAATATGATGCTGGCTAACATAACACAAGGCTTGGGGTGCCTGTGCAACCTGTAAGGTTTTCCAGAGGACAATGAGGAAGGCTGTGAGCCTTCATCGAAAAGACCACCAAAACAAAAGAGAAGAGCCATAACAACAAGTGAAGCATGTGCCTTGAAGTACAGTGATGTAGATTTTTAGAATTGAAAATAGGAGGAAACTTAGGGGAAACATTGATGAATATGTAATAGCAGATAGTATATAAGTGTAGTCTGAATTGCTCTGTTTTGTAACTGAGGTGGGGTGAGAAGCCCTCCCTGTACCTCGGTCAGTTTTGCTTATGCCTCATTAGAACCTTAACCAGATTTAATTAATCATTGCCAAAATTTGGTATATGTTTAATTTTACATTAAATTGCTCTTAAAATTGCTGCTAAATTTTAGATTTGTTGTTTATTTTATTTCTATTTATAGCAAGTACCTACCTTGTTCCAGGGCTGCCCCATGGCCTTGGGGCTGCCCTGCATCTTCCTGGGGAAGTTCCCTGAGGCTCAGAGCATTCAGTGCCCAGACTCCTTTCCCTGTGCCTGCTGTGTCCCCTGGGGCTGCACAGCTCTCCTGGCTCACAGCAGACATTCAGTCCTTGATCTCGGGGTGACCCCACCCTGGCCAGGCCTGTGCCCAGGGAGCTCCACTCCCTGCTGCTCCCTGGCACACACTGTCCCTGCAGGTGCCCTGTGCTCTCCTTGCATCTCCCAAGGCCCTCCAGACAAACATTCCCCTGCCATCAGCCCTGGCACAAGCTGCAGAGCCCCAGGAAGGTTCAGCACAGACCCTTCACCATCTGATGGGCCCTGGCCACCAACCAGCAGAACCTGACCCAGACCTGAGTCCCCTGAAGGCCACCCTGGGACCCTGATCTCATCCCACAGTGCCTTGTTGGAGCTGTTTGAGCCCATTGCAGGCAGAGCCTTCTGCTCCAGCAGGAACTGCCTCTCCTGTGCCATGGCCAGGCCAGGTCCTGCTGCAGGAAAAGCCCCAGGCCAGCTCCAGCAGAGTGAAGGGCTCAGGCACAAGTGCAGAGTGCTGAGCTGGGAGCTGTGCCAGGGAGAGCCTGGGAAACCAAAGGCCCCTGGGCAGCAGCAGCAGCAGCAGCAGCAGCAGCAGCAGCAGCAGCAGCAGCAGCTCCCTGCAGGGCATGGCCTGAAGCCTCCCTTGGCCACCCGGCCTGGTGGCCACCACTGCAGAGCTGCTGGCTCAGGGGCTGATTTCTGCCTGGGCTCTGCCCCAGCCCACAGAGTGTCAGCTCAGCCCTGACTCTGGCACAGCCCCTGGGCCTGGGCCCTGCAGAGCCTCAGGTTCACCTGTGCCAGCCTGGTGCCCATCCCTGGCTCTGGCACTGTCACTTCTGTGCTGGCTGCTGCCTCCAGCACTGAACCCCCTCATCCACAGCCTGAGGAACCAGGAGCTGGAGGATGCCCTGAGGAATATGACCACTCTGTGCTTTTCAGAAACAATCAGGTGCCTCTTTGTTTGTGCACAGCATTCAGAATGGAACTCATTCCAGGCCCAGACTGCTTTATGCCATGTGTCTTGTTTGTTATTTTATTTGGTGTATTCTATTTTTTTATTATTATTATTTTTATTTTTGATAATATTTTCCAAAAAGGGATGTCATTAGTCCCAGTATTGCTGCATCAGTATCTGCCATGCCTGCGTTAAGCACAGACAGTAAGGAGCCCTGATCACTGTGCATTTCTGTAAAATAAAGTGTCCTGCTCTGCCCTGGGTGCCCAAGATGTTCCCTCAGCCCCTCTCTGTCTCTGCAGGGCCAGTGCCTGTGAGCAGAGGTGCAGGGCAGAGACTCCCAGCACAGCAGCACAGCCAGGGACAATGGCCCTGGCTCTTCCCACAGCTGCTCTTCCCAGCTCCAGCCTCTCCTTCCCAGCCCTTCTGTGGCTGTCAGGCCGCAGGGCTGTGGCAGCTTGGTCACTGTCCTGCTGCGTGTGCGTGCTGTGAGCACAGGCAGGGCCAGGCCATGGGCACTGCTGGGACACAGCTGGGCTCCAGCACAGCAGCTCCAGCAGCAAAGGGCATCATCATCTCCTGAGTGCAGCCCAGGAAGGCTTTGCTCTCCCTGCAGAGCTGCTCTCAGCAATGTGCTCCAGGAATGCCCTGGCAAAGCAAAGCCCAGTGCCCAGGGGCAGAGGGGGAGTGTGCAGGGGGGCACCTAGCAGTGTCCTGGCACAGCCAGAGCTCCTGGCATGGACCTGAGGGAGCAGCAGAGCAGGGCCTGGGCTGTGTCTCTCTTCTGGGGACAGCCTGGGAAGGTGCCCCAGGACAATTGTCCCACACCAGCCCCTGCAACCACCATGGCCAGCACAGGCCTCTCCCCACACCTGCAGGAGGTTGTTTGTCCCTGCATGGAGGGACACCAAGTGACCAGGCCAGCAGTGCCTGTTTGCTCTGTACTGAGGAGATCTCAGCAGTGCATCCTGTGTGTGTGTGGGGAGATGAAGCAGAGTGAGCACAAACACCATCAGCAGCATTCGGGGCTGGCACAATTCCAGAGGCACAAACAGGGCCTTGAGGCCACTTCACTCTGAGAGTGAAATCCTCTGGGAAACCACCTGAATTCTTTGCTAGGTTGTGCTTAGGGCTGCAGAGAGAAACATCCAGGGCAGGGAGGCTCCAGGGAAACTGCTGAGCACAGCCAAGGACTGCCCAGAGAGACCATTGGGGTGGGGTTGTGTTGGGAGAAATCAGAGCTGCCTTCCTTCTGAACCACCCCCAGGACCTGGACAGGGCTGTGCTGTATTCTGGGCACTGACCTGGAACTGAGGGATGTGGAAAAGGCCTTTGGTGTCAGGGCTGTTGAGAAGGTTGGGCAGTGTCACTGGGAGAGCTCTCTCAAACCCCTTGGAAAGGGCAGAGTCATGCCAGAGGGTCCTGGGAACCTGGGAAAGGCAGACATGGAGCCAGTCTGCAACCAGGGCAGGGAGGGGATCTGGGAGAGTCCCAGCCTGGTCAGGCTCAGCAGGGAAGGGGATGTGGCCAATCCTCCTGCAGCCATTCCAGGCACTGGCAGGACAAGGCAGGGATTGCAGAACCCAGGTGGGAGGGAAAAGAAGGGGATGTTGTGTGCCCAGACTTTAGCCAGGCCTGTGACACGGTCTGCTGTGGTCTCCTCAGAGCCAGACTGGAGAGAGCTGGGCTGAAGAAATGGAACATGGGCTGGGTGGGAATTTGGCTGAACAATGAGGGTCAAATGTCACCCATGGTACAGGGTCCTGTTGGCAGCCACTGCCTGGTGACATCCCTCAGTGACCAGCCCTTGACCACCACTGGGGAACATTTCTATTATCTCTACAATGGCATGAAACGCACTTTCAATTCCTTTGTGGATACTGCCAAATTGTAGGGAGTCTGTGACCAAAATCATCCAGTTGATGGTGACTGAAAAACATAATTGGATATAATTGTGCTTTTCTTCACTACGTGCAAGATGACTGATCTGAGTCAATTTGTCTTGCCATCAGGTGCGAAAACAAACAACAAGAAAAGGGAGAAAAAACTCATACATCAGAGAAAAGGCAATTCAAAAGGGAAAAACCCAACCCCAAAAAAACCTCCCAAAACAAGAC
Organism: Phylloscopus trochilus trochilus; assembly: GCA_016584745.2. Lineage (NCBI taxonomy): Eukaryota > Metazoa > Chordata > Aves > Passeriformes > Phylloscopidae > Phylloscopus > Phylloscopus trochilus. The sequence goes on along the minus strand of WQNJ02000048.1, from coordinate 4,936,455 downwards.
CCACCCACAGCAACACAAAACCCTATAAGCAAAACAACAACAAAACCAAAGCCACATAAAGAAGAAAAGCAAATCCACAGGAAATGTCCTATCAGCAGAAAATGTTTAACCATTTTATGGCAGGAGAGGATTCTTTATGTGTTGGTGATATTTTGAAACAAAACTGTTTTAAAAAGAATTAATCCCCTACCCTCCTTGGCCTCCCTGCTTCCTGCAGTTTATTGCTGATCATGGTGTGACATGCCATGGAACATCCCTTGGGTCGGTCCAGCCCAGCTGTCCCATCCCTGTTCCCTCAGGAACACTTGCCCACCCCAAGCCCATAGGTTGGGGGGTTGCAGACACACCTCAGGCGGGGCGAGCGCTGTGACAAGGACAGGAGAACAGAACAACATCTACTCTTATCAAGGACAGGAGAACAGCACAGCACAGCCTTGGAGAAATGGATCAAGGATGTAACTCTGGCCAGCAGAAGTCATTCAAAATGCAAGAAAAATGTCAACTCAGCTCTACAAGGCTGACAAATCAGAAGGTTTGCAAAACAATAATATTGCCCATACTCAAAAGTGGGGGTCGAGGAACAGCCACCTACAAAGGACACTGCATGTTGAAGATAGGCCCTGTTGTATTCCTCCAGGGAAATGGTTTTTCCCCAGAAATCCCTAAAGCCTGTAACTATTTAGTCTAACCCTGTCCTTCCCTTATCTCTAACCTATGGCTCAGTGCCAGCTATCTGTCCTGAGACAGAGAGTCTAGAAAAACCCATGCTCTTCCTTGTTCGGTCTCTCTTTCCCTGGGACCCCTTCGAGAATAAAGTTTTGGAATAATCCTGAGGTAAGAGCCTCTTTTGAATCTTTTACCCTATCCCCTGAAATATTTCCCTCAAAAGCCCTCAAGGAAACTGAGCTAGCACAGGAGCCCGGGGGGGCGGGCAGGGAGGAATACTTCAAGACCCCAAAGAGCCAGATAAGAAGTTGTGAGAAAGGGTGAAACTATGTCAAGTGAATTCAAAGGAAGTGGGGATAGCTAACAAATCCATAATCAGTGTATGTGATCAAAACTCTGTTCATTTGATGCTCAGTGCACTCAAATGGAGGAAGGATTGCCCAAGTGACCAGCACACTGTAATAAAGAATACCTGCTCTCAAATACTCAAAAGTGTGTTCAAAAGTTTCTCTCCAGTGGATTTCAGTATCATGGGTGCCCTTGACTCCATTATGCCCCACAGTGTCACAGTGGCCCCCAGGTTCCATCAGGCCCTGCTGTAGAACAATGGACCCTTGCTTCCATTATCAAGTAAATAAAGCAAGGGCAAAGACGCTCCAACTAATTAAAGTTAGAAAGTGGCATGTTCAATTCAGTGCCAGGCAACACGGGGAGTAACCTCACAAAGATGTGTGCAAAAATCACAGAGCTCCAGCTCTCTATTTATCTACAAAATCTTATATATTCATGTAATCATTCAACACGCCTATACATACTTATTACTTAACTCTGCCTTCTCTCCTCTTCATCATAAAATGAGCTCAAAGTCCTTTCATGCTTGCACAGTCCTTCCCTCAAATTGGGTTGGTGGGATTTGAAACGGGTCAGTGGTGCCTTAAGATGAGGTTAGGAATGTCTTTCTCAAGGTAAACTTTTAAACTTGGTCTTGTTGGCAGGCTCTCTGACCCCTTGGGCATAGTTCAAGCTCTCCTGCCTGCTTCTGACTGGTTTTGGGGCCCAGGTGCACCTACAGTTTCTTCATCTTTACAATACTCCATCCTCCCCTCAGAACTTCTACAAAAACAGCAAAGTCAGGCAAATGATATCTTGTCTTCTCAAACTAGCTTCATCTGGCAATGATCAACTATCCTACATTGCTTCTGCTCTAAACTCTTCATTACTATACATTGCTTCTTTTTTCTATCCCTTCAGCTAAACTCTTAACCCTTTGGATTCCACTAAACCCTTGATTCCATTAGGGTCCATCCTGTCAAAAGGGCCTCCTTGGCTCTGCACTGCCACAATGCTCTCCTTGGTTCCACAAGGCCTTGGTGTGCCACAACAGCCCCTTGGCTCCATGAACTGCCATAGTGTCACCACGGTCTCTGGGAACAGCAATATCACAATGGGCAACTGGAGACAAGCAGCCCCACTGTGTCACAAGGAATATTTGATTCCATGGAGCCCCACGGTGTCACACTGGCCCCTTGGTTCCACCAGGCCTCGCTGTATAACAATGGCCCCTCAGTTCCATGAGGTTTTGTACTGCCAACAATGGTCTCCTTGATTCTGTTGTGTGCAAATGGCTGCTTGGTTCCATAAAATTCCTCTGTGTCACAGTGGTCTCCTTTGTTCCATGAGGCTCTGCAGTGCCACAATGTCTCCCATAGCTTCCATGAGCATCTTCCATACTATCAACAATGCCCTTTGTTCCAAGGAGGCCCCACAGTGTCACAATAGCTCCTTGGATCCATGAGGTTCTGTAGTGTCACCATGATCTCCTTGGATCATGACTGACACAATGGACAATTGGTTCCTTGGTGCCCAACTGTGTCACAATGGACCCTTTGTTCCATGAAGCTCCATAGTATCAGCATGGCCTCCTTGGATCCACAGTATCACTATGGACCATTGGTTCCATGTGGCCCTGCTGTGTCACAATGGCTTCTTGGTTGCATGAAGCCCAACTGTTTCACAAGTGACTCTTGATTCCATGAGGTTCTGACAAAATGGTCTCCTTGGTTCTGGACTGTAACAATGGACCCTTGGTTCCATGAGATTCCATGATGTCACAGTGGTCTCCTTGGTTCCACGAGACCTTGCTGTGTCACAATGGCCGCTTGGTTCCATGAGCTTCCCCAGTGTCACCATGGTTTCCTTGGATCTGCATTGTCACAATGGACAATTGGTTTCGTGGAACCCTGCGGTGTCACAGTGAAGCCTCAGTGCCATGAGGTTCTGTAGTTGGACAATGGTCTATTTGGTTCAACAACACTTTGGAGTGTAACAATGGCTGCTCAGTTCCTTGAGCTTCCATAGTGTCAACAATGGTCTCCTTGTTTCTCTCGTGTCCTAATGAACCCTTGGTTCCATGAGGTTCCTAAATGTCACTGGTCTCCTTGCTTCCATGTGTCCCTGCGGTGTCACCACAGCCCCTTGGTTCCATGAGGTTCTGTACTGTCAACATTGGTTCCTTTGTTCCAATGAGGCCTTGCTATATCACAATGGACCCTGGGTTCCATGAAGTTCTTTGGTGTCACAATGGCCCCTTGGATCCATGAGGTTCCATAGTGTCTCCATGGTCTCCTTGGATCCCCACTGTCATCATGGACAATTTTTTCCATGCAGTCCCAATGGGTCAGAATGTCCCCTTAGTTCCATGAGGCCCTGCTTTATCCCAATGGCCCCTTGGTTCCATAGGTTTTATGCTGTACCAATGGACTCCTTGGTTCTATGAGTTACCCAGCTTTGACCAGGGGTTTCTTTGGTTCCAGCAAGGCCTGGCTGTGCCTCAATGCACCCTTGGCCTGTTGTGCCACAATGGACCCTCTATTTCAAGAGGCCCTACAGAGTCACAATGGACCCTTGGGTCCATGGGGTTCCATCATGTCACACTGGACTTTTCGTTCCATGAGTTTTCATTCTGTCAACAACAGTTTCCTTGGTTCCACAGTGTCACAATGGCCCCTTGGTTCCATGGGTTTCTGCAGTGTAACATGGTCACCTTGATTCCATGAGGTTCTGCAGTGTCACAATAGAAACCCTTGTTCCATTAGGCCTCCAGGTTTCACAATGTTTGATTCCAGGAGGCACCACAATGTCACAATGGACCCTTGGTTCTGTGAGGTTCCACAGCATCCCAATGGTTACTGTGCTTCCATGAGTTTCCTTAGTGTCACATTGGTCTCCATGGTTCCAGTAGGCCCAGCCTTGTCACAGTGGTCCCCTGGGTTCCAAGGAGGCCCTGCTGTGCCACAAAGGACGCTTGGTTCCATCAGGTTCTGTGGTGTCACCATGTTCTTCTGGAATCTGCAGGGTAACAATGGACCATTGGTTCCACACGGCCTGGCTGTGTCACAAATGTCTCTTTGATTCCATGACTGCCACAACAGAGACTTGTTTCTAGGAGGTTCCCTACTGTCACAATTGTCTCCTTGATTCCATGAGCCCCCGCTGTGTCACAATGGACCCTTGGTTAAACAAGGCCTTGCAGTGTCTCAGGAGTCTCCTTGGTTCTATGAGGAACACAAAAGCTTTGCATCAACATTGAGCAACGCTTCCTTTACACACCTGGGAACCTCTGTCTGAATTCCAAAGAAGGGTTCAAGCTGAGGATGGCACCAGCAGCTTCCATCTGCATCAGAGACACAGGACAGGGACAGAGAAGTCAGCTGAAAGGCTCAGAGAATTCTGCTTCCAGAGCTAATTTCTGGTGACATTGTCCTTTGTAGAAAGGTGACATCATTCCAGGCAGCCTGTCCTGAGCATGTGGTTCCTGAGTCAGCTTTGTTGTTTAGGAAACCTGCTCAGGCTTTTCCATTCTTTCCTCACCAAGAGGAAAACGCCTCCTGGGCCTGTGTGCAGGCTGAGCCCTGAGGAGATAAAGTGGAACATGGTGCAATGGGCTGGGACAGGTAGCTGCAGAGCTCAGGGGACAAGGTTGTGCTGCAGGGCACAGGGATGTCAGTGCCAGGTGGGCAATGTCAGACACGGTGAGGTTGGGGTGAGGAGCAGCTTGTCCAAACAGGGTCAGCCTGCAAGGGGCTCATTCTTCTGCATGCCCAGACCCCCTATGGTGACATCCAGCATTGAGATCCATTGGGGAGTGTTTCTATCCAGTCTTTACTGGTCTGGAAAATAAAAAATGCTTGATTAAAAAAAGGAAAATGTCATGAGGTGCACTTTGAAATCTCCCTCCTGAACAAAACTCCAAACTGACTCCAGTCAGCTGCACAAGCCCTGGAGACGTCAAGACAGTTGAAGGAATACAACAGAATACAGAAAGCTGAGAGCTTTCTGTATTTTCATCAGCCCCACACTGGATTTGGGGCTGAGTCCAGGACCCCCAGGCACTGAGAGAAGGTGGAAGAAGCTGCTGAAGGAGTCAGAAGCAAAACCCCAAGTCCCTTGGAGCATCCCTGGGCCCCAGGGAGGGCAGGGAGTGCCAAAGGCTGCCCAGGCACTGGTGAGAGCAGCTCCTTGAGGCCAGGATTGCAGGGAGCCCAAGGCTGTGAGCAGGGACTGCAATGCTGAGCAAGGCCTGGGCTGGCTGGAGGGAGCAGAAAGGCCAAGGCCTGAGCCCAGGCCTGGCACAGCAGGGCCTGTCCCTCACGGCTGGCTGGGGGCTGTTGGTGGGGCAGGGGGATGGCAGGGGCAGCAAGGACAAATGTCCTAAAGCTGCAAGGCCTGCCAGCCTGCTCAGGGAGGGGCCAGGCAGAAGCCAAGTGCAAGCTTTCCTGCAAGGAAAGTTCCTTCTGTGGGGCCTGCAGAGGCACTGGCAGAGCCCAGGGGACAAAGGCCTGGGTGCCTGTGGCCCTGCCAGCCCTGCCCAGCCCTTGGCCATCTCTCCTGCAGCTGGGAGTGTGGATCTGCTGGAGGGCAGGAGGGCTCTGCACAGGGCCCTGGACAGGCTGCATCCAGGGCCCAAATCCAACCATGGCAGCTTGAACAAGACCAAGGGCCGGCTCCTGCACTTTGGCCACAACAAGCCCTGCAGTGCTCCAGGCTGGGGACAGAGTGGCTGCACAGTGGCCAGGCAGAAAGAGACCTGGGGCAGTGCTGGACAGCAGGCTGGACATGAGGCAGCAGTGTGCCCAGGGGGCCAAGAAGGCCAATGGCTCCTGGCCTGGATCAGGAATGGTGTGGCCAGCAGGAGCAGGGCAGGGATTCTTCCCCTGTGCTCAGCACTGCTTGGGCAGCACCTCGAATGCTGTGTCCAGTTTTGGACCCCAAATTTAGGAAGGACATGGAGGGGCTGGAGCGTGTCCAGAGAAGGCCAACAAGGCTGGTGAGGGGTCTGGAACACAAGTCTTGTGAGGTGTGGCTGAGGGTGCTGCAGGTGCCTGCAGAAAATTCCTGAAGCACTTGGAGGATGATCCTGCTCCCCAAGGGACGTTCCCATGGTGCCAACTCAGGAACTCAAATGGGGAGTGGGGCCAGAGAGGAAAGAGCAAACAGAGATGGGCTCTTTGCAGGGGAGGGTACAGGGGTAGGCCAGAGGAAGAAATTTTGAGCAGGAGAAGGGAAAGAATGCCAAGGTGAATCAAGAGAAATTCTCAGGGCTGTTTGGGGGTTGCTGCCAGGCTCCCATGGCTCTGAGCAACAACGTCTGCAGTGGCACAGCAAACTCACAGCTCATGGGAACAAACTTTCTGGCTGACTTCAGAGGCCACCACAAACCTGAGGGGTTTCCCTGCTGTGGCCCAGCCATTCCTGGCCCCAGGGGCTGCTGGCATTTGTGCTCCCTCAGCTTCATCTCCCCACACCAACCCCATGGGGGTGCTCAGGCCTGCTCTGGGCAGGGCAAACAGGGGCTCCTGAGGCAGTGCTGCCGTGGCTGTGCCTGCAAGGCTGCGGCAGCTGTGTGAGCTGGGGGAGAGGCCAGGGCTGCAGAGGGGGGATGTTGTTGGCAGGTGCATGAGGAGGCTGTGGGCCGCTGGCCTGGGCTGTCCAGCGCAGTGGGGATGGATCAGGCCCTGCTCTGCTGCTCCTTGCCGTGTGCTTGCCCAGGGCCCTTGCAGAGCCCCAGCCGTGCTGTTTGCCCCCAGCCTGCCCACGGCCAGCCTGGGGCTGCTGGCGGGGCTTTTCTCTGCTCAGCATTGGCCTGGGCAATCTGCTCTGGAGAGAGCCTGGGCAAGGAGCCTGCAGCCCCCAGGCCCTGGGCTGAGGCCTCAGCACTGCTGCTGTGCCAGCAGTGCCCATGGGCTGTCCCTGCTGCAGCCCCGGCACTGCCACCCCCAGCCCTGTGCCCGGCCCCGAGAGCACTCAGGCCCTACAGCAGGGCCAGGAGGGCAGCGGGGCAGGGCCACGGCAGCAGCACTGGCAGCACCAAGTGCTGCTGCTGCTGCTGGGCACAGCTGCTGTGCCAGCACTGATCTGCCCCCAGCTCTGCACACAAACATTGCTGATGCAGCTCCAGAGAAGGGAACAAAAGGGGGATCTCTGCAGAAAATTTGGCTGGGAGATCCTTTAGTTCATTTAATGCTACTGAGAACACAGCTCATCCTAAACAGTCTAGGGCCACAGAAAACATGGAGAGAAGCCAAACAAGAAAGAGCACAAACAATGGCCTTGCTTTGTGAACATCATTCAAAACTAAAACAGAGAAAAAAAAAGTAAAGCAAACCAAAAAGTGCTAGCAAAGATGACTTTTATTACAAGTGATTTGCAGAAATTTGCAACCAATTTAATGTTTCTGAAATCTTCCAGTGATCAGTGTCCGCACTGCAGCCTTGAGCTCCTGGTTCCTCAGGCTGTAGATGAGGGGGTTCAGGGCTGGAGGCACCACCGAGTACAGAACTGACAGGGACAGATCCAGGGATGGGGAGGACATGGAGGGGGGCTTCAGGTAGGCAAATGTGCCAGTGCTGAGGAACAGAGAGAGCACGGCCAGGTGAGGGAGGCAGGTGGAAAAGGCTTTGTGCCGTCCCTGCTCAGAGGGGATCCTCAGCACAGCCCTGAAGATCTGCACATAGGAGAAAACTATGAACACAAAACAGCCAATTACCAAACAGGCACTAACAGCAAGAAGCCCAACTTCCCTGAGTTTGGAGTGAGAGCAGGAGAGCTTGAGGATGTGTGGGATTTCACAGAAGAACTGGCCCAGGGCATTGCCATGGCACAGGGGCAAAGAAAACGTATTGGCTGTGTGCAGCAGTGAATAGAGAAAGGCACTGGCCCAGGCAGCTGCTGCCATGTGGGCACAAGCTCTGCTGCCCAGGAGGGTCCCGTAGTGCAGGGGTTTGCAGATGGACACGTAGCGGTCGTAGCACATGACGGTCAGCAGGGAAAACTCTGCTGAAATAAAAAATACAAACATAAAGAGCTGCACAGCACATCCTGCATAGAAGATGTTCCTGGTGTCCCAGAGGGAATTGTGCATGGCTTTGGGGACAGTGGTGCAGATGCAGCCCAGGTCGGTGAGGGCCAGGTTGAGCAGGAAGAGGAACATGGGGCTGTGCAGGTGGTGGCCGCAGGCTACGGCACTGATGATGAGGCCGTTGCCCAGGAGGGCAGCCAGGGAGATGCCCAGGAAGAGGCAGAAGTGCAGGAGCTGCAGCTGCCGCCTGTCTGCCAATGCCAGCAGGAGGAAGTGGCTGATGGAGCTGCTGTTGGACATTTGCTGTGCCTGGACATGGGCACCTGTTCATGGATAAAGGACAGTGTCAAGTCAGCAGAGGCTGCTTTTGGCCAAACCTGGGCCATTCCCTGTAGACTGTCTCGCTGTGACTCCCCCACCCTTGTTCCTGCTCTGGGAAAACCTTCACCCAGGTCCCTGCCCGAGCTCCACTTGTGCTGTCTGAGTGTGCCAGGAGCAGCCAGGCCTGTGCATGGAGCTCTCCAGGAGCCATCACTGCTCTGTTGTCCTGGGATTGTGGCCATGTGGCAGAGGGACAAGGCTGGATATTCAGGATTTGTCAGGGGAATCACTCCTAATGCAGAAAGGCTTATTGCCATCGGCACTCCCAGGTGTACAGGACATGGACAGCAGGGAAGAGATGTATCAAGTTTCTTTCCTAGCCACACATCATTGCTGGTTCTCTGAGGTCAGAAATCCCCAGCATTTCTGCTGCACTCAGAGTTTGCCACTGAGAGATGTGAGAGGCAAAGGATTCCCTGTGCCTTGGGCAAGGTGAGGGGCTGGATGGGCTTGTTCCCAGCTGCCCTGGGTTTGCAGCTTTGGCTGCAGTCAGAGCACAGTCACACTCCTGGGTCACCCTGGGATAAACCAGACCCTGCCCAGAGCAGAGGGATCCCTGAATGTCTCCCCCTCTCCAAAGGGCTCTGGGCAAGGTCTCAGCACCCCCTTCTGCCAAGGACACTCACGGCTCCCTTGGCAAACCCAGCAGCATTTCCTCAGCTCTGGCATCTCTGCACTTCCCCGGGGCACATTCAGGGAACTTCGAGGGGCTCTGGCACAGATTTGCAGCCAGGAGGGCAGCTCAGAGCTTGCAAGGACACAGCAAGGAGATCCCTGGCTGTGCCCATGATGGGATCTCAGGGAGGGGGCTCAGCCCATTCCCCTTTGCCATGGACTGCTCTGCCCACAGCCCCACAGGTCCCAGGGAAGCTTGGACACCCCATGGCCATGGCCACAGCTGCCTGGCAGCAATGCCAAGGGCAGTGCCTGACTCAGCTGCTGCAAATGCCAGAGCCTCCCTGAGAGCACCAGATGACAGGGACAATCTCAGGGCAGTGCAGAACCCAGAGAAGATGTGGTGGGGCTGTGCCTGGGAGGGCAGGGCAGAGACAGCTGGGCACTCAGGACAGTGTTCCCGTGCCCAGCTGTGCACGGCACCTCCCACACACCCACAGTGCCCTCCTGCCCCCAGCACTGCTCTCTTCAGCCCCCTCTCCTTCCCTCAGCATCTCCCTGGGCCTGGACATTTCCCTGCTGAGAGGAGCCTTGTCCCTGCCAGCGCTGACAGAGCCCATCCCAGCCTCTGTGCCCTGGGCCCGGCCCTACAGAAACCTGCCTGTCTGCAGGGCCCTGGCTGGGGCAGGCTCTGTCTGCAGCTGGGCAAGGGCAGCTCAGGAGAGCCCTGCTGGGCCCTGCTAAGGTGATGCTGCTGCTGCTGCTGCTGTCCAGGGCTGAGGAGGGGCTGAAGGCCCTTGAGGAGCCTCCCAGCAGAGAGACTGACCACCCAAAGTTACAGTGCTGCAGTCTCTGTAAATGTTCAAACATTCCTCTGATGATCCTGTGTGTTCCTTTCAACTCAGAATGTTCTGTGATTCTGTGATTGCATTTCCTGTTCTGCTGCTCTCATCCTCCTGTTGCCTACAATGAAAAGGGTAAAAACACCCCTTGTAACAGTGTTAGAACAGTAAAGTAAAAACCAGACCTTTATTGGAAGCTCCCAGGTGTCCCAGTGGGGATGGGGCACACCCGGCCCCTGATTTCAACAATTTATTGAGGTTGATTAATTAGGATATTTGGCAGGAACATCCAATAGGAGATTCAGTTGCACCAGTTACACACCGCTGGGTCAATCCATTGCTCCGAGGGTTTCTTTGCCCCACTTTTTTTTGTGACTTCTATCACTCTGGGTCAAAACCAAAATGTTCTTTCTGTAGGCCCTCTTCCTGATAATAAGACCAAACGGTAGTTCAGGAATATAATTAGAAGGTCAGCTTATTGTTCTAAAACTTAAAAGAAAGGAAAGAAAACATGCTAGCATTAATTAGGAATTAGACCTTTATAAGTATATGTATACTATAAGTTTATAAGTATATATATATGTATACTATACAATACTATACAATATATACTATAGTATATGTACATATATTTACTATAAGTATATGTACATATATGTATATATACTAGAGTATATAAGTATATGTATACTATAATAAGTATATGCAAGAGTAATTGAATGGAGTAAATTAAAAATTATAGTTTTATAACTACATATTAGTAGTTAACAGAGATAAGAATATATGAAAAATGTATAAAAAGCAAAAATCTGTTTGTCATCACCCCAACTCTCCCACCCTTCTACAAGCAGGAAATTGAAACACTCTCAGGAAAGCTCCTGATCTTTCCAGCAATCCCAGGCTCACCTTCTTTTGGGAAGTGTCCTCCAGAGCTGTGCCCAGGCTGGTGTGGAGCTGGGAGCAGCCCTGCCCCACACAGCACCTCTCAGCAGCAGCACCTGCCCTGCTCAGGGTGGCTCCTTCCCCCCACAGCTTCTCCCCAGCACTGGGAGCAGCTCCCCGGGCCGGCTGAGAGCTGTCCCTGGCAGGCAGCAGAGTCCCTGGGCCAGCACAGAGCCCTGGGCTGCAGGAGCCTGCTCTGCAGGACAGCCCTGGGCAGCCCTGGCTGCAGCCCCGGCTGCTCAGCCCTGCAGCAGAGCCTGGCACAGGGAGCTGCCCTGTGCTGTGCCTGGGCTGCTGCAGCAGGGAAACCCAGCCCTGCCCCAGGGCCACATCCCTGCCCTGCAGCAGCTCCGAGAGTGCTCCTGGAAGGGCCTCAGAGCTGTGGGATGTGGCAGCTTCAGGAGATCCCTGCAGGAAGTGCAGCTGATCTTCCCCCAGCCAGAGAGTGACTGTTCCAAATGCTGTGAGGGTTTCTCCTCCAGTGAGCCCTGAGTGAGCTCTGCTGGGCTGGGAAAAGAGTTGCTCATCAGGAGAAATGTCTTTTGAAGCTCTTCTTGGTTGCCAGGAGCTGCTGCCTCTGTGCCAGGAGCCCAGCCCAGCTCATTAGCACAGACACAGCACAAGGACCTTAATGACCCTCTTGGGGCTGATGCTGAGGCCCTGAACATCAGTCCCTGACAGGGAGCTGATGAAACCTCTCAAGAACTCCAAGTCAGAATCCAACTCCAAAGTTTCTGGAAGTTTTAATGGGTCCCACTGAGGCACACAACAGAGAAAGTGTCCCCAGGCCCCCAGGCAGAGCAGAGAACTGCAGGCAGTGATGCCAGGAGGGGAAAAAGAGAAGCCAAGTCTTGGTGGCCTGGGGCACAGCAGGGTCTGTGCCACCAAGGGCTGGGAGGACACACCTTGTCCTGAGGCCCTGGGGCCTCCTGGCACAGCCAAAGCAAGGCTGGGCACTCTCAGCCCCTTGTCCTGCCCTCAGCATCCCCCTGACAGCCCAGTGGCCTCAAGGATCTGCTGGAAGGAGTCCCTGGGGAGCCTTGGTCAGGAATGGCCCTGGGGGGCTCCTCAATGCTCCCAGGCACTACAGGTTTTCCAAAGGACTTTGGGTTTGGCTTTTGCCTTGGAGTTTCTGTGAGGTTTCTGCTATCATGGCCTCCACTTATGTTTTAATTAGTCCCTTGAGAAGATTTGTCAGTAACAACACTCAGTGGGGCTCATTAATGCTTCAAGGTACTTCACTTACTTTAAGGTACCTGGTATTTCCCTTTTAATTCTGACTCTGTGAGAAAGATTGTGCAATCCCTGGCCCAATTATCTCCTTGAACAAGTCCCTTGGGATTCTTAGTCACTAAAAACACTCAGTGGGGCTCATTAATACTTTAAGGTACTCAAAGTTTCTTAAAGAACTTTTTTTTGGCACTGAGTCTCTGAAAAGTTTTTGTGTTAACCTGGCCTCCAATTATCTGCTTTAATGAGTCCCTTGAGAGCTTTACACTGACACTCAGTGGGGCTCATTAATACTTTGAGATACTCAAGGTTTTTAAGGTACTTTGGAACTTCCTGCCCACACTGAGTTTCTGAGAGGATTTTGTGCGATCCAATTCTCACCTCCAAGGAGTCCATGAGGAGCCTGTGTTGGGGATGGACCTTAGTGGGACCCATTAATGTCTGGAGTTTTCTTCTGACTTTGACTCCTGGAAAGGTTTGTGCAATCTCCTCTCAGGCCCTGAGGTTCCATGGCTCAGCCCCAAATGCAGCAAGGGGCTCATTAGGATCAAGCAAGTCCTGACAAACCATGGCTCTGCCTTGATTTCCCTCTGGTCTGGTGCAGTTCATTAGGAATCTTTTTTCCTAGAGGTTTGGAGAAACTTTTCAAAGAGCTTCTAATAAACTGTCTAGGTTTGGAAAGACAGGTATCTTCCAGGGAATGCTGGAGTTTCCTTTAGAATGGAAAATGTAAACCCCTCCCCTCCTCCAAATTATAATTTTGCAATTAAGGGCTTTCAGGCAAAGATTTAGGAATAGGAATAACAGTTCTTTACTAAGAATATTAACAATACAAATGTAGTAGTACAAAAAAAAAAAAACCCCAAACAAGCAAACAAACAAACAACAATCCTGGAAAACCCTGACAGAGTCAGAGCTACAACCTGACACCCTGTTGGTCAGGGTGTTGGAAGCAGTCCAAAAGTGAGTCCTCCTGGAGTGGCAGATGTGGTGTTGTTGGAGTAGAGATGATCCTGAGAGAAAAGGGTCCAGTGATGGCAAGAAGGGTCCAGTCTTCCTCTGGGAATCCGGTGGAACCAGATACCTCGTGTTCCTACGTCTCAGTTTTTATCCAGGCAAGAATGGTTGGCTCCCCCCTCACTGGGTGGAGCATCTCACAATGGGATGATGGAATGTTTCATGTCCTTGGTGAGCCTTCATGGCCCATTAGCAGAAAATATCCCCCTGGAGGGAGGACGGGTGGTGAAAGAGATAAGAAGCACTGCCCCACCTGGTTTTAACAGCTGGCCCATTATCAGAAGGCACCCACACCCCTCCTCCCAGAATAACAAGAGAGAAAGAAAAATATCTTTCCAACTGCTTTCAACAAATGAAATAGAATACACATTTTTGGTGCCATAACCAAAGACAGTGAAACATAGATTGACCTTTCTACATTTAGAATTTGGACAAGGCCATGAAGTCACTGTTGCATGAGTTCTTACTTCCATGGAGCCCTGTAGTCACAATGGTCTCCTTGGTTCCCTGGTGTCACACAGTGTCACATTGGCTCCTCAGTTCTACAATGTGTCACAATGACCCCTTGCTTCCATGAGGCCCTGCAGTGTCACAATGCTCTCCTTGGTTCCATGAGGCCCTGCAGTTGCACAAGGGCCCTTTGGTGTCACAAGGCCTTGAAATGTCATAGTAGCCTCAGTGGGTTCCCCTGCTGGTTCACAATGCCCTCTTCGGTTCCATGATGACCCCTTGTGTAACAATGGTGTCCTTGGTTCCACACAGTCAGAATGTCCCTGTGGTCTCTTGGACCCCCACAGTGTCACCATGATCCCCTTGATTCCATGAGGTCCTGCCATGCTGCAATGACCCCTTGGTTCTACAAGGCCCTGCAGTGTCACAATGGCCCCTTGGTTCCACTGGGTCCTGAAGTGTCATCATGGTCTCCATGGTTCCAGGAGCCCCCACAATGTCACAATGGACTTTTGGTTCCATGAGCTTTCATGCTGCCAACAACATTCTCCTTGGTTCTGCAGTGTCACAAGGGACCCTTTGTTCCATGAGGTTCAGTGGTGTCACATGGACACCTTAATCCCAGGAGGTTCTGTGGTGTCACCATGGACTCCTTGGTTCTGTGGCCCTGCTGTGGAACAATGGACCCGTAGTTCCATGAGGTTCTGTAGTGTCCCCGTGGTCTCTTTGGTTCCACCAGGTCCTGCTGTGCCACTATGGCCCCTTGGTTCAATGAGGTTCTGTCCTGTACACAGATTGTCCTTGGTGTGGGAGGATGGATGGTAAAGAGAACAGAGACAGTGCTGAAGGCAATCTCAGCCCTGATCAATTGCAGCTGTACTAATTACTGAGAGTGGGAACAGCCTTGCCCTTCATGGATCACAGCTATATCCAAGGAGAATGAGTGATTTAAAACAGTGGTTTTGCTGGTTGAGAGTCAGTGTGAGTCTGCAGGCTGTGCTGTGAGGAGGAAGGGTCAAGACAATGTATGAGGGACAGACAGGGTCAGATGGTCATGCAGGGGACAGGAAAGAGTTCACCTGTCCTGCTGAAAGAAGAGAGGGGGCAGAGAGAAGGAGTCATAAGTCTGCGTGGAGCTGCCTGTGGGTAGGCAACAGAGAGAGAGGTGTGAGAGCTTTTAGATAATTAGGGACTGATGCCTGTGTCAGTTGTGACTCCACTGTCAATTGGTGCCCCCCATGAGGACGGGGGGACAATAAATGGTGACCCCAAAGTGATCCTGGCAGACAGCAGTGAGCTGTACTAAGAGCAGTGAGAGGGTGCAGCCCAGGCAGACCAAGAGCCTGAAGAGCAGACAGACCTGAGAGCAAAAAAGGCGGAACTGAGAGCTTAAAAATCCAGACAAGAGTCAGCCAGAAAGACCTGGGAGCCTAAAAGCAATGTAGGCAGAGCTGAGAGCCCAAGAGTCCGGGTGACTTCTGAGACACCGACCCCAAGGTCCGGCCGCAGGCTGCGGGATCCTGGGGCGGCACGTGCCAGTGTTGGCGGCAGCACGGCGTAGCTGGAAGCGGCGGCAGAGTCAGAGCTGCACAAAAGGAAGGTAAGAAAAGCTTGGAGTGACCAACTAAGGAAAAAAAAATCAAAAAAGGAGGTGACTGAACTCAAAGAGTAGAAACATTATGAAAACAAGTTTAGAGCTGTACAAGGGGAAGCGTTGAAAAGAACAAGACAAGAAGGAGACAAACAGCAAGCAGGGATGTTGCTTCAGCTGATGGAAGAGCTGAAATTGCAAAAGACAAAAGCAACAAAAACTGAAAAAGGATCAAGAGAATTGACTAAAGCAGCAGTGGGACCTAGAGACGGATTAGTTCTATTATTCAGTTCAAAGTGTTTCTTTGCTAGTGAAACATACATATTGTATTCAAAAGTTAATATTCCAAAAGCATAGTTCCACAGTATTAGATATCAGTAGGTATAAATGCAAAAGCTAATATTCCATGTAAGGGAATGAAGTTCTATACTGTTGAAAGAAGGATTAAACCGAAAACATACAAAAAAGAGAGGGTTTACAATGAATGAGAAAGGAAAGGTTGTTATGCCACTGTAAACTTTCAGTCTGAGTCTACATCTCAAAGAACAGAAGAAGGAGGATTTCTTCTCAGGAGAAATATAATTTTGAAACTTTTCTTGGTTGCCAAGAGCTGCCTCTATGCCGGGAACCTGGCCAAGCTCAGCAGTGGAGAAACAGCACAAGGACTTTTATGACCCTCCCATGGGTTTGGTGTTGTTGACATCAGACTCCGTCCTTGAGACTTGGTTCAAAAACCTTCTCAAGAACTCAAATTGAAACTTTAAAAATTTCTTGAAGTTTAAATGGGTCCCACTGAGGAACACGACTGAGAAAGTGTAGGTTTCAGTTAGAGCAGAACATTGCAGGCAGTGAGCACAAGTGGGGACAAACAAGGCCAAGGTGTCTCTGATGCTGAGCAAACCTGGATGTGTTTCAGGAATGCAAAGGGCCAAGGCGTGAGCCCCAGCCCCTGCTAAGGCACATCCTGTCCCTCTCTCCTTGCTCAGGGCTCTTCCCAGGCCACTGGGATGTGGGGATGTGCAATGCCAAGGGCAGCACCATGGGGCAGCCCCTGCCAGGCTGCTGAGCAGGGACAAGGAGGCCATGAGGCCCCAGGCCTGCAAGGGTCACTTGTCCCCTCCTCCTGGCTCAGGCCCAGGGCCAGCAGCCATGGCCCAAGTGCTGCAGGAGTTGGGTGTGTCAGGGCCTTGCAGCTGCTGCCCATGCCTGTGCCCTGTGCAGCCCAGGCTGTCCTACGGTGTCCATGCCCTGTGCCTCTGTCCCTGCAGGCTGTCGGCATCCCCCGGCTGCCCCACCTGGCTGGGCCCTTCCTTTGCTGACAGCTCTGCCTCCTGCCTGCCTCTGCCTGGGCACACACAGCCCTGGGCTTGATACCAAAAGGGTTCATTCCATTTTTACCCTGCCTGTGAACTTCTAGCACAGGAACAAGGCATGCAGGGCCTGCTTTCCCAACAAGGGCAGTTGGAAGAGAAGAAGACATCTGGCTCAACGGTGTAGTGATAGAAAAAACAAAGAGGGAATTCAGAAATTGGGGTGGGTTTTATGGTAATGGCTAAATAATAATGCACATGTAGTAACACTTCTGGAATCACATGTCCATGTAAGGTTAGGAGTTACCACAGGTTAGACCTCAAGCCTGAATAAGTGATGCCCTCTTAAACACCAAATTAGTTTAGGGAGTCTTATTCTGATATTTCAGGGATTTGGTGACAGTGGGACCTCACAGAATCAAGGATTCAGCTGTGACACCTTGGAACCTCATGGAAAAAAAAATCCTTTTTGACACAGCAGGGCCACATGGAACCAATGGATCATTGTGATACTGCAGATCCAATGAGACCATTGGGACACTCTTGAACCTCATGGAATCCAAAGTACATTGTGACAGAGAAAGGCTTCATGGAACCAAGAGTCCATTGTGACACAGCAAGGCTTTGTTTGACCAAGGGAACCATTGTTGATAGTCCAGAAACTCATGGAACCAAGGGGCCACTGTGACACACAGGGGCTGCAGGGAATGGAAGGTCCATTGTGACAATGAGGATCCAAGGAGACCATGGTGACACTTCTGGGCCTCGTGGAACCAAAGGGGTCATTCTGACACAGCAAGGCCTTGTATAACCAAGGAGGCCATTGTGAAACTTCTGAACCTCACAGAACCAAAGTGACCATGTTATACTGTGGGACCTCATGGAACAAAGGGTCCATGGTGACACTGCAGAACCAAGGAGACTGTTGTTGGCAGTATGAAAGCTCCTGGAACCAGAAATCCATTGTGACACAGCAAGGTCTCATGGAACTAGGGGTCAGTTGCAACTCTGTTGGGCCTCATGGAACCACAAGCCATTGTGACACAGCGTGGCCACATGGAACCAAGGAGCCATTGGGACTGAGGAACCTCATGGAACCAAGAGTCCATTGTGACACTGTGGGGCCCTGTGGAACCAAGGGGATCACAGTGACATTGCAGGGCCTCATGGAACAATGGAGACTGTTCTGTCACTACAGGACCCTCTGGAACCAAGGGGTCATTATAACATAGCAGGGCCTCATGGAATCAAGGGGGCTACAGTGAACATTGTGGGTCTGCATGGGATGAGGGGTCCATTCTGACACTGTGGAACCAAGGAGACTATTGTGACACTATGGGGCATCATGGAACCAAAGGTCCATTGTGACACAGCAGGGCCTCATGAAACCCTGGAGGCCATTTGTACACCTTGAGGCCCTGGGAAACCAAAGGGCCATTGTGGCACTTCAGAGCCCTGGGGAGTCAAGGGGTCCATAGTGACACTGTGGGGCTTAATGGAACCAAGGGACAATTGTGACACTGTGTGGCACCATTGAACCAAAGGTCCATTGTGACATTGCAGGGCTTGGTGAAATCCATGATGAAACTTTGAGGCCTCATTGAACCAAGGGGCTCTGCCGGACCTTGTAGAGCCGAGGAGACCATTTTGACACTGCAGGGCCTCATTGAACCAAGGGCCCATTGTGACACTGTGGTACCAAGGAGACCACTGTGACACTGAAGGCCTCATGGAAGCAAGGGGGGAGAATTGTGATGCTGCTGGGCCCAATGGAAGCAAGGGGCCAGTGTGACACAGCTGGGCCTCATGCAGCCAAGGGGCCATTGTGATCCTGAGGAGCCCAATAGAACCAAGGCACCACTGTGACACTGCAGGACTATCTGGAACCATGGAGACCATTGTGACACTCTGCGGCCTCATGGAACCACAGGGCCACTGTGTCATTGTGCAGCTCCATGGAACCAAGGAAACCGTTTTGGCACTGCAAGGCCTCATGGAAGCAAGAGCCCAGTGCTACACAGTGGGGCCCTGTGGAACCAAGAATCTAATGTGACACCACCATTGTGACACTGTGGGGCCCCGTGGATCCAAGGGAACAGGGAACAGGTCTGGCTGGCTGAGCCTGACTGGCTCAACTGACCTGGGCATGTTGGGGGTCTCTTCTCATGTGCCCCTGAAACCCTGGGGCTCTGGGCTTTCCTTCCTATGGAAAAGAGCCACCCCTCCTGCCCAGGCACCCATGGCCAAAATTGGTACTTCTCCAAAATTCACTCTATGCAAGGGTTTCTCCCAGACTAAAGCTGCCAGGACAGACAGGCCTGGCTCACCTTGGCCTCTGGTGATCACCTCTGATCTGCCCTGGAAATCCTGGGGCTCTGTGCTTTCCTTCCTGTGGGAAAGAACTGGCCTTCCCATGAGGTGCTCATGGCTGAAATTGGGATTCTGCTCCCAAAATTCCATATATCTGAGATACAGAACCCAAGATATTTATTCCATTGCTCCCAGATGAAAGCTGCCAGGATAGACAGCTCTGGCTGGCCTTGGCCTCTGGTGGCTGCCATTCATCAGCCCCTGAAACACTGCGGCTCTGTGCTTTCCTTCCTGTGAAGACCATGGTGACACTGTGGGGCCCCATGGAACCAAGGGGCCATGGTGACCCTGCAGGGTACCATGGATCCCAGGGACCATTGTGACACTGTGGGAATTCCTGGAACCAAAGGCATCTCTGTGGCACTGTTGGGCTGCATGGTCCCAAGGGGCCAGTGTGAAGCAGCAGGGCTTTGTGGAACCAAAAGGCCATTGTTGCATTACAGGGCCTCATGGAACCAAAGGGCCATTGTGATCCTGCAGGGCACCGTGGGGCAATGGAGAGCATTGTGGCACTGCAAGGCCCCATGGAATCACAGAGGCCATGGTGACACTGCAGGGCCTCATGGAACCAGGGGGAGTGGTCCCTTGGTTCTTATTAGGATCCTCACAATGGCCCCTTGGCTGCATGAGGCCCAGCTGTGTCACACTGGCCCTTTGCTTCCATTGGGCCCTGTAGCATCACAATTGTCCCCCCTTGCTTCCATGAGGCCTTCACTGTCGCAGTGATCTGCTTGGTACCACAGTGTCACAATAGAGCCTTGGTTCAATGAGTCCCTGCAGTGTCAAAATGGTCTCCTTGACTCTACAAAGTCCTGCAGAGCCCCTTGGTTCAACGAGGCCTCAAAGTTTCATCATGGTCTGCAGGATTCTACGAGGCCAAGCAACAGTGTCACAATGGACCTTTGGTTCAATGGTGCCACACAGTGCCACAATTGTCCCTTGGTTCCATTCAGCCCCACAGCGTCACTATGGACCCCTTGGCTCCCCAGGGCTCTGAAGTGCCACAGTGGCCCTTTGATTTCCCAGGGCTTCAAGCTGTACAAATGGCCTCCAGGGTTTCATGTGGCCCTGCTGTGTCACAATGGACCTTTGGTTCCATGATGCCCCATAGTGGCACCATGGTCTCATTGAATCTGCATTGTCATTATGGACCTTTTAATCCCTGCAGCCCCTGTGTGTCACAGTGGCCCCTTGGTTCCATGAGTTTCTGGACTATCAGCAATGATTCCCTTGCTCAAACAAAGCCTTGCTGTGTCACCATGGACTCTTGGTTCCATGAAGCATTTCTCTGTCACAATGTACTTTGGATTCCAGGAGGTTCCAGTGTCCCAATTGTCTCCTTGGATCTGCAGTGTCACAATGGACCATTGGTTCCATGTGGCCCTGCTGTGTCACAAAGGACTTGATTTTCCATTAGGGTCCAAGGAGTCACAGCAGACTCCTTGATTCTGTGAGGTCCCACTGTCACCAAATCCCTGAAATATCAGAATAAAAATCCCTAAACTAACTTGGTGTTTAAGAGGGCATCACTTCTTCAGGCTTGAGGTCTAACCTGTGGTAACTCATAACCTTACATGGACACGTGATTCTTAAAGAGTGTTACTTATATACAGTCACTACATGTGCATTACAATTTAGCCATCACCATAAAACCCACCCCATGTTTCCCCATTCCCTCTTTGTTCTTTCTATCACTGCACCCTTGAGCCAGATGTCTTCTTCTCTTCCAACCATCCTTGCTGGGAAAGCAGGCCCTGCATGCCTTGTTCCTATGCTAGAAGTTCACAGGCAGGGTAAAAATGGAATGAACCCTTTTGGTATCCAGCCCAGGGCTGTGTGTGCCCAGGCAGAGGCAGGCAGGAGGCAGAGCTGTCAGCAAAGGAAGGGCCCAGCCAGGTGGGGCAGCCGGGGGATGCCGACAGCCTGCAGGGACAGAGGCACAGGGCATGGACACCGTAGGACAGCCTGGGCTGCACAGGGCACAGGGGTGGGCAGCAGCTGCAAGGCCCTGACGCAGCCAACTCCTGCAGCACTTGGGCCATGGCTGCTGGCCCTGGGCCTGAGCCAGGAGGAGGGGACAAGTGACCCTTGCAGGCCTGGGGCCTCATGGCCTCCTTGTCCCTGCTCAGCAGCCTGGCAGGGGCTGCCCCATGGTGCTGCCCTTGGCATTGCACATCCCCACATCCCCACATGCCTCTCCTGAGCATTCCAGACACAGAATCACCATCCCTGACCTCCATTGCCTCCAGTTCCTGCTGCAGGCCCAGCCTTTCTCCCTTGCCCTGCTGGGCTGGGGCACAGGTATGGAGAGGCTGGACTGGGCAGTGCCAGGGAGAGGAAAACAATGGAACCTTGGTTACATGAGTCCCCACGGAATGGTCTCCATGGTCTCATAAGGCCCTGCAGTGTCACAGTGGCCCCAAGGTTCCAGGGATCCATGAGGGTCAAAATGATCTCCTTGGTTCTGCAGGGTCACAATGGCCCCTTGGTTCCCCCCCAGAGTGTCATAGTGCAGTCCTTGGTTCCATGGAGCTCCACAGTGTCACTGAGGTCCCCTGGTTCCCCACAGTGTCACAGTGCACTCCTTGGTTCCATGGAGCCCCACAGTGTCACTGAGGTCCCCTGGTTCCCCACAGTGTCACAGTGCACTCCTTGGTTCCATGCAGCCCCATGGTGTCACTGAGGTCCCCTGGTTCCACCAGGCCCTGCAGTGTCACAAGGCACCTTTGGTTCTGTTGGGCCCACAGTGTCTGTTGTGCCAATGGGCAGGGTCAGCACCAAAGACACAGACACCACCTGAAGGAATTATTAGAATGCAAAAGTGCAAAGAGTCACAAAAGGAGAAGTGCCCATAGTGAGTAAGGAAGATCCATCACCAGTGACCCTCAGACTTTCCGATCACCCACACCCACACCTCAGCTGGGGGAAGCTGTCACAGCCAAGGACTGCAGAGCCACTCCCGGACACTGGGAATTCCTGCAGGTGCCTCCAGCCACAGGTGAGGCTCCAGCCTCGCTCGGAGAGGGCCCAGCTTTGATAGTGCTGGATAAACAAAGTGACAGCACTTCTAGAGTGGGAACATCTGGGTTCATTCTCCTCTTGGGTTCCTCCCAAAGCTTGGCCAGGCCCCAAACAAGGCCAGATGTCAGACTTCATGGCCTTGTCCAAATTCTAAATGTAGAAAGGTCAATCCATGTTTCACTGTCTTGGGTTATGGAACCAAAAATGTGTATTCTATTTCATTTGTTGAAAGCAGTTAGGGAGATGTTTTTCTTTCTCCCTTGTTATTCTGGGGGGAGGGGTGTGGGTGCCTTCTGATAATGGGCCAACTGTTAAAACCAGGTGGGGCAGTGTTTCTTATCTCTTTCACCACCTGTCCTCCCTCCAGGGGGATATTTTCTGCTAATGGACCATGAAGGCTCACCAAGGACATGAAACATTTCATCATCCCATTGTGAGATGCTCCACCCAATGGGGAGGGGAGCCAACCATTCTTGCCTGGATAAAAACTGAGACGTAGGAACACGAGGTATCTGGTTCCACCGGATTCCCAGAGGAAGACTGGACCCTTCTCGCCATGGCTGGACCCTTTTCTCTCAGGATCATCTCTGCTCCAACAGCACCACATCTGCCACTGCAGGAGGACTCACTTTTGGACTGCTTCCAACACCCTGACCAACAGGGTGTCAGGTTGTAGCTCTGACTCTGTCAGGGTTTCTAGGATTGCTGTTTGTTTGTTTGCTTGTTTGAATTTTTTTTTGTACTACTACATTTGTATTGTTAATATTCTTAGTAAAGAACTGTTATTCCTATTCCTAAATTTTGCCTGAAAGCCCTTAATTGCAAAATTATAATTTGGAGGAGGGGAGGAGTTTACATTTTCCATTCTGAAGGAAACTCCAGCATTCCCTGGAAGATACCTGTCTTTCCAAACCTAGACAGTTTATTAGAAGCTCTTTGAGAAGTTTCTCCAAAACTCTAGGAAAAAAGATTCCTAATGAACTGCACCAGACCAGAGGGAAATCAAGGCAGAGCCATGATTTGTCAGGACTTGCTTGATCCTAATGAGCCCCTTGCTGCATTTGGGGCTGAGCCATGGAAACTCAAGGCCTGAGAGGAGATTGCACAAACCTTTCCAGGAGTCAAAGTCAGAAGAAAACTCCAGGCATTAATGGGTCCCACTAAGGTCCATCCCCAACACAGGCTCCTCATGGACTCCTTGGAGGTGAGAATTGGATCGCACAAAATCCTCCCAGAAACTCAGTGCGGGCAGGAAATTCCAAAGTACCTTAAAAACCTTGAGTATCTCAAAGTATTAATGAGCCCCACTGAGTGTCAGTGTAAAATTCTCAAGGGACCCATTAAAGCAGATAATTGGAGGCCAGGATGGTACAAAAACTTTTCAGAGACTCAGTGCCAAAAAAAAGGTCTTTAAGAAACTTTGAGTACCTTAAAGTATTAATGAGCCCCACTGAGTTTTTTTAGTGACTAAGAATCCCAAGGGAGTTGTTAAAGTAGATAATTGGGGCCAGGATTGCACAATCTTTCTCACAAAATCAGATTTAAAAGGGAAATACCAGGTACCTTTAAGTAACTGAAGTACCTTGAAGCATTAATGAGCCCCACTGAGTGTTGTTACTGACAAAGCCTCTCAAGGGACTAATTACAGCAGATAATTGGAGGCCATGATTGCACAAACTTCTCAGACTCAGTGTCCAAAAAAAAGTTCTTCATTAAACTTTGAGTACCTTAAAGTATTAATGAGCTCCACTGAGTGTTTTTATTAACTGAGAATCCCAGGGGACTTAAAGCAGATAATTGGGGCCAGGATTGCAGAAACCTATCAGAAACTCCAAGGCAAAAGCCAAACCCAAAGTCCTTTGGAAAACCTGCAGTGCCAGGGAGCATTGAGGAACCCCCCAGGGCCATTTCTGACCAGGGTTCCCCAGGGACTCCTTCCAGCAGATCCTTGAGGCCACTGGGCTGTCAGGGGGATGCTGAGGGCAGGACAAGGGGCTGAGAGTGCCCAGCCTTGCTGGGGCTGTGCCAGGAGGCCCCAGGGCCTCAGGACAAGGTGTCTCCTGACAGCCCTTGGTGGCACAGACCCTGCTGTGCCCCAGGGCACCAAGACTTGGCTTCTCTTTGTCCCCTCCCAGCATCACTGCCTGCAGTTCTCTGCTCTGCCTGGGGACTGCGGACACTTTCTCTGTTGTTTCCCTCAGTGGGACCCATTAAAACTTCCAGAAACTTTGGAGTTGGATTCTGACTTGGAGTTCTTGAGAGGTTTCATCAGCTCCCTCTCAGGGACTGATGTTCAGGGCCTCAGCACCAGCCCCAAGAGGGTCATTAAAGTCCTTGTGCTGTGTCTGTGCTGATGAGCTGGGCTGGGCTCCTGGCACAGAGGCAGCAGCTCCTGGCAACCAAGAAGAGCTTCAAAAGACATTTCTCCTGATGAGCAACTCTTTTCCCAGCCCAGCAGAGCTCACTCAGGGCTCACTGGAGGAGAAACCCTCACAGCATTTGGAACAGTCACTCTCTGGCTGGGGGAAGATCAGCTGCACTTCCTGCAGGGATCTCCTGAAGCTGCCACATCCCACAGCTCTGAGGCCCTTCCAGGAGCACTCTCGGAGCTGCTGCAGGGCAGGGATGTGGCCCTGGGGCAGGGCTGGGTTTCCCTGCTGCAGCAGCCCAGGCACAGCACAGGGCAGCTCCCTGTGCCAGGCTCTGCTGCAGGGCTGAGCAGCCGGGGCTGCAGCCAGGGCTGCCCAGGGCTGTCCTGCAGAGCAGGCTCCTGCAGCCCAGGGCTCTGTGCTGGCCCAGGGACTCTGCTGCCTGCCAGGGACAGCTCTCAGCCGGCCCGGGGAGCTGCTCCCAGTGCTGGGGAGAAGCTGTGGGGGGAAGGAGCCCCCCTGAGCAGGGCAGGTGCTGCTGCTGAGAGGTGCTGTGTGGGGCAGGGCTGCTCCCAGCTCCACACCAGCCTGGGCACAGCTCTGGAGGACACTTCCCAAAAGAAGGTGAGCCTGGGATTGCTGGAAAGATCAGGAGTGTTCCTGAGAGTGTTTTAATTTCCTGCTTGTAGAAGGATGGGAGAGTTGGGGTGGTGACAAATAGATTTTTGCTTTTTATATATTTCTCATATATTCATAGCTCTGTTAACTACTAATATGTAGTTATAGAACTTTAATTTTTAATTTACTCCATTCAACTTCTATTGCATATTCTTTTTATAGTATACATATATTCTCTAGTAAATATACATATATGTACATATACTAAATGTATGTACATATACTATAGTATATATTGTATAGTATTGTATAGTATACATATATATACAATACATATATATACTTACATTATACATGTACTTATTTAAGTATAATTCTAAATTAATTCCAGCAGGTTTCCTACCCTTTCTTTAAAGTTTTAGGACAATAAGTTGACCTTCTAATTACATTCCTGAACTACTCTATAGCCTTATTATCAGGAAGATTCTACAAAAAGAACATTTTGGTTTGTCAACCAGAGTGTGAGCCGTCATAAAAAAAAAAGTGGGGCAAAAAAACCCTTGGACCAACTCCAATGGGTTGAAACAGAGATGTGTAACAGGGGCAACTGGATCTCCCATTGGATGTTCCTGTTAAATGTCCTAATTAATCAACCTCAATAAATTGTTGAAATCAGGGGCCGGGTGTGCCCCATCCGCACTGGGACACCTGGAAGCTTCCAATAAAGGTCTGGATTTACTTTACTGCTCTAACACTGCTACAAGGGTTATTTTATTTTTTTTTTCTCTTTTCATTGTAGGCAACAGGAGGATGAGAGAAGCAGAACAGGAATTGCAATCACAGAATCACAGAACATTCTGAGTTGAAAGGGACACACAGGATCACCAAAGGAATATTTGAACATTTACAGAGACTCCAGCACTGTAACTTTGGGTGGTCAGTCTCTCTGCTGGGAGGCTCCTCAAGGGCCTTCAGCCCCTCCTCAGCCCTGGACAGCAGCAGCAGCAGCAGCATCACCTTTGCAGGGCCCAGCAGGGCTCTCCTGAGCTGCCCTTGCCCAGCTGCAGACAGAGCCTGCCCCAGCCAGGGCCCTGCAGACAGGCAGGTTTCTGTAGGGCCGGGCCCAGGGCACAGAGGCTGGGATGGGCTCTGTCAGCGCTGGCAGGGACAAGGCTCCTCTCAGCAGGGAAATGTCCAGGCCCAGGGAGATGCTGAGGGAAGGAGAGGGGGCTGAAGAGAGCAGTGCTGGGGGCAGGAGGGCACTGTGGGTGTGTGGGAGGTGCCGTGCACAGCTGGGCACGGGAACACTGTCCTGAGTGCCCAGCTGTCTCTGCCCTGCCCTCCCAGGCACAGCCCCACCACATCTTCTCTGGGTTCTGCACTGCCCTGAGATTGTCCCTGTCATCTGGTGCTCTCAGGGAGGCTCTGGCATTTGCAGCAGCTGAGTCAGGCACTGCCCTTGGCATTGCTGCCAGGCAGCTGTGGCCATGGCCATGGGGTGTCCAAGCTTCCCTGGGACCTGTGGGGCTGTGGGCAGAGCAGTCCATGGCAAAGGGGAATGGGCTGAGCCCCCTCCCTGAGATCCCATCATGGGCACAGCCAGGGATCTCCTTGCTGTGTCCTTGCAAGCTCTGAGCTGCCCTCCTGGCTGCAAATCTGTGCCAGAGCCCCTTGGAGTTCCCTGAATGTGCCCCGGGGAAGTGCAGAGATGCCAGAGCTGAGGAAATGCTGCTGGGTTTGCCAAGGGAGCCGTGAGTGTCCTTGGCAGAAGGGGGTGCTGAGACCTTGCCCAGAGCCCTTTGAAGAGGGGGAGACATTCAGGGATCCCTCTGCTCTGGGCAGGGTCTGGTTTATCCCAGGGTGACCCAGGAGTGTGACTGTGCTCTGACTGCAGCCAAAGCTGCAAACCCAGGGCAGCTGGGATGCAGCCTGTCCAGCTTTTCACCTTGCCCAAGGCACAGGGAATACTCTGCCTCTCACATCTCTCAGTGGCAAACTCTGAGTGCAGCAGAAATGCTGGGGATTTCTGACCTCAGAGAACCAAGAATGATGTGTGGCAGGAAAATAATGACCAAAATTCCTTCCTGCTCACCCAGTCCTTTAGAAGTGGGAGTGCAGATTTTCATAACAAACCTGTCTGCATTAGGAGTGATTTGCCTGACAAATCCTGAATATCCAGCCTTGTCCCTCTGCCACATGGCCACAAACCCAGGGCAGCAGGGCAGGGATGGCTCCTCGAGAGCCCCCATGCACAGGCCTGGCTGCTCCTGGCACACTCAGGCAGCACAACTGGAGCTCAGGCAGGGACTTGGGTGAAGGTTTTCCCAGAGCAGGAACAAAGGTGAGGGACTCAGAGCAGGACAGTTGACAGGGAATGGCCCAGGTTTGCTCAAAGCAGCTTCTGCTGATTTCTCACTGTCCTTTCTCCATGAACAGGTGCCCATGTGCAGCCAGAGCAAATGTCCAACAGCAGCTCCTTCAGCCACTTCCTCCTGCTGGCATTGGCAGACAGGCGGCAGCTGCAGCTCCTGCACTTCTGCCTCTTCCTGGGCATCTCCCTGGCTGCCCTCCTGGGCAACGGCCTCATCATCAGCGCCGTAGCCTGCGGCCACCACCTGCACAGCCCCATGTTCTTCTTCCTGCTCAACCTGGCCCTCACTGACCTGGGCTGCATCTGCACCACTGTCCCCAAAGCCATGCACAATTCCCTCTGGGACACCAGGAACATCTCCTACACAGGATGTGCTGTGCAGCTCTTTTTCTTTATTTTCTTTATGGGAGCAGAATTTTCCCTCCTGACCGTCATGTGCTACGACCGCTACGTGTCCATCTGCAAACCCCTGCACTACGGGACCCTCCTGGGCAGCAGAGCTTGTGCCCACATGGCAGCAGCTGCCTGGGCCAGTGCCTTTCTCAACGCTCTGCTCCAAACGGTCAATACATTTTCCCTGCCCCTGTGCCATGGTAATGCCCTGGGCCAGTTCTTCTGTGAAGTTCCCCAGATCCTCAAACTCTCCTGCTCACACTCCAAACTCAGAGAACTTGGCATTACTGTGGTTGGTGCCTGTTTAGCTTCTGGCTGTTTTGTGTTCATTGTTTTCTCCTATGTGCAGATCTTGAGGGCTGTGCTGAGGATCCCCTCTGAGCAGGGGCGGCACAAAGCCTTTTCCACCTGTCTCCCTCACCTGGCTGTGGTCTCCCTGTTTGTCAGCATCTCATTCCTTGTCTACCTGAAGCCCCCCTCCATGTCCTCCCCATCCCTAGATCTGTCCCTGTCAGTTCTGTACTCAGTGGTGCCTCCAGCCCTGAACCCCCTCATCTACAGCCTGAGGAACCAGGAGCTCAAGGCTGCTGTGTTGACATTGATCAGTGGACGATTTCAGAAACATTGAACTGCTGCCCAGTTTCTGCAAATCACCTGTAATAAAAGCCATCTTTGATAGTTCTTGTTGGTTTGGTTGTGGTATTTTGTTCCTATCTTTCAGTATTTCCACATTGTCCACAAAGATCATTTTTTGTGTCATTTCCCATTTTGATTCTCTCCACCTTCACTGAGGCCCCGGACTGTGTGAAGGAGGAGCTCTGCTCGCTGTGGCTCTAAATGAACTAAAGGATCTCCCAGCAGAGTTTTCTGCAGAGATCCCCCTTTTGTTCCCTTCTCTGGAGCTGCAGCAGCAATGTCTGTGTGCAGAGCTGGGGACAGGGCAGGGCTGGCACAGCAGCTCTGCTCCTGCTGGCCACACCATTCCTGATCCAGGCCAGGAGCCATTGGCCTTCTTGGCCCCCTGGGCACACTGCTGCCTCATGTCCAGCCTGCTGTCCAGCACTGCCCCAGCTCCCTTTCTGCCTGGCCACTGTCCAGCCACTCTGTCCCCAGCCTGTAGCATTGCAGGGGTTGTTGTGGCCAAAGTGCAGGAGCCGGCCCTTGGTCTTGTTCAAGCTGCCATGGTTGGATTTGGGCCCTGCATGCAGCCTGTCCAGGGCCCTGTGCAGAGCCCTCCTGCCCTCCAGCAGATCCACACTCCCAGCTGCAGGAGAGATGGCCAAGGGCTGGGCAGGGCTGGCAGGGCCACAGGCACCCAGGCCTTTGTCCCCTGGGCTCTGCCAGCGCCTCTGCAGGCCCCTCAGAAGGAACTTTCCTTGCAGGAAAGCCTGCACTTGGCTTCTGCCTGGCCCCTCCCTCAGCAGGCTGGCAGGCCTTGCAGCTTTAGGACATTTGTCCTTGCTGCCCCTGCCATCCCCCTGCCCCACCAACAGCCCCCAGCCAGCCGCGAGGGACAGGCCCTGCTGTGCCAGGCCTGGGCTCAGGCCTTGGCCTTTCTGCTCCCTCCAGCCAGCCCAGGCCTTGCTCAGCATTGCAGTCCCTGCTCACAGCCTTGGCCTCCCTGCAATCCTGGCCTCAAGGAGCTGCTCTCCCCAGTGCCTGGGCAGCCTTTGGCACTCCCTGCCCTCCCTTGGGCCCAGGAATGCTCCAAGAAACTTGGGGTTTTGCAGCAGAACCTTGTCCCCTGAGCTCTGCAGCTGCCTGTCCCAGCCCATTGCACCATGTCCCACCTGCTCTCCTCAGGCCTCAGCCTGCACACAGGCCCAGCAGAAGTTTTCCTGTTGGTGAGGAAAGAATGGAAAAGCCTGAGCAGGTTTCCTAAACAACAAAGCCCACTCAGGAACCACATGCCCAGGACAGGCTGCCTGGAATGATGTCACCTTTCTACAAGGGACAGTGTCACCAGAAATGAGCTCTGTGAGCAGAATTCTCTGAGTCTTTCAGCTGAATTCTCTGTCCCTGTCCTGGATCTCTGTTGCAGATGGAAGCTGCTGGTGCCACCCTCAGCTTGAACCCTTCTCTGGAATGCAGACAGAGGTTCCCAGGTGTGTAAAGTAAGCGTTGTTCAATGTTGGTGCAAAGCTTTTGTGTTCCTCCTGGAACCAAGGAGACTCCTGAGACACTGCAAGGCCTTGTTTCACCAAGGGTCCATTGTGACACAGCGGGGGCTCATGGAATCAAGGAGACAATTGTGACAGTACAGACCCTCCTAGAAAGAAGTCTCTGTTGTGGCAGTCATGGAATCAAAGAGACATTTGTGACACAGCCAGGCCGTGTGGAACCAATGGTCCATTGTTACCCTGCAGAGTCAAGAAGAACATGGTGACACCACAGAACCTGATGGAACCAAGGGTCCTTTGTGGCACAGCAGGGCCTCCTTGGAACCCAGGGGACCATTGTGACAAGGCAGGGCCTACTGGAACCATGGAGACCATTGTGACACTCAGGAAACTCATGGAACCACGGTGACCATTGGGATGCTGTGGAACCTCACAGAACCAAGGGTCCATTGTGACATTGTGGTGCCTCCTGGAATCCAACATTGTGAAACTTGGAGGCCTAATGGAGCAAGGGTTTCTATTGTGACACTGCAGAACCTCATGGAATCAAGGTGACCATGTTACACTACAGAAGCCCATGGAACCAGCGGGGCCATTGTGACACTGTGGAACCAAGGAAATTGTTGTTGACAGTACAAAAACTCATGGAATGAAAAGTCCAGTGTGACATGAGGGAACCCCATGGACCCAAGGGTGCATTGTGACTCTGTAGGGCCTCATGGAATAGAGGGTCCATTGTGACACAGCAGGGCCTCGTGGAACCAAGGGTGTATTGAGGCACAGCAGGGCCTTGCTGGAACCAAAGAAACCCCTGCTCAAAGCAGGGTAACTCCTAGAACCAAGGAGTCCATTGGTACAGCATAAAACCTATGGAACCAAGGCGCCATTGGGACAAAGCGGGTCCTCATGGAACTAAGGGGACATTCTGACCCATTGGGACTGCATGGAAGGAATTGTCCATGATGACAATGGGGATCCAAGGAGACCATGGAGACACTATGGAACCTCATGGATCCAAGGGGCCATTGTGACACCAAAGAACTTCATGGAACCCAGGGTCCATTGTGACATAGCAAGGCCTCATTGGAACAAAGGAACCATTTTTGACAGTACAGAAACTCATGGAAGCAAAGGGCTATGGTGACACAGCAGGGACACATGGAAGCAAGGAGACCAGTGACATTTAGGAACCTCATTGAACCAAGGGTTCATTCAGCACTGCAGAAACAAGGAGACCATTGCTGACACTATGGAAGCTCATGGAACCGAGCAGCCATTGTTACACTCCAAAGTGTTGTTGAACCAGAGAGACCATTGTCCAACTACAGAACCTCATGGCACTGAGACTTCACTGTGACACAGCAGGGTTCCATGAAACCAATTGTCCACTGGGACAATGCAGATCCAAGGAGACCATGGTGACACTAGGGAAGCTGATGGAACCAAGCGGCCATTGTGACACAGCAAGGCCTTGTGGAACCAACCTTTGGTTCCATGAGGCCCTGTAATGCAACATTGGCCTCTTGGTTCCACAATGCCCTGCTGCTTCACACTGGCCCCTTGGGACCATGCAGCCCAACAGTGCCACAGGGATCCCTTTGGTTCCATGAATTCCCACAGTGTCACAATGGTCCCTGGGATCCATGGCACCCTGCAGGGTCACAATGGCCCCTTGGTTCCATGGGGCCCCACAGTGTCACCATGGTCTCCTCAGGAAGGAAAGCACAGAGCCCCAGTGTTTCAGGGGCTGATGAACGGCAGCCACACGAGGCCAAAGCCAGCCAGGGCTTTC